>JAMXBC010000006.1:69040902-70470069 GCA_024138005.1 Lumnitzera racemosa
CAAGCCTTTACAACCACTAGTTTCCAAAGAACACGCAGATTCACATGATATCATCACAATGACATATTTATATAAAATTTGAACTACAAAACTTATATCATACAATAAGAGAGTACATTTAAGTCTACAATACTAAGAAACTAAAAGTACATAAGTAAAGATCTACATTAATTGTTCTCTCAATACACAGGACAGTTCGCTCTTGCCCAAGTCCCCAAGCTAACATGTGGCATCCCTCGTCCTGCCTCTACGAATAGGCTATCCTACAACAAAAGTCTAAAGGGGTGTAAGCCTAAGCTTAGTGAGTAAAACCCTTAGCTATACCACAAGCAAGTCATAAGTACATTATATTCACGCATATGAATGAATGATCAAATAGAATGCCAAACAATACATATAATTAATTAGTTCATATACGTAACTCAGATTTAACGCCCTCCGAAGTCAGGGTTGGAGTTTACATGGCACCAATCAGATCCGGGTATTATACTAGAACTTACTTTACTACGGGACTCCATGTTCCGCACTTATATCAAATAATTCTTTTATTTTCAGAAAAACAAAACCCAAGTTCTAGTATAATTGTAAGTGCACCCCCGCAGTTCACACTCACCCTTAAACGGAGGCCTCTAGACTCGACCCTTAGCCAGGCGGTTGGCGCCTCCAACGCCTAGTGTTCCTGCAGGCCAGGGTAAGGTTATTTTGTACTAGTGCACCGTACAGAACCAATAAATGAATAATAACAACCCCTGAATGGCCTCTCTTTACCTCCGTATGATGTGACGGCATGAATTATATTTATGTGCTGCATGTTCCAGTTTCTTTTTGTAAGCTGAGTATACTTAATTTCAAATTATACTGTGACCATCCAAGAGTACACACAATCACTTTCTATACTACCATGCAACAAACGAAGCATTCTCTGTAATTACGATAATTTCACAATTCAATACACAAGATCATACACAAGCATTTCCCAAACCCCACACAATAGTCAATTAACAATAATATTTAAGTCCATTTTCTACAATCACAAATAAGCATGGAATCATAGGGTAAAAACTCACTCGGCCATAGCGATTCGCCCTAATCGTAGTAATCGATAGGGAGGTTCTCGCTCACCTTAGGGTCACCTGATCATTATGTGATAACAACGCTAGTAAGTACTTGAATTAACTACTAATTCTAAACATCTAAATTACTATTAACTTTTACCCGATAAGATTTTATTATCAATCGTATGTAACTTTTTCGTTTTATTTATGATATTTATGAATTTATAGTTGTTTTTCATCATTTTCGAACATAGATTTACATGGTAATATCTGTTTTAGGTGTTAAAACCTCCATTTTACGTTATGAACTAAATTTATAGAAATTTTTATCTATGAACACTTAAGTACTCTTATTACTTATATTTATATCTTTTATTCCTTAAATTCTTATAATTAAAGGATTTTACTTTGCTATTACTAATTCATGTACTGAATTGGGTATAATCTAATTTAGAAAGTGTATTAGGATTTACTAATTTGAGTACCTAATTGCCTACACTTTTCTTATTTTTCTCATTTTCTAAACCTATGCTTATGTCATCGCTTACATCATCTTTTACTTATGCCATTGCTTATTTCATCACTTGCTTATGTCATGGCTTATGTCATCATGTGCTTACCTCATCACTTATCTCATCATATGATTACATAAGCCTTTCCTCATGCTTATGTCATATGTACATGTATTATAAACAGGTTACTTGTCCTCTTATACTTATAAACATATACCTTATACATATATATACTTATACATCTACTTAAACTTATGCCGTATTTATACATGCATACCTACTCATATACCTATATGGTTGGATACGTATTTTTATACAAAAATTCGTATGCCTAATCTTTTCCTTAAGAAAAGCTTCCTAATTCCATTCTTTTGTGTTTTTATGTATGTATTTAGTGTAGTATAGGTATGTATAGTTAAATATGGTCTTAAGTTAGGTTATGTACATGATAAATACTCATGTACAAAGGTTCACATACTTGTACTCTTTTAGTATTCCCTTATGTGCACATACTTATAAGCATATACTCATGTCTTCCTTTCTTCTTCTTCAAAATTTCTAATTCCTACACTTAAAGATGGAAACTTTGTTCCCTCTTCTTCAAGATAACTCTAATCACATAAATACTTATCTAATCTACCTAATTAACTAACTAATGAATAATATAAAGTAACATAAAACAACTTAAAGACATACCTTTAATTGTGTTGGAGTTATAGAGATAAAAGTGAAGTAATGAATGTGAAAGAGAAAGAAGGAGCTCACGGCATGGAAAGAGAGGTTTTGGTTTGTTTCTTTTGTCTTGTTTTCATAATGAAAGGAAGAAAATGGTGGGGTCTAGAAGGGAGAAGATTTGGACGACAATTGAGAAGAAAAGGAGAAGAAAAAAATCAAAAAGAAAGAAAAGAAAAGCCATCATTAAGGAAGAGATATTTTCTTTATCTCTTTAGTTTATTTTGTTGACTTTTCAAAGTGTTGACTTGGTCAACTTTTGGACTTTGGTCAACATGTGTTATCTTAGTCAACATTCCTTAAGTATGTGTAATTTTGTGCACATAATGTAATAATTAAGGGAAATTAGGGGAAAAATGAAGGAAATGAGAGGAAATGAGGTATATGATGAATTGATTAGTAAATATGGTTAATGAGGCCTTACTTTAGGTCTTTATAGTCTATATATCTCATTTGATAAACTACTTTAGATAACAAGTGCAAAAAAGTACTAATTTTAGTATTAAAGTTCACTACATGTAACCTAATCTTCAGCTATAACCCTAACCCTAACCCTAAGTAAGACTATCTTAATCATATACTTAAGGGATAAATATAATCTATGACTCATTATCTTAGTTTCTAATGGATTACTTAAGAATTTGAATCATATAAGCATGAATGAGGGTTATCTCTAATCTTTTACTAATGATTTGGCAAAATATAAGCATTATATTATCAATTAGGGTTTTAGGGTATATCATGTTAAATTAGTGCACATATGTCTTTAAGGTAATCATTTTTAGGGTTTCTATCACTTTTGAATGAAATCTTTAGCATTTAGAAACATTTAGGGTAGAAAAGTTCTTTACGCGATTGATTAATTCTTTAGGGATTTTACTTTAATTATCCTTGTCGACTCCTAAATTGTCTAATATAGTTGAGTCTATTTCAAAAACTAGATCGAAACTTTTAGGGGTTTGCAACATTCCAATGTCTTATCAACTAGGTTTGGTCCTCATCTTCTCAAGTTAAGGTAACAAGCCCCTATTATGAACTTCCATGAATATATCCTTTATTAGCTTGGTTAAGGTTATATGTTGGGTGACATTAGTATTAAGTTAAATTGCTTTCAATCCTTTGAATCGTTATTATCATCCTTAGGGCCAGGGCGATCCTTTACCGATCCCTTGTCTTTTTTCTTTTTCTTATTTGTCCTTCCTTGGTTGGCCTTATGCTTAGTATAGATGTTATCTTCTTAGTCGATTTATTTTTGGGCTTTCTTCCTGAAGTTGGCTAGTGTAGTTGGTTTATTCTTAGGTTAAAGATTTGAATAACTCCCCTTCTAGATGTACACTTACTATGGCAACATGGATGATTATTCCTTCATTGAGTTGTAGGATTTCAATAACTGGTTTATCAAACCGATCTAAAAAATTTTAAAGTGTCTCCTTATCACTCTAACAAATAAGGTGTAAGGACGAAGTGTCCTTAGCTATGGGTTTGCTTATTTGAAAGTTCCAAGAGAACTACTGCACAATCTCTTTAAAGTTTGAGATCGAATTCTTGGGTAGGTAGTGGAACCATGTTCGAGTAGCATTTCTTAGAGTGCTAGGGAAGGCCTTGCATTTAACCCCATTACTAAAGCAATGCAAGTCCATCATAGTTTGGAATTGCATTATATGATCATCTAGATCAACCAAACCATCTTATGAATCTAACATCAATAGTTTTACACTAGGTGGGAGTACTTCCTAAATCGCCTTTGTAAAGGGGGATTTGTTGCTAGCACTAAGGGCAACATCATTCATCTTCTCATTTTCTTACCTTTTGAACATGTTTTTTAACATTATGTCCATCAAGTTATCAACATCCACGACCTCTGTAGGCTTCTTACACTTGTCCTAAATGGTTTGGCCATGCAAAATGGTTGAACAAGCTAATCCCATGATTTAGTCTTCTTTTCTTTATTATAGTCTTCTACTGATCGCTTTTGTTAACTCTTAGCCAATGTATGAATCTTCTTACGTTATGAATAAGAATGACTCTTTTAGTGGTAAGGAACTTAACGTTTAGATATAGATGTTTAGGACTTAGAGTCACTCAACTCTAAGTTACTAGTCTTTCAATTATGTGACTTTGATTGCCGTGACTTCTATCACTTATCCAATCTGATTCAAAGCTCCTCCCCTTAATCAAGTCATTCAACTTTGTAACCTTCGCGTTTAGAGCTCTCATCTCTTTGTTGTAGGCTTCTAATTGTCTACACAACTCCATTTATTGAGCAAAGTGCTATGGGTCAACTATGGTGGTATTCTAACTACCACCAACCTTACCTTTCTTTCCAACATCAACACCTTTGCCGACATCAACAATATAAGTTTGTATGACATCTACATTCTTGTCAACCACTTGGTTAGCAATATTAGGTGTTTGGTTTGGTGTTTCTCACGATTATGACTTTCTGGAATTGGGTTTAAAACACAAAGAAAGTGGTGGTTTTGAAAATAAATCGATTTTCCACAAACAATGCCAAATGTCATCTTAGGAATTTTGCTAGTAAAACTTATGAATTACGCCTTAACTATTAGATTCAATCCTACAAAATAGAATACCGTAAGGGAACACTGAGCAGTTGTATAACATGACCACTCCAATACTTAAGTTTATAATCTATGGGAATTATAGAAAGCTAGAGAGCTAGAGCTTATAGGTACATGTAAGGTGGCTTACCTTTGGGGTAGGATCCTTTTTTATAGCAAATGAGGAAGAAACATATTCAGAGAGTGGATATATTCGAATCTCACCAGAAAATTGTATTTTCCTATTTTAGGCAAGAATCAAGGTCTTAGATGGTGATGTGGCACGTAATAGGTCAGTCATCTTACATAGGTTAGATACTCTACCTTGTACCTATGATTGTATGTTAATCGAGCTTCCAATCAAACTCCTTCTATAAACATCATAAGCATAAATGCCATAGGCTAAGCCAAACTCTTGAAATTTGAGCACTAACCTATTGGAAAATCAGGTGTTAGGGTAGGAACCGAGTCTTAGATGAAGGTTATGGATAGAAACTTGGATTTGAACTTAGGTAGCTTGGATATGGGCTAAGATAAGTTTGTTCAAGGTCTCTATAGGTTAGAATAGGCCTTAGGGCCCAATACACAAAATAGCCCATCAATAGGAACCACCTTGAACCTTGTACCTTATAAAATTTAGAGGGTATAGAGTATTTTTGTGAAACCTTTAAATTTAAAATATCTTCCTAAGAATTCCAAATTCATACATTTTTTATAATAAATTTTGGTTACATATTCTTTTCTTTTCTTTTTATAACAATAGATTACTTTTCACCCTATAGAATTTAAATATGTTATGCAAACATCCTCATTTATTTTTATGACATTGTTACTATATTGCTACAGTTTGAAAGTAATTTTTTCTATTTCTTTTTTCCTATCTACCATTAGATAAAAAGAATCAAATTTAAAATAGTTAGAAGTAGTACATAAATTGGTGCTTTTTGTAAAACATAGCCAACCAAGAATCAAATCCAACCACATTAAATCGTAAAATACAGTCATTAAGAGTTAACAGATAAATGAGATAGGTAGTTTAGATTTATGGTTCTATCTTATGGGTTTAGGCCTTTTTTTCCTTCTTAGCAAAATATTTCTTAGTTGAAAAATTGTAGCATTTTTATATTTTTCCATTTATTAATATTCTTTAATATATCTTATGATGTTTTAACATTTATTAATTAATATTTTATATAAATGCAAAATTGCTTCCTATCAATTTCCTTACCTCTAAGTAATTTCTTTTATTGGCTTTAATAGTTAGGGGTAAATAAGTAACCTTATTATACAAGATATTCACCCAGACCTTACTTAATCAGATAGGTTTTAAGTAATGATTTATATGAACTTATTCATACAAGGTTGTGTATCAGTATAAAGTCAAAATACTATGTACTTAGCATAAAACCTATACTTTGAAGTATATAGAGTACAAGTTTCAATGTATTCTTTACTCATCCTATAATATAATTAAATAAAATAAAAAAGAATGGTATACTTTGAAGTATATCGTGTACTCTTTACTCATCCTGTACTATAAAAAAGAATATCATTGCATTTTTTAGCCTTAAAAAGGCTATATCTCTTATTAGCTTATATGGTAGAGTTATGCATGCTCTTAATTATTGTTTGACAAGTTTACTAAAAAGGGTTAGATGTGTACAATGTTTTGCTATCATTAAGAGAAGCTTTGTTGATGAGAAAATGAAACATATGGTTAAAAAGTGTTAAATTTATTTTCCAATTTACCATTTGTGAAGATAAAAGCAACATATATTAATATTCCAATTCTATGAGTTTATTCATTAATCAATGAATAAATTTTTTATAAAGGCTTCATTATTAACAATGTATTGTATTAAATTTATGAGGAAAAAAAAATAATAGTTTCACAAGGTAACGTGTACTTTATAAAATCTATAGGGTAAGAGGTATGAGGTGGTTCTATAAAGCCATACTTTTCCCACCATATACCTGCTTAGCTTATTAACAATAATACGTTAAATGTAATATAATCAATTGTGCATGATATATATATGTATATATATATATAAGCATGAATTAAGACAAATAATATTTTTATAGAAATGTCCCTTATCAAATTATTTTTACTATATAAATAACTATTATAAACCTTATCTCTCTTGCATTATCTATTTTACAAATAATATGGGACGTCTGAACATTTTAGGAGTAATAATGCTATATCTTAATCATCTATGTAGAATAATTGATTGAATTCATGACTTTCTAGGGAAAAAAAGGTATTTTCTATTTCAAACTATGGAAATCCTTTAATATTAAAGCTCCACTTAAGTCTTCTGTATCTTAAAATATTATTATTATCATTTAAATTAGAGAATTTGCAAAGTAACCTTCAACCATCATACTTATTTTCATAAATCCCTTGGTAAATTACATTTTGCAATTATCAGTAAAGGATATATTTCTAACTAAGAAAACTAAAGATGATTTGATAATATATCTATGTTACTGTTGAGAGAGAGAGAGAGAGAATTTTCTATTCTAAATTTTGAGAATTAAAAAATTATTATGTTTTAACATTAAATAATTGATATTTTCATAAAATGCTATTAACAACTTCTATCAATTGCTTACCTCTATATAATTTCAATTATTACAATTAATGGATAAATTAAATATAGTATGATTTATTTTCTATGATACATTAATGAAGATAAGTATGAGTTAAGAGCTACCATGTTATGGTGGATGAAAACCCTAGAATCCTTTTTTTTTTCTTGCTCTCAAAGGATGAAAATAAGGATAGAGCTCAAATAAGCTAAAAAAATTAGAGACTAGACAAGAAGGTAAATGAATCTCGCTTATCATTTAGAGATACGGTGTTAACTAACATTTTAGGTGCATATGAAAAATATTGCTTTAAGAATTCAACAGGGGAATTCAATGACAAGGATCAAGACATGGAAAATGTGTTAGAAAAGAAATGTGTTTATTTGATTTCTATAGATAATAACCTAGGTTAATAATAAGTTATTGGAAATGGTCTATGCTTTATTAATAACTATTATTTGGCTTTGAAGAAATGGAAACTTGATTTTCGGTTGGATCAATCACCTTTTGATTCTATAGTGGCTTAGGTTTGTAATGGTGGTCTCTTGATAGAGTTTGCTCTCCAGTTGCAATTCGGAGGATAAGAGAAAAAATAGGACCAGTCTTAAGGCTTAACTCTTATATTGTGGGGTTCGAAAGAGGCCATTTTGTTAGATTTTATGTATAAGTGGGTATTAATACCCCTTTAAAGCACATCTTATGATTAATAATTTGCAATAAAGTATTCAATACGAGGGGTTGCCTAGATTATGCAATATTTGTCAGCAAATTGGCCATTTGAAGTCATTATGCCCAGAATAGGATCACTTAAGAAATGATAAATCATCTTGAGAAATACAAAGTAGTCCATCAAATATGAACAATTTGAATGGAAGTGCAATTGAGGGGCATATTGTTTATAACAAAGGGAAACAAAATAATAAAGAGCAATAACATAATGTTGTGACTAGCAAAATGGAGGAGTTAAATGGTGATAAGACAACTCAAAGCATGGCTCTATTTCCTAAGTGAAAATTAATGAGGAGAAGGATGGAGAAGGTAAGCAAGGATTTATTTCAAAAAGTACCTAGTATAGGGAATGGATGAAAGTACGAAGCAAAATATCCATGTAAAAAAGAAAGGGGAAAAAAATACTAGTTCTTTTATAGGACATACTCGAAGGGGAAAGATACAATGGTTTAAGATTTTAATAGAGGCAAGAATTAAGAAAACATAACCATTGGTATATGAAAAGACACACGAGGAAAGAGTTCATTAAGAGATGTGACCATGTTGTTTAATAACTTAAAACAAGAAACCACATGAAATAGCAAGTCCTTAAAAGGAAAAGAAACCCTTTCCCTCTCGAAAATAAATAAATAAATAAATAAAAATCCATTTGCTGGAGGAAAGAATAGAAGATCACTGATTACGATTAAGAAGATAACAAGGAAGAATGGTGGTGATGCTCAAGGTAGAAGTACTAGTCTAACTCCTCTACAGCAATTCTCATTTACCATAAATTCAACTAGACATAAGAATGTGGGAAGTTCAAATGGGTGGGTGTTCAATGTAGGTAGTTGCAAACATCCAAGGAACCATCATGAACCAAACAAGATGAAAATGAGAAAGAGTCCTAGAAATTTTGTTTCATCCCTTCATGAGAAAAGGGAGAATTTATTTTTAAATAGAAAGGCCAATTCGAGAGATGGAGGAGAGTATGTTAGTGGTAAAACTACCAATGTGTAGTAAGACACGCTGGGAGGAGATATTTTGGATTTACTAGAACAAACATGCAAGTTGCTAGTCGAGAATTTCCATCTACACTAAACACTCCTCATCGACATATAAAGAATACCCTACACCATCTCAATGGTGGAAGAAAGGGAGAGGTCAATTCTCTTAACTGCTTAAGAGATGTAAATATCATATTGTACACACTATTCAAGTCATGCTAATGGAAGACTACAATTAGGAACTTCCAACAACCTTATACTGGTGATATCTAGTATAAAATAATAGCATCTATGGTTACATCCAAGTTCATGGACATCTTTCATCTAATATGCAATGCTTGTCCTTTAAGGCTTTAGCTTAGAACTTTAGAGGTGCCAACTCGAAGAGTAGGAAGAGGGCTATTATGGATCTAAAGAACCAATAAAACCTATAGATACTTATAGTCATGGAGTCCAAGGTGGGAAGGAGGCAACAAATGCTCTTAAGGAGTATCTTAGCTATAATAAGATTATACATGAAAAAGCAAAAGGATTAAGATAATCATCCTTTATCAATTGAAACTATTGTTGTCCAAGCAATTATGTTTCATGCCAATAGATTCTTATGAATATTCAAGTACATATTTTGCCCTACTTGGTTTTTTTTTTTTTTTTTCTGCTATTTATGTTAGTCCTTTGAGGGATGTGAGATGCTTATTGTGGAATGAGCTTCATGAGTGGGCAAGAAATCTTAAGGGCCCTTAAATGATGTTGGGAAACCTTAATGAAGTCTTATATCGAGAGGAAAAGTGGGGAAGAATTGAGGTGAACCAAAGAAGAGCCAGAGATTACCAAGAGTGCATGAATTTCTATAGGATGATAGACTCGGGTTTCATTAGGCTCAAATTCACTTGGTCAAAGAGGTCTAAAAGCCTAAATGATCTAATCTAAACTCACTTGGATCAAGTGTGAGCAAACTATGAATGCAGGAATTTATTTTCGAAAGTAAAGTTGGTCTATGTCATTTCAAACCAATTGAACCACTTACCAATTCTCCTAACTTTTAGCCCAACATGGTCCTCAATCAACTAGATCCTTTAGATCTCAATCCATGTGGCTAAATCACCCTAGGTTTAAGAAGTTTGTTGAAAATAGTTGGAGATGGCCAAGTTCTAACTATTTATGGGATATACCCTCTTTTGTTGAAGATCTAAGGAAATGGAGTAAGGAAGTTTATGGTATTATATCAAAAAGGAAGAAGGATGTTATGGATGAACTTAAAAGAAGTACATAGGGATCTTTTTAATGATTGTAGGCAAGAGTTAATTGATAAGGAAAGGTGCCTTCTAGAGAACTAAGTTAGATCCTTAAGTAAGAAGATTGGTTACGAGCAACAAAAGTAAGCTTGAATCAGATTATTCATGGGGAGAGAAACACTCATTATTTTCATACGTATGTTGTAGCAAAAGGTCAAAGTCTAGAATATGTAGATTATTTGACTTAAGGGGGGGACTTGATTGAGGAAGAGGAGGGTATTAAGAAACTCTTTATAAATTTCTTCCAGTAGCTATATTGATCAAAGGGAAGTTTTGTATGGCCAGAGTTCCATCGTTCAAATTGTGAACAACATAGGATGACCAACTAGGAAAAAGAAGCTCTTTAAAAACCTTAGATGAGTGAGGAGATTAGGAAACATTATGGTGCATAGGGAATAATAAGCCACCTAACATAGATGGGTTTCATGCAAAATTTTACAAGTAATGTCAAGCATTGTAGGAGGAACAATAACTGACTTGGTGGTGAAAATTTTGTTGGAGAATCATATGTCGATGGAGATAAATTATACCCTTTTGTTCTCATTCTAAAGGTTTTCGGAGCTAACAAGGTAAAAGATTTTTTACCTATAAGTCTTTGCACCATCATTTACAAAATAGTGAGTAAATGGTTGTTAAATAGATTAAAGCCCTTATTGAATGATCTAATTAGTCCAAACTATCAAGCTTCATACTAGGAAGAGTAGTAAGAGATAATATCACCAATTTCCAAGAAGTGTTGCACTTCCTAAAAAAGATGAAGAAAAGGAAAAGATGGATGATGGTAAAACTTCATTTGCAAAAAGCTTACAATTGAATTGAATGGAATTTTTTTTTTTTCATTCACTGCAATTTTTGAATTTCCTTAGCTCTTGGGTTACGCCAATTAGATCGTATTTGTCTTCTATCCATTTTCATATTGTTTTAAATTTGCAATTCTAAACCGTTTTTCTTTTCTAATAGAGGTTTAAGACAAAGGTAGCCCTTTATTACCATATCTTTTCATTTTGGCAATGGAGATGCTAAGTTGAATCATTCATACCATGCTAGATGAGGGGAAATGGAAGCCAGTAAAACTAAGAAGAAGAGATACTAATTTATCGCAACTATTTTTTGTAAATGACTTACTATCAATGGGAAAAGCATTTGAAGAAAACACTACATTTATAAGAGAATTTATGGAAGGATTTGGTTACTTATCAAGGCAACAAAGTTAACTATGAAAAATCTTGCTTGCTTTTCTCAAAAAATGTAGATGCAAATTTAAACAAAAGAATTTCAAACATTTTTATAATAAGACCCACATCTAACATTGATAAGTATCTAGGTATTCCAGTAACAGATGGAGAAAGAATGAATAGTGAACATCTAAATTTCATTCTAAAGAAAGTAAGAAGAAAACTTGGTAGGTGGAAGTCTAAGCTTCTTAGCATGGTAAGGAAAAGATTGTTAGTAACTTCAGCTATTGAAAGCATAGTAAACTATTATTCTCAAGTTCTCCTTATGTTGAAAAGTTTTGCTAATAAAATGGAAAGAATCCATCAAGACTTCATGTAAGGTTCAACCCAAGAATCAAGGAAAATCTATTGGATATGATGGAATAAACTTAAACATTCAAGGATTTTTAAAGGCCTAAGGTTAGGGGACATCCGTCTAAGGAATCAAGCTAATTTCGGAAAATTGGCTTAGCACTTAAAAGGGAGAAAACTTCCATAGACACGTCTCATTTGTCAAAAATATAAGTTAAACCAAGGAAATGTTAGAAGGAAAATAGGTTCTCTCTTTTTCCTAGAGCTAAGGAAGGCAATTGTTTTGATGGATGGTATATTACATGTCTGATTGAAAAATGGAAAGAATACAAAGTTCTAAACAAACATTTAGGCAAGGGGAGAGAAAATGAGTAATTGGCTCTATGGACCTCTCTACAAATATGACACATCCTTTCATATCTGCTAGGTTTAAGAGAACGAAATAAGCTGGAAGGAAGAAATCATTGGACATCCTCTAGATGATTGTATCCGATAGAACTAAGAAATATAATGCTTCAAGAAAATGAAAATATGGAAGATGTTAGAAGCTGGCCTTATGAACTTAATGGGGGCTTCTCCGCAAATTCTATGTATAATGTTCTTTATAAGGGAAGTGGAGTCAACTTGGATGAGGAAAATTGTGAATGGATTTGGAATGTGCCTACATTTCTAAGTACGTAAATCTTGGTTTGGCAAATCTATTTGGTTACTGGGCATTCCCTTTGAAGTGATAGATTATGACCTAAAAGAGATCAAGACCTAGATTAGAAGAATTTATCGAATAGTAGGACTTGATTGGCATAAATTTAATGTACTAAGACAAGTGCAACTCTTAGCTGCCTTGAAAGAAATTTGGAAGGATTGGAACAAATTTATCTTTTTACCTAAACAAATTGAAGGAGATTATATAGAAAGGAGTAGAAAAGAGGCAAACAAGTGGTAGGCTTTTCAAAGAATAGAGAAGTTACGATTAGATAGGAAAATTTTGCATCATGAAAAAAGGATGCCGATTGAAGGATGGTTAAAAATAAATTGTGACGAGGCTATAGTTGAAAGGGAGAAAGTGATAAGTGTTGGAGTCCTAGCCAATGATCATAAGGGGCATAGTTTTATTAGGAATACATAAGCAAGAATGAAATTTAACACCTCTTGAATTAGAGTTATGCATAATAAAAAATGGTTTTGACCTAGCAATCCGCACGGGATATAATAAAGTGGTGTGTAAGGTCAATTCACAAGAAGTTGTTGAATGGATTAACACTAAGCAAGTAGACATTGATAGATGCAATAAGATCTTATAGGGTTGTAAACTTCTAATTAATTGTTTATCTCTTTTCCAAATTTACAAGGTCATGCGAGAGATTAATTAAGTTGCAGACTGCTTAGCAAAGAAGGGCCTATAGTACCAACATGCTGTTTGTTTTGTGGACTGTATTTTGTTGTTTTTGTCCAATTATGTTTTTGATAGGCAAAGTAATTCGTTGTATGCAACAGACAATGGTGATCGGTGAAATATTTCCTATAATCTAGGATAATGTTGTTTGTTATTTATATTGTTAGACTTGGTTTTGAATGAAATATTTTATCTACCGAAAAAAAAGAGCAATCATGTTTGTATAGAAATATAATCCCCATTAAATTTTATTTACTCCATAAATAACTACTACAAACCATATCTCTTTTCTATACCTTTTCTACAAATAACATGAGATATTCAGATGTTTTTAGGAGTAGTAAAACGTAAACGTTAATCAACTATGCCAAATAGTTGATTAAATCTTTTATATAGAAGAAAAAATTATTTTCCATTTCAAACTATGGAAGTACCTTAATAAAGTCCTACTTATCTCTTGGGCATTTTAGGAATTATAATTACCATTTAAATTATTGAATTTGTAAAGCAATCCTTAACCATCATATTTATTTTTATGAATCTTATGTTGAATTGCTATTTACAATTTTCAATGGAGGATATATTTATAACAGTTGAAATGCATGTTTACTAAAATTTAAAAAAAAAAATTACATAAAGACAATGCTATATTGCATTTATAAATGCAACATAAATATTTACAAAAATCATGCATTTAGAAAATGTGACAAAGCAAAAGATGTACTAACACTATATCGCATTTCAATTGTGTGACACTATTATAACTATTTTATCACACTTTTGAAATGGGATATAGAGTTCATCCTACTATTTATTAGATTAGGCATCTTCAGTTATCTCGTATTTGGCAAGTGCAATATAATATTTCAACCAACACAGTATATTGCATTTGTAATGGGATATAGTTAAAGGAACAAAATTATTGCATTTTAAAATTGCGACACAATGTTTTGTTACATTTTTGAAATGTGACATAATAAAACCAGGCTAAACTAAAAACTTATATCGCATTTACTAAATGTGATGTAAGGTTAGTCCGGGTAAAGTTTCAACCATCACTATATTGCATTTATCAAGTGTGATATTAGTTAAGAATTATATCGCATTTGCTAAATTTGATATAAGGTTAGTCCTTTAGGCTAAAGTTTTCAACCAACAATATATCACATTTACTAAATACAATATTATGTTGGTCTTCCAAGCCAAATTTTCAACTAACACTGTATTGCATTTAGCAAATGCAATTTAAGCTTGGTTCTCCATTGGATATAAAGACATATCACACTTACTAAATACGATATAGCTTAAATAAAATGTTGCGTATTCAATATTGCATTTAAAAAGTATGATATAATCATACCTTACACTTAAACAGTACTTTCTCTCCCCATGATTAGATCACTCCTTCTCTCATCCTGGATCAAGCTATCAAACACTCTCTAATCCTTAAATTTTCCCAAACTTCAACATAAACAAAATCAAGTTTCTAGTTAAAAATCGAGTATCCCTTAAGTAGATCAAAATTTTGGTAGGTATTACTAGGTAATTATTATGATTGTTCTTAGTAATTTTGTGAAATCCACTCTTGTTTACAATGTGTTTATTGAATTTCTAAAGAGAGGATCCTTTAACATTTAACATGCTTCTCATTGTCAAAGCATCTAACTAAGGTTTGAAACCTAATTTTTTTTTTTTAATTTTCTTGATGATTGAAATATTTCTTTTTGTTTATCTTTTTGAACTTCCTGTTCAGTATTCAACAAAGCTATTTAACTAGGGTGTTTGTATAGCATTAGGGGTACCAAAAGTACGATGTTGAGAACATTACAAGGTTTTGCATAGGAGAACTAATTCTTCACTCATAGCTAACTCTAAGTCTGATTTATTATGGATATATGGATGATTTTGTATACTCTAAGATGAAAAATTGTAAACCCCTTAAGCTATGGTCAATGTAAGTTTTATCAATGTTCTATCCTACACTTCACGTTTACAAGAGGTAAGAAAACAAATAGTATTGATGCAGTTTCTTAGTAGAAATTAGCTAATAATATTTCATGTAAATTTCTAGTAAACTTGATGAAGTAGTTTCTTTATTAGCAAATTCTCAATTTAAAGTAAACTAGATGAACTGGTACCTCTTCCATTAAAGATAATACTTAAATAAAGCATTAGTTTAATGGCAAGCAGACCAATGCTTTTCCATCATCTAAATTACAATGCCTCTACTGAAGAATATCAAGCTTAATGGAGCTCATGCTCATGCTTAGAACCTTTTAGCTTGATCTGATTCATTGAAACTCCTGTTTTATGCTAACTTCCATTTGAAAAAAAAAAAAAAAGAGTTCTTAAAAGTTTAGATGCAGCAACATACTTTAAGCTAAATCCAGAAGTAAGATTAGGTATTTCAACTAACTACCCTTTAAATTGATAGGAATGATCTGTATTGGTCACGTTCCTTGCAGGGTAAACATCATAACTAGAAGCGAAGCACTAGCTAAGGGCATACAGTCATATCCTGAAGTGAAAGCAAATTTTGAAGACACAAGTAGAAACTATGGGTGAGTGGAAATTTTGTCATGCTCCTCTACTATTATCACTACATTGTTTTCTAAAATGTCATTGATTTAGATAAATGTCATTTGATATCAAATGGAGTTAGTTGAATCTTTAGTTCTCACATTTTACATGGTATTGTAAAAAGTTATTTTGGTTTGTATCTAGTTACCCAGTTGTTCTTTTTATTTCACCAAATACTAATACCATCTTCTTAGGTGCATTTTTCCTAATCATTAAACACGATACTTTCTTCATATAACAATGATTTTCACCCATTTTGTTGTACCAAGCATACTACATGCTACTTGTTTCTGGCATTTCTTGGTTACATACAGTACCTGAGTTATTTTGTTAAATGAACAAAATATCCTGAATGTTGCATTTTGAAGTAGACTTACCAATGACATTCATAGTAGCACTTAAAGTGCCACCAGTGGCTATTAAATCATCAACCACTAAAGCTTGGTCCTTAGGTTTAATTGCACCTAGATGCATCTACATACAATCACTTCCATATTCCACAACATAGTCTTCAAAGATAACTTCATCAGTACTACATGTTTAATCTACAATGCCAAATGGTCAAGAATTGAGGTTCAAAACCTAAGACTAATATTGTAATAACATGCTAGCAATGTGGACCTTTTCATGCATAGGAAGCTGAGAACTTCAATTGAAAAACTTATTTTATATTCATAATGGAAATAACCAATATTTCAAAGATAGCTTCATTCAATCAAAGGTTAGAAAAATTAAAGTGATCCTAATTGAGTAAAGCATGGACTTCGTTATACAACTCAATTAACAAACATAGCAATTAAAAAGATACAAGATTCTATTTTCTTAATGTGCATGTACTTCATTGTCTAACAAAATTAAAATGGTAGTAGATGATTTTAGTAGATGACTAAGATATAATGAACAAGAAACTCTAAAAATTTATCTTGTCAATTTTCTTATCATTTTCTTCTGTTGGCATGTTTGTTCAAATTGAAATAGCAGGAGTGACAAGACCTGAAAGGCCTAGACTTCGTCTTATTGAATAGCCACCTATTGTACACTTAAACAAGGAATTAAGTTATATACTTACATACAAGTTAAAGGTATAAATAAATTGCTCTTATTGCTTTTTGCTACTAGTTGCTCACAAATGCATAAACTTATAAATTATAGTGTATACATAATTAATGTAGAAATCATAAAATCCTACAAAATTATCTGTTTCATCTTCAATCAAAAGGGTCTTATGTAAATTGCAATTTGCTAATAAGATTGCATTAAAATCTAATTATCTTATCAGTATAAACACATAGCTAAAATCGCATACTTTATGCATCCAAAAGAGATTTTTCAGCGATGAAGCAACCCTATTGAAGATAATATTCTCTAAATGTCAAGAGAAAGCATTGGTTCATAATAAATTATGCAAGGTAAGTAAAGTACGAAAAGCAAACTAATCATTTCAAGATAGATATTCACTAAAAATTGGTTTTAGTGAAGATAGGCCCCATCTTTTGCCTCTTTTTGAGGCTAATAGTACCTTTATTTATAATGGAAATGGAAAACTTTTGATATTCTTCTTACTTCTGCATCATTCTATACTTAATGCATTGTTTGATTCTCTTCATGGTAGCTCTACTAGCTTTAGATTTCTTAGTGGCATAAATTTCCTAAAAGAGTATTCCCTAACCCTTATCACTTACTTAGATAGTACTTATGCTAAAGTTTATACTCAAATAAGGGCATTGTTGCCTTTTATCAATGAGCCTAAGCATTATATATGATAGTCGCTTAGAGTGGCATGCTAGGAGATAACATATGTAGCTTGCTAGCAAATAAAACATAGCTACCATGTCCATCAAAACATGCAAGGTGATGATAAAGTGAGAGGTAGTTATATATGTTTTTTCTTCTAAAGTTAGTAGTTGTGCTATGATGGATTACTGACCTCTAAACTTCTCACTTAGGCTTACCTCCAAGGCTTACAATCCCTTATAAGGAGAATACTCTCTTATCAACCTATTGAGAATGAGTTCTCAAACATGGAACAATTGTAGACAAACTCTCTAAGGCCCTAGCTCGAATACACTTTGCTCTACTTAAACTCCCACATAGTTGCTAACCTACTAAATACTAAACTATAGCTCACATACATAATGTTTTGAATTGAGTCCAAGTTCCTTATATGCTGAGCTCTCCTTTTCCATCCTACTTAGCTACAACTTTGTCCAATCACCTTGGCAACCTTCTATACACCTCAGCAATGGCTACCCTAACATCAGTACAGTTCAGCCATAGTGCCCTAAGATCCCAGAACACGAACCAATTGATAAGCCACCACTTATCCTTTACTTTTATGACATTTATACTATATTCCTTTTTGTCCTTTGTTATATTTACTCTTTTTGTATATATTAGGAATCTCTTTTTTACATTATTCTTTCTATAATTTTTCATTATCATATTATTTCCCAAAAGGACTTACTATAAATAATCATTTTTATTGTAGCTACAATCATCTTACACCTTACAAGTTAATGAATATTCTCATTTTTGTGAGATACCCTCCTCTAAAGACATCTCCTTTCTCATACTCTTATCTAATCTTACCGAGTAACTCAAGATTCGTGGCTAATAGACCATAATATTAGCTTATGAATTATATCAAGTGAAGTACTAAGTCGTGTTGTATTTGTTTGTGCATCATATCATACGAGCAACTTCACAAAAGCTACTATGTTTGCCAAGCTATCTATTTCCTCTTTCTTTGATGCTTTAAAGGACCTACCTGGTTGCTACTTTCTATGTTAAGCCCTAGTGATGATTGATGGAAAGCGCTATTGTTATTAAATCAAGATTAAGTAGTCTATTAGTAGTAGAAAAACAATCATTTATACTAGGTTTGGTGTGCACCCGAATTTCACTACTAGATTTAGTACAATAACTAGCTAAGAGTTATAGGGCATGTTGGGGTTATGCATATGTTTCCATTTAAAATAGATCCCCCAAATCAAGCTCTTCTTCTATGTAATGAATGTGAGCTTTAGGCTATTAGAAAATATTGTTCAAATACCTACTTTACGTGTCTTTCCATTAGAAGTTCATAATACTTGTTTCTCCATTTGAGATAAATGAATATAATCAACTGCCTACAGTAAATGACTTGCAACTAATTATAACAATCATTGCAACATTGTGCAGTTTTGGTGGTTTCTCTTAGTTACAAGTGTAGCTTCCATAGTGTTCATATATCCATATTGACAAGTTGCTCTTATCATTGCAACATAGAAATTAGCATCTCTAATTTATGACTATAGCCCCTAATTTAGCACAAACATCTCATACATGTTTGCCTGAGTATGTTGTATTTGTTCAAAATCTTAAAATAATTATATGATGGAATTTGCAACGTTAAGGTATAACACATTAAATTATAACATATTAAGATATAACATGTTATACCTTTGGTTAAGTTAGCAACTACAGCATAACTTTACAATCTAAGTTATGATGGTTGCTATATCAACATAACTAAGGAAAGTATTATACCAAACATTGCAATATGCCTCCTATTATCAAATATAGGACCTTTTGTTATGCTATTTTTTGTTAACATAACTAACACAAATGTTATTGGTGTCAATAATAGAGTTTTTGCAAATGTTAAGATTTTGACAAGTTTAGAAGGATCATATTATGATAGGGGGGTAGTTAAGAGCATGAAATGAGAAGTAGATGTAGATGTAGATGTTGATTAGTCAAAGCTCTTATCTAAAATATTTGAGTTGCTACAAATAGATCCAAATATAAGAAATGTATAAATGTATCATAGATAGACATTTGTATATGGAAATGGATCTAAAGAATTCTTATTGACAGACATCAGTAATGACAAAGATGTTGAGGCCCTTATAGATATGATAAAGGCATTTGGAATGACATGCCTTCAACACCTCTATATCGAAGTTAAAGATTAAGGTGCTATGATTTAAGAGCAACTAATAGCAATTCAGATGAATATACCTCATCAACCACAAGTACAAGGACTTATGAATGTTTCGAAAAACATCAAAACAACAAGTGGTTTCTACGTGCAAAATGAAGAAAATTTGCCTATCAATGATGATCTTGATAGGGAGATAGAGGAGATACTTGAAGATAGTGATACAAAAAATGAATTAATACATGAAACAAATTCAGATAACTATCAAGAGATGGACATTGAGATGGATAGATCTAAAAAGGAAGAGGAATGTCTAGATTCACCATAAAATGCCCGAACATGGACAATAGCACCTAGTGGTCAAGCAAAACAATAGACAACTAGATGATCATTCCAAGACTACATTCCATTCCATAGTAAGATGGATGTGGACAATGAATATATATTGTATGAGGAAGATTTCATCTATGATGAAGACCTATGGTTAGGAAATGAGCTAAAGAAAGTGATAAGATTCAAGAACAAGTCAGCCTTGATTTATGTGTTGAAAAATGTGGCACATAAAGAATCATTACAATTTCCTAATGATTAAATTAGATAAGAAGGTATAGAACATTATCTTTGAAGAGAAGAATACATGCAATTATAAATGGCGAATTCATGTGATCCAAAAGCACAAGGACATGGACTTTGTAATTACAATTGCTAAAAGCCCATACACTTGTACTAGGAGGAGATTTAGAAATGATCATCCTCAGCTTAACTAGACATTCATGAGCCAGTGTTTTCTAGGCCAAATCAAGAATGATCTAGATCTTAAGATCACTATGCTTAGACAGCAAATAGAAGACAAATATGGTTATGTGATTTCAAAGAGAAAATTCTATAGAGCAAAAAGGATAGCCATCAAATGTATGGATATTGGGATGAATCATATAATGAATTGTTGAAATTGATGACTGTGATCTAGAGAACAAATCCAGGAACACATGTTGCATGGAAATTCCAATCAATTGAGAAGGAAACTGATGTGGCATTTGATAGACTATTTTAGGCATTTGGGCCAAGTATAAAAGCATTCAAATACTACAGACTTGTGATTAGATGCCACATTTTTAAATGGGAAATATCCACATAGTTTACTGATCACATATAGTATAGATGGTGTGAATCACATACTCTCCTTGGCATTTGCATTAGTTAAAAGGGAATTAAGTAAAACCTAGAAAATGCTTCATGAAGAAATTGAAGTAATGCTTCCATAGATCATGTGATGATAATCTCACCTTACGTGTTATATTAGACAAACACAAAGGTATAGCAAAAGTAATGAAAGTTGAGAAGATTAGATGGCAGCCACCTTATGCAAAATGGAGAGTATATATAAGACATGTTATTAGTAACTTTACAAAAAGTAAAATATATATATATATATATATATATTTGATTGGTAACTATAGTAGCTTTCTAGGTACAAGAAAGCAAATTTAAATTTTACATGGAGGAGATAAGAAAGAGGAATGTTGCAACTCCAAACTATTTTGTAGACATCCCTAGAGAGCTATAGACATGATCACATGATAAGGGATTCAAGTATGGTCAAATGACAACAAATCTCACTGAGAGCTCTAATGCAGTATTGAGAGGTATAAGGTCATTGCCTGTATCAACACTGGTTCTAAAGATCTTCTACAATTGTGTAGGATACTACCAAGAAAGGCGTGTTAAGATAGTTAAGGCTATACATAAGGGAAAATCTTACCCTAAATGGCTTCTTAAGAAGATAGAAAGATGGAGAGGGGCAGCTACTTGCTACTAATTAAAAACATTAAACATGAGAACGGGAATAGTTTATGTGTAGAAAGGAGCATATATGACTAAATATGGAAGAAAAGGTGGCCATTACCACAGAATTAACATAAATAACAACAAATGTTGCTGTAACAAGTGGCAAATGTATGAGATACCCTACTCACATGCATTAGTAACCATTGCCCACTCAAAAATGGATCCGACATATAAAATTAAGAGATGGTATCATTGAAAAAATCAAGTAGCTTATTATCAAATTGCCTTCCAACCTTTAAGAGATAGGTGTACATGAACAAATTAAGAAGGAATACCAAAAATATACCCATTATATGACAAAGCTAGAAAAGAAGGAAGATCAAGGGCAAATAGATATCATAATGAGATGGATCTAAAAGAAAAACCAACAAAAAACTATTATAGAAGGTGTAGAAAATAAAGATACAATATAAGAACATGCTTAGAATAAGGTTAATAAAACTTATGAAATGTTTACTACATTACTATATATTATGTTATAGTTTACATTTAATTTGATACGCTTGACATTAATTACAAAAAATCTAACATATATTTATCCTTTTCTTATGTAGATGAATTTGGGACTAGTAGATAGATCAATACTGACATGACCGGACACAAACAAATCTGAGACTGTATGGAGAGGGGAGGTACAAAGCATAAAACTATCAACTATTCAATTAATTTATATAATTTAGTAAAATCTAAGGTAATAGAATTTTGGAGGAACATAATATAGTCAAATGCCATTGAAAAGAGGAATTACTGAAGAATTTTCAAGAGATGAGAAATATATACAACGAGAGGATTACACATACTTGAAGCAAGCTGGATTCCATGGAGTCATGTCCTTGCCATTCATATAGTTGGATTAGGGACTGATTATGGCATTAATAGAGAAATGACAACCAAAGACTTATACATTCCATATGACTCATAGGGACAAGCACTACGATACAAAGCTAGCTGGATCTATATGAGCTTTTACTAGGAGTAAAACTAGACATAGATCAAATAGTAGGGCAGAGAGTTAAGATGTCTTAGCTCAAGAGTCTTCTATTGACATGTCTACTAATAGATGTAGATGACATAACAATCCAGCACCATGTGAGGATCTATTTTTTACATCTGATTGGAGGACTCTTATTTTGAAACACATCATCTAGCTACATGCACTTGATGTTCCTACTGTTATTAGAGGATTTACAGGGAGCACATAGCTATAGCTAGAGATCAATTTGCCTCTCATGGTTTTATAGATATTTATGCTGAGTTATAGAGGATAGGGGCTACAAATATAGGTGGCGTAGCAATAATGATTAAGGTGTAAACATGGTAGAGATTTCCTTATTTAACACCATAAAGGACACATGCATACTAGCACCGGCCCACTAGCATGTCAGTGGGATGACATTTTTTACATCAAACAAACTTTGACTCATGTATTATCTCAGTATTGCGAGGCTCTAAATTGTCAAACTCCTGAACAAGTACAAATCAATTATTAGTTATACTATTTAAATTGGTTTTCTAGAAATTATATATTGAAATAAATTTATCTTTTGCAGATTTGCTAAATACCTTATACCCTAAAGATATTAGACACATTACTTAAGATATTTTGGGAAAGGAGTGATATATGATTAGCCTGTGTCCCTATGATCTACTTCTACATCATGGAGATGCACCAGCCAAATAAAGTGATGAGATAGTTTTGTAGAGTATAGTAGATCTTAGAAAATGTAATATAAATCTGAACAACATATACATGATGGATCTAAAGAGATTCAGAAGAAGATTGGGCTAGAAAGAATGCGATATATATCTCTTAGTGTCAAGATAGGAGGTAAAGACTAGTTCAAATTGTATATGATAATACCCTACCTAATATGGTCTCTACTAACTACTTTGACTAGTACGCTAGAGTGACATAGAGATATATCAGTTGTTAAGGAGCACTTTTAGTCGCATTTGTAAGCTTTCTATTAGAAATATAATTAAAATTCAATGTTATAGTAATAAAAACTAATACAGTCACACTAAAACAATGCAATTTGATACATTCAAAAGGATAGAGAAGAGCATAGACATATGAGACATCCATGCCTTAGCTACTGCAGGCAAATCTATATTGGACAGACATACAGGTATCAGACTAAGTAATCTAGCTCAATAAGAGCAGCAGCCCAAGGATCAACTGGCCAAATAAAGAGGATAAGGATGTAGCTGAGGATAAGATTGAGCTCGAGATCAACAACCATGGTTATAAGATCGATCTTTGAGTCCTATAATAGATGTGGATATATATGCTCTGATTGATTGATGTTGTAGATCTACCTACTACTGATGCTCCTAGTGTTGATCCTCCCACAATTGATCCTCTTATAGATGACCTTCTTATAGTAGATTTACCTATTATTGATGCTCTTACGATAAAATCTTTCATAGTTGATCCACTAGCAATAGATCCACCAAGATAGGTTCCAATGAATGATACACCATCATTTGTATTGTTGACACTATAAATGACTGTATCATCATCATTCGTTATCACTCCACCTACTCCTATCAAACCAACATGTACAACACCATCAAATATGGGAGAAGCAATCACATAGGTAATTATTAATTAATAAAATTTATACTTATAATAAAATTTTTTTTAATTTGTATAATATTTTGATAACTAATTTAATTTAGTTATATATTATAGATTGAGCCCTGAGGAATTTCAAAGGAATTACAAGAATCAACAAATATATCACAAGCTTAAGGAAGTAAAAAGACAAAAAAATACAAGAGGAAACATAAATAGATATAAGATATTTGGTTTTGTATATGATTAGATACAAAAACAATTGTTATTTTTACTAATTACTACTAATGATTTATATATATATATGTTTTTTTTCTTTATATCGCATATGCTTCCTAATAAATAACAAGAATGACAAATACAATAATAGGAGTAGAAAATATAAAGTTAAAAATGATATGTTTATTGTAAATATAAATAATCGAATATCATTCTAGTTATGAAAAAAGTTTCAAACAAATTTTCTGATAAACAAATTATAAATAAAGTTAGAAAAAAGTCTTAGTAAAATACTATTATAAAAAAATAAGTAGTGATATAATAAAGTTGATATAATAAAGTGGGATCTTACAAATGCTTTACTAGTGTTACATCTTTAAGATGTGACATTTTTATTACCATAAGTGTGTCATGTTTGATGAATTCTTTAGTGTAATAAGAGTAACTTCCATAACTAAACTAGCAAATATTCTCTTTTCAAATCTTTTATTTAGTGCTTTTTTTTTTCTCTCGAAGGGGGTGGGGTAGGGTGGGGTTGGGGAAGGTTTGGGCACCAATTAACAACATCATCTCAATTTCATTCATAGGGCCCATGACGTTAGGTAGCAACAAAAGAGTCTAAACAGGAAAAACATGAGTCGATAAATAAGAGAGACACAAGAGGGGGTAGGGGATTTGAAACCCAGTCATCTTGACACTTTACCCCACCCCCTCTTAGGAGAAACCACTACCTAAGCAGCAACTCCATTTAGTGACCTCCTAACCAAGAATAAAACAGTAAAAGAGTTTTTAGCTAATAAGACCTTAATTTGCTTAATAATAGGTGTTGTCATCTAAGAAACCACATGGTTTTTCAAAGCCAGACTTATGTAAACATTTAAGGCATCCATCTCAATAATCACTTGGTTTTAATCATTTTTCAAAGAAAATTTAATAGTACTTAAAACTGCATTTGCTTCTACCATCTCTAAATCAGCAACTTCTAAAATCAATACTCTATCAAAACCAACTACATTAGAATCTCCATCATCCTTTTGATCCAAATTGCCCTCAGAATCTTCCTCTACTTTTGCAATTGCAAAACTATTATTAAGGCATACCTTCTAGATGAACCATCAGCCATCAAATTAGTATTACCCTTCTTATAGTTAATCACATATGTAAATCTCTTGAGAAATTTAATCCATTTTGCTTTCCTTTGTGATGATTTCTGTTAACTTCTTAAATTCTTAAGAAATTTACGATCAATATAAATGACAATTGCTTATCATGTAGAGAATGAGTTAATGCTACCCTACTTAAATTGTCACTAAAATACGCAATAGGCTACTTCTCTTGTATCAAAATTACTTTAATACCAACCCTAGATTCATCATAATCAAGTTTAAATATTCAAAATCAAGCAAAATTGACTTAGGTATAGTCTTAAGTTTTGCTTAACCTCTTCAAAACTCCTTTGTGTCTTCTTTATCCATTTAAGCTTTACATTCTTCTTTGTAAGTTCAATTAATGGTGCGACAATTGTATTGAAATCTTTGACAAATCTCCTACAAGAAGAAGCAAGTCTAAGAAAACTCCTAATTTTTACCATTGATTTTGGAATATGCCCCTTTATAGTAGCTTTCACTTTTTCTTGTTCTACTTAAACTCCTCCTTCAAATACAAAAAATCTTAAAAGATAACTTATGGCTAGGAAAACATACACTTCTTCAAGTTGTCATATAGTTTTTCACTCCTCAAGGTCATAAATACAAGTTTTAAAAGCTTTTGATGACTATCAATGCCCTCACTATAAATAAGAATATCATCAAACCCCACAAATTTACCAATATATTCCCTTTAAACATGATTCATAGGTCTTGTAAATGTACTAGGTGCATTAGTAAGAACAAATGGCATGACCATCCATTAATACAATCCATGACTAGTTTTAAATGCTATTTCCACTTATCACCAAGCCTCATTTAGACTAGATGGTAAATCTATTTTTTAAAACACTTGAGCACCATACATTTCATCTAACATATCATCAAGATGCGAAATCTAATACCTGTATTTAATGGTAATTTTGTTGATAGTAAAACTGGCGATACACATTCTCTATGAACCATCATTCTTAAGTATAAGTAATGTTGACACAATATATGAACTCATGCTTTCCCAAACATATTCTTTAGAATCAACTCTTTTTCTTGTCTCGGCAACTCCTTAGCTTCTTCTAGATCCATTCTATATGCCATCTTATTTGGCAAAACTATTCTCAAAATAAGGTCAAAATTGTGCTTAAATACCCTCATAGGAGGTAACCTTATAGCAACTCCTCTAAAAAGACATCCTTAAATTCTCCCAATAACTTTTGGAACTAAATACTAAGCTTCGAAAATCAAAAGTTACCTAAGGTATAGCATATACATAGTTTCTCCAAACTTCACAACATTTAGAATCTCTGTATGAGACATTAATAACAACTCCTTTCTCCCTTTAGACAATATCATCTCAGTACTCCTAATTTTTGAAGGATTTACAAGCAACAACAAAATCTTTGTACCATCCTCATTGAAAGCATAAGTATTTTTATATCCATCATACATGACCTTCGCGTTAAATAAGCATGGCTTTCCCAACAAGATATAAAAAGCATTGGTAAGAACAACATTGCAATCCACTTCATCCTTATAGTGACTTGGAATACAATTTGGACTCCAACCTTCTTAGTGACATGTACTGCTCCTTTATCACTAAACCAATGAAGTTTAGAAGGCTTTGGATGGTTAGAAGTAGGTAATTTCAGCTTCTCCACTAAAGTTATACTAGTTACATTAATACAACTTCCTCCATTAATAATCACAACACATTTCCTTTAATCTAACACTTAATATAGAACAAATTATCATTTTGCTCTGCTTCTACTCTAAGCTCCTTTTAAATACTAGAGACATAGCATTACCCTAGCCCCTTAGTTCCATCTTTTTCATCATACTATTTCATAATATCTCTAAGACCTCTATCAACTCCCTCTTTTTCTTCCTTACTAACTTAATTATCTATTTCAACTTCTTCTCTCATCACCATTGCCCTTCTATTTGGACATTAAGTAATCTTATGTCCAAAGTTAAGGCATTTAAAACATTTAAGCTAACTCTTACAACACCTTTCCATTTGCTTCTAATCATCTCCTTTGGCTTCTAAACTATTAATGCCTTTGCTTATGACTTCTTTCTTTTTCTCTATTCTTTTCTCCTCACTCTTATTCTTCTCGTTCTTCCCATATATTGTAGAAGTCCCCAACTTAGAAACAAAGGGAATCCTATATGGGTTTTTGACTAATTACCTCTTTACCTTAACAACCAATTGAATAGCTTCTTCTAAAGAATCAAACTTATGAAGTTTTACTCGCCTTTATAATATTATACTTCAATTCAAGCTATAAGGCAAGAAATAGTATACTCCTTTGGCTCCATGACTTTGTATCTAATTTTGAGCACAAATTCTCTCTCCTTAATCTTTAAGCATTTATATATTCCCACCTTAATGTAACATAACCACTAAACTCTAGTGCAACTGACCTAACCTTCATCTCCCATCATAATTATAATAGTGAGAAATCTTCTTACCTTTGTACTCTTAATTAAAATACAATTCTATAAATTCTTGCCACTTGAAAGGAAAATTTTTCACCTTAATATTCTCGACTCCTACACACTTTTATTTTGTCTATTATTTCTTTCCACTTTAAAATTATTCCCATCACCCTCATCATGGTCCCTTCACTGTAGCACTCATATTGTAGCAAAATGTTATCTTTTAAAAACATTTCCCCAAAAATAATATGTTTTAATGCATTTAATAGCATACATGAAAATATTTTGAAAAAAATTTTTTGTATTTGATTCATTAATATTATGTTAGCCATAGTTGTACATAAATAAATTAATATCAGCATATCACTTTCAGCACATCATTTCAAATATTTTATTTAAAAGTAAAAGAATAAATGTAAATGATTTTTAAATATGCATTATCATGACCTCTTTGGTTGATTTTAATAATTTTCAACAAGCGTATAACTTTTTTTTTTGTCATTAAATTTTCTAAAGCTTATAATTTATATGTCAATTACAACAAAAATAAGACAAATATTATTTTCCTAGAGTTAGAACCATGCAAATATAGATTCCAAAAATATACTATAATTATCCTTCAATAGAAGAATGTTTTTTGTAAAACATTTTCCACTTATAGCAAATGAGAGAAAAATAAGAAAATGATTTCCAAAGAATATTTTTCCTTAAACAAACGAGGCTTAAAAGGTGCCCATTCTTTGGATCATATCAACCATATATTCAAACCTATGTTTCCAATTCTTACTCATGCATATAATTGACTAGTGAATATTTCACAATTAATATACCATATGTTTGATATTGGTAAATTTACATAAGCATAACAAGTGTAGAACCTACTAATATTAGTAAATTAGCCAACCATCCATTTATCCACTTTCCTATTTGTATGCAACATGTCATAGTTATATAGCTAAAATATATTTCTATGAATGGCTTATAAATGTATGTATGTGCATGTATATATATATATATATGTCTATATATTTTTTTCCATACATTGCAAGTGCATTGACTATAAGTATGGTATTGATGTGGTTTGTTTTAATATTGTTATAGAAATAATATTTTGTGTTTGAGAAAGGGATGGAAATATTGTAATTTAAAAAAAAAAAAAATTGTTAAAGTACAATCCTTCCAAAATGGGGAAAAAAAATTCTTAAGAGCACCTTATCCAAAACACATCCAAATTTGTATCTTCAACTTAAAATTTCAAAGCATGTTAAAATTTTTTAAATTGTAGGTGAGGTTTTTTAAGGAAAAAAAGGTCTAATATGAATTATGTTTTTGAACTTACTATTTCAGGTTACTAATTGAAATACAAGTATAAAGGTTGCAAAACTTTGAAGAGTTATACCTTAGCAATTTAGGTGATTTGTGGATTTT
The DNA here is from genome assembly GCA_024138005.1 of Lumnitzera racemosa. Classification (NCBI taxonomy): domain Eukaryota; kingdom Viridiplantae; phylum Streptophyta; class Magnoliopsida; order Myrtales; family Combretaceae; genus Lumnitzera; species Lumnitzera racemosa. The sequence goes on from JAMXBC010000006.1 coordinate 69,070,443, forward strand.
TTTTTACCGTTCCATCTAATATTTTAGATGAAGGGAATGAAATAGAGTCAAAAGTATGTCTTTTATTTTTTTGGCAAACTATATTACAATTTGAATGAAGGAGGATTTAAACTTAGGTTCATCCCAATATGAAACCAACGATGATATCACTAGGCTACGATAGTTTTGGTAAAGTCAAAAGTATGGTATTTGTATAATTTGTCCAAAAAATCTCCTTTTTGAAAATTTATAAATTTTTAAGTTTATACATTGTATTGTAGATTTTTGGGAAAAGTAAAATTTTAGTCCTCAACATTTGCTATCCTTTCTATTTCAATTCTCATTGTTTATATTTTTATTTAATTCTAACTCTTTGTATTTGCAAACATCTACAAATAAGTCGTCCATTGGTTTCTCATTAGTTTTTGTTTACAATGGTAAGTAACATGATTTGATTGATTCAAAAATTAATTTAATTAAATAAATCAATAATATGTACTATTTAAGTAAAATCATTAAAAAATGAAAGTATGCATAAAATATAAAAATTAGAAAAATAACAAAGTTAAAGAAATATGCAAAATGAAAAAAAAAATACAACATGTATGCATCATACATAAATATATATTAGTAAATTAATAAATAATAAAAAATTCAAAATATAAGTAAAGAAAAGAATCTAAAGGAATATTTATACATAAATTTGTATAGTAAGATATGTATATACACATATATTATATAGAGTAAATTAATTAAAATTAAAAAATAAAGAAAAAAACCAAAGAATTTATTTTTGAAAAAAAAAAATAGTTTTAACTACCCTAAGACTAAGGGTGGTGGTGACCATTAAAGAGAGTGTCACATAACCTTTCGCAGGTGGTTGCTAGAGTAGTTAGAATAGCTAAAATGAAGCGATGAATTGTGACCTCCTTACTTAAGTGGGTTAAATTAACCCACTCGTAACTGTAAGTGGCCATGTACAACCTTAGGGCTTATAAGGGGTTACCGCCCTAGGATGGGAGGCAACCATCCACCCTTAGAATTCTTTTAAAAAATATGGAAAAGAGTAAGAAACCTAATTGAGTCTTCAACATGGTTTTCAGATTTGATTGAAACCCATGCGACTCCCTTAGATGGGTAAGAGGCTACCTACAATTAGTGATGGGCCAATTTAACCTACTTTAGTAAGTAAGTTGTGACCTACACCTTTATTTTGGCAATTTGGGTCACTCTAGGGTTACTAGGTGATTGGAACCATATTTTCTAGTTTCATAAGTTTTCCTCTATGTTTTTTAAAATTTTAAATTTTTTAATTTTTAATTAATTTAACCTATATATTATATATGTATATATATTTATGTTTATATGTTTACTTTGATTTTTTTTCTTTTTTCTCTTTACTTTCCCCCCTTTTTTTATTAATTTACTTATATAATTGTATGTATGCATTATATGCAAATATATATATATTTATTGTTGTAATTTTTTTCATTTTTCATTTTTAAAATTTTTAATTTTTAAAATTTTCTTTCTATTTTTATTACTTTAATTTTTTCTAATAATTTTACTTACATAATATATTATAATTTTTTTAATTAAATTAATTTTTTGAATCAGTCAAATCACACCGCGTGTTATTACTAATGGAAATATTGATAGCTATCTAACAAATGACTTATTTATGAAAGTTTATAAACATTAATGATTGAAATAGAAAAAATTAAATATCGAAGATTCAAATAGAAAAACTGGTAAATGTTAATTTATGCTTTTGTTTAGGATTATTCTTTCTTTTTTCTTTTTGTTTTTGCCATTCTTAACTTATGGATTTGAAAATGCACATGCTAGATCCATTATACTGTCTATATCCGCCCTTAACAGATCAGTAACGAGTCTATCAATAATATTAGTGATCGGAGAAAGGTACAACACGTTAAGCAATAAGTTCGAGAAAATTTCTTATGAAATTACTGATATTTTATGACTTTTCTCATATATATATATATAACTAAAGTATCCCCACTTGTAAGACCTCATCTAAAATTGTAAATACCATAACAACAACTTAAGCACCTTTTTTTCTTAAGGATTTCTATACTTTATCCGTAAATTTCTCAAAGAGAAATTCTTAACATTTATTTATATTATTTATAGGATGTATAATATAACCTTTTTAATGAAACCAACACATAAAAAAAAAAGATGTGTTTATCAATGGATACTTAAAGGAAGTGCATAAAATGCTATATCAACATCCTAGACATCTTTCCTTTTTATCATTACTTATTAAAATATATAAATATTTGATTTATTATTATTTTATATTATAACAGTAATACCTAATTAATATTATCATAAAAAAATTAAGAAAAGGAAATTAAAAATAAAAGGAACAATGGAAGATTTTTAGTTGTTTTAATCCAACAGCTAAATCAAAATAAAAAAGGACAAGCCTAACATAGCCTGACAATGTCAAACAAAAGGAGCAAAAGAAATAGAAGGAAGAAAAAAAAAGAAGTAAATACTAATACTTAGTTAGACAACCGGGTACTTATTAGAATTATTAGAATTAAGGTTCATAAGTGTATATGAGGTACTTGATATAGGAATATATAACAAATATTTTTTATAAATGTATCTTAATAATAATGGTAACTTTTTCAAATCCTTAATTAAGCATCTAAAAACTGTGAATGACATAGCTCCAACAAAGGACCCCATATGGGAACCTTCACTCTAGGGACACGTGATAAGGAGCTCTATCGGGGACACTCGTATATGGTGCGGAAGATTATGATCCGAATCCCCATTTCTTTATTATTATTATTATTTTTTTTTTACTTTCTTATTTTTAGTTATAAAATTATCCCCTTAACTTTGACAGCACACCTATATGGTATGTGTAAAAATTAGATAGAGCAATGTAAGAGAAATTTAGTATTAATACAATAAAATTGTATATTGGAGAATAATGATAAGAAGGTTTTAATTTCAAAACAAAGTTCGGATTGGTGAAAATATTTATATTGCAAATCATGTAGTAAATACAAATTATTTAATGGCCAATTCACATAGAAAAAACTCTTTAAAAGGCACTTTTCAATCATATTACTTTTCATAAGATAAAAAACAACCCCTTGGTCAATCTAACCCTCTACTCATCAAGTAATTTTTTTTATTTTCATTTATTTATTTGTTTTTGTGCATCTAGTTAAAGAAAATGAAAAGTATAATTTATTCAAACTTATAATGGAATATTTTTTTTATTGTAAATTTTACTTCTAATATATCTATATGCAATCTATTATATATCTATACATAATTTATTATATGAAAAATGACTTCTTTCCACGCACTCTTTTACAATTGGACCCCTTCTTGAGTGAAGAAAAGAATTTAAAATTTCATCGCAATGGTACCAAATATGCATTCTTCAACTTAAACTCACATGAAAACACACATAAACGTATGTCCTTATAGAGGAAAAAGAATACTGAGTGTACCCATGAATGAAGCTAAGTAATGCAGGACAGACCTACACTTTTAGAGTACATACAAAAGTGTCTTTTAAAATATTGATATAAGTTTAACTTCGTTGAACTTTAACAGTATAGGGTAAAAAAAAAACAAAAAAAAAAGAAAAAGAGAAAGGAATTTACATGTAATTTTCAAGTTATCTAGTTTATTAGCATCCTATGGAACAATGCAGTGTCCAAATTTTTCTAGCCTAAATTTTTCTAAAAGAAGAAATGAAGAATTGAAACAACAAAATGTAATTAATCTTGTAAGTCCAATTGATTGATTTTCCTTAGAAATGTGAGAAGCTTCAATTTCGTTTCACCAAGTTTTGTTTTTTAAGTCTCTGACAACCTTATTGATATTGCCTCTTTCTATTCATCTTATCCGTCTTTGATGAAGGATGTCTTTGCATCTCCGGTAATTATACTTGTCTTTTCATGTCTTTGGCTATTCTTTTATGACTTCCACATTTCCATCTAAGTAGTAGACATCCCCATGCCAACTTCCTAAAATAAGTAATGAAAATCAGCATACAAAACGTAAACCGACCGTGACGAAAACCTTGAAAATCACCATATTAATTTAAAGTTAAACTCTCTTCTTCTTTTCCTTTTCTTTTTTTTTTTTTAAGTCTTTTTCTAGTTTCTGCCTATTAAAAAAAAATAAAAATTAATGCTTCAATACATTGAAGATCACACCAACCTAAACCTCATACCACCATTGCTCGATGATTTCTACTATCGCCAAAACAGGTTGCCCTTGTTTGCTGGTGCATTAAAGCAAATACTATACGATCACACATATTTATTCTTATAAATAATAGAATTTAAAGTCATATGTCTTTTGGCTAAACCAATCCACAATCACGAGGAGGCCACTTCGTCTAAATTACTTGAGAACATCTCTCTCATGCATGAACCTGCAAATGCATCAGCCGTAATTCCTCCTACAGTAAGAGCAAAGGCTGGTTTTCCTAAGTGGATGGTTTATAGCTTTACGATTAGGGGTTTTGGTGCCTTCTCTCTTGCGATTCTTCACTAAGAGATAGTGACGTTGTCAGAAGGTGGGGAATGGGAAGAACACTGGTCGTCGGTGTTGCAATTGGGAATAGTAAGAGCGATCAAGATTAAAGTAGTGTCTTCGACGGACGGGTTCAGAGTATCGGAGAGCGAGTGTTATTGTAATTGCTGGTTGTCAGGAGCTTGATGTCCCACTTCTCCAAGTACTTCCAGGTTATTATCAATGGAAATGAATTTTAGGAGGAAAGGAAAAGACATTAATATGTTTTCATATAAAAAATTGATTGGAAATTAGAAATAAAATGGAGGAGAAAAAGAAGTGAAGTGATCAAGTTGATTTTCAGTTATCAAAAATTGTGAGAAGAATGCAACAACAAAGTGAGAGAGAGAGGATGAGGGAGAGAAGAAAGTGGCGGGCAGATCCTAGAAGATGGGACGGAGAAATTTAGCGTAGGGACCCAAAAAATAGAAAGGAAAAAGCTATTCAAATATATTTTGTATCAATGAATTAATAAATATATTTGTTTTATATTTTTAAAAATTTAATTTAATAATGATTTTATTGTAGTATTAAATTGAGAATTAAATGATAATACGAGGAGGAGATGGTCATCTAAAGTAAGGTCGAATGCAGTATATTGTTTTATTTTTATTTTTGGTTATTTTGGCCAAATGCAATATGTTGCTGTAAACTTTGCTGTTTGTCCCACGACCATATGGTACATCATCCACCACCATGCCATGTCATCACCCATCAACCTCAACGGCAGGACATGATTGTAAATTAACATCCCACTAAAAAGTGAAGCCGTCATCTTGGGGCCAACATCCTTTCTCTCTTGACACACGTACCGCTCTCCCTCCTCTCATGGCATCCGTTTCTGGCTTTGGAGCATTTCCTAAATCTTCCACCTTATCTTCACTAAAACCTCCGTTGCTTATCCACCCACAACATGTCTCCATTACATCATCTGGTAGCTACCCTTTTCTCCTTATTTCCTTGTTTATCAGCTTGATTTTGTCACCTAGTTAACCTTTTTGTGAACTTAGGATAAGTTTGTTTCCCAAAAACATTAGTCGGATAGACAGATTGTGATCTGTTTTTTTTTTTTTTTTTTTTTTTTTTTTTTTTTTTTAATATCCGTTCAAGAATTGGTTATCATTTACTCAATTCAAGTTCCTTTGTGATAGATGATTCAAAACTTTTTGGATGATGTCTTTTGATTTGTTGTGTTTGGGTTTTTTGCGTACTTTGTAGTACTACGAGGATTTGAGCGGAGGGAAATTCTGATATCTTCAATCGGTTCAATAGCTGGAGCATTATGGTCCGCGTCACAGAGTAGAGTTGCTCTTGCTACTGAATTTGCTGACAGTAATTGTTCTACTTTTGCCTCTTTCGTTTTCGATTTGCGTTGCATTGGATGATTGCTTTTAAATTGTTCGTTTATTTATTTGTTTGTTTGGTCGATAAGTTTTGGGTGTGTCTGTAAGGAACAATTAGTTCTAGGCTAGCGTTGAAGTTATTTCCTGACATTTTCAAATGTTCAATTGAACGTTAGATCCCTTTTGATAGACAATCAATCTTGCTTAATGTTTAGGAGACGGAGAAAGCTGTTATTGCAAGCTTTTGGAAGGGTTTTAGGACTGAATTGAACAATTCTATTTTGGCCATTCAATATTGAAATGACTCACAATTCTACTTTTAAATTTCTGATCTGCCATTTTCTTTATCCTAGTAGGATATGCTACAGCAAAAATTGTCAACCTGAAGCTGATAATATTCTTAATGATGTAATTCCAATTATTAACAGTTTATAAATGAGTAAAATTAATGAGTGCCCTAAAGGCATTTGAGAAGAACTATATATGTCAATTTTCTTGCACGTAGTGCACTTAATTTTATCACTTCTGATAAGACAAGTTAAGAAAGTACCATATAAGAGCCAAGAAATCTGCACTTAAAGTCTCCTTCTGATATAAACCTTTTCATTACCCGTAGCCTCCTTTTGTAAGACAAAGATTAGGTCTTACTCTTAGCTTCCGTTATACGCTTGATCCACTTTCCTTTGCATTGTAGATAGGGTAATTACTATTGTTACATATTATAAAGGTGGGAAATGCTAACCCAAGCATAGTTGACAAGGCAGGTCTAATCATTCCATTGAAGAGTCATTAGTGTTTGTTGCTGTGGGTCAAAGGTGCAATTTGTTTCACATGTTTTGTGTTCGCATATGCTTTTTTTCCTTAAGATTGTAGGGTACTTTAGGGTGCGCACCATGGTTCTGTTATATTTGTTTATGTAGCAGTTAGGTATGTATGAAATGTTTCCTATGTATAAAATATTTAAAAATTGAAATGAAATGATACGTCATTTTAGCAAAATCTTTTTCGTGAGATCACAAGTTTCCTCTTGAATCGATCCCTAACTTTTATTGGAAAATTTTGTTTTTAAGGAAGGATTACTATCCCCAAATAATAAAAAGGAGAAGCACAAGAAAAAGGGGGAGCATAGACCTGTTGACGATTATAAAGTCAAAGAACCTGTGGTCTGATAAATAAGGGAGAACTACTCCCTTTACACAGTAATACATGCTGAAAATAAAAAGGGCAGTGCACTTGTCTCTAACTAAAATTAGCAGATACCGATAAAGTGACACCAAAAAAAAAAAAAAAGAAAAAGAGATTACTTTTTTGTAAAAGTCCAAAAACATAGGTCATATTTTTATGATTTTCCCTTCAATAATATCTATATGAATCATATCTCTAATATTTCTCTCCATGCCTTTTGGTCTCCTACACATTGTTTTTATGATTTAGCTTCTAAATTGTGGCATCAGCCCTTAATCGCATCTCTAAATGTGACAAAGATCTTCTCATACATGGGTGCCACTCCAATATTCTCTCATTAATACACTTATTTCTTATCTTATCCATTTTTGTGTGACTGTTCATACATCTTATCATTTTAATTTTTACTGCTCTCATTCTCAACTTATGTTCATAGTTTACTGCTTTGCATTCAGACTCAATGATTGTCTTACTTCCTGAACTTGTCTTTAATTTTACAAGCATCTTGCGGTCATGTAGAGTTTCAGATGCACCTCTTAGCTTCATTCCTCCTCCTCGAACTGTATATTCAACATCTTTAGCTAAACCTACATTCTTTTGTAGTATTGATCATAAATACTTAAATTTCACTTAAAGATGTTTCAAAGTTCCTACTTTCACAAATGATTCACTCCTCCTCTTGTCACTAAACTTAAATTCTAGATATTCTGCTTTCAACCTACTTAATGTAAAACCTTTCCTTTTTAAAGTTTTTCACGAGATTCAATATTGTGTTCACTCTTTCACATGTCTCATTCACAGTGTCATCAACAAACAAGATACTTAAGGATCTTTTGGTTAGGAAGATACACCAAGGTACCATATACTGAATATCTTTGGCAAGCAGGGGCTTGTAGCCAAACCTTGATGATGGTCTATCTTCAGGAAATCCTTGCGCTAACTCTCTGAGTTTTGTTAACCATGTCACTAAACTCTATTATACGCTTTTTCAACAAAGAATTCTTTGTACAGGTCTTGCAACCTTTTTTATTATGTATATTGCTTGAATTGTTCACCTTTTTGGTTTAATTCAACACAATTCTTAGATTTAGTGGCTTCTCTCTTAATCTTCTTTCAATCATTGCCCAAGGTTTCATATAGCTTATTAACTTAATACTATTATAGTTTGCACAATATTGTATATCCCTTTATTCTTTAGTAAAGGAAGAAAGATACTTTCTGTCCTCTGATTAGCATTGAGCTTGCTTCTAATTACACTTTCTTCCAAAAGTAAAGAAGATTGTTGATCCATATTACACCTTCTTTCTAAGGCATTTCCACATTTCAATTGGATTGTTATCTAATTCTAATCCAACCATCTTTCCTTCTTGTCGTAAGATAGGTTATTAGAACTCATTTTCAGCCTCATTATAGAGAGAACTGATGATCTCTTTTATGGGCTTGATTAAAGAGAAAATCCATCAATCTCCTTGAACTCTAGAGTTCTGAATTTTAGGAGAAAAATAGGCTTAATTTTCATTGAGTTTTCTGCAATTTAAATCCCTCGAGTGGCAGTTACACATCAACCCCACTTCTTATTTTCACTCTTAAATGCAAACTGCTCCCTACAAAGCTCCTAATGCTACTAACAACATAATTTCAGCTAACTGGCACATAACCATACATGACACACTTACAAAGTAGACAACAAGAACATGACACATGGACACATCATAGTGACACATCAGACCGATACACACAATGACTAGCAGCTGGCAAACACACCACCATTGGAACTTGTAATTAATGGCTGTGACATTTACACCCCCTTTTGACCATGCCCATGACCTTGTGCATGGAAGTAACATAGTGTTTTTTCACCCCCCTGGGGTAAAGTAAGATATTGTTGAGATGCTATGGTTGCATCTACTCCTCCCCTTTGAAGAAGAAATAGCTGAACAGCAGGGGGGCAAAACTGATGCCTATAGTCCGTTTCATAGATTAAATGCAAGCATTTTGTTGGGAATTCCATGAGTGATTTGATCTGCAGATTATTGTTACAACATTGACCATTGCAAACTAGCATGTTGAGCATTGATTTTATTCTCTGTTGTTGCTACAGCTTACAAAGAACCTTCTCCAAATCTCTAATGAAAGGAACTTCAACTCTGGAAATATTGTTGCCATGCCCTGATCATCAGAGCCTCTAAAAGCAGAAATGATTTCAAGCTTGCTAGCTTCTTTAGATTGTATGGAATCATCTTCTTTATTGCCTTCATCTTCAAAAACCTTAGTCTTTTCCTAAATCATCGACCTCAAATTTTTCTTATCATCACTTGAGGTGGGGGTATCCCCATCCCCTTTGCTGCTTATGCCATGGCTCCTACCACCTTAGGTGTCGCTTGCTTCTTCTTGCTCCTCATTGATCATTCCTTGCACCATATCATAATGCATCGAAGATGCAAGTTGGGTCACCAGATGTTGTTGGTGTGCTTCACATTGCACTCTGTCATCTTTATACGTTGCAAAAAAAGCTTTAAATTGTTGTAACAAATCCTTCAAAAGTCAGCTTTGATACCAAAATGTTATAGGATCAGTCTTTAGAACTCATTTTCAGGCTCATTATAGAGGGAACCCTAGAGTGCTGAATTTTTAGGTGAAACATAGGCATAATGAAATGAGTGTTTTGCAATTTAAATCCCTTGAGTGGTGGTTACATATCAGCCCCACTTCCTGTTTCCACTCTTAAATGCAAAGTGCTCCTTACAAAACTTTTAACACTGCTAACAACACAATTTCAACTAATTGACACATAATCCACTAACACCACATAATAACATGACACACTTACATAATAAAACAACAACAATACAACACATGGACATATCAAGGTGACACATTAGTCCAATACACTCACTAACCAGCAGCTACATGGCATACACACCACCAGTGGAACTTATAATTAGTGGCTGTGACACCTTTCCATCTTCTTCAATTCTGATTCTACATCTTACCCGAATTCTCTGGTTAATTATACTCATTGGGTCTACTCAACTTCCCTACACTGAGTTCATTATCATTCAATTTTTGGGGAATAAAAAATTAGCATTGAACTTGCTCCTTATTCCATTTTCTTTGAATTATAATGGATTTGGTACAAGGATCTGTGGCAATATTCTCACAAATTTCTTCATAAAAATATATGCAGTGCCTGCCCTCAGGGGGAAAGATTATGGTAAGACGAAAATGAAGTATCCAGACTACATGGAAACTGAGTCAGGTCTTCAATACAAGGTCAACTTGATAGTGCCTCTGTTTATTTTTTCTTTATAGCAACGGCTTCTCATGGTTTATTTATATTGATTCATAAACCAAAAGGAGTGCAGGATTTACGGGTGGGAGAAGGATCCACACCAAAAACAGGGGAGACTGTCATGGTAAGCAATGTTCTCTTGTGATCCTAAGAGTCAGTATCATCAGAATATGGTCGTCCATTCATGAAGACCATTCCTTGAGAAATGAATTTTACCAGATTCTGTATTAAGTACTTGCAGATTTTAGGAAGAGTTTAGTGATCTTTTAGTTCTCATCTGCAAAGTGTACAGAATATCTGATTCAATCAACTTTTCCCTAATGAAAGAAGATGACTAGTGCATAAGAGGAAAATTAGACGGCAGAGCCTTGGTTTGGAAGTGGAAAGTTTGTTAGATGAATGCATATCCAGATTGTGGATTGTCCTAACTAATCAATATAATATAACAACTCCTACAATTGTGATTACAGAATTCCATCAATGCTTAGTTCGTTTTTTGAATTTCTTGAACAGATCAATTGTGAGTACCTTTTCATTTTCTCCCCTTTTGTTAATCCTATGTGTTTTCAGGTTGATTGGGATGGTTACACAATAGGATATTATGGCCGCATATTTGAAGCCCGAAACAAGACAAAAGGGGGTTCCTTTGAGGTGATTATATTTCAGGCTGTCCTTTCTTTATTCTTGTTAGAACAAGACTAACTTGTGCTTCTCTGCTTTAGGGAAATGATAAGGACTTCTTCAAATTTAGAATGGGATCACAAGAGGTGAAAAATTTTTCTGTATTAATGATATCAGGGGTAAATAATCGTTGTAATTTCTATATTAATTTCCCAGGAAAAGTTCTCACCTCCTTTGCTAATGTTATCTTCTGGTTTTTTTTTTTTTTTTTTTTTTAAGACTCCAGAGACATTTTAGATGTTATATTGTTGTACAACAAAAAGCTACTGGAGACGTTATCTTACTATTCCATTAAGCTACCTTCACATGTTTATTTATCTGGATGTTTAGGTAATACCAGCTTTTGAAGAAGCTGTATCAGGCATGTCACCAGGCGGTGTTAGAAGGTGCTGAGCCTGCCCTTCCCTCTCTCTCACACACGCACACACACACACACATGCATATAGACATTGTTAAAGAGATCTATGCATGTGTGCAAAAGACACATATATGCATGTTTATGCATTGCTATGAACTATAGCATGTAATTATTCAAACAAAGCAGAATGTAGATGCATTTCATGTGTTATAGCGTTCATTGACAAAGACAGACTGATGAGTTAGCTTGATCCAAGCTTCTATGAGTGAGGAAACCAATTACACTAATTCAAAATTTGATTTTACCCTTTTCACTTTAATGTTTATATGTATGTTGGGTAATTTTAGAGATGTTACCAATCTTTACTGTATGAGTGCAATGACAGCATGCCAGGAAAGTGAATATTGCATTATGCAAAGTATGCAGGTCAGTCATGATGTTACTTGATATGTGCTTACATAAAAATATGATCATAGGATTTAAATGACATGTTGAAAGTCATTCACCTCAAAAGTGCACTATCTCAATTACTATTCCTTTCTTCAAAAAGAAACTTGTATGCATATATGACTAACATACATGTTATGTGCTGATTATGACGGACTCGTGCACTACAAGTGAATCTTATGACCTGGCCAATCCATAGGTCTGCTCACATTCAATGCTCAAATCTAATTTTTGGTTGCACTGTTATGTGCAGCAAGTATGCAGTCATTATCCATCTTACTCCTCAGTCAAGAGCACACTCAACCATTCCAAGCTTTCGCTTGGTACATATTAGTTAAGGCCTGCATCAAAAAACAGCATATTCTTTTGAGGCCAGAGCAGGCCTTAGACCTGCAAATCTGACATTTTACCATGCAGTAATGCAGGATCATAGTGCCGCCAGAGCTGGGATATCCTGAAAATGACTACAATAAAAAGGGTCCAAAACCAACAACATTTTCGGTAACTGGCAATTTACTTTTGCTGAATCCTTTTTTCCCCTAACTGCAATATATCATTGGCAAAAGTGTAACACAAGGTTCTTTAAAAGGGCCAACGTGCTCTGGATTTTGTTTTGAGGAACCAAGGGCTGATTGATAAGACTCTTCTGTTTGATATCGAGCTCCTCAAAATCATACCAAATTGACCAGGTTCTGGGAGCAATTACTTACTATGAGACTGTAATGGTCATTCTTCCTCATCTTCTTTCGAATAGAAAGCAAGTTCACGCATACTCCACCTAACAATTTGGTTTGTGCAGGCATCAAGTGGATGGGTCATGAAGACATTGTCCAACGGGTCTTATCCAATGAAGCTGGAGACCATTCAAATATATTTTTGTCTACTTCTCCAGTCAACTGAAATGGAAAATTAACTCATCAGTTTTGGCTTTCACCTGTCCATTCTCTAAAAAAGGATGGACGAAATATAAGTACATTCTTTTATGTAATCAGTTCTATCAACAACACAGCACCACTTCCTCGTACTGAGATTCCTCTGCTCTGTATATGTTCGCCTTAAATGGAGAGTTCATCTTTGGTAAGTGTTCCATTTATCAGCTCTTTACCAAAGAGGAGTATAGAAGCTACATTCGTTTCCTTTATGGAGGAAGAAAAATTATGTCTTCTTTTATGATGATTTTCGTAAAATATCCTACTTTAGAAGTGTTGTCTATAGAGTTAATGAATTCGGGTTGATTCTGATTAGCTAAGAAATTGCTTTACTCACCAGCTTTCGGATAGTCACCAGTTTTCAGACAAGTTCCAAGCACGGTCCCTTTGGTTTCTTCACATTTGACTGTTTAGTCTCCAGCTATATTTGAGGAAAAAAATATTATATATATAATAGGCGGCAGTACTAAGATTAGTAAAGTTTTATGCAAGTATGAAATCTTTAAAGGTGATAATACTTGCCCATTATGGAGTTTTGATAATTTAAATAAGCAAATATCATTTTGTGGAATTATATCCAAATTGATTGAAGATTTCCTAGAAGAGATGTGATATGAGGTAAGCGTACCTATCAGTTTTAATATAGCGGATGTGAGTCCGAGTCGATCCCTCAGAGATTTTGAGTACTAATATTAACTTTAGCTTTATTATCTAATCGAAAAATTGTGAAAGTTTGAATTAATTAAAAATATTGAAATTAACAACTAAACTACTTATGAGACTTAATTACGCAAATTAGAAAGCAATAAACTACGAACGACTTCAAGTATGCAATAATGTATTTAGGAATTATTTCCCCTAGTGTTTAACATGTAACCTTTTTAAAATATATCCAATTTAATTTCTACTATTCTTGACGGGAGGGATTCATAATTAAAACTAATATCTTTCTCAAGCATATTAATCTTAATCCTAAATTATTTACCGGAATCTCTTCACTTAGTAATATAATTTAGAATTGCATTAGTGTGTAAGGAATTCCCATGCAAACAATCAACTTTCCGGAAGAAACATGTATCTTATCTCTAAGTATACATGTAATTCTCTTCAATTATGCCTAGATCTAATTACACATGCAATTTCTCAATTAACATGCATAATATCATATATTGACACTCTAGAATTATCAATCCATAATTAACGATATCATTGAATAAAAAAAAGGTAGAAACTTTATTGAAATTATAATTCAATCCAAGGGTTACATGAAACCCTAGGTTCCATAATCCTAAATACTCTAATTCTAAGCTATCATAACGAATCTAAAAACGAGTTTCATAAAAAATGTAAAATAAAGCATAAAAACCCCTCTTTGATTTGATGAACAATCTCTCTATTCTTGAAATCGATATCGTTCTTGCTTCTTGATTAATGTTCTTCTCCAATCTCCTCTCGTCTCTTGTTTCTGTAATGTCTCTTCTTTTTCTTTTGAAACCCTAATATGTCTTTTTATAGTGTATCAAAAAGATTTTGTTTTCGTCACCCGACATGGCCTGGGACATGACCATGTCCCCAGGTTGTGTAACTTTTTGCACTTAGGTAAATTTTCTGTACAACTTCAAAAATTCATAACTTCTTCGTTTGAACTCGGAATTGAGTGAAACTTGATTCTTTTTCTTCGTTTTCGAGCCTAGAATGCATTTAAACCCTGAAATCAACATTTTACTCAATTAAGTATCAATTTCTTTAAATAAAACAAAAAATATGCGGAAAATACTATAAAATCACTTTATGAAATATGTTTAAAATTAGAGTTATCAAATTTCCCCACACTTAAGCATTTGCTTGTCCTCAAGCAAATAAATCAAAATAAAACTTTCAGGACAAGAAACGTTAAACAAAATTTATCACTATTTAGGAAACCTGTGAACGAATACACTTGACCCGAAGAAAGGTAAGAAAACCATTCTCAACTAACTTGCAATAATAAAGTCAACCAATTTCATCTGACCATATTCAAATGCTCCAACAATACTTAATACTAGAGTTCACTAGTTAATTTATGAAAATCAAAGTTTACCCCGAATCATTTAACCAAGGATTTTTAAACTAAAAATTAGATTTAACATCTCGCCAACCGAGAAAGAATCATAAAAATTTTGTCTATTTGACTAAAGTGTATACAATTCTCTCTTCCATCTCACCAAGCACCATAATCTAAAACAAACTCATTTTACATCCACTCTTCCTCTAATCATCCCCTTATTTCATGCTTTTGTTGAGAGGTCTTTTTAAATCTACCTTATTTAAGCACAATTGTGTTGGTAGCGGGAAAGAATCTCGCTCTTCTAACGGACCAAGACCGATCCATACCAACTTATTCCTTATATTGATAGCGGGAAAGAACCTTACTCTTCTGACGGACCAAGGTCGATCCATATCAATTTTTTTTTTTCATTTGAATTGGCATTAGGACTCAATCTCGCTTTTCTGACGGACCAAGACGAATCCTTACCAATTTTTTCTATTCTTACACTTGTTATTACCTTTGACCTCCAATCATTATGATTTTTCAAGGGTTTCTCAAAAGAAGAATTTCATTTGTTTGTTTGCTAAAAATTATAGGACTTTTAAAAATTTCTAAGAGAAAAGTATACACAAAAGTAAATTTAAAAATAACCATGACTAACTCTCAACTAGTGATGTTGCTCTAATCTCAAGTCTTAAAATCCTAAGCTAAATAACTCGTAACTTTACCTTCCAAAAATTTGACTAATCAATTATAGTAAAGTATAATAAGATCAATAATAATCAAGATGAAACAGTTAATTTGGCTTAATACCAATCAATCACCTATTGCAAATTAGCTTAAAAAGTAATTGGGTCAAATATGAATAATTGGTTTCTTAAACAGTAACAAATTCATATATATCTCTTCCCCACACTTAATAATGTACATTGTCCTCAATGTACGACAAAAAATCATAACAGTACGAAAAAGCAGCATAGGGAAAAAGAAAACATATGTACTGAAAAGAAAACTAATACTTCCCTGCCAGTCGAACAGAAGCGCAAAATGAAGAAGCATCATCATTATATAGTAGAGTTCACAAGTCTTGAACAACAAAAATCAACATAAAAAATGAAGAACTAAGAAGAGTGATCAGAATCCGTTTCCTCAGCTTCCTCAGCAAATGATGCCTCAGCCATCGTAGCATCGTTATCGTCATCACCGGCCTCATCATCCTCATCATATTCGCCAGCCTCCTAAGAAGCGCTTTAGTTAACGTCGATAGCTCGACAGGATACGTCTTGTAATTGATGATGGAGTGTAGATTTACCCTTCGGCCATCGACCTTGCCAATTCCATTTCATTGGTGCATAACTTCCATAGTTTCTCTTCTTATCATGCCACTTATCAAATTCATGTAGCCTAAACTTCTTCGTTTTGTTTGCTTTCAGCTTAGACGCGGTTGTCATTGGGGGTTTTGAACTTTTCACTGCAAAGACATGTTCCAAATGATTTCTTGACAATTTTGGTTCCAAAATTGATGGCTTCTCTTTGAAAGATTTTAACGTACGATCCTTTGGCTTGTGGAGTGGATCAATTCCTCCCTTGTCCATACTGGATTTATGAACTTCTGTTTGAGCTGCCACTTCTGCACAATTGCGCTTAATCGCCAAATTTTCATCTCCTTTTTGCAAGCAATAACTTGAGGAATCCTTTGCAACAATTTCCTGCACACATGTAGATATAATGACATTAGTGGCATTAACATTATGACTTATGTCCTCTAAGTTTAGAAATTTATTCGTTGCCTCTAGAGTTTTAAAAACTATTTCATCATCCCCAACCCGTAATATCAACTTATGCTCACTAACATTAAAAACAGCTCTAGCAGTGGCTAGGAAAGGTCGACCTAAAATGATTGGCACCTCAATATCTTCATCTATATCAAGTACAACAAAATCCACCGGAAAGATATATTTGTCTACTTGCACTAAAACATCCTCTATGATGCCTCTAAGGTATGTGATAAACCTATCGGCTAATTGAAGACTCATGCCCGTTAATTTAGGTTCTCTTAACCCTAGCTTTTTGAACAATTTATACGGCATCAAATTTATACTGGCTCCTAAGTCTGCCAAAGCATTATCTACTAACAAATTGCCAAGCATACAAGGAATAGTGAAACTCCTTGGATCATTTAATTTTTGTGGCAGCTTTTTCTGGAGAAGTACCGAGCATTCCTCATTCAATGTGACGGTTGTAAGCTCCTCCAACTTCCTCTTATTCAATAGAAGATCTTTTAAAAATTTTGCATACTTTGGCATCTGCAAGATGACATCAACAAGAGGTAAGTTAATGTGTAATTGTTTGAAAACATCAAGCAATTTACTGAATTCTTTATTTTGATCAGTGTAGCTTTGCTTAAGGCGCTGCGGGTAAGGGATGGGAGGCTTGTACTCCTTTACTTTTGGTGATTCCATACTTTCTTTTGATTTTAGTGGCTTTGCATCTTCCTTACGGTTGACTTCCACTTCTTTCTCAACTACTTCCTTACCATCCTTCTTCTCCACTTGCAGTTTTCTATCACTTCTCAAGGTCACTGTATTAACATGTTACCTGGGATTGACCTCGGTGTTCCTTGGGAGTGTCCCTTGTTGCCTTTCAGAGATCATTTTTGCAAGTTGACCAATTTGATTCTCAAGATTACGATTTGAAGCCTCTTGATTCCTCAACGATGATTCAATGTTGGATAAGCGAGCCTCATTGCCTTGAATATATTTTGTGAGAAATTCTTCTACACTGGGCTTCTTTTCTTGAGGAAGAGGAGGTAGGAATGGTCTTTGAAATCCAGGTGGGCCAAAGTTGGTCTTCTGTAGGAAAGATTTTGGTTTCCCCAGGAGAAATTAGGGTGATTCCTCCATCCTGGATTGTAAGTGTTGCTGTAGGGGTTATTTTGTTGCTTAGGTGGATTTCCTAGATAATCCACCTATTCCAGTGGTTCTTGTGCTCCATACCCCTGCGTACCAAAATCACTTATATCCGATTGCACTTGTTGAGGACCAACTGAGAGTGCATCAATCTTTTTACTTAATAAGTCCACCTTGGCTGCCAAAGCAGTGGTCAAGTCCACCTCATAAACTCCCATGGCCTTTTGTTTGGCTCTAGTGCTTTTCCACTGATAATTGTTCATCGTAATTCCTTCAATAAGGTTTTGGGCTTGCTCAGGTGTCTTCGTGTTCAAAGTACCTCCTGCGGATGCGTCAATCATCTGTCTCGTGGATAAATTGAGACCATTGTAGAAAGTCTGAATCTGCATCCATAGTGGGAGGCCATGATGTGGACACCTCCTAAGCAAGTCCTTAAATCGCTCCCAAGTATCATATAGCGTCTCCGCTTCCAATTGAGCAAAACAAGAAATATCGTTTCGAAGTTTAGCGGTCTTTGCAGGTGGGAAATACTTCTCCAAAAATTTCTCTACCAATTCATTCCAGGTTGTGATTGAATTTCGTGGTAGAGAGTTCAACCATTGTTTTGCTCTATCTCTCAAGGAGAAAGGGAATAGCCGCAGTCAGATGGCATCATCCGTGGCTCCGTTGATTTTAAAAGTATCACAAATCTCTAGAAAGCTAGAGATGTGGGCATTGGGATCTTCATCTTGGAGACCGTCAAACTGAACATATTGTTGCACCATTTGTATGATATTAGGTGCAATTTGGAAGTTGTTAGCTGCGACGGTTGGCCTTGCGATACTAGATTCAGCTCCAATAAGTGTAGGCCTTGAATAATCGGACATGGTCCGATTTGCTTCATTCCCGTTGTTCGCCATATGTGGTGGATCTTCCTGTTCGATGAATTGAGTATTAGTCTCTTCACCTTCTTCCTTGATTTCAACAATTGACTCGTTGTCAATGGTCGCCACACTTTGTCTAGGTCGTGATTTCAAATTTTGAAGGGCAATTCTCTCAATTTGAGGATCAAGTTCTATCAAATCTTCCGGGTTACTTCTAGTCATGCACTGCAAGGATAAGAAATATAGAATCAATTGTAGCTCTAGCTAATGAAAATAAATAATGAAAACAAAGGGAAAAAAATGGTTAAAGTAATAATGAAAACATAGGGAAAAAAAATGGTTAAAGTAATAAAGCAACTAGCGTTCTTAATATCGAAAATCCTCGGCAGCGGTGCCAAAAACTTGATATGAGGCAAGCGCACCTATCGGTTTTAATATAGCGGATGTGAGTCCGAGTCGATCCCTCAGTGATTTTGAGTACTAATATTAACTTTAGCTTTATTATCTAACCGAAAAATTGTGAAAGTTTGAATTAATTAAAAATACTGAAATTAACAACTAAACTACTTATGAGACTTAATTACGCAAATTAGAAAGCAATAAACTACGAACGACTTCAAGTATGCAATAATGTATTTAGGAATTATTTCCCCTAGTGTTTAACATGTAACCTTTTTAAAATATATCCAATTCAATTTCTACTATTCTTGACCGGAGGGATTCACAATTAAAGCTAATATCTTTCTCAAGCATATTAACCCTAATCCTAAATTATTTACCGGAATCTCTTCACTTAGTAATATAATTTAGAATTGCATTAGTGTGTAAGGAATTCCCATGCAAACAATCAACTTTCCGGAAGAAACATGTATCTTATCTCTAAGTATACATGTAATTCTCTTCAATTATGCCTAGATCTAATTACACATGCAATTTCTCAATTAACATGCAATTTCTCAATTAACATGCATAATATCATATATCGACACTCTAGAATTATCAATCCATAATTAACGATATCATTGAATCAAGAAAAGGTAGAAACTTTATTGAAATTATAATTCAATCCAAAGGTTACATGAAACCCTAGGTTTCATAATCCTAAATACTCTAATTCTAAGCTATCATAACGAATCTAAAAATGAGTTTCATAAAAAATGTAAAATAAAGCATAAAAACCCCTCTTTGATTTGATGAACAATCTCTATATTCTTAAAATCGATGTCGTTCTTGCTTCTTGATTAATGTTCTTCTCCAATCTCCTCTCATCTCTTGTGTCTCTTGTTTCTGTAATGTCTTTTCTTTTTCTTTTGAAACCCTAATATGTCTTTTTATAGTGTATCAAAAAGATTTTGTTTTCGTCACCCGACATGGCCTGGGACATGACCATGTCCCCAGGTCGTGTAACTTTCTGCACTTAGGCAAATTTTCTGCACAACTTCAAAAATTCATAACTTCTTCGTTTGAACTCGGAATTGAGTGAAACTTGATTCCTTTTCTTCGTTTTCGAGCCTAGAACGCGTTTAAACCCTAAAATCAACATTTTACTCAATTAAGTATCAATTTCTTTAAATAAAACCAAAAATGTGCGGAAAATACTATAAAATCACCCTATGAAATATGTTTAAAATTAAAGTTATCAAGATGTAATATAAAGAGAAGAATAAACAATTGAAATTTTACTAATTGAAACTAATTTGTACAAAATACAAGAGCATAGATGGATATTGAAATAAATATTGAAATATGGAGAGATGAGAGTATTCTACCTTAAGAATAAAGTGAAGTAAACAATTATGTTTCAGGAAAGTGTTTGATTCATTATTGTCAATAAGGTTGGTAGTAAGGGAAAGATGTTATGTGAAAGGATAAAGAGGAGGAGATTTGAGAGAGAAGAAGAGAGGAGAGAAGAGATGGAAGTAGAGAGGCAGAATGGTTTTTTTTTTTTTTTTTTTTTTTTTTTTTTTTTCTGTCTCCTCTTTTGATATTCAAGAGGTTTGATTTTATATTAAAAAATTTCGTCTTTTTACTATTATAAACAATAGTATTGTGGCAGATAGGATACTATAGAAATAGTAGTATTGTAGTAGATAGAGATGATCGAGATTGATAATTATTGTATACTGTAGTACAGGTATAAAATATTGTATCTCTATATTACAGTGCAAAAAGATACAATATTTATGAATTCCCTAAATCTATTTCATAACAGTTATCTTCATTGGTATTTCCGCTGTGGTGAGATGTAGAGTCCGAGTTTGAACTTGATTCCTAGGCTGATTCATTGATATTTGTTAATGCCCTTTTCGGAATTTGTTTTATTTGGTTTGGAGAAGCTGCACTTGCCAGTGAAGAAATTAGAAATCCTCTATTGTGATATTGTGGAGTTGCAATTTTAGATGGTGGAGTCAAGGAATTCGTTTTGATCTAATTTAAAATTGAATCTTTTTCACATCTATTCCACATTTTAAAGTTGTCTCACCTTTTGACCTTATACATTCTGACTAAATTGATGGTATTTAACATCCGATCTGGCTTGTAATCAAACTACCAATTTATGACCCAAAATATTTCAATGTGAACAAAATATAACATTTCTTTTTGAAAGTTTTTCTCATGAGATATAGGAATGTATTCTTTTAGGAAAGTATTGAATCCATTTCTAGCACTTTCATGAATGATTTCGGAAGTTACACCAAATTGTTCCCACTAGTGTGTAAATCAATTAGGAATATTTGAAAAAGAACAATTATAAAAAAATATTAACCAAGTATGTGATCTTTTTGAATTCCTTTGATAAAACGCATTCTACCATATCTGCTTATAATCATAATAATTATAAATAGCTCGATGACTTGGTTGTGCAAAAAATGGTTCTATATTGAGTTTTATTGGAATGGTTAGATGAGTTCTCTATTCTTTCAGACTGATTACTCTCAGTATCCTAACTGTACAATAGCTGATCATTCCTTCTTTTTAAAAATATTTGAATTTTATTAATTCAGTTTCAATCAAAATTTTTTCATAAAACTGGATTGTTTTGTAAATATTATAATGTATATAATAAAAGTATTTTATAAATACTTTCCTTGCAAATTCAAAGGGATCCTTTTCTAATATGTCTTCTTCTACAGAGAAAACATATCTAAAAGTAGGTTTTATAAAAAAATTTGATCTTTGATTTGTAGGTATAAATCTAAAAGATATTGGAGTTGATATTTCAATGAGCTAGAAGTTCTGATTTTTCCTCTGATTTTCTGATGGTTGAGGGATTTTAGGCAACATTGGGACTTTATTTTCTAATTGTAAGACTATTGAGATTGCTTTGAGCAAACCAAGAGTTGCTTCCATATCGATTAATTTTAAAAAGACTTCATTGGTTTAGATATTAAAAATTGATTAATTATTTGAAGACCTTGGTTTCAAGGTCCTAGAAGAGGGTTCCTCTTTGATTGTCAATGGGGTGTTAGATGATTTACATATATCTAACCATGATTTGATATTGGTTAATCTTTTATTAAAAGTTGATGAAATTTTTTCTTTTTCTTTTTCTTTTTCTTTTTCTTTATCCTTCTCCTTTTTGGAAGACATCTTCTGCAAAAATTCACGAGTAAAGAAATTAGGAAGAGAATTTGAAAATCAATTAATATACTCTATTTCAAAATCAAATACAGAAAGAATTGATTGCTATCTAGCAAAAATTTGTTTTGATGCAATGTTTTGGACATCTTTTAATAAAACATTCTTATCTACTTTACAATCAATTCAAAAAAGGAATTTTTGATTTAACAAATTTCCTTGAAATTTAGAAATTGTTAAAACAGTTGCTAAGATTTCTTTTTTAATTATAGAATAATTATATTGATAATCATTCCAATTTTTTTTACACAAATTAAACAATGTATTTTTTATTATTTTGTCTCTGTTTTAGAATTCCTCCGAATCCTAAATCAAAAGTATCAATTTCTACTACTTTTAGTAGAGAGGAATCTGCTATATGCAAACAAGGAATTTCTTTAATTCTTTGTTTGATTAATTTTATTACATTTGTATGTTTATTTGTCCATTATGGTGGATTTTTCTTTAATTTTTGATATAATGGTTTACATATTATATTAAGATTTAGGAAAAAGTCTGCAATATAATTTAGACTTCCTAGAAACCTTTGGAGTTGATTTTTATCTTTGATTTCATTAAGAAAATTTTTAGTAAATTCTATAAATCTCTTTATAGGAGTTATTATCCCATTGTGAATAATAAAACCTAAGAATCTAATTTTAGTTTGGAAAAGACTAATCTTAGAAGGCAAAACAACTAAATCATTATTTTTTACTATATTAATGAAGATTTTTATATGTTTAAAATATTGGTATATATTGGATGAAAATATTAAAACATCATCTATATATATTATTATAAAATTAGTATAATCATTAAAAATTTCATTTATTATTCTCCGAAATTCATTAGGAGTATTTTTCAATCTAAATGACATTATATTCCACTTGAATTGACCAAAAGGAACTGTGAAGGAAATTTTGCACCTATTACTTTCCTCTATCTGGATTTGCCAAAATCTAGATTTCATATCAAAATTTGAAAATATTTTGGTATTATTCAACCTATTAAGTAAACCCTTTTTATTGGGTATTGGATCTTTGATCCATTTAAGAATAGAATTAAGAGGTTTATAATTGATTACCAATCTTGAGACGTCTCTTTCTATTTTTGCATTTTTATTGACATAAAAAGCAGAACAACTCCATGAAGACTTACTTTTTCTGATTAATTTTTTATTAAGTAAGTCTTTTATTTCATTTTTACAATGGTTCAAAACTTCTTTATTCATTTGAGATAGTCCTAGCTTTTGTTAGAATATTTTTTTCATTAAAATCATTTTCATATGATAAATTTACAATATGTGATTTTCGATTTTAAAATGCATTTAGAAGTGTAGAACAAATTGAATTTTTTATTTTTGATTCTAATTGAGAAATTTTTAATTTTTATTATTAAGTTGATCCTCACTTCTTTTAAATTCAAGATCATTTTTTAAATACATCAAATGATTTTCTTTGCATTGTATTAAACAATTTAATTCTTCATTCTTTAATTGGTTTATATATTTGGTTTGTGGTTTTGTGACGAATTTGATTATAGTTTCTTTTTTCAGATATTATGTTTTAATTCCATCTTTATCTACAAGAAATAGTTGGATTTGATTTATAAATGATGTTACTAAAATGACATTTTTATTCAAAATTTTCACAAGTATAAAAGAAGCTTTATAAGAAGCTTTGTCTTTTAATATTTCAATATTGGATAATTTATATTTGATGCATAATTTGTTACCAAATACAAAACTTAGAGATTGACTAGTTTTATCAAAATATTTTGCTGGAATTAAGCCTTCTCTAATACAATTTAAATTCGTACTAGTATCAAACAAAGCAAGTGTTTGTAAAACAAATTCATTATTAATTTTGATTGAGATATTAATTAACCATTTTCTTGTTATTTGAACAAGATGTATTAAATAATTATAATTCCCAATTGACGGTGAGATTTCCAGATCTTCTTCATTTGAAGTTTCAGAATTATTTTATTGGATTATTTTTTGGTTTAATTCAAGTAGTTTTTTTTTTTGAAATTTTATTTGCATTAATTTTAATTCTCTTATTTCTTGTTTTTGAATGTTGATTTCATTTTGTAGATTACTAATTGTTATTAATTTTTTATATTTTCTTTTACCTCTTTCAAGGATTTCATTAAGGTTATATAACAATTTTAGCGTAAGAATTGTATTGGTTTTAGAGTTATTAATGTATTCAAATTTTTCATTATTATTAGACATTTGATCAATTCTTTTAAGAATCTCTTCTTCATCATTTGTTAACTTATTAATTTCATCTTTTTCTTCAGCTGATGAGGATGAAGTGGAGTTTATGTCATTGACTTGGATTCTATCGTCACAATCATTTTCTGATGAAGAGGATTTATTTTCATAGAATATTTGCAAGATATTTTCCATTGTTTATTCATCTATATTTAATTCACTAAGTTTATTATTTATTCTACAAAAATTTGCTGTATGACCAATTTTTTTTTGCATTTATAACATCTTAGTTGTTTGTATGATTTTCTTTTATATTTTTATTTTCAGGTGGTTTCTTTTCACTTTCTATTTTTTTAAACGATTTTTTTCTAAAATTTCTTCGAGGTTTTTTATGTGAGCATTAAGGACAATTTGAAAAAGTATAAGGGGATTTTTTTATTATTTTTCAATTTCTTATGGACAAAAGAGGAATTATATTGAGTATAGAAATCACTAAGGCTTAAGCGTTTTAAGTACTGTTCATTTTTTAATTGTTTTTGTAATCTTATAGTATTACACAAATTAGTTCCTATTTTATTAACATATGATGCTAATTCCCCATATGATAAATTATCATAAAGAATTTCACCATTGTTTTCTTCTCTTAGTAATTTTCTAACTTGTTTACCTATTAATTTTGGTAAACTAGCTAAAAATTTTTCTTTCTAGAAGAGTTGATTACAATCATTTCTGAGAAAGACTCTTTGAAAGAAAATATCTTTATATTTTTTAAATTCTCCTAGAGATCTGCACTTTATATTAGATAATAGATCTAAAGTTTTATCCTTAATATGCGATGGGTCTCCTATAAAATGCTGACTTATTGAGAATATCAAAGTGTTCACCATATCTTGAATTGGTTCATTATTTTCATCTAATATTCTCCTGTTGTCTTCATCAATTTTGCATGAAGTGAGGATATTAATTCCTTGTTCTTCAATGAGATAGTTATCCTACTATCCTTTTAATTGTCTAGTGAAACCAGAGATTAAAAGGAGTGCTACGTGGTAATCAGTAACATTTGGAACAGTTTTATTAGTATTTTAGAACATTATCATTTGATTAAGAACATTGAGAATTTTTTGTTCTAAGTATCTATCTATATTCCATTCATATGTAAATCCTATTGAGCATTTATTTTGGTAATTATCATTTTTTCTTCAATTAGTATATCAAGAGTCATTGCTCTCTCATAATATGACTTTTGTAGTTCTTTCCAATTGATTTTATTGACTTCATTATTTGATTCTTTAACATTATCTTTTAAAGAAATATTGGACATTGTTTCATTTATTGATTCAGTATCTGTTTCATCTAAAACATTAATTTTTTCTAAAGGTATATCATCGATGACAATACCCTTTTTAATTAAAGTAAGCGTATCCATAGTTAAAAAATTTATTGGTTTTGAAGAGGAAGTTTCTTCTTTTATTGTTTTATTTTTTAGTATTCTTTTCCCATCTTCTAAGGCTTTTAAAAATTTATTACTGGGATTTTTGGGCATTTCAAAAGGTTTGAATAAAGGTGTATTTTTATTAGTTTTATTTTTTAAGGATTTTTCACCTGTTTTATTAATTTCAATATCAATTGTTTCTTCTATTCTGTTTAATTGTTCTCCTATTGTGTGCAAGTATTGATTAGTATAATTATTTTGATCTATTATTTTTTTATTCCTACACCTTCTTCATCTACAGCATTTTTAAAAAGAGTAAGGGTTATTTCCGTATTTTTGTGAACCGTTTTTATATTACTTAATGGTGGATAATTTGATTCTATTATTTATCCATCACTTAGTTTCCACTTGAAGCATCCATTAATTATATTAATTTCTTTGTGTTTTAGATAATATTCTTCAAGCTATTCAAAAAAATATATCTGAGCTCCAATTTCTTTCATGAAATTATAATATTCATCTTTTATTTCCATTTTGATTTTACTAAATGCTTCAAAGTGCCATTTTCTAATTTTTTTCATTTTTAAGTGAATTGAATTCGTTATTTTAAAGTATTCTATCTGGTTCAAAAGGTTTTTCTATGACATTTAATTCTGGATCACTTATTTCTGATAATAAAGGTTTTCCATGTTCTGATTCATTTGGTTGATAAACGGGTTGGGTTATACCAGACCTATTGTGAACTATTCTTGAAAGAGATGGATTATCATGAATATTTGATTGCCTATCTTATTGATTATTAGATTGGGTAGGGTATGGAGTATAAATTATTAGTGGAGGATTTGGAAGGTCTAGTGATCTCCTAGAAGAAGATGAAATAGATCTTATTTCCAAGGGTCTATTTGGTTGATTAAAAGACCTTTTATTGAATTGGATGGTGATCTTACCATTTGGATGTTAGATAACATTTGACGGTTCAGTATTGTATATTGGCCGTTTAGGAAGTAGGTTTTCCACTTCCTAATGTTCAAGTAAATTGACTTGGAACCATTTAATCATTTTTGGGATGGACATATTAGCTTTGGTTAAGTCTGTTTGAATAAGAAGAGTTTGCCCTCTTTTATCCATTTTATATGCCTTAGAACCAAAAGTAGTTTTCATTAATTTGAAATATATCACATATATCACAACCTTTGGTATTGATCCTTCTATTATTCTATAATTATGTGTTTTAATTTAGAGGATTAATGAACTCATTATTGTCTTATCTCTAAGAGCAAGAGTAATATTGAAATGGCATTCAAATTGTATTGATTCACTACTAAGACTAGTTTCAATAGTGGCATGTATTGATCTCTTATATATTAGTTTTCTAACATCTCTGAGAACTATAAAGACAGAGGTATCTAGACCTAGCTTAATAAGAGATTTTGCTCCTATTTGGATTAAACCTAGATGCATATAATTCTAATTTTTTGCATATTTTTTTATTGAATTTGTATTTAAGAGTTTTATTGTTGTTAAGCTATCAAAAATTGGAATGTCTTTTTCTTCTATGGCTATAACATAATCATTTTTTTTCAAAAATTTTCCATTTACCTATTTGGTATATTTGATCATAAGAAGTTTTTGGTATTTTCTATTCATCTATTGCTTTATCAAAATCTTTTATGTATATTTCATCTCTATTATTTAATATAGATTGTTCTGACTGCTCAATGAGAGCAAAACTAGAAGAAGATCTACATCTTCTAAGTAAATTCATATTTTCAAAAGAGACTACCTTATCTTAATCTTATAAGTCTAGATCATAAGACTAAATTCAATCTAATATTATGATTTCCAATTTATGACTCTTTTGCAACCCTTAATCAGAACAGGATTTACGCTAGGCTTTAGTAGGCTTATCATAATTAAGATTATCCAGTAAGGATTCGCCTTAAGTGATTTAGAAAATATAAGATTTAGATTATCACAAAGATAATTGTCTCAATTAGAAAATATAAACCTTCTCAGAATACCCATATACTCTCTCCTTGGCTCTAATACCAAAAGAGAGTAATTATATTTGAGTATAATTCCACAAGATCATATTTGCTTATTTTAATTATCAAAACCCCATAATTGGCAGGTATTACCGCCTTTGGAGGTTTCATACTTGTACAAAACCCCACTAGTTTTGGCACTACCACTTGTGGCGGTTTTAATTATATTTTGCATACATATTTATATCACAATTTGTTACTGATATTAATATTTATAATTACTTGGATAGTACAATAGAATTTTTTGAATGGTACTATACTAATATAGTTAATAGTGAATAGTACTAATAATATGTTTTGTTATGTAGATGTCTAAACAATAATCTACAAAATTGAAAAAAAGAAACTGAAGTTTTACAATATTTGTTTAGTGCTATATATATATATATATATCTTGTCCATTTCTCGTGCTGTTTTGCCTAGGCTCTGCCTTCCTCTTGATGGATATATATATATATATATATATATATATATATATCGCGCTGTTTTGCCTAGGCTCTGCCTTCCTCTTGATGGATGTTGTATTTTGTTTGGATTTTTCCCTGCAACTCACTAGTTAGAAGCCCAAAAGTGAGGAGTAGGTAGCCACCCCGATATCTGGTGAGATGCAAATTATTGAACTTACAAAATTTTCTGGAAATAATATTTAGGTATCTTCCTAGTCTAGATAAAAAAAAAAAAAAAATCGAATGAGAGGTAATGCCTGATCAAGCAACATCAAGCTCACCGAAGGAAAACATGTTTATAACACTTTACTGATCGTCACGTTTGGATCGACGTGTTGATGTCAATTGGGTCGACGACCGATCTAGGACACCATCAATCAACCAATTGGATCTGTGTCTGAGGTGTCTCGTTGATAAAGTTTATGTTTTATTGGATCTTGTATTTATGCTTTGGATAATAATAGGATATGAGTGAATTGCAAGCTATTGTGCATCAATCTATGAATCGATCTAAGTTGGACTGATCTTAAGACTGACTATAACTCACGATAAAAAATAATCGGTTGCATTGAAGTTCCAATATGACAGCTAATCTCGTTGACATCTCTAAGAGATTGACATGAATGGTGTGCACCGCAATCTACAAGCAGATTTGATAAGAACTAATCAACAATTCAAGGGAAATTTATATCATAAATCAATTCATAGAAAAATATTAAACAATGTCTGTAATCTAAATTCTATTCTATTGCAACTCAAACCCTTATTATGGTAATAATTTTAGCTATTAAAATCACGAGTTAAATTGTATGATTTTATGAGGTTATTTTTAATTAAAACAAATACAAATCCTATTAAGTAAAGACTTATGGTGGAAATTGCAATAAGAATATCAAAATTGATAGATTTGTAAGTTTATGACTAAATCTACTAATTTTACATCTAGTTGGGGTCTATGTATAATGTACTATCAAAACTAAGAAGGTGGTGCATATGCATACTTGGAGAGTCACGAATAAGGGTATCAAACACACGATTCTACCCAAACTTACAGAGAGTTTATAGTATTGGAATACAAAATCATAGTATGAAAACATAAGTTTTTATACCTATGTAAACTAGCTCTAAATGTAAATAAGCTTAAAATAATCATAAAACATACTTAAATACATAATGTTTTTTTTCTTTAAAAAAAACATAAATTCTTAAAAAACTAGCTTCAGGAGAGTTCCCTTTTCTCTCTATGGGAAATGTTGATTGCTGATTTTCGTTCGGGTACGTAGATGCTTAAAAAATAACAAATGGTTACGGTAGGAACCAGAGAGTGTTTTGGTGTAACTATTCCAATGTCTAAGTCGGCCCTCTTATGATAAAAATGACATTATAAAGTTACGGAAGAGAGAAGAGAATGGAAAAAGAAAGTCCCCTTACTAAGGGAGTCTTCTCCAGTATTTATAGTTAGTTAGTGGAAGTTATACCCATAATAGATCATTAGATCGGATTTAAGTACTAGGTCGACTAATATAAGCTCATAGAATAGTTATATAAAAGTGCTTGTCAATACTTGCCCTATCTCTCTCTTTAGTAACAAAATTGGAAAAAAGAGTACTTATGAAGGTTGATTTTGTAATCCAAGGTCTAAAGAGGCTAAGATGCTTAAAGATCTAAGGAGGTGAAAGTCAACAATGGTTGAAACATCTATAGATATCAATATGCCTAAAAAAGCGAGAGTTTGAAGAGGCTAAAGTGCCTGATGAGGCGAAGGCTTGAAGAGAACGAAGTGCTTGATGAGGTGAAGGCCTAAAGAGACCAAAGCGCCTGATGAGGCAAAGGCCTAAAGAGGTTGATTGGTCTTAAGTTCGTTAATGATATAGGACATTGGGCTTTTATTCGTTGTTCATGAAATGTGTAGGACTAAGAGTATTTATGCCTATCACTCTTAAGGGAGCTTAAGACTTATATCTCATTGCCCTCTCATAAGACTTAAAAGTATTTTACCCGTTACCGCTTAATGGCTTAGGGAGTTCAAGTAATTCATCGTCTATTTACTGGATAGAGTAGTCAAGTTTATACTAACATGTTGTTCGAAGTGTATAGGATTTAGAGCTATTAAGGAGTTACCCTTTATCATATTATACTTGCATGGGTTTAAAATAAAGAGTGTTTGTTTAATCCTAGTATATTTTTGAATTCTTGTACTCGTCTCCAACGGAATAGAAATAAACCGGTGAACTCAAGTTGCGAATGACTTAGCAAATTGCTTTGTACATATTTGAAGGATGGCTAAAGTTTGTCCCTAGTAGTGTTGTAGCAATTCCATGTGGAACAGTAAATTTAGCTTCGTTGCCATGTGCTACTACCTTGTTTGAATGTGCGAAGTGCATGAAGTTCTTAGCATATTGAATTGCTATGTTCGGTATAGAATAGAACTTGGCATTAGTATTGCCAAAACTTGGATGACTAGCCTTCACATGGAATTATTATTATGACGATCAACTGAATTACAGAGACTTTAACCTCATGAGTGGAGTACGTAGATATAGAGGTGTGCAAGTGAGTTAAATGGGCCAACCCTGCTCGGCTCACTTTGAGCTACAGGTTAAATGAGTTAATTAATTCTGCCTCACTTTATAAACGTGCTAAAATTTTACTGGCCCAATCCAACCCATTTTGGCCCATAGGTTAAATGGGCTAACCTACTAACTTTTTAATGGAATTAATAAATTAAAAATAAGTTTTAAAAAATTAATTAGCTTGTCTTGTTCGATTATGTCATAATCAAATTAAGTATTTTAAAAAATTATCGAAAGATTCTTATTAACCATCTTATCTTTTAATAAAAATTTTTGTTATTAGACGTGTAGTTTTCATACTAAGGGTAAAACCAAATAATGATATAACTGCTTGTCTTCATCGAGTTTTGCTAAAAACTCAAGGACACTAACTTGACAACTCATTGAGTCTTCAGAATTGATATAGAACATGGCTTGATGTTTGCGAGTCCTAAGCTTTCTGGCCCCAATGGCAATGTTATATACTATTCTTCATCCCTATTCTTACTCTGATAATTTTATCTGAAGTTTTTGTTGTCCCTAATAATCCCATCAATCATGTCTCTTAGTATCGTAGGTGCAGTAGTTAGTAGATGTGCAGTGTACTAGTGTAGCCATTCCGTCCAAAACCGAAAGCAAATGCAGTGTCAAATCTTTTTCTTTTTAATAAAAAGCGAGCCAACCCGGCCTATTGCTGGTTAGCTCACTAGAACTCGTGGGTTAAATGGATTGGGCCAAAACGGCTTGCTTTTATACAAGCTAAAAAAATCTAAGCCAAACTTACTTTAGAAGTAGGTGAAATGAGTTGGCCAGTAGACTAAAACCCATTTACACACCTTTATGTGGATGGACTTGACGGAGTAGCTTTTAGATAGCTCTACTTCAACATCAAATTATTGTTTAGGTCAGAGTGGTGTTTCTCCAAGCTCTCGTACAGTTTGGACTTAAAAAATGCCGCAATTTTTACTCGCTTTACGCAATAGTTTGGCACACACAATCTGTACAAAAGAGAGCGGCGAATACACGTTACACCACCGATCAATCTAGCTTAGCACAGTAGCATAGTAATTCAGCAACGGCTCGGCATTTTATCCATGTAAGGCAACTAGATCAGCAAGTATCATTAAAAGCTCAGACGTGTCACCATCCATAATGCAGTTGTCCACCGTATAAAGCTCGAAGTTCCCCAAAAGACAGCTCGGATTTGCTGCAATTCACAGAAGCTTAGGCTCGTGTTGAGTATATGGCTTGACAAGTTTGAATTTAGACAGCTCTAAAAAATTCAAATGAGTAGCTTGGCATGTGTTTTATTGTGAGGTCGAGCTTACTTTCGATTTAAGCGCCAACGCACCAATTAGCTGAACAAGTATAGTTATGTACTAGAGAAAATAATAGGTCAATGATGAGGGGGGCAGCACCGACCACATTTGTATAAACATACAACGAGTTCGGAGCTTGGATGTACATGCAACGGTGCTATGGTGAATGAAGAACTTGGCTCCAATGACACAACTCTACTAAAGGACTTTTGAGTTCGGCATTTTAGCTATTATATAGCTCGGCAAATTCCTTAGTTCGTATCCCCTACAGTTAGAATATGTGGAATAGAGCACAATAGTTTGGATACTCCAAAGTTCAGTCTTCATGAATAGGCCTCGCAAGCTCGGAGACAGCAGAACTAGGCGTAGTCACGACGAACTTCTAGCTAATATGTTATATGCGGCTCAAAGCTCAGTGAGCGCGTAGGGCCAAGATCGGCCTGAGTCGTAGCCCAGAGCTCAGACATGATAGCTTGCATGCTCAGATTCCCTCTCATGGAGCTCCGTGTCAGATAGTTCATGAGCTTATCGGAAACGAAATAGCTTGGCACTGCAGAGTAGCGCACGGCATGTAGATTGCTCGGCACGGATTCAACTGCATGGGGAGTCCGAGATTACAGCTAGCTCGTCATAGAATCATCAATGAGATTTTCAGCCTCATCGAGATGTCCCGATCAACTGAGCAGACGCAATAAGCAAGTTTAGTGCCACGGGGAAGGACTGATACGATAATCCTCACTCGGGTTTGAAAAGTTTTGCGACCTTTCTCGACCAATCCAACATGGCTACATGCATAAATCAATCCAACAAAAATTACTTCATTTGGCCTTATCTTATCTGCAACCATTTGGTGGCAATGTTGAGAAAGCGCTCAGGAGTTCAAGTTGGATTCAAAGATTTCATTAAACTCTGCTGTTGTTTGTCGTAGGCCTCTTGTACATGGCTGCTACTTGTATAGAGGGACGGCAAAACACTGTTCAACTCGATTAAAGCTCCTGCTCGTCCACTTTTGCACAACCAAAAGGCTTGACAACATTCGGATCTATTGCTTAACTTTTGTATTGTTTTTCAGATCAGCTCTGTTCGGAGTCTCTTGGCAGCAATCGAATAAAATAGCACGGCCTGGCACAATTGCCAATCGACAATCACTTGTTAAAAAAACTCGGCAATGCGACACCTCACTATTATGCGCACCAGCAGATTTTCGGCTCGAATAGGTCTCCAGAACGGATGATTTTATGCTTGTTTTAAATCTATATGCAATAGAATCAAAATAATATGAGCAAGTGCTAAGGAAAAAACCACATGACCGTGTAAGTGTTATGATTTATGGCAATCGATTAGCAAGCCAGGCAGTTTCGGAGCAGTTTCTAAAGGCCAAAAGACAAAATTTTCAGATTTTATATATCCTTGTATCAAAGAATATGCTAACATCCGTCCCAAACCTTCAACAGGTGTTAATTAATTTGCATGGATGAAATCCCAACATTTCCAGCATGTGAGAAAATAGTGGTTACATGGCGATTTCTTGTACTTCAACGGCACGAACAGATTTCGAAAAGCAAAGGAACCCCTTAGGGAAACCATGAATTCCGACCAAACACATACTCAGACATCAACATGTGAAGAAAAAGAAATATCGATGCAAATTTAAAGAAAAAAAGGGAAGAGCAATCCTCTAGACCACAAACAAATTGGCGAGCTATGAGCATATTTGTTGAATCTAGGATCTAAAAATAAGGAATGAAACTACGACAAACCAGAATCGGACTGGTTCGCAAAAGGAGAAATGTTCCATTATAAAATTCTGATAAATCCTCAAAGCCGTAAGGGATGGATTGCTCATTTCCCACGTATGGCACCTATTGTTAACTACTAATTTTCATTTAGATATGCGGATACTAAAACAACAAACGACTAATTTTTGTTCAAATACGTGGATACCTGCAAAACAACAAACGGTAACAATAGGCGTTGGAGGGTGTTTCGATGCAATCACTTCTATGCCTAAGTTAGCCTTCTTATAGTAAAAATCTTCGATGCAATCACTTCTATGCCTAAGTTAGCCTTCTTATAGTAAAAATGAGATTATAAAGTTACAGAGGAGAAAAGAGAATGGAAAAAGAGAATCCCCTTACCTAAGGTTCTTCTTTGGTATTTACAACGAGTTAGCAAAAATTGTGTTCGGACTGAATTATTGGATCAGGTTTAAGTACTAGGCTAACTTATATAAGCTCATAGAATAATTATAAAAAAATACTTACCATTAGAAAGTACCTACATTTTTATGGTGTCAACTAGGAGAAAGCACTCATTTGTCTATTCTTAAGATTTGTTTGATTCTTTAGGATTTGTTTAGATATGTTTCTATTTCTCTTTTACATTTCTATCTTTCTATTTATCTCGTCCTTTATTTCTTTCATGGGACTGCTTATATCCTTTCAATCTTAACCTTCTTCTTTGTTTTTGCTACTTGGTATTTCAAACTCTTTGTGATGGAATCCCAATAGTCCAAGGGGATTGATGGAACAAGCCAGGACTTCATCAATTTGAGAGTTCTGAGATTTGGGCAAAGAACGTTATATGGTTGGAATGGTGCTTTCTAATAAGCAGTTGAATAAGAACGAGGTGATAAACAATATTCATAAGGTTTGGGTTGATTATAGTTAATCAACTCAAACAAAATGTCTTCCTAATAAAGGCTATGAGTCCACTCTATAGCAAATTAAGGATTTTGAGTAGTGGTCGATTATGGGCTATCCTCTCAATATAAGGTTTTGGGATGAAAGGAACAATTTAGAATAAATAAATTTTGACGAATTTGCAATTTGGGTTCAGATCCACAATCTACCCTTACATTTGATGTCTTTTGCAAATGTTCGGAAGATAGGAGAAAAAGTAAGAAATGTGATTGTGGTGGAGGATTGTTCAGAAATAAGAAGGGGTTTTCTTTAAGTTGGAGTAATCTTGAAAGTGAACAATCCTATTCTTTCAAGTTACTGGGTAAAGAATAATTCCGAAACGAAAGTTTGTCTTCAGTTTAAATATGAAAAGATACTAAATTATTGTTTCGCTTGTAGTATCATTGGACATTTTGAGTACTTGTGTCCACGAAAACATCTTCCAAACTTTGTTCACAAACATTTATCTAACGAGTTGAAGGCTCTCCCCTTGAAAAATCTTCCTGAAATTGAACCTAGTAGGGATGGGAATCATGGCAATACAAGGAAGCATAACAATTGTGAGGAAGAAGATAGTCGAGTTGGGAAAGTTATGGAAATTATCGCAATCATAGTAGTAGGAAATGATTTAAGGAATGTTTTGGAAAATCAGGTGTTGCCAAATTTGTTAATAGGTAATAACAATATTCCTCCTGCTAGTAATAAAGGAAAAGAGAAGATTTCAAAAGGGACATGTTGTCAACTTTTGAATGAAGCAATTTCTTTTTTTTTTTTTTTTTTTACTATTCAATGGTGAATCCCACAAAGGAAAGGAATTTTATGGTTTATGCTAGAAATTTGGAGAAGTCCTTGAATATAAATGGGCCACCTGTCCATTTAGAGGCTCTAAGAGTGATCCGCCTAGTTTCCTCAGACGACAACAATTTCTCGAGGCCGAGTCCAAACACTTCTTCTTTTTTGACCCTTGCACCTCTTGTTAGCCTTTCACAAACTTCAAACCATCTTATCTCAAACATCTCCCACCTTATTGAACCAACCCGACATGCAAACTCAAATCTTAAGTTGACCCAACTATACCCTAAGGAAAATAATGACTCACTTATTAGTTGCAAGACTTCAAATACCAATACCCACAGCATTAGACCTCTTTTGATCACTTCGAATACCACCTCACTTGACAATACAAACCCTAAGCCTTCATCTTTTGTTGAGATTCAATCATCAAAATCTACTTTATCCAGAGATCTACCCCCTAAACCAGCTCTGTTACAAAAAACCACATACAACTAAATGACACCGTATTATGTTGAAGAACCCCTAAGTCCTACTTCCATTACCATCCTAAACCCTAACCCTTATTCGACCTTTCCATCGAAAGTGAGCATCTCATCCCCTATCACTAAAGCCTTTAAGGAATTATCATTAAGAGAACCAATGATTCCTTCACTTCAAAATTTGAGGAAGGACTATTAAAGAAAGGGAAAGAGGATGTGGCTTACAACTTTACAGAGTATGAAGTGAGGAAGAATGTTTTAAGAAGGAAGGGAAGGACTAGTCATGTTAGAAGGAAAAGGGCTGTTAAAGGTAAGTTGGATTTCAATAATCGCTTAGTTGAAGTTGATGTTGAGGAGATGGAGGGTATCGGTGTTATAGGCTTTGGTGGCTAGCCTCACTCAGCTACCGAAGGGCCATGATTGCCCTATCGTGGAATTGCTAGGGCTTGGGTTAGCCCTCGATAATGCGAAAACTTCAACAACATATTCGTAAATTTAGATTTGGCATTGTTTTCCTCTTGGAAACAAGAAAGAAAATGTCGTATATTGATAGTATAAGACGAAGAATAAGGATGGATGGCGGATTTTTTATAGAACCGATTAGCCTGTTTGGGGGACTAGCACTTCTATGGAGCAGCCAATTGTAAGTGGAGATTATTCAATATACAGCAAATTTAATAGATATTTAGATTATGTTACAAGATGGAGAGAGAGTAAGAATCTCATGGATTTATGCATGCCCTGAATATGGAAGAAGAATCATTTTCTAGGATAAGTTGCATGGAATAATGAGATCAATGAATGAAAAGTGGTTATCCATAGGTGATTTCAAATAGATCACTAATCATGAAGAGAAAAGTGGTGGCCATGAGAAACCTTGGTAACAAATTCAAACCTTTAACAAAATGATTTATGATTGCAACTTGATAGACTCGGGTTGTACAGGCCAAAGATTTACATGGTGCAATGGTATATATGTAATACCTTAAGATTTTGAGCGAGTTCAATAACCTTAAAATCCGAGCCCCTAAATTTAAGGTACTAGACTAAGTTATTAGTTTTGTTTCAAACTTCACAGTAAAGTTAGAAAAGTTAAATGGAGTAATTCAAGTAAAGTCAATTTCTTAAAATAAGCTATATAAAAATATTAATTTAAGAAAACGTTAATTTACTGATAAAGCCGATAATCATAAAATTTGAGCTTTTAAATATAGGGTGATATTAGAGATAAGTTAATTAACTTTCAAAAATAATAAATGAAGTTGAACTATACATAATATACATGTGAAATAAATTATATGTATTTAATATATACATACAATAATAATAATAATAATAAATTATAAAAATTAGGTAAAATGATGAAAAATTAATAAAAAAAATTGCATATATGAGTCATCAAATAATGTGTCAAGCTGGTATTAATTAGAAATGATGAGTCAACATTTGCTTGATGAGGAAATGACACATGTTCTCTAAGAAAATGGAAAATTGACGTGTATCATACACATGTCCAAATTTTATTTGATTATGAAAAATTAAAAAAAATATAAATAGGACCTAAACCCTCAAATTCAATATTTTGGAACTTTGAAAATAAAAGAAAACAATTTAGAACAGTTAGAAAAAAAATAAAATAAAAATAGAATAAGAAATAAGGTAAGAGTTGGGTTAAGGCGGTTCAATAAGTTATCTACAACCTGACTTAGTGGGGCTTGGTGATCCAATAGAGGGTGGCCAAAGAAACTCTTCCCACATGGTGTGGCGGCTAAGTAGTGGTCGAAGGCGGCCGGTTTAGGTGAACCAATTTTCTGTTTGTAATTTGTTAAATTTGATAAAAATATCCAGTGTTCTCAGTTAATTATGAAATTTGGTTTCCTAGTATTATTTTAGGTGTATATTAATGTAGTAATTTTAATTTAATTAAATAATTAGTGAAAATATAGGTTCCCTAAGAAAATGCCCTATTTGGGCAAAAATTGAATAAATTTTTATAAATATTATATGATGTTATTTCGAGCTCAATTTTTGTATGTAAACACCTAATATATATATATATATTTAATTTTGGTAACAATAATTTTTGAAATTAATCAATTTTACTATTTTTTATAATTATTTTGAATAAAATTGCCAATTTTACCAAATTGTTGAAATAATTAGTTTTTGATGAAATTAATGAATAAGCCCTACATGTTTAGACTTCTGGATGTTTATAATAATATTTAGAATATTTAATTTTTATCTCATATATAAATTTGTTTATTTTCTCTAATTTTCCATTATTTCGAGCTAAAACCCCTATTTTTGTAAAAATAGATAATAGCCAATTTAGTGTAATTGATGATTGATAATTAACCTACATATTTTTATAAGTCTATAGGATTTTTTGTGAGATTAATTGGGCTCATATACTATTTATTTTCTACTTTCCTAATATAAGCTTATATATTGGCTTAATATGTAATATAGTAATTAGTATTAGTAAGATACTTGTCAAATTACGTAAAATAAACACTTTGGGGTATAAGTGTTGCTGGAAAAATTTGGAAAGTATAATTTTTAGGGTTTTTAATTCAGTACTAAAGCTTACTCAGGTCAATTTCAGAGTTAAGGTAACGTACGGTTGAGATGTAATACAAAAAGGGTATTTTTGGGTATTTGAAAATATTGATCCATCTTGTTTCTTAATAAATATTAATAGTATTCAAAATAACAATCGTGACAATATAAAGTTTACTGAAATTGGATGAGAAATGGGTAAGATATAATCAAATGAAGTTTAAAAACGTGAAGATGAAAGCTTATAAAAGTTCGAGTTTGACTTATACTTGATTTGAAGATTGTGTTATATTTTCATATGTGTGATAAGTAAGGAAGGACTACGTCCTGAAGTTTAGGATTTTACATTATTACTAAGCCTAGATAAGTGAATATAACTGATGCTTAGAGTAGATATATAACTATTCATAACACTATGTATTATTTGATGTTGTGTTGATTTAATATGGGCATATCTCAGTTGAATTGATATGTTACTATAGTGGATACTAATGTGGTAATTTTAAATAAAAGTAACTATATTCTAGTTAAATTGTTATGTTGCCATGTTGGGCGATGATTTGTGTTATAAATGATTGTGCTAACCAAAGAAGTTGAGTGATTGCTAACTCAATTTTCTAGGTATTTACCTAAGTGAACCCTAAGTAAGATACTAGAATTTTGCTAGGGAGAGTTCAAAAACTGGAATCAAATAACTAAGTTGAATAAAACTTGAAGATTGATTGTATTGATTCATATTCTTGAGTTGCTATTGCATGACACGACACGACACGACACGACACGACACGACACAAAAAAGGGATCTACGGGTCAGAACTTTCAGAATGAGGCTTTCAAATGATCATAGAAAAAGCATGGCTTTGTAAACTCAGTTTTTGGAAGCATATAGATTGAATTGCCCAAATATTGTGACTATTTTGATAGTTAAATTTGGTAAACTACATTGTGTGGTTTTGCTACTTTGATTTGGTGAACTATAGTGTGTAGTCGAATTTTGTAAAGTTGGGGGTCTTACTTCCAAGCAGCTCCTTGTTGCCCTTTTTGAAAATGGTAGATTATAGTATGTAGTTCAATTTGGTAAGGGTCTTACTCTCAGGCAGCTCCTTATTACTCTAGGTTTCTAGACATTGTATCTAGATGCCCAACTATGTCGATTAATTGGAAGAAGTTTGGAGAGCATAGGATATTGATACCAATATATGCCATGTGCATGAGCATAGCATTCTGCATTGCTGGCAGTAAGTGCTCGGTTGGGCTAATGAATATGTGAAGTTGAACTTGCAGGTTATGATTGAAATGTTTCAGTTTTGATATGCAATATTATCTACGTTATATTGTTTGTTATCCATTCTCACTCAACTTCAGTAATTGAGAGAATAAAATGTTTTATCCTCAAGTTAACTACATCATGAAGGGCCTAACACTTAAGGGGGATATATATACGGAAAGTGTGAGTTGGAGTTAGCAACTGTTATATGGAACCTGTATTAAGTTAAGAATCTTATTATTGTAAAGATGATAAGAAAGCAAAAAGTTGGTTCATACTTTGATATAAATATTATGTTGTACACATGAGTTGTAGTAGAATATCCAGCTGAACTCCAATGTAGAAACCCCTTATCATGTAAACAATATTGTCTTTTGATGAATGAGTAAGTGGAGTTAAGTTTTTAATAGGTATTCTTGTATAACGGTACATCTTGTGCTATACTGGGATGTGACAATATATAAAGAGGGAATGGTGAGAGAATGATTAGATCGAAGATTAGCAAATTTAGAGTGGACTCTAAAATATCTTGATACATAGATAACAAAACTCATTTTGACTATTCCAACCATCTAGCATTGTTGATGGAACTTTTTAAGCATGTTAGAAGAGGTACAAGATTGTTTAGATATGATATGAGATGGCAACTCAAAGATGGGTATAAGGATACAGTTGAAATAGCCTGGTCAAGATGCATTTGTTTGCTAAATGTGAGTGGACTGATGAGAAAATTAGACACTTGTAGGAGAGCATTGGTTCAATGGAGCAAGAGGTAGAACAATAATACTCTCAAAAGGATAGAAGAGTTGTCTACATGATTAAGTCTCCCGCAAAACTAGAGTGTAGGAGTTATGGATGGCATATTAGAAATAAGAATCAAGGCAAAGTTAGATTCACTAATTTTACAAGAAGAGATTTTCCAGTTTAAAAAATCTTGGTTAAACTAGCTTCGTTTAGGTGATAGAAATACTGGTTTCTTTCACCAATCCACTTTGAGGAGAAGGGAAGTAAACAACATTTTTCTAATTAAGAGCTTGGAAGGGAGATGGATTGATAAAGAAGAAGATGTAGCTTGTAATTTCTAAATTGTTCATTTGGTAATAAGGATGAAGTATTGGACTGTCTACATCATGTAATTTCGAAATAACAGAATGAACAATTTAGGCATGCGATCTTTGAGTTGGGCATTACCAAAGCCTTGAGACTTGACAGTTTTTGTAGCTAGTTTTATGAATTGCATTGGCAAAGTGTTGGGTCTTTCATCATAAAGGTAGTTAAGGATTTCTTCCTTATAGATACACTCTATGAACCTTTTAATGAATCCGATATTGTTCTTATTCTTAAGGTATCCCATCCTGAAGAGTTATCACAATTTAAACCTATTAGCTTGTGCAACTTTTCATATAAGATTATATCCAAAATTCTAGCTAATAAGCTTTGACCATTGCTTAATGATATTATCTCTCCATTTCAGAGTGCTTTCATTCCAGGTTGACTTATTTAGGATAACATCATAATTGCTCATGAAATCTTTCAATCTTTGAGAATTAAATCTAGATTTAATGTTTCGAATTGTGCTACTAAAGTTGATATGGTGGAAGCCTATGATGGGTTGAGTGGTTGCTTTTAGAAAAAGTGATGAGAAGGATGAGGTTTAATGACACTTAGGTTAGACGGATCATGGCTTGCATTGTAACAGTTGAATATGGTCTAATGATAAATGGTAAAAGAATTGGTAAATTTAAACCTTCTAAAGGACTGCGTCAAAGAGACCTAATATCCCCCTTATTTGTTCTTGTTGGTAGCTAATTCTTTATCTCTATTAATAAAGAAAGAACAAGACAATGGCAATTTGAGTTGTATTAAGATAAGACGAGATATTCCTAAGTTGACACATCTATTATTCGTAGATGATTTTCTTTGCTTTGTTCAAGCATTTAGTGATAATGTCTTGAAGCTTAAAAGCATTTTGGATAAATATTGTTTAGCTTCAAGGAAACTTGTAAATTTTCATAATTACTCTATATTTTTCAGTAAAGGTTGTGGGGATCAAATAAGGTTTGATTGTACTAGCATTTTAGGGATTAATTTGGAAGCTAGACATGGGAAATATTTAGGTCTTCCTACTGAGTGGAAAAGGTCTAAATCAGAAGCTTTAGCTATTGTTAAACATAGGATTATAGATAAACTAAAGAAATGAAATGGTTTGTTGCTTTCAATAGGAGGGAAAGAAATCCTAATTAAATTAGTGGCCTTTGCTTTGTCAACTTATGTAACAAGTGTTTTTTCCTTTCCTAAAAAAATGATATGATGAAGTAGCAGGCTTAGTGTCTAGATTCTAGTGGAGTGGAGATGTAAATAAAAAATTAATTCATTGGAAGAAATGGTTTAATCTAACTAAGCCTAAAAGTTTGGGAGGAATTGGTTTTAAAGATTTAATGGACTTTAATAAGGTGCTTCTGGCTAAATTAGCTTAGAGGATTTGCAAAAGACCTAATGATCCTTGGGTTCAAGTGCTAAAAAGTGTTCATAGGTTTTATGGAGTCAAGGAAGGGGGGTAGATCATCTTGGATTTAGCAAAGTATTCTAGAAGGGAAGGACCTCATAAAAGATCATTTCATAGGGTAAGTAGGTAGTTGCAATAAAGTAAAGGCTTTATTTGGATCCTTAGATTCCTAGGTTATCGAACTTTAAATTGCAAACTCTTAATGATGAGCTTAGGTTGATTTAATCAAATTTGGACCTTAATGATTTATGGGTAAAATAGTTGAAGAATGAGAGTTTATCTAGTTGGAATATGAGCCTCATTTCTTCTATTATTAATGTAGAAGGACAGACAGCCATTAATAAGATCCATATTTATGACCATTTAATGGATGATAGAGTTGTTTAGCCATTGGTCGGGATGGTTCTTACATAGTGAAGTTAGGTTATAATCTTTTGCATTCCATGAAACATGAGTAGATTTTGAGTAATCCCTCCTTTTCACATTAGATTGATAATAAGGTTTGGAAGATTATGTAAAATTAGGGATGTGACCAAGGCGAGTTCGAGGTAGGTTTTGTGAAACTCGAACCTACCCTTATAGGGTTTGGTGTTTCCTAAAACTTTATAAAAATCCTGTAAGGTTTTACCCCCCTATTCTCAAAACCCAACCCTATAGTGTTCTTGATCCTATAGGGGTAGGTTTCTATAGGATTCTATAGACCCTATAAAGGTATGTTTTTATAAGGTTTAAATGAGATTAAGGAGAGAATAGAAGGGAAAGAAGTTAACTAGAATTGGAATTATATTTAATAACTTACATAATAATAAAATTTGAGAATCAAATGCATTATACAATATAAAACTAGTATATAAATTAAAAGTAAATATTTTTATTAATATATACTTTTTTTACTGAGTCAGGTTTCCCATACGGTTTTTTTTTTTTTTTAATTCCAAAACCCAATCATAAACCCTATAAGGTTTTGAATCATATTCCAAAACCTAACCCTAAACCATATAGGGTTATAAGATAATACCCTATAGGGTTTTTATTGGGTTAGACAAGTAGAGTAGCCTTTAACAACCTATCGGGTTGCATCCCTATGTGGAATATGAATGTTCCTCCCAAAATAAAACATTTTATGTAGAAGGCATATCCAAGTTCTTTAGCTTGTAACTTAAATCTCTTAAGAGACATTTAAGAAGGGATCCTTATTGTGATTTATGTCAAAAAGAAGAATCTATAGAGCATGTTATTCTTTAATGTTCCTGGACTCATTATGTGTGGTTCTTTATTTTTGGGTATCATGTTGATATGTAGGCTATTACCCCTTTTGATTCATGGTTGTTATTTACAGTTCAACTTTGCATGTCTCAAGGGAGTTCAAGAAAGGATCTTATTTCAAAGACTGGTTTTATAGCTTGGTCTATCTAGAAGGCTAGGAATGAGAAATGCTTCAATGATAAATCACCCAATCCTAGAGTTGTTGTAAGAAATATTTCTAATGCTTGTTCTGAATTCTTGAATGCTTATCACTTCT
Organism: Lumnitzera racemosa; assembly: GCA_024138005.1. NCBI lineage: Eukaryota > Viridiplantae > Streptophyta > Magnoliopsida > Myrtales > Combretaceae > Lumnitzera > Lumnitzera racemosa. Next base: position 69,114,478 of record JAMXBC010000006.1, read on the forward strand.
TATTCTCAATTCAAGGTCAACCAAATCAAGCTACAGTAAAAAACATCACTTAGACTGCTCCTCTTCCAAGTATAATTAATCTGAGTTGTGATATGGCCTTAGGCATGAACATGCAAGGGGCTAGAATAGGTGTTGTAGCTAGAGATTGTAGTGGCTTTCACCTTGAGGCAATGGCAAAATAGGTGACGCTTGATGATGTAGAAGTAATTAAAGCCTTGGCCATTTTAGAAGCTCCAAAGATAGAGCAACAACGAAATTGGAGGAATATTATTGCTGAATCTGACTATGCTATGGTTGTTTACAGCATCTTGAAGACTTCATCTATTTTCTAGAAATCTAGTCATGTTGTTTATAATATTTCAAACTTGGTTTGTTGGTTTGATTTTGTTTCTTTTGTCAAGATTGATAGGAAAGAAAATGTATGTGGCCATTAGGTTGCTACCCAAGGTAAAAAGGGGATGTGTGTTTACCCCTCTCCTTTAGTTGATCTGCTGTTAGTAGATAGATGTTCTCATACTTTGTTTGTTTAATAAAGATGTTTTCTCCTTTTGGAAAAAAAAATTATAATAAAAATAATCAAACATAAATCATTATAGTAATGCATAAAATTAAAATACAAATTAGATGTAAAGTACATTTAGCATTATTTATTATGATAATACATAAAACTAAAACAAATGATTTATGATAGAATATAAAAATAAAACAAATCAATAATCATCAGCTACCTTGTTATCATAAAAAAATACTATTAGTTACCCATCACCACCACCATAATTGCTATCATCATCATTACCTACATCATTATTGGTACTGCAATCAATGATATCTAAATGTTGTAACCCATTGATATTCAATGTCATGAAAACTAGCTATATTTATTTATTTCAATAATTCATTAGATTGAAATCAAGACAACATGGACAGATCTAGAAAAAGGGGGGTTGAAAGGGAACTTGGTGCACCACCCCCCCCCCCCCCCCCCCCCCCCAAGTTGTGCCCCCAAAGACTTAGGAAAAATTAACTAATTCAATTTATAGAAAAAAATAAGTATTACATATATTTTTTAAATAAAAATAATCATTATAATAACAGACATGGATAAATGCATAGAAAAAGATTCAATGGTATTAACATACCATGTGGATTGATGGGTGGTGGGCAAGTACCAATAATATCTAAATAATTGAAAATGAATGAATGTACATTTTGAAAAAAAAAAAAGCCAATTATATATTCATGTGTCAAAATTTTATTAGTATTTGCATACCACTCATCAATTCATGTGGCGTGTTAATATCAATGAATCCTTTCTTAAGTGGTTAACTGTTTTATTTTATAAACTTGAGGTCATGGGTTCAATTCTTGTTAAAGCCATTTTACTTTTTCAAGTTACATTTATTGTATGTCTCTTAGTAAATACTTTTCATTCTCTTTTACTTGTTTTTTAATAAATAATTATGGAGGGCTAAAAATTTATTATTTTATTATATTAGGTTAAACCTACTATTTATCCAACTTAACTCTTTGGTTTAGGTGACAAGGCTTAGGGAGTCTAATTTATATTTGGGATGATTTAAGAAAAATTGACTTAGTAGGCACGAAATAGAAATCGTTGAACTAGTCTATTTACCTCCAATCTTTTCTAGATAGATTCATGCACCTTGAGAAAAGCTACTAGTGTTAGGCCTTTTGTAAGCTTACTCTAAATAATTATGAAATGAGTAAAATTCCATCTCATCCATCAATGACCAAAATGATTCAACAGATGTCATCAAGTCTAAGAACATATAAATACTTAGTTATTCTTCCTTATTTGATACAACTTTAGAGATCAGAAAAACATTGTTCAACTATGATACCTCTACTCTCTAAGATTAAATAGTATTCAAGTAAATAATAATCTTAATTGCTTAAGAACTACAAGGTTGATGTCCTAAGTCCCTTAGGCTCCTTTGTTTGTCACTTGTAAATTCGAGACTCCAGAATTGCTTGATCTTCCTCCCTTTCATTCTCTTTCAAATAATCCCATTAAGTATCATCTCCATGTCGCTACTCTGAAACCAAGTCTAATGCGATACTTACATGACTCACACATGATTGTTCCAGTCAAAACCTTCATCTATATTTTAGTGACTCTATTGGGGACAAAGAGTGATATTAGGGGTATAGTATCTCCTAGGAAGAGAATGGCTAGCTTAAATAATGCTATCTTATAAGAAGAAGACACCAATGTTAAGCATACTAAGAGAACCTGCCTCTACCACTTCAGAACATGAATAAGGATAATTCAATTCTTGAGCCTCCTCACTACAAAAGTGATGCAAACTATGCAAGAGCCAACAAAAGCCTTAAATTAACCGATGGACATGTTTTCCTTACTCATGACATGATTGGTTACCTCTACTACCGCACAACATGCAGTGGTTCCACTCAACTCTATTGTTGTTGCGCAATCAAGCCCTACCCACTTAACTAATATAAGAGAATTCTTAAGCTTAGGCAACACCTTAGCATTTCTGCTCTCATACCTTAAGCCTTGGCAACACTCTGACATCTTAGTCTCTTCACCTTAAGCTTAGACAATGCCTTAGCATCTTGGCTCCTAGCACTTAAATATAATTCTTTAAACCTAAGGGAGACCTTATCAACAACTTCCATCACCACTACTCCAATGCATGGGATGCTTTCAATTAAGAGTAAAACTTAATTGTTCTACTAAACTTAATCACAAAGTAACTTCTCCAATTAGGCAGCACTTATCTAAGCATCATTATTGACTGGTAAGAGCATTGACTCCTAAACACATAATGGAAGTTAGGCTTGTATAGTGAAAATTGGGAAGAGTATTGCCTCCTAGCTGCATAACAAGTCTTTGTAGCTAAGTAAAGAAATTCTAAGAAGTAAATAGTAGGAAATACCTCCCGACTAATGAAAGAGAATTATTGATCTAAGGTTAGTGAATGCCATTATCGCTTGAACATCATCACTAGCAAGTGAAAGCTTTACTCTGATGCTTGAGATAACGTTAAAGGCTCCATAGATCACAAGAGTCTAAGTAGCCTTACACGCATTAGAACCATCCAAGTAACTCCTCAAATCATAGAGTCTAAGTAACCTTATATGCTATGAGCTCAATGACCTATAAGAATGCTAATCATAATACTTCCATCATTGATGCTAAGTGAAGGCATCACCACTTAAGCGCACAATGAATTGCACATGATCAAATGATTTCTACTACTAAGAAGCCCTCAAGTGGCATCATAAAATAAAATGGTACAACAAAATTCATCAAAGCATGAATTTCCCTATAATGCAAGAGCGACCACTCAAGTTGCTACCCTATCTCAACAAGACATGTTAAGAATTGGGAGAGAAGGGATATCAGTGTATCGCATACCACTTGCCTCTATATGTATAGAGCAAAGGAGAACACCATTATTAGTATTAATCTCAAAACCCTCCCTGACTATTACTCAATTAAAGGAGCAATGTCAACACTTCATAGGGCTTCATTAATTTCTTCAATGTCACCATTATCATCTTCTAATTAGATTAGGGATTCTTTAAAATCCACCAATTCTAGATCAACATCCTTAATTCCGTAAGGCATTCAAGTAGCCTTTTATGTCAAATAGCAAAAGCAAGCTTCTCAGAACATACTATAAAGGAGCCCTATCTTAAGATCACATAAATTCTCAAGGTTTTCCACCAAACTCCTCCAAACTTAGAAGACATGATCTGATATATCATAGCCAAGGTGTGGTGAAAGCCGTAAGCTCCTACCTGCAAGCACAAAAGGAAATACATAAATAAGGCTCGCATATATACATATGCATGTGTAAGTGACAAATAAAAAAAAAAAATTACTTAATCATGTTGACAACCAACACTCCATACATAGGTTCCACCTCCTCTTCTATCTTCAATAAAGTATGTAAGATAGTTGGAGAAAGAAGGCTTTCTCTTCTCAGTATAGCCAGCTCATATTGCACAACAAGATATTTGCAAGCATGCTCCTTAGGAGTAATTGCAACTATAGCAACACTGGTTCACCCAAAGCCGCATACCTTTAGGAGTACAATCACATCTTCTAATGTTAAGAGTTACCTTTCCCTATAAAGTAAACACATAAGTTTATGTGCTTGAGCAAAAGTAGTGATGGCATGAAAGGATCTATCATAACCCTAAAGACAGCATAATAGTAACAGACTACCATGTACTGATTAGAAGTAACTATTCATATACTTGAAAAACTTTACCAGTTACTTCTAATAATTACATGAAGCGTCAACTTTATAAATAATATTTATAGAGTATTACAGACTTAATGGTATAAAACAAAGTCCAAATGTTATTGATTAAATATAAAATCACAAACTTAAATAAAATACTTTAGAAGTCTTTCAAATAAAGCATAATATAATCAACTTAACATATTTCATTTTCTAAATTCATAATTTAATTCCCTTACTTACTCTTCCCAACCTTCCTCCTAAGCTTTTAACCCTCACCAAAGGTTTAGATTTGCCAAGGTAGATCTATTAAGGTTCCTGCATAAAATCAAAGCTATTGACGTATAAGCTACAATTAGCTTAATGAGATATCCACTCATACTATCTTTCAAGCAAGTTGATTAAACAAACAAGTGCTATATAACAATCGAACACATACAACAATACACGTAGCCTTCAAGTATCTGGTGAGTGTTCTAGAGTTTATTCCTAACCCCACCCTAAGACCTTAGGTTGAGGATTTATGGTTCCACCAGTATCCAAGCATCCAATTTATCATTAAAGTCACTTAGCATAAAATCCTTAGTAACCATAAAATAGCCACAAAATCTTAATTTTCAATTAAACCAATGCCCATGTTAGTATAATGATCAAGAGATGATGCCTCTTAATCGGTCCCATGAGAACCAAATGGGTGTATTCTCCTTGATCTCATAAGAGAACTAATCTCTTGGTTATCTAGGAGAACCAAATAATGTTCAACCTAGAATCTTCATAACCTTTAGGAAGATGATCTTTCGGTTAACTAAAGGAACAAAAAGAAATGCTTACAAAGGCCCTGTAAATAAATCACAAGAGAAGGATCTCTTGATTGGTCTTAAGAAGGCCCAAACGAAAATAAGAAAAATGCCTTGCTTAACTACCCAAATGATTAAGGAGTGATCAAATCTTTCATTGGCCTCCAAATATATGTGTACCTAAAACATAAGAATGGACACATCCTTATCTAATGCATGACTACCCTCAAAGTCACTTAATTTGTAATAAACAAGGAAGGTTTTAGCTTTTCCACTCCATGTGTGACAGTGGTTGCAAATAAAAAGGAGTTTATGCAATATGCTATGCATGACCACTTTGATGTTTAGATTTCAATATGCTTAATCTCCATTTATTCTAGTGATCACTCAAAACATCACATAATCATAAGAATCACATCACATCACAATCAACTTTATTTAAAGAGATAATTCTTAAATATCTTAACAAACAATTCATGCACATACGTTACCTAAATACCCCATACAGAATAAGTTAAGTATAAAAGATTAAAGGTATAACTACTCTACAAGAACATAAAAGTGATAATCATAGCAAATACTCACATGATCATCTTCTTATTCATCGTAATAGTCTTTTAGGAGTTCTAAATCAAAAGTACCTATAAAGATAAAGATAATTGAGAAACATATTGAATTACTAAACTTTCTAGTTTAAGTTTTGCTTTAAGCTTTTTCTTTTATAAGTCTTTTATTTCTTAGGTTGATTATGTTTAATGTTTCTTTTTTCATAACATGTTCGAATGATCTTTATATGTCCGTAAATGTCCTTTGTTCTTGTTCCATAGCTTTTTACTCCTTGCATAAAGTCCAAATCATTACGGCATTGTGATGATATCTCCATATGTTGATAAAGTCTAAGTCAATGGAATTTTATTCGGACATGATAGGCAAGTTACTTTCTAAGGCATGGCTTTATCCACTAGTTTTAGTTTTTTTATTATTTGAGCCTTTTGTTTTAAGGAACTCTTTTGGTTTCTTTCTTAAACTTCATTTAAGTAAAATATTTAGGAAACTTATTTTAAGTATGAAAAGGAATTAGAAAGACTTTGTTTAAAATGAATTAAAAGCTCATGGAGCTTCATTTAAAATCTTAAGTTGAGGAAACTTCTCAAGATAGTTTGAGAAAGAAATTTTTCTTTTCCTTGATCATTCTTAAAAACCATGATAAGAACTAATCTTAAAATGAAAGCAGCTTTTTATCTAAAAGACTTTTGCAAAGAAATTGCTTTTGAAAGAACTTTTTGGTTTGAGAAAATTATCAAAACAAAGCTTAAGCTTAAGTTTAGTAGAAAATCTTATCTTTTGGTAGAATATAAGAGTTTCTTTCCAAACTCCCTCTTGAATATAGAAAGCTTTTCTTGTTTGCTAAGAGAAGTTGAAAAGAGTTCTTCTCCATAAGTTTGTTCTTAACAAATAAATAGAAGGAAGTTTCTCTTAAAAAAAATAGTTGAAAAAAGTTTCCTTCATGATATAAAAGCTTTAATGGATTGTTAAAGCTTACCCTGAAGTCTTAGAGCTTAGAAAATGAAGAGGAGTAAGGAGAATGTTTGGTGATAATGGTTGGTGGGTCTGAGGAAAGAAATGTGTGTTAGATGGAATGGAGGCATAAATGTGGTCCTAAAGGTGATGGTAGGTTTCATTTATAGAAAAAGTTAATTTAGCTTATCTCATAAGCTTTGTTGTTTTGTAACCTTAATCTTTCATTTATTCTTTGGTTGGCATGTTAGGATTATTGGTGCATTATGCCCCTTATGTTGCCACCACCTACATACACACATACCATTTAATTTATGTGTTTCATTCCTTATTTGGAAACATCATCTATGACATCATTGCTTTTAGATTTAAGTTGCTTATCTTGTGTAATTTCCAAGTTAACTTAGAAGTTTATTTCCTTCTAGAAGTGATGATTTAAACATGATGTAATAGGGCAATTTCATCATTCATGACCTCATTGTTTCTAGAAATGGGTACTTGTTCAACTTAGCTTCTTCTTCCTTATCTTAGTCTTTTAGTTTTTTTTCACATGTGTTAATGTACAAATGATGTTGGTGCCACATGTGTATTAATTTAAGGCATCCAATTTTTCCACATGTTGATGTAATGGGAGGAGTAGGTCATGGCTTACCTCATTTTCAATTACTTGTTCAACTTTGCTTATTCCATCTTATCAAGTCTTTAGTCCTTATTTTACATGTGATGATGTACACATGTGGTTGGCTCCAAACATAGTGTTGTTAGGTTCTTTTTATTTTGTTTCATGTGTTGGTTATAAAAATCTATTTAATTAGCTTATTAGTTTTCCTTAAGTCTTTTGATTTAACTAACATTCTTGATTTGACTTTATTTGACCAACTATTTCTACCTTTAACTAATCGATTCTAAAAAATATAGGTAGTTTTTATAACTATTTATAGATGTCCTATCGAGTCTTGAACATATCTCTTGAATCTCTCCTAACGACTTTAGCCTATCTCGAATATATCTCTAACTATTTCCTAGTAATTGGCCTAGCTTATACTAAAGTTTTAAGGAGTTTATACGATCCTATCTTGCCACACTTCCATCTCACTTGTGTGAGAACTGCAATTGAGAGAGAGTAGTGACGATAGAAGGATCCTTGTCTTCTTTAAGAGACACTGTATGCCAAGTTTTGTAGCGATATGATCTACTCATGAACTCTATCCAAGTTATGCCTTCTTATGTGAAATAAAGGCAACTCTCTCCTTTTATCTTTGAATCATGACACTTATCTCATGATGGTAATCCTATAGTCCTACCAAGGCTCACTATAGGAGAGGCCTACCATACGCAAGGCCTGTTGGGGCTTATTATATGCAAAATACACAAATTATATTACACTTAAGACTTGCTATGGCTTACTATGCTTGAGGCTTTCTTGCATAATGTTCCTCCATGTAAGGTTCATTGGGCCTAGGGCTTACTTGCTTAAGGCCTGTTATGCTTGAAGTTTGTTGAGGGCTTTTCGTGCTTGAAGCTTGCTCACAAAAGATAATTATGTACTAGTGGAACCGACTAGCCCACTTTAACGCTTGGAGTAAATATTATGGTTGATTAGAGATAGTTGATAATGGGACTATACTTACAAGAGTAAGGGATAAAGTTAGCAAGAAAAGGCATACATGGCCTTTGAAAAAAAGGGAAAGAAGAATAGTTAAAGTAGAAATCTAGATAATGGGAGAAGGCCCATCATACTTATAGTGGTGTTGAATGCTAAATTACTTTTGATGATATCTCTGGAAACTCTAAATAGTTCACGAAGGAAAGATGGTTAGCTATACTTGCATTCTACTCGAATGTAAGAACCATAATCAATAGAAGTGGTAATAGCATGGTAGGCATTAGTCTTCTTTAAAAGGACCACATATTCTAAATCGCAACACTGAACCTCTCCGAATGGTATCTTTAAAATTGGCATGAGGCTCATGCTTGATAAAGTAGAGCCTACCATCAATACAAGGTGTTGCATATGATTTTTGATGCTTTACCTTATCCTGAAACGGGTATTTAGATATGGTTGCATCCAACCACTAGTTTTAAAGACTTGGGACTAGTAAAGGATGTCCATTTGAATGCATCAATAGGTCTTTCTATTTGATTACCTCTATGCTTCAACTTGGATTGGTCTTTGTCTCTTTTTCCATTAGAGTACAATATTACTCTATTCTCTAAGTGAAGAAGTTAAGACTCAACAAATTACAAAAAGTCACACACTGTTGCTAGTACAATTGAAGTTTACTATTGCTTGATAGAAGGGCTTTGTACTATTAAAAGTGTCACCATTTAAATGGTGAGCCCTGTTGTCCCCTCTATCTTGTAATCAAAGAAGGAAAACCATGAGAATGGAAGCAAGCAAGTAAAGCGATAAGAGAAGTACTAACTAAGATCTCATTACACTCTCATGTTTGAGAATATTAAAGCTCTATGGGAAGACCAATCATAAGTTATGGTCCAAAGAAGAGAATTATTAAGCCACATGATGAGGTTGTCATCTATTAAAAGTGGAAAATAAGAATCACAATTGATAAGATGAAAATATATGTATAAGTAGTCAGAAGAGAAGCAAAAACAGAACAAGATATCATAAAACTTCCATGGATACATTCACGCATATAGCAACAGCAAAGGAATCAAAAGACGAAAGAAAAGAAAAGGTTATGTTCAATTAATTCCATGTTGCTCTTCACTGGTGTTAATTCCAACAGTCGAATGAACATATCTTAAGGAAGTTTCTTTCGATAGATGTTGTTATTTGACTAAAAGGGGAGGGAGTAAAACAAAGCAAAATAAAGACATAGATAATTTAATTAGAAGCAAATGAATGGTGAATAAACAACATAGAAGCATTATTTATCCAATTACATGTAATCAAACCATCTAAGAGCAATGAAGCCTCTATTGTCAATTGAGTATGGTCTCATTCCAAAGAGATGCACCTTTTTCTTGTCACCAAATTGAGGTCTTAGGTTTTTTTTTTTTATTATTATGATTACCATGAAACTTGTTTTTTTTTTTTTAGTAGAATGGAAGCTATAGACCTCTTGAGAAATATTAGCCTAAAGAGAATTTATATATATATATATATATATATAAACTACGATGTCAACATGGTATTCTCAACTCTATGGAAAGTCAAAGCAAATATGTCATCTCCATAACATTCATGAAAAGATGAAGGAAAAGGATCCTTCTTGGACATATTCACCTCTAACATTCACAAAAAACTAATGAGACAATGATGTTATTAGGAGAACTTGATCATGGTAAACATGATATTATCTTATAGAGCCCTTCAATCAATTGCTTTGAAAGGTGGCTTTGATGTAGCTATCAGAAGATGAAAAAGAGTCAGTTATTAATAGACATCACTGGCAATGAGGAGAAGACAGAATAATTATAAAAAAGAAAGGAAAAAAAAGAAGAGAAGAATAAACGAAGCTTTGAGAATTGAAGCAAGATGTCTACAAGAGATCATTATCATCAAGGTAAAGGATGATAATAATAATAAAGGTCAATTCCTACTAATTGCTCAAAAATTGGAAAAGAGTTGGTACGGTATGAAGAAGTACTTACACGTAGTGGTTTGATGAAACATAACCACTAGATATGACTCAATGAGTGTCGAAGTTTCTCGGTACTTCCTTTGACTTATTAGTCGAAGACTAAAATTTGCAAGATGGATGTTAGCTTAAACTAGAAAAAATTGATTGTTGCCCACAAGTATATATATAGTCTATAAGAGGGTACGTCAAGGATTGATATTTAAAGATTTGATGAATCTTATCTTACTTGGATGATATTATTCCAAGATTTAAGGATGTTTAAATTCAGAAGTTAAGAGATTGGAAAGATATGTTAATATTTGGAAGTTAGATTTGATGCTTATCGAGATGCATTTGAATTGGGAAGTAAATATGTTCACGAGATTTTTTTTCTTTAGGCAAGTGAAGAGTTGAATAAATTTAGAAGAGGTCTAGTGATCCGTTTGCAAAGCAAATTACTCTAGAAGATCTTGTCATACAATATATCATCATTTCACTATATGGACTTTGATAAGGGGAAATGTGGCCGAGCAATATTTTCTTACATTAAAAAATTTTACTCTATGAAATGAATATTTGCTATGAAGCATAGGAGCAAAATGATAACCCTTTCTTCTTTGTACATTTGTTTTAGATCATTAGAAACTCAATCTCGAGAAAAATAAAAAATAAAGAAAAATCATCATAGTTCATATGATGGAATTTAGCTTCTATAAGGTGGAGACAATTGTGAGGTGATTAGGCTTGTTGAAATTTCACATCCTTCAAAAGGAACATGCATATTTGCTAATGTGTGCAACTTAAGATGATGGTGCAAATAACTTACATGAATCAAATAAGAGGAGGTAAACTGAATCAATTATCCATTAAAGAAGATTCATTTTGTATATTGTCATGGGGGCAATACTACTCCAACATGGTTAAAGTGGCATACGCAATGACACTGCATTGTAAGCTTGCATACTGAAATATATGATAAATTAATTTTCAGTGCTAGTGCTAGGCTTATATCCTCCAATCCATCAACAAAATGAAGTCTTCAATTATGCGAGTGCACAGAGAAATAGTTGCTTCACAGCATGTATGTATCGAGTAGTGACCTAACTATTCATAATAAGTAATCAATGCCTAAAATACTTACACTCCATCTAAAAATCTTGGTCAAGGGATAAAATATAGAAGGCTAAAAATTTATTATATTATTATATTAGGCTAAGCCCACTATTTTTTTGGCTTAACTCTTTGTGCTAGGTAATAGGGCTTAGGGACTCCAATTTATATTTGGAATGATTCAAGGAGAATTAGCTTGATAAGCTCATAACAAGGATCATTAGACTAATCCGTTTACCTCTAACCTTTCATAAGAAAGCTTATGCACCATAAGAAAGGCTATTAGCCTTAGGCCCTTTGCAAACTCATTCTAGATGATTATGGAATGAGTAAATTTTCATCTCGTCCATCAATCATCAAGACGATTCAACGAATGTTATCAAGCGCAAAAGCCTATAAATACTCAGTCATTCCTCCTCATTTAATACAATTCCAGAGATTAGAGAAACGGTGCTCCACTGTAGAACTTGTGCACTTTTACATCAAATAGCGCTCAAGCAAAGAACGATCTCAATTGCTCAAGAACTACAAGAGTGATGTCCTGAGTCTCCTAGGCTTCCTTATTTGTCACTTATGCATTCAAGACTCCAAGATTACCTAATCTTCCCTACTATTCTCTCTCCAATCATACTATTAAGTGTCATATCTACATCACTACTCTAAGACCATGTCTAACACAATATTTATGTGACTCGTACGTAACCACTCTACTTAAAACCCCCCATCTACAATAAAATAAATAAATAAAAGTTCTCTTATAAAAGAATAATGATTAATTAAATAAATTATCATTAGATGTTATCTATCTTTTTATAGCAATACCATAAGCATTAATTATATAGTCACTACTATAGGTTTTTCAATCTTGCTACATAAAATATTCGTAAATAATGATAGTAATATTATTTGATGTATTGCTAATTTCTTTACAAAATTAATATTATGAAAATTAATAGGTATAATTAACAACTAATTCTTCTATTACTTACATTGAAAATAAAACTTTTTCTCATAGAGTTACTAATTAAACAATCATGCAAAGTAATCATTTAAAAGTTATATAATACTAAACTTTATGTTATTATTGTGCTGTTCTTTTATCCTACTTATAAGTCTTTTAAATATTACCTTTTGTTATATATTTTTGTAAATAATAAAATTTACACAAGTTTATATATTCTATTTTCCATATAATTGATAGTTAAATTCACATCGTTATATGTACTCTATTAAAAGATAAAATTTAATCCCTTGATCTTTCCTGATGCAATTGTTATGTATGCATTGTAATTACAATAATAAGAAAATTTTATAATAAGAATTCTATTATTATTTGAAATAATGTAGATCTACCTACCCCCTACATCCCACCCCAACCTACCCCACCCCTACCCCCCTAATGATATGATTTTGTATTTATCCATACAAGGTAAGACATAGAATTGGTAAAATGGATCATAAACTGGCAATTTTTTTCTTTTGTCTTTTTGGATTTCACTTATTATTTAACCATAAGTTTGCATTTGAATGATTTTAGTCGATTTTAACTTAGAAAAATATTATGAATTCGTAAAATTGTTTAAGCTAACAAATGATTTTAACAACTATGGTTATAAGAGTAGACTCAAGATGATTTGGTGATTTAGCCATTAATATAATTAAAGATTTAAGTATGGATGGATACTTAAAAAGACTTCAAATTAGAAGATATAGACATCATTAGTAGTAATACCAATAACGGTGTTAGGAACAATGATGATGATAATGATAGTGGTGTTGTTGAGAGACACTCATTTTAGCAAGAAGGACATTAGCAAGGGGAAATTTAAGGTATCTATGAAAAAATCCACTTGCCATAACTCTTAAAACATGTTAGGTTCATAAATTAGTAAAACAATCTAGAATCTAGGTATTCGAAATGGAATTATAACATAATAATACAAGTTGAAAGTTAAAAATATTTTTAAATTCACCCATTAATTGCCGAAACAAGAAAACTATGAAATTTAAGATCAAATTTGACAAGATCTTGAACCTAAATTAGTAAAATAAAACTTAATATAATAACAAGAGACAACACTTAAAACCTCAAATATATATAGGTTAACAAACTATAATAGAAGGATTCTAAACTCTCACATTTAGAATGTCTTCGTAATCAATCCATTTAAACTCGAAGTCGACTAAAAGACCTAAAAAGTCAATTAAAGCAACATTGTAGATCTAATTATTGTGATGGAATATTAAAATATTAAAGTAAGCCAAAATGGTAAAATTAGCTCTTTTATTAGTAAAATTTTGAAAGATTTTAGAACCATACCCAAAATATAAAAGAGCTTAGAATAAACTAAATAGATAGGAAAAGTAATAAATGCTATAAAAATAAAAATAATAATAAATAAATAAAATAATTAAAATAAATAATATGTAATTAAGTTAGTTAACAAAGCATGAGTTGTAGAAGCTTACATATAAAATTAATAACCAATTTAAGAATTAAAATATAATAAAATATATTCAAATAAATAATAAATTAATTGCACACATGAATTTAAGAAACCATGGATGTAACCCATGGATTTCAAAAAACCATAGATAGAGAAACCAGGACATGCATGGTTTTGTATATAATAACCATGCGAGCCTATAACATATGCATATGGTTTTGTAAAACCACTTGTTGCTTGGCATAGGAAATCTAAAATGCTTTATACAGGTCCTCCATGCACTAATTCCCACCACTAATCAAATCACTATAAAAACCCCTTACCTACTTTATTTACACTCTTTAGGTACATGCAAATCAAAGAAAATTTGTGAGAAAATTGAAAAGATTCTTTAGGAAACTTAGAAATTTCAAGAAAATAAGTACGAATATATGAGATCGAGTATCTAAACTTAAGAGCAACCTAACGATGAGTGGTCACCACCACTTGTACCTCCACCCAACACCCTTTTAGGCCGATAAGGTCCTCTTACTATTGGCTACCTTAGCTCCAATGTTGATGACTTTGATATTCTACTTGATTTAATTTTAAAAAAAAAAATATCTAATTTTGTCTAAAAATTCTAGAAAATTTTATTATTACATAATTTTAAGAGAATTTTCATGAAAAATTATTATTATTGTAAAATTTTGCATTTTATATATCACTCTTAAGAAATGGGCCACTAAAGACTGATTTTTGTTTTGATTTTTAAAAACCTGAATGACGTAGTTTCTTTACTAAAATTTTTTTAGACATCCTATATCATATATAAAATTGTTACGTAAAAATTTTTACAAAAACTAATTTTTTTATTTGGTTAAAATTTTCATTAATAAAAAAAAATGATAAGTTGATATTTATAAGAAATTCAATATTTTTCAAATTATTTTATTTAAATATGACCACCAAACATTATTTAAGTGAATATTTGCTACATGCAATATATTGATCTTAATTTTTTTAGTGGAAATAGGAGATTCTATAAAAATACGGGTTTTCCAAAGATAAACTTAATGATTTTACTTAAATGTTTATGGGGATTTTTCACTAAATAAATTAATTGGTCGTTTTTGTTAAAAATACTTAAAAATCAGTATTAAATAAAAGATTTTACCCATTGTACATGAAGTTTATTTTCGACCTAGTACATGTATTTTAAGTAGATTAGTTAATTAGGTGTCATTAATATTTTTTTGGTTGAATTTTAGGCTGTGCATGTCGATGTAGATGAGGTTTTGAACCATGCAAGTCAATATTGATGGAGTTTTGGCAAGGTTGGGCATGAACAAAATAGAGAAAAGTGTGAAAAATGGAGTTTTTGGTGAATTATAGAAAGTGCTATAAAAGCTCTGGATGAGCCAGTAGCTATAGAACGTTTTGTAGATGTTGGTGTAAACTGTTGACTTGTAAAAGGTATTGTAGAAGCTTCCCTGATCATGTTGATTATAAATTTGTAATGGTAGAATCTTCTGTAAAAGGTTCCTTGGTGCAGTAGCTATAACTGAAATTCTTATAGAAGATTGTGTAAAAGATCTGTTTGATAAGAAACGTGAGTCAAGACTTTAGTAGAAGTTTATGTAGAAGGTTCCACATCAAACTAATATGAGTTAAAATCCTAATAAAAGCTTAAGTAGAAGGTGTCAAACAATAAGGAGACCCTAGTAGAAGGTTATGTAGAAAGTACTATAAATATAAGAACCTAATAAAAAGTTGAGTAGAAGGTTTCAATAACATATGATTTGCAATATAGAGACCATACTAAAAGAATGTTAAGCTAAAAGAAAAGTACACTAATTAAAACACTCTTACTTTAATGAAATGCATTGAAACTGAAATATGACTTACAATATAGAGACCATCGATGACAAAAGGGATTGGGGCATTTCAGTTACAAGAGCGAAAGGGAATCTAAGTAAGCGAGATCAATGCGTAATAGCATTTTAGAGTACCATATAAAAGTACATGGAGGCTAATGTATATACTTGTTTGTGGTTATAAAGTAGTAAATTGTGTACATATGACGTATGTGCTTGATACTATTTGCTATATTGTCTTATTGCTATTCTATGTGCTGTGATTGCTTTGCTATGTACCACTCCTTAATTTAATTGTTTGTAATTGGTTGATTACCTCTAAAATAAACTAACTTAAAAACTTGGACATAAACACTAACCAGACATGCATTACAACCTCTTAAGGGAAAAAATTAGGATTTCCAACCAAATATCAACTCTTTGATGAGGTAGCGATGATTGGCCTTCCCTTACCCTTTAGGTCAGCCTAAGTGGTAGGAGAGGGGATCGCAATAATATTGGGGGCTATAGGTTCAAAGAGGTCTCAAGAAGGGTACGCCTCCATTGTATAAGTCTGAATTTGGTTGGAAGGCATCGTAGCCGAAGCATGCCTCCATTATGTAGAAAGCCCTCAACCAACGTTAAAGCGAATGCAATTTCTCTAACTTCATGATAGATCGGACAACGTCGTGTAGATGACATATGCTTATTGCATTGCGTTGCAATCCATTGCATCTAACTAATTGATTGATAATCTTGCTTGATTGTTATGTTATGTATGCTTCTGTCTCCATCCCTTTACTAAGCATTGATAGTTCATATCTCTATAGTTCTTTTGCAGGTCCTAAAAGATGGACACCAGGATCACCTAATCCTTAGGCATACCAAAGATGGACAACAAGTTTGGAGTGAGAAACAAATGAATTGGAATACTCTGTTTTTCTTTGTTTTGTAGTCAATTGGGCCATTGGAATGATTCAAACTAACTCATAATATTGTATTTATTGTAAAAACAATTTTTTATTCTTTTATAAATTTTTATGTACAAAAATTCCAAATGTTTTTTAAATGAATTATATTAATCAAAGTTCTATGTTTCGAAGTAGTATATGAACCAAATGTTTCTATTTTACTTTAACTATTAAACTAAAGATGCTTCAGAATTATTTAATCCTATGTACCTTATGTATACTAAGTATATGATAGTAACTGAGTAGCTAGCTTATGTCATAAGTTGGGATACACGACAAGACTATTACGACTCTACCACTCTCAAGGCGTAACAGATGTGATGGTGATAAAATAGTCAGTAGTAAATTTTTTGATGATAAGGTAGCTGCAATCAATGATTTATTTTAATTTTTGCATTATATCATAATAAATTATGTTTTCATGTAATTTATATCGATATTACTATTTATATATTAGTTTTATGCATTAGCATAAAAAAATATGTTTGACTCTTTGTAACATAACTTATTGTATGACTAAAATTTATACTAGATTTCTTTACTTCCATAATGTACTTTAAGTTTTTTATGATTATTGTATGTGTGTATAAATTTTTGAAAGTTTGTTTATATAGATTATAGTGACTCATATTTTTATGTTTGGATCCTATATTTCGACTTTATGGACCTTCTAGCAACTTTAAATAAAATTAATGGTTAGATAGCCTTACTAATAATGAAATCTTAACTATTTAAATAAGAAAAATAGGAAATAATATAAAATAAATGGAGAACTAACAAAATAGTTTTCCTAAAATGCGTAAAAGCATGATTCGATCGATTTAGGTTGAAGACCTTTATTATTATTATTATTATTATTATTATTATTATTATTATTATTATTATTATTATTATTATTATTATTATTATTTTGCTAGAGGTTAGTTTGAAAACCTATTGAACTAGTTTTCATAGGAACTAATCTAATTGACCTAATGAATAAAGTTTTGTTGGGTTAAAAAAGAGAAAGAAAAGTTTGACCTAAATTAACATTTATAATGGTATTAGGGGGAAAAAGGAATAAAAAAACTATGCAACTATAACAAGAAGTTAGTTAAATATCAAAGAAAAATAAACAAATAATAATTATTTCTCAATAATAAGTTAGTTCTTGATTACTTCATTATGTTAAGCTGATGTGTCTCTAGGGTTGGATACATGAAAAAACACTACAATAAGCAATAACAATAAAAGAACTAGCAATCTTGTGAGCAACCTATGGATATGAGGCACCATAAGCCTAAATGACCTAATCTTGTCACTTGATATGACACACGAATGAAGAATTAGGGTCGCCCGCCTTTAACTCTTGCAAAGGAGCTAGATAAGAGCTAAGAGAGAGAGAGAGAAACACAATTGGTTACTTTGCAAGAGACTTAGCATATTCAATACGAAAGTGATGATTGTCTACGTTACAATAAGAGGGGTTTATATCCTATCCTCTTTTAGGATCACATTACTAAAGAAAAAGACAAAAAGGACAATACACAAATGAGAATCCTACTATGTATTGAAAGGGCTAAAAATGCCAAAATATAGTACAATGTACGGAAAAGAGAATCATTCTGTATGTTATGTAAGGCACATGTGTCATCCTCTGCTTAGTTATTTTGATATAGGTATAATGAAGCGCACTTGGTTGCTCCTAGAGAAATGTGGTATTTAGTAGTGGAAATAGCTTGGTGTCTAAGGAGATTAACTTGACGGAGTTAAGGAAAAGAGTTGAATGTGTTAGCTGACCTGATCTGGATTAAGTTGGTATTCGAGTACTAAGCTTGAAACTGTAGTTGAATTAGGTTAGGAAGCAGAACTAGCTAGTTTAGGAAGGAGCTCAGTGCTCATCAGCTCAAGGGTCATCCTAGGCCTATCAAGGTAAATGCTCGGCACCCTGAGTAGTTGAAATGCAATAGGCATTAATTATGGATGGACTCCTCATCTTTGAAAGGCTCTCAAGCTAGTACCTATCATGTCAACCCTTATAATCCCCTAACTTAGCTCCTAGTGATAAGTCCAAAGAGTTGATTCTTATCATCTTCCCTAAGGTCGGAAGGATTTGAGCTCAAATCCATAGGGGTCCCCTTCATTTTGTACTTCTCCTTATCATACATCTGTTTCATCTGATAGATGAAGGATCTAGTTGGGTACGTTGAAAGTGGGAGAGATACCATAGTTCTCAGGTAGTTCGACTTGGTAGACATTGTGGTTAATCTTCTTTAGGACCTTGAATGGGCCATCAGCTTGGGGAGACAATTTGTTCTTCCTAAGGTTCGAAAATCTTTCTCAATTGAGGTGGATCTAGATGAGGTAGCTTAGGTTGAAAGAAATAGCTCAGCGACCATGGCTACCTATCTCTTGCTATCATTCATTGAACTTGGCAATCTTCTTAATTACGTACAGATGGAGTTCATGTAAGCCTCAAGCTTAGTTGAATCTAGATTAGCATTCTTCAAGAGATACTAAGGTTTTGACCAACTCAAGTGGGATTGTCGAGTTAAGGCCATAGACAACCTTAAAGGAGGTCTTCCTGGTTATACTACGGGTGCTTCACTTGTAGGCAAACTCTACGATATGTAACCACAAATCCCATTACTTTAGGTTTTTCCCCACAACAGCTCAGAGCGTCTTGTTCATTACCTTGGTTTGGCTATTAGTCTAAGGGTGACTATTCGAGCTAAACACGAGCTTGGTGCCAAGTTTCTTCCATGAGGTCTTCTAGAAATAGCCTAAATATTTTGTGTCTTGATTCAATATGATGGACTTCGAAACTCCATGTAAGTGAATGATCTCCCGTAAAAACAAATCAACAATATATAAAGCATTGTTAGTTCGATGGCACGAAATAAAGTGCACCATTTTGTTGAAGCAATCCATGACTATAAGAATTGAGTCCCATCTTCTTGATGTTTAAGATAACCCTAAGATAAAGTCTATGCTAAGATTGGCCCAAGGTGAGGTCAACGTTGGTAAGGGTGTATATTCTCCATGTGGCTCCCTTCGCCTTCTTGCACACATCATAACTTCCGACAACCTTGTAGACATCCATAAACAAACCAAGCCAATTGAAATTTTCTCTCAATAGGTTAGCTATTTTGGTCTCACCAAAATGCCTAGATAATCCACCATTGTGAGCTTCTCTAACTAGTAGTTGGCATGTAGAATAGTTAGGTATGCACAACTTCCTCTCTTTTAATAGGTATTCATCCTTTAAATAATATTCTCCAATAGCAATTCCTTCTCGACACTTCTTAAGAATAAGGCTGAAGTGTGGGTCCTACACGTATTGCTTTGTAATCCAAATAATTTTATCTGCAAGGTAGTCAACATAAGAAGCCATTGCAAAAGAGCGTTAGTGACTACATTCGTACTACCTTTCTTAAGTTTGATCACATAAGAGAATCCCCCCCCATAAACTCTAACCACTTAGCTTGTCCTTTTAAGAGTTTATTCTAGCATCTAAGGTGCTTCAAGGACTCATGGTCCATGTAGATCACAAACTCTCAAGGTAATAGGTAGTGTTACCTTATTGTAAGAGCTCGGAAAAGAGAATATAGCTCCTTCTCCTTCATATAATAATTCAAGGTGGCACCAATAATTTTTTCACTATGGTAGGCAATAAGTCGATGCTCTTGCATCAAAACTACACCTATGCCAATGTTCGAAGCATCATACGAAGGGCTTGTCAAAATCTGGAAGGGCTAAGATAAGAGCCATGGTAAATTTCTCCTTAAGGGAACTTCAAACTTTAATAACACTCCTGGATGTTGGCCATTCCAAGATAGTTCAAATCTTATCTTCATCAGCTTAGATTCATTCACCAAACACTACATAACTAAGAAAGACTACTTCATGATGGCAAAATATGCATTTCTTCATATTTCCAAATAGTTTCTCTGTACAAAGGATGTAAAAATAGCTTAGATATGTTCTAAGTGACCGGCCAAATTAGTGTACATTATTATATCATTAAAGTGCACAACCACATACCTCCCAATAAGGGTATATTACATGGTTCATGAGCCTCATAAAGGTAGTCGATGTATTAGTAAGTCTGAACTAACCACTCATAGAGACCATGTCGCATCTTAAATGCAGTCTTCCATTTATCACTAGGTCTCATACAAATTTAATGTTAGCCAATTTGCAAATCAATCTTTTAGAATATTTCGGCACCATGAAGCTCATTCAATATGTATTCAAGCCTCAATATTAGATATCTATACTTTATAGTAATATAGTCAATAGCTTGACTATCGATGTACGTATGTCATGAACTATCCTTCTTCGAAACGAGCAAGGTAAGCATAGCATAAGGGCTCATACTTTCCCTCACATATCCTTACTCTATAAGCTCAGCTACTTGTTTCTTCAACTCGGCTGCCTGTTCTAGGTTCATTCTATTGGCAAGGTAACACTAGGCTGTAAATCAATGAAATGTTCAATGCCTCAAACTGGTGATAGTCATTTAAGCAGCTTTCCAGGGAATAAGTAAGAGAACTCATCTATTAAACTTTGAACCTCTTATAGGACATCAACCAAGTCTCTCAGCTCCAACAACATTTGAATTAGTACAAACATAAGCTCATCAGTCTTCTCAACTATTTAGAGTTCCTGTTGGCTTATTACTAAGGCCTTCTTCTTACTCACTTAAGTGAGCTGATTATGAGTTTCATTCACGTAGCTAGATATCATAGGTTATAACACTATCTTCTTGTTGTTCTTTGTAAAGGCATACGTATTCTTATAACCATTATGTACAACCCATTATTCAAACAACTAAGGTCTTCCCAATAGTAAGTGCTAAGCTCCTATGAGGATGACATCACATACTACTTCATCCTTAAAAACATTCCCAACAAAGAATGTCATGGTGACCTGTTCGGTTACGTATAAAGCTCCTTTGTCATGCAACCAATGCAACTTGTTTGGTCGAGGATGCTTAGAGGTTGATAACCCCAATTTCTGTACAAAGGAGTAAGTAACAATGTTCATGTAACTTTCATGATCTACTATGATCATGCACAATTGTCCCTTAATGGTACACTTGGTGTAGAATTGATTTTCCTTTTGATGCTCTTCAGAGCTTGGCATTAAGTTTAGGTGTTGCCTTGATAGTAAGGTCATGACTTCTCCTTCGTCAACATAGACACAAGTTTCATCTACGTCCTCAACTTCATCTCTTCCAGTATCTCTTTTTCCTTCTTTAGCTCACTCTTATCTATATTGTCTACTTCATCACCTTAAAGGACCATAACACAATGATTAGGGCACTCAGCAGCCATATGTCTATAACCCAAGCACTTGAAAAACTTCAGCTCACTTGTCTTATGACATAAGGATTATACCTTCTCATACACCTTCTCGACTAGTTTGGAAACTAGTCAGGTCTTCACATCACCTCTTCCATCAATAGGTTGGTTACCAACATCATTTGCTTAGGTAGACCTTCTTAGCTTTGGCTGATTTGCTTAGCATGGAAAAATAGCTCGATTAGAGAGGGGCATTTTTTCTTTGTTTCTCAACCCTTTGAGCAATCTTAATGGCCTCCTCTAATATGAAAAATCTCTATACTTCCACAATATTATGAATCTCATACCTGAGTCTTAAGATGAATCTCAATATAGTATGAGCCACGAGTTCATCCACATCGGTTCACATCATCAACATTTGTAACTCCTTGACATTGCCATTCATCAGTTTCCTTGATGAAGCTCTTGTAATTTGGCAAAAGTTTCTTATTAGTATGACTCAAGTATAAACCTTTCTCTTAGTAATCTTTTCATATCCTCCTATGTTCATATACTTCATCATCCATCTCTTTCTTTAGCCACATCTAAATTTTTCTACCATATGGTAGCGTACCTAGAAAATTCAAGTGCAACAAGTTAGATCTTCACTACCTCAATATAGCCATAGCAATTAAACACCTTTTTGTTCTTCTCACCCTACTCTAAGTAATTGTTAGCATCTCCACTACTGGAAAAGTTCAGAATCTAGACTTTGACATTGTCAAATTGTAGAGGAGCTCGACTTCCCCTTTCTTCCACTTCATGGTACTCATCTTCCTCTTTGTTAATCTATTCTTACACTTCCTTAATCCCCTCCATCTCAAGTCTTCATCAGGCAGGTTGATCCGCTACTCCTCTAACTTAGTAAGGTTAAGTCAAGTGATTAGCTTAGCCAACATGGCCATACCTTCGGGTTTATCAGTGGCTCGTTTCTAGGTCGTTACGATTGTCATGCATGGCATTAACTAAGCTTTCCATCAACTCAGTAAGTCTATCTAACTTATTGTCTACAAACCATAGGGTATAGTTCCCTTGTTGTCTACGAACAACATGAGTGCCACTCTCATTGTCTTTGATATTCCTACAAACACTAGAATCAATCATCTTTGCTTGTAAATGCTATTTCTCCAAATGAGACAACTTCAAGGGTTATACAAAACTAACTTCCAATCCTTACTTTGGACACAATGCTATAGCACACTCTCCTATTATTACTCACTATTGACTGAAACCACCACTAATACTTTCAACACTCCAACACCCAATACAATGAGGTACGAAACAAAAATCACAACTTGCTTTATCTTCACAATCAAAAATAGAGTAAAATCAAAGTAATACTAATAGCATCACTTATCTCTCCTAATCAATACTTTGTAGCTTACTACTCTTGTCTTCAATGGATTATAACTTTAAAACCTACTACAGTCACTTGACCACAACTTCAACACACCTACAAATGCGCTACAACAACTATGAAGAACGTAGTAGCTACTAATAAAGGTGTGCAAGCAGGCTTTGGTCTGTAGGCTGGCCTGTTTAACCTACTTTTTAAATGGGTTTAGGCTAAGGTTTTTTCACTCATTTTAAAAGTAGGTGAAATGAGCATAGCCTGTATAATCTACGGGTCAAAGTAAGCTGATTATGTCAGCCTATTTAACACATTTACACCTTTGCCCTAAGGGTTGGTCCATTTAACCTACTTTTTAAACAAGTTAGGGACTGTTTTTTTTTTTTACCCCTTAAAAAAACGGGTCAAATGAGGCCAACCCTTCTAACCTATAATGTCAGGACCCTGAAGGGGGCCTAGTAGGATCACCTAAAATTTTCATAACATGTGTGCACCCATGGTATGAAAACCGTCTTGCAAGTCAGAGATTGCAAGACTCTAAATTATAAATCACTAAGGTTAATGATTTTTAAGTAATTAATTTATTGTACATAATATAGAATTATAAATACCTATGGATGTCCGATAGCCTACAGTTCCTCAGAACCGCAGAGAATCGGTATCCCCTACAAAATAATAGGACAGGATATGCCAACATTATAAAACTGCAGGTAAAATTAAATTATATTAAATTCTAACATGTGAATATTTTCTATAAAGAGTGTTATGCATCACCTGTAAAGATCTCAACTAATCCTAACACTAATATACATATCCTCATCTCGCACTCAGCACTCGAGCTCATCCCAATCCCATCGTAGGCAAACCTGCAAAAGAAAGACTATTGGGGAATAAGCTACAAGACCTTAGTGAGCTATCCCTCATACCATACTGGCAAACAAGTTATCAAACAGATTATTACAACCATATGAATGCATGCACATACAGAATGCCAAACAATATATGCAGTTGACCGGTACTGCATATAATATCGGATTTAACGCCCTCCAAGATAAGGGTTGGAGATTCATCGGCACCAATCACGACCGGGCTCTAGCACCTGGGTTTTTTTACCCATAACTTTGAATTTCGTATTTCACAAAACTACATTTCCATTTCTAAAAATCCAATAGTTCACAAAGTCCCAGGCCTAGCGGTGAGGTGGCCCCCGCAGTCTACACTCACACCCTACAGCGGTGGTCTCTAGACACGACCCCCAGCTACCCACGGTTAGCGTCTCCGGTGCCAATAGAACCCGCGAGCCAAGGGTAGGGTCTTGTTGTACCCATGCTCCTGCACGGTACTAATCAAATCATGTGGGAATCCATCCCTCCAAGGCCCTTCATTACCAACCGCGTGAAGTGACGGTCGGAACAAGTAATGCGATGCATGGATAATGCATGACCCTTTTAATTTAAGAAAAGCTAAATATAATTAGGTCAAATTATGAGGTGATCAATCAATATCAGCAAACCATCCAAATCATATAAAAATCAATCATATCATCAAATCATCAATTATCGTATTTAACAATATTTCTTACAATAATCAAGCAATATCAAGCACACGCATACCCCGAAACCCCATGCATCAAGTTATTGATATTCAATTTAAGTGCACTAACTACAAGCACAAACAAATATGGAGTCATCGGGAGTACTCACTTAACTATGACGACTCGCTCTAGTCGTAATAATTGATCGGGAGATCCTCGCCCTCGTCGGATCACCTGATCATTACGAGATAATAAGGATAATAAGTAGTTGACTCAACTAATGGTTCTAGATATCTATTTACCTAATTCTACTTAGATCACTATTAGCCCTTATTCGATTAAACCTAAATGCTAATCGTACGTAACTTTTTCATTCTATTTTCAATATTTACGAATTTATAGTCGTTTTTCATCATTTTCGAACGCACGTTCACACGGTGATGTCCGTTTTGGACGTTATGAACCGTGTTTTACGATATGAACTAAATTTAGAGAAATTTTAACCATGAAAACTTAATTACCCTTATTACTTATATTTATATCTTTTGCTTTGTTTATACTTAATGAGACTTAATGAGTTAATTAACCCTTAAATCTTTATACTTAGAGGATTTTATTTTGCTATTACTAATTCATGTACTTAATTAAGTGTAATCCATTTTAGACAGTGTATTAGGGTTACTAATTTAGGTTCCTAATTATGATACACTTTTCTTCTTTTCTTAGTTTATAATCTATGCTTATGTCATCGCTTACATCATCATTTGCTTATGTCATTGCTTATGTAGTCTTTTGATGATGTCATGGCTTATGTAGTGTTTAGATGATGTCATGGCTTGTGTAATGTTTAGATGATGTCATGCCTTGTGTAATCCATTTATTACATGTAAATATATATGTTATTAAGTACTTATACATATACATAGGTTATATACCTACCTATACTTATAATATACTAATATGTGTACTTATGTACTAATATATATACTAATACATATACCCATATACGCATACGGTGACATATGTATTTTTATACGTATTTTCGTATGCCTTATATAACCCCTTAAGAAAGCTTCACAATTTCATTCTTTTTGTATTTTAAGAGTATATTTGACATGATATATGTATATATAGTTAGTATATACCTTATTTTAGGTTATGTACATATTGTATACTTATGAACAAAGGTATTTATACATGTATTCTTCTAGCATATCCTTTTATACATATAATTAAGGACATATGCACATGCATATCCTTCTTCTTCTTCTTCTTCATGATTCTTAGATTTCTACACTTAAAGAGGAGACTTAATTAACTAACTAACGAATAATATAAAGAAACATAAAAAAAATTAAAGAAAAGAAACATAAAACAACTTAAAGACATACCTTTAATTGTGTTGGAATTAAGAAGACAAAAGGAGGAGTGATGAGAGTGAAATGGGAAGAAGAAGCTCACGACAATGAGGAGTGTTTTTGTTTTGTTTCTTTGTCTTTGTTTTTGATTATGGAAGACAACAAATGGTGGGACCAAAATGAGGAATAAGTGGACGGTAACAATTGAGGGGAAAGGGAAAAAGAAAAATCAAAAGAAAAAGAAAAGAAAAGCCATCATGAAGTTAAGATATTTTCTTTATCTCTTAGTCTTTTGTTGACTTTTCAAAATGTTGACTTGGTCAACCTTTGGACTTTGGTCAACATGCATTATCTTAGTCAATATTCCTTAAGTATGTGTAATTTTGTGCACATAATGTAATAATTAAGGGAAATTGGGGAAGAAATGAAGGAAATGAGAAGAATTGAGGTATATGATGCATTGATGTGTAAATGTGGTTGATGAGATCTTACTTTAGGTCTTTAGAGTCCATATATCTCATTTGATAAATAACTTTGGATAACAAGTGTAAAAAGTGCTAATTTGAGTCTTAAAGTTCACTATATGTAACCTAATCTTCAACTATAACCCTAAGCCTAAGTAAGACTATCTTAATCATATATTTAAGGAATAAATATAATCTATGACCCATTATCTTAGTTCCTAATGGATTACTTAAGAATTTAAATCATATAAGCATGAATGAGGGTCATCTCTAACCTTTTACTAATGATTTGGCAAAATATGAGCATTATATTATTAATTAGGGTTTTAGGGTATATCATGATGAATTAGTGTGTTTATATCCTTAAAGTTATAGTTTTAGGATTTTTATTACTTTAGGGCACAATCTCTAATGTTTTTACACATTTAGGGTTTCATATATTCTTACGCGATTAAATTTTTTTATTGTCATCTTAGGGTTTTGATGAAGTTCGAGGTTTTAGGGTCTTCGAATGCGATTAGGGGTTCAATTGATGATTTAAGGTTTTTCGTGTCCACTTTAGGTTTTGGTTTGAGATTTTAATTGGTTTTAAATCTTACTGGCTCTTTTGAGTTCGGGAAATCATCTGCAGTACGGACGTTTGTTTCTATACTTAGAAAGCTAAATTCGTGAGGTTTACATATAAGCCAAAGTGAGCCAAGTCGGGTTGGCCCATTTAACTCACTTGCACACTTCTAGCTACTAAAGCAATCTAAACAAGAAACTTCATTATAATTTTACCTACTCCCTCGTCGGAACCATACTCTAATGCCAATAAAGCTTATGCATCTCCAAGGGTTGAACATATGTAGGAACACCACAATAAGCAATAACAGTAAAAGAACTGGCAATCCCATAAGAAACCTATGGATATGATACACCACAAGCCCACATGGCCTAATCCTATCACTCGATCTAACATATAAATGAAGATTCAGGTTGCTTGCCATTAATTCTTGCTAAAGGAGCTAAATAAGAGCTAAGAGAGAAAGAGAAACGTAATGGTTGCTCTACGAGAGACTTGGTATATTCAATAAGAAAGTGATGATTGTCTAGATTACAATAAGAGGGGTTTATATACCATCCTCTTTTAGGGTTACATAACTGAAGAAAATAACAAAAAGGATAATACATAAATAAAAAATTCCTAGTACGTATTGAAAGAGTAAAAATGTCAAAATATAATATAAAGTATTGAAAAGAGAATCATTCGGGAATATTGTATGAGGGACATATGTTGTCCTTTACTTAGTTACTTTGATATAGGTCAAATGAAGTGTTCTTAGCTACTCTAAGAGAAATGTAGTATTCAGTAGTGGAAATAGTTCAGCGTTTAAGGAGATCAACTCAATGGAGTTAGGGAAGAAACCCGTATGTGTTAGCTGACCTTATTTAGATTAGATCAATACTCGAGTACAGAGCTCAAAACTATAGTCAAACCAAGTTAGGAAGCAAAATTGGCTAGCTTAGGAAGGAGCTCGATGCTTATCAACTCGGAGGTCATCCTAGGCATGATCAAGGTGAATGCTTAGTACCTTGAGTGGTTGAAATGCAACAGTCTTCAGTCATAAATAGACTCCTCATTTTATAAAGGCGCTTGAACTACTATCCGTCATGCAAGCCCTTATTGTAAACCCTACAAATTTAGCATTCTGAGTATAGAATTGAATTTGCATACTGTAGATGATTCCTCTAAGTTAATCGAGCCGATAAGTTTAAAACCAATTAAAATTCTAAATTTGAAACTCAAAATAAGATAAACAACCCAAAATTATCAATCAAAACTTTAATTATGTATAAAAAACTTTAAACCTTAAACATATGTAATTGTAAGAGTTGACCTCAAACTTGATAAAAACCTTAATCGCGTATAAAAATCCTAAATTCTATATACGTATACATATGAGAAATTGAATCTAAATCTAATCAAAACCCTAAAACCAGAACTTTAAGCTTATAAATGTGCCAATTTGCTACAAAGGTGATAAAACCTTGATTGAGCCAAATAACTGAATAATATGCCAAATCACGTAAAATCACTAACATACAATTAAAGATAACTTCTAAATGCTCATAAATGTAAAAGTATTAAATTAATTCATAAAAATTTATAATATTATTTTATAATTAATATTAACCTTATATTTATATAGATAAATTAGTATTATGTCAATTTAGATATTTGTTTGTTATTTAGACAATATATAGTGGAAATAACATAATTTATAATTTACCTTAAAGTTATATTACTTATTATTCTAAATATTATTTATAGGATTAGAAATATACAAGGAAATTCTAATATATGTTTTATTGATTTATTATATTTGATTTTCTATTTTTCCTCTTACTTCATATTTTTCTCTATTTTCTTTTTATTTCCAAATTATATATATAATACATGTAATATTTTAGGAGTTTACCAAATCAATATGTCCTTATCAAGTGCATTAAATCCTCTTATCACTTGCATTTAATTTTCTTGTCTTATCTTTTGCTTTTACTTTTTTTTGTTGTTTTTCTTCCTTCTTGCCATGACCATGTGTCATCCCCCTAGAGTCTTCTTCTATTTTCTTGAATTGTCTTCAAATGACACATAAAATGGATCCACTTTTCCCTCCCAATTGAACCAATCAATAGACACACATACTTCATCATCTTCTTCCCTCATTTTCTTATTTACTTTCTCAACTTCTATACATAGCATCAGACCACCAAACCTTCAACACTTAAAAGGGAAGATTAAGAGGAGGACCCTTTGCTAAACTCTATATTAAGACAAGTAATTATCTTTCCTTTACATAATATTTGTATTAGTCTTTTATGTAAAAGTATGTTTTAGGTATTTTCTTAATATATTTTTGTGTCATCTTATTTTGATATACCTAGCATGTATTTTAATGTAAGAATTTAGAAACTTTGTGTAAAGATGATAGCTTTTGAGTGTTTAATTCATTTCTTTTAAAGACTTTGTTATATGTATCTATATACTATTATATATATAGGTAGATGAGTATATATATGCTATTACTATAACCAAATGTATGAATATATATATATAAATACATGTATATGATTTACATATATAATAGTTTAACATGCACATAAACACATATATATAAAATACTTAATATATATATATATATGTGTGTGTGTGTGTGGGTATTAAACCAAGAATATAAGTATGTATAGATGTTAAATATATTGAAAGATCCTTAAGAATACATTAAGAAAATATAAAAATATGTATAGATATACAAGTATAAAGGTACATATAAACTTATATATAAATATGTGTACATACATATACCTACATGTATGACATATGTATGTAAACATGCATATACATATAAGTACATCCACTAATATACTAAGTATAAGTGTATCTAATGGTATATTAAATATAATAATATAAACGAGAATACATATGTATATATGAGTGTATAAGTGTATATAAATAAATACTAAATATAAGTGCAAACAATATAATAAAATATACATACATCTATAAAGGGTTGAATCCCATAATACATAATCAAGGCCCATAATCCATTAATTAATTAAGTATAATAATATATAAATATACCTAATAATATAAAATTTCAAAGATATAAAAATAAAAAAAATTTAATAAGGTATCATGTGGACCACTAAAATTATGCTACGTTAGCAATTTAGTTCTAATTAAATAACTAAACCGTAAACTTCAAAATAATTAAAGAATAATAATAGTAAAATTAATTCAGTGAATTCATAATAATAACCAATTTTCAATAAATAGTAAATCAAGCTTAAAATAGGAAAATAATGAATTCTACATAAATTAAAGCTAAAAATAAAAAATCATAAAAAAATAAAATTTAGAAATTAATGAAGTCATAAAATATAAAGAAAACTCAAAAATTTATAAATAAAAATATTTGGATGAAAATAATTAAATTTATAAGAATTTAGACTTATCTCAAAAAAGGTGGGTCTAAAACAGACCCTACTAGTAAGCATACGCTTAAAAACGATGAAAATTGAATATAAGTTTATAATTAACGGAGTTAGAATAAAAAAGTTATACATTATTTAGGATTTAGAGAAAACCGAGAGATATAAGTAAATCGATTACATTATTTAAATTATAAGATATTTCCAATAAACAACTAAGATAAAACTTCAATTAAATAAAAAAAATTACTAAATACAATTATTTACAAGTATAAATATATCATTTTCTATTAAAAGAAATCAATAGACACATATTATAAGGCATGAATAAGACGTTACTATAAGATATGAAGTTTTTCAAAAGATTAAAGTGTTATACATACACACATACCCTTAAAATTCAAAGCGTGTCAAAGAAGATATACTTATACATGAAATGATGATATATGTTAATATAAAATAGTAATGGTAATAATAAAAATAAAAATAGTAATAATAATATTGATAACAATAAGATAAAATCATACATTTATAGGGAATAAATTGAACATAAATACACATACACATGCAATATAATCTTAGGATAACACTACAACATAATTGAGTTAAAGTTTTTAGTTATTTAAATATATAATTTCAATATTTCCATCCAGCTCTATTACTTTAACTAACTTAATTACTTTATCTAACTTAACCTAATATACTACTAATTATCTTGTTATACATAAGAACTATAATTAAATTATAATATAACAATATACTAATATAAAACTTATAAAAAGCAAGAAAATTCAAAATCGTATAATGTTATTAGTTTGAATATTATTACTTGTACAATTAAATTGGATACTATTATGTATATGATAAAATAATATTTCCTAAACATTAAGATAAAATAATTTTTCCTAAACATCACAATAAATAAGTTAAGCAATGTAAAATAACATTGAAAAGTTTAATCAAACTTTATCACTAAAGAAGCATATTTGAACTTAATAAGAATCTACTATAAAAATGTAAAGATAAAAAGTAAAATGAAAAAGTTACAAATGATATAATACTTAAGTAATACGGGAATCATAAGATAGATAGTAAACTAGTTAGGCTGTCTAGCATTACATCTAGATACTCATTAGGTTTCTCTTATTTCTATTTATCGGGAGATATTAATTAGGAGGGCAAGCAAATCATTGATCGCTAGGATTCAAATCGGCTTTAGTCAAGCAAGTACTCCCAATGACTCTATACTTGTTTTGTACTTGACGTTAGTGCATATAAATTAAGTATTAATAACTTGATGCATAAGGGTTCGGGTTATGTATATTTCTAATATTAGTTGATTACTATGCAATATACTATTAAATACGATAATTAAAGATTTGGTTGTATGATTGACTATTATATGATTTGAAGGATTTGTTGATATTGATTAATCGCTATCACAACCCAACAATATTGTTGTCGTGGTAGGTCGCCATGTACCATATAAAGGTCTATTATCAACTCTCTTGCTGATTATAGGCTTTTCATACAACACACAAGGCTTCTTCCACTCTACATTACCACTAGGCCCATAGACAAGTAATATAGAGCAATTTAACTAAAATTACTTCTTTGGTGTAAATTAACTAATTATGTGGGCTCGTGAGACCTACACCAAAAGTATATTACAAACAAATGCAGTTCATAATGGAACTGCATTAGAGATTTTAATCTGTGTTATAAGAAAAAACATAAAAGTAACTAAATCTCTATAAATTTATTACAAAATGCCCTCTTCACTCTTTGATCATCCCAATCCGTTTCTACACGAGACTTACCACATGCATGCTTCAACCCGGATTAGTGAAGAGATTTTCCAGCAACAACAAAAATCTATAGGTGTATAAGCTTAAACTTAGTGAGATAAATACCCTCATCAATACCACGTGGCAGAAATTTATTAGATGTACAATCATATGAATGCATGAACAATCAGTATGTCATAGGAACTGCATACGACTTAGAATTAGGCTCCCTGTAGTCGGGGTTTAGAGATAATTAACCAACCCAAACCAAAATCCGGGTTCTAAACCTTGGGTTTAATTCCATTTGCACTATTGTGCTTAAGCCAAAACAAAACTATATATATATATATGTATATACTTCCTTTAACAAATCATGTTTTAAAATCCCAAGTCTAGCGGTGTAGTGGCCTCCATAATCCACAAACACATACCTTAAGTAGAAGCCATAAGACTCGGCCCCTCGTCGATGGTTGGCATCTCCCAGCACCTAGTAAGCCCATCAGCTTAGGATAGAGACTCAATATATATGATGACATAGCTAGTGCCCAATCCTATAGGAAGCTCGTCCTCCTGTGAGTCCCTGCCATCTTTAGCATGAAGCAGCAGTCAATGTTATTCGTATTCAATATGGGGAATGCATGATTCATTTTAATTTCTTAATCATATAAGTGATTAACTCAATTTTCAAGGTGATAAAACAATTTTATTCCATACAATTCACATGTATATAATAGTACAAACAATTCCTATTATTATATATAAATAACAAGTGATCGCATTCATCCACAATTTCATACACATTCATTTCTCATATCCCACAAGCATTCAAATATATATATATATATGTTTAGGTGCATCTAATCTACAAGCAAAATCAAGTAAAGAGTCATTAGGAATTTACTCACTCTACCATGCGGATCAATCTATGTAATCCAAGGGCAAGTCGTCTCCGTACGCGGTGTCCCTTGGTCATCAAAATAATATTTATAAGGGATTGAAATAAACTTAGGAAACTAAGTCAAATTCCCTTAAGTTATACTCTTGACTAGTTTTCGTAACTTTTCTAGGTTTTTACTTATAAGTTTAATCGTGTATAACTTTTTCGTTTTAAATTCGATTTTTATGATCTTATAGTCAATCTTCATCGTTTTTTAGTGTACTTTAATGTGGTGAGGTTATATTTTTGAAATGAGGCACGCAAATGTGTCCATGGGTTAGAACAGTAGCGATTCTTATGTTTGGGAGTGCTTTTAGGCCTTGTATGACAAATGGGCTTTTTGATAACTTGAGAAATCCTTTAAGCTTGGTCTTAAGATTTTATCCTAAGCTCAAAATACTCCTTGAGATCAGATTACAACTTTGATTTATACTCCTAAGGCTAACAATCATTTTAAGTTGTCAAATGGGCTTATTTTTTGTTCAAACTAAAGTTAATGACTCTGTTGGGCCTATGGAGTCTTAGGTGGAATTCTTATGGGCTTCAAAACAACCTCTCTTAATGTTTTAAAGTGCTGGTCAAAATTTTATTGAAGTCCCAACTTAGACTTCTAGGCTCATTTAAGAGTTTTAGGCTTTGTATACTTACTATACTTGCTTTAGTTGATCTTTTCACTTTGTTCACTTACTTTTATCATATATTTAAGTGTCTTTTACCCATGTTCCAGATTTGGTTGTGATGATTCCAAGGGGTTTTCACTTAGTTTTTCAACTTGTTTCATCATTTCCTTAAGTTTAGGTGTTAGATCATACACTTAGACTAATTATATCTAACTATTAACTTAACCTTTCTTCCATAAGATGATTCTTTAACTCATGCTTCACATAAAGAAATAGAAGATCTTACACTTATTACAACTTCCATATGATAGCTCATGTCATACAAAGTTGGTTTCTTCACAAAACTTCATGTGATGAATTTTTCCTTAACTTAAGTCTCGATTTGAGCATGTTTAGCTTAATGAAAATAAAATCAACATTCAAAGGACTTTTGAATCCCCATATCCAGCATGCTCATCTTCCATTCAAGTTCTTGTTTCAAGATTTTCTCAACTTAAAATCTTCCTTTCAAAGCGTTAAACAAGTTTCTTTACAAAACACCAACTTTACATGCTCATGTTTCAACTTCATGTAAGTGTTTCATGAGTTTATTTCTTAGAATGGTCTTTGGTGTTATAACAACTTAAATCATACTTATATCTTTAAGAAATCAAAGTCTCCTAGCATAAACACTACACTACTAATCACAAGAAATGCTTACTCATCCTTAAAGCAAAATACAGTGGTTGTGCACTAAGGTTCCACTTAAGCTCTTAACTTTACTTCCTTCTTTTGCCACCTTTTGGAAACCCAAGTTGTTTGATCCTTCGGAGTGGGGTTTGTGGAAGGTTCTAATGCTTCTAAAAGAGCTTAGATGTTGGAAGAAAATGATACAAGAAAAGGAGAAGGAAATGTCGTAAGTGAAGTTTGGAAAAATGGTGGCAAATTTGATTTTATGGGGTAAGGTTGTTTCTCCTTTTACGTTTGTTTCAAATGAGAGAAAGAATAAGTGAAAATGAAATTGAAAGTGAGAGAAATAAGTGGAAGAGTGTCCGATTGGGAATGAGAGAAATGAGTGTTTAAGATATCTTGAAAGTATTGTCTTGTAGCTTACACAAAAGTCAACAATTGCAACTATCGATGATGTAAGCATTAAGGAGTGAATAATGGTGTGTAAGAGAAAGTGATTGATGGTTAAAAGACAAGAGTATACCCCCCCTTTTCTCCTTGTTCAAATCTACCATTTAGTGTCCTTTGGGGTCATGGAATGGTCTTGTCTCGTTTAATGAAGTTAAGCATGTGAAATCTTGTGAAAAATTATCCATATGTAGTATAAGTGAAGGAGTGATAAGAAAAAATGTCTTATCACTTGACTGTGATAAGTTATCAGTTGATAAATAATTCCAACTCTCAATTGATAAGTTATCTAAGGTGATTGGTTGGTCTACTTATTGATATATAAGGCTTAGACATGAAGATAAGGGCATGGTCTTATAGGAAATTGTTTTAAGGTTTTCATCTTGCATTGTGTTGCAATTTATGATTTGATTTTTATAAAATTGTGAAATTTTATAAAATTAAATGAAATTATTCAAATTAAATTATCGATTAATTACTTAGGGCTAAAATTCCTTAATGGTTTTAGGGTTTAAGGTTTTAAGTGACTTTAGAGCTCGCAGTTCTTTAAGCTCCGGTTTTATCAATAATTGGTTTTTGAATTGGAAAAATTTAATTATTTCTAATTGTAAAATTAATTTTTTAGTTTACTTAACCCTTGGGAATACTCGAAAAGTACTCTTAATCAAATCTTAGGCCCACTAAAAGTAGGGTTTACAATCACTCAATAATTTGACTTAATTATATTTGACTTATCTTAAATTAAAAAGATCATGTATGAACTATGCATTGCATTACTTACTCCAGCCATCACCTCACGTGAAGGTAAAGAGAGGTCTTGCAAAGGTTCTTTCTAAATATTGAATTAAAGTGTTTTAGTATGGTACACTCGTATAACATGACCTTATCCTAGCCCACGGGCTTACTAAGCACTGGAGACATCAACCGTCTGGCTAAAAGTCGAGTCTAGAAACCGCCATTGTAGGGCGTAATGTGGATTGGGGGGCCCATCTCACTGCTAGACTTAGGAATTTGTATA
Organism: Lumnitzera racemosa; assembly: GCA_024138005.1. NCBI lineage: Eukaryota > Viridiplantae > Streptophyta > Magnoliopsida > Myrtales > Combretaceae > Lumnitzera > Lumnitzera racemosa. The sequence goes on from JAMXBC010000006.1 coordinate 69,150,465, forward strand.
CTACTAGATTTTAGAAATGGAAATTATATTTTATGAAATATGAAATTTTAATTATATGGTTAAAAACCCAAGTGCTAAAACCCAATTGTGATCAGTGCCGATATATCTCTAACCTTTACTTTAGAGGGCATTAAATTCAATATTGTATGCAGTACCAATCATTAAAATATATTATTTGGCATATTACTTGTTTATGCATTCATATGTTTGTTAATTAATTGTTTGATAACCTGCTTATCAATATAATAAGAAGGTTATCTCATTAAACTTATGTAACTTACTCTCCAACAGTTTTCCTTTTTAGGTTGAAAGATGATTGGGCATAGGTTAAGAGTAAAATGTTGAGTACCAATGTTAAGATGTCTTTGAAGATAGAATTAGAAGGTAGATTGTAAAGTTGATTTGAAACCTTATATGTAATTACTATTCTTATACTTAGATTTTGTAACTTTAGTAAGTCTAAATTTTAGAACTTTACTATATAGTCTTATCGTTTCGTAAGGGATACCAATTCTCTACAGTTCTGAAGAACTATAGAATATTGAATATCTATAATTATTTAAATTTTACTATGAGTTAATAAATTTAAGATTATAAACTACAGCAATTAATTATTTAGAGTCTTGTAATCTCTAACTTGTAAGATAGTTTTCATATTATTGGTGCACACATAATATGAAAATTTTAGGCAATCCTACTAAGCCTGCTATAGGGTCCTAACACTTGTAATCCCTAATCTCAGCTCTTAATGATAGGTCTAAGGAATTGATTCCTATCATAAGCTTTAAATTAGGAAGCAGAAATTAACAAGCAAATATAAGGAAATTGGTCTCTATCTTAAAATAATTATCAAAAAGAAGAATAAAATAATTTTTCACTAAATAATCATATCGACCTACTCTATGTATAATCTATTCATTTTATGCTAAAAAAAAAATCAATAATGATGACAAAAAAACATGTAGGATTTAATATGGAAAAATATGAAAGATAGACATTGATCACCATTCCAAAACCCTATAAAGTAAAACCTTGTCGAGTTTTTATTAGGCTAGACAAGTTAGACACCTTATAATGACTTGCTTAGTAGCACTCCTATACTAGAGATCAACCATTTGCCATGGATCAACTTAGTTCACACATTGACGATAGTAGGCCAATTCAATTCAAAGACCAGCTTACACAAACCAAGAAGCATGGTATTGCAATCATTGATGAGCACCGTCAGATCTCAAGCTATAAGACCAAATCCTGTCGATGGTTAAGAATCAAGACATCTTTGCTTTAGTTAAGAAGATGCATAACAACTACACTTGACGAAACCCTAACAAATATTGCGTGTTCCATCAAGACATGGGGCATACTACCACAAAGTGTACATAGCTTAAGAACACCCTAAAAGATGCAATCTAATGCTATTATGTCCACAAATATATTAACGAGTTTGACCAGCCTCCTAAACAAGGTTGCCTACAAGTAGGAATTGGGTTTTGAGGAGCCAATAACCAGTTAACAAACAGTATAATCGATTGAGACACTACCATTGGAAGTAATACCAAACAGATTGTCTACGCTATAAAATTCATAAGTTGTAATAGCCTTGGATGCAACTAAGCCCCGGTGTTTGAACATTTAGTAGTTAGGAAATTGTTTGTCTAATGTCATTTTCTTTTTGTTAATACTAACGAATTTTCTTATAATCTAATAAGACCTTATCGCAGTTCAAGCCATGATCAACTTGTTTCTCTTCAATCACTTGCGAGTTACCAAAGCCTTCACATTTCAACGAGCGAATAAGGTAGCCTCCACCTCTTTGCAAGTGTACAAAGCAACCCTTACCTTTTCATAGGTGTATAGGTTACCCCCTAACTATTAGCAAGCTTAAGGACGATGTTCTTCTAACCAAGCTTAGCTTATGAGAAGACCTTATTGGTTAGGCACATATCCCTTTCCAATAAATTTGAATGTCCCTCTTATTATACATGTATATAACAATGGGACACTCCTAATAGGGAGCATCCTTGATTGCTGTGAAACTAAGACATTCTATTGATTGAACTTGTGTCTAACTAGATTTGTCCTTATCAAGGGATTAAAACCCTACTTACTAGACTACATAAGGCAAATTTTTACAAAGCAACACAAAAGAGAAGAGAGAGACAACACCAAATACCAAAACACTTGAAGAAAAATTCTTAGCAATACTTATGTCTATAAACCAGCATATCAAACAACATATATGAAAGAAAAAATCAATAAGGAAAGAAAAGAAAGTGGCCTTATGATTGATTGGTGGACAGTAAAGCTGACTCTTAGGCTTACTGCTCAGAAGGCGTAGTATCATAGAAGCCTTGTGCAATCAATACATGAAAAGTTTAATAGTAGACCTCGAGATAAGGTAAGGCCCTGAGGAAGGTTCCTCGAAGGAGGAAGAAGATGTGCATCTCATAAGGGTTTAAATGTACCCATCTCTGCAATCTCTAACAACTTAGCATGAGAGACCTTTAGTGATATGCTTTAAGTTTCTACTCAAAGCAAGTGCGTAGTAATACAAAGAACAATAACAAAGTATTTCAGGTTTTGGTTTTTTAGTGGCTAAAACAATAAAAATAAAAGGGTGTGAATGTGAATCTAGTTGGATGTAATCTACTAATTATAAATATAAGCTGGGGTTAGGATTGAAATGGGGTTTGATATCACTTACAAACTCTAAATTAGCTCTCCAGTTCAAAAAAAAAAATGATGGCCATTAGTTAGAGTGTTTACCATTTATAGTGGCCTTAAACTCTAGTGGCAACAAATGTAAATATGTAAAAGGCCTTAAACCTTATAGTGAGGCCAACAATCAAAAGTAATAAATTGTATAAGGAAATAGTGCATTTTAACAAAGTTGGATCCAATGTGGTGATGGGAAGAGTTGGAGGGGAAAGGAGAAACAGGTTGAGCTTTCCATGTAGTCTAGTTGGTCCTACTTAAGTGTACAAGTGAATTCGAGCTCTTAGCATAGTTATCCAATAGGTCAGGCTTCGCTAAATTAGCTCAAATACGTCAAGGTTGTCGAATGGGCTAGAGTGGGTAACGTGGGTGGTAGCTGAACTGGCCAGTTATCTTAGGAGGTCAAGGACCTAGATGCTAGGTTGTTTCCTTGAGGCTAGATGAGGTCAATGATATGCTAAGAACCAAAGTTGCTAGGACATTAATTGCAATCTTAGATTAAGAAGACTGAAATCCCTAATTTAAACAAATAAGGTTTAGGTTAAATATAATCCCTCTAGGATATGACTTACCTAAAGAGATTACACTTGCTTATTTGACCTATGATAAGACACACAAAAGATCAATAACATTCACCACCATCATAGATTGATAAGAGTACAAACTTAGAGAGAAAAACTCAATAGTAGTGTATTATGTGATAACGAGATACAAAGTACCTTTACAATGAAAATAAGATTGTGTTTAATGGTAAAACCATAATAACAAGAGAATTTTAAAAAATATGTAAAAAATAAAATAGAATGAAGAGATGCTAGAGCAGAGGGATCATCGTCCAACCTGTGACAATTTAAACTGGTAAGCTAGTTTTGATAAGGATCATGCGATCTTTGAAGTTTTTTTTTCTCATACCCGTTAAGCTAGTTCTTAGGACAACCATTAAGTTAGTGTACTCAAGTGTTTGTGCATCTTTGATTCTTTCTATTTGAAATTAGTTAGGCCAGTGAAACTTAAGACCGGCTAACTGGTGCTTCTAGTTGGCTTCCTCCGCAACTAAATTGGCAAGCTTATATGGTTTGGAATTGATAGGCTAATAGTATAATAAGGTTTAACTCCTTCACTTATTTCTACATTTGATCCTAAAGCATAAGTTAGTTATGACACAAATTCAGTATAGCAAATTCAAACATCTCAAGATTCTTGCAAACATGTAAAGAATATGAATTGATGAAATTTAAGTCTTCTAGTTTAGGCTTGTTCTAAATGATTCTTGTAACTAGATTTTATAACTTTAGGGCTCCATCTCTTGAAATGGGCTGTAGTATTTGATTCCCATCATCCTACTTGACCTATTTTTTATTTACCCTCAAATCAAGCAGGTCTTCTCTGTATCCTCATCTTCTAAAGTGTAAGGAGTGAGATATTACTCATTGAAAGTAGATGAAACTTCATAAACTTCTAGTAGGTTTATCAAGTAGGCATTGTCAGTGATGTACTCTAACACTTGGAGGAACTATCAATTTGTGGTGAAAGTTTCTAGGTTCTTTATTTTAGGAATCATCCCTTCCTCAAATAAATCCAAACCAAGTCCCTAGGTTGAAATATCTTAGATTTCCTACCTTTATTACCTTAAGATTTACTTTAGTAAGACCAGCTGCGCTATAGACCTCTAGTCATTACTTGATATGTGTCTTCTGGCACATCATTTTAAAAGGATTCTTTTCCTTTTCATACAATACATTATTTGTCATTTTTACCCCTTTTGGGCATGTTTTTGGAATATTTTCTTACATTAACCATTTTTTTCTTTTCCATAAATTAGTGTAACCCTAACAAAGGTCATATAAATATCTTAACTACTTGTATGTGGACAACACACACATTCCATTATTTAAATTATAGTTCCCTTCATAGAGCGGGTTTAGTGTTCTCTCTTTATCTTCAACTCTTATCTATTTCCTTTAATAAGGAATAATGGTGAGTAAACTTAGTTCAGCATTCGTATAATATTATTTAGTTGAAGAACAAGGATGTGGAGCTCTCAAGGGCTCGATAATGTCAAAGTCTAAATCCTGACCTTCAATGATAGTTGGTGATGTAGATAAGCATCTACAATGGGAAGAGAAGGTTGAGAAAGTGTCTGAATATTATGGGTATACTAATGCCATAAAGGTTCAACTTATTGCACTTAAATTTTTTAGACATGCTACTGTGTGATGAAAAAATCTGAATGCTACTAAAGTAATAGATGGAAGACAAGGTGTACGAATATGGAAAGAGGTGAAGAGGTTGTTGAAGGGAAGAGGTTCATCAAGGGAGTCGATCTGTTGATGAATATATCAAAGAATTCCAAATGTTAATGATCCGAGCAGATGTGGATACGCCTAAAGCATGTATATTGTCAAAATTCATTTTTGGACTCAAATGTGAGATCCTTAACATTGTTAAAGTATAGAAATTCCATATCCTTGAAGAGGCCATCAAGATAATGCAAAGAGTTGAGAAGCAAAGGAGAAATACCACATTCAGATCTAGTCCAAGCTCTTCGAAGATGACTACTCCATGCCAACCTACACATGTCAAGCAAAGAAGACCTTTTCGAGCAAAAGAGAAACTTGATTAGTCTAATGATAACCGAGTAAACCAAAAGAGCTGAGCTATAGATTGGCTGACCCCGAGGACATACGAGAAAGGACAAACCTCTGAGCAAAAGATAAGTGAGGTGAAGTGCTTCAAATGCTAAGATTATGGACAGATGGTTGCTAAAGTATCCTAACTAGCGTGCTATGGTGCTCTAAGGAGATGTAGTGGATAGTACTAATGAGAGCAAGCCTGAGGATGGAAAGGATGTTGCAAGAGTTAAAGCCAAGGAGGAAGAGGAGACCTGTATCTATGCTGACCAGGGTAAGGTGATGACTCTCGTATTGAGGCTAGTGTAGAGCTCATTTCCAAGCTCTAAGGAAGACCAAAGAGAGAATTTATTTCACACCAAGTGTACTATCAGGGACAACTGTGCACCATCATTGTAGATAAAGGGAGCCCTACTAATGTTGTCATACAATCCCTCGTATAGAGATTAGTTTTGCAGACCACCAAGCACCCCCTAACCATACAAGCTACACTAGCTACATGATAAGGGCACTCTTCACGTCTTAGAGCAAGTGGTTGTACCATTTAGTGTTGGGAATGTATATAAGGATGAGGCGGTGTATGATATTGTCCCCATGAGAGCTTCACATTTGCTACTTGGAAGACTTTGGTTATTTGACTAACATATTACTCATTACAGATATAAAAACACCTATGCCTTTAATAAGGATGGGAAGAAGATCATGTTGCAACCCTGGACACCCAGTTAAGTGAATGAGACCCATAATCAGTTGACCCAAGCCAGTAAGAAGGCCTTAGTGATGAGCTGACGAGAGCTTCAAGTTGTTGAGAAGGCTAATAAGGCTATGTTTCTATTAATTAGGAGATTGTTAGAGATGAGAGATTTGGAAGATCTACCTAACGAATTACAAAAGTTGATTGATGGATTTTCTGACCTGTTTCTAGAAGAATTGCTAAAGGATTACCCTTGACCAAAGGCATAAAACATTGCATTGATCTACAACAAAACACAACCTTGTCAAATAGACCAGCTTACAAAATGAATCCTAAGTAGGTTGCTAAGTTGAAAAGATAAGTGGACAACCTAGTAGAGCATAGGTATGTGATTAAAAGCATGAGCCCATGTACCTTGCCAACTTTACTCATCCCTAAAAAGGATAGATCATCGTACATGTGCATCAATAGTTAATCTATCAACCAGATCACTGTTAAGTATAAATACCCTATACCGAAGCTTAATGACATGTTAGAGGAGCTTCATGGTGCCAAGATATTCTCAAATATTGATTTGTGAAGTGGCTACCATCAAATTTACATGAGACCTGATGACAAATGGAATATAGCATTCAAGACAAGGCATGGTCTCTATGAGTGGATGGTTATGCTATTTAGACTTTTTAATGCACCAAGCACACTTATGAGGCTCATGAACCATGTGATGTGCCCTTTGATTAAACGATGTGTAGTCTTATACTTTCATTGCACATTAGTGTACAATACCAATCTAGTTGACCATGTACAAAATCTCTTAGCTATCTTTGATATTCTTCTTCCCAAGAAGCTATATGGAAATTTAAAGAAGTGCATGTTTTGTCAAGATGAAGTTATCTTTCTTGGTTATGTAGTATCTGGAGATGGAATCTGAGTTAATGAGGAGAAAATCTAAGCTGTCCTAAAGTAGTCAATGCCGAAGAGCATTACTGAAGTATGAAGCTTTCATGGCCTAACCTCCTTTTAAAGAAGGTTTATTAAGAATTTCAATACCATTGCTACCCCATTGACCGAGTTCACTAAGAAAAGTAAGGGATCCCATTAGAATTGTTGATTTGAGCAAAGCGTTAGGGAAATCAAGGAGAAGCTTACTTATGCTCCTGTTATAGCCCTACCCGACTTCAACAAACCTTTCGTTACTGGTGTGATGCATCATGTATTGGTATTAGCGCTATACTAATGCAAGAGCACCGACCTGCCACTTATCAAAGTAAAAAGTTTAGTGGTGCCGTATTGAATTATTTTGTATATGAGAAAAAGTTGTACTCTTTTTTCCAAGCTCTTACTATATGGCAACATCATCTATTATCTCGAGAATTTGTCATTTATACAAATCATGAGTCCTTGACGCATCTTGGGAATCAAAACAAACTTTCAAAAAGGAAAGCTAAGTGGTTGGAATTTATGGAGAGTTTCTCATACGTGATCAAGCACAAGAAAGGAAGTGCTAATATAGTTGTTGATACTCTATCACATCTATAGACACCTAATTTTTGCTCCTTTTTATTTTATTTTATTTCCTCAATAGTTCCTAAATTAGAAAAAAAAAGACTAGGAAATTAAAGAAAACCTAAAAAAATTAGGAAAATAAAAAAATAAGAAATTTGAAAAAAAATTAAAAATAGGAAATCTAATAAGAAGTTTAGAACATAATTAAAATCTAAAAAATTTAGAACATAAAATTAGAAAAAAAATACAAAAAAAATGGAAAAATTGGAGGAAATAAAAGATTTTAGAAAATAACATTTTATTAGGATAGATTTTTTATTTTTATAATAGGTTTAGAAGTTAGGCAATTAAACCTATGTTTAGATTTAAATCTAAGTCAAGCTGATCGAGTCCATATGTATAAGTGGACAAGGTATAGGCCAACGGCCTAACGGATAAGTACATGAATATAGCATTAGGCATGACCATGAGGTCTTGGGTTTGAATCTTGGAGGGAGCATACAAAGCTTATTTTTTATTTTTCATCAAATCATAGATTGCCATGTGTCAGGATTTGATTACGCCATGTATCCTAACACGTAACAAGTTGGGATTAGCCAACATTTGGATGTAGCACCACATATTAGCTACATGGCATGCCCCGTGTTAGCTACATGGCATGCCACGTGTCGTATGATGATATGTACCAGGTCGTGGTTGATCCAATTGGCTAAAGTGGTGCCACATCAGCACCACATCTGCACTTTTCCTCTCTTTCTCTCAGTTCTCTCCCATTTTCTCCAGACTTTCCTCCACTTTCCTAGCGAAGAATAGCCCACTCCCTTTACTTTGGAGCTAATTTTCACACAGATTTCACACACTCATACATAATCTTTTACTTTGATTTTGTTTATCGCATGGCCTACTTTGAATTGGACCCAATAACACATCTAAATTCAGTCAAAGGAGCATTCAACTCAAGCTCCAAAATTCGGAAAAAAAAAAACTGAATTTTCAGACATTTGCACTCAAATCTAAATTTTTCTTTCCTTGATTTCTAGGTCCAATTCTTGCATAAAAGGAGTGTTGAGGGAGCTCATTAGAGATACACAACCATATACGACCAACAAAGAACACTCATAAACTCTCTCTCTTTCTCTCTCTCTCTCTCTCTCTCTAACTCACCACTACAAATCACCACCTTAGGAACACTACTGATGGCTTAAGCTCCCCAACTCAATTGCTTCTGACCTCCGACTCGTAGCATCACTACCAACTCACCACCATCAAACCTTAACCGTCGAACTCACCCCTCTCAAACCACCACTTCTAAACACCATTAACCTAAACTAGCCATACGGTAGAGCTCCTAGTGACCCTCAACCCTCAACCCAATCAACCAATCACACCCAGCAACCCATATACAATTGAACCACCACCACCACCCACGGTCGAATTTCCACCATCCACCAAACATGATGGCACTTAAAAAATATACCCAAACCTAATAAAAAAACCCATAAAAACATCTTCCCCCCTCTTAATTCAGCGTATGGATTAACATAAATCACGCCTCGTACTACTGCTGAGCTTAAAGACGACCTAGATCCAGTTTGACTTGACTCAACCCAAATCCAATGCCTAAACTAACCCGATCCAACTAACTTGACAAGTGCATTCCCCCCCTAGTCTGACATTTACCATCTGACTTATTTTATTTTACTTATTTATTTTATTTTTATTTTTCTTTGTTTATTCATTTTTTTTTCATTTTTTTTATTTCTTCATTTTTTATTTAAGTACATTGTAATGTAAAAAAAAAAAGGAAAAGAAAAAAAATAGTTCATTTAGTTTTTTTTTTAGTATAATGGACATAGATAAAAAAAATAAGCAAATAAGAAAAAAAGGATAAAAAATAAATAAATAAGGAAAAATAAATAAAATAATTAGGTTGGTGAATAAATAATTATCTTATCACTTAGAAAAGCATTTTTTTTTTCAAATAAGAAAGATAATTGGATTCTTTTTAAAGTTAGGACCTTTTATAATTTTTCCAACTAATAAAAAATCCAATTTAAGACCTTTTCTAGGAATTTTTTAAAAATAAATCAAATTGAATAAAACGTAAATTTGATTGTTTTTAGAATTAAAAATAAGACCAACTCCTTAAAGTTTTACAAAAAGAACTACGTACAATTGATCTCAAATAGTAGGTATGTAAGCACCTACTGGGCGACAATAAAAATAAAAAAATATATATAATTTTCATTTTTCCTAAATTACTTAAGTCATTAACATTTAATTTTTGTCTTATGAATTTAAAAAGTGATTTTTAAGTTTAATTTTAAATTTGGAAAGTTAATGGTACCCGTAAGGGTTTAAAACAGTTAACCTCCAAATCCAGATCTCTTGTTTTGAAACCACTTTCAAAATCAGTTTTTTTTTTTTTTGTTGGAAAATCAATGGCTAAGTTATAATCAATCCGCCTAATTGGTTATAACTTAACCCTTTTTCCCCACTCTGATCAAGTAGCAACTCCAATATCTTTTATAAAAAAAAAAATAGTCTTCTTTAAACCTTAGTCGAGGGTTAGTATTAAATGGATAGGGTTTAGTACTGATCAATTTAAAAAAGGCTTAAATTTATAAAAAAAAATAGGGAGGGTAAAAAAATAGGCTCAACAACATCGACAAACCGTGCTAACCACTTTGCAAACAAAATTATTGAGTTTTTCTCTTATTGTCAAATAGTATGATTAGGACCCACGCTTTGGTCTTATTCTTGAGAAGTGCAAAGAAAGAGTTGTTTTTGAAGGATATTACCTAAAGGATGACTATCTATTCAAGGAAAAGAGGTTGTACATGCTAAATTATTCCACACTTAAGCTATTGGTTAGATAAGCTCATAGTAGTGGATTATCTAGTCACTTCAAAGAGACTAAAATAGCTAATCTGTTGAAAGAAAACCTTTATTGGCTTTGCTTGGCCAAGGATGTTCACAAGATAGATAGAAGTTGTAAAGTATGTAAGCAAGTCAAGGGGAAAAGAGAGCCATATGGAGAACATATGCCCCTGCCAATGCCAACAATACCTTAGGCCAACCTTAGCATAGACTTTGTCCTAGGGTTTCCCCAAACATCGAGAGGAAAGGATTCGATCCTTATAGTAGTGGATTGCTTCAACAAAATGGCACACTTCATTCTGTACCATTAAACTAATGATGCTTTATATATTACTAATTTGTTTTTTCAAAAAGTCATCCAACTACATGGAGTACTGAAAACCATTATTTCAGATCAGGATACAAAATTTCTAAGCTATTTCTAAAAGACACTTTAGAGAAGACTTAGGACTAAACCTGTGTTTAGCTCAATTAGCCAACCTCAAATTGAAACTAAAGTAGTTCACAGGACATTAGGCAACTTACTCCGAGAATAGAGCTAATTCGAAGTTGACCAAGCTTAAGGATTGCAAGAGCTACACTAATTTGTAGCAAGGAAAATTACGAAGCTCAATCAAAAATAGGCAAAATATTTCTTTCAAGTCAGGTAACTTAGTGTAGATCCACCTTAGCTAAGAAAGATTTCTACACTGAAAATAGAGTAAACTATCCCCACAAGCTAATAGCCCATTCTAAGTCTTAAAGCAAATCAACCATAATGCTTACTAGATCAAGCTACAAGAGAACTATGGTGTTTCCTCCACCTTCAATGTGTTTGACTTGATTCCATACCAATCAAACAAGATTCCATCTGAAGCCAGAGAAGTTTAGGGAGTGTTGTGCACTAATATCAAAGTTTAAGGGGTTATTCTTAACCAATAGGGGTTTTTTACCAATTCACCAAAGTTTAGGGGGGGTCAAAAACCACATTTTTAAAATTCAAAGGGCCAATCCATACCTAAATCATTAGGGGGTTTATTTGTATTTTTCCTTGATTATATTCTTCTTCAAAATATTAAAAAAATTTACAAGGATCTTAAGTGTAGGGATATAACCAATTCAACTCAAATAGAAAGTATTATATAAATTTTTATTTAGTGCCATATCACAATATTCCACCCCTTCACTCATCTTGTACATTATCATCAATGTACAAATAATTAATAAAAGCACAAAATACAATAGGGGGGAATAGGAGAAAAAGATAAAGGGAAACCGAAACTTCTCTAATTTAAGCTTTAACACTTTTATCATGCCATTAAAGCCACTAGATTCCATACACACCATTTGAAGTCCTAAAGCCTTATAAAACAAATAAAAAAAATGAAGAAAAAGTAAAATGCATCAAAGAAAACTAAAAGCTAAAACTATTTCTAAACTATTCTTTATCTAATCCTCTTGAAATAAGAAAAACTCATTGAAAAGTAGTAGTATAAAACTAGCAAGAATAACATTTTGCTAACTACAAATTATACCGATATTAAAGGAAACCAAGTTAGCAAATCAAATCATAAAAGCACATTGTGTTTATTCTCTCTCTACCTTTTATTTCTAGCCATGTTTCTGATAAATAAGAAAAACATAAGCTCATATCTCATAAACATCTCCTTCACACTTAAAATATATCAATAGACAAGAAACTTACAAGTGCAAAGAATTAACATGCAAACTTCAACATAGCATCTATGAAGCATAATTAAAAACCAATCAATCCTCTTGTCAAAGACAAAATCAAAATAAATACTTAAGAAGTCTTTCAGTCTTAATGTCAAAACAATATAAGCTCAATTAGTTAGTAAAGTACTAAATTAGCCAATTAGTAATTAGTAAGTTAGTAACTTAATAAATTAGGAAGTTAGTAAGCTTATATTGCAAAAAGACATAAAATAATACTTAAAGAGTGTAAAAATTTTTAAGATTATGAAAACACATAATATGACTGCTATGTTAAGTCACATGCATCATCTAACCATATCTAATGATTAACTAATTACTTGTGTCTATGGATGAAAATAAAAATTCAAAACAAAAATTACACATCCATAAAATGCCAAGATTAAATCTATTTCTCGATTGCAAATCCTTAATACAAGTAAAAAGATGATGAAACAAACATGCTTGGAATAATAGATATGATAAAAAGAAAGATAAGATAGAAAAAAATGAGAAAGCATGCATAATCTGTATTATTTAGACAAATGAAAAACAACACATTTGAAAGCCCAAAAATTTAATTCATGCAAGGAGTGATCACAGTTAAGGATCACGAGCGTGATCCTTGGTCATGATTCTTTCTAACTCTTCTTTCTTCTTTTTTTTTTTTCTTCCTTTGTTTGTTTAATACCTGACATCTAACAAATATCACTCCCTAATTCATGAGCAAGATTCTTACCCTTGCTTCTCCTGACCACTTTGGCAATTTTCTCCTCTAACACCTGTCTCTACATACTCAACTCTACTTCTATGTTCTGGCTATCAAGACCATCTCTAATTTCTAACTGTTATTTTCATTCAACCACCAACCTAGTCTCTTTATTATTAAAAAATCCTTCCATATATCCAGAATAACTATTCTTTGTAAGGTAATTAAAAGGGTTATTCTTTGGAGACCCAAAGTGGTGTAAAGTAAAGTATGGTAAAAGAGGAAAACTATTAATATAAAAAAATATCATAAATTTCCCAATGCTTACTAGCCAACTCCAATACAAACTTCCCTTTGGGTTGTACATCTACCATATATGTAATGGGCATAGCAAAGTGGCTTGAGTATTTATTAAAAGTATTTTCAAGATATCCAGGAGAACTTCTTAGAAATTATTAGGACATTGTTTTTCATAGATTCTTTGAATTCTAAGCTCAAACATTCAAAGGAAAAAGTGAAATTCCTATAATAGCAACACATATGTATATAATTCATAGGTATAAGTTCTACACAATTGCTACTATTGTGTGCATTCCAGTAGTCATTTCCTTGATCCCTCCAACTATATTCCATCTCAATAATGACAACGAATGCCTTTAAGTCAATAATCTGTAAATAGATCAACTACAATTTTCAAAAAACAATATAATAAAATCTACAACACATATAGAGAAAACAAACTAAGATGCAAAATCAAGAAACAAACAATGCAAATAAATGCAAGTCTGAAACAAAAAGAAGGAATTTTTTTTCCATTATCCAATTTTTTTAAATTCTAAGAGTGATTAAAATACTAGATTTAAGGTGTTCTTAATATTGTAGCCTGTAAAGACCTTAAAAGGGACCCAGTAGAATTGCCTTAAATTTTTCATATCATATGTGTACTCATAGTATGAAAATTGCCTTACAAATTAATGGTGACAAGACTCTAAGTAATTATTTGCTATTCACATTTAATTGCATTATATATAACTAATTTATTTAATAAATAGTTATAGATACCTAATAATCCATAGTCCATCAAAAACATAGATAATCAATATTACCTACAAAATAATAAAATAGGGTAGACAATTCTTAAAATTTCAGAAACTTACTAAAGATGCTAATGTTAATTAATAGATTATTTGGCTCAAAGAATGTTCTAAATCAACTATACAATGTTGTGCGTACATATGAGCCATTTAGTTTCAGCAAGCCGTATATGATTAAGTTGGATTATTGCATGACCAACTAATAATAACAAACCATCCAATCACGTAGTAGTCAATCATACAACTAATTATTCAGTTGTTACATTTAACAATATTTTGCGCAACAAATAACCAATAATCAACCACATGCATATCTTGAACCTCAAGCATCAATTTGTTAATATATATATATATATGTTGTAATCAGTACACTTAAATTATATGTATATATATATATACATAATTTAAGTGCACTAACTAGAAGCATAAAATAAGTATAGAGTCATTGGAAGCACTCATTTGATTAAGTCATCCTATAGTCATAATAGTCAAAGGGTAAGTCCATGTCAAGGTTGGTATCACCTGATACTAGTAAGGAAAATACTAATGAGTATTTAGATAACTACTTATCTACTTGCCTAAATTTGCTATAATTCCCAATTTCAACTAAAACTTGTTCTTATCATGACTTTCACATTTTAACTTCAATTTTCACATTCTTATAATCGTTTTCCATTAGTTTTGGAAGTAGATTCTCATGGTATGGTTTGCTTTTGTAAGTGCATCCCAAAATTTTAGTTATAGGCCTAGAAAGTTTCAAGCCTCTATGTTATTGGGCCTTTTATTTTGCATTGTTTTTGTTTTTCCTTCTATAAATTTAATTTTTATTGGGTTTTAACCTCTTTTGGACCTTGATTATGTGTTTGGCATAATACATATGGGTTTGCATTTACTCTATGGCCTGCTTTTAGTCTCTTATCTTAACTATCTAATTAATGGGCTTTTGGGCCTTATTTCTTGTTAATTCATGGAGTAGGCTTTCCTTTTAGTTCTTTGAGCTTAGAAAATATTTAGATGGGCTTTTAAGTATATTTTTAATTTCTGCAAGTTGCTGCCCAAGTTTCGCTTTTAGCCCATTTTGTCGGTTTTGGCTCGATTTATGGTGTCTTAGTTTGTTTTAGCTATTTAGAGCCCATTACCAAAACCTGACTTACTTGTTTGGGCCTAATAATTAACTTAGCATATTTGAAAAAGGATTTTAACATGGGATTGGAATCTAGTCAAGGGCATTTCAGTAGTTGTTCAAGTTTTTTTTTTTTGGCCCAAAACAAGATTTTAGCTCGATTTTTTTGTCTAGTGTTTTAGTATAGCTCTTATCTCACTTAGAGAAGTCTTAAACAACTATTATCTTTCCTAAAACATCATTATAACAGAAGAAAAAGATATGGGCAACTTGTAAAAATTTTCTTAAGCTCCTAAGAAGGTTTTTTTTCTCAACTTTTCACTAAGCCAGCCAAACATATACACTAATAGGGTATCTAGGTTTTTTTTTTTTTAAGGATAATATAACACGAGAAAATTAAAATAACTTGCAATACACTATTGTACAAGATAAGACCAACTTTCGTTTCCATTCCTCATAGTGTTTTCTTTGATTTTCTCCCAAGTTTCTGAGCTTACACTTCAAGATTTACAATGTATAGTAAGAGTTCCTAAACCTTACATGTAGAAATCTGCTACAAATCATATTTTAAAAGGTTTTACATGAAGAAAAGCTTACAAGAGAATGTACATGTAATGTTTGTAGCTCCTAATACATAACGATATTATGGTATTATACTAAAAGGAAAATTGATGGTGAAGAAGGACTTTACTACTTGTATGGAACAAGGTAACACCTAAGAAAGCTTCCCTTTGCTTTAGTTTTGGCTTCTCCAAGATGTCTTAGGTTGTTGAAGTGATGGTCCTTTAATTTCTTTTTATTTCGTGCCTTTAAGTCTTGGAAGTGGTGGTGGTTTGGTTGGTGAAAATGATGCCAAAGGGGAAAAGCTTAGAGGTTTTGGTTGAAGAAGTGTGGGTAATGAAAGGAAGAAGAAAAATGAAGTGTAAATGGGAGTGTACATATTGAAGGGACATCAATTTTGGGAGCAGAGTTTTGGGGTGTTTGAACTTGTGTTTTGGTGTAGGAAGTAGAGTGTTGACTGAAGAATAGAAAGGGGAAGCTGATGTTAGTTCAAGAGGAAAGTTGGGAGGAAATTTTGCATTATTTTAAGGGATTGAAATGTGAGATGTAAAAAGAGATAGGAGGGGGTATTGAGGTATATGGGTTCGGTAGATTTGACAAAAGGGGTTGGGGAAGTGTGTTTGATTTGGCCTTCTCCAAATGTACCCGCCATATCCTTTCCTCTTTGGTGTATTATCTTGTGCTCATATTTTATGGTTTCTTAGTTATGTGTAAATTTTACTTAAATTGGCAATTCATGGCCATTGAAAATGTGGTTGTCATGTCTTTTTCATGCCGAAAATTTTTGGACAAAAGTGCATGAGAATTATACTTAACCATCTAGTTAAGATTCTAATTAGTTTAGTTAGCCTTTTAGGGAAGTAACCAACTTGTACTTATCTAATCTACTCTTACTTTCCTATGTAATCTTGTAAAGGTTTATATAGGGATGTAATCTTAGCCTTTTTATAGTAAACGATAGGAGTGAACAAGGTCCTTTCATGTCGAAAAAATAGCCTCCAAAATTCAAACTAAAGTTGCTTCCTAGTGGTGTGCAAAACTAGGTCACTTATCACATAACTTATGTTACATGAGAAAATATTTGAGGATGTGTGTTGATGAGATTAAAGAAATATTTTGTGCGTAAAGCTTCCAAAGATGGAAAAATGTCAATGCCCTAATTTAGACTTGTATTGTAAAGAGTAAGCTTAACCAAATTTGGAAATTGATGGGTTGAGTGTGGTCTCATCACAAGAGGATTATGCACTACCTATCTAGTTAAAGAAGAATCAGACTTGTTGGCTCCTAGTTAGATTAACTAGCCTAGTTCCTGTAGGTTGGGGCTTAGAATTTTCAAATGCATACATGCAATGGGGACAGGGGTAGTACTACAAATGGAGGAAGATTTGGGGTAAAATCTTTCTTTTTTCTTTTTGTTAAAGCATTCTAATTAGGCACTTGTTAATTTAATGTAATTATTTAGCATCGTTTAGTATTTTGCTTTAATTCTCTACTATCAAATGGTATAGTCCAGAGAAATTTTGAGGTTCCCGTTCAATTGGGGTTTTAGCATAAATTTAAGGTCTTATAATTTACAATCTAGAATTAAGGTTTTCAAATCATTATTTAGAATTTTAATCACAAGTTTTTATCGTACATGAGTAAGGTTATTTTTACATATTTATATGGTGCAATTCATATGCATGAGGCATATTTATAAATTCGTTGATTTAGTATTTTAATTACTTTAGTTAAATCGGTTTAACATTATATGGTGTTTTGTACATTTTAACGCACGTGAATAAAATTATATTGTATGTATATGTATGCATGGTGCAATTAGTCTTGTAGGGGTGAGGATATATTTTTGTTAATCTAATGTTTAATTAGTTTGATTTAAATTAATTGGTATTATACAGTATATCATGCATAGAAGAAAATTATGCATGTACATCTACACATGTTTAGTGGAAAACAAATTTCTTGGGGCGATTTCCTAACTTTACAAATTCTATTCGCTAGTTAGCTTAATTTAGTTAATTACTGTTATTTAGGGACATCTTTAATCATCTAATATTGAAATTGTGTGATTCTGAAATATCCAAAAATAATTTATTAATTTAGCATTTTGATTGGTTTAATTTGAATGCCAATTGATGTTACGCAGTATATCTCATAAATATTGGTATGTAAAAGGGAAACTACAGATGTATGACATGATGTACACTCAGTAGGGCAAATTTGTAATTTTATTAATTTTACTTCCCACTAGCTTAATTTAGTTAGTCATTATTATTTAAGGATATCCCTACTTGTTTAATATCATATTTTCATGATTTGACAAAATTCAAGTTAACTTTACCATTTTAGCATTTTCTCTACGTTTAGGGTTTGATTTAGAGTTTTGCTTCTTTAAGGTTAAGGTTTTAGGCTTCTTATTCAATTTATGGTTACAATATGTGGTTATGCATATTTAGAGTTTAAGGTCATCATTTGCAATCAAGGTTTTTAAATTTTATATTGAGATTTTCAAATTTGTTTTAAGGTTTCGTTTGAGAATTTTTATCAGTTTTAATCCCTTCAATCTCATTAGGCTTAGAGAATATCTATCGATTTTCGAGTTCATTTCTATATCTAAAACACAAATTATGCAGGGTTTACAATCCTTCCCCCTTACAAGAATTTCGTCCTCAAAACTTAGCTGTAACAATCTCTTTACTTCGATAACCCTATAGTATCTTATAGGAACTTAATTCATGGTTCCAAATCAAGCAATTAACATGTAATCAACAAGTTTCTCAACAATACTTAACACATGGTTCTTGGTACTAATACACCTTTTTTAAAGCATTTTAAAAGGTTCTTACGATTCTTTCAAAATACATTATACATTTCATAGTTGTGCCTAATCCTTAGAGTTCCTTAATAAGTTGCATGATCACTACTTCAAGTTGCTTGATTTTAAGGGTAGAAGGAAAACACGTGCTCATGATCCCTATAGTTGTAACACACTTTACTCTTCATAGGGCATTTTTTGTCCCTATACTTAGCCTTCCCACAACAAAAGCGCTTATTTTTTAGCCATGGACAATTCCTCTATAGTGCTCTTAGCTACATTTCTAATATTCTACTCTAAATGGTTTCTTTATCATTTGTTCTCTTAGTTCTGATCTTGATTCCTCAATTAATCTTTTCCTTATGTGGTTGAGTCATATTTCCTTTGAAACTCTCTTTTGAAATCATTCTAGTTAATAAGTTTAAGTAAGGCCCCTTTTTTGGAATTCCACCATATTCTTGCACCATCTTGTAGCATGAAGGTTCCTTAGGTCAACTTTAGGCTTTTTGGGACTTCATATACCTCAAATGATAGCTCGACTCATGCTAACCAATCTTTTGCCTTAAAGGAGTTATCCTTCTTACCTATAAAGAAACTGTTTTCCTAAATAAAGACAAGAAACACTTTCCTTGATGGTTCTAGTTCCTTTGGTGTATCCCCCGAATGGTCTAAGTCACCTTAATCTTCTAGGGTCATATGAAAGCTATGCTTACTTCCACTATCTATAGTCCTATTAAGATAATGTTTCTCAATGTTAGCATCGTTCAACAATTCATGTAGTCAAATTACCCAGTATTACCTTATTATATGTTATCACTCTTTCTTCAAAATTTGATCACATGCATTTATAAATTTTCATGCTCACTTGTCTATAGGTAACACCATACATCACAACTTACATGTTTTTAGGCAACTATTGCTTTTAAGGTTTGTCTATTGTTTTAGGCTTTCATTAATCTTATACCCTACACATTGATCTTAGGCCTTGTAACCAAAGGCAAATTTTTCTTTAGGGTCTTTTGTAATCGCCCTTCTTGGTTTCTTGTTATTTCACAATTATCTCATGTATAGAGATTATGTTTGTGTTAGGTATTAATCTTCGGGATCTTCATCATAAGGTTATACAACTATTAGTTGTTCCCTTCATTATATAGCACTCAGGTATGATACTTTCCAATCACCATTATGATCCATGTAGTTACTTTTCTACCTCCTTTAATATTATGCACAATAGTCTAAGACATAATCCTTACAATCACTAAACATCCTCATAGAGTATTTAGATTGACTTTCTAAAATATTATTATATACATAGAGAATTCCTTAAATATAGGGTTCAATCATAAGTAATAAAGAAATTCATTCTTACCTAGCATTTTGCTAAGAATTCCTTGAAATTTCTTAAAAGATTCTATCTCTTACTTGTAACTCTAATTCATGGATTTCCCTATCTATGATTGATCAAAATTTTGAACTCGAACTAGAAAATGCCTTCTTTTTATGATAACTCATTCTTATTCTAACATGATTTGGATATCTTGATCCATAAAGTCCTATAACTGTCACACTTCGACATTAATCCATGCATAACTATACGTAACATCTAACTACTCTATCCTTGTTTATTGTGATCAATTATTTATAGCTTCATTCCTCTTCTCACTATTTGTCATGCCCTAAATTGGTTAGGTTATAATAGTCTGTCATGTTCAACAACCTATAATTGACGTTGACCACTTTAGCTAGCAAAGATAGAATGTCATACACAAGGCATCATAAGCCTAACTGCTTTGAAACATACTAGCCAGCAGAAGCATAACAAGTATAACTTAAAAATAGTTTAGTTTCTTATATATAGATAATGAGTAAACACTAAAAGCTTATAAGTACAGAAGCTGTACGTGCTCAAATCGAACCCCTACAAGTACAAAACATTAACTTTGTAATCCAAAAACAACTTTCGAGTTTATATCACAAAGCTTAGAGTTCTCTAGGGATCCCAATCCATCTTTTCCTAGTCATCTTTACCTGCATAATGATCTATAGAAGGGTGAGAAAACCACAACTCGGTAAGAGGTAGGGAATCAACGTTATATGTAGCAACCATCATGCAAGTTTTTAAAACAATGATTAAGTGCAATGCAGCAAATCAAATACCATCCACACGACGTTGTTCGATCTATCATGAAACTAGAGGAATTACACCTACTCTAGTCCAAGTTGAAGAGTTTTACAAGCCAAATCACGAATGACATCAAACTAAAAAATGTGCAATGGAAACACTCTATCTCCTGCCAAAAACCTATCAAGTTAGTCCTTAACCTTTGTCATACCCTCATCCCCTATCAATTACTTCACCAAGGTATAGGGAAAGTACTTTCTTTTCCTCCTCAAAAGGCCAGTATCTAGTGTCATAATCCTAAATGGCATCCCCTAATAGGTTGAGATGCATGTCCAGTTCAAACATTTAGGTCGACCATCATTATTACATTGAAGTTGGTGGTCAGAGAATTCAGTAGATACTTAGCAAAATAATAAAGTATTCCAATAGCATGATACATAGAATAGTAGTTCCCAAGCACATGCATAGCACACGTACATCCCAAACTACTTACAAGTACAATCAAGTACAATGGCTTATGATCCCTCGGTACTTGAAGTGTACCCATACACGCAATGAAGCATAAACCCACTTACCTAGTAGTTTATTTACGAACATTAAAGTTTCTGAAATGATTATATTTTTTACCCTATATAACGTAAAAAAGTTTTCAGAATTTTTAAGGTGTGCAAATCGCTATTCTATACACAATTTGTAAGGATTAATAGTAATTAAGTTTGGTGAAATTAGATGAACTTGTCATGAGCTTGTTTATAGATATATTTCATATATTATATTTTTAGAGAAGAAAATTGAATGTATATAGATAGCATAATATATTAAGAGACACATTAGTTAACAGGAGGAATATAGTTCGTAAATAATATAACCCTTGATATGAATATAGAATATATATATATATTAAATATAATAATTAAAATAAGGGTGTTGAGATATATATATATATATATAATTGGAAATCAATAGTTAAATTTAGAGTAGTTTTGTAAACTAAAGAGGATTTCAAATCATGTATAGAGATGGACATAATACATAAGCAAAGAGTAGCTATACTGTGTAATACTATAGAATGAAATTGACTAACGATTTTCATTTATAAGTAAAATTGTACACATATATATTGTCTCGACTGCATAGAAGCACATTATTTGTTTATCAAATTATAGTACATTTTTGAAAACTTAGGATGGAATGTGATAAGCCAAATAATTACCCTTAGAAATATTGCCAGATGATAACCGTAGTATGTCAGTTCATTCGGATGTTTGGGAAACGAAGAAAAATAAAATGGAATTAATACAAGTGATATCTTGGGACAATCATATGCTACAAAAGCAAATTTGATAACATAAGTATTAATTATAATCATGGTTTATACCTCAATTTTACTACTTTTTGCAATTATATACCTAAACTTTCAACTTATCTAATTATACATCCAAAGCTTCAATTTGTATAATTATACACCCAATTAAAGATTTAGTTACTGCAATCCACATCTCAATTAACTTTAATTCATACCATTAGTCTAATCAGTACGATCTACCAAATGAATGGTCACCTATGGCCTTAGGGAATTCGTCCAAACCCTATAAAGTTATAAATAGTCACAAACGATTGCTAATGGGTTGTACAACATACATTTTTGAAGTGGTTCACCACGTACAGTTTCACATAAAGTGGCCATCAATGACCTATTGGAGGTTGAGCAAGCCCCTTAAGACTGTGGACAGCCATCCCACTAGCTAATCGTACTAAATAAACTAGAGATATGAATTAAAATTAATTGAAATATAGATTGTGATAACTAAATCTTCAAATAGGTATATAATTAGACAAATTAAGATTTCAGGTGTATAATTGACAAAATTGATAAAATTGAGGTATAAATCATGACATTGATCCATATTTCCAATCTCTTATAATCTAAATAATATTGAGTAGTCCAACTGCAGTTACAAGCTTAAGTTATTCTATACAAAATTATGAAATAAGAAGTAATAATTTCCAAATCAGTTCAAAA
The DNA here is from genome assembly GCA_024138005.1 of Lumnitzera racemosa. Classification (NCBI taxonomy): domain Eukaryota; kingdom Viridiplantae; phylum Streptophyta; class Magnoliopsida; order Myrtales; family Combretaceae; genus Lumnitzera; species Lumnitzera racemosa. Next base: position 69,173,029 of record JAMXBC010000006.1, read on the forward strand.
AATTCTCTTCAAACTCAAAACAATAGGTACACAGTTCGGATCAGAGTATTTCATTAAAGGTACTCCTATAACTTGGCAACAAAATTTTCCAAAAATTCCACATTACAGAGTTTCTAGAAACAGAAAAATTTAACCAATGAGTAATGATTAAAATTATCAAAGCCCTTCTACAGTATAAGAAAAAGGTGTCATAAGGAGTTTTTATAGAATTATTTTGCATGGAACAACATTGTTTGGGTATTTAAAAATTTAATCAAAGATTCGTGGAGGCAAAAACAAGTATTAAGGACATACTTCATATACCAATAATTATGCCACAAGGAAATTTACAACATAAAACCAAGATAAAAATATCCTACAAATAATTTGTCTAAAACTATTTAGGTTGGTCTCATATTTTTAAGATATTTTACAAGTTCGTACTGGAAATTTGACTTAGCGAAGGTTCGAGCTTCGGTGGCCGTCGACGCGTGGGGTGGTGCAAAAGGAGATGTTCGGATGGTACCTAAACCTCACTAACCAGAAGCCTTGGATATATTTCTTAATTTCTCTGATATTTTCCCTTAATTCAATAGATGCTCCTGCATCTATTTCTACCTTTCTTGGTGACAAAACCTTGAAGTGCAAGGGTTATTTGCTTCTAATAGACCCCTGAATCGGTGGAGAAAGAAAAAGTGTAATCCACATGTCCCTTACCAAAATTTCATTATCCTAACTTTTGTTTCAGTTGTCCAATTTGAAGTCCAAATTTCTCCTTCGTGCCTCCGACTTTTTGCCACGTAAACCTACTAGTGAAATTTCCATTTTGCATGCTACATTCATTGGCCTTTTCTGTATATTAGCGATATATTAATAAATACAGATGCCTATAACTGAGGCCTTATATTATTAAAAGAATAGTTATATCATTTCTTATGTATATTTATAAGATCTATTTATTATTTAAATGCCATTACTTACCATCTTATTAACTTATAAAATACTCACTTTTTATTCCGAAGATTTTAATATATTGCGAAGCTCGATATAGATTTATGTGTTTAAAAGAAAAAAAATAACATATGTTAACTATTACTTAAGCTAATGTTTATAATAGCAACTTAAGATGTCTATTTTAAGAATTCAAATTTATGAACTCATTATATTTATATGTGTATATACATATATATATTTCATTGACACGGTTTTGAGTCAACAAAAATCTACATTTGGGATAGTCCATGTTGACATAAAATTGCCATGGTCAGCGATTTGCTTAGGGCTCACATTATCAATATTTATCTATAGGTTTTTATCTTAACCTACTTGTTTTATATCTCTAGACATCTCCACAACAAAACCATTATGTTCAATCCTAATCTCCTTTATGCCACGAATAGGATCCATATCCTATTAGTTAATAGTTCATAGAATCTTTTGATCTTACTGAATATAATTTTGAAGGGTTAGAATTTTGTAAAATAGAATATATCCAATAAGTCTGTCGAAACAAGTCCATTAGCAAAACATTCATTAATCAACAATATTCCATAACACAATCTCAAAAAATGTGATGGTAATTTGCATCTACATAACACCACTCATGATTCATACTAAAATAATCTATTCAATCAGTAACTCAAATTTGCAATCATTTATCATAATAACCTTCCAAATCTCCATTCACGCAATTAAATTTCCAATTCGAAACTGCTACTACAATCACCAGGGTTAACACCTCTAATTTGGAATATCTAACTTCTAGTTCTTAATTGAAATATTCTAGTACTCCCGACCTTCAATACATATCATTAGGGAATGCCTACTTCCATTCAATTTCAACACTTGCTTCTTACATTTTATTTCAATGTTTGAAACCTACAACATGTAAGCCTTTAGGGTGATTTCATCAAGGGCATCTTGGTTAGAGGGAAAAAATAACGGGTAGTAAAGATACATACATATATTAATAAACATAAATACACATAGATGTTACTACATATCGTATATAATCTAGAAGTCAAAACTTTTTATTCTTTAATCCTCATTGTACCTTGGTTCTACGCCATCTCATCACTTAATAGGTTTCTCTTATCTCTAATGATCTAAAACTCTGATATCACTTCTATAATATCCCTAAGGAGGAACTAGTATGATTGCCTTGAAATTTTCATATTACTATGCACTCATTGTATGAAAATTACCTTGTAAGTCAAATGTTATAAGACTCTAATTAATTATTTGCTATTCACATTTAGTTACGTTACATATAACTGATTTATTTAATAAATAGATATGCATTTGTTCACACTCCATTGGATCTGTGGAGAATTGTTTTCCCCTACCAAATAATAAAATAAGGTAGACAATTCTTAAAATTTATATAACTTACTAAAGATGCTAAGGTTAATTAAGAGATCATTTGTTTCATAGAATGTTCTAAATTAACTATACAATCCTTTTTCAAATTCTAACTTTTCATTATACCACTCAATGGTTGCACTCTACACTCGGCTCTCATCCCAATCCCAGCTATCGATCAACCTGTAAGGGAAAAATTGTTTAGGAGTAAGCTACACAAGCTTAGTGAGATATCCTTCATACTATACCGACAAGTAAGTTATCAATCAATTAATTAAACAACCATGTGAATGCATGAATCAAATAGTATACAAAACAAACACATACAATAGCTTAGGATCTACATGCAACTCAAAGTTATGTCCTCTATAATCAAGGTTAGAGATTGTTAACTAACACAAACCATCAACTAGGTTCTAGCACCTAGGTTTTTATCCAACAAGCACACCAGTACGTATATGTCTCTATATATACATAAAACTTTAAGACGTTGGAATAATATACTTTTCCCAAAACCAAAAAATTTCCAAGTCTAGTAGAGTGGTAGCCCCTACAGTCCATACATATGCCATAAGCAGAAGTCTTAATATACGACCTTTAGCCATATAATTGGTGTCTCTTGGTGCCTAGTAAGCCCATAGGCCATAATAGGGACTTAATAAATAAGGCAAATGTAATATGGTCAAAATCAGTATTGTCAGACTTAGGTTGGACTCCTCCCCCTACCCCCTCTAGTCCAACCTAGTTAGACCTGACCCCTTCATAAAACCACTCCAAGTTATCCCTTTGACCTTCATTAATAATGATCTCAATTTGATTGATTAACCTAACTAGTCCAATCTAGTTCCTATGAGAACCCATCAGGTTTTTTTTTTAATTAAAATATATTATTTTTTCTTGTATTTTTTAGAAACAACACCAATTTGCAAAAAAATAAATAAATAAATAAATGTAGATAAAAAAAAAACAAAAAATAAACTATAGAAGCTCTCAACTTTTGATTCTCCATGAAATGAGTAATTTTTATTACTTTATAAATAAATATGAATTATATTACAATATTTTTGTTAATCCCGGTTGAACCGCTCAACCCTTAACCCCTCTTCACTTTCAAGTCAACTTTCTAATCTAGATTTGACAACATTGCTCAAAATGAATCTCTTTAGGAGCTCCTGCTCCTGTAAGCTCCTTCCTACCTTCCATAAGAGGTGACAGTCAGTATAAAGATATAATGTCGTACCTATGTACAAGCCGTTTGGTTTCAACAAGCCATGTATAATTAAGTCAAATTATTAAGTGATCAACCAATAATGGCAAACCATCCAAACATGTAGTAGTCAATCACATAACCAATTATTCAGTTGTTATATTTAACAATATTTTGCATAACAAGCAATCGATAATCAACCACATACATATCCTAAACCCCATGTATCAACTATAAGCACAAAACAAGTATAATCTGAGGGTAATTCCGTATCAAGGTTTGTATTATTGATATCAAAATTTGGTAAGAATTGTATTATAAACACTACATTCATAAGAATTCTACAAAACAAGGAAAAGTTAGGCTTAAGGGGTGCTCGGGCAACTCTGACATTGCTACTTCGATACTTAAGTCAGAAAAGGTTTTTGGAGAGAAGAAAAGAATAGGAACTAGAGTGCTCGAGTATCCAAAAGAACCTATCCATTGTTCTTTAACCTCCTTTTATAGCTATAACATTATTTGAATGTGTTAACCATTGCCTCCAAATCCAATACATGCACCTGATTTAAATTTTTTACCACTTCTAGATTTTAGGGAACATGGCTAACATGATGGTGGCTAATGGGTGGTTATCTAGATAGGAAAGCTAACTGTTTGCACCCAAGGTTAGAATTTGAACCCTTTAAAGCTAATTAGGTCATAGTTTGAGCTGTAGATGGTTATTTAAAGCTAAAGGAAGTTGATCCGATCTACTTTAATTAAGTCCTACTTATAGGAGTTCAGGTTGCCATTTCTTGCCAAACTATCCCATATGATGGGTGAGGCCTTTAAGAGGTTGGGAGCAAGGAAAAGAGAAGATGTGAATAGATGTTAGGTCAGAAGCAGCTCTAAGTAGCAGAGTTTATGCTTTTGGGAAAAAAACCTCTATCAACATTTACCCCTTGATCCTCTTGATAGATTTAACAAGAGGAGTAATAGTACCTTTTATAAATGAGCAATATTGATAATACTTTCCTTTGGTGAAGGTAATCTTAGGTTACTGCTTCTACTATTTAAATTGTAGACTTTAACATCGACCTTAACTACTGAGGTGGTGTATTGCTATCAAAGTTTTATCTTTTATTTGACTTATTAGAGAAGCTTCATCCACTGAATGTAATGTTTGACGTACTGCTCTAAGGATCCATGCAATCTTATCACAATTCATACATGTCTTTTAGGATGGACAACTTCATCGAGACCATCCAATCTATCCAATATGCAATAAATTGGACAAACCTCATTAATGGTAACTACAGGGGTTACAAATCCCTAGAAAACTACCGCCAAATTCATCTCTTTTATATCTTCAACTCTTTCCTTCATATTTTCTTTCTACTTTCTACTAATGCACTACTATTGCTCTAATTTTCTTCAACTTCCACTTTCCTTGATTTATGCATCATGCACTTTTCCCTTATTCTTCACTTACAATGATTATTCTCACAAGGTAAATTATGTCTTCTATTGAATCTGATGACTCGACTTATGCCAAACAACGAAGCCAAGAGCTATCTACTACACATTAAGTAGGCAATTCCCTTCCTCTAGAAGAACCCCTTAGTACGATGGATCTAGATGTTATTAACTGGTAATGGTATTTGATTGGGTACACTAGGTTAGTAAGGATTCATGCCCTTAGGTCATAAAAGCTTAGGAAGCTTCCATACAATGATTACCTTATGGATAATGAGGGTAATTATCTTACCTACCCTTCTATGTGGGTATTGAATATTACATGAGTCTAAATAGTGTGGTGAGTACTGTAAGCAAACAAAAGTTCAATGCTATGAAACTTAGTTTCGAGGTGCCTCCTGAGACTAGTCGTTTGAGAGACTTCAACCACATGCATGAATCACAACACTGGGGAGCTAAGAGTTTACCCCTTTTGAGACATACTTCAAGGTTAGTTTAAAGTTACCCTTTATCATATTTCAAAGGTCTTACTTTACATAATATTGCTTGTATCCTCCTATGCTCACCCCAAACTCCTATAGACTGCTCATAGCTTTTGAGTGTATATGTGAGGATCTAGAAGTTAGAACTATGATTACTTTATTTAGATACTTTTTAACTCTGAAAAATAAAGAGGGTTGGTTTCACATCTATGCACAACCCCGTAGGAAACTTTTGGTTGGGCTAGAGTATTCAATCTATGAATGGAAATAGAAGTAGGTTATGGTTAGGTCAACTATGCCATTAGACTTTCCAACCATCTGGAGTTAACCAATCAGGTTATTAGACATTAAGCATCTACTTCCTAATGATCAGAAGGCTCATGATATCATTATGGAAGCTTACAATAATAGGTGGGTTCTTTGGGATGTAGATGTCATAATCTCTAAATATTGCAATGGCACTTCTATCTTCCCTAAGGATGAAGCTCAAGTAAATGAAGGTGCTAATAGCAATTTTGATGGCAATATTGAAGGCCTAGACAAAGGGATTGAGGTTAAGTAAGATATGAGCTACTATGATCTTGCCATATTGAGAGGTTCTCAAAAGAGGTAAGACCTTTGCATCTACTACAAGAGTAGATGGTCTTCCTTACCCGTGCTCAGCACAGCTTTCATAAGTTGTTTGATTTCTATCTTCTCAATTTTTCGAGCCGACTTTTTTAGTACCCTATTGTAGATATGATGTTTAAGGACTATAGTTATAAGGACTTGTTTGCCGAGCTAAAAACCAATGCATCAAATGAAAAGGAGGATCCTAAAAGGACCTCTGTAAAGTAAGTCCTAACTAAGCAACTACCCAAATCTTAAGCCAAGATACTGTCAAAGGCTCCAATAAAACTGGCAGTAGAGCCCACCGTTTCCACTACTGTCAAAGAGAAAGATGGCTAATAGGCCAAAGGAGTTAAGGACCTACCACAATCTAAGGTCCCAACCAAGAGGAAGGTTGCTAATGTTACTAAACCAAGGGAGCGACCTAATATACATGAATGTCTTCCATTAGAGAGTGATCCTAAAAAGGGGAAATCTCTAAGGTTTGATAAATCTAAGTCTGAAGGATCCATGTAAGGGGAAGGAAACCCCCTTTAGGATTCTAAGTTCAATTACTACACCTCAAAGACAAAAACACTAAGGTGCTTCAATTTTTTCCAACCTAGAATGTTAGTACCGTTGATTTTGCCTTAAGAAATGGTTAGGTGGCTTTAGACTTTCTCAGAAGGATCTGTTTACCCAATGACACTTAACCCTTGACCAATGCAATGAAGCTTTGCCAGAACTCAGGGTTAGACAATCTACTACACTTAGCTACCTCGAGTCGTAATGATGTAAGTTCTTTCATTTTTGTAATTTTAATCTTGTTGAGCTTGTTATTCATTTTTTGACTTCATATTAAATTTCTAGAATACTTCAATAGCTCCTAATGATCGTAGAGGCTTTCTTTAAGGGAAAGAATGTTGTAAGTCTTCCAATCCAATCTCATTTTTTGGGTTTCATTATGTTCTTTTAAGATCATAAGTCCTCCCCTTTATTTCCCTTTCCAAGTCGCTGAAGAGGCAAAAAATCAAGTGGCCAATATGAAGGTGAAGAAGAAGAATTTACAGGAGAAGTAGGGAGTTGAGAAAGCTAAACTAAAGGAAGAGAAGCAAAGGCTAAAGAAGAGCTCAAGGTTTAGAAGCAAAATGCCGAAAAAGAAGCCAAAGTTTAAGAAGAGAAAGAGGCATCCTTGGCCAAAGACTAGAGGAAGAGCTCTGCGCTTGTGTCTGACCTCCAAGAGATACAGAATGAGGTTGAGTCCCTCAAGGTTAAACATAGTGAGCAGGTTGCTTGCTTGCAAAGTTCATATGAGGAGTTGAAGATTAAGCTGGCTAAGGTTGAAAAGGAGCAGGACTTTACGTATCAAAGGGCTTATGATAAAGCATAAGGATATTCAAGAGAGCAAAGAGTATCAAGGACTGATGCACTGAAAGGTGTTAGATGGGATTAATTTAACTAGGGGAGAAGTCCTAATCCATTCCTTGAATACGACCTTAACTAATTAAATTTTGCCAAGTAATCACAAGATGCCCAAGCCTAAGCTAAAGATGCTAATAATGAAGAAGCCAAGGTAGAAGAACAGGCAATAGAGGATGTAAGTACCCCCAACGACTGGTTCCATTAGTACAACAAAGCAAGATGAAGCTCTTAAAGTCCAAGAAATAGCAACTCCTAATTCTTAAATCAATCCTCATCCGGATACTACTAAAGGCCTAGATGCTTAAGATACCTTCTCTACTGAAGCTCCAGATCAATAATTTCCTTTCTCTTTTTTTTCATTATCAATGATTGAAATTTGCTCTCTAGTTGATATGCCGACCTTAGTTTAATGTAAGGTTTCCTCGAAAGACTTCTTTGATTGCCTTTATTTTGAATCTTAAATTTGCTTTTATACCACCAAAAGTTAGTGCAATCGATTTTTTGGCATCTTATAATGATCTTTAATCGTGTTGTTCAATTGATTTAAATCGCCTGCCAACTAGCTTGTTTTATTATTTCTTTAATACCTGAGGAGCTCTTAATGAGATCCCTACATACTACCCATGCTAATTAATAACTTAAGACTTCTAAGAATCTCATCATCCATTTATTGGACTTAAGGCTTATTAGCCCTTTATAGCTCATTGTCCATCTATTAGACTTAAGGCTTATTAGGCTTTTAATAACTCATTGCCCATATACTAGGCTAAAAGCATTGTTCTTATTGCTAACCAGGAACTCAGGAATACACTATTGTTGATCAGCCTTAAGAGGATTAATAGTTTATGGCCCGTCATTCTTAAGAGGATCTATAGCCCATGGTTTGTCATCCTGAACAGGATTTATAACCTATGGCTCATCATCCTTAAGAGGATTTATAGCCATCATACCTGTTAACTTACAAGGGCTTAAGGTTTTAAGATCTCATCATCCTTACTTAAGGTTTAAAGATCTGTAGATATCCATTTCCCATCGTCCGTTACATGTAGAACTTAGGGACTAAGTGCTTTATAAATTTCTCGTCACCCTTTTAGGTAAGGCTTAAGGACTTTCAAAAGTCTTTTCTTATTAGAAAAGTTATATGAAGATCAAGTTCTTATTTCCTATCAAATTATACTTTAATGATAAACACCATAACAGAATAAAGCAAGGTAAAAAGGATTGAGCAATGAACAAACACTTCATTAAACACCATATCAAAGAGGGATCAGATCAGTCGATCGGTTGTGACCTTTTATAACATGATTACATACCAAACAAATCAAGTTAGATGGAAAGAAACACACATTCTGACATAATGGATTTTGGTGACTCCATGTCTAATACTACCTGAATCTTCTCTGGATTAGCCTCAATCCTATGTTATATCACCATGTAGGCTAAGAACTTCCTTAAGGAGGGGCACCGAACATACACTTTTGTAGATTCAATTTCATGCTATATCTTCTCAAGGTATCAAAAGTCTCTTGAACGTTAGCTAAATGGTTGTCAAGTCTTACTCTTCACTATCATGTCGTTAACATAAATCTCAATATTTCTGTGTATCTGAAGTTTAAACATCTTGGTGACTAATCTCTGATATGTGGCTCTTATATTCTTCAATCTAAACGCCATCACCTTATAGCAGTAAGTTCCAAAGTTCGTAATAAAGGAGGTGTATACCTAATTGGAGGGATGCATCTTGTTCTAATTGTATCTTAAGAATGCATCCATAAAACTTAAGAAGGCGTACCTTGAGGTCGAGTCAACCATCTAATTTACTCAGGGGAAAGGAAAACAGTCCTTCGAACATGCCTTGTTCAAGTAGGTAAAGTCTGTACATCCTCCATTTCCCATTCGCTTTCTGTACCAACACACAATTAGTGACCAATGTAAGATATGGCTCTTCTCTAATAAAGCCCGTTTTCAATAACTTATGTACCTCTTCCTCAATTGTAGCTTATCTCTCTAGAGTGAAATTTCTTTTCTTCTGCTACGTAACCTTCATGTTTGAATCAATTTTCAACTTGTGAGTAATGACCTCTTCGAGTATACCCAACATGTTAGACCCGGACCAAGCAAAAATGTTCTTATTAGCTCGAAGGAAACATATTATGTACTTGCTTAGATCGATTGGCATACTAACCCCAAACTTAGTCATATATTTAGGATTATCATTGAGTTGAACCTTCAGTATTTCCTCTATAGGCTCTCCTCTAATCTGCATATGATTACTTAAGCTTTACTTGATAGTGTAGACTTGATCCCTCTTTAAAGCGTTTAGGTATAGAACTCGAGATAGTTAATGGTCTATCCTTATCATAGTTAAAGTGGGAAATTTTACCTTCTAATGGGTCGTAGACACTATTATCCTAAATATGTTGATGGAAGATCAACCCATTATACCATTTTACGATGAAGGGCAATCTACAATCACGAAATCGACTTCTTTCACAACTACATTTTCATCATCTTCAATCTATAAGGTTAGAGTGACAACTCCATGTACTTTAATCGATTGGTTATTGAATCCGCATAAGCTATACTTGTACAGTTGCATCTTAAAGTTCTTGAGCTTAGGACACATCTGATCAAATGCATGCTTTAAAATTATGTTAGTAGAACTCCCTGTATCTACCATCACCTTTCTAACTTCAAAATCCAACATTCATGTTGTAATAACCAAGGAACCATTACATGTCAACTAAACTCCTTTCATGTCTTTATTCGAAAATATGATCATGTTATCAACCCAATGCCTCTTGCCTTTTAGGTTCAAAAGATGATCCCTTAATTCATTTGAAGAGCTTCTTATGGATGGAAGACCTCCACCTGCTGGTCCTCTAAAGATTATATTAATCACACCTTGAGAAGCTGGGTTATCTCCTTTCCCATGGTCCTATGCCACCAAGTCCTGATCATTGAGTCAGGTATCCTCATTTCGAGCTTGCTATTCAATTCTCCTCCTTTATGTAGGTCACTCAAGGTGTTCCACCTTATCTACTACAATTTCTTCAAGTAACCCCTCTAAACAGTGCCTTCGAATACTTTCTTCAAATGTATGCACTCATTTATGTTAATCTCTCTATCTCCGTAGAAATCACAGTACTTATTGGACTTCCTTCTAGCCGAATTACTCTTCATCTTCTCTGGCCATGCCAAAAAACCTTGATTACATACTTCTATCAAGATATCCAACATAGGTCGGTTAAGGGGGGTATGTTCAACAAAGATAAGAACTGGCCTTTTCTAATATCCTAGCTGAGCTTACTTCTAGCTAATCTGTCTTTCATGGATCCCTTGTTCTTGTTTGGCCTCCTCTCATGCTTTTCTTCCTCCAACTCCCTTCTTGCTTGCATTTGATCCTCTTATAGAATAAACTTTTCTAACCTCCTCATAAAATCATTTAGTGAGGTCAGACGGTGTTTTGCGAAAGACTTGAAGAAGTTTAAGAATTCTCTAACTCCTCTACAAATGGCATGCAATGCTACACTCTTCTCACAATTGGTGATCTCGATCATCAACTGATTGTACCTATAAACATGGTCTCTAATCAATTCTCCTTGCTTCTATCTGATTGACAACAAGAGTGAAGAATCCTTGGTTGGAGGTTTACTAACTAGAAAATAATGGTGGAATTCCTTAGCCAGTAGATCAAAAGAAGAGATGGAAGTTGCCTTCAATAAATTAAACTAATTTCTTGAAGATTCCCTCAAAGTAGATGGGAAAACCTTATAAACTATACCATCAATCAATCTATAAATTTCCTTCAAAGTTTGGAATATGTTCAAATGGTCATCTAGATCCTTCCTCCTGTCATAAGTATTAAAATTAGGTAACTAAACACTTAGTGGTAAAACCTCATCCACTATGCTCTGTAATAAGGGGGCCTTTTTACCTTTCGCATCTTTCTCTTTCTTAAAAGTTCCCTTAATAGCCAGTTTTTGTTGCGTTTTAGGGATTTGAATCACATAATTTTTATAATGGAATTTTAAATTTTTATTATCCTTAAACATTTTAAGATCCAAGCATTTCAATTAAACCAATAAGAGAACTGCAAATTTTACCTTATATGATGCTTTTCCAAATTATCAATTAGGCAAATCAATAGGTGTTGCAAATCACAAACACCCTCTATCAATATCTACACACAAATGAACATGCTAGAAATAGGTTGCAGTGTATGCTAGCACTCTAAGACGAATTTGTTTTCATGTAAGAATCAACTCACAACATGTCATGTTTAACTCTCTCTATTTTGGTTTGCAGACTTTCTCTACAGGTCTAATGTTGATAATAAGGCATCAGTGTAATCCTAATAAAGAGCTGCCTCTATCTATATATAAAGGAGTAATAATATTTTTAGAAGATATTATGAGATATTAAAAGACATTAACAATATCTAATAAATACGCTATTTTATTATTTATTATTTTTCTCAAAAATTAATAAATATCATTATTTATCATTCTTAAACTATTAAGAATAATAAAAATTTCAATAATACTGACTACGTTTATTTAAAATAAACCCATAGCCCACTTAGTTCATTCTTTATGTACAACCCTATAAGTTCACCTAACGTTAGCAATAGGCCTAAAAGTCTTTTTTTGGAACTACAAGATATAAGTAGCCTTTAGCAAGACATTATGCCTACTCAAATTAAGTGAAGGTCGATGATTTGACTTTACCTATTATATAGTTAGTTATTTAGTTCCCTTGTCACATGATATCTAATAAGTAAACATAAGGTGTGGATAAGAAACTGTTATATTGTTTACTTAGTTGTTTCTTGAATCCATAGTTTGACTAACTTAAATAAATGACATTGATAACTCCCCATCATTTCATTTCAGCATGGCCATGTATTTTTCTCGATCTTACTCTTCAAGGGGCCTAAAAGATATCTCTCTCAAATTAATAAGAGAGAAAAATTTATTAACAAACAATCATATTCCTCCACATAATTTATTCCATATCCAATCACAATCTTATAATCATCTAGTTAAAAATGATAAAGAACTGAGTCAAAAAACGGAACTTACTATATAGGAATCTATGGTGTTATCCAGTCTAAGGACTAAAATAACACTATAATAGTAGTACTTATTAGATTAATAAATGTAGTAATCTCATGGAGGCGTAATCCAATACAATGTACTCCCACATGTACCTATGTGCTAGATTAATATCTCATATCCATTATCAGTAAAATGTAATTATTATTTAGTCAACATGCTAGTCTTAATTCATTATTGTTTCATATAATAAGCAACTAGAGATAATTTAGAATAGTGTTTTTATCACCTTATGGTTTTACTGTTAAAGTCACACACTTTAATGACATAAGGAAGAACAAAATATTCAAGGAATCCTTTAATCATGTTAAAAGGCCGATAATAACTTAATAAATGAAATGACTTATATCATAAATAAAAATAACATAAAATCTATATGGCCTAGGGTACATCACTAGCAACTTCTTAATATAATCCTCTAAATCTTGCACGCTCATGTCTACCACAATTTTTTGCAGTAAACAAGCAGCCACATTTTCAACTCTTCCACCCAGAGGAACCTGCACATGAGGTGCAGCAAGGGTCTATAACATCGCTGTTATAGACCCCTGCTATACCTCATTCACCATAGGAGCTTTTCCTCACAATTGTTGTATTGCCTCTTCCCGGGTTATCAGATCAACCTGCCACCTTACCTATTGCAAAGAAGGAGTAGAAGAAGAAGCAGCATTTCTTTCATTAAGCCTTTGACATAATTCTTTGTTGGTAGCCCAAACCTCCCCCAGTTCCTTCATAAACCTAGCGCATAATGCCTCTAATTGTGCTATTCGCGGATCACTATTTTGCTATTCTTGATTTTGAGTCACCTGATTGTGCACTTTAACTTAATGTACTTCAAGAGTATGTTACTATAGTGACTGCTATTCTTGAATCACCTAAGGGACCTTAACCCCCCCCCCCCTCCCCCCCCAAAGTGTTGGTTTCTCATGACTTAGTTCTTGAATCACCTAAGGGACCTTCACCCCCTCCCCCCCCTCCCCCCCCCCCCCCCCCCCCCCCAAAGTGTTGGTTTCTCATGACTTAGTTCTAGTCATATTATGGTCTTAGAAACAAACAGCACCAATTGTTGACATCAAATTTGGTAAGAATTGTATTGTAAACACTACACTTGTAAGAACTCTACAAAAGAAGGAAAAGTTAGGCTTAAAGGATGCTAGGGCAACTCTGACGTTGCCACTCTGATACCTAAGTTAGAAAAGATTTTTGAAAAGAAGAAAAGAATAGGACCTAGAGTGCTCGAGTGTCTCAAAAAACCTATCCGTTGTTTTCTGTCCTCCTTTTATAGTCATTGGATAAAAGGAATGTGGTAACCGTTGCCTTCAAATCCAATAAGTGTGCCTAATTTAATTTGAAGACCAACTCCTGATTTTAGGGAACATAGATAACATCATGGTGGCTGATGGGCATTTATCTAGATAAGAAAGCTAACTATTTGTACCCAATGTTAGAATTTGAACCCTTTAGAGCTAATCAGGTCAAAGTCCAACTTGTAGACGATTGCTTCGAGCTAAAGGAGGTCAATCTGTTCTGCTCTAGTTAAGCCCTTTTTATAGGAGTTCAGGTTGCCATTTTTTCCTAAACTATCTCATATAATGGATGAGACCTTTAAGAGGTCAAGAGTAAGGTAAAGAGAAGATGTGATCGGATGTTAGGCTGGAAGCAACTCTATATAGCTCGATTTATGCTTTTGGGAAAAAATTTTAATCAATAGGTATCACCTAATACTAGTAAGGAAAATACTAGTGAGTATCTGGATAACTACTTATCTAATTACCTAAATTTGCTATATTTTTTTTATTTTGACTAAAACTTGTTTTTATCTTAACTTTCTCGTTTTAACTTTAATTTTCTCCCTCTTATGATTGATTTTCATTGTTTTCGGATGTAGATTCTCATGTTATGGTTTGCTTTTGTATATGGGTCCCACAATTTTAGTTATAGGCCTAGAAAGTTTTAGGTCTCCATGTTGTTGGGCCTTACTTATTTTATTTTGCATTGTGTTGGTTTTTCCTTGTATAAATTTAATTTTTATTGGGTTTTAACCTCTTGTTAGACCTTAAGTATGTGTTTAGGCTTAATATATTTGGGTTTGCATTTATTCTTTGGCCTACTTTTAGTCTGTTATCTTAATTACCTAGTTAGCGGGCTTTTGAGCCTTATTTATTATTGATTCTTGGAGTGGGCTTTCTTTTCAGTTATTTGAACTTAGAAAATATTTAAATGGGCTTTCTCACAAATAATGGTTTATTAAAGGGAAATTACACATGTATGGCATGATGTATAATCATAAGGAAAATTTCATAATTTTATTAATTTTACTTCCTACTAGCTCAATTTAGTTAATTGTTATTATTTAGTAATATCTCTAATTGTTTAATCTTGAATTTTTGCGATTTGACAAAATTCAAGTTTACTTTACCATTTTAGCATTTTCTCTACGTTTAGGGTTTGATTTAGGGTTTTGCATCTCTAGGTTAAGCTTTTTGGCTTTTCATTTAATCCATGGTTACGATTTGCATATTTAGAGTTAGAGGTCCTTATATGCGATTAAGGGTTTTGAATTTTATATTGAGGCTTTTAAATTTGTTTTAAGGTTTCATTTTATAATTTTTATTGGTCTTAATTTATTCATTTTGTTGGGCTTAGAGAATATTTATAAGTTTTTGTGTTTGCTTCTATATCTAAAATGCAAAATATGCACAATTTACGATCATAGTCCCTAGCAAAGATGACAAAAACTTGATGGAAAATAAGTGCACCTATTGGTTTTATAGTATAATGCATTTCAGTCAAGATTACGATCGCTTAGGGACTACCTACAAGAGCCTGATTTTTAAGCAACCGGATTGACGTCCTAGCCAAACATGAAACTATATTCAAAAGGATTGGTTACACATGCTAAATAAATACGTATATAGATATAGATAGTGAGTCTTGAGCAAATTACTGTCTTCGAGACTCGTATGCAAACTTCGATTACACTCGCATAGAGCAATAATAAAGTCACAACAAACTAGTAGATGGAGTTGGTAAAAATTTGGACTCTTAACGAAATACCTTAAATTATAACTATAGACATCAAGTTTAAGTTATAATTATCACTCGCTGTTTTCGAACTTAGAGATCGAGCTCTGCAACATAACAAAATCTTAAGAGTGAATTAAACATCCTATAAAGCTCATAGTATGGCAATATATGGTATTCAAATAATAAATATACATAGTACGTAATATACCTACATAGATAAGTACATAAGGTCTTATATTATATGTACCTATAAGTATCAATCTACTGCTAATTTATGGAGATGGCAAGAAAATTTTAAAGTACAATACGTAAATTGCAATAACAAGTTTATGCGGCAAGTAATGGATTTCCATTAGTGAAATTATATTTCCTGACTCATATGAATATAAAATCTAGCAGTAAGACCTTGAATATAGATCCATATTAATCTATTATGCTATAATAACCTCTAGAGAGTACCGTCATCTCCATAATTAACGTAGCAATGGGTGAATGAAATAAGGATGGTTTAAAATCAGAGTAATAAGGACACATGCTACATATATATTACCTGGACAATTCCTATGTGTACAGATGGTTAAGTTATCAAAGCCTGCAGTGATTGAATTTCAATAATAAGCACTTTATAACCTTCATAATATCAGTTTTGGCAACTTACACATCCTTAAAAGCAATCCGAGAATTCAAGTAGAACTAGTAAAAATTGAAAAACAAAAATACAAGAGCTTATAAGTAGCATGGTTTAGAGGTCTTCCGAGTGTATGCTATTACACCTGTCCCACCATTGAAGGAGCATGCTATGCGCCGTCCATCCAACAAGGCCACGAACGCCAACAGTCACCAAAGCATTAGCTATCGGTATGCTTCGTTTCGTGCCCCATTTTGGAATTTCTCCTAAAATTACAAAATCAAACTTAACGGCTATTTTTATTATAGCTTCATGTAGTATATTTATTTTGATGAAATTGATAGTTTATGTAACATGTTCTCAGTTATATGCTCAGTTTCAACGAATTTCTTTTGAATTAAATTCTTGAATAACTAGACCATATTGTTTTGAGCCAAATAATTCTTTATAACCTTCCCTATAACACCTATTTTACACCAAGAAAAGGGTTCATAAAAATTTTGAAGTTTTACTGTTTATTTAGTTTTCCTTACGAACAATGTATTCTGGAATTTTTTAAGAAATGATTGATTTTTGGCGAAACAATTTATGAATTTGAGTAGATGTGATTTCTGTGGTGCTATAATGGTAAGAGAACGGACTAGAATCAACTTAGCTTATTATTGAAACAAATAATCTCTTTTCTAAGGGTAGAAACGTAATTTTACCAGTTCTTATAAAAATTATCAAATCCAAATTTTATACATGTTTTTCCAAGTTTATGGAAATTTTCCCAAAGCTAATAGACGATTGCTACTATATATCGTATAATTTGGTATGAGAATGTCGTAAATTAATATTTGAAGTGTAATAGCATATCATACCACATAATATTTTAGAATCCTAATTAAGGTTACAATGCTACTTGTATGGTCCATATCTGCATACAAATAATTTTGGTTAAATTATTATGATAGTACAAAACTATGATATGCTACATCCTAGCTGTGGTTATTACAAATATAGGATATGATCATATTATTCTAAACATTTGGTATTTTAATGAGAGTAAATATAAAGGGCACAGTATAGTATTTCTTCGAAGTTGGAATAGCGCACAAAACTCGTTTTCGTATAGTCGTAGCTTTAAAAATGAAATGGTTCTACTATTGCTCTTTTTTTCATTATTATATACTATAAATCAAGTACCTCGTGGAAATACAATTTTACCTCAAGTGTTTTTTCTTTTCTTTTCTTTTTTTAGAATCATAATATCATATAGTGTATGAATTCTACGTTTGATACTACCTAAATGATCAATCTTAAGTATTTTATTACTCAAGATATTACATGTTATTATAGTTTTTTGTTTTATAATGTAAAGTCCCTCTTTTGTAAAATATACATATTATATATCTATGTATATATATTATTTTCTTATCCAAGGAACTTATGAAATATATTATGGATAATAATGCCTGATTTTGTAACTAAGAACATATTTTCTACGTTATGGTAAGAGTTCATTTCTTCTATATCTAGTTCCAATGGCTATCAATCCTTATAACACCATTATGAGCAAATGGATTAACATTTTGCAAGATTTATGAGTTACATAGCTTTCATTATGTTATAGAATAGAGAAATGATGGAAAATGAACCAACATATGGAAATAGATAGGGTTAAAATGCTTTAACCAGGTCGTAAGATAAATTGCAAGCTTCATTGAGTAAACACTTTCCACTAGAGTCCACTCAGAAGCTATGTCAAAAGGTAGTTGGAGTGAGAATTCCTAATAAAAATGAACTCAGAGACTAAGTTAGAGGGTATTCTAATTAGAAACTCTAATGCTAACCAAACTCAAAGGATGACTCAAAATATAAATCAAAGCGTATCCCAAGTGAGGTGAAGAATTTTCTAAAATGGCCTAAACTTGAAATACTACAGTGTAAATAACTTACTAATGTAGGGGTAATGAACTTAATTCTAGGAACAATGAATAGATTACTAATATTCCACACATTGAATAAGCACCAAAGGCTTCATTTGTAATATGAGGAGTTCTAACAAAGAAAAACCCAACATCTATAAGTAGCTTAAGTAATAGGAATTTCAAGTAAGCTTAGTGCTTTACTGCATTTTGAAGTATTATTTCAAAATACTTAGAAACCTTAGTATGTACTTTCTTGTCTTTGTAGTTAGTTGTTTGTACGTATGCAACACATATATTTGAGATCTAATTTGTAGTGGTAGGAGCTAAGCTCCATGTTATATTTGCTTTGTGAATATTGTTTTACTTGAATTGTTTGAGCTTAGTTGATCACTCTAAACACAAATTCATTTGAAGTCGACCTAATATCTAACCTAACATGTATTGCAACCCACTAGAGGTAACGACTAAGAATCTTAGCAAAACATAAACCCCTTCAATAAGGATAGCTAAAATGATTCTTTTCGTACCCTTAGTTGAACTAAGTAACAGGAAAACAGGTCGTAACAAATTTAGAGGCCATGATTCAAAGATTGTCTTAGGTGGAGAGTGTTTCCCATTACACAAGCCTCGATATGGTTCCAATTCGTGTGTGAAACATCAAACTCCTTAACCGGATTGGAGCAAGCATAATTTCTCTAATCTCACGACAAACTAGACAACGTCGCGCAATAAAATTTACTTGAGTACACGTTGTATCTAACCAAAATTGCTTAAAAACCCCGGTAGCTCTATGCTAAATATATACTTCTATCTTCATCTTATTTACTGAGTACTGAGTAAGTCGTCACTCATTCCCCTACAGTTTGTTTTGTAAATTTTATAAGTACCACACCTAAAAGCAAAATTTTAGCAAATGGGGTCGAAGAGTAAGGATTAAGAAGAATTTAGTTAGATTTTATTTCTTATTATTAACTTTTTCTAATTGCTAAGAGAACTACTCAAGTCTTCTGAAGGGGTTTGTTAGTTTTCAATCTTTTGGTCTATATACCAAGTAACATAGACCCGTAGGCTTTACGTCTACTCTTCTGAAAAGTCAAACTACAAGTATACATTATCAATTATTTCCAAAGATTATTCCATAGGTTTATATAAATTAGATATCGAATTGGATGCTTCAAAGCAATAGAGTCAAGTGCGCATAGTATACATTAAGTCCAGGATAATAGTTATAAGGTCAGCTTCTATCTTAATATAATCTACACAATGAGACTATTGTAACTTCATCTCTTGAGAATGTGACACTACCTATAAGTGTGAGTATTAATACTTACCCATTTCTTAATATCTAACCTAACAAACAACTTCAATTAATCAAAGAAAACTAAATTAAAATATTCTTATTAAAATAAAAGAAAGAACAAATAATTAAATATAATATAATTAAAGTTAACTAGCAATCAATTACTAATACCCCAAAACAACTATGCAATCTATCAATCTCATTCTCATTTATTAGACTGTAGGAATTCCTCATATGATTTAGTTAGAATCACTTCAACAAATCAACTCCTAATCTTAACTATATTCTATCCAAATTGCTTCTATAATAAAATATCTTAAGATCACATTAATTTTTTGAATTCTACTATTAGGTTACCCTAATCTGAAGAAACTAAATAGCCGAACCTTGGTATATTTTATTACTTTTAATTACACAAATCTATTTACTATAGAATCTCGCTCACTCCATAGCAAACTCAAACATTGAATTAATAGCTAGCAATATTAATTTAAAGACAGTAAGGTACATAGCAATTAGATCACAATAACAAGAAATCATAGATTGATAGTAAAGGAAAACCAGTTGCATAGAAAACTAAGATTCACAATAATTTAATACTAAAAAGAAATTTAATCTTAAACATCAAGAAAACAAAGAAAAGAATAAGAAGAGGAAGTCTAAAACACTAGCCTAAGATGTCTAAGTTATGGTGTCCTTCTCCACAAATTGAGGTCACAAAACCTTTTTATGGTTATAAGTGTAAGGCAATTTATAGGGTTCTAAATCTTTTCAAACATAATGAGATTAACAAGGAATAATATGTTCACGATCATGATCTTTTCCTACTTTAAAAATGATAGGTGAAACAACATATTTATGAGTAAGGTTCACATCGACCGTAATCCTCTCTAACCATCAATTCTTCCTTATTTTCTTACTTTTTTGGGAGTAATTTCATAGTCCCTTCTCGTAGGTGTAATTCTCTTCTAGGCTTCAAAACTTATCCAAATCCTCTTCAAATCATCCAAATCTTTATGAAAAATCATCAAATCAATCAAACAAAACTTGAAATCAAAATGTAGACTAAATAATCATCAAATTCAATATAAACACCTAGAAAATATTATAAAAGCATTATAAAATCAACTATAAAACATGTGTGTTTATATACTCATCAAGGATGCTCAATCCCCCCAAGAGGAGGTAGACCATTAGGAAGCTCTTTAGGGAACACATCTATGAATTCTTAAAGTATCTACTAAACTTCATCGGGCAATGGCATGGTTTGACTTAACTCAAGTAGTCACTAGAGTTGTAACATGAGGATTGGTTCTCTAAACTCAACAAAATGACTCAACTCAATTATGCTCATGATCATACTATGCTTTTTCTAGACCAGGCTTATCTATCTCTAAGCCTCCCAAACTTATTGATGGGTCATTGTGCAAAGTATAACCTTCTTTCTGTCTTTCTAGAACATATAAGTGATTTTGTACTCATCATAAATAACTATACAATCAAATAGCCATGGTCATCCCAATAAGATATGGGAAGCGACCATGGGTAGCATACTATACCATATTTCATCTTGGTATTACTATCCAATGGAAAATGCTACTTTAGCTTACTAAGTCACATGAAGAGATCCTTGCTCATTAAGCTAATGGAGTTTATAAAGACGAGGTTGATGAGCGGTCTATAATTTTAGTCTGTTGATTACTAAGGCTACAATCACATTTATGTAGCTATCGCTATCTACTATCAACATGTAGAAGGTTTCCTTCACTTTATAGGCAATGTGGAAGAGATTCTCCATTTACTCATTTTCAACTCTAGGTATGGCACTCAATACCTTCCTTAACACTAATATCATCATTGGATCCTCTAAGTCTCCATAAGTTTTAGCTTCCTCATCTTCATAAAAGTAATTTAGAGCATCATCTATGTTGCTAATACCCGTTTCCACCTCATCCTCATCTAGTGCTTCTTGTTTAATAAACATCATCCATTCATTAAGACATTGCAATGCAATATGGCCAAAGCTAAGGCATTTGAAACACGTAACTTGGTTGGACTTATGCCTAAAACTACCCACAACGTCCTTGTGTGGTATAATATATTAGCTATTGCTTTCCCTCTAGTGTTAATCTAAAGATTAGCTTAGCTAGCATGAACTAATTTAGCTTAATGAGTATCATGAATCCATACTCCCATGTCACATTTTCTAAGCTAAGTCATGTAGAGGCTAGTTGCAAAGGAGGATCTATGCATCAGAGCTCTATAAGGCTTGTTTCTTGTCTAAAGTACCATCTTTTGAGCCAATTGAATGGCCTCTTTAAGAGTGGCTTTTCTCTGAAGTTCGACCATAGTTCTGATCTCATATCTTAACCAAGTAATAAAACGTCCAATAGTCTAACATTCTGGCTCCTACCCTTCACTGCATCTCATAAGCATCTTGAATTCTTGAATATATTCATTAACACTCTTAGATCCCTACTTAAGAGTTTACAAATGCTTGTACATTTCTTAGAGATAATGGCTAGGTAAAAAGCACCTCTTTAGAATGGTTTTCATATCTTCCTATGTCCTAATATCCCTCTCACCATTCCTCCTACAATTAGCTAATAGCTTCTTCCATTAAAGAGCTATGTAGCCAATGAATTCAAGAGTTTCCAGCCTATCTAGTGTCATTTCATCATAGTCATGACAATCAAAGAGTTTTTCAACCTTCTCCATCTAATTGATATAATCATCAGTAGTGTCGTTCCCTATAAAGGAATACATCTTATGCTTTACATTATCAATTCCCCTAGGTTATCCTCCAATTTTACCTCCATTTCCATCATGATAATTTGCACCTTCCCTTTTAACATCTAAGTCACTTACTTCTGGTACTATAAAGCCACCATAACCCATTCATAGTCCTACTCTTGCATGAGTGGTCGAGGTTAGTTGACTTATTCTTCGAAGGGCATGGCTTAGATGGGTTGTCTTTAGAGAATTTGATTGATAGCAAGGGTAAGGTTAGCAATAGTTAAAGAGAGTTCTCTAAACTCCTCACTTGTGACTAGGTTAGGTGGGTTTTGCAACACATAGTTGCCACCACCATTACTCTCATGATCTTGGTCATTTCCATACATATTGTCATTAGACAAGCTTAAGTAGTGTTTAGATAATGGATGAGTGTGTTAGTAGGCCCAAAATATGTTTAAGATTGCGTTTGGGGTAAGATAATGTTTATGTTTAAGTGTATGTAGTGCATAGGGTGTTTAGATGAGGATTTGGGTCAATGGGCTCTTTGGGAATTTTATTGAATACCCATGAGCAACTTGTGAAACTCTCAACAAAGGTATCTAACAACAATCACAATAGCAACTTAACACCAATATTAACACAAACTACTATCAATTCAACAAAAATCATAACTCCACTTCACACACTACTGCACAACTCGATCTCTTTACAAAACATCACATGTGCACTATGTACCTCCCGTAGTCAAGCTATACTTTAATACCTAATTATAAATGCCAAGAACCAAAGTTGCTAAGATATCAATTGCAATCTCATCTTAAGAAATCCCTAATTTAAACAATCAACGTTTGGATATTAAGGTTTGCATTAAATATAATCCCTCGAGAATAAGACTCACCTAAAGAGACAATGCTTGCTTATTTGATCTAACAAAATGATGCCTAAAAGATAAAATAAGAATACTCACCATAATCATAGATTGATAAGAGTATGAATTTAGAGAGAAAAACTCAATAATAGTATATTATGTGATAATAAGATCTAAACTACCTTTACAATGAAAATAAGACTGTGCTTAATGGTAAAACCACAATTTACGAGATAATTAAAATAAAGTAAATAGATGTCATAACACAAGGATCACAATTAGGTTGATGACAATTTAAATTAGTAAGCTAGTTTGGACAAGGATTGTGTGATCTTGAAAGTCTTTTGTTCTCAAATCCATTAAGTTGGTTATTAGGACAACCATTAGGCTGATGTACTCAAAGTGTTTATAGGTCTTCAATGCTTTCTATTCGAAATCTATTAAGCCAGTGGAATTGGAGACTATATGGTCAGTGCTTATAGTTGGCCTCCTTCATAATTGAATCAACAAGTCAATGTGATTTGGAACCACCAAGCCAATAGTACAATGAGGATAAACTCCTTCACTTATTTTTACATTCAATCGTAAAGCACAACTTAGTTTTGAAATGAATTCACTACAACAAATTAGAACACTCTTAGGACTATTACAAACAAATAAAGAATATGACTTGATAAAGTTCAAGTCTTTTGGCTCGAGCTTGTTCTATATGATTCTTACAACTAGATAATGCAACTCTAGGGATTTGGCTCTCATAATGGGTTTTGATATTTGATTCCCATCAGCCAAAGATCACCTTCTTCTCATAATAAGTTGTGTTAGTTGTTGTTAGTCCCAAGAAGAGAGTTTGGGATCCTACCAAGTTGGCTAAATGCAGGCTTCTCTTTCTATTTCAAGCTCTACAAACCTAATTTCTTCTTCAAATTAAGGCCTCGACCAGCAGTAAGGCGCTTAGTGGAAGAGCTAGGTCCTTAGGAAGAAGACCTTAGAAATTGATTCCTATTATTTGATGGTAGAGTACTGGGAGGGGTAATATTTCTCATCATCCCTTCTAACCAACTAAAGTGATGGTTTAGATCCTACACTAGGGTCTTCCCTTTGAGATACTCCTCATTAGTCTCCATTAGCTTCAAATGCAACTCTTTGAACTTATTACTAACCCAATAATTCTCCGAGACTTTTTAATAGCCTACTTTCAAGATATACGACCTTAGTCAATATTTAGTAGTAGCAACCCACTCCTCTATCTCCCTAAACTACTTGTTTTAAAAGTTAGCTTTCTCATCCAACTCTCAATTATGCGCCTTTATGGTCTTCTCCTCCATAATCTTATCTAAGGTGATCTTCACCATGTTTAACTTACTATAAACTTCAACTTCTCTCTCTTGTTAAGTTACCTCCAGATCAAAAGATAGCTCCCTAATCCTTTTAGCTAGCTAATTGCAAGTCCCAAAGTAAATGGCTAACCGTAGCTAAAGCAGCCCTTGCTTGATCTTAAGCTGCTTTAGTCTCCCTCTAGGAGTACACAAAAAATTTTCAACTTAAATAATTTCTAAACAGTTGAAGAGTTATTATCACAACGCTTCTAGTTCTGAATGTGGATTTCATTAAATTCCTCTCATAAATGGTGCACATTCTCCACTTCTAACTGTTAACCCAATGTTAAAGAATGCACTCAATTGAGCACCTGCAAAGAGGAAATAAAGATAACATTAAGATACAGCAAATTCTTCGAATAAAAAAATGTGAAGGTTCCATCACTTACATCATAAAGGCCTACATAAAAGTACTCCCCAACTATTTCCATAGTCATATCTAAGGTTGCTATCTCTATACTCTTCCTGTCCTTAAGAAGCATTACCCTTGATAATAATCCGACTCACATAAACCCATCATCAAAAGCAGCATCCCTATGAAGGGCCTAGATAGGGATGAACTTAAGACCTTTATCGAGCTTAAAGAGGTGGGAAAAGGTTCCTTAAACTCCCTTTTTCCTTTCTCTTTCTTACTTATCTCTTTCTTCCTTTTCTCCTCATATTTATGGTGCTCCCTCTCCTTATCGAATTCTAAGGAGACACAACATCTTGAAAAAGCTTAAATGAGAACTCCGTCATCTAAGATTTTGATTACCTTAGCTTGAATGAAGGGGGACATTTCCCCAACCTAAGTTACTTGGATTCAATCTTCTCAAACTCAAGGGCTCTTTTTCATCCATTAATCTTCACAAAAGCTAGGGTACTCAATGATAAGACCAATTAAGTAGCTCACTCTCCTTCTTTAGTCTCCTTTACTTCAGCTTGAGGGGGCAAATAAGCATCACCTCTACTACCTCTTCTCACAGCAAGCTTTTCAATAAGTTCATTAGCACTCATTATCTTCGAAGCCATCTTTGCAAAGATATGAACATTGATAAGTGTGCAATAGTAAAGGAGTAGGTGAATACACCAATGAAATTGCAATCCGCTCTTATTTTCCTTATTGATGGGTCCTCTTTGGTATGGCATTGGTTGTATGATATATACATCTCATGCCATTCCCCTTTGCAATCTTGTCTCATTATTTAATGCCTTTAAATTTGAAGGCCATACAAGTATCAAATAAGCATGCTACCCTAATTAGCCATATAAATACTTATGCCAACTCTTCTCACTTGGCCTTAACCTCATGATGACTCCACATTCTATGACATTCTCCCAGGCATTTTATCAGTTTAATCTGATTATTTTGAGCATTCAATGGCCTTATGGTTCTACTAGATACCATACCACAGGCATTAAAAGGTAAGATAAGAGGCATTGGTTTATCACAAGGTACAACTAATAGGTTATTCTCTGGATCTCTGATAAGGCTCTTAGTGAACACCACTAACTCCATACTTTCCTTTTGCACCTGCACCATCATTCTCTACACCACCAATAAACAAAGCTTCTAAGCCACCTTCTCCACTTCTTCCCACATAAGGCTATATGGCTAAGGCTTGAAAAATTTCAAAGAATAAATAAAAGATCAAGGAAGTTTACAATGTGCGAAATGTGAAAAATGTAACACAACAACCTCCTTTTGTGAAGAGGAAGAGACCTTAATATAGGAAAACATATGAAAAGGCATAGCCATTATGTCACGGAATCCAAGGCACACTTGCCACCTTAGTAACAGTCTACATAGCCTTATGTAGAACATGAAAAAGCAAGATTACTCATGTTGTCATAGTGCCAATACAGCCATACTATTTGTACAACATGCTTAATCCCTAATGACATGCATTGACAACATTCCATGTGCTCAATAATGCATGCCAAATCAAATCAAATTAAGCCTGACAGTATATGCCATGTAATATATCAAAATTAACATCTGGCATCTAACTAAAGAAGTACAAGCATCACATAAATCATGTTCAACATGGTTCTCCTCCAATTAGGCTACTGGGCCTTTAACTCACAGTAGAGCCCAAGGACTAGAGGGACTAACAAGGCGAATCCTCTTGCTCTAGTTGACTCTTATTGAGGCCAAGTTACTTCTTGCTGCTGAACAACTCCCTATGCCTTGTTGAGTGACTACACATCTCCCGGAAATTATGTACTAATTAGAAGAATGCCCTGACAATAGCCACACTTCGTGCACGTGCTTGGTCTTGTCCAAAATAACTACTTACTTGGCATTATTATTGTCGAGAAGCCGAGAGATCTATCCTGCACAAATCTTCAACCACTTCTATTTGAATGAGTCCACGCTTGCTCAACTACCTAACCAAATCATATTATTTTGTCTGCATCTTCCAACAGCATTACCAATGCATCGCTGCCATATGTCCTAGACCACATGAAGAATCTATTACACTAATAATTATTTTCTTGAATATTTGTTTTTACTCTTTGTATTCTTTGTACGTTATTTCTTTAGGACAATACTCTTTCTGTCTTTTCCAATTTTAAGCAAGTTGCCTTAAATTCTCAAGTATAAATATCCACTATACATGTAGCCGCATATCATTATCATTAATGCCCTGAATATTTCCCTTCTGTAAACATTACTCTCATTAACTTGTTTACTCTCATTTCACTTTTATCCTAACCCTTAAGTAAGGCTAGGTGGTGAGTAATCTTACTTGACCAACTCATCATACCAAGCTAAGCCATGAGTCCTCGAAAGTTCTACTAGTATGTCATATCCTTTGAAGCTATTCACGGGTTTGTTTATTTTTCTCTCATTTCTTTTCTCTCGCACATTTCCCCATCACCCTTTTCAAGCTTTCAACAGGCTTGGATTCACTCCTACGATCGGCCTTATCTACTCTTGGCTTCGGTATGCATCATCTTGGTATTAGAGCAGAGGTTTCTCTGGGTAAGTTGTATAGAGATTCAATAAAAGTAGTTGTTTAGTATTTACTCTATTTTGCCTTATTTTGAACATTTGAAAACACAGCAATTTCAGTGTTAGTGGGGTGTTCGTTGGTATTCTTACTGTATTACAACATAGCCGATTAACAGTGTAGAGAGTATACTGTATTGTCAGATTTAGAGAAATAGTATTAATTGTAGCTCATATTTGAAAACTAAAATCAAGTTTGCTAGGGAAAATGATGGACCCAAGTGTTAATGCTGGCATTAAGGAAGACAACAGTGGTATTGTCCACTAGGGTACCCCCAAAAGTATAGACGAGAGACTTAATGAGGTGGCTAATCTCCTAGTGGAATTAACTCGAGCAATTCATGCATTAGCTTATAAACCTACTAAAGTAGCGCATAAGACCTTACAAGCTGCCTAACCTATTATAGGTCAGAACCCAGCTTAACAAGTTTAAGGTAGAGGAATAGGTGGACGAGTGAGAAGAAGAATTGACTTGAGAGATTTGGATGAAGAGGACTAGGAAGAGTATAATAAGGAAGAAGAACAAGCTTGAGTACCCTAAGCGTCCGACCATGTGAAGCTTCAAATTCTAAGCTTCATGGGTTTGGAAATACAAATGATTATTTAGATTAGGAGAAGGTAGAGCGTTTTTTTTACTACTACCAATATAAAGATTACAAGAAAGTGAGAACTGCTATTGTTAAGTTCTTCAAATATGCTACCATGTAATGGAAGAACTTTTAAGTTATGAGGAGACAAAAATGATGCAAAGAGATTAATTCTTAGCCTGAGATGAATAGTTTCTATCGATGAGTATGTTTAAGAGTTCCAAATGCTTATAATTCGCTGTAAAGTAGAGGAGCCATTAGCATGAACAATTTCTAAGTTCCTCACTGGTTTAAGGAGTAATATACAAGACGTTGTGGAACTCCAACAATTTATCACAATAGATGAAGCTATATGGATAGCCCAGTAAGTAGAGAGGCAGAGAAGAAGTAGACTGCCGACCCAACCTCTAGTGAGCTAGATTGGTCATCCAAGTCGACCTAGTTAAGGAAGTCACCAAGCTCAATCAAGTATCGAGCCAACTAAGAAGGTACGTATCCAAGCCGAGCAGGAGGGCCAACCTAAGTTACTGCTAACCTGAACATACGAGAAAGGACAAGGATCTACAAGGAAGACAAACCAGATCAAATGTTTCAAATACTAGGGGATTGGACATATGGCTACTCAGTATTCGAACCAAAAGACTATGGTCATCAAAGGAGATGTCTCAAAGCTTAACGTAGATAGTACTAATCGAGAACTTGAGGAAGAGAGCATTGTCGAGAAAGAAACTTCTCCAAAGAATGAACTAGTGGTAGAAGATGCATTTATTGAGGACTTGGATCAATTGATCTTAGTCATCTGATGAACTATGAGTTTAGAACCCTTACATGAAGAGAAGTAGAGAGAAAACTTATTCCATATCACGTACAAGGTGAATGACCAGTTGTGTGTACTCATTATAGACAATAGTAGTTACACTAATATAACATCCACCAACCTAATCAAGAAGTTGAAATTGCCGACTATCCCACATCTAAAGTCATATAAGTTGCACTCGCTGAATAAGAAAGAAGCCCTACATGTCAAGCAATAAGTACTATTACTGATCTCAATCGGAAATTACTCTGACAAGATTCTTTGCGACATATTGCTCATGTGTGCATCACACGTGTTATTAGGTAAACCGTAGCTTTGTGATCGAAGGGTTATGCATGATGGGTATACGAACACCTATGTGTTTGAGAAGGATGGAAGAAAGATTACACTAAACTCTGTACTACAAAGTTAAGTTAACAAATTGCAAGCAAAACTTGCTTAAGGATCAAAGAAAACTCCGATGATCAATAGAACCAAGCTCCGAGAGGCTATTAAAGATGACACGTTGACCTTCATGTTAGTTAAGCAATTATTAGAGTTAAAGGAGCGAGGTAAACTACCCTTGGAGGTAAAAGAGCTATTAGATGAATATGCCGACCTATTTCCAAAACATATGCCAGAAGGATTACCACCCTGTAAAGGCATTAAGCACTGCATTGACTTAATACCCAACGTTGTCTTGCCAAATAAACCAGCTTATCAAATGAATCCTGAATAAGCTGTTAAGCTTCAAAGGTAAGTAAATGAATTACTAGAAAAGGGTTATGTGAGGGATAGCATCAGCCCCTGCACTATTCCAATACTTTTAGTGCCGAAAAAGGATGGTACCTAAAGAATGTACATAGATAGCCAAGTCATAAACAAGACTATCATCAAATATAGGTATCCTATTCCTAGGTTAGATGACATGCCAGATGAATTGAGTAAAGCTAAGTTCTTTAGCAAGATTGATCTAAAGTATAACTACCACCAAATTAGCATGAGGCCAAGAGATGAATAGAAGTCTAGATTTAAAACTTGGCATAGACTTTGTGGGTGGATGGTAATGCCATTTGGCTTGTCGAATACCCTAAGCACTTTTATGCAATTGATGAACCATGTGCTAAGAAATCTAATAAGAAAGTGTATTGTGGTATACTTTGACAACATCCTAGTATACGGTACCAACGTGCCAAGTCACTATGTATATCTCCGTACCATATTAGATGTCCTCCAAGCTAAGAGGTTATTTAGTAATCTTAGGAAATGTTGCTTCTACTAGGAGGAGATGGTGTTCCTAGGCTATGTAGTTAATAGAGGAAGCTTACGAGTGGATGATGAGAAGATCCAAGTAATTGTCGAGTGGCCAACTTTAACCACTTGTGCCGAGATGAGAAGTTTCCATGGATTAGCATCCTTTTACAAAAGGTTTATAAGAAATTTTAGCACCATAGCCGCACCCCTTATGAAGCTAACAAAGAGGAACATTGAATTTAAATGGGGAGAAAAGGAGGAAAGGAGTTTTGTTGAAGTAAAGGAAAAACTAACTTTTACACCTATACTAGCTTTACCTGACTTCAAGAATATATTCAAGCTAGAATGTGACATGTTAAGCATTTGTACAAGTACTATCCTAATACAGGAAGATTGACCAATTGCCTATCATAGCAAGAAGCTTAGTCAAACCAAGTTATCGAAGTGACAGGCAAGGTGGGTTGAGTTCCTTAAGGGTTTCAATTTTATAAGAAAATACAAATAAGGAAAGAGCAACGTGGTTGTAGATGCTCTTTCAAGAAGACATGTACTTTTAACCAAATTGCAGACCAAATTGTTTAGGTTTGCAAATATTAAGGAACATTATTCTGAGGACCTACACTTTGGGCCTATACTTGGGCATTGTGCTGATGAAAGAACAATGGATAAGTATCATATGGAAGATGGATACTTATTCCAAGGAAGGAAATTGTGCATGCTAACCTGTTCACTAAGAGAGTTACTAATTAGGGAAGTCCACAGCAGAGGACTTTCTAGGGCATTTTGGAGAAAGAAGAACATATGAGTTACTGAGTGAACAATTCTTTTAATTGAGAATGAAGTGAGACATGCACTGAATTGTTAAGAGCTATACCATATGTAAGAGGGCCAAGAGCTAAGCCGAACAAGGGAAAGTAATACCTTTGCCTATCCCGACGAGACCATGGACTGAGTTGAGCATGAACTTTGTTCTCAGATTACCAAGAATTACCCGTAGCAAAGATTCAGTAATGGCCATCATGGATAGATTCAGTAAGATCACCCACTTTGTGTAATACCCAAAGATTTCGATCTAGTTCAATAACCCTAAGATCCGAGCCCCTAAATTTAGGGTACCGAGCTAAGTTATTAGTTTTCTTTCAAGCTTTATAATAAAGTTGGAAAAGTTAGATAAAGTAATTCAAGTAAAGTGAATTTCTCAAAATAAGCTATATAAAAATATTAATTTAAGAAAAACGTTAATTTATCGATAAAGTCTATAATCGTAAAATTCAAGCGTTTAGATATAGCGAGATATTAGAAATAAGTTATTTAACTTAAAAAAAAAAGAATAAATGAAGTTAAATTATATGAAATATACATGTATTAACATAAAATATGCATTATTAGTATCAAATATACATATATAATAAGAAATTATTATTAAAATAAGGTAAATTAATATAAAAAATTGGAAAATTAATAAAAAAATGTAAAGAAAAGAGGAAATGACACCTCATGCATTGAAAATCTAAAAAAAAAAATGGCATGTGTAAGCCACATGTCCAATTTTTATAAATTCTTATCCATTTAGAAAATATAAATAGGGCTTGTAAACTTCAAAAACAATATTTTGAAAGTCTGAAAATACAATAAAAACACTCCAAAAAATTTCGAAACAAATTATATAAAAAAAAAAAAAGAAGAAGGAGAAGAAGAAGAAGAAAGTTAGATTAAAAACAAGGAACGCAATTTGATCAGGTTGGTTCAATAGGTTATTGGTGTCAAGTTGTAGTGGCCATTTGAGGTCAAGGAAAGCACCATTAGAGGAGGTGTTCTGATAAGGTTGGGCGGCCGAAGACAGCGGGCTCAGGTGAACTAAATTTCCTGCCAAAACTTTATAATTTTTATAAAAACTCAAATGATGTTATTTAATTATGAAACTTGGTTTTCTTAAGTTATTTTATCTGTAGATTAATATAGTAATTTTATTTTAGTGAAATAATTATTAAAAATATAAGGTCCTTAAGAAAATACCCTGTTTGGGTGAAAATTCCCTATTTGGGCGAAAATTAATCTAATTTTTATAAACATTAGATGATATTGTTTCAAGCTTAATTTTTGTATGTAATACACCTAATATATATAAATATATAATTATCGTAATAAGAATTGTCAAGATTAAGCATGTTTACTATTTTTTTATAATTATTTTGAATAAAACTACCAATTTTACCAAATTATTGAAATAATTAATTTTTTATAAAATTAATGAATGAGCCCTACATGTTTAGACTTCTAGATGTTTATGATTATATTTGAAATATTTAATTTTTATCTCACTCGTAAATTTATTTATTTTCCTTAATTTGCCATAATTTCGAGCTAAAATCGCTATTTTCGTAAAAATGAATAATTTCCAATTTAGTGTAATTGATTATCAATAACTAAACTACATATTTATGATTTTATAGGTTTTTTCTTGAAATTAATCGGGCTCATATACTATTTATTATGTATTTTCCTAGTATAAACCTATATATTAGCTTAATATGTAATATAGTAACTAGTACTATTAGAATGTTTATTAAATCTATATCAAATGAACACTTTGGAGTATAATAAGAGTTGCTGGATAAGTTTGGAAAGTATAATTTTTAAGGTTTTTAGTTCAGTACTAAAGCTTAATCGAGTCAATTACGAAATTAGGATAGCATATAGTCAAGTTGTAACAAGAAAAGGGTATTTTTGGTTTTTTAACAATATTGATTAGTTTTTATTCTTAAGATATATCAATAGTACTTGGAATAACGATCATGATGATATAAAATTTACTAAAATCAAATAAGAAATGAGTAAAATACGATCAAATAAAGTTTAAAAATGCAGAACGAAAGCTTATAACAATTTAGCTTCGACCCATATTCGATTTGAAGACTGTATTATATTCTCATAGAAATGATATGTAAGGAAAAACCATGTCATGAAGTTTAGGATTTTGCACTATTATTAAGCCTAGATAAGTGAATCTAACCTATACTTAGAGTAGATATATTGCTACTCATAACATTGTATGCTGTTTTATACTGTGTTGATTGAATATGGGTATATCTTGGGTGAATTAATATGCTATTATAATGGATGTTGATGTGTTGATTTTGAATGACAGTAACTGTATTTTAATTAAATTGTTATGTTGTCATGTTGGGCGATGATTTGTGCTTACGAATAATTGTGCTAAGTAGGGAAATTGAGTGATTGCTAACTTAATCTTCTAGGTGTTCACCTAAGTGAACCTTAAGTAAGATACTAAAATTTTACTGGGAAGAGTTCGAAAACTAGAATTAGATCACTGCGTTGAATAAAACTAGAAGATTGATTGTGCTAATTTATATTCTTGAGTTACTAATGCATATCATAGCATGACATGGCATAAAAAGGGACTTATGGGTCAAAAATTTCAGAATGAGGCTTCCAAGTGATCCTAGAAAAAGCATGGCTTTATAAACTCAGTTTTTGGAAGCATATAGATTGTATTACCTGAATATTGTGACTATTTTGATAGTGAAATTTGGTATACTATAATATGTGGTTTAATTTGGTAGTGTTGCCACTTTAATTTAGTAGACTACAATGTGTGGTCTAATTTAACAGTGTTGCCACTATGATTTGGTGAACTATAGTATATAGTCTAATTTTGTAAAGCAAAGTTAGGGTCTTACTCCTAAGCAGCTCCTCATTGCCTTATGTTCCTAGATGTTGTATCCAGATACCCGGCTATGTCGACTAACCGAAAGAAGTTTAGAGAGCATAGGATATCAGTACCGATGCATACTATATGCATGAGCATAAGATGCTGTATTGCTAGCAATAAATGCTCGATTGGGCGAATGTATATGTAAAGTTAAACCAACGAGTTTATGATTGAAATATTTCAATTGTGATATTCAATATTGTCTATCATATTATCTATATTGTGTTGTATGTTATCTACTCTCACTCAGCTTCAATAGCTAAGGGAATAAAATGTTTTATCCTCAAGTTAACTATATCGTGAAGGGTTCAACACTAAGGGGGGTGTTTGATATATGTATTGAGAGGATAAATCAGAGTCAACGACTTTTGTATGGAACCTGTACTAAGTCAAGAATCCTATTATTAAGAAGATGACAAAGGAAAAAGCTGGTTCATGTTTGATATAAATATTATGTTATACACTTAAGTTGTAATAGAATATCCAACTGAACTCCAATGTAGAAACCCCTTTATTATGTAAACAATGATGTCTTTTGATGAATAAGCAGGTTGAGTTATGTTTTCAATAAGTATTCTTGTATAATGCATCCCATTCTGTGTCGAGATGTAACACTTTATGCCTTGCTCTAAGACTAATAATGCTTCGACTATTGCTTCTCTTTTCTTGCAGGAGGTTGTTCGATTTCACGACATGCCAAGAAGTGTAGTATCAAATAGAGACCCAAAATTCTTAAGTCATTTCTAGAGAACTCTATAGCTATGGATGGGGACTAAACTGTTATTCAATACTTCCTATCACCCCCAAACTAATAGCCAAACATAGGTAATTAATCATACTTTAGCATTACTACTATGAGCTACAGTAGACAAGAACTTAGCCGATTGAGACATTTGTTTGCCTGTAGTTAAATTTTCTTACAATCGAACAGTACATGACATTACCAAGCAAACCCCCTTCGAATTTGTCTATAGTTTTAATCTCGAGTTGGCCCTCGATTACACCTTTGTATCTATATCCAATCTCGAAGACCCTAATGTGAGAGCCCTAGTATAGTCCCTACAACACATCTACAATAAGGTTATTTGGCAGATCAACCAAGCTACTAGAAGAATGCAAGAAAAGACTAAGAGAAGGATGACGAAACAGTTTTAGCCTGGAGACCTGGTATGATGCACCTAAGCAAGGAAAGGTTTTTGAGCAAGAGGAGAAACAAGTTGTTGACACGAGCTGAAGAACCCTTCAAAATCCTCTAGAAGATTAATGACAACACCTACAAATTAGAGCTACCTGAAGACTATGGGGTTTCAAACACCTTTAACATAACTAACCTATCCATATCACCTTAATAGAAAACTAAACAAAGAGTAGTTAGATTTGATCCCAAATCCAAATCAACCTAAAGGGAATGATAGGAATTAGGCTACTAAGCCTTTAACCCGCAGCTGAAGTCGAAGACTAAAGGGACTAAGGAGGTGAATCCTCCTACACTAACTAACTCCTATTGAGGTTGAGTAATTCCTTACTGCTAAACAACTCCTTATGCCGTGCCAAGTGACTGCACATCTCTCAAAAATTATGTGTCAATTAGAAGAATGCTTTAACAACAGCCAAACTTCACGTGCCTATTTGATCCTATCTGAATTGACCACTTGCTCGGCATTATTACTACCGATAGGCTAAGAGATCTGTCTTACACAAATCCTCAGCCACTCCTATTTAAACAAGTCCATGCCAACTCCCTTACTCAGCCACCTAATAAGATCATACTATTTTGTCTACATCTTTCACCATCATCAATACATTAGTGCCACGTGTTTAGGACCACATGAAGAATCTATAACACTAAACATTATTTTCCCTGAATATTCATTTTTACCCTTTGTATTCTTTATACGTTATTTCTTTGGGACAAAACCCTTTTGTTATTTCCATTTTTAGGCAAATTGTCTTAAATTCTCAAGTATAAATACCCACTATGCATATAGCCACACATCATTATCATCAATACCCTGAATATTTCCCTTTTGTGAACATTACTCTCATTAGCTTGTTTACTTTTTTTTCACTCTTACTGTAACCCTTAAACAAGGCTAGGTAGCAAGTAACCTCACTATACTAACTCATACATCATATCAAATTGAGCTATGAGTCCTCAAAAGTTTCATTAGTGTGTCATATCCTTTGGAGTTGTTCACCGGTTTGCTTATTTTTCTCTCATTTCTTTTCTCTCACATGTTTCCCCATCACCCTTTTTCAAACTTTCAGTAAGCTTGGACCCATTCCTATAACCAGCCTTGTTTACTCTTAGCTCTAGTATGCATCATCCTCCAAACAAGATTAGGAGATAAAGTAAGGTTCTATTTAATACACTTAACTACTCGATAATGTCTTCCTTCAACACACTAAGTCACTCCCGCTCAAGATTAGCTCAACTCAGCTATTACCGAGCATGCCACATCAAGCAAGTGCTTCAAATGCCAAATGCCAATTAGGCATAGCACTGAGTTAGGATCCTACTTAATGGTTGAATGCCTAAATCTTGACACATTGCCTATCATATTTATGCCTCAAGTCACTATTGTACAAAACATATGCAAAAGTTATAGCATATAGCCTGAATGCCAAGGATTGGCTAGACTGCACTTCAAGTCAACTCTCCATTCTTTGACTAAGTGTTTTTGCAGCCATAATAGGCTATAATCCTAGTTGAAATGCTCGAAAGCTTGATCTAAACCACCTTTCCAGCACAAGCTCAACCCATAGCCTACTCATCTAAACAATGGTAAGAAGTGCATAATTAAAATAAGAACACACCCACCCTCACCCACACCACCTACCCCCCTCCCCCCTCCCCCACCCCCCCCCCAACCCAAACCATAATTCTCCCATGACTATCTCAGATATGGCTAGTCATAAGGACTTGAAGGGGAAGAATTTAGCTTATTAGATCCATACTTTTCATTCCTATAAATATCCTTCAAGCCTTCAAGGTAAATTGAGGATCTAGTACACAATCAATGTCTTATAACTCTTAACTCTATACACTTGTTGGTTCTCTCAACTATGTCACTAACTAAAGCATCAGAATGCATATGTCAAAGATAACTCCGGAATCTCCAATAGCTCACATGTTCTCTATTATAGATGCTTCAAAGCCTACACATATCTTCTTCTATGTTATATCACTCAGCTATTGATAGGGCTTTTTTAATAATTATGCCGTAGGCTTATATTTACTAACTCAAGACATAAACCCAACTCAAAATGCCCAATCTAGGTATAATTTCCACTCTCCTACTATAAATACAGAATAAGACCCCCTGATAAGGAACCCGACTTCTCATTCACTTCCTTTTATGTAACTTGACTATTTATTATTTGAACAAAAAACTGACTTAGATATCAAAATGATTACACTAGAGCACTCACCAATGCCCTCCATAGCCATGTTTCATTTTGCAAGTACCTGTATACCAAAATGAGAAACTGTTATCAACAATTGACACCGTCTACCAAAAAGACATAATCTACTGTCACAATTTTTTATGATTCTTCGAAATTTCAAAGTAGGATGTTTCTTCCTTATTTGGATTCTCCTCACTCTGATTTGTTGTAATTTGTTCCTTGTATTTTGTATTTAGATCTGGGCAAATTTGTTCATAATCTACTCGTTTATCTTGGCTTTTAGGATCTCTCATTTCCTTTTGTTTTAAATCTACGTACCAGCGTCTCTCCTCTTCATATTTTAATGATTGTTGATGCAATGATTTGACTGTACGGTTTCGTCATGCATTCTTTGTCCTTTGAAATTTGTTTGTGCTATAGAATTTGCACAAAAAAAAAAAAACCGTCGTGTAACTGCCATCATGTCGCCGTAGGAAAGACTTCGACTTTATTCACGTATAACCAACCAGCACTCCTCACCAACTTAGCAGTCAAAAGTTTTGCAGGATAATAATCATTAAGAATGTGCGGTCAGTAGGAAAACGTGCTCCATTATCTAAGATCTATATATGCATAATATTGCTTAATCTCCATGCACGAAGGAGCAGTATGGTTTTCTTGTGGATGTAGCGTGTTCGACATTTCCTCATTGTGCCAACCGGAGATGGAGCACCTTGTTAAGATTTTCACATCTCTGCACAATTTGTATGAACTGAACCAAGTCGTCTATGGCGACACAGTGGCTGAACCGAACTTCAATATGCACAAGGCCTACCTATCTTCACAGCACATCGGCTCCCAACGGCAACCTAAAAACCACGACCTCAGTTGCACTCTATAGCAACAGAGTAGCTTGTTGTCCAGCTACCCAAGCTCTGATGAGCTTTCTTCATATTTGCTCACCGAAGCGAAGTCCAAGCTGCCCACAAAAGTTTGAATTACAACTCCACAGAAATAAGCTACTGGACGACAATAAGGAGCAGGGCTTTCTCATAGTTTAGACGAGTAGCTCCTTACTTGTTCTACTTCAGTCTAAGCTACGCTGAGCAGTTCTGCAAATGCCAAGCTGCTTCCACATAAGTTGCCGAGCTAAACTAAAGTGTAAATCCAAGCTATTTAAATTCGCCACTGTGCTGAGCTAGGAAGGATCGTACTAGTCTGTCGTGTGTGAAGTGTCGTTCTGGTGAGTACGCGCATGAGTCCGGGCTTCTGTGAACTAAGATGCCAAGCGGTGTAACGCACATGCTGTCCTCAAAGAAATTTCCGAGCCCCTAGTACATCGATAGTCTTTGTCGACTACGGCTGCGTGTACCATTCAAAATTCCTTACCGAGCTTAATGGCAGCAATAGAGCCCCAAAATGCCGAGCTAAGATGGTCATATTTCACAGTGCTAAACTAAGCTCCAACATACGAGCTCCCCACCTCTAGAGCATGCTTGAAACAAGTGGCCAGTACATGTGTGTGTGTGTATATATATATATATATATATGGATGATAATAATTGTTCCATGCTTCGATATTCTTTTAGACCAGAACATGATAAATAATTTGGCCGCATGGTTGATAACCACTCTGTTTTTTTTTTTTGCGAATGCTAGCGATGCACTCCTTATTGTGATCGATTTACTCCCAGTTTTTCAAGGGAGATGGATACGATGAATTTAGTGATGAATAAGCAATTTTAGTGAGAAATGAACTCGTACCCAGGAGTGTAGCCAATCAAATGTCGAACTATCAAGTTTCGAGGTAAATTGTGCAATTGGTGCTGTGCTGCTCTGTTTATTTGCTGCGTGCTGTTGTGTCCAATCTAGTTGTGGCGTGTGCGCTGGTGTGAAGTGTCGAACTATCACGTGTGTGCGCTATCGTGCCAACATTGTGTGATGTGTGGGGATCTCGTATAGATTAGATCTAAGCTCTTGGATATTTGGTCGGTACCGAGTTGGAGTGCATTTAAATCGACCGAGCTGCTGTAAGTGTGCGTCGTGTTGTTATATTTATAATTGCTGCCGAACTGTTGTGTATAAGTTCAAGTATCGAGCTGTTGTATTCCTATGTCTTAGTCCGAGCTTCTTGTGTGTGCAGCATGTATTTGTGTACCGAACTGATTTGAGCTCAATTGCCCAGCTAGTAAGTGCTTGACAAAGCTGTTTTTGGGTTCAAACCGAAGTCTTTGTGCACATCCGAGCTGATTCGAGTGCCAAACCGAGCTATTTGTTGCATTGTGACCAAGTGTAGTGAAGACTAATATGATCCAAAATTAGATTAGAAAAATAATAATTTAGTTTTCTTTTAATATGTGTAATTAGATATTAGTTGATAATGGTTTTAATATTAATAACAATTAATTACTCGGTTAAATATTAGTTTCATATTAACTATTAGTTGAAAATATAAATAATTTGTATAGGATTGTAATAAGATAATTCGATTATTTTCAATAAAACTTAAGAATTTTCATTGAATTATTTTGTATAGATCATCATCATCTCAAAAAGAGGAAAGTAAAATAATACATCATCTTGAATAGATAGAATTTCATATTTTCACCAAAAAGAATAAGATGGACCGAGTCTTCTACATAAGTAGGCTAAACAATAGTGCTTTCATTGAGAAAACAAGTGGAAATGGAAAATTTTCTCATGGAAATGTTAAAATGTACAAAAAATGAATTACGAAAAGATACGAAGAAGAACCAAGAAAATACACAATTGTTGAAGGAAAGTTTTAAACGTTTACAAGAAGCAATGGTAAAATGTACGGAAAAAGAGCAAATAATAAATCAAAAAGAAGAAGATGCCACACTAACTATTGATGATACGAGTGAAAAAAATTGTCATGAAATATATCAACTTTTTACAAAGAAAGATACTAAAGAGATAAAAGATTTGATGCAAGAGATTAATGTGGACATTCTTAATGTAAAGATACAAGAGAAAGGATATTTTTCCATAATTGGCTTTATAAGTACAAGAATATCAAAGATAGATGTTTTCATAAAAAATTTAATTGAAAAACAAAAATCCATGTGGCTCAACAACACCAATTATAAACATAAAATTTTAAGAGAAAGAAATGTTATAGATTAAGTTTTAGACTTCGTGAACCATGAAAATATTGAGCCAAAAGAACAACAAAATGCCCTAGCAATACATCACAAGAATGTCCAAAGCAACATTATCTTTATTACCTTAGAAAATGAAGCATATATTAAAGATTTTGTCAATATTTTTTTAATATTACTAAATCATATTAGTTCGTGATGCTTTTATTGAATTTTTTTTTTTAGAACCTTGAGGACATGATTCTTAAAAAAGGGGTTGGGCAAATTGTTATGACCCAAAATCATATTAGAAAAATAATAGTTTAATAGTTTAGTTTTCGTTTATATGTATTTAGATATTAGTCAATAGTAGTTTTGGTATTAGTAACGATTAGTTAGTCAGTTAGATATTAGTTTTATATTAGGTATTAATTAAGAGTATAAATAACTTGCATATGATTGTAAGAAGATTATTCAATTATTTTCAATAAAACTCAAGAATGGTCAGAGCTAAGGTTACCCATTAAAGTGCAGTAGTAAATTGCAGTATATTTGACGATTGAAAAAGATTATAGGCACATGTTGATTTTTAAGGCTATTACGCAAGCTATTCTTGGTTAATGCCACTTTATCCTTTTTGGGAATTGCATAACAAACAGCACTTGAAGAGAATTGTAATGCTTATACGCTAAATCAAGTTAGGGACTTGAGTTTCCTTCCCAAGCAACATATAGGACAAGCCAAGTTGTCCCTAAAGTTAAGTCCAACGAAGATAGCAACTTTGAATGCCTCCCCTTTTTCCTGATTAAAATGAGCTGATCAACTATACACATCCTAGTAATAACTCAACCGAGTTATTACTATAAGGCCAACCTACTTCAATGGCCATGTAACTCAACAACACCATGCCAAACTAGTTCAATGGCATTGCATTCTACTGAATTTTTGCCTATTCTAGCTTTAGCTAAATTATTTTTATAGGCTGGACATTT
Source organism: Lumnitzera racemosa (assembly GCA_024138005.1). Classification (NCBI taxonomy): domain Eukaryota; kingdom Viridiplantae; phylum Streptophyta; class Magnoliopsida; order Myrtales; family Combretaceae; genus Lumnitzera; species Lumnitzera racemosa. The sequence continues at coordinate 69,214,333 of JAMXBC010000006.1, forward strand.
TTCAAGCCAAACTTAAATACTTAACTAACATTGGCTACAACTCTAATATAGTTTAATTCTTTTTCATCTCATCTTTGTTGAAGGCAGATTATGTCCAAGATTAAAGCTTCATTATGCTTTGAATTACAACTAATGAAATTTTACTTCTAGAAGGAGGAGGAAATTATAGCCCTCTCTACCTCCTACTTTAACCATTTCTTCTTCACCTCCAAGCCACACCTTGATCCAAGTTATATAACTCCAAATCAAGCTTTAATAGCCACTTGCGAAGATATCTTGATACTAAGGCGGAAACAAACATGGCCAAAATGTACATAATTAAGTTATTCATTGACTGAGCTTGATATACATGTAGAAGAAATCCCAAACATATGCCTATGTCATAAGCCTACCTTTATCATATTCAACTAATGAATCTACATAACTTGAAACTGATAGTTCAACTACATATGCTAGCCCTTATTAATAAAAGGTAAGTGAAGCTTTACTTTTGCTATTTGTAATTTCTTTTTTATTTATTTGTCGAGAAAGTATGCATTAACATGTCTTATATTGCGCTTCATGTTAACCTGGTCTTGATATTCTCGTTTAACTCTATATCTATCTATATACCACTCTATGATATGGATTTCAATAAGCTTGATAATGAAAGGTGTCAACTAGTCAACACTTATAACAATTTATTCAATTTTTAGCAAGTTTATTTCTAACCCCTTTGGAGACAAGTTTGAGAACTTAAAGACAAACTGAGGCTAGAAAATGCCCTCCACTTTGAGCCTATGTAAGTACAATTTGCTAACGGACAACTTCGCAATAGCTTTAAACCCCTACACACTACAATTGACAAGCAAATCATATAAAGTGCTATCCCTAAATCCTATACCTAATGGATGATAGGAATAGGACGTTTGAAATTCTCTAAGTCTAGCAAGAAGCTCGAACGACAAGAAGCCTTAACACTTTTAAGAGTGACAAGCACAACTGCTCTAAGTTCTAAGAAAGGGTGATGAGCTATTTAAGAGCCTAAGCCACTAATCAGTGATGGCTAAGATACTCTAAGTTCATAAATACTACAAGAAACAAATTATTGCAAACTTAATTGCTCTAAGTCTAACAAATAGACAACAAGCTACTTGGAAACCCTAATCCATCGATTAATGATGGTCACAATGATATAAGTCTAACAAAAAAACAACAAGCTATTTGAAAACCCTAAGCCACAAAACAGCGATAAGTATAATACTTTAATCCAACACCTTGTACAGACAATGAATGAATAAGCCCAATGTTCTATATTGTTAACAAATTCGAGGTTAACCAACCTTTTCAAGCCTTCGCCTCTTCAAGCACTCCCGCCACTTCAAGCACTCCCGCCTCTTCAAGCACTCCCGCCTCTTCAAGCACTCCAGTCTCTTCAAGCATACTGACATCTTCAAGTTCACTAACCTCTTCTAGCCTTTGCTTCTTCAAGCCCTTACAACATCCAAATCTTCTTAGGTCGTTGACTACAAACTTTCTTAAAGTTCGTACAAAATCAACTTCTCTAAGTACTCTCTTTGCTTATCACCAAAGAGAGTAAGGGGTAAATGTTGATAAAGCTCTTTTTTAATAACTACACCACAGGCTTATAGTAACCAGCACAAGACATAAACCTAACTCTAATGGCTCAATCTGGATACAATTTCCACTCCCTCACTATAAATATGAAATAAGGCCCCTAGGTAAGTGACCCCACTTATCATTACTTGCTTTTATGTAACTTAACGGTTTATTCTCTAAACAAGGAGCTGACTTAGACATTGAATTAACTGCACCAGAACACCCTCCAGTGCACTTCGTAGCTGTATTCTGTTTTACAAGTACCTACATACCGAAATAGTAAACCACAATCAATACTAATAGTCAAGAATTCACTAATAAGAAGGCTTATCTACCATTAGATAACAGAATTGCATAGAATTTAAAAGAAGTGCATCATTCGAATAGACAAATGGAAGAGAAAGATTGATGTTCATGTAGCATTTCACAGTTTAGTAAATAAATGGAAAATGACAGTAGAAAGAAAGATCGAGTTGTGTGAATGTTAGTTTTGTATGTGCATAAAATGGAGGAGAGAGAAAGCATAAAGCGAGGACATGTAGAAAAAAGTGAATATGATTAATTGATTAAATTAGTTACCTGATGGGAAAAATGAGATGTAAAATATAGAGTAAAAAAGTGGATATGAATAGATAGATATTCTCCTAATATAATAGAAGTTAGATAAAATAAATGGAAAGATAACATTCTAAAATAAGTGCAAACAAGTTATGAGAATAAATCTAAAATTCAGCTAATAAATGTATTCTAAACTTTTATCAAACTCAATGAAATTTAATAATGGCACCATAAACAATTGCATAAACCTTTACCTTTAATTACTTCTAGGATAAGGAAAATGTTTATAATTTAAACAACAATGAAACAAATGTAGGTGGTAGAAAGTTAACTTTCGAAGGTGTAGAATTCAAAAGTAAGGGTATCCGTTTAATAAATTAAGCTACTACCACAGGGAAAAAAGGTCCTATTATATATGATTTGTGTAATAAGATCAAAACACTTATACCATCGACAACATAATTATTATTTATATTATATTAATAAGTAGCATCTAATAAGAATGAATTATTTAGTTAATTATTATTTTTCAATAAATAAAATTTAATTTTGTTATTTATTATGAAAAAAAAAAAAAAGAAAATCAATATCATTTATTAGGACAAATAATAAAGCAATTAAAAAGTAATAGCGCTTACTTGAGAGTGACTATTCCATTCCCTATTTATTCTTCATAAATTCTTAATTGAACTCGTAATAAGGAATTTCAATTCTCATTTTGTTGAGTTACGATTCTTAGCTTAGATCTAAGAATCCTAATTTGGCAAAAAATAAAAATAAAAACAAAGAAAGGAAAAGAAAAACTTTCTCTTTCCTTTTGCTCCATGAATTGTTCATCACAACACAACACACCACGAAATAGACACTAACATGCAACACCACCATGCACTAGAAGTGCCACCAAACACTAGTATCACACGATTACCACTATGCAGCATACACAAGCATCGTATAACCACTACCATGCACAACCGCCACTCACCAAGGGTATCCGAATCTATGAAAAACCAAAGGACATTCATTTGGATTTATGTTAAAGTCTCACGTAGCTTAGTCATATGAATAAGAAAAATGTAATCTTCTTTCATTCAAGTCAAAGACAAACTCCTAGAAATTTGAGAAAGAAGGAAAAGAGAGCAATAGAACAATAGTTCTTAAATTTGATTGCAAATGAAATGATAATCCTTTGGCTTTTACAATTGCTATTTATAATATTTCCTATAGTAACTAATTTCCTAACAAACTTTACTAACTACAACCATTTACTATCTTCATTAACTAACTAATCCTAATGATTGTAACTTTTACTAATTGTTTAGCTAATATCTAAAATCATAATAATTCCCCCCACCCTTGATAAAAACCTTGTCATCAAGGTATAAGAAAACAAGATAAGTAAACAAACAAATAAGAATTAACTAGTCATATTTAATAAAAGTAAAACTTTATCAAAAGTAGTAAAAAAACTTGAAGCATGAATTGTCAATTTGTCTTTATAGAACGACTTTCTTTATGTATAACTTGGCTCGTCAACACCCTTGAATACTGTCTTCAAGATTAAGTACAACTTCTTTCAAAAAACACATTACTTATGAGAAATACAAGCAATGACTTCAATCACTCCTACCATTGTACCAAAGTCAATATCAAGGAGTTTATCATCAATCACTTTCATATTTTGATTCTTTGGAAATCCAAATAGTTGAACTTGTAAAATTTCTTAATCATGTTGGAAATTATCTTCGATATTAATCTTGGAATCTTCTTATTTTACAATGCCAACGTTTTCTTGATCATTGTTTTGAACGGTTTCTTAAAATTTGTCTTTATTCATAACTTCTATAGTTGAAGTAATATTTTTGTCATACAATTTTATCAATTTCTCTTTTTTAATATATTCAACAATCAATTCTTCTTGATGCTTATACTTAATACAAGTTTACTTAGATCTTCTTGTACTTTGTCAAATAATGCTATCATTTTTTGTCTTGTTGCTTCTATTTACACTACTACTTACTCTAACGAATTTTTTATTTACGGTGATATAATAAGATCTTGTAAATTAATCATTATTGGAAATGAAGAATGAAATTGAACAACAAACAAAATTATGATGATAGCGAAAGAAACAAAACGAAATGAAATAAATGGGATTGAATTAATGAGAATGAATCAATGAGAACAGATGGTACGAGCAACAAGAATACCATTGTTAAAGTATCACATAGCTCAGTCATACAAATAAGAAAAATGCAATTATCTTTTATTCAAGTCAAAGACAAACTCCTGGAAATTTGAGAGAAAAGGAAGAGAGAGCTATAGAACAATAGTTCTTGAATTTAACTACAAATGAAATGATAATCCTTTGACTTTTACAATTACTATTTATAATATTTCTTACTGCAAATAATTTCTTAACAAACTTTACTAACTACAACCATTTACTCTTTGCATTAACTAACTAATCCTAATTATTGCAACTTTTACTAACTTGTTTAACTAATATCTAAAATCATAGCAGTCTATAAAGGCATCACCGTACACCACACACCACCACCACCTCCAACTATCTTTCTCTATCCATTCCCTTCCTTACTCCTCTTCATCTTTCCTCCTCTAGACAATGCCATCTCAAACTCTCCCTTACCTTCTTATCTCCTCTAGATGTTAACATTATCTTGAAATGAAGTGTTTGGAGGAACTCGGATTCCCTCATGAACATAGATAAGGGACTAGCCCAACCCTTGCTTAATACATGTAACCATTAAAGATCAATCCTAAAGAGCTTGATTTTAGGATGAGAAACGCTCTCTCTCCTCTTCAAGTCTCTCAATCACTCATCAACCACAAGGTCCATGAGCTTTCGATCATTTGGCTCAGTTAATTCAAACCTTTAATGGGGTTCTAGAGGAGATTTTGAGGTGAGTAATAGGTTAAAGGATAGTGTGAATAAGGATTTCAGGGTCTTTATACGGGGTCTTCGTTTGGGGTGTGAAAAGCATGGAGAGAGAAGCAATAGTTGGAGGAAGAAGAATGAAAAGAAAGGTTTCATTTTATAGCTATTCTTAAAGGGTCTTTTCATCATAATGTTAGAGATAATAATGAAGATTAAGTAGTTGGATGGTAAGGTAAGGTTGAAGAAAAAAGTCCCTAGTAAAAGTTTTTTTAATTTTATTTTTTTTACTACAGAGAGAGAAAGAGGAAAAGAGAAAGAAAGAGGAAAAGAGAAAGAATGAGAAAGAGTAAGGCAGAATAAGAGGGTTAATATAGTAATTTAGTTGTATTACATCTCTTGCTTGTCTTTTTTTTTTTTTTTCCTCCAAAGGAAACAGAAAGTAAACAGATCGTAAATGTTGCAAATAGAATTTGAGGCCGGGCTTGCATTTTGGTCAACCTAATTGGGCTTCCTGACTTCGTGATCAACTTTGCAATCCCATGGATCGGAGTTCAGTTGGCCCATCTTGGTCATATTTATTGTCTCTAAAACAATGTCATAAGACTTTGATCCCATCACTTCTCCAAACCATAAGGTTGAGAAACTTGGCTAATCGCATGCACTTGTTTTAAGGAAATAAATCGAGTGAGGGGGTGTGTTATCAAGTTCAGCCACCAACATGACCAACTGTAATAATTACTGCCAAGTCGCTATATCAAACAAGGAAAAATAATGGAATAAGTACTAGTAAGCGAGATAGAGATAGCTGAATTTTCGAGCTTAGTATTTAGTGTGACATGGTCTACATCGCAGATATTGAACATTTAACGTCCAAATACTGGTGGCAACCATTAATGCTTTCATCCATCTGTGTTACAATCAATGTATCGTTACCCATATGGGTCAACCTTTATTGTTCTTCTCCTCTTTAGATTGAATTAACGGGCCAGCCACCTGTCCTTAATAAATGAATGTAAATATCATGAATGCACTCTACGAACTTTCACCTTCAAGCTAAAGGGCGGGCCAATTTGTCATATAAAGGTTACAACTCCCGCAGTTTATGACTGGAACCCAATTAGTCTTGTGTTTTCTCGGATTTATCAAAAAGTTGGGGCTATTATGGGCACTAGGGAGATTAAACCAGCTGTCAATCTCCCTGAGACTGCAGGCAATTTGAATCTGAATTCTGATACAGTTAGGAGAAAGAAGCTTGGAGTTTATTTCATCGAGTCGGATGACAGGAGGACAGCTTTTGGGCGTGGTTATACTGGTGGAACGACACCGGTTAATATTCGAGGGAAACCTATTTCTGATCTATCCAAAACTGGTGGCTGGATTGCTGCCTTTTTCATCTTTGGTAAGTAAGTAAGATGCTTATGTTTTACATAACTTGAGTAGGATAGAGAGGTGCAGTTTCCATCAACTTCTCCTCCAAGTCTGTTATTAGTTGTATGAACTAACGTCGTAGCTTCAGCACTTATGTATGTAATGCTCCTTTTTGGTTTGCAGGAAATGAAATGGCAGAAAGAATTGCATATTTCGGCCTTTCTGTAAACATGGTGGTTTTTCTATTTTATGTTATGCATAGACCCTTCTCCAGCTCTTCAAACGCAGTCAACAATTTCCTGGGCATTTCACAAGCATCCTCTGTGTTGGGAGGTTTCCTAGCCGATGCCTACCTCGGTCGATACTGGACAATAGCAATCTTCACCACAATTTATCTTGCGGTATGACATGTCAAAATACCAATTCCTATAAATAATAATCTGCTTCTGAGTTCTACTCATGTTGGCTACCTTACGTATATTTTACCAAACATCTTTCTCTCTATTCAGTTCTCGACTCAGCCAATGAAAATTTTTTCCTCCCCAAAATACCTGAACGCATGTTGCCCTTTTTTGGGTGATTAATTATTACTCTTTTTCTCAGGGTCTGACAGGAATAACCTTGTGTGCAACTGTGGATGCTTTAGTACCAAACCACGAGGATTGTGATCAGCTAGCCCTCCTATTAGGAAACTGTGAGCCTGCAAAACCATGGCAGATGCTTTACCTATATACCGTCCTCTATGTTACGGGTTTCGGGGCTGCTGGCATAAGGCCTTGTGTCTCTTCGTTTGGAGCTGATCAGTTCGATGAGAGAAGCAAAGACTACAAGTCACACTTGGATAGATTCTTCAACTTCTTTTATCTCTCTGTGACGATTGGTGCTATTGTGGCCTTTACTTTAGTCGTTTACATCCAAATGAAACATGGTTGGGGGTCTGCCTTCGGTTCACTAGCCATTGCTATGGGGATATCTAACATTGTCTTCTTTCTTGGAACTCCTCTATACAGGCATAGGTTGCCCGGGGGTAGCCCTCTCACGCGGGTTGCTCAAGTCCTTGTTGCAGCTTTTAGAAAAAGGGAAGCCGCCTTTTCTAGCAGTGAATTGGTAGGCCTTTATGAAGTTCCTGGCAAAGGATCAGCTATAAAGGGTAGTAATAAAATAGCGCACACTGAGGATTTTAGGTGCGTTTTATTTTCTGTCATCTGATTGCTAGAAATTAATTAATCAAATTATACAAGGAAGGAATAACACACCTTACTCTCCTGGACTCCAACATTTCCATCTCCTCAAAAGTTCTGCTTGGATGTCGCGTTTTCCTTCATTTCTCACATGATCTATTCCATTTCTGATATATTCTCGATCTGTTTGGTTCTCTGTGGATATTCATACTTCTATTCCGACTTATTTGCGTCTGATGGTGGCAGACACGTGTTTTGATTCCAAAATGAAACCAAAACTGACAGGCCCAATAGGCTCAAAATCTGTTTTTGCAAATACTCCAGAGGTGCACATATCCTTTCTATCTTGTAACATGCATATCTGTGGAAGATAAAATTGTATAAAATCATATAGAACCTGATAAAATTACAAATTTTGTAGACTTGTATACTTAAATTAATATTTCTATTAAGTGTTTGCATCAAAACGATTCTGCATCTATTTTAATCACGAAAAAATCTTATAAAATCACAAACTCGTATAGTTTGATTTGCGATTTTGACAGCTATCACGTCTATTTTTCCCTTTTACAGATGTTTAGACAAGGCGGCTTTGCAGTTAAAGGAAGACGGTCCAAATCCAAGTCCCTGGAGGCTTTGCACAGTAACTCAAGTTGAGGAAGTCAAAATCCTTATTAAGCTTGTCCCAATAACTGCTTGCACAATAATGCTCAATGTAGTGTTGACAGAATATCTGACCCTCTCTGTGCAACAAGCATACACAATGAACACCCACATGGGACATCTAAAGCTTCCTGTCACATGCATGCCAGTATTTCCTGGCCTAAGTATATTTCTCCTGCTTTCTCTATACTACACCACATTTGTCCCATTATGTCGGCGTGTTACTGGGCATCCTCATGGTGCTTCTCAGCTTCAAAGGATAGGAATAGGTCTTGCTATGTCGATCATATCCGTGGCATGGGCAGGGGCTTTTGAGAGATACCGAAGAAACTATGCAATTGAACATGGATATGAGGCTACCTTCCTCACTCCTATGCCCGATTTAAGTGCATATTGGTTGTTGATTCAATATTGCCTGATCGGCATAGCAGAATTGTTTTGCATTGTGGGATTGCTGGAATTTCTTTATGAAGAAGCACCAGATGCCATGAAAAGTATAGGATCCGCTTATGCTGCTTTGGCTGGTGGAATAGGGTGTTTCGCAGCCTCCATACTTAATACAATCATAAAATCCGTCACAGGGAATGGCCAACAAGGGCGGCCTTCATGGCTGTACCAGAATATAAACATGGGACGGTTCGACTATTTTTATTGGGTGCTTACGGTATTGAGCTTGATCAACTTCTGTGTTTTTTTGTACTTAGCACAAAGGCACGAGTACAGGGCAGAGCAGAAAAAGGAGCCAGGGGAAGAACAAGCTCTAAAGACCAAAATGAGCACCCCTAGCTAAGGAGAGGACAAGAAAGGGTGTAGTTTGCCGAACAAAAGTTTAGGTTATCACATGAATTACTGCAATGTTTACAAACAAGTCTTCGTTACCAAACATTTATCAGAATATTAGAAGCTCACTGCGATCGGATTGACTTTGCCTCTTTCCCGGAGTTACACCATCATATACAAGTCCTTTTTGTTTATTCAAAGCATATTTTGGTTCAAAAATCCGAAATCAAACTCATCCTTTAGTAGAATCTGTATACTGTAAAATTTACAGGTTTTTTACTTAGGAAATATTGTACTCATTATATACGAATATTGTGTTTAAGGATAAATTGTATTAAATATAAGCATAACATAATTATTAAGAATATATATATATATATATATATATATATCAACTAGTGTAAATAGAGTGCTCTTTACACCTGGATCCTGGGTTATGTATAACTTTTGCCCTAAAGGAACCAACGTCATGTTTTTTGTGCTGAAATGATGTACATCGAACTGGAAATATCATGTTTTTTATTACTCCTAAAATCTGTTTTTAAATGTTGTCTACTCTACACTACCTAGTCTAATTACCTTTACATTTTGTATCCACAAAGACCAACGAGACAATGAGATTCAAGATATGTGGATAACAGCGACATCCTTTCGAGGAAGATTAATATATTGAGTGACTAATTGGATCGAGCAAAAGTCTCAATGGGATAAATTATGGTGTCATTAATTCGTGCACGGGAAAGATATGCAATTTCAATGAAGTGAGGGTTAAGACAAGCGAATGAAGCTATGGAAATGGAATTCATATCCTCTACGGCCGCCAAGTGTAGGACCTGGTCAACCAACATTGGACAATTTGTCTTTGTCCCCTAACCGGTCTTCTTTATTTTATTTTTATTTTTTTCTCCCCTCTTCCCCCCCTCTAACTAACTTTATATACTGGTTGCTCGACATCTTTGGTGTTTGTGATGATAACATCTACTGAGACGGAAAAGGCACAAAATTTGTTCAGCAATGGAAAGTTGTTTCCTTGCTTTAAAGTGAAAAAGGCAAGAATATTATGAAACAGGTTTTGTAACAAGTTTGTGTCGTTATTGGGAGTATATTGTCAAAGTATGTCTTTGGGCATACAGTACATTGCTTATCCATAAGAAATTGGCACACCCCAAGTGTTTTCGCTGATATGTCTTTACCGGCAAGCTTTCCAAGAACGACTTGGCAGAGCAACAAACGAATCATTTCGTGCCACCTTGGTGTCAATGTTGAAGCTACGAAATACCTGGGGACCTCAAAATGGTTGTACGAATAAACTTCATTCATCATTTCAAAGATCAATGGAGTTTTGCTGGAGAAGATTGATTTAAAGTGTAAATGGTTGCGGTGAAACATCCCTTGCATCCAATTTTTTGCAAAGTTTCTAAAATATTCCCTGTGCTTTAATTTTCACATATTCATTGAAAAGTTCATGATTTTACTTTCAAATTTTGAAAAGGGCCTTACTTCGTAAAAACCCTTACCATTTTGTGCTACTGAATAAATTGCAACAAGAAGTTAGTAAGCTACTGAAAATTTTCTAATTCTACTAAGGAGCTTATAATTTATTCCTCAAATTTTGATCATTCCTCATGAAGGTTATTGATTTGACTAATGCTATGGCAATCAATGTGACACTTTGTTATTTTCTAAAATATCTGTAGCTTCCCTGTAAAAATTGCTATTTTAATTAAAAGTTTCGCAACTCCTCTTTAATTTCGTAACTCCATTCCTTGAATTTTTGAAAAATTTATAAATTTTCCAAACTTGCTTAAATACTAATTGTAACTTCACCTAATAATTTTTGCATTCCCTAAAAGTTTGTAACTTTACATATTTTTCCAAATTTCCTTTAAGTATGTAACCCACGCCCGTAAATCGTAATATTGTAATAAATTTCCTTACATTTTGTAAATATGCTTTATTTCGTAAAATCCCTTAAAATATTATAAGTCGTTTCAAATGTCTGTAATTAATCTTAAAAAATCGTAATACATTGGTAACATATTTTAAAAATCACAACCGTACAAAATTTATCATAAGTCCACTTAACACTCTTACAAAATTTAATCTGGAAAAACACTGAATATTTCCTAATTTGGATTATATTCCCCAAATCAACTCACCATGTCATGGTTTCTCTTATATTTCTTAATCCGCATCAGGTTACACAGAGATGATCATAATTTCACAGAAATTGTGTGGTTTCTCATGGTAATTTCTCCTAACAAATTGTAACACAAACGACACTGCATAAATCTTCATTAGTTCATAATTTAACTGTAATTTTATAACTGTTATTGGTAATTCCCAACTAACATTTCACTTTGTAACTTTTGCAAAATTTTTGTCAAATCCTTTCAAATTAGTAGAATCAACTTTTTTAACCTCTTAAAATCACATTGTATTTTGTACAAGGTCTTAGTACTCGCAATTTTACATAGTTAATTTTAATTCCACACTTATTATCCCAACACATCACACACATAAAACCAAAAAAAAAAAAACAAAAGAAAGAAAAATTGTCATTTCACTCAAAATCTTTATTATTTGCTGTTTGCTACATACATATATACTACTACTAAGCAAGAACCTTGTGACATGGATCTATTTTTCGCACTACTACATAATTTTCTATAAAAATTGTACTTCTATTCAAAACTACGTATATTTTCATTTTATTTCATAATTTAACTGTATTTTGTCAAACAGCATACATTTCGAACAGCCATCCAAATATAACAGCCTCATATTCTTCTCATGTCCTTGATAGAGATATTTTTATGTTATTTATAGCCACCCAATTCCAAATGGATTGGTTTATACATTTAATACACAATCTATTTAAACAAAAAGACTCCTAGCACACGTTCACTTATGAGGAATTGAAATTACATTCACAAGTGAACTGAAATTACATTCTCTCATCATTTTTTATTATGACGTTTATTTAATTTTTTATCACAGAATCGCAATTCTATAATTTCACAAAAATCTCTATTAATTAAAATCAAATACTACCACCATCATGACCGCCACCATAATCGCCACTACTATTATTATTATTATTGTCATCACGACCATCATCATCAATCACCACTTTATTACTACTATTACCACCACCCTTAATCGCCGTTACTATTATTACTATCAACCACTACCCCATCATCGAGATTAATTGGAAAAAAAAACTTAAAATAATTTAATTATTAAAGTTATATTATATATATTTTTAGATTTTTTATAAATTCAACTAAATAAAATAATTTATATTACACCCTTATTCCATTCCCAAAAAATTCCAATTCCAATTCCATTCCTTGAAAAACCATTAATGAATGGCTAATGCACCTGCAGAGAAAAAGTGATAAAGAAACTTTCGACACCCCATTAATCGAAAAATGACAAAAAATTTTCTCAAATGCTATAAAGCTACCATAGAAAAAGGGCTTCCTCGAAGAATCATTCATAATCCTATAGCTGAGAGCATGAGCAATCTCCAAAAGGGACACCCAACTAATTGTCCAAGCGTTGCATTGATGTTCGACGACGGTTCAATCCTATATCGATAACATAATCACACGTTCACGTTCTTCAGCCTTTATCAGATTTAGGAAATCTTCTAGACAACAATGACTATTTTTAGAATCTTTCTACCATCCTGTCTCTTTTTTCATAAGACCCGTACCGTTATCCATCTCATTCTTAATTTAATTATTTTTAAAACTGAACCATTGAATATTCAATAATTCAAATTTGAAAACATGAAAATAAATAGTAAAATAATGAATGGAACCAATCCCGTTAAAATTAAAAAAAAAAAAAAAAAAAACAGGACCATAGACGGTTCAATCTATAAACATCACCATATCTGTGATGTACAACAATCTCAGAAGCAGAAAAAGAAACACGTTAATGGAAGTGATTTCTTCAAATGTGTTTCTTTCAACGAGGGTATATTTAGCCATCAATGGTAAATCTTTCTGTACAAATAAAAATACACCGTAAAAAGGCAAGAAAACACAAAGAAAATTAGACATCACTTTCCATTCCATGCAGCCTCATCCAACCTGCTGAGCAAATTCCATGCAGCCTCTCATCCAAACTGCTGAGCAACTTTATTTACATAATCCATGCATCCCTATACATATTTTGATGCTTCATTGTCAAGTACTTGAAATCCTAAGGGCTCTCACAAAACTCCATCTCCTGGTTTTCCACAAAAGCCAAAGAAAAAAAAAGAAAGAAGATATATATATATATGAGGATGCATTCCAGTACATTCCAACTTAAAACAGAAATACAGCAGAAAAACCTCACTTCTGCATAAAGTATTTTTAGTCCAAAAATATCCACAGCATATAAAACATATGGGGCTCATGGATGCTGTTATGTTCCATGGGAACTGAAGATGTATATTGTTCTTTAGGTAAGTTAAACTGGTAACTCCTAAAAGCTTCCAATATCACGATACACTGCCATCTCCTATGGAATGATATTGCACCGCTGCAAAATTTTCATAAATGCACATTCCCCTTGAAAATTTTGTAACCACACAGACACCCCTAATAGGTTCCATCTGGGCGGTCTCCGTGGAAGTCAAAGGAGTAATTGAAAACTGAATATATTGATTTTGGTGTAATTTCACAATTGGTGTATGTACCTTTTTCTTTCAAGAATTTCCAGGGTTAATTAGAAGCATGACACTGGTTAAAGAATCATTTCCGTGCATATTAAGTTTGACTTCTAGGACAAATAACAACATAAGTTCAGCACCATATTATATTTGTAGGGTTGATGAAGTAAAGCAAACCAGTATTGGGATCCAGCAGAATATAACACAACATTGAGACTCCTTCATTTCACGAGACATGAACAGGCAACAAAGACATCTAACTACATCAGACATGCAACTGCAATTGCAGTAATGAAAGGACAGAAAATTTTACAAATAATATGTTGGATAAAGCCAACCAACTTGGAAGGAGTAAGGCTTGAGTTTCACAGTGAGTATGCAGGAAAAATATATGTTGAAGTCCTACAACTGTATGCTGGAAGCATACGGTGGAGAAAGTTTCATACCTTGCCACAGATTGGACAACTTTCACTTCTTTCCATCCACTCATATATACAACCCAGGTGAAAATGGTGAGTGCATTTTGCTGTTATTTTGGGATTTTCTTCGGAATACTCTGCAGAAGTTTAAACTTACAATTACGAACATCATGCAAAATGGCCCTACTGGTTTCCCTCAATGCAATAACTGTTTCGCTATGGCACGAATACAAAGTCAAGCAGAAAAAAACTACGCAATGGAAAACTTAAAATCTTCACCAATTCAAATTCACAGTGTGCATTTTAAACAAAGCATGTTTCCCAGGGACCAGGAGATTGGATCTAGCCATAAGAAGAATGCTAGGATGATAAATATTACCTTCAAGGCATGTGGGACAAGCATCTTCATCTTCTGATGAGGACTGTGTGTAAATTAGCCCTTGTACAACCTTGGTTGTTAAAGCTTTCTCTGAAGATCCGAGATGCCCAAATTTACCCTCCTCTTCAGAGTCAATGCCATTCCATCTCTTTCCAGGACCCAGTGAATCTACTCCAGAACTGCTTATATTCCTTCTCACAGGCTGCAAATCATCTTGTAAATGTGCTGTTGTCTTCTCTCGCCTTGAGACTAAACCATCACGCTGTAAACGGGAGTATCTCTGGTCAGCATCAAATGGCAAAGGCCTCGCCATAGAAATCTGAGCATCATTCACACAATTGTCTGGTGCTGCGGTGACCAGCCCTGATGATGACAAGGAACTAGCTCCTTGGATTTGAGATGTCACAGGGCGTCCATCCAGTCTCTGAAACATTCCTCTGTACTGTATTTGCAGAGTGAAACATCAAACATGAAACATATATCAAAGTAAGCATACCAACTGGTAAAATTACATAGAGAACAGGTAAGAAAAGGGGCCTCCAATGATGCATTAGTACCATCTCAGTGTAATTCTACCTTTAACTTCCTAGCAAAGTAACTATAGCAATTAAAATAAAACACGAATTCCAATGGACAACCAAATTCATCATATTATGCATAGATCATTAATTACAATGTGAACACCAGCCATTTAATTCATTTGATGACTAATGTTTATTTGAACGTGCATGCCATCCTCTTCTACATATGGATTAAAATCGAGGTGATCTTCATATATTCAATAAAAGGAAGATACCGAAGTAAAATCAGATTAAATAATTATAAGCTAAGTGGAGGCAATCTTGTGGGTGAGGAGGTGCTTTGATTTGCTGAAGATACAAGTTTGAATAATGAATACAAACTGGAACAGTCTTTATTGTTCCCACTAAGAAGTAAAGAATTAATCCAAGATGGCCATAGACCCTGCCTCATATCCGATATCTAATTCCATAAATGCTTTGCCTGGGCTGCTTTTTATTCCAGGTGAGGAGGCTACACAACCCCAAGACCTTGTCTTCCTTCGGTGAACACACGGTGCTGTGAACTTTGTTTGGAGAGCATGGACTTATCCGCAGCCTATAGGAAATTCCTCATCTTCACCTCAAATCTTCTTGAAAGAGAGAAAACTGAGGACCAATAGACTTGGACAGAGAAGAGAATGGATTTAATCAATTGCAGTGGGCTAGCACAAGATAAGCGGTGATTTCTTCAATGATTAATTCACATAGTAATCTTCTGAGCCAAAGTCAAATAATCATCCATTCTCAACATTGAGGGAGTTAAAGGGACTCCCAGATATCTCATAGAAAACCTACCAACTTGAAAGCCCAAAACATTGGCAAGTCTTGCTTTGTCATCCTCACATAAAGCTGCAACAAACAAAAAGCTTTTCCCAGAATGCTCAGGAAATTCATTGAGTCATTCCAACTCTTTCACCAAATCTCTCCAATGGAAATCCAAAAGGTCCTCCTTTAGCTTCAAAGCAAAAATCCCCAAAAGCACCTCCATAAACAAATAAAAAACGTTTGGCAATGAAGAGTCATCCTGCCAAACACCTCTAGTCCTGCAAAAAGACCCCACCAACACACCATTGTCATTCATGGAAGATCTGGAGGAAGATATGCAATTCACCACCAGCAAATTATCAAACGATTTCCTCAAATCAACTTCAATAGTGCATCTAGGGGGTCCCACATTACTATTATAACCAATCACAAGCTTTTAGGCTAATGAAATATTATTAGTGATTCTATGACCCTCTACAAAAGCAGACTGCTCCTTACTGATAAGATTGCATGCTCTTTGAGCGCTAGCACGAAGCGCACTATCACTTCGGGCTCACTAAGCACTCCATGCCTACTCTTATATGCTCAATATCCAATCCTTGAGATCTTCATTTTGCTGAAACAAATAGTATGAAATGTTTCCATCTTAAAGCTTAACCAACTCTCAAGATCTGCATAACTCCTCACTCCCAACAATTGAACCATTATACTTAGTTGTATATTGGATAACATTCCTAATTTCAATGTGCTTAGTGTTCCCATGTCCAAGCTTAACCAATTTACTCCAGCTTTTTGTCTAACAAAACTTTCTTCAGCCACTTTTTTTGGAGGATAAGTAGGAAGTGTTTCCATCTCCAAGCTTAACCAATTTATCTAGCTTCTTGTCAAACAAAACTTTCTTCAGCCACTTTTTTTATGTAGAAATCCTTGAAAGCTTCCTCTTCCTCCTTAAACTCCTCACTCCCACCACCAACATCAATTTTCGACAAGGAACTGTCATTGTACGAGCAAGACTCAACTCTAGCCAAAATATCCATAAAATGTCTTTATAATTACAACTCCTTTAAAAATCCTCAACTTAGTTTAAACATATACATAGCAGTACCACTCACTTCTGCCAACCAAAATCTTTCAAGGACTTCTTTAAACTAAGAATGGTTTTGCTAAGAGTTCGTGGATTTGGAACGGATTTCTCTATTCTTCGAACTTGACTAAACAAAGGGAATGATCTAAAATACCAGAAATAAGAAAACATGCTTCAATTGTCAAAACAAAAGTGAAAGTTTGGTTAACTAAGGCTTGGTCAAGTTTCATACTATAGGCTCAATGTGTTCTACTAAACCTAATGAAAAACACCTCTGAGATTATCAAACTTTGTATTTTCTACTGAACCTAGTGAAAAACATATCCAAACTTCTAAGATTATCCAAATCTGCAAGGAAGCAACATTCATTCAACTCTTACATTGAAGACCACCATCGTTCTCTACACCCTTTACCTCTTGTATCACTCTAGATGTTTCTAGATCCCCAATCACCACAAAGGGTAAGCTCACCACCCTTTAACTTATGGATTTTATAGTCCCATAAAGGTTTTTAGAGTTGATAAGCGAAGGTCTCGTTCAACATGTCTTAAGAGGCAAAAGAGGTATACATGCAATAAATGAATGGATTTGGCAATTGTAGCACATGACTTGCTACAAAACTACTGCTTACACCAACAAAATCTAACTTCATCACAAGAATCCCAAATGCTACAAGGCTAGAAACACCTCCAAATAGGATCGACCTGAGCATCTTTGACTTCTGTATTTAGAATAGCCATGATCCCAAAACACTTAATGGCAGAAGACTTAAGGCAATCCCCTGATATTCTAACTCCCTATCATAATATCCATGAAGAAAAAGAAATAAGGATATTAAGATTCTGCCTGATGGAAGGTTAAGGGGGCTTTCAACTTTAGACCAAAAAGGGGAGGATGTCTTAGGAACTTTCTTTTTCTTCTCTTTATCTCAGGATCTCTTAGACTCCTTGTCCCTCTCTTTCACAGCTACAAGACTTACTCAAGTTCAACTTATTTCCTAATCGATCCTTCCTCTTATTATTCTCACATGAAGAGGGAGTACAATTCATCCCCTAAGGGCTTGACTTCTTCCTTCAATCAAAACCCATCACTCCCCTCTCCTTTCTAGGGGTCTGGTCTACAAAAATAGTATCAGAAGAATCTGGGTACTTACCAACACTGAGTTTCCGAGACCATAAAGACTACGGGTACTATGCAAATGTTATCCTAAGCCCCAACAAACAAGATATTTCAAACTCCCCTTCATATCCAAACTCATCACTCACATGCTTGTCCATGAACTCTTGAGATTGAGATGACAATTCCTTCCAAGAAAGCCACAGGAAATTCTAAGACACCTTCCTCACTACTCTCCATAATCAACTCCCCATTAGCAGTATTGAAATGAATAACTTAGCCTGTACCTGCTACAATCAAATGGCTTTCTAGAATTACACTTCTTACGCAACTTCCTAATGAACCATGTTTCATTCTCTTGGTTTACAAAACTCTCAGTATACCAAACTCAACAGTGAAATGGGCAAAGTGTGTTTGGTTTAGGACCACACATTCCTCAAGACTCTTTCATTCTACAATTAGCAGTCCAGAACAAACTCCTAAGCATAAATAAGCCACTTCTTTGGAGTGTTTTCTCCTCAAACTCATGCTACGCATCTAGCAAAGAGAAGAGTCAAATGCTCATCTATTCTTTTAATGAACTTCTTTCACTAATCAGTGGCAGGTTTAGTAACTCATATGATGCAAAAAATGCTTCTCTTTTAGCTGGAAATTCACCTTATTGTTTATTTTCAATTGGAGTGCAATGAAAGCAGGATCACTAAAAAAGCTATCCTAGCTAACCTTTAGCCAGGACAATAGTTCTTATAGTGTATTCTTCTATGCTAGTTTAGTTTTTTCCTTCTTTTTTTTAAAAATTTTTTTGGGCATCAATAGGAGTAATAGTGGATGTTTGAACACTTGCAGTGTGTGATACTTGCTCTTGTAGTCCATGTATTTATTCTTAGTAATACAATCCTTCCTTGCTTAGAAGCAAGGAAATGAAAAATTCTATCATTACTAAACACTTAGAGCACAAAGTTCAACCAAGGACATATTGCAAACTAATCTAGTGAGGAAAAACAAAGTTGTTACTAAGAACATGACCAACCAAAATGTTCAACCAGAATGAGCACCTTCAACTCCAAGCTCAAGAGGAGCAATGACTTGTTACACTCAATGATGGAAGGGAAGTCTACAAGCTTGCAATCCGCTATCTACTGTTCCCCAAGAATGAAGAATAACTTGTGCTGTTGTGCATAGCTTCTTTGAAGTCAGTTTTAGCTAAAAGAAGGTTTTTGCATCCCTCAAAGTAGAAAAACTCAAAGAAGAAACCTACAAGGATAGAGGGGTATCCCTCAGTTCAGATTGCTGCGCTTGATCATATTTGAATTGTACCCTTGTCTCAAAAAGAAGTCTTCTTTTTTGCATGCACAGGTAATAAGGAGTCGATACATATGGATATAGATGCTTACAAACCATCCCTATTTGCATGGTCAGTAATCCCCAAAACCTTAACTTTGAACTAAGAGATATTCCCTTTGAAAATGGGAGCACCTTTACCAAAACAAAAAGTGGTTTTAGACATAAACATATGGTTGGGAACCACGGAAGTGCTCCTAAAAAGAACCTGAGAAAACTTCTTACTAGTGGGACAAGAAGTTAAAAGAGTACTCTGTCTCTCTCTCACACATAAATAATCGCAAGACTAAGGAGGAAGGAAGGAAGGAGAAAAGGAGGTTAAGCTTAAGAAGGGTAGGAAGGAATGACAGGAAATTGTGGGAAGAAAAATAACAAGAATAGATAAGGAAGAGGAGGCTTCCCCACTAGTAAGTTGATGAGAAGGACTATGTGATGAAGGCGAAGGTTGGACAAAGGGGGGAGGGGGGGGGAGCAAGGGAAGTAAGAGCATAGGAAGAGGAGGGAAAAAAGAAAAGGAGAAAAATGGGAGCATTTTTAAAGAGAGAAAGCTATGGAAAGTGTTTGGAACTATCAACCATGGATTCATTAGAGGAAAGCTCCATTTGGATGTTATTAGCTTGCTGTCTCAATACAAGAAAATCCATTGCTTTTATGTTCCTTCATCTTGAGAATGAATGTGAACGAAGTTAGCCTGCATCTTATCCACCTTATTTGTCCTTGTAGAGTTCCACCATAACCTTGCTAGCTTCAATATGAGAGTAAGGTGGCAGTAATACTTAGCTCTAAAAGAAAAATTATCGCCATAGTGTAATGCTCCTTTTATTGAGATCATGAAGAGCCACCCAGCAATGTGTCATATAACAAACATGGAAAGAGGATCTAGTTAATGGAATATGTACTAAACAAGGTTGCCAACTCATCAAAGAAAATTCTCCACTCTCATAGTAATGAGGGCTCATTGGAAAGAACCATCTAATCTCACAAAAAATAAATAAATAAGATAAAACTACATAAAAATTCTAGCTTCTTATTATTGAACATAATGTCGCGCTTATACAAGACTTTTTATCCCTTGCCTAACTTACTAACCAGATATATAGACTCATGATATTTTTATCCTTACCCTCCTAACCAGAACTGAAGACTTGTTAAAATGAATTTCCCAGAACATCTCCTAAAAAATGCATAATAATATATCTGGAAATGACAAGATATATCTATTATTTTTCTATTGTAGAATAAACCTAACATGATTTCATAAAGTTTGAGATAATTCTTATTCAGGGAAATTATTAAGTAATATATGGACAAGATTACAAGTATTCAGCAAAGCAACATGCAAGAGTGTAGCCTGAAATGCATTCTACAGATTTTGAAGGAGAATAAAAATTAGTTGATATACAAAGTTTTCATTTTCTTTCTACTGATGCAGTCTCCTTCAGCCCTATTTGCTTACTATTAGCTTGATCTCGAAAGAACGTCCCCAGTTTTCTTCATTTTGACACTTGCCACTGAGACATAGCAAATAGGGATGAGAAGGAAAGGATGGCCAGCAAGCCTCCAACCTGACCAGAAGGATTCTATCCTATGCGTCAAGCTGATTTCCTCAGCTACTGATTGGTTTAGTCAGGTTTCAGAATCTCCCACATGGCACAAGTACACACCTCTATTTTATATATATTGTAGGTGTACCTATGTTGTACAATTAGTGCTCCTTATCCTTGGTATCAATAGCAAGTTTTTTGGTAAATAATTTGTCACATTCATACATATACCAACCAAAAGTAAAAACTAGCAAACCCAGACACATTCCAAAACCACACCCCTTCCCACCCCACCCCACACCACCCCCTCGCCCCCTCCCCCCCGGGCTTCCCTCCTCTTCTTAGAAACGAAATGCCAGTATTTTTTTAATCCCATGTGTACCCCTTTCTCATATAACACTACTGTGGCCCTTCTAGAACACACCGATTTGTTGCTAGGCTATACTTGTATAAGCCTTTACAAAATTTTTCTCCATATCAACTTTCTTGGGACAGAAGTAGGAAGCTCCAGAAGAGGCATATTTTCAACACAACTATGTATTGTGTACGTATTTAATTGGTTGAACAAAAAAACTTTTGATAGATGAAAAAACTATTTGATGCTCAAATAGATTCAGCTAGTGAAAGATGAGTGGAGGTAAATGGTAACCCCAAAAGACAGATGGATATTGGTATGTTACATTATTTTGCCTGAGTCTAAATGTTATGCATGAATCACAAGCAACAGAAGAATCTTTGGAGAAAATGTATTCACACAAGAGCAATAAGGAAGCTGAAAATGGATGTATTTGTAATTTCTGTGTTCTTTAATTTATTAGTTGTTGTAGGTGTGTACTTATGTGTTGAGTTTGTTTGCAGTGTTGTGACCAGTGGGTATTGTACTAGTCAGAGGTCTTGCGTCTAGGAAGTCAGAGATCTTGTGAAGGGAAATTGTTCAGCAGTTATTTTATTTGAAATAGGCGAGATTGCAGTTATGCTGGATGTCAGAAATAGAGTAAATGTAGGACTGGGGCATTTTGAATGTAGCAGTTAATCCAAGTGCAATAGGGTGTCAGAATATATGTAGCAAAAAAGACAAAAGTGAAGACAAGTCCTATTATTTTCTGAAAAGTTAGAATTATTGAATTCTAAAGGAGATCATGGGGTTCTCTCTAATAAAACGAGCCCTAACTAAGAGATTGTCGGGTTCTCTCAATTAACGAGCCCTAAAAATGAATTTTCAAAACCAATCTTGTAACACTAGGGTTGAAATTACTTTTGCCTTTAGTATGGTTTCTAGTATAAGTCATCTCATTGAGTCTTTTATTGGAACATGGTCACTCAGATTGTAGGTTTCATGTTAGAAGGCACTGGGATAGCATAAATGGTGCTAAAAAAATGGTCCATGTTTCATACTCTATCACATACCCATTTTAAAATAGATATAAGATATGATGAGCCTCCACCTTGTTTAAGTAAATCGCCCACTGACTAAATACAGTATCCATGTTCGTAAAAATATCACATACCCACATTAGGATGTGTTGATAGGATATTCTGACCTTGAGCCCCCCTAGGCCACGCTAATCAGGCTAGACTCATGGCCTAGCCTGTAATTTGTCCAAATCCGGCCTCTTTGTCCACCTAATTGACCTTAACCCAAGCCCTTTAAATGACTTGCCTAGTTATAGCAGCCCATAATGGTTAAAAGATAAAAGATAAAGCTTAAAGACTAAGTTAACAATCATCCCCCTACAAATCAAAACCACATAGGATTACACAACTCCACTACCCTCAATTTATGGACCTGCCATCTGCCTACTAACGGTCCCTCAACTTCCGACAACCCTCTTTTATAAACATCAAGTCACCTCTTAATGGTAAACTACTTAATCACTTTGCGCACTTGGCTTACTCTCCACATTCTTAGCATTCACATTCTTTCGACTACCCAATACTAACTTAAACATCAAAGTAGCTATACCAAACAATATTTCAGCGCCCCTTACTGTGTTTTCTTTTGCAAGCTAAACGAGTCACAGCGCAAAGCTCAATCTTCTTATCACTCTACCAGCTAGTTCCTATTGACAATAGGATGGATATAGGATATAAGAATGTAACCATACACAACTAGCAATTGTAGTGACCAGAAAAGGGGTAAAAAAAAAAAAAAAACAATTTTCAGAAAGAAATAAAAGTGTGTAGGCTGGTCATTGAGCTCTTTATAAAAATAAATAAATAACTAAGTAAGTGATAACACCTAACATTGCAAATAGAGAAAGTGTTATATGCACAGGTGCAGGATCTAGTTTAAGGGTGAAATATGCAAAGAAATTAGTGAAGGCTCCTTAAAGAGAGCCCTCTAGTCTAACAAACAAAAGGTAAACAAAAATAGAATAACTGATATTTCTGGCTTCTTTATTTCTTTTGTAAGACTAGTCATTTATAAAAGTTTGGGACTGTTGACATCTAAAAATAAGAAGATAATCTTTGAAGAATATTTATATATCAAATTCTTAAGATAAAAGATAACAATTTCCTAATATATCCACTAAAAAACTCACAATGATTATCTATGTAAAATTATGAAAAGACGAAAATAACCAAAAGAGTAATTTACTTTTATTTTGTAAACTATATCCCTAAGAGAAAGCCTCTTCTTTGTATAAAAGGACACAAAGCTGCAAATGCAATGGATGTGAAGTCCTCTAATCTAATCTTCAAATTTGATATTATGAAGAAGCTTTAAATGGGATAACAATATAAGGATTTTTACTCAAAATCATATTATAAACATGGAAAGTAGGAAACAAGAGTCCTAATTTTGCGAATCTCTCTCTAACTATTTATTCATTGTCCAGTTGCAGTAACCAGTAACAACCAATGATAAGAGCTAATTAATGTCCAATACACAAAGTGCCATGCTCTTAGTTTTCTATCATGTGAACTAGGTAGAAGTTGCATGGTGGTAAGTACTGAACAACTGCGACCACAGTACATTAGAACATCTTCAATTTCCACAGAGGACAAGCACTACACGTTTTTTGGGTTCATTGACCTCATACATTTGCTTTCTACAAATACAAGAAAAACAAATCTTAAGCATTGCCACCTACTAGCTCTGTCAGAAAATGGTTATAAGCGATCATAACACTGCTACATTGTCAGTCACTTATATTACTAAGTTGGACCCAAAGAATTTAACCATCTTTAATAAACTATGAACAATAAATGACCTATCATTGAAGTGAGTAAAGAAACATCTAGAATGCTGAACCAGGACACAACAGTACTAAACAAGGTCCTGAGATTGTCAAGTCATAGGCTTGAGAACTTTATGAACAAGGACACAAAGCAGTTGTCTAAGTAGTATGCGGAAGAATTTATGACAAAATGGATAAATGTAATAACATGTAAAAATGCACAATGCAAAAAATGAATATATGGCAAATCAATTTTAGAAACTGCACACAGAGACTAGTACTCCTTTTAACAGACCTAGACTAGAAGATTTGATTCAGGAAAGGATTAATCCTTTAGATGGAAACAACTTGGTCAAATCCATCATAGATGAGGAGATCAAAACGCTTTTTGGTCCTTAGCAAAGGACAAAGCCCCCAAACTTGATGGATATGGGGTGAATTTCTCTCATGATGCTAGGGGACTATAGGAACTGAAATGTATGTGGCAATAAGGACTTTTTGCAACGGGGAAGCTTCTAAGGGAGGTAAATTCTGCATATATTTCTCTTGTACCATCCCACCTCAGTCTACCACTTCAGACTAACTGCTTGTTCTAATACTTTATACAAATGCATATCAGAAATTATTGTTGAACGCTTGAAAAATGTAATCATTCTTTGGTGGGCAAAGAATGAATCGCTTCATTAAAGGAAGAAGAATGGTAGATTATGGTTAATTGCACAAAAATTGCTCAAAGGATATCACTTGAACAACAAAGGAGCAAGATGGGCACTCAAAGTTGACTTAATGAAAGCATATAATAATGTGAGATGGAACTTCTTGGAGCAACTTCTTTTGATCCTTAGTTTTCCTAATTAATTCACAAAGTATATTACGATTTGTATAGCAACACTTATGTTTTCTATAAATATTAATGGTGAATTGGCAAGGTATTTCTCCTCCTACAGAGGCCTTAGGTAAGGGAATCTTATGTCCCCCTTATCTCATTGTATTCATTATGGAGGTGCTTTCCACCATTCTAAGGGAAAAAGGATCTTCAATTGGATTCCACTACTATTGAAGATGTAAAAAAGTAAAACTTCATCACTTTTGCTTTGCCGATGATATCATGAGGTGATAAGCAATTTGTAAGTTTAGCAAAAGAAGGCTTAGAAGAGTTTCACCTTCTACCAACCTCAAAAGCCAGTCCATTGAAAAAGTCAAGTTTTCTTTAGAGGTGCAAGTGAAATGGTAAAAGCTATGATCACTATAATGGTGGGTTTTGAAGTGGGCACTCTTCCTATACACTACCTTGGTGTTCTACTCTCTTCTTCCAGGATTTCCAAAGCCTTGTGCATGGATTTAGTTTAAGAGTTTGACATAAAATTGAACCACTAAACTGGTAAATCACTATCATATGCAAGCTGCACACAACTTATACAAAGTATCCTATTCACTCTTCAAGTTTACTAGTCCTCTATTTTCATCTTCCAAAAAGCATTTTATTGATCATAAGGTCCAAGATGAAGTGTTTTCTAAGCCTATAAAGAAGGGAGGTTTAGATACTTTTGACATTCAGCTCTGGCATCAAGTTGCTCAATTGAAGCATATCTAGTTACTTTGTTTGGACCAAGAAGATGCACTTTGTCCTAGCTAGGTGAAAGAACTCCTTAAGGGAAAGAACTTCTACCGCGTTAAAGTCCTAAGCGATGCATCCTAGGCTTTGGCCAAAATTTTGCAAACTAAAACTTTAGCTTTGCAACTGATGAAATGGAAGATATGGATGATAGTGCAATTTCTATTTGATATCACTAGAGGAACCTAAGGGGTCCATTGGTGGATTGGCCTGGAGAAAGGGCCAACTTAGCGGTGGCATGATTTGAAACCACCAAATTGAACTCTTTTCTAGCTGCCAACAGATGGCGCTAGCCAAATGGTGAGTTTTGTGATGATATTAGATCATCTTTGGGCACAGTCAAACCAAATTCAACCTCCACGAAAAAGTTAGTTTGAAAGAGGAGTTGTCAAATGAGTTATCCATCAGGTCAGCCTATTGTTTAGCAAAGATTAGCACTCCTAATGTGTTGTGGTTCTCCTTGGTCTCGGACAAGTCCAGAGCTCCAAGACTGCTTTCATCTTATGGCTTGTTGCTTAAGAAAAATAACTCACCATGGGCAAACTCATACAGTAGAGGATCATCATAACAAATTGCTGCCTAATGTGTGAAAGGGAGGAGCAATAACATGAACATCTCTTTTTAAATTGTGATTTTGCCACAGATATTTGGCGAAGTGTTGAGATTTTTTTGCATGGACAGCAATAAGATGGTCTACTATAAGCTCCTTAGACCTGTTTTCTTCCAGAGGCAGGGCTTTAAATGGACAGTGCAGGAAGGCTATTGCTGCTGGTTGCTACTACATTTGGAAAGAAAGAAACCACCACCGAAATGGAGATGTTGCATACCCTATAGAGACTGTGTCTAGGACCATCTTTCCTGTATCTTGTAATTTCGTTGTTGTTTCTTGTTGTCTTATAGTGGCTTGTCCTTTTTCTATGGAGCACCTTAGAGCTTTATGGCCATTTTATCGACCAAGGTATCCTCTTGTTCTTCAAAATCTAGTTCAATAGCACAGGTTTTTCTTGTGCTCCTCTTTCTTTGAATACATTTTCACCTTACCCCAGAAAATAAATATAGCAAATCAAGTAGTAAAAAAAATATATCACGTGCCCAGATATAGCTGCTCCAATTACAGCTGCTCCCATCCATTAACCAACAAAAATAAATAAATGAATAAAATATCCAAGATAAAGGATCTAATTCTAAAAATGCATAAGTAAAATACCAATGATTGAATCTCAGTTTTGAACATACCCCACTGAACAACTGGTGGAAGAAGAATCTGAAACATATGCAGTTCCTATAAACTGAGTTGTTAGGATAAGCAAATTCTTCAAGATCATCAGTTCGTGCACAGCAGCAGAAAGCACCCATGCCAATTCTCCCAAAAGATCTTGAAAGCAACTAATTGAGAATAACATCATCCAACATAAATTGGAAATTTTTTATTGCTCTATAATAGTGAATTGAAGCTCAAAAAGAAAGGAAGATAAAACCTACTAAGCAGATGAAATTACTTCATAACAAAGGTTGCATTTGTTTTTGCCTATATTTTTCTATGTTTCAAAGTATTTCACTTGAACAAGTTCGATTGAATTATACTACAAAAACAATGCTCAAGCCTTGTTCTCACTAGATGTGGTGCCTAACAAGCTCAATAACTAAATTAGGGAAATTCTCTTTCCAATATCAAGTAAAAATCTGATACATATCAAGATGAATGAAGGCCTAAGGTCAAAGGTTGGTGTAGTTAGCTATTATATTAGTATTAGAATACCAAGTCGTACTAGGGTTTTTTAGTGATGGTCAAATTTGATTCTAGCCATATTGCAATGTATCTAAATATAGGGAGTATCTATAAAGAACAGTTAGGTGGTTTAGAGGTCATTCCAGCATCTTCTGATCTTCCCATTGGAATTATTAGGAGCTGTAGCTCTGATTTAGAAGCAGATTTGCTTGGGTCTTTGTCTTTATGACAAACTAACCATCTGACCCTATAGATATACTCCCTACACTAGACATCTTGCCATATAGCTACGTTCCATGGGCCAATTACTAAAAGATTCTACTACTTGGATCACTATTCTAATACCTGTATGAAAGCTAACTACACCTAATGTTGACCTCAGGCCCTGAGGCCCACATTTATCTCCTTAGTAATCTTAAAATCAAAACAAGCAATTATTGGATATCACAACGTTTGCCAGTGGTGGCTGCATCAGTCAGCAGTCTACAGCAATTATAGGAGGCAGCAGTAACTTACCCAAAAAAGGTGGCAGCAGTAAAGAAGCCAGTGGTGACGGTGGCAAAAATGCTCTACTAGTGAGAGAAGCATATAAAAATATATTCCAATTTTGACTGAAGTTGATTTTGTCTTTTTTAAAGTTTAAATTTTCAATCAAGTAAATTCACCATCAGAAACTCAAAGCATCTTTCTCAATCCAATTGTCAAAATCCACACATATGTTCCATGATTACTTTCCCAAGAAGTATTTTAAAGCAAAACAAACATAGCTGAATCCCAAATTAGAGATAGCAACACATTTCATTGCAAGACAGGTATATTGGTTCATCTATGCCAATGTGGGTTTTTTGCAATATGCAAGCCTAGGTTAAGGCAAGTCACCATGTTTTCACTCACATCGATGATTATATATGGGTAACAGCTACAATATAAACCAAAAAACTGCACCACATGATATAACACCAAGAGAGTGAATTGTTTACTTTGATCAGATAATGTTAGATCAGCGCTATAATTAAAATTTTCCACTAAGCACCGATTATAATCACTCTTCAACTTTAAGCTCAATTGGGAGTGGACAAAAAATCAAGCCATAAGCTGTAAAGGACCCAAATGGAACTAAACCATAACATTGGTTTTCTATCCCACTATGGTTCACAAAAGTTTCCAACCAAATCGAACTGGCCATTTATGATTTATTTGAGAGACGGACAGAACCAAACCGAGAAAAAAAAATGTTTCAAATATATGTATACAGAAGACCAAAGCTTTATCCTTATAATATAAAAATAAGATAATTAAACAAAATCAATAACATCCTACATCCTTCTCTACAAATGCGGTTAGTTTATTTCTTTGTATTTTTCCGGTTTGCATTTCCTGTCTTCTTATTTTAAATCAAGCTGTAAAATGAGGAAGCTTTTTCGCTCCTCCTATGGACTTGAAAGTTAGGATCTTGCCATTATTCCAATATTAGAAATGAGTTTTTTCAACTATTTCAAATCTCTAGAAAAGAATTCGCTATGAACTGAACCAAACTAAACCAGTAAGTATTTTACGGTTCACATTTCGAATTTAATGGTGTGATTTGGAGGGAAAAATAAAAAGAAACGTGCCCATCACTACATTGCTACCAATGAAGAAAAATTAACCTCAAGTTATCAGAAATTACTTTAACACCGAAAGAACAAATCAAAATTCATGATTTTGACACAATTAAAACCTCAAATTTAAGCAATCCGCATAGTTTCAGCTCGATGTCAGTAATTATACACGGATAAAATCGACAAGGACAGCATTTGCTCTGAACAGACAAAATATTCTCAAATAACAGAAAAATCAAATCATATAACCAACAAAAGAAAAAAAAAATGAAGAAGGAATATCTCCAAGTAATCGAATTATCAACCACTTTCCTACAAGAACCATCTCCTAAAAGAATATATATATATAGAAAAATACATAGCCAAAAAGCAAAACCCAGAAACAAGCAATGGAGATATCATAAACCCAGAAAAAAGAAATGGAAAAATCTTCAAATTTTCTAATATTATACAGCAATATTAAAACCAAGAAACAAACTTTGTAACATTTTAAATAAACAAAGAGCAATAATTAAGTCCCGCAAACAAGCAATTTGATCACAGTGAAAACAATAATTAAGTCCCGAAACAAGCAATTGATCACACTGAAAACGTAACGTAACATAATCTGACATTGTATTAAAGTAAATTACCTTGTCGTGAAGTGGGAGAACGTGAGATTTAGATAGATTTTAACTTTCACAAGATCCAACGTAAAATACTGCAAGGCAAAGACTTTCGAGTCCACTCAATGTGAGACTCGGTAGTGGGAACTTTCGGGAGAGAGAGAGGGGGCGCAAACAGCGCGACCAAGAAAATGTTTATTTCTGATAAATAAAACCTTCAATTGTTGTTAAAATAAATAATTCTCAAAAACTATTATGGTAACCTATTATTATTGACAAGTAACGTTCTTATTTTTTTTTTTAAAAAAAAATAAAGTAAGGTTCCTATTTTATGCGAAAAATTTACATAATTATCATCAACATTAATAAATATTATATAATTAAAATTATAATGAAAATATTATCAAAATGCAATAACCATGCCCTGCTTGATATTAATATTTGTCACATTCAAGATACAACATTCCTATTTCTATCACATTAGTATATTTGTCTCATTTTGAAAATACAATATAACAACAATAAACAAATAGTAATATTGCATTTTAAAGATATAATATAAATATAAATTATAATGACTTATATTCAAAATAAGACATAATGGTATTTTGATAATTTTTTTATATAATTTATAATTATATAATTCTTTTAACTATTGATAGACATATATTACACCATATTTTATGCGGTAGAAATTTAATTAACGAACAGTTAAGAGACTCGTAACTTTTAAGACGATAATTTTATTTTGACGATAATATTCAAATCTTGTTCAAGGAGTAACTATCATTTTATACACTATATTTTCACTAACAATTAATTGGAGAAAGGAGATTAATAAAAATCTTAAAATATGGTCAATATGAAATAAATCCAACAATATAACGGCTAGATCATGTCCTAAACGCAAAATTTTCAATTTCTCTAAAGCCATCTATTTGAAACATGATTTATATATACTCGCTCAAACACAATTATAAAGCAAATGATAGAATCATATCTTGCAAATGCTGAATTTTAGCATTTGCTCTAAAATCATATCTTAAATACAATTTTAGGGTAAATACATAAAATCGTGTATTAAACACATGATTCTAAACTAAATTGATTTTGACTTGCAATATTTAACAACTATTCTTTCAATTCCATAAAATCCAACATTTGTATAAAGAATTTGCAAACAACAATAAAATTTTCTCAACATTACTCCAAACATCTAATATGAACGACAAACTCCTCAATCTTACATGTATGTATGCATTGCCCTTACACCAAAATCTTAACCATAACAATAATAAAATCTTTAATATAAACAACTAGAATACTTCAACAACTCATCAACATAACCTTACATATGCTTTAAGCTCCTCAACTATAGCATATTTTCATTTACACTAACAATAAGATAAGAACAACAAGTTAAGAAAACAAATAAAAGAAAATATGAAAAATTTCAACACAATTATTCTATACAAATACACATCATGTAAAAAATAATGATGAAAACAAAGAAAAATTAATGAAAATGTATGGTTTCCTCGACCTTTGCCCAAAAGTCTACAATCCCTAAGAATGAAGCTAATTATTAGGTTAGAGTTGCTCCATCCAATTTATATTTAGCCATATGATCTATATATCGTCCCAACTAATACTTGTGCCATAGGGAGAAGTTACATGCATCGAAATTGGATCGCGCTTGACCTGCATAAGCCCCTTCCCTATGTTTTTCACATGAGCTCCTAATCACCTCTTTTACAAATCATGACGAGTTTGAATGTAAGTATTGGCGATCTTCTCTAATGTGTTTGAAATGAAATCAATGTTGTGTAAAGGGACCTAGTTATGTAATTCTCATATGTTTTGAGTAGGAAACGTATGAGGTGAGATGTCATGTTTAGGGAATCTCCCATCTTTGATCTCATGGATATGCACAATAGCCCCTCTAATAGGAATCAAGCAACTAGACCTCTAACCAGTAACTGAGCCTGAGGTCTAGAAAGACTAATGAAGCCAATCTTCCTATTCCAACTAACTCTTGCTGAGGCTAACTGATCCTTGCTACTAACCAACTTCTTATGTTAAGCCAAGTAACTACAAATCTCTCGAAAGTTGTATGCCAACTTAACGAATACCCTACTGCCCACTCCTCCACCACCACCGCCCCCCCCACCCCACCCTTTCCCCTACTACATACTTGTTCGGTTCTAACCAAGCCGACTTCCTAATAGGCAATATTGGTACTAAGAAGTCAAGAGCTCTAGCATATATCTATAACCACTCCTTATCGGACGAGCCCAAGCATGCTTAACAACTTTATTTAGCATCGGCCTTCCATCATAATTGTACTATTTTGTCTATTTTTACTAAAAGAATCCCTAATATGCCATTACTACATATCCCAAACCTATGTGATGGAATCTACAGTGCCAATCATTAATTTACTTGAATTATCATTTGTCTTTTAGACATTACCCTTTTAGTCTTTTTCATTTTAAGTAGGTTGCTCTAGTTTTTTAAATATAAATATCTACTATACATGTAGCCGCAATTATCATCTTATCATCAATAAACTAAATTTTCTTCCTTTTGTGAACATTACTCTCGTTAGCTTGTTTACTCTTTTCACTCTTATCATAACCCTTAAGCAAAATTAGCAAGTAAATAACCTCACTGGACCATCTTATGCATCATATCGTGTTATGCCATAAATCTTCAAAAGTTTCTTAATGCATCATATCCTCAAAGCTATTCATAGGTTTACTTACTTTACCTTTACTATTTTAGCACAATCCCATCACCTTTTTCAAGCTTTTAGCAAGATTGGACCCATTTCAGCGACCAATCTCATATGTTCTTAGTCTTAATCCGCATTATCTTAATATCTAAGCAAAGGTTCATTTGGATAAGTTATACTTAGATCTTTTATGAAGTAGTGTTTACAATAGTAAGGCATCGAAGTTATATAGATATTTACTAAAGTATTCGAGTAAGTAAAAGAGTGTAGTAATTTGTTTTTGTATATACTTTGTTTAGCCCTATTTTAAGCCTAAAAAATAGAGTAAGTTTTGATTGAGATTATTATTTATTGGTGTAGTTGTTATGTTCACAAATTCGTCAGACATTTGTGCATGCTAGAATAGTAACTATTATATCTCAGATTTGAAGTTTATATACTAAGCTTTTTTAAGAAGATGATGGATCTAATGTTAATGCCGATATTGGTAACGATGATAGTAGTGTTATCTACCATAGACAATAACCTTAAGGTACTCCCAAGAGTATAGACGAACGACTTGATGAAGTGGCTAACCTCTTAATCAATCTAACTAGAGCTATACATGTAATAGCCTATCAACTTACTGAAACCATGTAGAATACCTTATAAGTTGCCCGACTTACTAAAGGACAAAACCCAACTTGACAAGTTTAAGGTGGAGGAGTAAGAGGATAAGCATGACAAAGGATTAACTTGAGAGATATGTATGATGATGAAGAAGAGGAGTATAATAAAGAAGAAGAGCCAGTTAAAGCATCTTGAGTTGCTAAACATGTGAAACTTTAGTGGTTTTAGGAATGCAAATGATTATTTGAATTGGGAGGAGAAGGTTGAACATGTTTTTTATTATTACCAGTAAGAGAATCAAGAGAAGGCAAGGATTGCTACTATTAAGTTCTTAGGATATGTCACCATGTGATGGAAGAAATTTCAAATCATGAAAAGATGAAAAGGATACAGAGAGGTTAATACTTAGCTTGAAATGAAGAGGATACTCAGAAACAGGTTTATACCGAATACTTATTTACAATACACTTTTGCTAGGCTTCAAGAGCTAAGGTAAGGAGGCTGAACTGTTGATGAATACATTCAAGAATTCTAAATTCTTATAATTCACTGTGAAGTTAAAGAGCCATCAGCACAAACCGTATGCTAGTTGCTTACTAGATTAGGGAGTGATATCCGAGACATTGCAGAACTTCAATAGTTCACCACGTTGGATAAAGCTATAAGGATAGCCTAATGAGTAGAGAGATAAAGAAGAAGTCGGTGCCAACCCGACCACCAATGAACTGACCTGTTCAAGGAAGCTATCATACTCAACTAAGTACCAAGTTGACCAGATGAACAGATGTCATGGCTGAACAGAAAGGCCGACCTGATGGTGATATGCCAACCTAAACATATGATAAGGGTAAGGATCTGAACCTTCTACCAAAAAGAAGTAGAGAGAGAACTTATTCCACATCACTTATAAGGTAAATGATCAGGTGTGTGCACTTATAGTAAATAACGGGAGCTGCACCTATGTGGCATATGCTGACTTGATCAAGAAGCTAAAGTTATCGACTATCACACATCTGAAGCTATACAAGTTGCATTAGCTAAATGAAAAAGAAGCACTCATATCACTTAGGAATTATTGCTATCAATTTCTATAAGGAGTTATTCCAATAAGATTCTCTGTAACGTATTACCCATGTGTGCATCCCATATACTGTTAGGCCAACCTTGGCTTTTCAACTGAAGGGTTATTCATAACAGATTTAAGAATACCTATGTATTTGAGAAAGATGATAGGCGAATCACTTTAGACCCCTTAACTCCAAGTCAAGTGAGCAAACTATAAGCCAAGTTAGCTCAAGGATCGAAGAAGACCTTAGTGTTAAGTAGAGCTAAACTTCAAGAAGCCATCAAGGTCTATGTGTCAACCTTCCTATTAATCAGACGACTATTAGAATTAAAGGAACGGAGTAAACTACCCCTAGAAGTTAAGGAGCTATTGAATGAATATTCCTATTTGTCTCCTAAATAGTTACCCGAAGGATTACCCTCATTCCAAAGCATTAAACATTGCATTGACTTAATACCTAGCGTTGCCCTACCGAACAAGTCAGCGTATCGAATGAATCCCAAGTAAGCTTTTGAGCTCCAAAGATAAATCAATGAACTATTAGAGAAAGGATATGTGAGGGAGAGCCTTAACCCCTGTACTATACCAACACTCCTTATATAAAAAAAGGATAGAACTTAGCAAATGTGCATTGATAGGCAAGCCGTGAACAAGATCACCATTAAGTAGCAGTATCTTATCCCTAGGTTAAATGATTTGATGAATGAACTGAATGGAGCTAAGGTCTTTAACAAGATTGATCTGAATTCTGACTACCATCAGATTGGAATGAGGTCGGGAGATGAGTAGAAAACTGCATTTAAAACTCAGCATGGGCTCTACAAGTAAATAGTAATACCTTTTAGCTTATCTAATGCTTTGAGCACCTTCATGAGACTAATGAACCATGTATTGAAGAATCTAATCAGGAAGTGCATCATGGTATACTTTGACGATATCCTTATGTATAGTGCCAACCTTGTAAGTTACTATAAGCATCTCCGTGCCGTGCTCAATTTACTTGGAGTTGAGAGATTATTTGACAATTTAAAGAAGTGTTGCTTCTAATAGGAGGAAGTAATATTTCTAGGTTATGTAATAGGTATAGGAGGCTTACAAATGGATGATGAAAAGATTTGAGCTATTATCAAGTGGCCAACTCCAACCACTTATACCAAAGTGAGAAGTTACCACAAACTGGCATCCTTTTATCGAAGGTTCATTAGAAATTTCTGTACCATTGTCACAACCCTTACTAAGCTGACAAAAGAGAACATTGAATTTAAGTAGGGAGAAAGAAAAGAAAGGAGTTTTGTTGAAGTAAAGGCAAGGCTGACTTCCTCACCTATATTAGCCTTACCACACTTCAAGAAAATTTTTGAGTTGGAATATGATGTGTCAGGTAATGGTATAGACACTGTCTTAATGTAAGAAAGCCGACTAATTGCCTATCATAGTGAGAAGCTCAAAGGACCTCAATTGAAGTACTCTGTATATGACAAAGAACTCTTAACCTTGATCCGAGCACTCCAAATGTGGTAATATTATCTATTACCGAAAGAGTTTGTCATTTATACCAATCACGAGTCTTTAAAGTACCTTAAAACTTAAATTAAGTTGTTGAAGTGATAAGCGAGGTAGGTTAAATTCTTAGAAAGATTCAACTTCGTGATAAAGTACAAACAAGGTAAAAGCAACGTCGTTGCTAATGCTCTATCTAGAAGACATGTTCTCTTGACTAAGCTGTAGACTAGATGTTTGGGTTTGCGAGCATAAAAAAATAATATCTAAAAGACCTGCATTTTGGACCTATACTTAAGCGTTGTACCGATTGAAGGATCATAGATGAGTAGTATATGGAGGATGGTTATCTATTTTGAGGTAGAAAGTTGTGTGTACTGACCTATTCGTTGAGGGAGTTACTTGTCAGGGAAGCCTATAGTAGAGGACTCTTTGGACATTTTGTAAAGAGAAGAAAATATAAGCTGTCAAGTAGATGATTTTTTTGGCCAAGAATGAGACGAGACATGCACCAAATTGTTGAGGGCTATACTATTGCAAGACAGCTAAATGCTAACTTGAGTATGGGAAAGTAATGCCTTTGCCTACCCCGACTAAACCTTAGATTAAGTTAAGCATAAACTTGGTCCTTGGATTACCAAGAACTACCCAAGGCAAAGATTCTATAATGATCGTTGTAGATAGATTTAGTAAAATGGTACACTTTGTGCCCTACTCTAAGACTAACAATGCTTTACTTATTGCTTCTCTCTTTTTGTAAGAAATTGTTTGGTTACATAGCATGCTAAAAAGTATAGTCTCCAACAGAGATCCAAAGTTCCTAAACCGTTTCTAGAGAACTCTATGGTGTTAGATGAGGACTAAACTGCTATTCAACACTTCATATCATCCCTAAACTGATGGCTAAATAAAGGTAGTTAATCGTGCTTTAAGATCATTGCTCTAAGCTGCAGTGGG
The DNA here is from genome assembly GCA_024138005.1 of Lumnitzera racemosa. Classification (NCBI taxonomy): domain Eukaryota; kingdom Viridiplantae; phylum Streptophyta; class Magnoliopsida; order Myrtales; family Combretaceae; genus Lumnitzera; species Lumnitzera racemosa. The sequence goes on from JAMXBC010000006.1 coordinate 69,250,853, forward strand.
TAAGAATTTGGCTAATTGGGATGTTTGTTTATCCGTAGTAGAATTTGCTTACAATTGTATAGTATATGATACCACTAAGCAGACCCCCTTCTAAGTTATCTATGATTTTAATCCCAAGTTATTCCTTAATCACATCCTTGTACCTATATTAGAGCAAGAATACCTTGACACAAGAGCCCGGGCATAGTCCCTACAACACATTTACGATAAGGTTACTTGGCAAATCGACTAAGCTGCTAAGAAAATGTAAAAGGTTAAGGAAAAGAAGTTGATACAATTTTAGCTCAAAGACCTAGTATGGCTACAATTGAGTAAGGAGGGGTTCCCAAGCAAGAGGAAGAACAAGTTAAAGACCCAATCTTCTAGAAGATTGACGACAATACCTATAAATTGCAACTTCTTGAAGATTATGGGTGTTGAATGCTTTCAACATTGCCGACCTTAATCCCTATCACCTTGAAAGAGCGCTAAACAAGGACCTGTTGGATTTGATCCTAAATACAAATCAATTAGGAGGGAACAATAAGAATCAGGCAACTAAACCTCTAACTCATAGTCGAGCCCAAGGCATAAAAGGATTAAGAGGTGAATCCTCATGTTCCAACTGACTCCTGTTGAAGCCGAGCTGATCCCAACTACCGACTAACTTCTTATGCTGAGCTTGGTAACCACAAATCTCTCAAAAGTCATGTGACGACTTGTCGAATGCCCTATTAATTGCCCGCCCCCATATATACACCTACTCGACTTTAACTAAGCCGACCTCTTAATCAGCAAAATTGGTGTCGAGAAGCCGAAAGCTCCAGCACATATTTGTAGCTACTCCTTCTCGGACGAGCCTAGGCTTACCCAGCACCTTTGTTTAGTACCCCTACTCGACCTTCCATCGTGACTATACTATTTTGTCTATTTCTACCAAAAGCATCCCTAATATGTTGTTGCTACGTATCCTAAACCTACGTGAAGGAATCTACAACGCCAATCATTAATTTACTTGAATTATCATTTATACCCTTTATTTCTCTTTGAACATGACTTCTTTTAGACATTATCCTTTTAGTTTTTTCCATTTTAGGCAAGTTGCCCTAGTTTTTCAAGTATAAATACCTGCTATACATGCAGTCGCAATTATCATCTTAGCATCAATATAATGAACATTCTTTCTTCTATGAACATCGCTCTCGTTAACTTGTTTACTTTTTTCACTTTTATACTAGCTCTTCATCAAAGTTAGGTGGCAAGTAACCTTACTAGATCATCTTATACGTCATACTGAGTTATGCTGTGAGTTCTTCGAAGTTCCTTGGTGCTTCATATCCTCGGAGTTATTTGTAAGTTTTCTTACTTTACCTTTACTGTTTTTGTACAATCCCATCACCTTCTTCAAGCTTTTGATAAGCTTGGACCTATCATAGTGACTGACCTTATCTGTCCATGGTCTCAATCCGCATCACCCCCTTTCAACCCCATTTTGGCCTCATCACTTATAGCATTCTCCCTAGGGTAGTTGTGTAAATCCTTTTGTCTAGTAACAACAGGTCTTACTAAAGTTATATCATCAAAAGGTATCTTAAGTTTTTACCCATCCTTAAGCAAAATAAATTAAACCATGAAAAACATACAAGGAAAGAACTCTCTTACTCAACATTTCATAAGAATATTAGCTACACCTTGCACTTAATCCATTCAAAACTCAAAAATCACTTGTGCATTCAATAATTTACAAATTTGAATACTTAGCAACTTTCATTTTGATAACTTTACTCACTCATCATATCATACCCTTAAAATACAAAAGCACTAAAGTACTTCACATAATATTAAAGTGTATCGAAGTTTAAAAGATGATCTATGTAGATTAGAGTTTACCTATATCCTTTAACCAAGGATTCATAAACTTAAATTTAGATTCAAAATCAACCAATAAGAAAGAGTCATAAGTATTTCAACCTCTTAACTAAGATGTATAAACTCTCCTCTTCAATCTTATTAAGTACCATATTTTAGAATAAATGGATTTTACATCCTTCTATCCCTTGATTAGCCCCTTATTCTTAATTTTCATTGGATTTTTTTTTTTCCTTCTTTCTTCCCTTAAAGGCAATTTCATCAGTCTATAAGTCCCATGCCAAACAATCATAGGCTATTGGGTTTTAAGATACCCCATTGAACCATCCACTACTTTTCATCCTTTAGTTAAGTTTAACTTCTTTTTTTTTTTTTAAGACTTTTCTCTTGACTTATGTCATGAGCTTTTAGTCAATAATCCCTAATTTATCACTTAATTTAATAGGTGTTATTCTCTTATGAAGAGGTACACCATAAGCTTAGTTACCCAAGTGAATGAGGCCCATTGCTAAATTTTTATTTCTAATTCATCACAATTGAATTTATCAATTATTTTAACCTCTAACTCAAATGAATTTTAGGGAATTCTCAAGAAATAAGTTTCCTTTATTCTTTTACTAAAGATTATACAACTCATAGAATTTCTAAGAATGAACATACATCCAAGTAAACTTAAAAAATACAAATGATTAGCTCTCAATTATTGATATTGCTCCAAGCCTAAGTTTTCATATCTAAGCCTAAATAACATGTAACTCTATCCATATAGATTATAATATTTAACTCCAATAATGGATAATAAGGTCATGATGCAAGTAAAAATTAAGACAAAAAAACCTGGAAAGTTGTTTCCGATCTTTGATTGCAAAATCAATATATGCAATATAACGGTTAATTGTATTCCTATGTAAATTCAATTAGGATAAATTCAACCATTAAAATTCAAAGCAATTTATAAATAGAATTAGATCAAAATATCACCATATCACTTGCCCTATGCTTAAAATTATACATTATTCCCAATGTATAAAATGAAACAAATTAAAGAACAAAAAGGAAAGGAAAAGTAAATTGATGCTTTCCTAGGGTCTTGATTGCCTTACCGGTTATGTCAATCCTCACTAAGCTAGTATGAGCAACTCCTTCACCTGTCATATGCTCCCTTGCTAACATGCATCAAAGGACTAAAAGAAAAATAAAAATGAAAACAAAAAATAAAAGTGAATATTGAAAATTAAATAAGAAATCTAAACCAAATAATAGAAAGTTGCCTCCACTAAGGTACCATGGGAAAGTATCTCATTCCCATAATTTAAATAAAGATGAGGGAAAAATAATTCTCAATAGATAATCATTCCTCTTCAACTCAGTTTCTTCTAAATCACTTATGGTGGTTTCAACAGTAGGATAAGGCTTTAAGATAAATGTCTCCTCAAAATCTATTATGTATCATTGAAGTTCTAACTACTCCAATTTAGGTTCACCTTCTCTTACTTTAATCACTTCATAAAAAATTAAAGAGGGCTCTAAATTATTAATTTTGAATTGCTTCTCAATCTCTTCAATCTTATCTTGTGAAGTTAAGAAATTCACACTCACTTCAATCACTTCAGGAAGCATTTCTGAATCCTAGAAATTAAGGGTCTCATCATCATTCTTCTTTAGCTCTTCTCTCCCTCTCAGTCAACTCTACTTCTTAGTTTTGTCTATTAAGGTCCTCCCTAATTTCTAATGCCTCTCCTCTTTAACTACCCACTTACCTTTTCTATTGCTTGGAAACCCTTCAAATACAACCCCTACCTCCTTTTCAAAAGTAAACCTCTTAAAGTTCTCAATCATCTCCCTCATTTTCTCAAAATTGTCCAAGATGTGGTCGATTCTAATATCTACTCTTGAGATGACCCTAAAGGGTATGTGTATAACAATTCGATTATTTCAATACATACCAAATGGGCATACTAAAAGGTACTTTAATGTTTGATTTTTTGAAGACCTAGGGTGGTATAATAAGATAGTTGGAGGTTGTTTATCAAAAAATGATTGGGCTTAAAGGTATCATACTTCTCCCAATGCTTACCAACCAACACTACAATTGATTTTTGTTATGGTTGCTCATTTACTTATATATTAGGTTAGTATGGCAAAGTGGTTAGGGTAGGGACTGGGATGTTGAAAGCCTAAGAATCCTCTATTTCTTATTTTGCTAAGTACTCTATAAGAACTTTCCTAAGGGATTTCTCTCTTGATAGCACTTCTTGGAAATTTGGGTAGTGTGTAGTTTAGGCATCTAGGTATGTTAAGTAAAGATATACATCGGGCCACTCATAGGATAAGTGATTATCCCTATAATACCGACACACTACGTCACCAAAATTCATGGTAGGTTCCTCATTACTACTATGTGCACTCCAATGAATATTTCCTCGACACACAACCAACCATGCTCGATTTTAATGATCATAGCCAACATAATTCAAATCAATGATCTTAATATTTCTTAGGGTCACATTCAAACATGGCAAAGGATGTCCCATCATACAGGTAAACTTGTTATAAGTAAGTTCAATTCTTCAAAAAAAAAAAAAAAAGAGAACTTCATTATATATTTGGCACTTAAGGGAGTTCGGTTATAGGCTTTTGATTACAAATATTTATATCATTTACAAATTTTAAAAACTTAAACACTAAATTATAGTTAAACTTCTAGGTCTCCATTATACATGTTCAATGATACTTTTACTTTCAAAATAGCTGACTTTATTTAATGCTCTCCAAAAGTCTACCCCTGTTGTTGGTGTTGCCTCAAAATGTTGTATCCTAACCTGAAGATAAGAAAAAACTTATCCCCTTACATACTATTGAGTTGAGTAAGAGTGGGAAACAAGCATAATGCACTAAAGCACATAAACATAAATACTTAGGTTTCGTATTCGGCTAATATCTTAGCAACAAATAAGTTAATGCAAAATGTATACCATATTAATGCACGTGACATGCATCGGTAACGATATCCTAGCCCAACTTAACAACTCATCTGATTTGGTCGACAACAAATTTGGGCATCTAGAGAATATATCCAGGAGCCTAGCAAAAACCCATAGAATGTAGTTGAAGTTTTAGTCGATGCAAAACTATATGCACAAAACCCAGCTTTGTAACTTATCTTAGCAAAACCATAAGTTTTAAGAAAACTGACTAGTAGGTTCTTTTTGTGCCATATCATGAATGCATCAATCAATTCTCAATCAACATTAAGTATTTCAACAAGGATTAACATATTCTTTCTATCTCTACTTTATGTTCTAAAATAGCTTCTAACTCATCATAGCATAAGTTTTCATATGTTTTCTCACAATCAAGTCTAGAGTTTATCACGTAAAACATTACCAACATTATACACAATATAGCATCACTAAGTACCACCATTATGAATACTGGTAATATTTAAATAAGTACTCCATTCACGAACCAAAGCATTCATAATTCACCAAGCAAGTATAAGTCAAGTATTTTACATAATAATTTCTAAACATCATTCAAACAAACACTACAATCTTGTGTAAAGATAGTCAGATGTAAACCTAAACCCTATACATGCAATTCTACTTACTTAGTTAGCAGTATAATCCTAATTTACTCGTTAGTAGGAACTTCCTCCTCTACAACTTCACCTAGCAAGATGAAGTGCTTCTACACTCACTTATAAGCCATGAGTACATATACATATACTAGTTAAATATTTGCTTGTTAGTAATTAGTTCATTGTAAACTGGTTTCAATTCAATCTTTGAGTTTAATTCTTAGTTTACTTCTGTAACAGCTTCTTATAACACTATCTTCTTTTACAAATAATCATTTCTTGACTAATCAATAATTTTTATAAGTTATCCAAAACTACTAAATCCTTTAAGTTATCATCTGAGTGATTATTCTATAATAACTTTCCTTAGTAAAAACTCCTCTAAGTTACCATCTGAGTTACACAGGGGTCACTTCATTATATCAATTTTATCCTTTGATATAGCCTTTGAGTTTCTCCAATTTAAGGCCCTTACTGAATTATTCTCTAAGCTACTCTCTAACTCCATTATTCCTAGAGTTTTTAAGAAAAATAACCTCTAACTAAGCTTCTAAGTCTCCTGTTTTCACATTTAACTCATAAATTGCCTCTAACTTATTCTCTGAATACCATTTTAGTGAAAATTTTATGACCAAAATTGTCTAAGTCATCCTTTACCTTTAATCAACGTCCCATAAGTATCTAATTTACTAACTTCCGTCTAAGTTACAATTGTGAAATCAAATTTAAGCATCAAATAACACCCTAAACCAACCATCCTCAATTTCATTACTTCTTTACCTTTTATTTATTACATCACAATTCATCAATTGTTTCAAATTCACTAAGTTATTTAAAGACTAACTTCGTTAGTTAAGGCCAATTCACCCTTTTCCATAACTTGCCACTTTATTAATCAGCCCAACCATTCCAAAATAGTATAAAGACTTAATTAACTAATCCAACTTAGAATCTAAGTAAGATTATTAAGAGTATAGATCATTTATCACTAAAATCACCATTTAATACCTAATTTTGAACTCAAAAATCACATAAAAATTTAGAAAATAGTTTTGTGAGAAATCCCTTCATATCCATTCAATATTAATATAGGATAATTTATAAAAAAAATTTGAAGGCAAAACTAAGTCGTTAAGCCTCTTTATTTCAATATTGAAAATTATCTAATTTCTCCGATTTTTTAGGGATATATATTATAAATACCAAATTTATATAAAATATTATTTTCCTACATTCTATACATAAAAATATCTAAGAATAATTTTTACCATAATTTTCTAGGCGCTATTTATATTTTCAATAATTTAAGTAAAATTGAGTTAAATTTAAACCTTACTAGCATTGACAACTTTGGCCACTTTAGGTGGTGGAGGGTTTATCGGCATGTCTAAGCACTTCCTCCTATGTTGAGTGGTGGTTGTGGCTCGTTCTCAGATTTCCTTCACACTGTCACTCCTTTTATTACCCAATTTTGCACCCTAATTTAACTATTTTCCCCTAATTTTGTTGTTTGATCATTTTAACCCAATCTAATTTTTTCTAAACTTCCATTTGCCTAAAAAATATGTTAGAGAGGATTTTATGGATTCTCTAAGCTAAAAGATGGTGCAACTAAATTTTTCTCTCTTTCTTCCAAATTCTAAAGTTATATTTTGCATGAAATTTTGATCTAATTCCTAGACACCTATCCAATTGAAGCCATATGCCTCTTAGGATGATTTCTAACTACCTTAGTGTCCTTTGCAATTTTTTTATCAATTTTTTTGTTAACTTCCTAAGCCTATTTCGGCTTAAAATGTAATTTATCAGGTATTGTAATTAGTTTTGGATACACATATACACATAATAATTACGTACAAGATATATTATATATTATTTTGTGTCATGTAATATTTTATTATATATATAATTTATCTATAAGGTTTCATTATCATTTAGAACTCTAATTTTAAATTTCCGATAATTATTAATTGTACCTGGTAAAAGTTCATTTTATTAAAATTAACTATTATAAATACTTTATTTTAAGAAATTGTTATTGCTAAAACTATTTGTCTAACCTTTATGAACTCATTTTAAATTTTGGCTCAATTCGGGCAAAATTATCCAAAGGCTTTAAATGTCTTAACTTGTATTGGTTAGTTTAGTCACTAAGGTACTTGACTAGGCTCTCATACTTAACCTATAACTTCACAAGCAATGTAGAATCTACAAATTCAAAAAAAAGATAAACTAAAATTCAAAATCACTAAAGAAAATAAACAAAACTAACAAATATCTAAACAAAATTAAACCAAAATTATGAAGGAAGATTTATTTTTTATTTTTAATAATGGTTGATTGATTGAACCAAAGGATTTCTTATATCGTAGTTCCTGATAAAGGTGCTAAAAATTTGGTATAGGCAAGTGTACCTATTGATTATATAATATAGCAGATATGAGTAACAAGTTATCAATCCCATAGAGACTATAATTACTTGTACTTTGCTTTTTCCCTATTATCTTACCAATTAATTCAAACAAAGAAACAAATTCGAGAAATTCTAAATCTAAACTAAAACTAATTAAATAAAATTAAAATAACTAATTGCAAAATAAACAAGAACTGAAGAAAATTAAGAATGTAAAATATAAGATGGTGCCTAGATATTGATTCCCACTAAGAATACCCATGTAATCAAAATAAAGAAATCAATTTCATTGGATTGTAAGAATTCCTAAATTGAATTCATATTTTTCTTAAGATTATTAACTCTTAATGATGGGAGGTAAGTGCACCTATCAACTTTATAATATAACAAATTTGAGTTCGAATTGTCGATTCCTTAGGGAACCTTTATAATTAAGAGGAAATACTAGGATTACTAATAATTCTCCCTATTTTCCAATTATCTAACTTAACAATCAAAAAGAAATTAAACTAATTAAGAATTTAAATTAATTGAACAAAACTAACTAACAAAATAAAGCAAAATAACAAAAATATAAAGATTAATTTATTACAGAAAACATGATTCTTAATAAATTTATTATTTATTATGTAACTCTATACCACTTTTCAATCTCAATTATTGATTGGACCATGAAAGTTTCTTATACAATTTAACCAGAATTGTTTTAACAAATAAACTCCTCATATTAAATATATTCTATCTAAATCACTTTTATAATAAAATATCTTAAGATCTTATTATGTCTACATACTTTATTTTTTCCTTCCTTAGGTTTATCTCTAATGTAGGAACCCTATTTTTTGAAAAATATAAAAAATAGAGAAAATAAAAAAAATAGAAAATGTGAAATGTACCCAAAAAATTGAAAAAAATAAGAAAAAACCCAAAAAAATAAAAAATGAGAAAAGCCCCAAAAAAGAAAAAGAAAAACCAAAAAAAAAAATTGCAAAAGTATCGTGTAGTGGTCTATTTAAGCCAATTCACAATAACAAAATAATTTATGGAGTTAAAATAAAAATAAATGCGATTTAACTGGAATAGGAATCTCGAATGAAAATGAATATTTTTTCCAAAATCAACTTCTCTTACCTGGTTTTGGATTGATGATTCTAAAGTATTTTGAAAATATACACTTTTAAGAGTCCATAATCTTAGATTGTGCCTCCATCAGAGTTAAAATAAATATTTTATGACCATTTGAAATTTTTGAATAAAAGTCGAATGCACATAAAAATCGAGATCTTAATTTGGTCAATTTTGATAAATTTTTAATATATTTTAAGTATAAATTTATTAGACTTCATATTTCATTGAAGGGCATAGTATGATTTTATAGGAGCCATAGACTTAATCGGGTCTTATTTTAGGTGAAAAAAAGAAGAGAAAATGAATGCACGTTGGAATGGAATCAAGTGAACTAGCAAAGAAAAGAAAAGGGAAAAAAGAAAAATAGAAGAAAAAGGAAGGGGAAAAAAAAAAAAGAGAAAAGAGGCATACGTATCGCCCAGTAGTGCTGTCACGTGGCACCACCTAAGGTTGATATGTGGTGTTGATGTAGTGCCATGTGGCGCTACCCATTGAGTCCTAAGTGGTGCCCAATGTATCACACTTTGACTCATCTTTCTCTTTCTTGCCCTCCTTCTCTTCTTACCTAATTAAGAATAGAAAAGAATTGGAAACAATGGATTTATTTTTAACAAGGTACATGATTTTCTATACCCAATTTCGAACATTATTTGTTAATTAAAAAATATGGAAATAAAAGCCTAGGAAGTCTTGTTCTATGAAAATGCATTTTTTGAATTATTGTTAAGAAAATTGAGAGAAATAAAAATAACAAATTCAAATGTCAAATAAATTCTCATTTATAACACCATGAACAAAATAAGCAAATTTGAGTAATTTTCCTTCAATAATCCAAAATAAATATCTACAAATTGGAAAACATCCCCCATGATATAAAATGAACATTAATTCATCTAAATTTCCCATTAAATCGTGATCAATTTGAGCAAGAAAGTTAGAAATTCAAAAAATGAACCCTAGTGCCATTAATGAATGAAAATTGAATCTTTTTCCTAAATGGAAGTTTCTTAGGAAAGAATCACAACTCAACCCTACAAATTCGCACATCCTCTATGCATTCAAGGCATCACATTCAATAGAAATCAAGTACAGATCCACAATATCCTAGTTTCTTTCTCTAGATGCTTGTAAGTTGAAAATTTCTTTGATTTCTCTCACTATAGAGAAAATCGATTCGAGAAAATTCTTGACAACATATGATTCACATTTATGAACAAAGCCCAAGCTTTGATTTCATCCAATTTCATGGAGATTTAATCAATTTTTGAGTAGAAAGATTGAAAAAAACATTTCGAAGTTGCTGTGCACCGGATTGTCCTTTTCTCAAAAAATCGAAGGAAGAAGCTCGAGTTTTTCAAAAATTGATTTGGGGGTTTCAAGGCTCAATGTCTTAAGAGTCTAATGGCACCAACCAACACCCTGTGAACCAAGCAAAAATCACTCAAACTGACCAAGTTTCTTCCATTGTGCTGGTAAATCTTCAAATTGTTTTTGTGATTTTTAAGCTTATTCATAAAAAAAGAAAAATTCCAAAAAAATAAAAAATTGATGTTAAGCATATTTCGATCTTGTTTTGGTGTGTTTTTTTAAATTTAATATGTTTGCGGTAATTATTTTATATATTATAAGTTTATATTGATGTTGGGTTTAATAAATTAATAAGCATGTTGTTTAGTAGATTTTGAAAAAATAATATTATGATAATTGTTTAAGTGCTTTAATTAACTTGTTATTATTATGTTAATATACTATTTTAATATATTTTTGCATGTTATCATAATGATTTAGGTATATTAGTGTAGTTTTAAATTAAATGTTTTATGGTTGATTATGTTAACTCTTGTTTATGGGCTTTGATGGTGTTTTCTAATCAAGATATGCTTTTTTTTCCCTAATTTTTTTTTATAAAATGTTCTTCATAAAAGAAAAATAAATTGGCCTTTTCCAAAAGTTAGGAATTTTTCCAGGATTTTTCCAAAAGTGGACCAAAAAACTTATTTTTCCAAAATTAATAAAGTTTAAGGAAGTTAAAGTGAAAAAAAAAATTAAATTAAGTAAACCAACAAACTAAAATTTTCATTAATTGAGAATTATATGAGCTTGATCCCACTTTGCAAGTATATAGGCACTTCAGACAATCCAAAATAATAATAAAAAAAATTTCCCTTTTCTTTAAAAAATAATATAAAAAGCTCAATTTATTTGAAAAACATATTTGAAGCCCATTAAGTGATCCCATGGATTTATTTTATAAAAACTATTTAGATTTTAATAAGTTAGCCTCAAAAACTAAGTTTTGTGGTTTCTATTTTTCTAATGTTTTTTTTTTCTTTTTTTAGAAAATTCGTTGGTCAGTAGCTAGAATTAAGGTCCATCAAACCATAAGCCCCAATTTCACCTTTTTCCCAATTTTAATTAGGTGGCAAACTCTTTTCTCAGAAGTTTCAATATTTTTTTTTATAAAATCTTTTCTTAGTTTGATTGATGGATTTATATTAAGTAGACTGGGCTTCTTGTAAATTAAGCTAAAAAAAGAGAGAAACCAAATTTTCAATTTGATAGATTTGTGACTCTACTAAGGACTGGTTTGTGGGCTAGCCATAAAAGAAATCTATGAAATCTAATTAGACCTTGTTTGTTAAAATAAATAAAAAAATAATAATTGAGTTTTAGTTTCCTTTTTAGTATTTAGTTTTTTTTTTTTTTAAATATCTGGTTGTACTAATGTGAGTTTTAGTGATAAAAAAAAAAGAAAAAAAGAGGGGGGGGGGGGGGGCTATGGGGAGGGTTAGCTTAATGGGTCTCTTAAGGGGATTTTTATTGTAAAATATGTTTAGATGTGATTGAACTTGAATTATCCTAGGAACATAAGAAGGTAGCCATTGTGTAAGCCTTAAGTGATGTGGTGTAACTACCACTCAAGGTAGAGTTAGCTAACCTTGCTTAAGTTTCAAATGGGCTAGTGATCCATTTGAGGCTTTTTGAAACTTGGGGACCTTTCAGAACCCACACAATTGCATTTATGAGCTTGCATTAGTTAGTAAGTAAACCATATGTGGTAAGTCTGTCAAAGTTAAAGGCCGCAACATTATGTAATTTGAAGTGTTCTTAATATTATATTTTTTTGTCAAAGAGTTTATGTACTTTGTAATAATTTTTGTATTTTCTTGTAAAAAAAAATAGAGAAAAATGTGTAAAATTAGTTTTTTCATCTTTATGTAGAAATTTTTTAGACAATGTAGAAGAAAATCTACATCAACAAGCTTAAGGACTCGAAGGAGGTACTCAAAATATGGTTTCATCTTTTAAGCCTTGAGCTGCAAGACTACATCTAAACAAAGATTGGGTCCATTGTGTCCCTAATAGAGACCTCTGTTAATCTTACTTTTATACAAGCCTTGGTCTATCTCTAGAATCTAGCACTTGTGGCCTCTTGTTTTTGGCCTTACTAGTTATGCCCATTAATTAAAGAATATACCCAATCACTAGGCCCTTGCTAATATGAGTGAGATCTATGTCTTGGACCTTGAAAAAAGTTCCTACAGCATCTTTAGTGATTTATGGGGAGTGAAAAAGAACGAAATAAATTGGGCCTTAAAAGAATATAATGGGAGCTATCTCAAGGTTATCTAATTTGCTAAATTAGATTGTAGGAAAGTCTAAATTCTAAGGGAAACGCAATGTCTATTGTAAGGGCTACCGAGAATGGCAATGCAATCGATGCCATGCATATATCTTAGTAGTATTTGAGAGTGTCTTGTTTCCAAAAAGTGCATTTAGCATTCATTTTCAAGTTTCAAAGATAGTGTTTTAGTTTCTAAAAGGAAAATTATATGCTTCGACCCTCTTGGCTAGGAAAATCAGATCACTAAATCAATTCAAGACCAAAAGACATGGAAACATGAAGACTTCCCTAGGCCTGCTTATGATTTAGTGTGTTAACCACATGACGATCCATTAACTCAAGTTCCATAAGACCAAGTTTGCTATGAAAATCGGCATAATCCTGACTTTTGTAAAGCTTAAATTGCTAGAGGCTCCTATCCATTGTTGGGTCGAGACCCTTCAAAATTTCAATGCTAAAGACTTAGTGTGGATAGTTAGATGGTACACTATCAAAGAGATGATAAGAGGTTGTAGGGACTGTGAGGCGGTCCCACTTATTAAAATGACTTGGTGCATAGGCTATTATCTAAGTGTTGTGATCTAAAAGAATGGGCACATTCAGATTACAGGCTTTCATTAGATAAGGTAACTATAGGCTATTATGACCAATACCTTATGGTTGATAAAAAGGTATCCTTCCTACTTACCATTAGGTTGTGGAGTGAATGAATTATGATCCCAACAATCTAACTGGAGGACTTAGCAGAGAATGTTGGGAAGTATTGGGCCACAAAAGATTATGTCTACCAACACCTTAAGGAAGTGGGCCAGAAACAATTCAAGGCCCTTGATATCCTCCAACTAGCCCCAAAGAATCCTACCCTTGAAATAAAAAACTTATATGAAGTAAGTCTAAGCCTAAGTGAAAGTTATCTATGAAGATGCAAATAAGCTTAGGAAAATCTAGAAGGCCTTATACAAAGTGGCAAAGTAGCGAACTAAGACATTGAGAGACTAACTGATAAGAGCATATGAGAGGATCTAGGAGTTGGAAGCATTGGTAAAGCCCAACCCTTCCAAGAAGAAGAGAAGTAATGAAGTAGGATCAAGCCAGCTAGTTAAGAGAAGATCTAGCAAATAGGTGTTTTAGCTTAGAGGTTTTGTTTCGGTTTTGAAATAAAGAGTCGTAATCAACTCCATCATTTGCAGTCTTAATAAAAATAATATTTTTGCCACATTATGGATTACTTGCCAACTCAAATATCAGCATCCATATGCCTTCATATTGCATCTTATACTTCTTATCTTACTTGAATTTGTAAATATTCATGTCTTTTGTTTAAAAATAAGATAAAATGAAATTAGGATAATGAAATTAAATTTTAATAATAGTTGTCTTTCAATTAACAAAAAAAAAAGAGAAATTAAAAGTCCTTAAGGTAGAATTGACTAATCTAAGTTCATCATCTTATCCTTTAGTTCTTTGTAGGTCATTTTATTGTCAACTTTTTCATAGTCTTTATGCTTGCAAATAAACAAGTCCCACTAATTTCTAAAATTCTAAAAGAAAAAGAATAAGATTTGTGAATATAAGATGTCTTCATAGTCTCTAAAATTGTGAAGAATTTTCTCCTTTTCACTAATTGTAAATTATTAAGATTAATTAAATTGAAGATCTGAGGAAAGAGGCAGACAACATATATAAGGAAATTGTGAAGAAGTTAGCCCAACAAATTGCAAAAAAGTTGAAAGCCATCAAGGAGCACAATGAATTTAAGATTACTGGCTTAGCTATAACCAATAACGAATTTTTTCCAAAGAAATTCAATACATCAGAACTTGAGAAATATGATAGAATTGGATGTCCTAAGCTTCATTTCAGGCTATATGTATGAGAAATGAGCTAATATGCCTAAAATGACCAACTAATGATCAAAACCTTCCAAGACAGCCTATCAAGCCCTATACTAGCCTAGTATGCCTAACTCGATCTCAAGTAAATGAACACTTAGGAAAAGTTAGCCAAGGTTTTTTATGAGCAATATAAATTCAATATGGAGATAGCCCCTTTAATTTGGGACTTACACAAGATGAGGAAAAGTAGTAGAAAGACTTTCAAAGAGTATACCTAAAGATGGACAGCGTGGCAGCTAAGGTAACTAAGAATGAGTTAACATCTACATTCATAAACAAATTGGATGAATCGTATTATGGGCACTTATTAAGTAGCACAACAACCAGTTTTGTAGATATTATGCTTGTTGGGAGCTAAATTGAAGAAACTATAAGAGTAGGGAAACTAACAGGAAAAGGGCCAACTTTATTGGACTTTGGGGTGGATGTAAATGCTACAACGTTGGAGTCGACACTGAGAAAGAATAACCAAAAGATGTGTAGAATAAAGTTGATTGAGATCCTTATTTCATTATCCTAAGTCTTTGACAAGCTTAAGAAGGATGGCTTGTTACATCAAAAAGCTTCCCAAGATATAAACCATGAAAGTATGACCTAGCTATACAATGTAAGTACCACATGGGGTAACAAGAGCATTCTATTGCTAATTGTTGGGAGATGAAAAACAAAATAGAAGACTTGATAGATGTAGGGGCAATTCAATTGGATTTCATTCAAGACCCTAAATATACCATTAATATGTTAAGTTCAAATGGAATAGAAATGTTTCAAAACCTAAAGGAATTAACCATGCCTTCTGAGCAATTGAAGTGAGACATTCGTCTTCAAGGAGTGAACTTTCTAGCTCAAGTTAAATCTGAAGCAAAAAGAATAATGTTTCTTGGGGGCATCATAAGTGAAAAAGCCGTAAGGAAAAAGCTTGTTACTCAACTAAAAGTTGTATCCTATGAAGAAAGGCTCACAACCTTAGAGGAAAAAGTGATGATTTTGGGAGAAAGAATTATTGAGTTACAAATGGCCATGGGCCTTGTATTAAGGAGTTTCCAATCTCCAACTACTCCTACCGAAAAGACGCTATGCCTATAAACATTGAATGAAGTATTGAGCCCCAGTAATAGGCCAAAGGAGAAGGAACCATATGCTAATCCACAAAACAAGAGAATATAGGCAAGACACTTTACTTAGTGTAGGGTTCGGTTGACCCAAGTTTTCAATAAGTTAAAGGAAGATGGGATTCTAACTTGTGAAGCCTCCAAACCAAAATATAGGCCATGAAAATTTGATCCAAATGTGCATCATGACTACCATGAACGTCAAATGGGGCATTTTACTAAAAGTTGCTAAAGGTTCAAGAATAAGGTCCAAGACATCATTGATACCAAGGCTATCCAACAGGGGCTATTAGAAGGGTTCATTTGCAAAAGCGACCTTCTTCTAAGACAAGAAGAGAATTCAAGCTATTTATCTTTAACATCAGATATTGAAGGCTTGCTGGTACCATTTGACAAGTTGGCCTATCACTTGAAATAGTTGAGCATATCTCTTATAAGCTAGTTTAATGGAGCAAGTTGAAGAGATAATAGGGGCAAAAGAAAGTAAATCCTGTAAGTAAAGAATGTAATGACAATTTGAATAATATTTAAAACAATAATTTTTAAGGGGTAAATTTTGTATCTTGAGCTATCTATTTTACCATTTCTTTCTTTTCAAGTATTGGCTTAGTGCCATAAGGGTATGTTTTTAGATATCTCATTAATTAAAAAGGATTAAGATGAAAAGAGATAAACTACGCCCTAATCACCAACCCTTAAAATACTTGAGAAAGGAGTGTCATTAATGTGAAGATTTGGACTCATTCCTTAAAGAAGGTCCATCTTAAATTTGATATGCAATTCAAAATGACATCAAGCATTCATTTTTGTCATCCTAAACACAATATATGTATATCCTTTGCAACCTTATTGAGCCTTTTTAAGAAGTATTTTTAAAATAAAACCTTGTTAAAAATCACCCCACACTAGGGCAATTAGGAGGTTAAGGTCATTAATAAGGAAAAAAAAAAATATTTACTAATTTATGTTTACCCATGTTGCACTAATTCATAAACAATCATTGCTATTGATAATCAATTCCCTTAAAAAGGAAGAATAGCTTCAAATCGAATCTTGTAAAGTTTAAACTATAAGATATCTAAGAAGAAACAATTAAAGAAGTAGATGCCTCCATTCCATCAAAAGCTTACAAAAAAACCCATAAGGAGACAAAGAAAGAGAAGGGAAAAGAAGGAAGCAAGAGAGAAAAAAGCCCAAAAAGAGAATATTGAGAAACAGGTGAAAGAAAAGAAGAACACAAAAAAAAAAAAAAGAGAAGTAAAAAAAAAAGACGAGAAAAGGAAAATAATAAAAGAGAAAAAGAGGCATCAAGCTGCTTCCTTTGATAAAAGCAAATGCAAGATACAAGTTCAAAGCAAGCACCACAAGGTGATTGAAGCTCAAAATCTTAGGGCACCTTTCAAAGCCAAAAAAAGCTCTAAGTATATGAGGAATGAAAGACAAGGCTTACAACTTAAAGCTCAAGGGCCATCCCATTCTATGCAACACCACCCTCAAGAAGTTCTTTTAATTAAAGGGTATAGATTATCATTGCTCATAAAACTAAGGGTAAGCCCATTTTAGTTTCTCCTAAGGATTTTTTACTTATAAACCTATGTTGAGAAGATAATTCTTTCAAAATAGGTATCTTCATTAATCCCTTTTGAAACTATTAACCAAAAGCTTATGTTGCATTATAAGTTCAAAAAAGACCTAACAGATTGATTAACGTGTATCACTTGTAAGATTGACCATAATTTTTGAAATTAAAGTTAACAGTAAAATCTAAGCTAAGAGAATGTGAAGAAAGTCCTCTTAGACTAAACCTATCTCCAATGACATGTCTAATAAGAAAATGTCATCTTGAGCAATATTTAGCCTTTGCATAAAGCTTAAGTAGCCCCTAAAAGAAGTTTAGAGCCCACTGAATCCTCTAAGACAAGGATATGGCCTTCAGATAGAAGATGCCCAAGTTGTTACAAATGGATGGGAAGGCCCAACACTTAATTATAGTTTTCTTTGAATTTATAAAGAATCCATACTTATTAGCAAATCTTTGAAAAAAAAAAAAAGGAATAGAAAGAGAGATTTTTTATCAAAAAAAAAGGGAAAACAAAAGAAGAAGAAGAAACAGCAAGGGGGTAATCCTCAGAAGATTTCAATCATTCTTTTATTCAACTTCAATGGCTAAGTCTTTATACCTATTTCAACTTTCATTTTTAAGAGCTCTACTCCTATGATTGACCCATTTGGTCAATTTTGTCCTTTTTATCTTACAATCCCTTCCCTAATCAATTTTGAAATTTTGTCAAATTCTTGTAGATCGCTTACTCAGTAAAGTAGTATCTTGTTTTATTAGGACTACTTGCGCAATGGAACACTGTCTCATTTTACTTAGATTGCCTACTTGCTAAAGTGTTGTTTTAAATTTCCCAAGAATTGCCTACTCAATAGAGCACTGTCCTATGGACCGCTTGCTTGGTGGAGCCCTATCCCCCTTTTTTTAAGACCACTTACTTAGTAGAGTGCTGTTCTTAAATTCCTAAGGATCACTTGCTTGGTGGAGCATTGACCTATAGATCACTGTCTTGTTTTATTTGGATCACCTGTTCGATAAAGTGCAATCCTAAAATTCCCAAGGATCACTTGCTCGGTAGAGCACTATCATATGGATCATCTACTTCATGAAGCGCTGTCCCGTTCTTTATAGATTACATGCTTGGTAGAATGCTATCCCTTTTTTTTTTTTTAAAGATCATCTACTTAATCGAATACAATCCTGTTCTCTATAGACCACCTACTTGGTAGAGCATTGTCTTGTTCTCTACAAACCGGTTGCTCGGTAGAGCTCTGTCTTGAAAAGTATCTGGATCGCTTACTTAATGGAGCATTGTCCTAAAAGGTCTTTGGACCGCTTACTCGATAGAATGCTATCTTGAAAAGTCTCTAGATCATTGTCTTGAAAAGTATCTAGATCGCTTGCTTGATAGAGTGTTATCTTGTCAACTTGTCAAAAGGGCTCAATCTATAGGTAGCTCATTTCATCTCTTAAAAGTTATCATTAATAACCTTTTTCACACTCTCTTTCTCTTATAAGGGAAAAAATGGAGTCTCCTTTTTGGTCTTTATGGTAAAATTTTCACTAAACTTCATCACAAATAGGGATAGCTGTAGATATCCATTTTTGCTCTCCTTAGATTCGACTTTAATTTAGGAACTCTATTTTTTGGAAAATGTTAAAAATAGCAAAAATATAAAAAAATTACAAAATGTGAAAAATACCAAAAAATTAAGAAAAAACCTAAAAAATTAAAATGAGAAAAAACGAAAAAAAAATAAGGAAACCCAAAAATCCAAAAAATAAAAAAAATTTGAAAAAGTGTCATGTAGTGGTCCATTTAGGCCAATTTGGGGTAAAAAATAATTTATTGAGTCAAAGTAAATATATGCGATTTGATCGGATTAGGGATCTTGGATGAAAATGGATATTTTTTTGAAAATCAACTTCTTTGGCCTAAGTTTGGATTGCTCATTCTAAAATATTTTGAAAATACATATTTTTAGGCGTCTATGGCCTCCAATCGCACCTCAATCAAAGTTAAAATAAATATTTTATAACAATTTAAAATTTTAGAATAAAAGCCAAACATGGGTAGAAATTGAGATCCTAATTTGGTCAATTTGATCATTTTTTGAAAATATTTTAGGCATAAATTTATTAAACTTCGTATTTTATTGAAGGGCATAGTATGATTTTTAGGAGTCCGAGGATTAATCACTTTTTACTTTAGGTAAAAAAAGAGAGAGAGAGAAAATGAAAATATGTTAGAATGAAATCATGTGAACTAGCAAAGAAAAGAAAAGAAAAGGGAAAGGGAAAGTAAAAAAAAGAAAGAAGGAAAAAAAAAAGAGAAAAGGAAATAAAAAAAGGGGGTCACTATGTGGCACTACCTAAGGTTAATACATGGCATTCATGTAGCACTAAGTGTCAACCATATGGGTGCCATGTGGCACCCAGTGGATCAAATTTTGACCCATCTTTCTCTCTCTTCCCCTCCTTCTCTTCATACGTGATTACAAATAAAAAAGAATTGGAAATGGTAGATTTATTTTTAGCAAGTTATCCCAATTTTCTATACTTGATTTAGTGCATCATTTGTTAAGTAAAAAAATATATAGAAATGAAAGCTTGGGAAGTCTTCTTTTTAGGAAAAAATATTTTTTGAATTATTGGTAAGAAAATTGAGAGAAATAAAAATAACAAATTCAAATGTCAAATAAATACTCGTTTATAACACCATGAACAAAATAAGCAAATTTGGGTAATTTTCCATTAATAATCTAAAATAAATCTCTACAAAACTAGAAATACATGGCCATAAGATAAAGGAACATTAATTCATCCAAATTTCCCATAAAATCGTTATCTATTTGAGAAAAAAAAATGAAGAAATTCAAAAAACAAACCTGGGTGCCATTAATGAATGAAGATTAAATCTTTCTCTTAAATAGAAGTTTCTTGAGTAAGAATCATAACTCAACACTGTAAATTAGCACCTCCTTTATGCATTCATGGCATCACATTCATTAAAAATCAATTACAAATCCACAATATACTAGTTTCTCTCTTTAGATGCTTGTAAATTAAAAACCTATTATCTCTCTTCAATTTCTCTCACTATAAAGAAAATTGATCCAAGAAAATTCTTAAGAACATCTTATTCACAGTTATGAACAAAGCCTAGGTTTTGATTTCATCAAATTTTAAGGGGATTTGATTAATTTTGAGAGGAAATTTTGAAAAAAGCATTTTGAAGTTTTTGTGCATTAGGTTATTCCTTTTTAGAAAAATTGAACAGGGAAAGCTCAAGTTTTCCAAAAATTGATTTAGAGCTTTCAAAGATTGATGTCTCAAGAGTCCAATGCCATCGACCATGCCCCAAGAATCAATTAGAAACCACCCAAACTAGCCAATTTTCTTTTGCTGTGTAAGTAAGTTTTCAATTTTCTTCTACTACCTCTATGAATGTGTTAAGAGTGGAGGCAGTGATGATGTTGGTGCTAATAGTAGTGGTCTCTTCCATTTTATACTTACTCTCCCCCCCTTTAAAAGAAAAGAAATTGTCTGGCTTTAATACCAACGTGGCTTGTTTAGTTTATTTTAATGAGAAGAACATATAATATTCGCAACTATGGCTAACCATATAAAATAATTTTTTCTACACCTTTAATAACCTCTTTGCCTTAAACAACGACTTACTTAAAATCATCTATAAGGTTACATCATGGCTTAAAATAGATTATATGTTCTTTGTCCCTTTATTAGATTCATTTTTTATATACAAGATCTTCATATGAGGCAAATATAGAGTATACTTTGAATCTCAGAAGATAGGGCAGGCATCTAAATAATTTCTTTCTAATAAGAGTTAGGGAAAAGAAGGGTGTTTTTAGAAAGTTATGGATAGAGAATACACAATGGTTTATTTATGAGAAAGCCTAATCTGCCTTGCCTTTACATCTTCGTTCCTTTTTATAGGGAAAATTGACACACAGCTAAACAGATACAAGATACATACAAATCATGTGGCTAATACATATGATTGCCAAGACTCTTAATAATTTAGCAAATAAAGTTTGCTTGACCCAAATATAAGATTCTAACCTTGACATAAGGCTATTACATCCACAAGATTCCTGACATACAATTTGGACATAAAATTGTAATTTACACGATGACACACAAGAGTCCTAACACACAATAATGCTACAAGACAATAAAAACTTTATTTAAGGTTGTAAGGTTCCATATGTCTTTATGCAGTAGTCTCTGACTTGTGCCTTATTTGCATATTAGTTGATGCGAGGGTGATAAATTACTTTCTAGAGAGTAATTAGAATCATCTTCATAAGGATCTTGACTATAACAGGCAAGACATTTTGCCTCCATCCTATTAACTTCCTATTCATGTTATGATAGTGCCTGCATTATTTGGAGCATGGTTTCTTGATAATTTCCACTATAATCTCATGGTACTTTTGATTCGGAGGGTCCTAGCCAAATTTCCTTAGGAATAATGAGATTTTTAATGCAGACCTTCTTTTGAAGTTCTTTGTACCAGATATCGTCTTCTCATATATCGTAGACATATCTATCAAAGAAAATGCGGGATGAAATTGGATGATATTGGAGTTGTTCAATCTCTATCCATTTTTTATGGAACTGTAGTAGGATGTTTATGATTGAAACATTTAATATTGGATTTTCTCTAGACACCTTGTCTATCCATTCAAATATGATTTATTCCCAAATAAACAAGGTCTTAAACCATCCTAACATTTTTGTTAAGTGAAGGAGATGATTTAGATCTAGATTTCTTCTCATTTTTTGTAAAAACTAGAAGGCTTCCAATGTTGGGATCTGCATAGTTATAATGTAATGATGCATCAAATACTAATAAAACCATTTAAGTTATTTTGGAAAATGTGCTTCATGATTACAACTAAAACTATGAGGGTGAATGAATGGGTATTTTAATTGTAACCCAAATGGTCTTAAATTCAAACCCCCATATAATTTGAAAATTAACAATTGATAATCCTAAATTTTCTTCTTTGACTCCTCATTAAGTTCACTTCTTGTTGTAATTTCTTTAAACTTAGGAAGTGATATCTCCTAATACCTTCTTGGCTTGTAGGGTGATCTTGCTTGGTGGTACATTGCAATTTTAGAGAGTTTAGAGATGCCTCTAGTTTGTTAAGGTTTCGAAAGGAAATTTGTAAAAAAATTCTTTTCTTCTTTTATATGCTTAACCTCTTATGAGTGCTTTGAGAACCATTCTTGCCATCTTAGCAACGATGGATGTGGAATAGTTTTCTACTTAAATTTCAACATCTTGGGGGAAGGAACTAATGTCAATTTCTATCTTAAAATGCACTCCCATGAGATGATATTCAAATTTTTGGATGGTGTACTTTACTATAAGTATCTCTTTAAATGTTTATTGATAGTGGATTTTTACCACTCCTATATCCTCTCCCTTTTCTAATAGAATGGCTCCCAATACTTATCACTTACATCTATTTGCAAAATCAATTCTCCTCTAGCTGGTATCTTTAAGGGTGCAACTTACAACTTCTTGAAGTTTTTCTTTAAGAAGTTTTAATGCCTTAGTCTACTAATCACCCCATAGAGGATGATCTTTTTTCAATATTTTTAATAATATAGTAGTATATTGTGATAGTTTTGGAATGAAATCACAAAGATAGTTGGTTATCCCTAGGAATTGTCGAATCTACTTGGTGTTAAACTCCTTCTCAAGAAACTTTAGCAATTATTCTACAATAAATGGCTCAGGCTGATAATAGCCATCTTTAATGTTCATGCTAAGAAACTCCTTTTCACTCTTGACAATCTTCATCTTCTTTTATGATAACATGATCCCATATGATATCATTGTTTCATAAAACTTCTGTAGCAACTTAGCATGTGATTCTTCATCTGGACTGAAAAGCAAAATATAGTCTATGTAGACGATAACACTATTCTTGATGGGCTAGAATATCCTTATTAAAGCCTTTTAGAATAGTAATGGTACTGTCTTGAGTCTAAAAGGTAATACTTTCCATTGGTAGTGGTGATTGAGCGTACAAAACCTTGTTTTGGGCCTATCTCTAAGATGAATGGCCAACTGCCAAAAGCTCGCCTTTAGATCAAATTTTGAAAAAATTCTTGCTAGTTCTATATTTTGAAACAATATGTTCTTATTAGGTATAGGAAATTTATCATCATAAAGAAAATGGTTGAGAGGCTGGTAATTGATAATAAGCCTTAACTTCCATCAGGCTTGTTTTACTTACTTATTTACAGAAGAGGCTTCATAGGCCTATTGTGAGTTTGATGCTTCTATTAATCCTTATTGGAGAAGTTCTTGACACTCCTGTTATGAAAGCCTTACATGTTCAGGATTCATTCCTAAATGACTTGCTTTAGTTGGATTGATATCTTCATTCTTCTTAAAATTGAGCACTATAAAAAATTCCTCATTCTTTCACAATGTGATCATACTTCTGTGAAAATTTAGTGTGGTTTTCACCACATGCCTCCATCTTTAGCCTCTTTATGATTTTTGGAATAGACATTCCAATGATTGCATAGAACCGTGGGATGTCAATATAAGGTTTGTGGTATTTCTTATACTTTATCCCTTCTACGTATATCTTCAGGTGTGGTAACCTAGATAGGATATCCCTTCCGATCTCAATGTCCTTATTAGGGAGAGGTGAGCCTAGGACTGGAGTGAAGATACAACATCCTAAAAAGATTGGATCTTGATTGGCTTACTCTTCAAATAAACTTTAAATTCTTCATTGGATGTTGTAACAAAGGTTCTCGTGAATGGACTCCATAATTCTTTAGGTAATATATTAGGGTTTAGAATGCTCTTAATAGCCTCAGTATTAATGAATGCGATTACAGGAATCAGCTTGGCATATTTGCTTGTAAGAATTGAAAGGAGATACGAGGATTTTGAAGAATACTCATCATATCTTCTTTTAAAATGAGTTCTGAATGGAAAAGGACTCATCTATAGAGTTTAACCAATCAGGGCTAAAGGTTTTAGAGTAGACTTAAAGAGAAAACAATGTTTTTTCTGAGATTTCCTCATCAACTGAGAATAATGACTCAAGGTCATCTTCTTCATCAATCTAAGTGCCAATTTTCTTAGAAATCTCTTGAATAATCTTTTAGGATCCTTTATTCGGATACTGTTTGGCATAATGCCTAAACTTGTTACATAGAAAGCATCGAGAATGTTTCTTCCCTCTTCTACCTTTTTTTTTTTTTAAATGCTTCCATTTAGTAAGCCTTCTCTTGGATTTTGACTTGAACTATTTTGGCGTCACAACTCTTCTAAAATGTTTTCTTTTCTTAGAAGAGCATATACATTCCTTGTTGGAGTGCTTACATTTGATAAACAGATCGAATCTTTTATACATTTTTTCAAGGATCTTGCTTCCGTGAATAAGATCTTTCACGATTTTCATTTCATTGCACATGTATTGTATGGCAACATGCAAAGTTTGTTGTATCTCTCCAATAAGAACATCAATAGGGTTTTGATTCCTTGATTTGAGAATCCTTAATATTCATCTAGCTAAGGGTTCTAGAATAGAGGATAAAAATGCTTATTTGAGAGAGTGATCTACTCCAAGTTGGTAAAATAATTGGACTATTCTCTTGTAATGTAGGTCTAAATCTTTTCTTTTATAGGAACAACATTTTCTCTCAAAGACTTAAGTTGATCTGTCTCAAATACTACGTTCCACTAATCCTTCAGAATTCCAGTAAATCTTGAAACAAATTTTGCTAAGACTTAAGTATGATTAGGTCGAGACAAAGACCTTGTAGTCAACAATGCATGAAATTCCTAAAGTCGATCAGGCCATTTCAGATAAGGGATGTCATCTATAGTAAACATCATAGTCCCTTTTGATGGCTTTCTTTCTAAGGTTACTGGCCTAGGATCCGATGTTTCTAACTTTATGTCTTCATCATCATTGCTTCTCACCTTAAGTATTGGTGGATTCTCAATAGATCCTTAAGAGCTTTCAAGATTAGACGAGTATTGGCTTTCCTAACTTGAATCTAATTTATAGTTGGAATTTGATTTAGATTCAATCATTGAAAGGTTATGGATTGAATCCAACTAATTAGTAGAATTTTCTTCTTTTGAAAAAGTATTGTGTGTAACATTCCTTGTGTTTTGCTCATTGTTTGAGTGGATTAATGCAATTTTAAGAACAGTTTGTCCTTGATATTTTTTAAGGAAGGTTTTATAGGACCATTTTCTTCTTTTTTCTAAACCATATTAGATCCTGGTTTTAAGCTTAGATCATGCATATTGTCATTACTTTTATTGACTGATCATTTTCGTTCTGGTGCTTAGACATTTGTAAATCAAGAAAACTACTACAAGGGGTGCTGGAGAGTGTTCCGATGTGGCCACTTCGATAACAAAGTCAGCCTTCTTGTCATGTATAAGTGGAACTATTAAGTAATTATGAGAGTAAGAGAATGAAGGAAAAGGTTCTCTTACCTAGGGGTTTTGTTTGGTATTTATAATAGGTAACTGGACATGTATACTCAGATAGACTGAAGGAGCTAGGCTTAAACCTCAATGTTATTGATTTAAGCCTTCAGCTTATTTTACTAAAAAATGCTATCAACATTTGCCCCCTCCCCCACTCTCTTTAGTGACAACGTCGGTAAAGAGAGTATTTGAGGAGGTTAATTTTGTGAGATCTCTAGAAAAGCTTGCAATCCAGGACCTGAAAAGGATAGAATGCTTAATGGAGTAAAAGCCTAAAGAGGTGAAAGGTGGAAGTAGTTGGAGCATTGATAAATATTGTTATACTTGAAAAGATGAAAACTTGAAGAGGCAATGGCCTAAAGAGTCCGGTATACCTGAAAAGGCAAAAGCTTAAAGAGGAAATGGCCTAAAGAGTTCGCCGTGCTTAAAAAGGAAAAAGCTTGAAGAGGCCAGTGTACCTGAAAAGACAAAGGCCTAAAGAGACTGGAATGCCTAGAGAGGCGAAGGCTTGAAGAGGCCTATGTGCCTAAAAAGGCTAGGAAAGCATGTAGGTCATCTAAGTTGGGTGTAACCTATGCTATGAAGAGCCATAAAATAGGTTAGTTGGCCTTTAATTCATTAATGTATAGGACTTTAGGCTCACTTACTTATCGTCCATATTAGTTGTAGGAGTTGGAATATTTCGCCCATCGCTACTTTATGGCTTAGGGTATTCATATAGCTAGTCGTCCTTTAGTTAGACTAACAGCATTATGCTTATCACTCTTAAGAGTGTTTAAGGTTCTATATCTTATCATCTAAATTTCTCTTTAGACTTAGAGACTCAAAGATTTCAATCTCCCATCATCCGTTGGATATAAGACTTAAGGACTATCATTTTATATGACCTACTTGTCACTTATAATATGTAGAGCTTATAGTTATGGAAAGGTAACCCATTAGAGAATTATACTTGCATAGGCTTACAATAAAGGGCATTTATTTAGCTCAAATCTATCTTTGAATTCTCATTAGAGCAACACATAGATAAACAACATATTATTCTTAAATTACGTATGAACATTAACAATTAATTGGCACAAGGGATAACATAAAGCACATAAGTTAAAGAAATGATTAAATGAATCATGACTAACAATAGAGGATTTTTACTTATCTTTTCTTAATGAGCAAGGCTCAAACATTTAGGGTTCATATCAACTCCATAAAGCGTGACCAACACTCAGTTTGGTAGATCACTAACAATTTTATGGAGGAAATTGCTTCATGTGCTATAATACGATTGTTGTCAAGAGTTCAATCAAAACAAGCCTAGATTTTTCCTTTCCTTTCTACTTATGTCACTTCTTTACGTATGATCGGTGCTGTTTCAAATTGTATGCTACCTCACTGTTGTCCAAAGAATAGTTTAGGAATGTGTTTTGAATAGTTCAGCAAGTTGTAGTTGTTCTTAGAGTTAAATTTAGGAGTATGAGGGAAGCAAATCTAAGCTTAGGAAACAGTTGAGCAGCTTTGAATGCCCACTTCTTATGTCGACTATGTGTCAAATAGCTAATACTCTATTGGCATAGGGATTGGAGTTTTAGTTTAGTGAAGTGAATTGCTTGACCAAAACTTCTCGATAAAGGTTCACAACCACTTGGCACTGGTGTATTATGGATTGGAACTTAAAGCTCGGAAATAAGTCTCAAAAGAAAGAGCTTATTGAGCTTTGTTTATTGTTGCTTATATCTGGATCTCAACATCAGGTCACTCAGATCTACTTTTAAAGGAAGCTTAATTTGGACTCATATAGCTTGATATCCTAGAGTTTGCCAATCATGTTATGTTGGTTATTGTAATATAGTGGTGAGTATTCTTACCTATCAAGCAAGTGACTTGAGTTGAATCCTCGACAATGGTGCCAATTGTTGATTGATGATTTTCTATTTGGTATGTGGATATTTGCAAAACGAGAAAATCACTACGGGGGGTACTGGAAGGTGCTTTGGTGTGGGTACTCCGATGCTTAAATCAGCCTTCTTGTCATGTGTAAGTAGAATTGTCTAGTGATTATGAGAATGAGAGAATGAAGGAGAGGGTCCCCTTACTTGGGGGTTTTGTTTGGTATTTATAATAAGTGACTGGACATGTATACTTGGAAGGACCGAAGGAGTTGGGCTTAAGCCTCAATGTTACTAATTTAGGCCTTTAGCCTATTACACCAAAAAATGTTATCAATAACTTCCTAACCTCTGCTCACTTATTGGTGAGGATTGGCCTAATTTCAGTCCCGAACTATAGTTGTCCTTAACTTTTCCTTTCCTTCTTCCATCTCTTTAATCTAGTTTCTTAATTCTATAATACTCTTCCTAGAAGATCCTTGGCCTCCTTTTAATATCGAGATGAAAGTCTTGTAAGGTTTTTATATTCTAGTACTAGTAAAGGGATCAAACTCAGATGGTATTCCTTTCTGCTCAACTTCTAATATCTAGATGTAGGCCTTTAACTTCCTAATTTTCGTTTCTTTTTGTTCCACAAACTCATTAAGAGTAAGTCCAACACTACGGACAACTTTTCTTACTTCATTCAATTGTTTTTAGAGGACTACAATCAGTTTTGGATAGTCATCCACTTTCCTTTCAATAACACATAATCTCTGTTGGATATTTTCAACATTTGATCCTATCTTCATTAGCATTCTGTTTTGTGCTAAGGCATTGTCAGTTTACCAATTTAGTACAGCTTTCATTGCACTACTCTTCTTCTAGTTCACTTGAGCATCCCTTTTAGTAGGTTCTTTGATCTTAGGGAAGTAACGATAATGTTCTATCTAGTACTCTTGCAAAGGAGAGAAATTCTTAACTTCATCATAAGGAAAGGTTTGCTAATCTCTTTCCCTTTGGAAGATGATATAGCCTATTCTTTTGGGGAATCTTTTGCTTCTTTTAAGGAATTTCGAATCAAGTTTTCTAGATATTTCTCAACTTTACTATCCCTTGAAGTGGTAGAATCACTATCTAAGCTTTTTATCTCCATCTTTGGTCCTTTTAATGATGAAGCATCATTTTCTTTCCTCATTTTAAGAGCTAGTAAATTCTTTAGGACCCATATCTTGTCATCATGTGAATTCTTTTTTTTTTTTGTGATGTGACATTTCCCGCTTAAGAAGTTCTAGTGACAAGTTGGTTTCTGCCTAACAGGATTCGAGTCTAATGTTAATTCTTTCTAATCTCCTATATATGTGGTACAAAGATTGTTTTGGCTTTGATGTTTAGGCCTTGTCTTTCTTTTTCCTTGGAAGATTCTTCTTATCCTTTGGGGGTGGTTAGTTATTTCTTGGATCTCTATAGGAGACCATATATTACCATTTACCATAATCCTCCCCAAAGGGTCCTATGGTTGAGTCACCTTCTTGGTATCTTTTCTAGGAGCTTGAAAAAGATTTCTTGCTTTTATAAGGGCTTTCTTGGAAGTCCCCTGGAAAATGCTTATTAACATGGTAATCATCACAATAGCATTCTAGGAGCTTGAAAAGGATTTCTTGCTTTTATAAGGGCTTTCTTAGAAGTCCCCCGGAAAATGCTTATTAACATGGTAATCATCACAATAGCATTCAGCATTAAAATGGCAATAGCCATTGAAGGGATCTTTAAAGAAATAATTAGGCCTTCCATGCCTTGATAATTTGCTAGAGCATTTTATCAAGCTTAGGAGTCTTAAAACTTTCACTAGTTTAGATGGTAAAGATAGTAAAGAAAATTGAAGGAGTTGAGTTCTCCTTTTGTTTCCCTCTATCAAATTTAATGGAGACAGTTCCATCACTTTTCTTAGTAAATATGGGATTTGATGATTAGATATGTACTGAGTTTTACTATTGCAGCTCAAAATTTGTTACCTAGCTTTCTAGCAAGAGCTTTATCAACTCTTCTCTTTTCAATTGCTTAGGAACATGCTTGCATGTGGGTGTATGGGTTGTATCCATTGAGATGATCAATGCGTCTCCTCCTTTGTCTAGCAACGCTTGGTCCAATCAATAATTTTGGATTTTGTACACCATTTGATAGTGTAGAATAGCAGCTATGGCTTCAGGAGTTTGTGGTGCTCCTATAATTTGGATATGGACCTTTAAAGCTATAAGCAGCTTCAGATCAGCTAAGACAATGTTGTGATTTAGAAACAAGGTGGCCATAACTGTTCCAATGTTAAGTATGGTATTAATCATACAATGCATGCCTATTAGTACTATAGGTACCTAGTATCCAATAGTGCCATCCTTGCCACTACCAACAATCCTTTTCTCTTATGGTAGGTTAAGGCTAACCTTACTGCTCCTACTATCTAGGGAGTTCTGGAAGACTCTAAAGGGTTACCAAATGCTCCTTTTAAGTATCTCGAATATGATATTGGTCAAACAAGATAGATTGAATGTACTATTTAACCTCCTTGGAGTAAGGTTTAATTAAAGATCTAAGAGATATGGCTCTTCAGGCTCTTGTAAAAGTAGAGTATGGGTTTATAAGAGGCAAAAGGATACTATCTATTTTTTCTTCCTCACTGAGATATGAAACTTCATACAAGTAATCTATCTTACTAGCATTGGATGTTCTGAAAGGGGTATCATGGCTAAAAGTTACGTAGATCTATGATGGACTGTTGGTGAATGTGTCAGGGATGGAGGTAGTGGTAATACTGGTGCTAATTGTGGTAGTCTCTTCCATTTTATACTTACTCTCTCCTCCTCTAAAAGAAAAGAAATTGTTTGGCTCTAATACCAATGTGGCTCATTTAATTTAATTTAACAAGAAGAGACCACTACTGTTAAAACCAACGCCACCTTCAAATGGATTCTGAAATATATTGCTCATTAAACCTCCAAAACTTTATCAACTACTTCAATAATCACCAAAAATCCTTCAATAAATCTACAAATAAAATAAATTACAAATAAGCTTAAATACTTGAAAAATAAGGCTAACAACTAATAAAAACTCAATAAAAATACTTAAAATACATGTGTTAAATGAATATTATCAAATTCCCCTACATGTATGTTTTTGCTTGTCATTAAGCAAAACAATCAAAAATCAAAGAACAACATCTCAAAAACAAAAATTCCAATTATCTATACAGCTTAGAAAATCACATCATTAATTAATCATCCAAAACTCAACAACTTCTTCCAAGATTACCCCATCTTCTTTGATAGAATAATACCCTTAGAACACTTATATTAGATTTCAACAATTATTCTAGATAATCCAATGTTAGTCTTATGATTGAAACAAAAATTAAATTGAGCATTAAAACAAGCATTACCAAATTAAGAGAGAGTTATAAGCATTTCACCATTGTGACTGAAGAGAATTGAGATCTTTTCTATATTTATTTTTATAGCTAAAAAACTTAAACTGGATGCAAGTTACATTAACTCATCCTTGAAGCATCTCCTTGCTATTATTTCTCATTAGAGGATTTTTCTTTTCATTTATCATTTTCAATTGAATTGGAGCAGTTCACTTGGTCAGTAAGTCCTAAGCCAAACGACCTTAGGCTATTAGGCATTAAAACTCCCCTTTGCCTTTCCTATGAATAACTCATAAGTACATTGCATATAACACCTGATGGAAGCGATCAAACCAGTACAAATGCAAAAAATCTCGTAAGAACTATAAAGTTAAGTATGCTTAGTTGAGAGTAAGACTAGAATGGGTGATCTCATGTGAAGTCTTTGTGTTATGCTACTCCTTTTTGCAACAACCATGCCTAAGGATGCGACACTCCTATAATGGAGTATAGCATGCAAAACATTTTCTCCTTTTTAATGACCCTAACCTTAAGATTACCCCATTATAAGGTGGTTCTTAACAGGCTTTGATTTTGAAAATACTCCATTCAAAGGGCTCAATGAGGTTGATAAGGGATTTTGTGCTTAAGATATTGAAAATAAATGCCTAACTTTATTTTGATTCATGTATCAAGTTCAAGATGGACCTCCTTTAAGGAATCAGTTCAGTATCCTTACTTTAAATGGCACTTAACTCTCATGTTCTTAAGGGTTGGTGTTTAGGATTTAACTTGTCTTTTTTCATTCTAAACTTTCAATATGAGATACCAAAAATGTATATTCATTTGCCCTAATAATAGAAAATTTTACTAGGAACTATTCAAGAAATAATGAACTTTTATTTAGGAAATTTTTTACATTACAAATCATAAAGTACTTGGACTTCCTTAATAATTACTCCTCATTCTTTGGTTTCTATTAAATTGCCTTAGTTTCCCTTTACTTAAACTCTTACTTACCATGCCCCTCTTCCATTTAGATGTTCCTATCATGTTGATGCATGACCCAGCATATTTCCAAGGAACATTTTATCTTAACATACAGTCCATTAGGGTTAGTAAACTTTGAATTAGTCAGGTCTTAAATCTTGTATTTCAGTTTCTAGCATTCTTTTGTAGAAGTACCCATCGGATGCATGTGGTATCTACATGGTAAGCTAAGATTTGGCTTTTGGAGCTTGTGTCCAGGTGAAGGAGTTACATGGCTTAGCATTCTTACCTCCCTCAATTGATGAAGGAGCTGAGTTATTAGGATCGAGATTGGAGTTTGATGCTATTTAAGAGTCCTTGTTTCAAAGTCTACTAAATTTGTAACCATTTCAAGACATGTTTCAACTAACATTCCTATTCTTATTGCCCGTTCCATGTGGCTTCCTACTGAAACTATATCTACAAAGCTAGCGATTGATTACCCTTAAAGATAATTAAAATGTGACCCATTTAATGTTTGGATGAATGCATTAGTCAATTCCTTCTTTAGTAAAGGTAAAGTGATTTTAGCTGCTATGGGCCTCTATCTTTGGGCGTATTCTTTAAAGGTCTCATTGTCATTTTTCTTTATATTGCTCAAGTCCCAAATAGATGGTGCTATCTCTACATTAAATTCATAATGTTCAAAGAACCCTCGAGCTAACTTGTCTCATGTATTAACTTACCTCAAATCCAATTGGTGTATAAAGATAAAGCTGGCCTAGTGAGGCTGTACTAAAATGTTTGGCCCAATAGCTGCTCGTTTTTAGTGTAACAAGCCATCTTGCGTACATACGGCCCAATATAAAGCTTGAGGCATCTAATCTCGTTATATTTTTCAAACTTTAGTATTTTGAATTTTTCAAGATAGGCCTCAATATCATATGCAAAAAAATTGGTAATGCTAACCTACTCAAATCTGTCATAACTTCTAAATGCCTTCATTTTCTCATCAATTTGTTGGGTCAACTTCCTTCCCCATTTACTAAGGCTGTCTTGATTGGGTCTTGAGTTGATTGGTCTTGAATTTACCAATCCCGTATTGCCTTCAAAAGAATCAAGATTCAACACTAGGTTGACTTTTGGGATTTCAATAGTTTTTTTCTAATGTTGATCCTTTAAGTGCTCTTTATTTACTGGTGCCGTTGCTTTGAGTAAAGTTATGTTGTCAACCATGAAGCTTATTTGTCCAGTTGCTCTTTATCATGACCCAACAATATTGTTGTCGTAGTAGATCGCTGTATACCATACAAAGGTCTATTATCAATCCCCTTGTTGATCGTAGGCCTTTTATACAACACACAAGGCTCCTTCTAATATACATTACCACTGGGCCTATAAATAAGTAATATAGAGCAATTTAACTAAAATTACTTCTATAGTATAAATTAACTAAACGTGTAGACTCGTAAGATCCACACCAAAAGAATATTACAAACAAATGCAATTCATAAAAGAACTGTATTAGAAATTTTAATTTATGTTATAAACAAAAATATAAAAGTAACTAGTTATCTGCAAGTTTGTTACAAAATTTCCTCTTTGCTCCTTGGTTGCTCCAACTCGTCCCTACACGAGACTTACTACAAGCATGCTTAGGCACAGGTTAGCGAAGAGATTTTCCTGTATAAAAAGAAATCTATCGAAGTATAAGATTAAGCTTAGTTAGGTAAATACCTTCGTTAGTACCATATGTCAGAAATTTATTAGATGCACAACCATATGAATGTATAAACAATCAGTATGCCAAACAACACATGCAGCTACCTAGGAATTGCATACAACTCAGAATTACACCCCCTGCAATCGGGGTTTGGAGATAATTAACCAACCCAAACCAAAATCCGGGTTCTAAACCTTGGGCTTTATTTCATTTACACTATTGTGCTTAAGCCAAAACAAACTATAAATATATATTTATATTTATATTTATATATTCTTTTTTTACCAAATAAAAAATCATACTTTTAAAATCCTAAGTCTAGTAGTATGGTGGCCTCCACAATTCACAAACACATGCCCTAAGCAGAAGCTACAAGACCCGACCCCTCGCCAACAATTGGCGTCTCTCAACGCTTAGTAAGCCCATCAGCTTAGGACAGAGACTTAATAAAATTGATAACATAGTTAGTACCCAATTCAGTGGGAGGCTCAACCTCTTGTGAGTCCCTTCCTATCTTCTGCGTAAAGGGGCAGTCGATGTTATCCGAATGCAATTATAGGAAATGCATAATTCATCTTATTTCTTAATCATATAGTTCGTTAATCCGAATTTTCAAGGTGATCAAATAATTTCATTCCATACACTTGCAGGTATAAATTATCACAGTAATTCCCATTATTATATAATTAACAAGCCATTGCATTCATCCACAAATTCATACACATGCATTTCCCATATCCTACAAGCATCCAAATTTATATATATAAGTTTAGGTGTTTCTATTCTACAAGCAAAATCAAGTAAAGAGTCATTGGGAATTAACTCACTCCACCATGCAGTCAGTCAAAATAGTCTGGGGGTAAGTCGTCTCTGTACACGGTATCCCCTGGTCATCGAAATAATACTATAAGGGATTGAAATAAACTTAAGAAACTAAGTTAAATTCCCTTAAGTTATACTCTCGACTACTTTTCGTATCTTTTCCCGATTGTACTTAAAAGTTCAATTGCGTATAACTTTTTCGTTTTAAATCCGATTTTTATGATCTTATAATCAATCTTCATCATTTTTTAGTATAATTTAATGTGGTGAGGTTAGATTTTTGAAATGAGGTACACAAATTTGTCCATGGGTCAGAACAGTAGCAGTCCTCATGATTTGGAGTGCTTTTGGGCTTTATTTGGTTAATGGGCTTTTTGGTAACTTAGGAAATCCTTTGAGCTTGGTCTTAAGATTTCCTTCTAAGCTCTAAATAGTCATTAAGGTTGGATTGCAACTTTTATTTATACTCTTAAGGCTATTAACCACTTCTTGAGCTCTTAAATGGGTTTAAGTTGTCAAATAGGCTTGTTTTTTATCCAACTCAAATTTAACCGCTTTGTTGGGCTTTAGGAGTGTCTTGTGGGTTTCTTGAGAGTCTTAAAACAACTCTTATTGATATGTCAAGTTGTTGGTCAGAAATTTAAGGGTGGTTCAACTTAGTGTATGAGGCCCATTTTGGAAGTTTTAAGCTCAGTTTTGAGTTCTAAGCCTAATAGACTTATCATACTTGCCTAGGTTGGTCTTTTTACTTTGTTTACTTAGTTTTATCATATTTTTAGGTGTCTTTTAAGGATGTTCTGGATCTAGTTAGTTTGAGTATGAGGGCTTCCAACTTGGTTTTCTAACTTGTTTCATCGGTTACTTAAGTTTAGGTGTTAGATCATAAACCCAAGTTACTTGTATTCAAATTTTATCTTGACTTCTTTTTCATGAGAGGGTTATTTGACTCATGCTTTTCATAAAAAATATAGATCTCATTCTTATTACGATTTTCACACGATAGCTCATGCCTTATAAAGTTGGTTTCCTCATAAAACTTCATGTGATGGATTTTTCTTTAAGTTAAGTTTAGATTTGAGCATTGTTAACTTAATGGAAATGAAATCAACATCCAAATGACTTTTGAATCCTCACATCCAGCATGTTCTTCTTCCATTCAAGTTCTTGTTTCAAGATTTTCTCATCTTAAAATCTTTCATTCAAAGTGTTAAACAAGTATCATTACAAAATATCAACTTTATATGCTCATATTTCAACTTCATGCAAGGGTTTTAAGAGTTTGTTTCTTAGTGTGGCCTTTGATGTTAGAACAACTTATGATCATACTCACATCTTCATGAAATCATAGTCTCCTAACATGAACACTAACCTACTAACCCAAGAAACACTTACTCGTCCATAGAGCAAAAGTATGATGGTTGTGCACAAAGGTTCCACTTATGCTCCTTAACTTACTTCCTCCTTTTGCACCTTTTTGAAACCCAAGTTGTTGGATCCTTTGAAGTGGAGTTTATGGAATGTTCTAAGGGTCCTAAAGGAGCTTAAATGTTAGAAGAGAAAGGCATAAGAAAAAAAAAAAGGAAAGTGTCACGAGTGGAAGCTTGGAAGTGACAGCAAAATGAGAGATTTTATGAGGTAAGGTTGTTTCCTATTTTGTATTGGTTTCAAGTGAGAGAAAAAGGAAGTGAAAATGAATTGGAAAGTGAGATAAAATGATGCAAGAGTGGCCGATTGGAATGGGAGAGAATGTGTGTTTAAGAAGTTTGAAATTGTTGTCTTGTAACTTATACAAAAGTTAGCAATTACAACTATTGATGATGTAAGCATAAAGGAGTGAAAAGTAGTGTGTAAGAAAAAGTGATTGATGGATAAAAGACAAGAGTATGGCCCCCCTTTCTTGTTTGTTCAAACCGGTCATGGGGTATCCTTTGAGGCATGCAGTTGTCTTATCTCATTTAATAAAGTTAAGCATGTGAAATCTTGTGACAATTTGTCCATATGTAGTATAAGTGAAGGGGTGGCAAAGAAAGTGTCTTATCACTAGATTTTGATAAGTTATCAATTGATAAATGATTCCAACTTTCAATTGATAAGTTATCTAAGGTGATTAGTTGGTTTACTTATTTATATGTAAAGCTTAGACATGAAGATAAGGGCATTATCTTATAAGAAATTGTTTTAGGATTTTTTTTAAATTGTTTTGTAATTTATGATTCGATTATTACAAAACTGTGAAATTTTCTAGAGTTGAATGAAATTATTCAAATTAAATTATTGATTAGTCACTTAGGGTTAAAAGTTCCTAATTGTTTTAGGGTTTAGGGTCTTAAGTGACTTTAGAGTTCATAGTTTTTCAAATTTGGGTTTTATTAATAATAAGCTTTCGAATTGGGAAAATAAGTTCGTTTTTAATTATAAACTTGAGTTCTTAGTTTCATTGATCCTTGAGAACATTCAAAAAGTACTCTCAGTGAAATCATAGGCTCGTTAAAAGTAAGGTTTACACTCTTACCACAGTTTGCTCTAATGAATAATGAATCTTCATTTCAACAAAATTGGTGTCATCTAGATTGTCATTGTTTCTACCGGTAACTGTTGTTCCAAATATGAATCCATAATTGTTAGCAATTCTTCGGATTTTTTTTTTTAATTTTGAAAAACCCTTTTTTTTAAGAGAGAGAAAAGGGATTATTTGAAGACGAATAGACAATAGAATATAACGATAAAGTTTATTCACATAATTTACAAGTTGTGAGAAAGGAGTAAAAAATTTTTAGAATGAAAAACATTTTGATGGAAATAAGAGCTAATGACTAAATATTAATAGTCAATTACTGATAACCTACAGGTATTTAAAAGGTTACCTATAAGAACTATATAATCCAATTATTCTAAAGAAAATATTATATGATACTTGAAAAACTTGATCATCGAGAAGGATGAATAAGGGAGAATTGTGCAGAGTTGAAAAGGAAGGAATTAATAAAAGGACTTGTAAAAGAAATGAAATGTTTACGATTGAAAGCCTAAGGACATGACTTTGCAATTAGAAAGCTTTCCCTTTTTGTTTATTTATTTTTACTTCACTCTTAATTACTAAAGCATAAGCTTTTTGGAAAATCATAAAGAAAAGTGAACCTAATCTCTTCATTTACAATGATTGCTGAATTAACAAAACCAAATATGAATGTTTACAAAGGAAAATCGAAAATGAAGGCATGCAAATGTAGAGAGGGGAATTGGAAAATTGACTATGATGTAGCAAAATTTACATTTTATTATATTGCAATTCTAAAGTTCTTGATACATTATTCAAACTTTGATTACAAATAACCCTTAAAGTGTAGTTCCTCTTTTTCTTATGGTATCCTAGTTCCTCTTCCATCTTCTTTCTCTTCTTTAGCTCAGCTACCTCGGTCCATCTAGCAACCTAAGAGATATATTCGATATGAAACTTCTAAAATACTATAACCCAACAATAAGAAGTGATACCTTCAAGTAGCTTGTTCATAATAGCAAAAGCCTCAATGGGGTTCATCTCTTGAACACATCTCCTAAGGGGTGAAGTTAAGTATGTGGCTGTACATATGGTTGATAAACCAAACCATGAGAAGCGTCATGCTAGTTTTCAAACCACAATTTCTTTCTTCCTTAAGAGAGTTAAGAGATCTAGTTTGCCTAATCAATATCATCGAGATGTAGGACTTCCTTTCTAAGAATTAGATCACCATTTCTACAATCCTGTAATGTATGTAAAATACTTCGTTAGGAAATCAAATGGTTTCGAAAATTGCTAGGATGTAGCCATTAATCATGTATTATTGCTAATCTTCATAGTTAGTGCAAAAGAGTTCCTAGCTATAATTGGAAGTAGTTGCAAATTAGGTGAAAAGATCATCTACCCCGATAATTCTCTTGTTACGATCTACCCACATCTTGTAGATTACAAACTCGTGGAGACCCAATAGTTTATTAAAAATCTTTGCTGGCCCAACTATGATGTTTAGAACATAAGATCCACTTCTGACAGAGAGGATTTGTAATGGATAAGAGTATTCTTCTACAGTTGGCCTCAATCGACATTAGCCAAAACAAAAAGATAGCATATGAGGGTCTTAAAAGTGGACTAAAGTTGGTCTTATAGTGATATTAGCCTTAATCTTAAGTAATAAAGGATAGGCCCAATTTGATCTTGAATTGTCTTTTACTATGTTGGGTTGAAAAACCAAAACCATTTCTTGAGTGTCCTATGCAGTTCCAAGGGTCGATAGATGGGAATTTCTTTAAAGAGGGTAGGTGTAAAGGAACGAGCCATTTCTACAAAAGAACAGAAAATTACATCAAAACCATCCTATTTACATGGAGATTACATCAAAATTTTATAAAGAAAGAGGAAAAAAATTATAAGGCAAATAAGCCAAGAAATTTCATGGTTGTAATTTTTTTTTTTTTTTGTAGCTAAATCATTTTCTATTTGCCAATTTAAAGAAAAGGGTTTGCGAAATGCAATTAGAGTCGATTCTAAAGGTTTATAAGCTTGGTGACCTCATATGTTTTTTTTTTTAGGAAAAAAAGGCTTCATTAGTCACATCGTTGTTTATACTACTGCACCTAGAGCCTACATAATGGCCCCCTATTCTAAGGTCCTAAGATGAACCGTGTCTAACCATATTGTAATACCCTTTTACATGCTTGGAGATGGAACTCTGATTATTGAGATGCCTTTTGGTGTAGCATCTTAAAGTACGTCAAAACTTCAAAGTTAAGTGTATTCAGGCTAGAGCAATCTTAGGATGGGTGCCTTCTTGGGAAGCTATTGCATTAGGGGACAAAATCGTGTAGCGCTCCACACCAAAGCGAACAATACCTTGGTGGAAGGAGTTTCAGTCGGGTTGCTATAGGTGATGTTAGAGCACTCTACCAGTCAAAAGGGCGAAACCTTGCCCGATAATGGTTTTAGACCTGTTTAACGAAACCGACAAAGACATCAATTCTATAAAGGGGGTAAACTATAGTAACCCTTATGTGCTTGGAGAAGGAACCTTAATCATCAAGGCACCTTTTGGCATAACAGCTTGGGGTACGTCAAAACTCCAAAGTTAAGTGTGATCGGGCTGGAGTAATCTTAGGATGGGTGACTTCTTGGGAGGCTACTACACTAGAGAAAAAAACCATGCAATGCTCTACGCCAAAGTAGACAATACCTCGGTCGGAGGAATTCTGACCAAGTCGCTGTACATATCTATCTTGCATCCATGATGCGATAAATAACCCCTTAGTATCCCAAGTATTAGTGGAATGCAATAGTTAGTATAGCAATGAAGAAAAAAAAATTATTTACAACAAAAGAATAATAAATTAATGAGGGTATTTTAAAAGATAAATTTAATTTCGTAAGGTTTAAGTGACTAGCCCTCTTGATGTTTCCAGTTGAGTTGCTAAGTTGTCGAGCCTGAATTTTTAGTTTTTTCATTTTCCTTAATTTGATTTAAACTAACCTTATGCTTATTTTGTTTAAACCTTCAACTAAAATTAAGGAAAACCTAATTTCATTATTTTTTAAAATAAAGATTGGAATTAAGTAGGTGGATTAGTTCAAATTTAGTCATTAGCCTGTGCATTTAAAAAAGTTTTGAAAAATTTTCAAGAAACCAAATTCATAAGTTTGGAGACTACCCTATTAAACTCTTTGCTGGTACCATTATAACCTTTCAAGTCTAACTTTATTTTTCAAAATTATCCATCCAATTTAAGAAAAGAAGTTTATATCTACAAGTAAGGAAAAATTAAAATTAAAATTATTTACAAGGAAAATAAATTTTAAAAAAAATTCAAAAAGGGAAAAATAAAATTTTAATCTTCCAAGTCACCCCGCAATTATCTATAAATACCTACGTACCTACCATTCGGGATCAAACTTCTATAATTCATTATTGAAATCTTTTAGTGCATTGGGTTTGTTTCAATTTAGAAAATGGTCAAATTTACATTATTAATTCATTTGTTTTTGTTTAAGAAAAAGTCTACAAAAATGGTCTTACTTTTGGAGTTTTATTCTTGAGAATTCTATAAGAGTCCCAATTTTAAAAACGGTTTATTAATTTTTGTTTATTTGGAAAAATGATTTTTCTAAGTGACAAAACATTTTTATTATATGTACATTTTTTATTTCTATTAAAACACATTCTGTTTTTATTTTTGAATTTTTTTTAAATGATAAAATACTTTTATTCTTATATTTAAAACAAAAAGGTTTTGAAAAGAAATCTATAAGAAGTAAGAAATTTAATTAAAAGGAAAATATATAATAGTATTATTATTATTAAAACTTGCCATCTTTCTTCTTCATTTTTTTTTAAATCTAATGAACAAAATAAATAAATTAAACAAAAAAATATAACAAATAAAACTTGGAACATACATGTGAGTCAGGAGTAGGGCGTGTAACACCTTACAAAGTGGTTCGATAGTTTTACTTAAAATCTTCATATCACGTGTATACCCATGATATAAAGAATACCTTGCAAGTCAAAGATTGTAGGCTCTAACTAGAGAGTTTCTAAGGGTGCTTAGTCATTTTACATACATCTGCTTAGTTATATATATATATATATATATATATAAATCTCTATGTGATCCAGCAATCCATAGCCACCAAAACTGTAGAGAGTCAGAATCACCTACTAAATAATAAGATGGAATAATTAAAATTCTATGACATGACAAGTTACTAAATATTATAAAGATGTAGCTTAACTAATACAGTCTATTAATGAAATCTTATCTATCTAATTCAGTTGCTAAAGGAACACTCTGTACTCTGATAGTAACCTACTCCTAACTTTTGGTTACCTGCAAAAAGGAACTATTAGAAGGTGAGCATACCATAGCTTAATGAGTTTATCTCTCGCCACTATCATTCAAGTAAGTTATCAAGTATTATTAACAAACATACAGTTTAGCTACATACGAAATGAATGCATACATGGTGAATGCAAGCAACACATCCATAGGTCTCCAGAACCATAGAAGATATAGATTCGCATCGTCTAAATATCAATTATCCCCTATACTTAACTGCATAGGGCACCTCACCTTATTGACATGAAGCTATCTGTAGGTGTCGTCCCAACAAATAGAACTCAATTATTACCCTAGATGATAATACCATACTAATCAATTAGGTAGACCCCATCTAAGATTATCCATTATCAACAATTAATACAATGCTCCACGAGTTGACAATAAACAAATCCATATAATGCCCCATAGGATAAACCATGCAAGTTTCAACTCAATCTACTCGCTATCCATCAACTAAAGATAGTCTACTAGCTTTGCCTCAACAAATAAAATGTCACAGGAGACAATTATGAGTACTCACCAAGTTGATAAATCTTTTCTTTGAATTGTAAAGCATTTCAAAATGTCTTTTAGTAAGGTGATCATATCGATGTTGGCATACAAAACAACCAGTAACTCAACAAACAATTAAGGGCAAGCAATAGAATAACAAGTAATTATCAAACATAAGCACGTAGTAGTTCATCGAAACTCCCTTACCTAGCTTACTTACCTACTCGTCTTGGGTTTCGAGGTTCCTAAATTAGAAATTAAACCACCTAGAACATAATAATAATGTATATGTAAGTAATTGAAAGAGGTTTCTTCAAGAACCTAAAAGTCTACCTAATTACTAAAGCTTACCTTAATCCTTAAGTATAGTTAAAATTTGTTTTCACTTTAACTTCCTTATTTTAAGTCCATTTTTCATGTTCTTATAGTCAATTTCATCATTTTTTATTGTTCTTTCATTCGGCAAGGTCTTTTTTGGCTTTAGGGTCAATAAGTTTTCAATTTGGGTCTTATAAGTTCGTGCACCCAAAAGGTGAGTTTTGTTATTCTAAGGTTTGGGCCTAGTTTTAGGCTTTGGGCTTAGTTTTTGGTATTAAGCCTTACACTTGATTTTTGGGCTTTCTTTTAAGTATTTTTAGTGAACCTTTTTTGGCCAACGCTTTAAATTTTCATCTTGGGTCTTGGTGTTGCTCTTATGGGCCTAAATAAGCTCTTTTCTTAAGTTTGAGGCTTCAACTCATTAAGGGGCCCATTGTATATGTCTTACATAGGCCTTAGGGTTTAGTGGGCCTTTTGAATATCTTTCTTTAAGTTTTTTTAAGTTAGGTTCAAATTTGATCATGTATTATTTAGGCTTATATTTTGGTTCTCTTAAGGCTCTTTGGGGTCATTTTACAATTTAAGGCCTTAGGCCCAATCCTACTTGCATTTTTGGACTCAAGCCTATCATTGGCCCTAAGTTTAGTCCACTTTTTACAAAGTTACATATCTGGTCATGAGTGATTAAGTGGGCTTAAGGCTCGATTTGTCGACCTTTTAGTTAAATTTAGGCTTAGTTCATATCCTAGGGCTTATATCTTAACTTTATCCTAATCCAATGTGCCTAATAGTTTACTAAAATGATTAAATTGCCCATTTTATCATGAGTTATAAATTTGATACTAATGGTTCATTGGGTCTCAAGTGAATTTTTCTAAACCTAATGTCCATTTTAGGCTTAACTACTCGCTATAAACCTTGTTTAGCCTCTTATCATGTAAGATTAAGTCCTAAATCCTAATTATCTTTAATTAATCAAGTGATTAACCAATTAATAAACATTTTACAGCATGTTTTTCAACATGTTTATGTAAACCCTACTTTTAGTAGGCCTAAGACTTGTTTAGGAGTACCTCCCGAACGTTCCTAAAGATCAAC
Organism: Lumnitzera racemosa; assembly: GCA_024138005.1. Classification (NCBI taxonomy): domain Eukaryota; kingdom Viridiplantae; phylum Streptophyta; class Magnoliopsida; order Myrtales; family Combretaceae; genus Lumnitzera; species Lumnitzera racemosa. Next base: position 69,294,078 of record JAMXBC010000006.1, read on the forward strand.
TAAACCAAAAACTTAAGTTTATATTTAGGAACAAATTAAATTTTTACAATTCAAAAGCCAATTGTCAATTCAAAAGCTAATTGTCGATAAAACCCGAGCTTGAAGAACTGCGAGCTCTAAAGCTACTTAAAACCCTAAACCTTAAGACCATTAAGGAATTTTAACCATAAATAATTAATCGATAATTTAGTTTGAATAATTTTATTCAACTTTATAAAATTTCACAATTCTACAAAAATCAAATCATAAATCACAAAACAATGTAAGATGAAAATCCTAAAACAATTTTCTATAAGGCTATGCCCTTATCTTCATGCATAAGCCTTACACCATAAATAAGTAGATCAACCAATCACCTTAGATAACTTATCAATTGAGAGTTGGAATCATTTATCAATTAATAACTTATCAAAATCTAGTGATAAGACAATTTCCTTATCACCTCTTCACTTATACTACATATGGATAAATTTTCACAAGAAATCATGAGCTTAACTTTAATAAAGGTGACAAGACCACTCCATGCCATTAAAAGACTTCCCATGGCAGATCTAAAAAGGGGAGAAAGGGGGGCCATGCATTTGTCATTCACCCATCAATCACTTCCTCTTACACATCACTATTCATCCCTTAATGCTTACATCATCAAGAGTTGCAATTGTTGACTTTTTGTAAGCTTTAAGACAATACTTTCAAGGCATTTAAACACTCCTTCTCTCTTTATTCCAACCGGCTGCACTCCTCCTCATTTCTCTCACTTTTAATCTCACTTTCACTTCATCTTTCTCTCTTTTAAAACAAACATAAAAAGGGGAAACAACTTTACCCCACAAAATCCATTTTCTTCCATTTTGAAGCTTCAACTCACGGCATTTTTTTTCTTTGTTCATGTGCCATTTTCTTTCATCATTTAAGATCATCTAAGACCATTAGAATCTTTCATAAACCCCTTTCCAAAAGACCAAAGAATTCGGGTTTCAAAAAGGTAAGCAAAAAGGAGGAAGCAAAGTTAAAGGCTTAAGAGGAACCTTAGTGCACAACCACCAAACTTTGCGTTAAGGACGAGTAAGTGATTCTTGTGATGTGTGGATTAATATTTATGTTAGAAGACTTGGATTTCTTGAAGATATGAGTAAGGTTTGAGTTGTTATAGCACAAAAATTCGTTTTAAGAAACAAACCCTAAAACCATTACATGAAGTTGAAATATGAGCATGTAAAGTTGGTGTTTTGTATGGACATTTGTTTAATGCTTTGAATGGAAGATTTTAAGCTAAGGAAATCTTGAAATGAGAACTTTGATGAAGGGTAAGCATGCTGGACGTGAAGGTTCCATGATCATTTGAATGTTGATTTTGTTTCCATTTAGTTAAACATGCTCAAAACTAGACTTAAGTTAAGGAAAAATCCATCACATGAAGTTTTATGAAGAAATCAACCTTGTATGGCATGAGCTATGATATGGAGGTTTTATGAAGTATAAGATCTTTTATTTCTTTATGTGGAGCATGAGTTAAAGGATCATTTGATGGAAGGGAACTTAAGTTAAGATTTATACACAAGTAGTTAAGTGCATAATCTATCACCTACACTTAAGGAAATGATGAAACAAGTTGAAAAACCAAGTAAGGACCCCTTAGGACCAACATGAACAGATCTGGAACATGGGTAAATGAGGCCTAAAAATATGATAAAAGTGAAAGAACAAAGTGAAAGGATTAACCAAAGCAAGTATGATTAGCATACAAAGCCTAAAACTCAAAACCGGGCCTAAAACTCTCAAAACAAGCTTAGAACTCTAAGATGGGCCTTCAACAAAAATCTGACCAGCAACTTAAAGAACCAAGAGAAGTTGTTTTGAAGCCCATAATAAATCCACCTAAGGCCCCATAAGCCCACCAAAGTCATTAACCTGAGTTGAACCAAAAACAAGCCCATTTGATAACTTAAGCTCACTAAAGGGCCCAAGAAGTGGTTGTTAGCCTTAGGAATATAAATCAAAATTGTAAATCTGATCTCAAGGAGTATTTTAAGCTTAGGATAAAATCTAAAGACCAACCCAAAGGATTCCTCAAGCTATCAAAAGCCCATTTACCAAACAAGGCCCAAAAACACTCCAACACATGAGGAACGCTACTGTTCTGACCCATGGACAGAATTTCATACCTCATTTCGAAAATCTAACCTTACCACGTTAAAGTACACTCGAAAACGATGAAGATTGACTATAAGATCATAAAAATTGGATTTAAAACGAAAAAGTTATACGCGATTGAACTTTAGGTAAAAACCAAAAAAATTCCGAGAACTAGCTAAGAATATAACTTAAGAAAAATTTACATAGTTTCTTAAGTTTGCTTCAATTCCTTATAAAAATTATTTCAATGACCAGGGGACACTGTTTTCGGAGACGACTTGCCTCCGGACTACTTTGATTGAACCACATGGCAGAGTGAGTAAATTCCCGATGACTCTTTACTTGATTGTGCTTGTAAAGTAGATGCACCTAATCTTATATTTATAAATTTGGATGCTTGTGGGATATGGGAGATGCATGTGTATGAAATTATGGATGAGTGTGATGACTTGTTAATTATATATAATAATTGGGAATTGTTTGCATGAATATATACTTGTGAATTGTATGGAATGAAATTGGTTGATCACCCTAAAAATCAAGTTAATCACTTATATGATTAAGAACTCAAAATGAATCATGCATTCCCCATATTGCATACGGATAACACCGACTGCCGCTTCACGCAGAAGATGGGAAGGGACTCACAGGATTACGAGTTTCCTGCAGGATTGGGCACTAGCTATGCCATCATATATATTGAGTCTCTGTCTTAAGCCGATGGGCTTACTAGGCGCTAGGAGACGCCAACCGTCGGCGAGGGGCTGAGTCTTGTGGCTTCTGCTTAGGGCGTGTGTTTGTGGACTGCGGGGGCCACCACACCGCTAGACTTGGGATTTTTAAAGGATACAGTTTGATTTTGGTGAAGGAAGTATATATATATGTATATATGTAGAGTTTTGTTTTGGTATGAGCACGATAGTGCAAATGAAATAAAACCCAAGGTCTAGAACCCGGATTTTGGTTTGAGTCGGTTAATTATCTCCAAACCCCGACTTCAGGGGGCGAAATTCTGAGTCGTATGCAGTTCCTAGGTCACTGCATGCGTTGTATGGCATACTGTTTGTTCATGCATTCATATGATTGTGCATCTAATAAATTTCTGTCGTGTGGTACTAATGAGGGTATTTATCTCACTAAGCGTAAGCTTACTCCCCTATAGATTTCTGTTGGTGCAGGAGAACCTCTTCGTCAATCCGGGCCGAGGCATGCCCGTGGTAAGTCTCGGGTAGAGACGGGTTAGAGCGATCAGAGAGCGAAGAGGACATTTTGTAATAGATTATAGATATTTAGATACTTTATATATATTTATGCATAACTTAGATTTTATGCAGTTCCGTTATGAATTGCATTCGTTTGTAATATTGTTTTGGTGTGGTTCTCATGAGCCCATACAATTATTTAATTTATAACATAGAAGTAATTTTAGTTAAATTGCTCTATATTACTTTTCTATGGGCCTAGTGGTAACGTAGAGTGGAAGGAGCCTTGTGTGTCGTATGAAAGCCCTATGATCAGCAAGGGGGTTGATAATAGACCTTTATACGGTACACGGCGACCTATCACGACAACGATACTGTTGGGTCGTTATAGTTTATGTTTTTCAACATGTTTAGGGTGGTTTAAGATGATTTCTTAAGGCTTTTCACATATCACGTACTTAACTTGCTAGAACATGTATCAAACTACCACTAAAATGTACCTAAAATAATTTCTTATCAAAATAAACATGAGAAATAAAAAATATAGTGGAGATGCATATACATATGTTTTGGCCTTAGCATGGGAATGGAGATATGATGATGATTTCTCTACTTTTCTTCAAATTATCATCTTGTTATAACTTATGTACTTCTAAAGTTACATCTAACATGTTTACTACATTAAAAATCTATGAAAATGCACATGTGTAAGCATGTAAACATGGTAAACAATGGTGGCATTTTAATAATTTTTTCTTTATTTTTTAAGCTTGGGAACCATGCCCATAAACTCAAACTAGAAGAAGAGTTAAAAAGGTATAACTTTACCTCGGTGGAAATTTAAAGGGTCTCATTTCACTTTGTTTTTAGCAAACGAAAAGAACTCCTTTGATAAAGTATGTTTGTCGACAAGAAAGGGGGATGAAAGAGGATTCAAATGAAAGTGGTTTTGTGTCATTTGAAGGTAGTAGTGTGGAGTTATGGCTTGGGGCGTTCCGGTGCACAACCAGGTTTGAGAAGCTTATTCTTGTTTCCTTCCTTTTCGTTTTTGGATTGTATGTCTAGAGAGTATTTCTAGGGTTTATTCTAAGGAAGAAGATGGAGTAAAGTCCACATGGATGGGTTAAAGGAGGGGCTACTTATGAGTGGGTATGGTAGGGAACAAATCCCTTCCATTCTTGGTTGCATAGTATAAGCATAAGTGGGGACTAATTTGCTTTTTATGATTTTTGCTAATTGAGGCAATGGTTTGTTTACTAAAGGTGGGTGGTCCCTTATTTTCTCAACTAATTATCTTGTCCTATATATTTAATTGTGATTACCTTTAGCTAAATATGATGTATGAATGCATGTAGATGATTAGAATGCAATTTAAGCTTACGACTATAATTATTGGTGTAAATGACCATAATTAGACATAGTTTAGGATTTTTCACATTTAATTTAGTTAATTAAGCCTGCTAAATCATTTTATCTAATTAATTTAGGGTTTCTAAGGGATAAAATCCATTATCGCTAATCGATTACGATTTCAGATGGTATATTGGGGCTATTCCAACAATTTAGTGAATTATTAGTAATTACTTAATGATGTGGCTATATAATTAGAGTTTATTAATTGAATTAGGGCTTTTGACACTAAATTAAAGTTTCTAATTCATTTTAAGGCTTCTCTCATTTTAAGGTTTTATGAGGGTTTGAGGGCTTTGAAGATATGTTTACGATTTTAGCGTTACTTTTAGAGAAAATGTATCATTTAGGATAAATTAGTAATCTCATTAATTTATTACCTTAATTTGATTAATCGTTATCATTTGTAGATATCTCCTACCATTCGTTATTGAGTTTATACGATTTATATAATTCAAGTTACATGTTTTGATTAGGGGTTTCCATTGCATTTAAAATTTAATATAAGGTTTTACAACTTTAGGGTTTGAGGTTTAGAGTTTTTATTCAATTTAGATTTTTAATTTATGGTTACGCATACTTGGGTTTAGAGTCATTGTATGCTATTAGGTTTTATAGATTTTTGTCTTTAAGGTTTTTCAAGTTCATCTTTAAGGTTCTAATTTAAAATTTTGTCGATTTTAATTTCTTTGGTCTGATTGAGCCTAGGGAATATCGTTGGTTCTTCGAATTCGTTTCTAGGTCTAAAACTTAAAATTTGTAGGATTTACAGGATAAAGTAGGTATGAATCTAGGTTTAGGTCGAGGCATGTATGTAGCACATGATTGGACTAATATATATATATATATATATATATATATATAGAGAGAGAGAGAGAGAGAGAGAGAGAGAGAGAGAGAGAGAGGGGGGAGGGGGGGAAGAAGACAGCAGCCAATAGGGGGTGCTCCGGCATGTTTCAATAGCCAAATCAAGCACAAGAAGGAAGATTTGTGTAGGTTTTATTGGGGAACAAGGGTATGACACAAGTGCCACTGTATTTTGATGGTGATTAGCACTTAGTTGTATGCAGTTGTTGGTAATTGTGCCATATGGTGGCAGTTAGAATGTGAAGGGCGGTTAGGATACAGGTTTATGAGGGAGGCGAAGTTATAAGTAGTGGAGTTTGATGTCTAGCTATAGTGGTAGTGATGTTTAGAATGGTGGCCGCCACTAGTCGAACCCTAAGTGGTTTGTTAGAGGGGTTCGAAGGAATGACAGTAAGATGGAGAGAGTGTTGTAGAAAGGTCATGGCCTAGGGATGATTTCTACGTGGTTATTTTTGCTTGATATCTCTTGTATAAGAAAAAATGCTAGAGGTAGAGAGGTTATGGTAGAGAGAGAAAGCTTAATAACAAGCTTCAATGGAGGATTTTCGAGTGTGGATTGATGTTGAAATGCAATGCTCAATCCCTTTTTATACTAATCTAAGTTCAAGAAAACATGGAATGGATAAAAAATTCATTAATTCGAAGACAAATTAAATGAGTTTTGATTAAATTAATTCCCAAATTAAATGAAAGCATTGCGATTTGAATGCAAATGATGATCTGCAAGTGCACAATCTTACTTAAGATAACCATTAGAAGCTTCAAAATTTGTTGAAATAACTCGAATCAAGGACTTTAAGTGGGGAGGAAAATTTGCACATTCTAACTTTACAACTAAGTAATTACATGAACTTAGACACGTTAAGGGTGTCAATGCGAAGTCCTCTATGTCTACTTCACAATTTCACCATTAATTTAGTGAAATTGTGAAGTAAAATGGATCAAAAATGGATGTGAAGTGGGCTATGTAATAATTAGGGAAACCACGAGAAAAGAGGAGAAATAGAAGGAAAGTGATGGAAAACATGATGATGTGGTGCCATGTCATCTATGTGGACCAACTACTAATGATATGTGTCATAGTAGAGTCCAATAGGTGTTCGACACTTGTCCTACCAAAAAAGAAAATGCACTTAGGTGCATCTATCAAGATTCGAGCTCACAACCTCTTTGTCATGCAAAGTGTTAAGACTAAGTTTTTAACCAATAAGCTAGTTAGCCTGTACCTTATATATGTGAACAACATGTTTACAACAATAATAACCTAAGCCTAATTTTAAAAAGAACTAATTAAATAGACTCCTAATGGTCTATAAAACCAACGTTTAAATTAAAGGAAAAGCTTATTCTTAAATTATTTTTCTTATTTACAAAAAATTATATATATGTATATATTTTAGATTTTTTAATTTTTTCGATTTTTTGTATTTTTCCTTTTCCTTTTTCTTTGTATTTTCTGATTTTTCAATTTTTCATTAGATCCCTTTTCCCTTTATTTTTAAAAGAATAAATAAACAAATAAAAACAAAAAAATAAGTCCTAAAACTATAGGAGCAAACAACTATTTATCATTTACCCTTTCTTGTGTTTTCTTACATCATGTAACTCTAAAGAGGCGCGTATATAAGCCTCATTTTCCTTGTAACGTAGATGATCATCCTTTGCATATTGAATATGGATATTTCCTCTTTCAAAGTAACCCATGTGTTTCCCTCAACTCTTATCTATTCTCTTTAGTAAGGAATAGTAGAGAGTATCCCTAACCTTAAATTCTAATGTCATATCAAGTGTTGGATTAGGTCATGTTGAGCTTTGGTGTGTCATATCTTCAAGCTGCTCACGTGTTTTGCTAGTGTTTTCCTTTTTTGTTTACTTTTTGTAGTGCTTCTTCATGTGTCAAACCCCAAAGACACATCAACTTCGCTGATATCAACGTACGGTTTCAACAAGAGAGTATGTGGAGTTCCAATTGAGTTTTGCATGCATGATAATAATAGTAGCTGTTGTGTTCTTTCATAACTATTGCAGCGTTAGTGTGTATTGTAGTTGTGCGTGAGTAGTTGAAGCAGTGTCAATGGTTGTGTAGTTGTCATGAAGTAGGTGTCAATCGTAGAGTAGTGGCTCCATGTAATATTTATTGTGTATTGTTCTCTCTTATTTTCGGTTGTGATGATAGAGCAAGTTATGTTTTCTCTAGTTGTTGCATATTGAAGTGTAGGAGCGTATCCATAGTTTTATGGGTAGTAATTGGAGTACTTGCTACTAAAGTGGTTATGTGAAGTGGGTTTATGTGATTTTGAAATTATCTCACTAAGGGAAGTAGTGTCAAGTAGTGGCAATGTTAGATTTAAGCATGCGAGGAGCTATTGGTGATAATGAGAGTAAAGATACTCATGGTTGAGACCAATAAGAAAGTTAAACCCTGAGGTCAATTGCTGACAAACTCAATTGGCTCATCAACTTGGTTAAGAGCTTGGTTATTGCTATGCAAGACAATAAGCAACAACCCCGAGATGAGCCAAATGAAAGCCAAGTAGATGACTTGCCCTAACAGGGTTATGGCCACTATAGCTAAGTTAATTACCCAATTCAACCTCACCGAGTTAAAGGAGTGAGAGTGGATAGACCTTCTCGATGAAGGCTTGCAATAGATGAGATCGAGGAAGTCGATAAGGAGATTAATGAAGAAGAAGAAGAGTATTATGAAGTTGAAGAGTGAGGATGTCAAGTTCTTTGAGGACTTAATAGTGTCAAAGTCTAAATCCTAATGAGTAATTAGAATAAGAAGAGAAGGTCGATGGAAGCTTACAATAGATGAGATTAAGGAAGTTGAAGGTTTGACTTGCTGCACTTGAATTCTCTAGATATGTTACCATGTAATGGAAGAATTTGAACGTGGCCTAAGCCAGAGATGGTTATTGAAGCATATACACTTGGGAGGATATAAAGAGGATATTGCAAGGGAGGTTCATACTTGAGTCGTATTTGTAAGATACGTTTGCCAAATTGCAAAAGCTTCATTAAGGAAGCTGAACTCAAGATGAGTATGTTAAGGAATTCCAAATGCTTATGATTTAAGCTAATGTTGATGAACCCAAAGCTCGTATTATGTCTAGGTTCATTTCAGGACTTAAATATGATATACGTGATGTTATAGAGGTACAATGGCTCTATACACTAAAAGAAGCCATCAAAATTGCTAAGAGGGTTAAGAGGCAAAGAAGAATGGTATAATTCCAATCCAACTCAAGAACATTCCAAGCTGTTCCATCGTGCCGAGCTAGTCAGCCTGAACATCAATGGTCAACTCGAGTAGATAAGGTAAGTGACCAAGTAGTTGATAGCTAAGGTAACCTAAAGAGCTGAGCTATTAATTAAACAATTGAGGGTAAGTTCAAGAAAGGATAACATCCAGTTGTAAGACAAGTGAAGTGAAGTGTTTCAAGTGCTTAAGTCTCAAACACATCGCTACTTAGTGTACTAAATGACATGTTTTTGGTTATGTGAGATGATAAAGTGAATAGCATTTATGAGAATGAGCTCGAAAGAAAGGAGAAGGAGACTGGAAGAGCTCACATAAAAAGTCAAGAAGAAACCTGTATCTATGTCGACTAAGGTAAGGTAATAACTTTGGTATTGAGAAGAGTGCTAAACTCAATGTTGAGCTCAAAGGAAGTCCAACAAGGGAACTTGTTCCACATTAAGTATATGATTAAGGAACAGTGTATGATCATAGTAGATGGAGGAAGTTGTACAAATGTAGTTTCTCAATCCCTTGTATAGAATTTAGGTCTATCGGCCTCTTAGCATCCCTAACAATATAAGTTATACTGATTGCATGACAAAGGTGCTTTGAATATGATTGAACAGGTTACCGTACCATTCTTTGTTGGAAACATCTACAGGGATAAGGTGGTTTATGATGTTATCTCTATGGGAGCGTCACATTTGTTGCTAGGTAGATTATGGTTATTTCACTAACGTGTTATACATGAAAACTACAAGAACACATATGCCTTGACTAAGGAGGGTAAGAAAATTGTGCTGCAGGTGTGGAGATGAAAATTCGGTTTCCGTTTTTCCTAATCTAACTTATACCGAATCCATCTAGCCTAGTGTAAGTTCCTTAACTGAATTAGAAAAAAGCTCAATTTAAAGAAAACATTTAAAAAATAGAGTAATTACTTGATCGAATTAAGAGAAGAATGAAATTAAAGCCTACAGGTAATTGAACCTTCATTTCAGCTACTAGTCCACGGGTTTTCCTAAAAAGGGTTTTAGCAAAAGGAAACTAGAGAGTATGTATTCAAGGGTTAACCAACTACACCCTTTGTGATTACCATAAAAGAAGTCCATAAATTAAAGAATTAGGCCTTTAATTTTTTATGGGCTTTTTCAAAACACAAAAGGAGTTTTTTTAATTAAGAATGTGGAAAATTAGTTTTTTACATTTTTTAGGGCCGTTCGAAATGCCTACGTACCTATTAACCAAGATTAGATCCACATATTTCTAAAAAATATTTTATGAAAACTTTAGTGGATTGATCGGTTTTATTTACAAAATACTGCACTTTTAAATTGTTATAAGTTGATTGATTTGTAAAGAAACATTTTTTGTCCAATTTTTGAAAAATCCTAATGATTCCTAATTTTGAAAATAGTCTGGTTAGAATTTTTATTTATGAAAACCATTTTTCTAAGTGTAAGGAAATATTTTTATAAAGAAAAAGCCTTTCTTAATCTTAAAAACATTCCCTTAATAATACACAATACGAATACACCATCATGTATCGCAAGTATATTAAATATTAATCATCACATAAATCACACTTTACATATATACAAGTACAGGTTATCAATAAAATATGTGAATGTGTATATAATTTGATCATTTGTACATTTCAAATATATTGATAACCTGCACTTGTATATGTAAAGTGTGATTTATGTGATGGTTAATATTTAATATAATGCATTCACATATTTTATTTTAATTTAATTACAAATGTTATGGACATTATCAACATTACAAACTATCAACATGCAAATATATCATATATCACTTTATTAGATTTTACAAGATTACAAATTATAAGTATTCATTATAGTTTTATTGTCATGTTATATTATGCAATCGACTTATATTATCAATTCAACCTACTAAATAAAACTATACTATGCCATAACATATCAACATTGTATATTTCATAGTATATGTAGAAATTCCATTCAATTATTAGAATTTACCAACTATCCATTGTGTTACAAAACAATTTATTATTACCATTTTTCACATTACATTATTAATTTACAAATCAAAAACTATATTACACTAGTAATTTTAAAGTTCATGAAAACATTGATTTCATGTAAGTTATCGCGTTCATGGTTCACATATCATATGTTATATAGTTAGTTAATATACATATTATATGGCACATATTGTAAAAATACATATTTTCATCATATTAAAATTCTATATTACAAAGTATAATTTACAATATATTATAAAGCTAAAAAACTAAGCATGTCATATTTCACAACATATTGCCATATTGTATATTATAATGTAGAATACATAAATTACATATAATTTAATAAATTAATTTTACAACATGATACATTATTATATAAATCACACAAACGATTTATTTTATGAATCATAGATCAAATTTTTCATTAAACAAGCAATTTAAATAATAACAAACAGGGAAAAAGCTTATGAATTGGTAGTTGGTTCAATCACCTTTAGACTGGTTCTTAGTGCAGTGGGAACGATTCCTGACTCTCGATGAGTTAATCTTCAAAAGCCTTTAATCAAATTTTAGAAATCATAGACATAATATCCTTAATTTTCCTTAAAAACAAAGAATTTCATTAGCAAACCCTAGAATTGGGTATTCTTAATTCAAAATTAAATTAAATTCATATGAAGTATAATTAAATGAAATTAGCTCATGCATTATGATCCTTAGAGATTAGGGAACATTCCCAAATTTTTTGTTTGCTTCAATTTTCCCTTAGGAGTGAGAAATTGAAGAGAGAAAGAGGGTAATGTGCACAATAAAGCTTGTAGAGAGAGAAAGTAGTGATTCCCTGAATGTAGGAGCATGTTAATTGTTCGTGTATATTGGAATGGATGCTAAGATGTCCTATTTATAGTGTTGAGTTAGGATTAAAGCTCAAGAAACATCCTTATCTGTGAAAAAAAATGAATTCTTATTGCATCTTCAATGGATATCGCAAGTTTTATATTTTTTTTCTTTTCTCTTTTTGATCAAATTTTAACACTTTTTTTTATCAAATTCTTAGCAATTAAAGATGTGGAATTGTTCATTTATACCTTGCCACCATTTCCATGTGATTATTTCTTAATGGGATTGCATCAAAATAATTTAATTTATCAAATTCAAATCAAGTACAAATATTGTTTGTGTATAACTTACCCATTTTTTATTATTTTTGTGGGTGGACTTTCCTTCAATAAAAATTCAAAATTTTTTATGCCCATAATAATACAATTTGTGCACTTTCATTTCCATATTTTCCCATGATTTTAGATGCACAAAAAGTAAGTGAAATGAAGTAGAAAATGCAAGTACCAAATAAACACACACTTGTCATTTTTAAACTTACCTACTGTATTCTTCAACTACCAGGAAGGAAGGACAGGAAAGTAAGTCAAACTTTGACCCATGTAAGCGCCACGTAGTATAACCTGGTTGGCACCATGTGGTACCTTGTTAGCCATCATGTAGCGTTACGTTAGTATCACGTGGTGACTAACGAATGGTACAATGTAGCACCACATATGAGTGACACATGTTACTTATGTTCCTCTTTTTTTTTTCTTTTTTTTTTGCCTTTTTCTTCTTTTCTTCTTTTCTTTTCTTCTTTTCTTCCCTAAAAAATACTTCTTCAATAAAACCTAATTAATTCCCTAACTTTCAAAATCGAATTCCTCTCTTCAACTCAATATAAAGTCTAATAAGCATATATTCAAAGCATTCTCAAAATTTTTCTAAATTGACCCAATTAAGATCCTGATTTTTATCTATGTTCGACTCTTATTAAAAACTTCAAGTGGCTATAAAATACTCATTTTAACTTCGATTGAGATACGGTTTAAGACTACGATCTCCTAAAAATGGGTAATTTCAAAATTAGTTAGCCAAACTTAAGTAAGAAATTTTTTTTTCAATTAATACACATTTTTGTTTGAAATTCCTAATTTAATCAAATCACATATGCCTTTTTTAACTCTAAGAGCTGTTTTGGATCTCAAAAAGTTATTTCTACTCGAAATTGACTCAAATGGACTCCTATGTGACACTTTTTATGATTTTTCAATTGTTTGATTTTTTTTAGATCTTTTAGATAATCAATTTTTATTTTCTTCATATCTAATTTTTTTTTCATAATTTATTTGATATTCATTTTTTTGAATTTTTTATTTAGTAGCCTTTCCCCTAAAACTAAAGTTTTGAAATAAAGATAAACTTTGGGGGGAGGGGGAGGGGGTGTGGGAAAGCAACGCATAAAAGTAGGGTGTCTACAATAGTTGATAACTTTGGTCAAGTAAAAGAGACTTATAATCAGCTTACCCAAGCTAACAAAAAACCTTAGTAGTTGAGTTAGCAAGAACTCTAAGTTGTTGAGAAGATTAAAGAATCGATGTTTCTATTGATTCAAAGGCTACTTGAGTTAAGAAACCCAGTTGATGTGCCAAACCTATTTCTAAACAAGCTACTTAAAGGACTACCCCCAGTTTAAGAAATCAAACATTACATTGATCTCTAGCTTAACGCTACCCTATCGAACACACCTACCTACAGGATAAACCCCAAGCAAGCTGCCAAGCTAAAGAAATAGGTTAACAAGCTCATAATGTGTGGCTATGTAAGAGAGAGCACGAGCTCTTATGTTATGCCCACTTTACTCATCCCAAAGAAGGATGGTTTATAGTTCATGTATATTGATAGCCGAGCTATCAATTTGTATCACCATCGAGTACAAATATCATATACCAAAGCTCAATAACATATTAGACAAGCTTTATGGCATTAGAGTATTTGTAAAGATTGACCTGCGGAGTAACTATCACCAAATACGTATGAGATCGAAGATGAATTGAAGATTGTGCTCAAGATAAGACATAGTTTGTACAAGTGGTTAGTTTAGCTATGCCATTTGATCTAACTAATGCGTTAAGCATGTTCATGAGACTCATGAATTGCATTATACACCTACTGATAAGAAGATGTGTAGTTGTGTACTTTGATAATATATCGGTATACAATACTAATCTGAAGGACCATATAGAACATCTCCATGATATTTTTAACATACTTTGCATTAAGAAACTATTTGAAAATTTGCAGAAATGCACTTTCTTCCAACATGAAGTTATCTTCCTTAGTTATGTAGTGCCAAGTGATGGAATCCAAGTTGACAAAGAGAAGATCCAAGTTGTCTTGGAGTGGCCTATGTTGAGGAGTATTACTAAAGTTTGAAGTTTCCATCACTTTGCTTCTTTTTATAGAAGATTTATTAGGAATTTCAGTACTATGGCGACTTCCTTGACTGAAATGACAAAGAAGAGTGATGGATTTCATTGGAATGACTAAGCTAAGAAGAGTTTTAGAGAGATCAAGGAGAAGCTTACCACGACTCTCATCTTAGCTTTACTAGATTTTGAGAAGCCTTCTTAACTAGAGTGTGATGCTTTGTGGTGCAGCCTTAATCCAATAATGCGATCTATGGCTTACCACTATAGGAAGCATAGTGATGCCATCCTAAACTATTCCATGTATGAGAAGGAGCTCTATTCTCTTTTCCACACTCTTACTATATAGCAACATTACTTACTACCCCTAGATTTTGTCGTCTATACGAACCAAGATTCCATAAAGCACCTTAAGAGTCAGAGCAAGCTCTCACAAAGGTAAGCTAAATGGCTTAAATTTATGGAAGGTTTTTCCTATGTGATTGAACATAAGAAAGGTAGTATGAATGTAGTAGTTGACACCTTATCACATTGAGAAACTTTGTTAACCACCCTATAAACAAAGTTATTAGGATTCTCCCTTATCACTGAATAATATGCTCAAGACCCACACTTTGATCCTATTGTTGAGAATTGTAGAGAAAGGATTACTGTTGGAGGATATTACGTTAAGGATGGGTATTTACTTAAGGAGAGCAGGCTATATATACTAAAATGTTCCACATGCAAGCTATTGGTTAGGGAAGATCATAGTAGAGGATTATCTGGGTACTTTGGTCAAACCAAGACAGCCAACCTCTTAAAAGAGAAATTTTACAAGCCTGGTATGGCTAAGAATGTCCATAAGATCATCAGAAGTTATGATGTAGGTAAAAGGGAAAAGGAAAGGAAAGAGCTACATGAAAAATACATGCCCTTACCCATACCTACACCATAGGCATCTAGAGGATGAGACTCGATCCTTGTAGTTTTAGATAACATCAGTAAGATGGCATATTTCATCCCATGCCACTAAAATAACGATGCTTTGTATTTTGTTGATTTGTTTTTATAGGATATTATTCAATTACATAGAGTTCCTAAGACCTTTATATCAAATTGGGATACGAAGTTTTTAAGCTACTTTGGAAGACACTATAGAGAAGACTTAACACTAAGCTCATATTTAGCTCTAATAGCCATCTTCAAACCGATGGCTAAATCGAGGTGGTGAATAAGATGCTAAGGACATTATGATGAGACGTTGTAGGCAAGAACTCAGGGGATTGGGATCTATTCTTATCTATCATAGAGTTTGCTTACAACTGAATTGTCTACAACATTCTCAACCTGACCATTCCACTTGATCTAATCGACACCCCAACAACTCCTAAGGAGAGCCATTTTAGAGTAGACTGAACCTAAAAGCTACATAAATTGCACCAATATGTAGCTAAGTAGATTACCAAGTTTAATAAATTATAATAAGAGTTTGGTAGTTGTAGCCACCTAACTGTTTCCTTCAATCAAGGCAACTTAGTATAGATCTACCTTAGTCGAGAAAGATTCCCATACCTTAGGAAGAACAAGTTGTCTCCCCAAGTTAATAGACCATTCAAGGTACAGAAGACGTTTAACTGCATTGCTTACCAAATTGAACTCCCATAGAACTGTGGTGTCTCTTCTATGTTCAATGTGTCCGACTTGATACCTTACAGACCAACTAAAGAAGAAGAACTTGGAGAAAAAGCCCCTATAGATTTGAAGCCAAATCTCTTTAAGCCTCAAGAAGATGATAGGAATCAACCCCACTGCCCGATCACTGGGAACTAAGCTAGAGGTCTACAAAGACTCACCTGACGTATCTTAGCTTGTGAACCATTAGGGAACAAGGATTCTAATAGCATATAAAGCTTACTGCACTTTAGCTATCCCAAGTATTGAGCTATCATCACAGCTTAGATGAACCTTAACCTGATACTCAGGTTAGTAGTACCAAGGACAATCAAAGGATCAACTTTGCAAGCCTTAACCTTAAGCCTCAAGTTAAAGACTCCCAAGCAGACAAGCTCTAATATGATCCTTAAGTTGACCTATTCTACTATTGAACCCAATGAAATGATGACATTGAGTATCGAGCACCAACCTAATCCAAATCAGTTTGGCTAATCTATCAATTGTTTTTTGTATTCTTGCCAAGTTGTTTCCTTAACACCAAGTACTACTTTTTATCTCTAGATAATAGCCACAAATCTTCTCTTTTCTCCTTTGTTAGAGCACCTACATACAAGCCAACACGTATCCACTAGCCTTCTAATCCAAGGATAATTCTTTGACAAATTCCTTTTGTGTATTTGTCATTTTTCCCCTTTCTAGCATTAACTTAGGAACTTTTGTATACCATTTGTAATTTACCCTTTCTTGTCGTTTCTTGCATCATGTAACCCTAGAGAGGCACATATATAAGCCTCATTTTCCTTGTGACGTAGACAATCATCCTTTGCATATTGTATATAGGTATTTCCTCTTTGAAAGTAACCCTTATGTTCTCCCTCAACTCTTATCTATTATTTTTAGTAAGGCATAGTAGTGAGTGATCCTAACTTCAGATTTGTACATCATATCAAGTATTGGGTTAGGTGGTGTTGAGCTTTTGGTGTATCATATCCTTGAATTGCTCATGCATTTTACTAGTGTTCTCCTTTTTTGTTTACTTATTGTGGTGTTTCTCCATGTGTCAAACTCTGGAGATGCAACACATATAATCTACAAACAACATACAATATAATTGGGATGAGGTTATGAAACTTAAGAACTATAGCTCCTCCTATAATTCACTAAGGTAAGAACCCAATGCACATACATATTAGCTCCTTATAAATAAAGAGGTTAATAGCTATTGAAATAAGATTTTAGCAATTTTAATACCTCGAATTACTCCATATGTCTTCTACACTACTATTGAAGGAGTTGATATTGCCTTGACAACTTGCAAAGAATCTGACTCCACTACTATATTTGTCTAGCTCTTATTTTGTGAATTAAGCAATCCCCTAGTTTTCCATGCTTCATTTATCTTAGTATCTGAAGAAGGAATAGATATAGTAGTTACTTGTAGCAAAATGCCATTTGATTCTCTATATAAGATACACAAAACTCCACATTAGAGACGTTTATCTATAAAAGCATTGTAGTTAATTTTCACAAGTGAATTTGCAAGATGTCTCCACCTGTGAATATTCAAATCAAACCTAGCTGGATAGCAAGAGGAAGAATCCAAGATTTCTATAACTCTACTATCAACATGTATTCAATTTGAGAATCCATAAGATAGCACATTTAATTCCTTAGTGGTTGTAGTAGAAACAACAATTGGATTAGAGTCCTCATGATTGAAAATGCATTTGTTCTTGTAATTCCAAATGCACCAGATGAAAATGGCAACTTTAGAGAAAAGATCCTTTGGCTTGGGGTGCAAACTAAAATGGCAATTCATCATATCCTCCACCCATGTAACAAAATGAGTGATGTGAAAATCATCAATGGAAATATCTAAAGTAGCAAAGTAAATAACCTGCACCTATGAACATTTAGGATGCTCAAATGTTTCATTAGAAACACAAAACTTGCACTTTGGCTTAGATCTTATTTTTTTGCAAAAAAGAGAAAAGTTAGTAGCTAAAGCATGGAAGGTCCTTGTGCTTAAATTGACAATCAAGATGCTGGATAAATTTCCATGCCTTACTATTTATCTTAACCATAAAAGACGACCTACTTTCTTGACCAACACTCCACGAATGCAAATTGTGATAACAACTTCATATAGAATAATTTCCATATCACTCTCTTAACAAAATCAACACAATAGGATATGCATTATAACTGTCCCCTCTAATTCAGATAAATGACCTTCTACCAAGTTAAGGTCTTAACTAAATTATCAACATCAATTACATTAAAAACTTTCAAATCCAATAATAAAGGCTCACTTAACTCTCTAGTAGGTAAAGCAAAACTTGGTAAAGATGGAATCTAACGATCTCTCCAAAAACTAATAGTTTAGCCATCACTAGTATGTTAAATAATGTCATTAGAGATAGATTTCCTTCCTTATAAAATGCTATTCCAAACTTAAGAAGCTTTATCCCCTTTCAAAGCATGCAAGAAGCCATTATTTGGGAAATAAATACTCTTTAATAGTCAAACCCATATAACATTGGGATTTTTCAACACTTTCCATGTGAATTTTCCTAATAATGCTAAATTTAAAGAATGCAAATATGTAACAAGCCTCCCCTATCCTTAGCTTTAGTTAAAACAGACCATTTCTTTTTAATGTATTTTGTTGTCGTTCTCACTCTTAGCTTATTAGAACTTAGAAATTAAGCTATTAACTCCTCAAACCATTTCAATGGAAATCCAAAAATACTCATGAAATAGGTCATGATGGCATAAGCTACTAATGTCATGATAATTTCCTTTCCACCAATTGATGATAAGCTTCTTTTCTAACCTTGCAATATACTACTTATCTACTCTTTCA
The DNA here is from genome assembly GCA_024138005.1 of Lumnitzera racemosa. Lineage (NCBI taxonomy): Eukaryota > Viridiplantae > Streptophyta > Magnoliopsida > Myrtales > Combretaceae > Lumnitzera > Lumnitzera racemosa. The sequence continues at coordinate 69,312,721 of JAMXBC010000006.1, forward strand.
CAAGGGCCAAAGCTTAAGTTTTAGACCTACCTTAAGAAGTAGGTAAACCTAAATGCTTACTAAGACTACACTAAACATTAATATTTAACACATTCGCACACTCTCTTCTCGCATCTTCTAAAGTAAGTGAACTAAAAATCAATGAACTCTCATGACAGTTAACCTTTTGGCTAGGTTCTTGACAATACAACTTGATTAACTCTTTCAATTTTCAAAAATTCAACCCATTTGCTTCTGCAAAAGACATAAAATGATTGAAAAGAAAAAGATGAGTAAGCATTGAACTAGGCTCCTTAATTTTAATACCTTAAAAACCCCTTGATTTCTTACCTTTTCAATCATCATGGATAAGCAATCCACTATTAAAATAAATAGAGAACAATGGATCACCTTGTCTAATGCTTCGTATAGGTCGAAACCAATTTACTAACAAATTAAAGGAGACCTAAGTAATATAAGACATGATCTAGTTAAAATTTTGTTTACATGTATTTCATTTCCTCACATTAACCAAACATGGAAAAAGAAAACATTTTCACCTATTTTCTTCTATTTTCACTATTTATATTGCTTTTATTTTCTTTTTTTCGATTTTAACTCTTCCCAAATGTTGCCAAGCACATGTAAACCCTCATGCCGACTATGAAGGGAATGTGTTATTTTTACTAAAAGAGAAAAAGAGTATCCAATTAAAAAAAAAATTAATGCTAACATATTATGTTTTCGATAATAATGATACATAGATACCAACTATATTTAAGTATGTTCCCATGCTTTAGGATTAAGCTATAGAAATTAGTACTGGATTTTGAGACACCATGATGGAGTTAAGTCATATTACAAAGAACATTGGTCCATTCAACTCTAGTATTTAAGGATGGTAAATGGGCTAAGTACGTAAGTACAATCACGATTAGGCCTATTTTATAGGCTACCTTAGCATGAGCACAAGTAGGCCGGGGCTCAAGTATGTGAACACAAAGCATATCAAGCACGATAAGATTAGTGGGTTACCCAGACACAAGTACGAAAGCACACGAGCAGCACGTTGAGCCTTTTTTTTTTAAATGTATAAAAATAGTATTTTAAGTAGTTTTAATTTAGTAGTGTATTTGATGTTTTAATTTATTTGTTTAATACATTCATCATTTGATTTTTCTTGTTGGAATTATACCAATAAGTGTAACTTGTATGTAATTTTAATTTTAAATATTATATTAAATAAACAAAAAGTGTATTTGAAATAATAATTTATTTGTTTAATCAATTGTTTTTTTATTAGAATTATATTATACCAATAAGTATAACATGTATGTAATTTCAATTTTAAATATTATATTAAATAAACAAAAAAAATACAATGACTATTGTAAATTCTTTATACAATTTCATCTAACTAGTTTACTTGTTTTAATTTGAATAAGCAAATTGAGCTTGATTAAGATATGAATAAATGGTTTAATAAATTAATACACCTAATTTATTTAGGCAAATCCATTTTAAATTTAAATTTAAATTTATTAAGTCCTCTAAGTGACAATACATTCCTAATTCAAACTAGCAAAATATTATTTGAAATTGGATCATTGGATCAAATCAACACAAACTGTATTAACCTAACTTAAAATAGGTACACTTAGAATCCTACGAGTTCACTGGATAGGCTTAAAGTCAAAACACATGCTTGAAGTAGAGTGATGGAGATTAATATAATAAATATATGGGCGTGAATACAAATTTAATAGTTAGAAAATGAAGATTAAATTCAAGGAAGTACAAATAAGACAATCAGTCAAAGAGCCAAGATGTTAAAACGTTATACCCCTTACTATATTTTGATGAAGACCCTGCTCATTCACCTTAAGGTCCAATATATCTTCACATTGAATCTAATAACTAATGCCGTTGCCTGTAGGAAATAATATAATCAATTGTTCAATATACTATTGTATTATGAGATAGGTGTTTAAATTATATTTAAGACATATTAATTTAATAATAAGTAACTGAGCCAACATACTTCAAATTTAAAACCTCTTATAATATATATATATATATATAGTAAGCCAGTAAAAGTAATATTTATCATAGAATGAAACAAAATGTGTTGCAATCAATACTCATTGTCATCATCATCAATCCATCACATATCCTCTCACCTTTCCATCACCTTAAATGTTCACATAGCTTTCTTCATCTTCCTCATGGCCAAAAAATGATTCCATATCCCCTTATATCCTCTTCTAAGCATCCCTCCAATCCTTGAGGCACACAGTGGCTTCAACAATTTCAACTTTGAGCCGAAGGCGGTAAGGATTGAGGACTCGTTCGCTCGAGCTAAAAGCCAATTCAAACAATACTGTTGAAGTCGAAGCCCCTCAAACATCCCTTACAACAATTGATAAGGTAAGCATCATGTACGATTTTGATGCCCACCACTTAAGGACATCCACATCAGCTGCATCTTCTTATACAAGTTACTCATTTTCTTCCAATTTGCCATACAAATTTGACTAAGCTTAAGCTCTTGGATTACCTTCCAATGGATGTAGGAATTGTAGAAAGTGGTTAAGGCCTTCTAAACCTATATTACCAATTAATAAAGTATTTAATATAAAGTATCACTGTAATGTAAGAATGAATTTTGTCTTTAAATCAACATTAGAGCCCATGAATGTAATGATAATTGCAAGTAATGCAAATTGCTAACCTTCAAGGATTTGTCTAACATCTCATGTAAGGAATTCAATCATGTGATGATGTTACATGATATGATGAATAACTTGTAGTTTTCATTTTGACAACAATCCGTATACTCTAAGTGTTTTCGTTTACTATGATGGATATAATTTATTGCAAACTAGATCTTAATAAGGTGATCTGCTATCCCATAAGTGTTCATGTCATTTTGCACTGCAAGATTTAGAATGCAATAGACACAACGAACATTGAAAAGCTTCCCTTCACAAATTGGGTTCAACTCTTATTTCAATGGTTATATCGCTGTTATGTTTGCAGATTCATTATTAAAGGTGATACTCAATAGCCTATGAATTTCGTAGGTTTGAATTGTGTCTAAGATATTGAATGCAATTGCTAGACCCATGTGAGCTTCTGAAAACAACATGAATGCAATGATCCATTATTGTACCACCTAATTTTCATCAATCCAATGTGTCGTGACACATATATAACTATCATCAGTGTCGATCAATGTTGACTTCCATATGTCCAATGTAAAAGAGACATTGTACAAAAAAAAAAAAAGGCAATGACAATAACAAGAATACTTTAATGTAAAAACCAAATAATTTTGAAGGAAAGATTTGAATTCCTATTAACTAAATTCGAGACTATGCAGCTACTCCTTTAATTATTTGCATTCACATAGGAACCATTCAATCTTTTCATTTCACAGTGTTTGTCGCCTTACATGCTTATATTCTAGTTGCAATGAGCCCGATACCCATTATCCAAAGTCTTCATGGTCCATTGCATTTGAACGATATACCAACACTTACCATCATCTGAATGAGAGTTTCTTGTTCCTCCTCTTGGTTAAATACAAACAGTGTGTCGCTTTCCTCGATAGTCAATGAAATTTCTATTAATCAAGCATTTGAGACTCTTACCAATGGTTCTTTCCTCTTCTAATGCATCTTTAAATGTTGGGTAAGGTGACTCATTCCCAACTTAGACTTTTTGAATAACGGTTTATTGCATGTCATATACCTAGCAACATCTTCTCCGACTATAACAATGAAATAATTACAAATGTCACTTATCCACCTCTTTCATCTTTCGGAGGAACCCTCAACCATGGTAGAACCAGTGTTACTTAGTGATCTTCCATGCAGCTAGATTTGAAGGGGTCTTCTGTAAAGTCCTCCTAGCCATAACAAGACAAATATAATTACAATATGCTTAATTTCTCAATTTACAAATGATATCTATACCAACTAAAGACATATATTCACTTTCACTTATGCTAAAATTAGATATTTCCAAAAGACACATATTGTATCGAAATCCTTATAGTTATCTGCAATCCCGTTAGCCATAAAAGGTAACCATTGCATTATGAGTAGAGGAATATCCCTGACCAAGCTAACAAAGGGAGCGGCAACATTGCTGGTAGGTGGATACCTAGAGATTAGTTGTCCAATGGTATTCAATAAATGTGTGTACCCCTGATTGGGATTCCCTTGATCAAAGATCTACGAATCGTCATATTCATTAATTGATGATAAGTTGTCATAAGGGTTTCCACTTCCTTGCATTGTTAAACATACATAAACAAAGTCAAGAGTTTGGAGAGTGAAGACTAGAGAGGCTAAAATTTTAGGAAAACTTGTGAAATCAAATGGAGGGAATGTTGAGTTACAATTGGTCAATGCAATGCTGCAACAACACATTTATAAGCTAAAACAAAGTCAAAAGTTTGGAGACTGAAGACTAGAGAGGCTAAAATTTTAGGAAGACTTGTGAAACCAAATGGGGGGAATGTTAAGTTACAATTGGTCAATGCAATGTTACAACAACGTATTTATAAGCTAAAAGAATGAGGGAGGCTAACATAGGGAGGTCGGGATAAAATCCCCATGAAAAGCTTCCTACCATAGGCCAACGTAGGGAAGAAGTTAGGCCCATAATGTCCCTATGTTGGCTTCCCACTCAAGGAAAAAAAATTTGGGATGAAGGGCATGAAAGCAACATAGGCACGTTGCATGGATTGTGCCAACATTGCTAACTTACACAAGATACGACACCTAAAATCTAACTATTGACGTACAAATAAGCACAACTACTGATCTATTTATTTAATTTTGTAGTTTTTGTTTGCTGAATTCTATTTCTACAGCAAAGTGTCCTAGTCAACCATCTCAAGATTGTCATTATTCATGTTTACATTATATGATGAACCTGTGATAGACAAATCATTTCTTTCTTGTACGATTGTTAATTTTTCTCCTCTAGCTCAATGTAACGGCAAATGTTGGGAAAAGTGACCCTAGTCTCTATTGGGCTCGTTAGTTAAACATACATTATATATGAGACATTTTGCAATGTCTTGCCCCTGTTTTTCAACAAAAATTTCCAAATGTCACTTTTTTCCCAATGTTTGGACATAGAAATATGCAAACTGCTAATTAGTTAGTGGTATTGAACTGAAGCTTAAAATAAGCATAAGTTAAAATCCGTATAGATTTGCATGCACATATAGGAGCAAAAAAATGAGAGTGTAATGTCATTGCATTAGTTGCAAATGGATATTTAGAAATCACATTTGTTAATTCACAATGTGGGTTAAGGCATAGGTATGTATGGGATTTCTCCAGTTGTAGCTTGTCCTTTAATTAAACCTTGACGTACCCACGTTACACTCAATGTATACATGTTAAGGCCTAAACATTTGGCTAACATACCTGTGTTGCAAACAACAAGGTCAAGTTGGCATTAGACAATTTCTTTTCTTATTTTTTACACGTAGCCCGACATTGTGCCTAACATGAGGATGTTATAGCCCCAACAGTCAAAAGAAATGGCCGTTAGGGCTACAACGTCCCGACATTGGGCATAACATCAGTACATTGTAGTCTCAACAGTCATCTTTTTTGTTTTCTTTACCATTGAGGTTACAACATCCCCACATTGGGAACAATGTCGAGAAATTGTAGCCCCAATAGTTAAAAAAAAAAAAGGCCATTAAGGCTACAACATCTTAACATTGGGTACAATGTAAGGATGTTGTACCCCAAATAATGGCGATATAAAACCATTTTCCCTCATAAAATTCCCACTTCTAAACCAAAACGTGTCTACATTCTAATATTTACAAACTACATTCACTAAATCTTCCATTGCACTTTCTCTTGTACTAAATTTCTACCCAATTACCATGGAATCCTCTTCTTATGCACAATCTAAAAAATGAAAATGCTAAACTAAATCTAAGAATTAGTACACTCAATCCCATTCTCCAACACTACCCTTACCTGCTCTAATAGATACCTAGCGTTCAATGAACACCTTCTAACGACTGAAACACATGACTGGATTAGTTATGATTTCTGTTGGCAATATGTTTTGCTTGCTTGATCGTATGACTAGGATGAGTTAGCTAATGGTGGTAACTTTCAGGAGCTACTCGAACAGACGAGACTCTAGCGGTTCTTAAACTTGGAAAACGATACATATCCTGACTTGGTTCTCATATTCTATTCTAATGCAACAACCAAATTGGTTTTTCAAGATGATGATGAAGAGTCGTAGAATGTCATGGATATCAACACCAAGTACATCTCCATTTATTTATTTAGCTGGATTTTTATAGTTTGGGTGGAGTACATAAATGGATTATTGTAGCTTCCTCTCAACAGCGCCATCTTTAAGTCTAGAAAATGGGACATGGTGGGTGTTGTCAGTTGATTTTAGAAGTAAAAAATATCCTGCAAAGAAAAGAAAATTGCTTGGTACTAGAGTCAGTCCAGTACGGCCACCCCAATACCTAAGTCAGTAAGTAAAAATGAGGAAAGTAAAAGTAAGTGGTCAAGAGTTACTAGATGTCTCTTATAGAGTTGCTTTTCCGTATTTATAGGAGACTGTCATGTTTGAAGTAGCAATTATCATAATAACTATCGAGACACGTAGAAATTTCTTGATTAGACACCTTCCTTAAAATGTAGGGAAAGTAGGCAATTAGGTAATATAACCATGCTTATGATAACTGTTCGTGCCATGAACTTAAATTCAAATCAGGAACGGGTCTATGTTACTCAATGAAATATTGAAAATGTCAATTACTCAGTGAGATACCGAGAGTGTAGATCACCTAGCTTGTCAACAACCGAATGAATGAATAAGTGAAGTTCTATCAACGTTTGTCAAACCGAGTGAATGAAAACTGACTATCTACAGTAGGAGCTTTCATCAAGGTATTCGAGCTGCTAATATGTGAGGGTGAGAATACTGCCCAGTATCTTAGGCACCTGAAGTCTAGTGATCTCCCTATGATGGCATGACTTCTCCATCATATAATTACTAACTTTATCACCCTACTCACCAACATCTCATTTTACTTAGAAGAGGACCTATGGTTTATCGACTCCATCCTTAGCGAAAGATGAGTTGATGTTGGGATAGTTATATGTCATTGCATGATGCAAATACATGCATCAAAGGATAGTCAACTGGGATACAGGTGCTTCATTTCACACATGTTGCATCTGAAGGGATTAATTTGGATAACTATGCAAACAATAGACTAAAGCCATTCAAACTAGATAGGCTGAAGTAAAAACTTCACATTAAAAGGAATGAAGAGACAGGGTAATTGTATAAGGTTGGACAAAGGCTACATCAACAACAGCAAGCATACCATCAACAATGGGGAGATGATGAACTTCCTCTTAACGTACTCATCAATTAGTAAGGTCAGCAGGAAGAGATAGGACATGAAGAAGCATACGAACATCAGGAGGTGCTTAGATCAAATGTTCCGTCTAATATGCAATAAATGCACCAATGGATTAATGAAATGTACAAGAGGGATATGGCTAAATATACTAAGGAACAAGAGATGTATGAAATGGTTAGAGGGTATGAGACCAATCTATAGGAACTTAGAGAGGTGCAGCAACAATAAGGCTAACATATTGACTAAATGTAGCGACACCAATGAGCATATTATTAGTCCGTAGGCTTTGTCTTTCTACTTCCACAGTAACCTCCCCCTGATGGTGACTGAGGACATGGGCAATCATCGAGTTCTCTTTATATACCATTTGGAGATATTCAGGGTTTTTATTTTCTCCTTCTAAGTTTTTATCAAATATCATACTAGTTAGTAATGTAAAGGAAAAAAAAAAATCAAATTCCTAACAAAATGTCCTTGTTCTAATTCTTTTTGTACCTTATGAATTTTTATTTTCATTTCTTTTTCTTCTTTTTATTCTTTCATTAATTACTCCATGTGATAGAAATCAACCCCTTAGACTGATTACATAAAACTAAGCTAGGGGGCTCTAAGGACTCACTCGAAGAATACTAACTCAAAGCCCTATTCGAGACAGAAATTCTTATCCCGACTTCTGTGTTTTCCCTTTTTACCGACCTAACTACCAAGCCTTTACGTACGCTAGACCTACTAAACAACTATACTATGACAAAATATCTGAACAAAAAGCCCCAAAACTATTCAAACCGAGCTCTCGAACTGACAACAGATGTCTGACCCTAACCTCAACCCCAATTGACTACTCTACAACAAGATTGACTAAGACCCGACCTAATCTAGATCAAGTTGGCCCCTGACTGTAAATTCTTTTTCTCCTCTACTTTGTACCTATTTCTAACGTCCAACTATTGAGTAACATGTGTCTTCTAACACAACATTCCAAGAGGATTCTTTACTTTCCATATCGAATATTCTTTATCTCTTTTACCCTTTTTAATATGTATTACATAACCTAATTGCAAGAATAGACTTTTGTTTTTTCATACATATAAAGTAACCCTAGTTGACGGATATATAAGCCCCTACGTAATTGTACGTAGATAATCAATCCTTAATATGAGAATATTATTCAAGTTTCCTTTGAGCAACCCTAATATTCTCATTACCCTTCAACTTTTGTCTATTCCCTTTAACAAGGAATAGTGACAAGTGACTATTCAAGTGAAATTGGTGAGTCATATCCAGCAGATTGTAGGCCAAGTAAGATCAATTGGTGTGTCATATCCAGTTGATAGCTATCCGGGCTTTACTAGCCTTTTTCTTCGTCTTCTTTTCAATTGGTTTTGTTATGGTCCTTCTCTGTGTATCCAACCCTGAAGACGCATTAGCTTTGCTGGTAGCAGAGATAGATTTTGAGAGGGAGTATGTAAAGTTGCAATAAAGTTTGGTTCGCTTTGCTATTAATGCCTGCTGTGTTCCTTTTGTAGTTATTGCAGTAAGTTTGTGAGTCTAGAGTTGTAAGCTATATAGTGAAGATTTATGTATTGGTAAGTATGGTTTCATTGTTGCTTCGTTCTTACTCTGTTTTTCACTATAAAAGCAAAGCAAGTTCATTTCTATTCTATTTAAGTAATTATAGGGTATTAAAGTTGTTAGTGTGTTAATCAAAGTTTTAGGTAGTACAGTAGCATTATTTTTTGGTATATTGTATTGTTAATCTATTTAAAAGTATTATACAATGTCGGACTCCAATGTTTAAGGTGTTATCAGAGACTAAAGTAGTAGCGCTCAACTTGGTTGTGGTCATAATGGAAGTAACACTCTTAGGTCAATTAATAACAAACTTCACAGACTCGCTAATCTTGTTGAGAGTCCGGTTACCACAATGTAAGTTAACAGCAACAACCTTAAGGTATGCTATAATGTAACCCACCCAAAAATGTTTTAAAGAGAGGCTATGGCTAAGGTAACCAAAGAAATCGAGCTAGTCGCTTAGTTCGACCCCCTTAAACTAGAGGAGTTACATATAGAGCTACAAGATGAAGATTGGAGTTAGAGGAGATTAAGGAAGATGATGAGGAGATTAATGTCGAGGAATATGGAGAGAAAGAAGAAGAGGTTGGTTATTACCTAGCATAAGAGCTAGGATACTAAGCTCCTCAAGAACTAAACAATGTCAAGGTCCAAATCCCAACCTTCAGCGGAAGTAGAGATGCAAATGAATACTTGGAGTAAAAAGAGAAGGTTGAAAAGGTGGTTGATTGTTACGGTTATACAAATGTTGTTCTGGATATACCATTATGTGGTAAAAGAATCTGAATGCAGCCAGAGTAAGGAATGTAAGACAAGGAGTAAGGACCGTAAGACAAGGAGTAAGGACCTAGGATGAGATGAAAAGGTTGTTAAAGGGTAGATTCATACCCAAAACCTACTTCTAAGATACATTTGCAAAGTTGCAGGAACTTTGCTAACGAGGCAGATATGTTAATAACTATGTGAGAGAGTTCTAAATACTTATGATCTAAGCCGATGTGAAAGAATTAGAGGCCCGTACAGTATCAAAGTTCATTTCTAGGCTCAAATATGAGATTTGTAACATTGTGGAAGTGCAAAGGTCTTATACCTAAGAAGAGGCGATTAGGATAGCATAAAGGGTCAAAAAGTAGAGGAGAAGTGCTTTAAGTCTACTTGGGCCAACATTCTCCTGAGCTGCTGTTTTGTGTCGACCCGTTCAAGCCAAGCTAAGGAAGCCATACAAAGCTAAGGAAAGAACCGACCGACTGACCTGACGATAACCAAGCAAGTTAGCAAAGCCAAGCAAGACAACTAAGCCAAATTGAGGTTAAGCCGACCTTGAGAATGTATGATAGAGGATAGACCTCTGAATGGAAGACCGACGAGGTGAAGTACTTTAAATGCTTAGGCTTCAAACATATGGTTGTTGAGTGTCTGAATTGACGTGTCATGGTGCTATGAGGAGATGTAATGGATAGCACTTGTAAACCCCTCAAATCTAGCCTTTTGAGTATATAATTAAACTTCTATACTGTAGATGATTCCCTATGGTCAACAGAGCCCATAAAATTTAAAATCAATTAAAATTTTAATTTGAAACCTAAAGTGAATAAGAAAAACCTTAAATTATTAATCAAAACTCTAGTCACGAACACAAAACCTTGGACCTTAAATATATATAACCGTAAGAGATTGACTTCAAACTAGATAAAAATCTTAATCGTATATAAAAACCCTAAATTCCATATATGTGTACAGATGAGAAATCGAACCTGAACCTGATCAAAACTTTAAAACCATAGTTTTAAGCATATAAATATACTAATTTGTTATAACCACGATAAAAACCCTAATCGAGTATAAATATGTAATGATATGGTAAATCATATAAAATCATTAATTAATGATTAAAGATGACTTCTGATTGTTCATACATGCTTACATACTAAGTTAATTTACTAGGACTATGATAATACATTATAGACACTATTAATCCTATAATTATACAAATAAGCTAGTATTATGTAAGTTTAAGGGTTTAGTTAATATTTATACTCCATATAGTTAATGTTAGCATTCTAAATGGCAATTTTCATGATAGTTATACTAAGCATCATACTAAATGATATATATAAGATATAAATACCTAAAGAAATATTTCAATAACTATTTTTACTAATTATTTTATTCAATCTCATATTTCCTTTAATTTTTCTTCTAATTATCCTTAATTACACTCTTATATACATTAATTACATACAATTTGAGAAAGTTGACTAAGTCAACATTTGACTAAATCAAATGTTGACCAAGGTCAACATATGTCATTTTCAACTAGAAATTTCTACTCTTTTCTATAGAATTCTTCTTATTTCTCACATGATTTTTTTTCATCCTCATCCCTTCTTGCCGTCCCTACCTTAGAAGACTCTAGAACTCATTTGTTTCAATTATAAATCACAAATTAAGACACAAATAAACCCCTTTTCTCTCCCCATTCCTAACTGCCACTTCCCTATTTCCCTTATCCTTCTTCTAAATCTTGTTTATCCTTTTTACTTCATCCATTAACAACTTCCAAATCATCACTTCCTATACATAAACTCCTCATCATACTTCAAGAAAAAAAAGGTACAATTTCATTACCTCTCTCTCGATTTAACAATTGATTAGTTGTTATGTTATATTAACTTTAGAGTTATCATGTAATATGTACATATAGGTTATTGAAGATAGGAATCTTTATACCCATACATAGAAGTGTAGAAATATATAGTTATAAGAATAGAAATACATGTGTACATACACCATATTGATACATGTGAAATACTTATGTATGAATTTTAATAAAATACATAGTATAAGTGTAGGTATATATGTAGAAATGTGTAGAAGAATACATGTATATATGTTGGAAGATTTTTATACAAGAGTATTTTTTATATACATAACCTAAAATAAGGAAATACTAAATGTATATACATATAGTTTACTAATTGAAACCATAATGTAAAAATATGAATTTTATGATGGTTTCTTAGGAGTATATGGAAGACATACGAAAATACATATAAAAATGCAAATACTACCATAGGTATATATAGGTATATACAAGTATATGTATAAGTATATATATAAGTATATAAGAAGTACATCTATATACATAAGATACGTATAAGGTATATAAATACATAAGAATACATATGTAAGTATAAGATAACTACTTGATATAACAAAACATAATATAATATGACAAAGTAATAATATATGTATATATATATGTGTGTGTGTATGTGTGTGTGTGTGTGTGTGTGTGTGTATGTGTGTGTGTGTGTGTGTATGTGTGTGTGTGTGTGTGTATGTGTGTGTGTGTGTGTACATATATGGGTCGAAATTTCTATAAACCCATAATACATATACCAATTTGAACTAACCTTACTTAATTACACATAATAGTATTAATAATGTAAAATCATAAGAATATAAGAAATAGATGATCAATTAGGTCATAAAATAATAAAATAAGATATAAAAATAGAAAACAAGAATATTCGAGTCACAATAATTAAAACTACAATAAATTAAACCCATATCGTAAAACACAAGTCTTTAAGTCCAAAACAAACCTCAGCATGTGAATGTATGTCTGAAAACAATAAAAAAACGACTATAAGCTTGTAAAAATTGGAATTAGGATGAAAAAGTTATATGGGACTAAAGATTTAAGATAAACTGAAGAAAAAAATAAATAAGATAACTAAGTAATAGACCCTGTAAATTAATAATGAGGATAAATAAGTAACTAAATACATGAAGTATCGTAACTTACAAATATATGAAAATAGTTACTATTGATCACATTAAGTATGGTAAACCTTGTACACGCCATACTTGGGTTACATTAGGAAATTAGACAAACTACAATAGACTTTTAGTTAACCAAGGACTTTGATTTTTTAGAATACTTATATGTTTTATTATCTTTTGAGCATTTCAAATCGAAATCTGGAAACCCCAAAGGCTTGAAGAATGAGTAATAATCCAAGTGAAGGAGTTCTAATGACTTACCACCTACTGTGCGTGTTACTTGTATGATGCTTGTTACTTGTTGTTACTTGTATGTATGAATGACTGTTTTGCTTGTATGCTATAATCTGTATGGTCACTTTTTTAAATTGATAAATATAAATATTTGACCAAAATTACTGATTCTATTCGTTACATATCTATGACTTAGTAAATGTATGGATGAAGAGTGCTAACTTTGCAAAATTTTGAGAAAAGTATTTCTTTGAAAATGTTTTTCTAATCTTAAACATATTTTGTACTATTTTTATAAAGGTTCGTAGTGCCGGAAATGATATCTTATCATTAAAGCAAAGCTAGCATGTATGTAAACCTTAGAAAATCGATAGTTTGAACCCTAATTTAAGTTTGAGTGTCGATAATGCTAGTAACAATAAAAGTTTATGAAATTAAATAAATCGAATATAATACCGATAATAAAAACCCTATAAATTAATCAAAATCCTAAATCGAGTACTAAAACCTTAAATCCGATTTATGCACAATTACCCGAAATCAAACGTGAACTTGATCAAAACTCTAAAAATATAATATTAGGCCTATAAAATAATTAAATATCACTCAATAGTTATTAATTGTAATCGATTGCAATTATTAACTTAATCATGTAATCGCGTAAAACTTTTAACAAAATCGTTAAAATAACTTGTAAAAATTATAAATTGTAACGGGTATCAATTAAATTGATAAATTTTCATAAAATTCCAAAATTAATTTATAATTATTATTTTTATGTTTAGAAAAATTACATATAATTATTTCTAATTTCCTTTTTCTTTCATTTTTTTTCCTTTCTTTCTTTTTTCCTTCTTTTCTTTTCCTCTTCTATTTTCTTCCTCCTCACATGTGATTTGCAATTACAAAAATCAGCAGCCCATGTGCATAAATAAATATACATGTGTTACAAAATTAAGAGATAAGGATAAGAAAATTAAAGAATGTATCTTGTCGTTTTGTCTAATTTAATGAAGAGATTAGGTTAGATTATTTTTCTTTTTTTAAAAATTGTTTCCTTAAATCCTAATTGCTGATCATCACGCCTAAAAGGAAATCTGGAAAAAATAAATAAATAGAAACCAAACACAAAAGAAGAAGGAAAAGAAAGCAAAACAAAAGGAAAACTAAGAACAAGAAGAAAATTAAGAAGAAGGAAGAGGAGGAGGGGGAGGAGGAAAAGAAGAAGAAAATTTGGAATACTACCAATAAATTTATGTAAGTATATTTTACTTACTTATACATATGTATATTAAATAGTATGTGCATGTATATACTAATTATCCTATTACATATACATGTATGTATGCATAAGTAAATAAACAAATGCATATGTATCATTTATGTGTGTATAAATATATGTATGTAAACATGTATATATTTACATACTATTATGTAAAATATACGGTATATATATATACATGTATGTATAAATAAGAATACATATAATAGGTATTTAGAAATTTCACTATTGAATATATATATATATATGCATGTATACGAAAGAAAAAAATAATAATAATAAAATAAATATATATATATAAGAATACATATAGTATGTACTTAGTATTTTCACAAATTAAACATTGATATATATATATATATATATGTACACGTGAATATGAATATTTATGTATATATGTATATAATCTTTATTTTCATATATATATATATATATATATAAGTGTAAGTATACGTATATTATATATATATATACATGTGCTTCATATTTTTATATTCATGTACACATGTAAGTTATTATTTTTCATATATATGTATATATATATATATATGTGGCGTAAATATGTTTATATGTATATATAAACCTAGTCCTTAATATATATATGTGTACAAGTATAATAATAGGTATATGTATGTAAATTTATATCTAGTATTTTCATATTACAAGAATTTTTGTATATATAGTTATACAAGTATTTATATATATATGTATATTGTAGAATATTAGAAAATAATAATAATAATTTAATAAGTCTAAAATCTCAAAGATAGCTAAAAATAATTAACTAAGATAAAATAATCTTAAAATAATAAAATTATCTATTATATGATTTAAATAATTATTAAACCATAAATATACTAAGAAAAAACTGAAATTAATATTTTATAAATTTTAAATTAAAATAATAAATTTTGTGATATTTTTATATCATAGTTCAAATTGCAAGTCACAACATCCAAAATGGACCTCATTATGAGAAAATACGCTCGAAAACAATCAAAATAGACTATAAGTTCATAACAATCCGAACTAAAACAAAAAAGTTATATGCGATTTGATAAAAAGCTCGAATCAATAATTTCGCGTAATTAAGTAAAGTAAGCATTACAAATTACGATACAAGTTTAGTTTTAAATTCCCAAACTTACAATTTTCTATATTCCATATTCTCAAGTAATCTCGACCTTGACCCTAAGCTACCATCGGATTATTACGACCCCTAAGTCGACTATGGCTGAATAAGTTTTTTCTAATGATATCATACTTGCTTGTGTTTGTAATTAGAGAATATGAATTATGCTTAACAATTGAATGTTGTATGGGGATGAGTTATGCTTGTGTATGATAACTATTTGTTAATGATGAAGTTACTTTAAAGTATGACAACATATTGATTGTTGCATAGTAGATTCGTTAGAATCTAATTGTTTGTGACCTTGTTAATCACTGAATAATAAAACCTAATTTTACTCCACTAGAAAAAAGTTAACTTAAAACACGGATAATCATACACCGTATAACTAATTTTGGTCGTCACATTACATGGAGGTAGCGAGAGGCCATACATAGGTTAATTGTTTGATTGTTATAGATTTCGTATGATGCACATGTACGATATGACCTTACCTTGGCCCGTAGGATTACTAGGCATTGGAGGCACCAATCGCCTGGTTAAGGATCGAGTCTAAAAGCCTTCGTTTAGGATTAAGTGAAAGTTACGTGAACCTACTCACAATCATATGTAGAACTCATTTTTGATAAAACTGAGAATGGATATACCATTACATTTTAAATACGAAATGCAGAGTTTCGTTATGAGATAAGTTCTAGTATGATACCCGGATCTGACTGTCGCGATATATCTCCAACCCTAACTTAGGAGAGCGTTAAATCTGAGTTGCATGCACTACCTGGTCACATGCATGTATATGTTTGGCATACTGATTGATATGCATTCATTTGATTGAATTTAATTAATGTATAACTTGATTGTAGTATGGTTGAGGGAATTATCTTACTAAACTAGTTAGCTTATACCCTTGTAGTCTTCTTTCGTAGGCTGAGTTGTTCATGGAGTCAGGCCAATGCATGCCTGAGGTTAGTTGTCCATCAGGGGGTCGATGTGGGAGCAAGACGTGATCAGAGTGTACTCGTGATAGTTTATTTAGATTATGGTTTTGATTATGTAATAGAATGATATTAGTTTGAGTTAAGAAGTATTATAGACTTTTTATCTGTAAATTCTTATATGAATAGATTTTGTTTTATATTTTCCTTAACTTATTATTATTATCATGAAATGATATTGCTTACACTTACGTAACTCTTGATTGTTAGTTGTAGCTATAGCCTTGTGTATCGCATAAAGGGTTATCGATTGTAAGGGAATTCAATCTACAGTTTTTTGTACAATATACGACAACTGCCATGACTAGCCCCCTGGGATCGTGACAGTGAGATCTCTAATTGATAACGAGAGGACTTGCATATTTATGTCTAAGGGGCCTTGGATGATGGATAGCCCTAGTTTGGGGTCCACCTATTTAGATTGAAACTCTTTTCTCGACTAAGGTAATAGTCGAGTGTTGCTTAAAGAAATGGTACCCCTAGGCAGCTTCATGCGGATAAGCTAAGGTACCCTGTACAAATAAGTATAAGGGATAATTGAAGTGTAAACAACGTAATTCTATACCTTCTATAGTTCTAGACTCCTATGGATGCGTTGCTTATGTTTATCATACCTATATTCATTTTGTATGTAGATAGCTTGCATGTGTGTTAATAACATTTGATAACTTGCTTTAATGGTAATGGTAAGGAACGAACTCAATAAGCTATTTTATGCTCATTCCCCCTTAGTACTTGTATTAAGTATTGGGATTGGGATAAGTCTCGAGTGCCAAGTATAAGGTGAAGATAAGTATGATAGTATTAAAATTAGTTGAGACATTTATAAATAATACAGAAACATCCTTTGTAGGAAATATTTATATGCTAAAATTCAATATAATTTAATTCTTCTTAGTATTTTAATAAGTTAGTACATCATGTCTTATTATTTAGTAGGGGATACTGATTCTCGACGGTTCTAAAGAACAATGGGATATTAGACATCCATAGTTATTTATGAATACTCATATGCTATAGGAATTTTAGGTAATCCTACTAGGCCTCCTTTAAGGTCCTGATAGCACTAACAAGAGTAAACCTAAGGAAGAAAATTATGTTGGAAAAGCCAAAGCCGGGGAGGAAGAGAACACCTATTGATGAACTATCGACCAATGACCCCATTACTCGTACATGGCTCTAAGGACTCCAATCCCTCACAGGGCAAATTCTCTCTCAACAACCTACTAATGACGAGAAAGTTTATGCCGAACGAATGTAGCTAAACTCCTTGAGGTCCCCTAATTGTTGTACATTGATTTATACACTCGGTAGTGATGATGCCGACCATTCCCTTGCCAAGGACCCTATGCCGAGTAATCCTACCAATATTACCGAGTAATTCCTATTGAGTGAAGAGAGACTACTTAAACAGTCAAATAGTTTTCTCTCGGCATGATGTCATCTCTCTCCCTCTCTCTCTCTCTCTCTTTCCGCCCTTTTAAATGCTGCAACATTGTGATCCCTATTACCTTCTGTGCTTAAAGAATATTCGTATGGAACCAATGTTGCACTATCACCTATCTACCTCATCTGATATTGTACTGCTTTTCTAATTTGGTCTTTTGTTTTTTTATCCTTTTTGGTATGTACTAGGAATTCTCTTTTTACATATACTTTCTTATCTTTTCGTTATTTGTAATGCTACCCTAGGGACTTACTATAAATAGTCATTTTCTCTTGAAAGCCACAAATATAACCAACATTTTATATTGAATATTCTGTTCTTGTGAGACAACCTTCTCTAAGTCTATATTTCCTATACTCTTATCTAATCTTGCCAAGTAGCTTAAGATTAGTGGCCAGTGGATCTTGACATCAACTTGTGTGTCATATCAAGTATAGTATCAAGTCATGTTATGTTCGTTGGTAAGTTATATCCTCCAAGCAACTTTACGTCAGCTATTCTTGTTCGGTTGTAGACCCTTTCCCTTTAATTTTCTTCGATATTTTGAAGGACTCATTTAGTTCAATTCCGTCTTAGTAAGTCCTAGTGATAACTAAACTCCTAGGCACACCACCTATGTCTATGCCGATTAGGAAAAGCAATGACCCTAGTCTTGAGATGAGTATTGAGTTCTCTATCGAACTCTGAGAAAGATCAGAGAGGAAATTTTGTTCCATACTAAATGTACCATCAAAGGACAATCGTATACCATCATAGTGGACGAAGGAAGCTGTACCAACATAGTCACACAATCCTTTGTGCAAAGGTTAGGTTTGTCAATCTCAAAGCACCCCCGACCTTATAAACTACATTGATTTTATGATTAGGGTACTTTACATGTAACCGAACAAGTAACCGAACAAGTAACCGTACCGTTCAATATTGGGAATGTGTACAAGGATGAGGTAGTGTGCAATATTATCCCTATGGGAGCATGATATTAAAAAATGTCACTGAAGTTTGAAGTTTTCATGGCCTAACTTCTTTCAATAGCTAATTCATTAAAAAATTTAATACCATAGCCGCCCCTTTGATCAAGCTGACAAAGAAGAGTAATGTATTTAGATGGAGCGACCAAGCTGAACAGAGCTTCAAGGAGATCAAGGGGAAGCTCACCTCCGCTTCTGTCCTATCACTATCAGATTTTGAAAAACCCTTTGAATTAGAATGTAATGAGTTAGGTATTAGAATTGGTGTCGTCCTGATGCAAAAACGATGACCCATTGCTTACCACAGCGAAAAGCTTAGTGGTGTTGCCTTAAATTATTCTACGTACAAGGAAGTGTTGTACTCTCTTTTTCAAGTCCTTACTGTTTGACAATACTGTTTACGGCTACGAGAGTTTGTTGTTGACATTGACCATGAATAATTGAAGCATCTTAAGAGTCAAAACAAACTCTCAAAGAGACAAGCCAAATGGTTATAGTTTATGAAAAGATTTCCATATGTGATCTAATACAAGAAGGGAAGCGTAAATGTGATTACCGATACTTTGTCACATTAGCAAACCTTACTAACCACTTTACAAACAAAATTATTAGGATTTCCACTTATCACCAAGCAATATACTTATGATCCTCATTTCGGTCTTCTTATGGAGTAATGTAGAGATGGAGTTTCTATTGGAGGCTATTATGTCTGAGATGGCTATCTCTTTAAGGAAAAAAGGTTGTGTATACTAAACTGTTCCATGCATGAGCTGTTGGTCAGGGAAGCTTATAGTAGTAGATTATCTAGTCACTTTAGAGAGACTAAGACAACCAATCTGTTGAAGGAAATTTTTTACTAGTCATGTTTGGCTAAGGATGTCCATAAGGTAATTGATAATTGTAAAGTGTGTAAACAAGCTAAGGGGTAGAGAGAGCCCCATTGAGAATACATGTCCCTACTAATGTCAACCTTACCTTAGGTCAACCTTAGCATAGACTTTGTCCTAAGGTTGCCCTAAACATCCAAAGGAAAAGATTTTATATTTGTTATAATAGACTGCTTTAGCAAAACGGTACACTTCATCTCGTGCCATTAAATTAATGATGCTTTATACATTGCTGATATGTTTTTGCAAGAAGTTGTTCGATTACATAAAGTGTTGAAGACTATTATTTCAGACTAAGACACAAAAAATTTTAGCTATTTTTGGAAGACTCTATGGAGAAGATTTGGAATCAAACTTATGTTCAACTCCAGTAGCCACTCTTAAATTAAAGTGGTAAACATGATGCTAGAAAAGTTACTCAAAGCTATCATGGGAAAGAACTTGAGAAATTGAGATCTATATCTACCCATTATGGAATTTACGTACAACTGAACTGTCCATAGCACCATTGGGAAGACCCTATTTGAGGTGGCTATAGCTTCAATCCTACTACCTCCTTAAATATGATGGGCACCCTCGTAGCTATTGAATAGAGTCAATTCAAAGTTGACTGAGCTCAAGAATTGTAAGAGCTATACAAGTCTGTAACTAGGAAGATCTCCAAGTTCAATAAGAGATAACAAGAGATTAGTAATTAAGGCCGCTAAGCTATTTCTTTCCAGCCAGGAGACTTACTATGGATTCATCTCAACCGAGAATGATTCCCACACTTGAGACAAAGCAAGTTATCTCCTTGAGCTAATAATCTGTTTAAGGTCTTGATGAAGGTCAACCACAACACCTACTAGATTGAGTTACTTGATGACTTTAGCGTTTCCCCTACTTTTAATGTGTTTGACCTGATTTCTCACTAACCAGTAGAAGACCCCATAAGTGTCCCAAAAGAAGAGCTAGAGACTACTTCAGATTTGAGGACAAATCTTTTCGACCTTTAGGTAGATGGTAGGAATCAATCCCTTGGACCGATTATACGAAGTCGAGCTAAAGGACTTTAAGGACTCACTCAAAGAATAATAGCTCAAAGTTTTATCCAAGATAGAAATTCTATCCTAACCTTTTATGTTTTGCTTTTCTATTAACTTGATTGCCAAGCCTTCACATGTGCTAGACCTACCGAACAACTGTGCTATGATAGAATATCCGAGCAAACAACCCCAAGACTATCTAAGCCGAGCTCTCAAATTGACAATAGATATCCGAACCCAACCTTAGTTAACTACTTTACAGCAAGACTAATTGGGCCCCAACCTAATCTAAATCAGGTAGGCCCCTAACTACAAATTCTTTTTCTCCTCTACTTTATACAATATTTCTAATATCTAGTTACCGAGTGACACGTATCTTTTAGTACGACATTCCAAAAAGACTCTTTACTTTCCATATTAAATATTCTTTGTCTCATTTACCCTTTTTAATATGTATAACATAACTTAATTGTAAGAACATTCTTTTATTTTTTTCATACATTTAAGTAACTATAATAGATGAGTATATAAAGTCCTACTTAATTGTACGTAGACAATAAATCCTCAATATCAGAATATTATTTAAGTTTCCTTTAATTCTAATCTATTTTCTTTAATAAGGAGTAGTGACGAGTAACAAGTGACGAGTAACAAGTGACGAGTGACTCTTTAATTTGAACTAATAAGTCATATCCAGCAAATTATAGGCCGAGTAAGATCAATTGGTGTGTTATATATCCAGTTGATAGTTACCTAAGCTTTGTTAGCCTTTTTCTTCATCTTTTTTTTCTATTGTTTTATTGTGGTATTTCTTTGTATGTTTGACCTCAAAAACGGATCACCATATATAGATTGTATTATATGAATAAGATATATATCTTACTTAATAAATATATCATTATATTTATACTAACTACCAAGTAACACATAACACATATCATATTTACTGTACATACAGTCGTTACATCGTGTACCTGTAATTTTGTAGTATCCATGCGAACCCCTTACTCCTATTTCCTTGTGAAATTTCTTATTTTCTCCATAAAAAATGACCTCATTCAAATTGAACGATCACTATTGCCACCACCGATCACCATCGCTACGGTTGCCTCCATCAGCACCAACACCAACACCAACAACCATTACTGCTACCATTGTCCACCAACACCAATCGCTATCATTGCCACTATCGACAACTAACACCACTATCGACCACCACTCTTCACCTCCACCATAAACCATTACTGTCGCTACGGACAACCACCAACCACAATACTACCATTATTAACTCACCGTCGCCACCGACTCGATCACCACTACCGACTACTATGATACTATTGTTACAAGCACCGACACCAATCACCCTCACCATGAACCACTATTGCCACTATCTTGGCACCAACCATCCTTGACTACTGCACCATTGACCATTAGCTCCCCACCACCGACGCTACTATTGCCACAGCTAGCATTAACAACCAACAACACTCACCACCATTATCGTCACCACCACTACAATAGCTTATGATACGACACCGCCCTTATCATCACTAGCTACCACCACCAACACCATCATCGTTATAATCGATTACCATTACCACTTCCGTCACTAACACCGTACATATTAATACATATGGATAAATACGTAATCTAATTTAACATATTAATATATAATAATATTAATAATATTTTTTCTTAATTAATTGATTCAAAAAGTAATATTTTCCTAAATTAACATATTAATATGTACTAATAGTATAATACGTGTACATAATTATCTGAAAAAGAAAATCCGAAACTCAAGCTATAAATTACCAAAACCATTTATAGATATGCGGTTTGCATACAAATAAATAGACGGCACAATAAATGAGCGACAAAAATACCAATACGCTAAACTGGACAAATATGCGAATACGCTAAACTCAACATGCGAAAAACACGATTACCGAAACACGCAATTTTTAGAGCGAGGGGACCATTGTACCACGCCTGCTAGTATTCACGTGGTTGGTCTGATACTTGTGATACCGGTGATGCATGGATGGTGGATTTAAAAGAAAAAGACGATGAAAATATTGATCAGACAAAGCTGCAAGAAAAAGGAAAGCAGGTGTGTTTCACCGTGCCTTTTCCTTTTGCTTTTTCTTTTTTCTTACTGTGTTTGCTGACCAAAATCTGACTTCAGCAGTACAATATCGTCTCTTTCATTTGGTTGAAATTGGATGTTAAATAATTCTTTTATCGTTTTTTCTTTTTCCATACTATTTGCCACCGGAGTATTCTACTCGTTTCTATTTCATTACAAAAGTTAAAGAAAATATATTAGATATATATATATATATATATTAGCACTTCTGTGAACAAATAATATGTGCTTTCATTTTTAATAAAGACATTTTATAATTATATTTTAATTAAGAACGAATATCAAGTTTTAATTGAAAATAATACTACTAAAATCTTTATTTAATTAAAATATTTAAAAAAAAAAACAAATTGCTGAGAGAAAAAATAGAGCAGAAAAAGGGGCCTGCTTCGCCGACCACCCATGCTACCTTGTGGTCGTGCGTTAATATATATACTAAGATTAAGATGAGACCTTAAAACTGTTTTTAGAATTTATTGGTGGTCGTGCGTTAATATATATACTAAGATTAAGATAAGACCTTAAAACTGTTTTTAGAATTTATACTAAGATTTAGTATATATAACCTCAAATCTTGTATTACCCACTCATACACACAAAGTCGTTACTATGGAGGTAAAAGATGCAAATAAAGCACATGTAATTAATTAAGCTGCAAACCTCAAAACAATAATACACAAAGAAATTCCGAAGTTTCAACCACCTTATTATCATCTCTTCTTTTAGATGCTGAAAGCTAACTACGGCTACGGCTTATAGCTTATTATACTCTCTAAATAAATGCCTCATCACTAAGCTAGACCAGTTTTCCAACACACGGTTCCATAACCCACTTTTCCACTGTGGAACGCATTCCATTTCCCCTCGAATGATACGTAATATAATTGAGAAAGAAAATCCTATCGAGTTTATAACTAATAATTTATTTGCGGAAAATTGAAATCGAAAGAGACAATTAACATAGATTAATACAACATAACTTCCCTTTCCTTGGACCCAAATTGGACATGAGGAGATAAAGTACATTTAGGACAGCATCTAGTGACAGAATATGACCTTAAGCTCCCTAGGAGAAGAACACTCGTGCATGAGCGACGGACTATCATGGGCATACGTAAGCGTGGAAGGACATGCATGCTTGAAAAACATAGAATGCTTCGAAGCCCTGCACGTCGCGGGACTATTATAATGTCCCCTACAGCATAGCTCATCTGTTCCAAATGCCTCGCACCCACTTTTGCACGCAACCAACCGACCATGGCCCTGGTGTGACCGTGCTTGCAACTCCGGCGGACACGTGGCTAGCAGATTAGCCCTACATCCAACCACTGGACACACCCCTTTTCCTTCATGTGGGGTCACCGTCATGGGGACGTTGAATCCATCTACGAGGCTAACGCCGTAAGACGAGAAGTCAGCGTGGCCGTGGTGGAGAGAGAACTGGGCAAGGGTGGCGGGGGTTTTGCCTCCGAGGCCGTTGCATTCAACGCGGCCGCCACAGTCACCGGTTTCACAGGAGAAGTGGTTGTGGTAGTGGACGCAGCCAGTGCGGGCCCATATGCGGCCGGACCAGTGGGTGTTGGAGGCGGGGAAGGAGCGGTGGCTGTTAGGGGGGAGGACGAAGCCACCGTTGGCTAGGACGGGGTGGCCGGCGTTGGGTTGGATGGCAGGCCAGACAGTGTAAAGACAGTTGTTTACTATAGTTAGGATCATGCTACCTTGGGAGGAAGAGAGAAGGAAGACGAGAGAGAGTGTAAAGACAAGAGGAGAAGAGGAGAGGGAGGAGAAAGCCATCTCTATGGGAGTGATCAGTGAGAAGGAGTGTCCTGCTATGTCTGTGTTTTATAGGCACAAGGCGGACTCCTTTTTTTTTCACCTTTCTTTCTTTCTTTTCTCCCTTGAGTTTAAATAAAAAAAAAAAAAAAAAAAGAAAAC
Source organism: Lumnitzera racemosa (assembly GCA_024138005.1). NCBI lineage: Eukaryota > Viridiplantae > Streptophyta > Magnoliopsida > Myrtales > Combretaceae > Lumnitzera > Lumnitzera racemosa. The sequence goes on from JAMXBC010000006.1 coordinate 69,337,553, forward strand.
CCTTGCCATCGGTTTGGTGCTATATGAATAAAATGTCTAAATTTCAATTTTCCAATGGAAAACTCTATCCCATTCATGTAAGTTTTACATTACATATTTACATCTTACTTTTTCAAACACAATATTACGCCCTGTTTTGCTTAATTGGATGCTAATGTATTACAATAGCTGACATATTATCACCACGATATTTGCCACGTTAGTATAATAAATAATTTTATTTAAATAATATATATAAACTAATAAACTAAAATTAATAAAAAAATTAAACTAAATAAAAAAAGAAAGAAAACGTAAAATCAGGAATAACTTCTATATATATTATAATTTTATATAATAATTAGCAAAATTGATAAGCTTAAATAAACATTTGAAAAAAAATAAAAATAAAAAGAAATAATGAAAAATAAAATATAAAAAAAATCCTATATCCCTTAATCATGAGTAGCCATGGCCATAACCACCTAATCAAGTTGTGAACTACTAAAGAAAGTTGGTTATTTGACCTGATAGATGATGACTCTTAGGACGTTGAGTTGCTACTCCCATACCCCATCAAATTTAAGTGGGTAAAAAAAACGAAAATAAGATAAAACCCAATCGGGTGCTCGACACAATTGCAATGCCATTAGGTGCTAACTTATTTTGTTTTTTTTTTTTCTCTCTGTTTTTAATAAGACATAATAGAGACAATTGCCCACTATCCTAAGAGGTCATATAACCTCCTTAAGTGATTGATAGCTATCCCTAACAATACATTTAGTTAAATAATTCACTTTCTTTTAGGGGTGATAACCTAATTAGATGATTATGGTCAATTCGGCTACTCGGTGACAAAGGAGTATCAAGCGACCATCTAAGCAATTCATGTTACCCTAAGAGGGGACGCTCACCCCCAACCAATAGGAAAGCTAAAATTTTTGTCTTATTTTCTAGTAGTTTTCTTTTCTTTTTTTTATGTTTTTTATCTATATTTAAAATTATTAATTTAATCAATTATTATATATATAATTGTAAAATATATATGAAGTTGATGTTGTTTTTAAAAGATAAGGTCAACATTTTTTTCTTTTTGGTTTTTCCAAATTTATTGTAATTTTTATTAATCTTAGCAATTAATAAAAATACAATTATAATTTTTAAATAAAATTATTTACAATACTAATAGGGTGATAACATGGCAATGGCACGTAAGCTTTTGTGCAACACTAGTGTTTAGGTGAAAATGGATTGGAAAAGTGTTGTGCTTTAAAAAATTAGGATGTCAATGTAATATATAAAGTTCATAAGAATTATTAATGTAATTTACACCTTTAGATAGAACTCAATTCTTAATGAGAATGACCTATATATACCCTTGTATAATCATATAAAGTATATATTGTATATTATTTATATTGAATATTAGATATTGTAGGAATTAGATGTTCACTAATTCTCCATAATATATATTTATTCGTGTATTATATGTTATAAATCTATAATTATAAATCATGATGTTCTATCTATACTAATATTATCAATCTGTAATTAAAAATCTATATTTAAATATATCAATTTATTATTTGAAATAATCTATATTTAACATAAGATTATAACATAATCTCCTGCATTATATCTACCTATATTTTAATTAAACACAACGTACATAAAGTGAAATATTAAATATTAATATTTCTTTAAAAAAATGCATTAATATTTCATTAATAAAAAATGCATTTCGTGTGATAAGAGCAAACTTGGCACGCAGCAAGCAACTTAATAATTTTGAGAGTAGCAAAATGATATTGTGATAATTATCGATCGGCGAACACTCAAAAGAGAGAGATGAACTACGCTAGCTGGAGACAATGCGCACGAATTTCCAACCACAGATAACGACTAAGACGTTGGTAAAGGAGGATAAGCAACACCAATTACGAGGCCACTGTCATCCTGCAATGATGCTTCTTAAGCAAATCTAAGTTTAAAATTTAAAAAATTAATAGGCGTTGGCTGGGAGGGTTTCACACACCGCCGTATACCCGTGCACATAGTCGATTGTTTTGCTTGCTTGAGATAAATGTAGATGGCTTTCCACGTCAGCATTCAAAAAACAAAAAAGGGATCACGATCTAAAGGGCACAAAGTTCACGATGGAATCGGCTCTCTGTGTCCATTGGATGAACTCGATTAGCCGTGGTTTTCCGAAATCCTACAAAACGAAACTCCACGCTGAGACGGTTGCGTACAGGGATTTAATTTCGCTGGTCGAGTCAAAAAGTTTAATATCTCTTAATAATTTACTTGAATTAGAGTTTTCTTTTTTTCTTTTTTTTTTTCTTCCGGCCAAATATTTGAATTAGAGTTTAATCACACCATCACGAGGTTTGGAATGATGGACGGAATTAGTTATGACATTCAGCTTTCAATTAGACTGTTATCATTTTAGATATGAATGGATAATGATTTACTTTTTTTTTTAAAAAAAGTAGAATAAATTTCATATATTTTACATAATACCATGAAAAGTATAGATTTACAATTTAAGGACTCCAATAAAGTTACATGGGATGCAATAAATAATTACTGACATTTTAAAAAATTTACACAATTATAAATTATATAAAAAAATTACCAAAATACTATTATTTTATTAAATATTGAAGATACAATATTAACATTTATATATATATATATATCACATATTTAAAATATAACATAGTATTAATACATCAAAAGTAATGTTATATTATGCGACATATGTATAAATACTAATATCGCATTTTAAATGCGATATGAGTTTAAATACATTTGTAAAAATATCGCATTTTGAAGATATAATATATATATAAATATTAATATTTCATTTTAAAGATGTGATATAATTTTGATATTTTAGTAATATTTCTTTTACAATTTATAATTATGTAATTTTTTTTTAAATTTTAACAATAAATATGAAATTTTCTCAAGTTCTTTGGAATCACTAGAGAAAGTCATGCGATAATGTTTGGGATGGGACCTCCATCTTATTCAACTTGCCATTGTTGGTTGGATAAATTAATTATTTATGAAAAAAAAAGGTAATAAAAGAAAGGAAGAAGGGGAGATTCAATAAACTACTTTATTTATAAGAAAGAAACGAGTAACCAAAAAATGGCAATCTACCAAAAGTTAAAGGTAAGAAAGAAAAGGGGAAAGAAAAGTAAAAGATAGGCGAAAACCCTCAATTTTTTTTAATATTTTAAATAATGTTGTCTTCGATTTTGCACATTCCTTTTATTGTCAATTTCACAACAAATTGAGGAAGAATAAGGAAAGATATGGATGTTAAGGATGAATTTTTCAATAAAGCTCCCATATGATAATTTAACACCCTAAAGACTATTCGGGAAAGCTAAGTCATGCAAATTTCAAAAGATATGTATGTTTAGAGAGAGAAGTTTAAGAGAATGTTTTTTATTATATGAGTAGTCTTCCAAATAACTTATGGAAATCTTTCCAAGCTTATGACTGCAAAACAAATACATTCACCTATTTCACCTATTATATATACTTGTTAAAATATATAAAATCTTGATACTTACATAAGACTTCCTCTTGGACTCCGATTTTGTATTAAAATTTATCAAGAAATGTCTATTAGACTCTTAATTGATTGCAAATTGGAGCTTTAAACAATTTGTCTTGACATTCTCCCCCATCCAATCTATTGATACCCTTTTTGCCTCTTCAACCTTAGACCCTCCATGTTTCTCTATTCCTCTTTAATTCAATTTTCCAATGGAATTCCTCTTTCTCCTTATTATAATGACATTTCTCAATAGTTCTTATCCATAAAGAGGTGTTTTCATATAAACTTCCTATGAAATCTCTCCTACCATATCCTTTTCCCTTTCCCCTTACATAACACCAAGCAAGTTGCCTTATCAGTTTATACGGTTTGCATTACGTATGGACTTCATAGCTTAATATGTCTTTGTAATTACTAGCACCACACATTAAGTTTTTTCTTTGAGTAACCAAATACAATTGGATCGAGAAATGATAACGATGTTAAAGTCCACACCATCGATAGACTCAAATTCATTGATGAGAGCAACCTCTAATGTTTACCTTTTTTGCAAACTACTAATGCTATAGTTTATATTTATACCAACTCATAACGCTGGGATATTTTTTTTTGGATTTTACTGTATTGATCCATAACTTGCTCCACTTCACCCTTAGCTCAAGTTAATCAATAACCTCCCTAAAAATGAGTAAATAGAAGGCTCATGTATCTACCATTGTATTTATTTTCTTGCAACAACCTTTGACTTCAACATACTTTATGCTTTTTTAGCTTTATAGTATCTTTGAATTTTTCATTACATAGAAGAGATGTAGTAAAATTCCCTTCAACCCTTTAAGAAATTACATCGTAAAATGTGGTTCAATTCAATTTAAAGAGACGAATCAAATTGAATCATACCATGTCTACCCCAGTAGCCGCATATATTAACACCACTCTAGAAGTTAATCATGACTAGGATCACTATAGGTACATATAACATAATTTTTTTTACAATGATGTTCTAAGTTCACTTGTGTGATCTAAAGAGATTCTTACAGTAGGGTCTTGTATAAAGCATTTGTTAAAATCAAAATTAGCTTAAAAAGCATGATTTTTCAACAATTCTTTAATAAGGATATCGAATTGTGTTTAAACTTGAAAATATACCAAACTATATATAAAATAATATTCGAGTTTAGGTTAATGCCACCAGTTATACTACTGATGTTATCGTGCCATTAGGTAAATATATAGTAATTGATCACAAAATTTGTCTAGTATTTAGGAATAGATGGATGTAAAGTGTTATGTGATCGGTTGAACCTAAATCTATTATTTAGAAATCAATCGTATTATCTAGCCATGTATTTTCAACATTAAAAGAGATTACAATACATATAATACCTAAGCTATTTAAATTTTGAAGAAGAGCTCTCTCCGAATTTTTCCCTTCATGATGTGTATAACTTCATTACAAGCTAGGTCAAGAAGCTAAGATGTCATTCCCTTAGATTCTATTTCTCTTTCATGGTTATAAATATGTGAATCGTCAGTAACTATTACCTCTTGAGCAAATTTTTGGTTTTTCATTCATGGTTTTCTTTTAAACCAATAAGGATATCTCATTAGTTCAAAACATTTATGAAATTATATTTCTTCCTTTTCTATAGTATTTACAAAATAATTTCAACGTTCCTTTAGGTTTATTGACATATCTTCTTGAAATGGATTAAAAGTTTTTATTAATACTGAAAGCAATACCTACTTAAATGTGAGAAACTCAGTTTGAAACTTCTTTTAGCCTATTCACCAAAGGTAAAGGATTGAATGGAAGTATATTATCTCAAGAAGTTTTAGATCCTTCATTAAGTGTTAAATTTAATCCACTTTAGAAGTCCAAGTCCACTACACAAACCATGTTCTAGAAGATATGTTAGGTAGAAATTCTAAAATATATTAGTTAAGATATTTCCATAAATATTCTAGGTGGTAGGTGAAAGTTTTTATACAATGCATTGTAACTATTGGATTCAATTGATCTTTTCTATCCATTAAAAAGGAGAGCACCCATAATTAGGCATGCCTCACTCATTTGCAATCAAGCAAAAAAAAAAAAAAAAAAAAAAAAACTAAGAAATATATCAAGTTCCTCTAATTCCAAATACTCTATTAACTAAAATTTATTTTTTACTTCAACTATTTTTCCAACTAAATTTCATCTCCACATTTTCTATTTAATTATAAATTAATACTCTTTTGCATACTAACAATGCTATTAGAGCTACGTCCAGTCATCTATTGGGTGTAAGTTTATTAAATATTTTCAAACCCACTCCATGGCAATCATTAATTCTCATCTTAGCTACCTAGGGTTTTATCAATTCCCACAAATAAACTTAGCCAACTATGAAATTTGAAATGAAAGCATAATTACTAATTGAATTTGTGAAGAAGTTCATAATTGAAAGTAAGAATAAATCACAGAATTGCATAAACGTAAATAAAATACAAGTCACCAATTCTATAATTTGAAAGAGTAAACTTCAATTGTAACTTCAAAATTGATCTCTACAGCAAAAGCAAAATCTTCTTAATGTTCCAAGCAATTATACAGAAGAATTCTTTAAAAACTATCTAATAATTATTCTAAGACTCTCTAAATCTAAAGAAGATGTAAAAGTTTTCTAAATTTTGAAACACATGACTATTTATAAAGAAAATTAGGGTTAGCTTTCGAAAGGCATTCTTTTCATGAAGGTTGACAGTGTAACTTCAAAGGCCGGCAGTGTTGACTCCAAAGGCTGGCAATATTCAGTGTAGGTCGGCTATCTTCAATTTCAATTGTACCGTGGCTCTCTTCAGGCTTTATTCATTGGCGTAAAACTCCTCTAGATTATCCATATTTTCATTTGAAATCCTCTAATACCTAAAATTTCCAAATAAAAACACTTAAGTACCAATTCTAAATGATTTCTATAAAATCAATAATAATTTTCTCTAATTCTTACATTCAAACAAGAATAAAATATGCTTTTATCAATAGACACATTTGTCAATTCTAAAGTAAGGCTTGGTAGTAGCGAGCTAATGGCCATTGAAGGAAAAGGAACTATTGCCATTGAGACAAGAAAAGGTGCCCACTTAATCAAGGATGTCATGTTAGCACTAAACTTGGAGATTAATCTTCTTGATATTGGGAAAATGATGGAAAGAGGATATTCCTTGCTATTTAAAGGATACTCCTACACTATATATGATAAGGGATACAACAGTAAAGAAATTACTAAAGTTAAGATGCAATAATAGAAAAATTTCCACATTCTTTGGCACCATAAAGTAGAAATGGTTATGAAAGTAGAAGAAGAAGAGTCATTATTCTAGCATAAGAGACATAGTCATCTAAAATTCTAAAGATTGAAGATATTACAACAAAGGAATATGATATTGTAGACACCTCATTTTTGTTTTTCGGTAATTTTAGAGTTTTTTTTTAATAGGGAAAAAGGGTCTTAATTTAGAAAAGTACAAAAAAATAGAAAATTTAGAAAAAAAAATAAACATTAAAAAAATTTGAAAAAAATAAACAAAAAATTTGGGAAAAATAGATTTTTTAAGTCTTAAGCTTTTAGGGTTGAATAATGTCCAAGTGTACACAATCATCAAAATTAGGCTTCATTTAAAATATTTTATTTTATTTTTTTTCTTTTTAAAACATGTTTATACACAATTTGGTCAATTCTAGTTAAATTTTATTTTGGAATTAAGCTTAGTACAGTATGATTTTTATTTATTCATTTTATTTTTATTTTTATTTAAAAAAAAAAAGAAACTAAATGGGTCGAACTAGGTTTTGAACTTGATGCATATGATTTGGAATCAAGGTTAAAGGCCTTGATCAAGTTGTGAAACTAGGCACAAGTACATGGGGTGCTTATTATTTTCATAGGTGCATGGGCCATATGCGTATGCCAAGTGTGTAGCACGTGTCTACTATGTAACTTGGCACCCCTTCCTCCATCTTTAGGTACAATTTGTAGAAGAGGAGAAAAACCACACAATCCCCTCTCTTTTTAGCCTAATTAAACTTGATTTTTAGCTAAATTTGATCAAACAAAGAGTAGGAAATAATTGTGGATTCGAAATACTTTGGAATGGTGCCAATTTTCCATCTAAATTCATTCATATTCTTAATCAAAATGGGCATTGAAATCACTCTAAGCATAAAATCTAAAATGTTTAAATCCTTCATTAATGGAGGTTTCCAATGTTATTTGACCTCTGATTAGTTATATAAAGCACCTTTGCCTTGTTCCCAACATCAGTAGTTACTTAAAACTACTCAAAAACACCATAACCTACTCTTTCTCTCTCCAGCCGCCGTCTCTATCTCTCTTTAGAACCCAGTCAAGCTCGAAACATTTCGAGCTAAGTTAGCACCACTAATGAGGCCCTCACTTCACCAGCTCTCCATCCCACTTGCTTTCTTCGTTGGCCGTACCCTCTAACCCATACCATCAAGGGTTTTAAAGAACCTTTGTTACCACAACCTACACCATACGAGACACTACTCTAACTACTAAGACGGCTCAAACCAACACCACTACTGTGACCACAATGCTGTAAGACCCCACCTTAATACCTTGTCGAACTCCAGCAAGCACTGTCAAAAGCAACCACCATCTCTATTGTAGCCAAGTTTTGAAAAACCAAAAAACTGACCACCATCCATTGTAGCATCAAGTCCAATACCCCATTTGTTAATTTGAAACACACAAAACAACCTTCCCTGGCTCATATCGGTACTTAGATCAAGTCGTAAGATGCCTAGGGCAATCACTTACTCCTCTTTGCATGACTCGACCCACAATCCATATTCAACTTAAGATTCGACCTGATTTGTTTTGCTAACCCACGCACTCCTACTATACTTAGGTCTAATCCCTTTTGATTGTTGTGTGTTGTACATTTTGATTTGTTTGTTGTATTTTTTATATTTGTTTATCATTTTATTGTAATAGAACTTGCAACTAAGAAGCAAAAAAAAAAAAAAAAAAGATCCAAAAAAGGAAAAAGAAAAAAAAAGAAGAAAAAAAGAACAACATAGGAAGCTTGGTTTCTTATTTATTTTATTTTCCTTCTTCGGCTAAAACAAAAACAAAAAAAAATTAATAAAAATAAAATAAATAGATAAAAAAGGTGAAAAACATTTCATTACTTAGAAAATTGTTTTTTCAACAAAAATAAAATAAGATTAACACTTTTCAAAATTAAATCTCCTTTATGGAAAGAGGGGATGATAAGTGGCCTGGTATACCTAATCGTTTGGTCAACGAGACGTAAGTAAGTCGACATAGCTCCATGTATATGTTCTTTATAGCTAGAACCCATAAAAAAAATGAAATGAAATAACGGTGAGCCTAGGGTGACGAACATGGCTCAAGAGTATCTATATAAAGCCCTTCTCTTCTTCACTCAAAGAGGCAATGCACCTGGTACTTGATTCATTCATGAATCTTTTTGTTAGAAACCTTTTAGAATTTTCAAAAAGTAAAAACAAACCAATTTAAGACCCTTTAGAATTTTCCTTAGATAAACTTAGACCAAATTAAAACATAAATTCGACTAGGTTTTAGAAAGAATCAGCATATCTAAAGTTTTTAGGAATGAACTACGAAAATTTGATTCCTAATAGAGAGTATGTACACTTATAAGGCGACTTAAAATAAAGAAATCTTTTTATTTTCCATTTTGTAAAACAAAATTGATTTGTTATTTTTTTTTGTGCAAATGGATTTAGTTTGTTAGGAATGTATAATTAGATAAAAGGGTATTTTAAAAGATAAAATTAATTTTAAAAAGACAAAAGTGTTACCTATTGATGGTTAATTTTCGTCTCAGTGTATGAACACCTGCAACACAAGAAATAGCTACTAGGGACATTAGGTGCTTCTACGTAGCCACTTCGATGTCTAAATTAGCTTTTTTATCATGTGGAGAAAAATGTCAAGTCATTAAGAAAAAATGAGAGAATGGAAGAGGCCCTTATCTAAGGGTCTTGCTTGGTATTTGTAGTGAGTCAATGGAGATTATCTCTAGACTAGGTCATTGGATGAGACTTAGATATTGGGCCTACCAATATAAGCCCATATAATAATTATCCAACAATAACTATCAACATTTGCCCCCTACTCTTTTTTGTGACAAAGTCGAAAAAGAGAGTATTTAAGGAAGTTAATTTTGTGCGATTTCTAGAAAGGTTTGCAATCTCGACCTAAAGAGGCTAAAGAGCTTAAAAAAGCAAAAGCCTAAAGAACTGAAAAGCGAGAGTGATCAAAGCACTTACAAGTATTGGTATGCCTTAAAAAGGGAAGACTTGAAGTGGCTCAAGCGCTTGAAGAGATAGAGTCTAAAGAGACCAAAGTGCTCGAAAAGGTAAGGACCCAAAGAGGCCAAAATGCTTGAAGAGGTAAGGGCCTAAAAAGACTGGTTTACCTAAAGAGATTAGAATGCTTGAGGAGGCGAGAGTGCCTAAAGAGGCTAAAGAGAGTACCTAAGGAAGTGAAGGAGCATGCAGATCATCCAGGCCAAAGTATAGGACTTTAGCTTACTTACTTGTTGTCCATACTAGTTGTAGGACTTAGAATACTTTACTCGTCATAGCTAAATGACTTGAGGTTTTCAAGAAGCTCACCGTCTATCAATTAAACAAAGCAATTAAATTTATACTAACTCATTGTCCATTGATTAGAGCTGTTAAAAAGTATCCCATTAGCAAATTATGTCTCCATGGGCTTAAAAAAGAGAGCATTTGTTTGGCCCCAATTCATCTTTGTATTTACGTTGGGACATTGTGTGGATAGATAATACCTTGTTCATGAGTCAAATGTGAATGTGAACAATTGATCGCTATGAACAATAATGTAAAGCATATAGCCCAAAATAAATGATTAAATGAGCCGAAAGTAATGATAGAGAATTTTTACTTATCTTTCATTGATGAAAACCAATACTTGAGTAGATATGTTCCTCAATGGCTAAGTGAACTAGGTACTTGCACGTGAAGTTGGCTTGGAGACAATCTTCATTCGTTATAGTGTTCAATCTATGGAAGCAATGAACTACGCGGTGACTTATAGTTTGGCAACTTGAAATGACTCAAAGAACACGGTTTCTTAGCCATTGCGGAAAGTTAATAGAAATAGCTCGGCAAGATGTTTCTTGGCCTCCGATGTCTCTCGGCCTCTCGGCCACTGTTACTCAGCCGAGATTACAGATTGCTTAACAATCAAAAGCCTACTAGGCGGCACGCATGCTAGGAGTTACTCGGTACGTAAATCACTCTTGGAGCATGGATTCACGCGTGCCATGGCTCATGCATCATGTACTAACTTGATTAAGTCATAGAATAAACTTAGATTGAGTTAGCATTCGTCATTCAGCATAATCTAATAGTGATTGAGCTTGGTTGATAAGCTCCACTCGGTTAGAACTAAATGGAGTTCGGCTGGACTTCTTGTCATCTTAAGAAGTTCAAGTTAACTATTGGGAGCTTGGATCGATACTGGAGCATAAGTGTCTTGGTCCTCGGATATGCCAGCACCAGCTATCCTCGCGTTCCATTGATAGATTCAACATTATCAAGTATAACTTTTAGTTCAATAACTTCATGCAGGTGCACTAACTTTTGGTTCCTTGCATTATATTTATCCTTCTATTCCATATAAAAGGGCTCAATTCTGGACCACATCCATGGAGCCAATGATGCAGATTCATCAATGCTCTCATATATACTATTATTTTCCTCTTTAATAACATCTAATCAACTTCACAACGTTTCTTGTGATAACATAAGCTAAAGCCTCCATTGCTTCCTTAAATCCAAGCAGCTTCCAGTCCGCATCTGATATCTTTAAATGTCCTAAGGCTCAATTCACGCTCTAGCTACTATCGTGTCGATGTAAGTGCATGACGGTGATTGCTCGTGGACTTTGGTCGGATGGAGCTGCTGTTCGGAGCTCGGCCTTGTTGTGACTCGATCGTCCACGAGCAGCTCGATTTGGACTTATCGCCAAATGGAGTAGGTGAGTCGGCAATTCGACCATTGAAATTAGTCGGCAAGTTGGCCGATGAATTCAGTCGTTGAGTCGGCCATGGAACTTAGTTCGGCCATTCAGTTACAGAACCCTATCGGTGACCATGAAGAATGCTCTTCAGCGGTCGGCAACTATGAAGGAAGCTCCTCAGCCATTCCGCATGGAGCTCGGGAATTTGATTACTCTGAAGCACTCGGCTTCTCAATAGCTTGCATGCCGATAGAAATACCCAGCATCAATTTCTCACTTCAAGTAAAGACAAGGGAAGCTTTTCGGCACCTAGAGTTCGATTGTCCTCTGATTTTCAAGTCATTGCACCTTCGACTATACTTCGTTGAAGTACGAAATCACAGCTTGGCAAATATTCATAGCTTTTCCGTTACTGGACATGTTTGGCATCTCGGCCACTTGGCACAAGCACTTAGCAACTCATCAGCCATTTATGACAGTTTGGTCAACAGTATTTTGATAGCGTGGAGCTTCTAGAAATAGCTCGGTTCCCCACCATTTTGTGAAGAATTCAACTCAGTCTTCAAGTGTGCAAGCAAAAGAAAATTCTCCAAATAGCATCATGGTTCAAGGCTTCAAAGGACACCAACTCAATGATGAAATTAGCCTATTCACACAGCTATAGTTGTAGAATCCTCACAACGGTTACAAGCACATCGGTGGCTTAAGTACAAACATGATGCTCAACGTACATCACAACGTACTATACTATAGAGCTCGGCATTTGCTGTCTTGGGACTCGGGCTTCTTTCATCTACTCGGCCTCATTGGAGAGATGTCTTAATAAATTCAAGGAACAATTTGGCACTGAGAGAGTTGGTCGGCCTATCCAGTTGTCGAAAACTCAGCATATGAACTTGATGAGCAGTTCAATTGTATTCGAGTTGCCATTCGGCACATGAAAGATAGCCTACGTCCAACTTCCTCAAAAGATTGAATTTCGACCATAAAAGAACACCCAATCGATAGTCATGTTTAATCTGTTCGCAGGTGATCATTTTAAGAGCCATTGTTGTGAATAACTAAAACAATGGAGGCATTGGCTGATCCTCAGCATGACATGACGGTAATAATGGCCAAGATAAAGATAATTCAAGCGAGTAAAATGGATTTCATGAAACACCCTTCATTTCCTTGATGGATAACTGCAACAACAAAGCCAGTAAAGGGTCCTACTAGAACCAAATGGCTCATGAAGTTGTAGAAGTCACGCTCAAGGACTATATTTATTAATTGAATCATGACAGTAGTAAACCATAAAAGAGAAAATTGTCACTGTTCGAATGTGTTTGTACACATAAGGGAGATAGTTATGAACGATAATTGTGGCAGTTAGATTCTAGTAAGAAGAAAACAGTCACGCATGAAGAGGACAAATAGTCCAAATCCCAGGAAGTACCATGCTTCATTACTTCTGGTCCTACACGTCTTCCCAGGAAGAATCCCACATCAGAGCTCCTTTCTTAAAACATGTACAAATAGTCTAAATCCTAGGCAAAAAGGGCTTGAAGCCATGGTCCTTTGACAATAAACAAATGATGCTTGAAGCTATGGTCCCTTAGCAAATCACGAACATATGTGATCTAATGCAGTGAAGAAATTCAACCAGACATTATTAGGGGATCATGAGAATACAGCATAAGTATGCAACTCAAATGTGAATAAGTTCATCCAAATGAAGAAAATCCTGTTGGGGAATTTTTAAAACAACATTAGGAATTATGGCAATTCTTACGCGTTTCCACAGATGGTGGTAATTGTTGATAGTTGATTTTCGTCTTGGTGTGTAAACACCTGCAACACAAGAAAATGGCTATTGGGGATATTAGAGGATACTTCGACGCATTCACTCTGATGCCTAAGGTAGCCTTGTTGTTATGTGGAGAGAAATATCAAATCGTTAGGAAAAAATAAGAGAGAATGGAAGAGGGTCTCCTTACCTAGGGATCTTACCTGGTTTTCATAGTGAGTCCATAGAGATTGTCATTGGATTGGATCCTTAGAACGAGCTTAGATATTGGGCCCATAAATGTAAGCCCACATAATAATTATCCAAAAATATCTATTAATAGTACTCGTTAAGATTTAATAGGTTAACTTTCGAACTCAAATATTTGGTTTTCAAAAACCATTTTTTTAAAAAAAATTGGTTTTTACATGATCTAGTGTATAGATTAAAGTCAATCCAACCAATTAATTTTAATCTAACCATTTTCCCAACCTCAATTAAGTAACGACTCTAAGTATTTTTCAAAATATGTTTAAAAACTTAGATTTTCTTTAATTCGTATTCGATGGTTAATATTAAATGGGTAAGATTTAATATTAATTGGATTAAGAAAAATTAATAAAAATTAGGAAAAATTCATGCTCGATAGATGTTAAGTCTACCAATTATAATGGAAGCTATAGAAGTTTATGAAGGCTATATGCTTTGGATGTAAAGTATATAACCTCAAGACTAAGTAGCTCATTATTAGTAGAGATGTTGAATTTGATGAGTACGTTATATGGAATTGGGAGGAAGAAAAAGTAGATGAGCAAGGCATAATGGTACTAAAAGTATAATGCTCTTCAAATCTAATAAAGAGGACTCTTAGCACACCCATGGCATCAACATCAAGTTCAACTAAAAAAGAAGATTTATATCCAAAATCACTACCTAGAAAGACAAGACCTCTTGCAGATGTATATGCATGCTATAACTTTGTAGCCATGGAGCCAGAAAGTTTCAAACATGGAATGAAACAAGATGTATGAGTCAATGCCATAGAAGAGGAGATTGGCATGATTAAGAAGAATGAAACATGGGAGCTTATAGATCTACCAACTAATAAAGATGTTGTTGGAGTCAAGTAAGTCTATAAAGTAAAGACTGACCTTGATGGCTCATTTTAGAAATTCAAAGCTAGATTGATAGCAAAAGGATTTTCTTAGATTCTTGGAGTAGACTATAATGAGACCTTTACTCCAGTTGCTCAGTTAGATACTATCTAAGCCTTAATAGCTCTTACAACACAGAAAGGTTGGAAAATTACTAGCTTAATGTGAAGTCAACATTCCTAAATTGCTATCTAGAGAAAGACGTCCATGTACAACAACTACATGGTTTTTTTATCAAAGGTAAAGAAAAGAAAAAGTCCTCAAGCTAAAGAAACACTATATTGTCTAAAGCAAGCACCACAAGCCTAGTACAGTGGAATTAATAATTATTTTATTAAACGAGGATTCAAGAGGAGTAATAGTGAACCTACTCTTTATATCTAGGCCTAAGGCAATGATACTATTATAATTTCCTGATATGTGGATGATCTTATATGTACAGGTAAGAACAAGAGTTTAGTTCAATAGTTTAAAGAAGAGATGATGAAGACCTTTGAGATGACAAACTTGGGTTTGGTGCAATTCTTCCTTAGTATTGAAGTCTATCAAGGAGATGATGGGATATTCATCTACCAAAAGAAGGACATACAAAATCTATTGAAGAAATTTAATATGGATGATTGTAAAGCAATTACTACATAATTGGTAACTAATGAGAAGATGCATAAAGAAGATGGATCAAAGGCTATAGATGGATCTAGATACAGA
This sequence comes from Lumnitzera racemosa, assembly GCA_024138005.1. Taxonomy (NCBI): domain Eukaryota; kingdom Viridiplantae; phylum Streptophyta; class Magnoliopsida; order Myrtales; family Combretaceae; genus Lumnitzera; species Lumnitzera racemosa. The sequence goes on from JAMXBC010000006.1 coordinate 69,352,784, forward strand.
AGTCTCATAGGAAGCTTGCTTTAACTAATAGTAACTCATCCAAACATTATGTATGCTACAAGTATTCTATCAAGGTTTATGCAAAATCCCAGTTAAGTCCACTTTAGAGTATCAAAGTGAATACTATGATACTTACAATGTAATAGGAATCAGCCTGTGATTATCTTGAAGCTGAGGCCAAACAGTTTGTACTGAAGCTTAGCAATTATCAGGTGGTGGAGAGGTAGAAAGGCAAACACTTGGCATTAGGCCTATCGTTTGCAGAGAAGCCGACATAGCATATTGCCAAGAGTTAGAGGCCCAAGATCCACTCGATACGGTATAAAGAGACTAGTGCTAGCTAATCTTAGGACTCAACTATTATGGGCTGACCTTTTAGGTGTTTCGGCTATGCATTACGAGACTTCAAGGACTCCTTCTCGGACTTGGATATCCAACTGCCAACCTTGTCCAGTTTAGATCTTACTCCTTCTTGGATAGGCCGAATGATTGCATGCCGACTTCTTTCATTAAATGCACAGTTTTATATTTTTGTGAATATTTTCTTTATTTTAATTATAGGCCCATTCTTAAGGTTTAAGGCCTTGTATATTATTTACAGTTTTACCACTACAGTTTAAGACTTGCTATAAAAAGCAACATTCATAATTAACAGATAGATGATCACAGAGTGAAGAATATACCTACTTGGAACTTTCTTCTTTTAGCAAAGTCATTTTTGAGCTTTTTGAGCTTACATTGTTGGATTATTGAGTGTTGATGATAACTCTTATTTTAAATACATTTCACATGGTGATTTTATAGTATTTCCCTTATATATATATATATATTTTTTAAAAATAAATTGATACTTAATTGAGTAAAATTTTGATTTCAAGGTTTGAATGTGTTCTTAGATTGAAAACGAAGAAAATGAATCAAGTTTCACTCAATTTGTAGTTCAAATGAATGAGTTATAAAGTTTTGAAGTTACATAAATAATAGAAGAAAGTGGCAATTTTTGGTTAGAAAGTTATACAGTCTGGGACACAACTATGTCCCCAAGTTGTGTCCATGCAGGAAGATTTTTTGTACCAAGGTTAGTAAGTTACACAACCTGGGGATACAACTGTATCCCAAGCTGTGTTTGGTGACGAAAAAAGAAACTTCACAATACATTATAAAAGGACTTATGAGGGTTTTGCACATAACTTTGGACATTTAAAAAGAGAAAAGACTTGAAGAGAAGGAGGAGCAAAAGGCGAAAGCAACACCTAACTTTAAGATTGAAGAAGATTTTTCATCAACAAAAGGGGTTTTTTTCATGTTTTATTTCTTGATTTTGTTGCAATTTGTTTTTAGTTTCATCATGATAGCTTAAGATTCTAGTATTTAGGATTGTGAAACCTAGGGTTCCATATGACTATTGGATTTATTAATAATTTTCAATAAAATTTCTATCTTTCTTGATTCAATTATGTGTTTTAATTATTAATTGATATTTCTAGGGTATCAATTTATGATATTATGCATGATGATTGAGAAATCACATGTGTAATGAGATCTTGATATAATTGGAAAGAATTACATGTGTACTTAGAGATAAGATACATAATTCTTCCGGAAAGTTGTTCTTTTGTGTGGGAATTCATTATATATTATTGCGGTTTTGAATTATATTATTAAGTGAAGAGATTCCTATAAATAATTTAGGATTAGGGTTAATATGCTTGAAAAAGGTGTTAACTTTAATTGTGAATCTTTCCAATCAAGAATAATATAGATTAAATTTGATACATTTTACGTAGTCACATGTTAAATATTAGGGGAAATAATTCCTAAATACGTTATTTACCTTCTTAAAATCGTTCTTAATTTTATCACTTTCTAAATTGCTTAGTCAAGTCTCATAATTAAATTAGTTTGTTAATTTTAGTATTTTTAATTCATTCAACCTATTACAATTTTCCGGTTAGATAATAGAGTTAAGGTTAGTATTAGTATTTGAGGTCTTTGAGGGATCGACTCATACTCACATCCGCTATATTAAAACTAATAGGTGCACTTGTCTTGTATCAGTTGATTAGCTCTTTAATCTTCCTTTCGTTCTTATCAATCTTGTCCTTAAGATTGTAGCAAACCTCTTCATTTGAGCGAGTTAGTGAGTCGCATCTCATCTCTCATTTGAAACCTAAGTGACACCTAGTATTCATAAGTCATATCGAACCCTATTTCGAGCTTAATCCTTGATTGTGTTTGTGTTTGTGTTTATATCTGTGTCTTGGTTTGTGATATCCATACACATTTACCATCAAAACCTCTCATCTTACTTCCTGTTCTTCGTACCTACTTGAATCTCGAATACCTATTTTGGTTCAAGACCCGTTGTTGTACCATCTTGGTATTAGAGCTTTAGGGAGACACGTGTGTTGCTGTTTGAGACCCGCTATCATTCGAGATTGTCATAACATCTTACTTCTTGATCTTCGTTATATGAACATCTATTAGTTGTCATTCTATAGTATAGTATGTTGTTCCTATTTTAGTAGTCGTAGTATTGTGTTGCTGTTAAGTCGAGTAACAGTACTTTCAATAGTTGATTCTAATGACTATGGAAGTGTTTGTCAGTCGTGGTAGCTACAAAAGCTGAGTAGTAGTCATTTTTGGGTTACTATAATTGTGTTTTGTTGTAAATTATATTGTTCAAATTTTCTTTGAAAATCATTGTGCAGACAAGAATGTCTTAAGATAGTATCAATAACAGTAGTGATAGTCCTCATGGAAGCTTAAGGAGATGCATTGATAACTTAAAATATCAACTTCAGAATCTCACTGACTCCATTTAAGAGCTTATCAGTTTAGTTTGAAGCCATAAATGTATTGGCCGTGGTGATAGAAGGGAATGAACATCCATTGGTAGAAGTGGCTCCAATGAGTGTGATAATAATGAGCGATAGCTAATAAGAGTTGCCGAGCTGAGAAGATCAGAGAACCAACCTGAGTCGAGAAGAACAATGGAAAAAATGTCGATGCCGAGGACATAGGAGCCCAAAGAAGAAAGCCGAAGCTGAGAAGAGATGTGGCTAAGAAGAGCTCCAATAGATGTGGTCGATCAGAGGTGAACTGAGCAGCTTAGAATGCAAGGGATGAACCCCGAGTACATAGCCGAGGACTTGATAATATCAAGCATAAGTTGCCGGCCTTTAATAGTGGTAGCCGACCTGAAGAGTTCCTTAACTAGGTTCCTCGAGTTGAAAAATTGTTTGAGTGTTATGAGTATGCAGGTCTCATCAGCCCTTATTGAATATGCAAGTCTTTGGTTGGATAAATTAGTCACTGAGCAAGATGCCAAAGGAGATGAGTTGATCAGAACTTGGAGGCTTATGAAGTAATTGATGAATCAACATTTTGTGCCGAATTACTTTAACCAAAAGATGCTTCATGCCTTCTAATACTTGAGGCAAGGCTGAAACACTATTGAAGAGTACTTGCATGAGTTTGAGACCTTGATGACGAGATGTAAGATTGTTGAGTCACAAGACCACACTATTGCTAGGTTCCTAAGTGGACTTCGAGATGATATTATCGACATAGTCAAACTCTAGCCATTCGATTCATTAGATGAATTGATTAACCTAACATTGAGAGTAGAGCATCAAAGGTGGAGGAGACACCAAAGGCCAACTAACTGACCTCAACAAATCAGCCCTGAGCTTGAGAAGTATGTCGAAAGAAGGCCAGAGAAGAAGATGGAGAAAGGTGAGTCTAGCTGACTAGATTAAGCCAAGACAAAGAGGGTTAAGAAAGATAAATTACCCGGCAACAAGACTTGAGATGTGAAGTGTTTCAAATGCTTAGGCTACAGACATATTGCGACCTAATGTCTGAACAAGAGGGTTATGGTCTTAAAAGGCAAAGGACTTGAAGATCAAATAAAGAGTCAGAGCGACAAGAGTTCTAGGGATGAGTTGATAAAAGAGGACGTCTATGTTAAGAATCCGGATGAACTAGTAAACATGACGAACAAGCGAGCCAACCTGAAGGCAGATCTTGAGCAAAAGGAAAATTTATTTCATATACGATGTCTAGTGAATGGGAAGACATGTTCCCTAGTTGTTGATGGAGGTAGTTGCACTAACATTGTTTCTACCAAGTTAGTGGAAAAGATGAAATTGCCAACCTACCTGCACCCTTAACCTTATGGATTGAAGTGGTTTAATGATAGGGGTATATTCCATGTGCATAAAAAGAGCTCGGATAACATTCATGGTAAGACAGTATGAGGAAGAGATTAACTTTGATGTAATCCCTATGAATGTCAAAAATTTACTTCTTGGCTGACCTTAGGAATATGACTAGAAAGTGATCTATGATGGCTTCCTAAATACTTATACAGTTCGGAAGGATGAAAAGAGCTATTGTTTAACTCCCATGAGCATTGAGGAAATCCAAAGACACTCGACACCCATGGTGAAGAGGAAGGAAAAGAGAAGTTTGTTTGGCATTCAAGCTTATGCTCATTGTCTAAAGTCGAGGATGACTTTTCTTAAATCTCATGGCAAATGTTATGGCAGCGGGTCTTAAACCAGAATGGGCATTCGAGATCTAAGTGGGTGCGAAGAATAGAAAGTAAGATGAGAGGTTTTGACAGTGAATGTATATAGATATCATACACCAAGACAAAAACACAATCAAGGATTGAGCTTGAATAGGGTTCAATATGACTTACGAACACTAGATGTCGCCTGGGTTTCAAATGAGAGATGAGATGCAACTCACTAACTCGCTCAAATGAAGATGGTTGCCACAATCTTAAGGATAAGATTAATAAGAATGAAAGGAAGATTAAAGAGTTAATCAACACTCAATAATCTGGTAATGTAAGCTCTGAAAGCTTGAAAATAACTTCTTGAAAAGAGAAAAGTTCCAAGTAGGTACATTCTTCACTCTATGATCATCTATCTATTAATTACAAATGTTGCTTTTTATAGCAAGCCCTAAACCCTAGTGGAAAAATTGTAAATAATGTATGAGGCCTTAAACCTTAAGAATTGGCCCATAATTAAAATAAAGAAAATATTCACAAAAATACAAAACTGTTCATTTAATGGAAGAAGTCAACATGCAGTCATTTGGCCTATCTAAGAAAGAGTAAGATTCGAACTGGACGGGGTCGGCAATTGGATGTTCGAGTCCGAGAATGAGTCCCTGAAGTCTTGTAGTGCTTGGCCAATACATCTGAAAGGTCGGCCCATAATTGTTAAGTCCTAAGATTAGCTAAAACTAGTCTTTCAGTACCGTGTCAAGTGGATCCTAAGCCTCTAACTCTTGGCAATATGCTCTGTCGGCTTCTCAGTAGACGACAGGCCTAATGCCAAGTGTTTGCCTTTTTACCTCTCTACCACCTAACAACTGCTAGGCTTCGACTTTAAGATAGTCGAAAGTCGATTCCTATTATAGTGTACTGCAGATTATGGCATTTGGTATAAGCAATTCTAGACTAATAAGATAGACTAACATCGATTTGACAGGATCTATTGATGATATGAAGAGCACATTTGTCTATGAGGTCAACTTAGGATTAGGGATATTTTTGTAGGCATCAAAGAAGTAGGAGACAATGGTACAATCTTTAGCTGAAGCTGAGTATATTGTAGCTGTAGGTACTGCCAGTCAAGCAATATGGCTTTGAAGAATTTTAGGAGACATGGGAAACTCATAAAATGCTCTAATTACAATATTATGTAATAACAAATCAACTATTACAATGGCAAAGAATCCAGTACATTACAGTAGGACAAAGCACATAGCAATAGAGCACCATTTTTTGTAAGAGGCTGCAATGAATAAGGGAATCAACATGAATTATTGCAAGACTAAAGAATAAGCTACCGACATATTTACTAGGCTCTTCCATGGGCAATTTGAGATGTTAAGAGAGAAGATTGGAGTTGTGCCAAAGTGTATTAAGGAGTGTTGAAATTAATCCACTTTGGCCCAAGTCTAAGGCTGAAGGAAAAGAAAAAAGTTTTTTATTTTGTTTAAGTATTTGTTGTATTGTTAAATATCATTCAATCAACCTAAAAATTTGAAAAACCTCTCTTTTTTATTTTTTAGCTTATTAATTTGTGTCACAAAAGGGCTTGTTAAGGGATTTAATTAACAAGGGACACCTTCTACAATGAAATAAAAAATATTTTAAGAAATTATGTTGATCTTCTTATGATGAGGTGATAAATTTATTATCTTTTGATTGAAATAACCATGGACGATTTGCTAACACATAGTCATTCTATAATTTTCTTTTTTGGTTAAATAGATTTATATCATATTTAGCAAATTTTTGAAGGGAACAAGTTTTAAAATTTCAAAGGGGATGATTAAAAACTTGTTAAGAAATAAAAGTGGAGAAACATTGCATTCCATGTATTTATCTAAGAAATGTACTAATCATCTTTAAAAATTGGAAAAAGCTTCTTCAGCATGTAGGCCTTTATCAAGCTTCTTTTGGAGAGTGCTTTCTAAGTACCACAAAACTAAAAGTTGATGTTTAAATGTATTTGTTTTGATTGAAAAGTGTGTGACAACATCTTAGAAAGTATTTTTTATTTCCACAAGTGAATTCTATTTATCTCTACGTTAGAAAAACAATGAAAAAATATCAATAATTTTTTAACTCGTTTTATATATTTGTTTATGGATTTATTATTGTTGTTATTGTTGTTGTTGTAAATTCCACTTCATATACCACACTTTGCACAACTATGTTTATGGATTTATTATTGTTGTTATTGTTGTTATTGTTGTTATTGTTGTTGTTGTTGTTGGAAATGAAGGAATTAGGAAAGGAAGAAAATGAAAAAATAAATTATTAATTCATTGAGAAAAGAAAATAGAAGGGAAAAATAATATCATGATTTTTTTTTATTTTGGTAAAATACCATAAAATTTCCTCCATTTTTAAAATATGTTTTAGTTCAAGCAAAAATTTGTAATTTTATTATAATTCCCTTCCAATTCTCTCCAAATTGGAGAAAATGTTTTTATTAGATTCGAGTGAAAACATTCCCACAAATCCACTCTCTCCCGTTTCCCTTCATTTTCCAAACAAGGGATAGCACTATTTTCCCTTCAAATTCCTCTTCTCCCTCTCCCTTCCTTGAATTTTGAGTATCCTATTTTCACGTAATTCACAAAATAAATAAAGAATGGAAAAGAAGGATAAATTCAAAGATCTCTTTAAGATAAATAGTCTTTTTTATGTAATTCCAAATAAGGAGTAAGTTTTCCCTGTCCAAATACCTAATCATTAACTAAGCTAGTACAATATGATTTTTCTTTCCTTACAATCAGACATAATGGAAGTACATTTTGGACAATATCTAGTGATAGAATATAACATTAAGCGCTTTAGGGAAAAGCTTTCCTGCATGAGTAAAGGATTATTACGAGTGTACGTGAACGTGGAAGGATATGCATGCTAAAAGATATATATATATATATATATATATATATATACTTCAAAGCCTTACATGTAATAGGACTATTATAAGACCATGTTAATCTTAAAGAACTTATTTTAGATCTTTAGATATTGTGTCAATATCTTAAAGAACTCTCTTTTTTAAGAATCTCATAATTTTATCTACAAGTTTATTAAAAAAACCTACTTGAGATATTTTTTATATTATATGTGGGTCTCATTATATTCACATATATTAGGATATACATTATTAAAAAATTACTTTTTCATCTAACTAAAAAAATAAACTTAGTCAAAGGTATGCATGAATCATCTAGAATGGAATGGCTGGAATTGATTGAAATGAAATCGGGGAGGAAGTGACCAATCTACTCATGTATTTGGAAACATTAATGGAATCACCAATTTCATTCCATAATTATGTTTGGTTTCATCATATTTAGAATGAAATGGAATGATCATATGGTAATATTTGATCAAAATGCCCTCAATTCATAGATATGTGTATATGTACATGTTATGTTTTATAAATATGTATATACACATAACATTACACATATATAATTAACAGTAAAACCATGCATTTGCAATGCGTGTACTTAAAAAAATAAAATATAGATAATATGATAAGAATATGATGGCATTTATAATAGAAAAATGACAAGGTATATTTTTATCGAGTCAAATTAGTAAATATTAAAAGTAGAGCTACTTAATAAATGATATAGATGATAATCAACTATATTTGACAACTTCAACTATATAGTGGATCATATTTGATAATTAAGATAATTAAATAAGTTAAAAAAACTAAAAACACTAAACTTAGTAGTTATAAGTAGTTATTAAAGCTCTTTAGCTTTAATAATATGGATATATGATATATAGAACTATACATTATATATAAATTGAATTGCCATTACAATTATATAAATAACCTTTGTATATTGATAGCTTATATAAATATATTTATATATTACAATACATTAATATATATATATATAGAATAACATATGAAATATAAAACATATAATCTATATACATAACAATATAGTTATAACATATAAGTAATATTTATAAATTTATATGTTAACATTTGTAAATTTATATATAATATATATTTATATATTACAGCATAGTTATATATGTATATATAGAACTATATATTATATATAATAGATATTACTGTTACAAAATATGTAAATAAAATTTGGGTGTCTTATATATTCAAAAATTGTAGTTTGTAATTTTCTACTTTGAAAAATTGCATATGGACTATCAAATTAGAAAATAATTGGTCTCTTTTACTAGCTTTTCATATATTTATACCTGATATGTACATATATATTATAATATAGTTATATATATAGAACTATATATTGCATATAAGAAATATAATCTATGTACATATGTTATGTATACATATAAAACTTGTATATATATAACATTTTTATATATAATACATATATTTTCATTCCAAGTCCATTCCTACATACCAAATACAACATTAATGGAATCTAATATGACATGAAGGGAGGCCCAAAAACAAGTGTAACTTATAAATATAAACCCTTAAATGCATAGTCAAAAAATTCAAGCACCTTTTATGCTCTACATTTCTAGACAAATTATTATTACATAATAGTACTCATAATATATTTCTAATGTAACAATCAATGAATATACTTTATCGAAATATTAATCATCATGGTTTTAAAAATAAGACTATTATTTTGAAAGGTATTGTATATGATTTAAACAAAAATTCATACACAGTGCATGACTTTAACCAATTAGAATAATTTTATAACTTTTATAGATGATGATACCCCGATTTATTCCTTTCCTTATGAAAATTATCCATGTCTCAGGCAAGTAATCATGCAAATACTTTTAATGTAATAGAAAATTATGGTACTTTAGATTTAAGTTAAAATTTAGTATCATCACCACTATTTTTTCTCTTTTAATTTGTTTTTTTTTTAGGCCATCCAAACACTTCCATATCCAAATATTAAAAAGTTCACAAACACATGTATCATTACAACCTAGTTATCCTACGCCTGCTAGAGTAGGACTATTGTCTCTAGTAGATGAATACAGAGAAGAAACAAATATAGAGCTGTGTTCTTGACAAGACACAGAAAGATAAAAGAGGTAGACAATCCACGTATAACATTGATTCTTGCTACAGTGATCCTTGCTTTGCCAAGCAATCTGCAGCAGTGATTCTCTCGTAGGCAGCCCTGCAAATTGAAATAGATTTGAATTTTGTTAGGATGTCCTTGCATTTTCGTAAGATGTCATGACAATGATCTAGGTCAATTTTCCCATCATATATCCAATCTACTGCTTGTTATGAATCTAAAACGTAGAGAACTTTTTGGTGCCCTTGCTGGTGAGTACAACTGAGACCAATTTAAATAGCATCCAACTCTACTTCTACAGGTGAAAGGCCATGCTTTTATTAGTGAAGTGCCTAAAGAACTATACCTTATGGTCTGTACATGTAGATCCAATTCCAATTGCTTTTTGCTTTTCAATAACTATGCCATCTAAAGCTATTTTTACCCAACTTAGTTCAACATGAGGTTCTAACAAAGATAGGTTCTTATATCTAAGGTTTAGCTTCTCTCACCTGTCTGAAAATCTTGTCATTTCTCCTCTTCCAAATATTTTTGAAGGTAGCTAAGATCATGACTTGTTTAGGTAGGAATGTTTGCTTCCAATCCAACTTAGCCTTCTTAGTGTTTCTTTCAATCCATTCATATAGCTCTTTAAAAGAGAACGCTTTGTGTGGTATGAGGACCCTTAACTTCTACCATACCCCTCTAGACCACTAACAATTAAGGGAGATATGCTAAGTAGTCTGTAACGCATTATTACAGAATTTACAAGAGTAATTTACTAGGACTCCACGTTTCTGTAGGTTTTCTTTTTAATTTTCTTAAAGGTAAAACTTTTTTTTTTAAATTTTTAAAAAAATCTTCGATTCATGACCAGTAGTCATTCCACATGTATAAACATACATACATACACATGTATCTCGAGAGTTAAAACTTTTTCTCTAAGTTTGGACAACTATTTTCCCACGAAATAACAATAAAAAAAATCTAACCAATCTAATAATAGATGGATATTGTGGTTCCTCATTTGTAAATGATGTAAGTTCCCACGAGGTGATTAGATATTAGACTTGACGATATGCATTATTTGGAATTTGGTTTTGGGACAATGAACCTGGAAATCAATGGAAATCAATAATGTACAAAACATATCGGAGAGAATGGAAAATAAAATATTATTTTTCATATGCCTAAAGAAGCCATTGAAATATGAGATTTGGTTCATTTGACAAATGTCTTAATTAGGTTCAAAAATAAAATCATGTGTGATAAATATTTGCATATGCACTAATTATATTTTCCATATATAACAAAAATGAATAGACAATAATTATAATAGTTTATACTTGATAGTATATAACTACATAGTGGTGAACCGATAATCGTGTTATACAGAGTACCGCCTATGCCATGCTCTGTGGTGCTAGGTTCCGAATAGCTACTAAAAATCAAAGGGTAGATCTGAGTATTAATTTTCGAAAGCATGCTTTTATAAGATAGGGTACGAGATATGATGTCTTTATACGCCGTATCCACCTTAGAACCTATATTCTAAGGACTCTCTAAAATTTATTAAATTATATAATATATATTAAAGAAAGATAAAGAATTTTATATTTTCTTCAATAAAAAAACTAAAAAAATAAAAACAATATGATATATATGTAATGACTTAAACCCAATACAAACCCTAAACCTTAAGATAATAATCAATACCTAAGAATAGCAATCTTGAACTTCAAGAGGCAACATTTATTGTTAATTCTAATGAACTTATACTTTCTTTTCTTTTATTCGGGCACTCCCATTCACTTGCAATTCAATCTTTTGTTTATATAGACTGTCATTTAATATTAGTATGGAAAAAAACTATATAATCACAGTTTGCTACAAAAATACATGTGAAATTAAAGTTTTTAAGAAGATAGAAAATATTTATAGATTCTACAGAAAGCCCTACACCCTGCAAGTTTTATAAGGTTTAAGTTTTAAGGTGGTTTCAAGTTGCTATAAGGTAGGTTCTAGTTCTAAAATTTGAGAATGCATAAGGCTTCATACAATACACACTCTGTAAGATTGCACTTGCCCACCCCTAGAATTAGATGATAGAAAAATGCAGAGAAGAGCTTGCATTTGTACAATTCTAAAATAAAGGCCTAAATTTTTCAAACATGCATTTAAGTGCTTGTATTTATAAGTTATATTCATTTCAGAACCTCCGTCATGCAACGTCAAATTCCACTAACAGCGTATGGATGGAGGCTTTGAAATGAGTGTAAATTTTAAATACAATCTTTTAAGTGTGTAGTTGATAACTATTCAAATTATGCCATTTTTGAGACTTAATATCTTCACTTATATGTAATTTAGTGGGATAAAACCATTAGAAGTACTCGAACTTTCATATTTTTTTCATTTTAATACCTAAACTTTAAATTTATTTATTTTAGTATCCTAACTTTTTAGATAAAACAAATTAATATCTCTATTATAACAACTGTTATAAAGAATAATTATTTGTTTCACTTTAAAAAGTTGAAGTATCAAAATGAAATAAAAAATAAAGTTCGAGCACTAAAATGGAAATAAAATGAAAGTTGATGTACTTATATTATTATTTTATCATTTTATAATAACCATTGTTATAATGGAGATAATAATTTGTCTTATTTAAAAAGTTGAGATACTAAAATAAATCAGTTTAAAGTTTATGTACTAAAATGAAAAAATAAAAGTTCAACTATCCATACTGGCATTATCCCATAATTTACTAAGGAAAAAATAGATAAAAATATGCAGAATTAACAAATTATACGTAAAATGTCCCAACATCATGAAAATGCAATATTTGAAAAATATTGAATTGTGTTTTTATATAGGAAATTGAGGTATTGGCCAGCTGGTAGCTTTGTTGATCTGGTTGATTACCCTTGGAGTAAAGTTTACATTGGGTAAGAAGACTGGCTTGCTTATTCAGGCCAGCCAGTTACTAAAACTAAGGAAAGCCATTTGGCTAGTCTATGACTAATCAAACGAACATCAAAGGCTATAAGAGAAGTCAAAAGACTTATGCAAACCAACCAACTAGTTCATCCTTAAATCATTTGGCTGGTTTAACATACTATAACCATAACCCTTAAGCCTTATTCCATCAATGCGTAGCATATGTCTACCAATCAACTGGCTCAATCTGATCTATCCAACTAATTCACTTAAGATATAAAAAGTTGCTATTTGAGTGTAGAGAACTTTTTATTTAGTTTTCTCCATAGCTTATAGACAGCTTTACTTGGGTTTAGTTTTGTATTAAGGTAGTTTTAGTAATTTTCTTGCATTATTTAGCTTGGAGAACAATATTTGAGTGTAGAGAACTTGAAGATTTAAGGGTTATAAATTTAGGTTCATTGTATATTCACCATTGGTGAATTCTAAACCTTGTGTCTCTATTTTAATATTATCCATGAGTTGCTTAGTGTCTATTTTGTGTGCTATTATTTCTAATATAAGTAGCTAAATTTCTCCTATAGTTTTGTGATATGTTGATGGTACGGTTTGCATATTTAGTGTTATTTAAGTATAGTTTAAGTGTTTCTTTAGAGTTTTAATGTTTATTAAAACTATTTAAATGCATAATCTATGATCTCGATATGTCCTGAATCTTCTTAAGTTTTTTCTATTGATTGTGTGACAAATAAGTAAATAAAGATCACTTGAATTCACTTCTACATTATGTGGTTCTAAATGTAGATTATGAGGCTACTCCATAGTTAACCCACATTTGGAACTCATGTATTTAATTAGTAACAATAGTCGAATACTTAGTTGTTGGTATAGGAGAATACACCTTAATAGGTGTATTTTCACTATATAAAATTTCATTGTCCCACTAAGGATATCAGCTCAAGTGAATTCCATTAAAACCCAAATAAACACCATATCTATTACTCTAATATAATGATTGCCAATGAACGAAGGGATACACATCAAAATCTTATGCTTTTACGTGTTTCTTTGTTTAGTTAGTCAATTGTGGTCACTTAGTTTCTTTCAACATTCCTCAATTCACAATTGATTTTGATTTGCCTAAATTTAGTGGTAAGTCAAATTTAATATTTACCATTAGTCCTTCTCTCCATGAATTTAACATGATCAATACTCATTAGTTTGTTATTGCATACTATTCAATATACAGATCGGATGGGACATCGAGAATGTTCATTTTCAAAATCTAAAATAAAAAAAAGGTGTTCTAAGCATGCTTGTCAATTTATGGCGTCATTGTTAAGAGTGGACATTTAGTTTTTGTCATGACCCTAAGGGGAGCTTATTAGGATTACCTAAAATTTTCATATCAAGTGTGCACTCATAATACGAAAACCACCTTACAAGTCAGAGATTGTAAAACTCTAAATGATTAGTCACTAAGGTTTTCGATTTTTAATAAGTTAACTTACTATAAAATATAAATGACTATAGATATCTAATATTCCATAGTCCATCAGAACCGCATAAAATCGGTATCCCCTAACAATTATTGAGACAAGATAAAACAACTTGATAATTTATAAGTAATACTATATTATACATAATCCTATTATATAAATATTTTCTATATAAATTGTTTCTATATCAACTATATATATTTGAATCAACTTTAACATTATTAAACCTATCTCCGGTTTGTACTCTATTCTTAAGATTTTCTCCAATCTTTGCTTAAAGGAACCTGGAAAAAAAAAAAAACTATAAGGGAATGAGCAAACCACAACTTAGTGAGTTTTTTTCTCACCATTACTATTTAATCAAGTTATCAAATATTATTAGTACACATACAATCTATCTATACATGAATGAATGCATACGCAGTGAATGCAAACAACATATCCATAAGAGTTCAAAACTATGTAATGTGTAGATTTACATCGTCTATACATTAATTATCCTTCATACTTACTCACATGGAGTACCTCACCTTAATCATAGAGGTTACATGGGGGGCACCACTCCTCCAGACGACACTCGATTATTACCCTAGCCAAGAAACAGCAATTAAGATAGGTGGATCCTAACTAAGGCCATCTACCAAACATATCTAAAGCCCTTTGAGCATACAAAGTGAGTCCTTTTGCTATCAAAATATATCTAAGGCCCTATAGGCATAAATATGTGAGTCCTCTCGCAATCAATTAAAGATACTATGCTAGCTTTGCCTTAATAATAAAAATATCATTCACGGGTACTCCAGCCTTCACAGAAATCATATAAAATATATTTAAGATTGGAAAAACGTTTTCCAAAATACTTTTCTCAAAAGTTTGCAAAGCTAACACTCTCCATCAGCATACTACTTGAGCCATAAACATGCGACAAATATAACAGGTTATTTTGATTAGATATTTATATTTACCATTTTAAGAAAATGAGCATACAGATGATAGTACACAAAGCAATTACTTATTCAACAAAAAATCAATATCAACTAACAAGCAGTATATAAATAACAAACAAAAAATAGATCGAACTCTCTCATGTTGGTTAATGCTTATTCTTTAATCCTTTAGGATTTCTAAAACTTGATAATTTGGTATTTAAAAAATAAATAAATCTATAAGTATTCTAAAAAACTAGGTTCATCAATTAACTAAATATCTATCATTATTCATATAGTTTCCCACTATAATCCAAGTGTAGTATAAACATAGTTTAATTTAAATCTCTTACCTATTTTTCTCGATTTATCTTAAATTTTCAATCGCATATAACATTTCATTTTAACTTTGATTTTTATAAACTTATAATTGATTTTTATCCTTTTCGGATGTACTTTTACGTAATAGGGTTTGCTTTGGATATTGTGACCTGCATTTTTCATGATGATTTAAAAATATTACAAACTTTATCATTTTGACTTAAATAATTATAATTTACTATTTTAAGCTTTTCTTTACCTATTTATGAGTTAATAAATATCTAATGTTTATATTTTAGAATTTTTTTAATTTTAAGTTCATTTTATCATAATTTCCATATTTCACTATTTTTAAGGTTTAAAACTTATTTATTTCATTTTTTACTATTTTAATAATTTTGTAGTTAATTAATTATTTTATTATTATTATTTAATTACGATTTTTAGTTAAAATTAATTATATGTTGACGTGGCAATATGGATAAGTGCGACGTGTCATTTCCAAAATTTGTATATTTTCAATATTTTTTCTATTTTGTATTTTTACGTAATATGTATATAATTATATTTATTATTATGTTTTATTAAGTTTTGCAAATTAATTATTCTATTTTCTTGAAACCTACGGCATATTTATATATATATATATATTACCTTACTTTATTTATTAATTTGTTATTATGGTATATTATACATATATCATTTAAGTATACCTGTATATCAATATATACTATACTATTAATACACGTATTTTTATGCGTATATGTGTATTTATGTAATATAATCATATAAACCTAAATATACTACATATGCTATAGTATGTACATATATACGATATATACTTATATTTTCATATTTTATATATATATATATCTATTGAAAATACTTAATATACATAATATCATATACAAATATATATGCATATACAATCATGTCTCTCTCCCTCTCTCTCTCTCTCTCTATATATATATATATATATATATCTATTTATTGAAAATATATAATATAAATACTATTGTATATATACATATATATATGTACTGAACATATACCCTACTATACATAAACTATACTATATTAGTATTTTTGTACTTTATACATAAATTTATATATATATTTTCAGTGACATGTTTGTAGATATACATATGTAATGAAAATTATACAAACGTAGATATACATATATTATATACGCATATATATATACCTAGTCTTTTATACTACATATTGTATAATTAAATATAACATGTATGTATATATGAATATACTTTAGTATTTGTACATGTATAAACATATATATATAAGGAAATACAAACCTTATATATATTTCTATTACATGACCTTATAATAAATATGAAATACTCTGAATTATACATACATGAAAGAATACATTTAAATACTTATTACAAAATAAACTTAATACACATACTACTTATCTATTCTCTTAATGACTTGATGAATGGAAGATGACAACGCTCCTTCTTCTTCTTGCTTTGATTATTGTTTTTGAAGTAAAAAAAAAAAAAAATGGACAAAGAAAGAGGAAATGTTTCATGGTTTAAAGAAAATAAGAATAGGGAGTTTTTGCTTTTGTGTTTTAGAAAATTAGATTTTTTTTTTCTAGCAAGTGTGATGCACTAGGAAAGGGTAGAAAATAAACTGATTAAGAAAAAGAAGAAAGGAAAAAGAAATCAAGGTAAGATAATGTAATTAATTGACAAGACATGAGCCTTATCTAATGTGTTTATTTTGTGTACATAACTATCACATGGGGAAATAAAATTACACAAGTGTTAGCCAGAACATAGTTCTGGAGTTTCATGTAGCAAAGGAAAAAAAAATGGAGAAGAAAATGAAAAGGAAAAAGAAAAAGGAAGGAAGGAAAAGAAAAATTAGAAAAATTTAGAAATATCTAAATATGCAAATTATAAATTTACTAATTTTGAAATAATATAGAAATTTTATAAAATTTATTAATTTGATTATTACCCGTTATGTTTATAATATTTAGGAGTTATCTTAACATATTCATTAATAATTTTATGTAATTATGCATATTAATCGATAATTATATTCGATTAGGGTTTTATTATTGTTAAAATATAATTATTCGTTTTATGAGCTTAAAATTATAGTTTTAGGGTTTTTGTCAAGTTCAAGTTTGAGTTTAATTTTGAGTATTTATGCATACATAGGGTTTAAGGTTTTTGTACCTGATTTAGGTTTCGATCAAAATTCTAGAGTTTTTATTACGTATAATATATTTGGTTTCATAATTTAACAAAATTGTTATCTTACTTGGTCTTATCAACTCATAAAGTTATCTATAGTATTAGAATTCAATTTTACTCTTAAATAACTAAATTCGCGAGGTTTACAGTTTTAGTTGTAGTTGTTAGCATAGTTTGGATGGTGTTAGCTTTTACATACCATTTCAATGTTTGAGTTGTTGGTTGACCTTGTTGTTGGTTTGTCACTGAATTTTCTGAGTAAGTTGTAAATTTTATTCTTTAGTGTCAATTTAGCTAAAATTAAGCAAAAGCTTCTAAGTAAAGTAGAGTTGCTAGATATACCTATTGTTTCCTTTGTAGGTTGTAGTATGGAGGTTTAGTTGGTAATGAAAGGAGTAGCTATTAAAACTATCGAGAAAGTTGATATTTGGCTTGTGTACATAAGAGCAAGGACATAGTTAAATAGTTTGATCTTGAGATAGACATGACCTACCATAGGAAATTATGAATGCAAGGAGAGAAAAAGAGAAGAACATTGAAAACCTACAAGATAACTTCAATGGTGGAAATGGCAATAAGTATAATGGAAAAAGGAAGAATGCGAATGGTTTGAATGGAAATAAGAATAACCAATATTGTACATTGTGGGAAACATTATGCTTCGAATATGGATGGAGCTGAACAACTAATCATATAGTAACTATTCAAGTAAACAATTTTAAACTTAAGTCAGCATTAATTCAAATAGTGCTATAGATACCCTATTTTTGCGTCTCCCCCCTTATACACACCATTTTCAAGGGTCCTAATTTAAGAAAATAGTAAAAATTTGAAAAATACAAAAGTTTTGGAAACTATAGATAAAATAATAATACTAATAATAATGATAATAATAATAATAATAGATGTAAGTAATTTGGGGCTTAATGTTAGGATTAATGTTTATTTATATATATTTTTAAAAATGGAAAAAAAGAAGAAGAAGAAGAAGAAGAGAAAGTATAGAAAATATAAAAAAAAAAACACAAAAATTTTTAGGAATGACAGAATTTTTGGGTCAGTAGTTTTTTAATTTGACTTTAGGTTTAGTTTATTATTTATTAAGAGAGAGAGAGAGAGGATGATCAGACTAAGTTTAGACTTAGTCCACAGAACTAAAACAAGGCTAAAGGCCCTTATCCACATTGTAGCAGGCACGTGAGCACCTACGCTTAATATTCACCTAAGTACGTATGGCATACGTGTCGACCCAGGCATATCCGCACGTGCAAGGTACAAATTTTTCTCCCCCATTTCATTTGTTTCCTCACATTTCTTATACTTTCCCTAATTTTACCCCTTCCTAAAAATGGCTTAGTGGCTCACGTTTAAGCTATCTTTTTGGGTATTTACTACACAATTCCACCTAAATTAATAATGGAATTGTATAGTACGCATAGCCTATTTTGCATTTGACCAAGATTTCATCCACATCTAATCATTTAATGGGTCAAATCAAACTTTGAATATCAAGAAAATTTTCAAAACTTGGATTTTCCTTTACTTCCCTCCAAGCTTGATTAATGCATTTTAAAGCTTCTAATCAATTCAAATAGGAAGATTGAACTCTAATAAGATCATTTTGACTGAAAATTAAATTGTTTTTCCATTTGAATCACGCATTCAAGGTAGGTTAGAGCTTACTCATTTAAGCTTAGATTTATGGTCATTTCAACATTCCATCTACAATCCAAGATCCAACACTATAAATTAGAGCTTGAACAAGCCTTCAATAGATTGAACACTCATTAATTCTATCTCATTTGAGCTATCATTAAACTTTCTCACTCTAGACCTAAGCTCCCTCTCTCTTTAACTTTTCTTCAATTATCTCACAAGTCGAATAAAATTATGACCATAGCAAAGGCTTGGTCGCAGCCGCAACCTCGTAAGCTTCAACCCAAACCCACCACCGATTGCTACTACTCATTAACACTCAATCGGCTACCATTCGTCATCGAACCAACACCAATCTAACTTTCATAAATCAAAAGCTCATAACAACATAATCACCTACTCAAAACTCCACCTAGAAGGTTCTCGGAGACATCAAAATCATTGTTGAAACCTTCTCCCTCCAAGCGACATAGTTTGTACCCAATTGGACCTTACCAAATCGACCTGAAGTCTATTCGTTTGACCTACGCCCTAATTCGTGAAGCACCTCCAACTAGTTCGGCCCTTTTACTATTTGGCATCATTCTTTTTTTTTTTCCTATTTTTTTGTAAATTTTTCCTTTTCTTATTGTAATCATAAAATTGTAAAATATATATATATATATATATATATATAAAATTCTGTTCTCTTGCCCACTAAAGGCCTTTTGGCCTTTTAGCTAAGTTTACACTTGGCCTAATCCGCATCCCTTGAATTATATATATATATATATATATATATAACCAACATAAAAAATAACAAAGAAAAAGAAAAAAAGAAGAAGAAGGAAGGGATGACTTAAGGTTTAATTTTACTTAGTACACAAAAGTAACAACAAAAAAAAATATTGATAAAAATAAAATAAAAAATAAAAAAGGATCATTCTTATCACTTAGGAAATCATTTTTCAACAAAGATAAAAATGAAATCGATCTTTAAAAAATTAGGACCTTTCTTAGAATTTGCAAAAAATGAAACCAAATTTAGGACTCTTTAGAAACTTTCCTTAATTAACTCGAATTGGGTAAAAAACATAAACTGACCTTTTTCCTTAATAAAATTGATTAACCCACTAAAGTTTTCATCAAAAGAGTTATCTACACCTAATCTAGAATAGTAGGTATGTAGGCACTTCCGAGACAACTTAAAAAATGAAAATAATTAGATTTTCCTTTCTTTTAGTTTAAAATTAAAAGTAGTTTTTAATCTGTTTTTCAAAAAAGGTGATTTTGGGGATTCAAGTCTAAATTTGGAAAGTTCAGGTACCCGTAAAGGTTTAAAGAATTTAACCATCGGACTTGATCTTTTGGTTTTGAAAAACCATTTAATAAAATTGGTTTTATCAAAAAACCAGTAATTAAGTTATAACTAATTCATCCAATTAGTTATAATTTAACTTTTTTTTCAACTCCGATCAAATAGTGACTCTAAAAGTTTATAAAAGTATTTAAAAAATAAATGAACCGATTTTCTTTAAACCTTAGTTAAGAATCAGTATTAAATGGGTAAGGTTTAATGTTGATCGATTTTAAAAAACTTATTTATAAAAACTGGAAAAAATCAGGCTCGATAGATACAACTTAATTAATTTTGTGGTTTACCATTTGAAGATCCCCATAATCACATTCAAAACTTTTTCTATTTATGCTTAACTTTAAAAACTAATGGGGTATTTGATGATGTGATCCATTTGCACTTATTCCCATTTTCATAATGAGATAGAGTAAGAAATTGGTCAAGTTCCTTATTGCTTAATTCCATTACCATTTGCGATTTATTAGTGCAAAAATTTTGTCATAATATTTCTTATTCGGCAAAATTGCTAAGTTAAGGAATGATATGGTAATTTTCAAGTAGATTAATGGAGAATATCAATTTGAATGTTGGGAGAAATCTAAGAAGCTATTAAGAAAGTATCCCCACCATGGTTTGCCAATGTAGAGCTTAGTGAGTACATTTTATAATAGGTTAGGATACTGATTAAGGATGATGTTGGATGCTACTTTGAGAGATTTTAGAACAAATGTTGATGCATACATATGTGTAGCAAACTAAGAGAGTACACCCAAGGAGAGTGGTAAGTGTGTAAAGGTATGACCAAGTTAGCTAGTTAGGAGAACAAGTCGCATTGCTTACTTCCTAGCTCTTATAATTAGAAAACCAACCTAAATGAGTGAATGTATTATCAGTAAACAATCCATAGATTATTGAAATCTCTATGGAGATTAGGATATAGCAATTTTAAGTGTCAAGTATGGAATCCATTTGCTCCTTCTAGAGAAGGGCATCATGAGCAAGTTAATACGATTAGAGAATATAACTAACGAGCACCGAACTACAATCCTTACTCCAACGCATATAACCATAGAAAAATCACCTAAATTTGTCGTGGAAAGGTGATTAAAGAAGAGAAATTAATAGAGGATCTAATGGCCAAGAGGACCTCTTAGCAATCGCTAGTTGCCACCTTTACCAATGTAGATATTGAGAGAAGAGAGTATAGAGGGCTTGTTGAAGAATTTCATTAAGAAATGTGATATGAGAATGAGTAGCTAACAAGCCTTAGTGCAGAATTTAGAGAAGATAATGGGGCAATTAAGTGAAAGCACATTAAGAAGGCTTGATATGAATTACAAATCAATTACACGGTCCTAAGCTCGTGGACTTGTTACTGTGGTTTGCTGAGTTCTCCAAGCCTAACTTACCGCAGAAGAAGCCAAGATCTTCTATGTAGACTTATTAGAGTACTCCAGGTCTTATTGGTAGATGACAATCTCTCGAGTAGAGGAATTTAATACAACTATTGAGGTGACCTAAAACCTAAGCCATGAGTTATCAACTATTTGTATCTTCGATGGAAATATGGTTAATAGCTAGACCAATCAGAACAACAACTTGGCCAGTCCAACATCGAGTTCTCTGACTAGATATGACGAGTCTTAATTTGGATACAATTATCAAAGTTGGTGATAGTGCATATCACGTGGGTGGTTCTCTTGTGTACTCCTGGTGGACTAGTAGTCGTAGACGATGGTAGACCTGCAAAAAGCCCCTTATGATGTTGCTAATGAAGCCCTCCGATGCTTAAGTTAGTGATATGTATTAGTAAATAGAAAGTAAGAGAGATTAGGGGGAAGAGTGTACGGAGAGAAGGATTGGAAGAGAGAGAAAAAAATCCCTTCACCTAAAGCCCCATATCTTATTTATATGGTATGGGGCTATCAACTAGGGATTGTTTTATTCGAATCCAAGACAGAGGCACATTCAGTACAAGAAATGATAGCTCCTTTTAGCTAGTTGGTATACCTTAGGATGGAGCTTATCACATTAATGTGGACAACAATCATAGTTTGGACGGCTAGATCCCTAGGTTATACAATAGGTTATTATATAACTTTTGTAAACATCCAATTTTTACCCCTTTTATTTTTTCAATAAGGTAAAGGGTTTTAAATTGGAAAAATATGCAAAAAAAAAAAAGAAAAACTAAAAAAATAAGAAATGTAGAAAAATACAAAAAAAAAAGAACAAAATTTAAGAAAGCTAAAAAATTAAGAAAATAGAAGAATAGAGGATTTGGGAAATTTAGAAAAAAGTAGATTTTTTAATTTAGATAAAAAATAATAAGGGCTGTTGGGCTTGAGCTTAGATTTGAATCTAGTCTAAGTTGATCTAATCTATGCACATATGAATAAAGTACAAGCTAACGGCCTGATGGTAATACCTAAGCATAAATAACAAGGAGACTCGAGTTCGAATCTTATCAGGCTCAAAGAGCCTTTTCCTTTTTAGAAGGAAGAATTTGGATGTATTTGAGATAGGTTTTCATTTTAATAAGTATTTAATTTTAAGTATTTATTTAATATATATTTAAAAAAATACAGTTTGATGTGGACCAAAAATTGCTTCGTAAGCATTAACAGGGCACGAGGCCCTACACGTGTAGCACGTACCCTACACGTGACAAGTACCCCCATCTTCTTCCAGATTTTTCAATTTTAGCTCTAGAGTTCCGGTTTTTACCATTTCTCATGTGCTCTGTTTGGGGTCATTTTTTACTCCATTTATTACATGATTTCACAAAATTGATAGTGAAATCATGTAGTATGCATGGCCTACGTTTAAATTCATCCTAAAATCTGTCTAAATTCAATCATCCATACAATTAAAATTGAGCTCAAAAACAGAAAAAAATTCATTTTTCAAGTCAAAATCCATTAATGAATTTCAATGATTTAATTTGATTTTCCCAACTTTCTCAACTTAAGCTTCATGCCAACAATATAAATAGGGGTTTTTCTTTCATTTTCAACACACACGAGCATAAAAATCTCTCCAAGGAGCACACCTACTACACTTTCTCTCCAGTACAGTGTCTTTCTCTCTCTAGGATAGCACCCTCTACGACAGTTTTCAACAAAAACCACCATTACCATAAGATTCCTTATACCTAAAAACCCCAAGTTCGACACTCCAATCCGACTTTTCTAGCAGATTTGAGTTGATCGAACCGATCATAAGCTGACCTAAGCTAACTAAGTTAACTCTAGCCAACCTCAAGCCGACCTAAACTGAACCAAGCGAACCTAGTCTGCATAATTATTTATTTATTTTTTGTTGTTTTCCATGCAAGTGTAATAATAAAAGAAAAAGAGAAAAAGAAAAAAAAGAAAAAAAGAAGAAGAAGAAGAAAAGTAAGAAAAAAAAGAAGAAAAAAGAATAGTCCATTTTTATTTTTATTTTTTTCATAAATAGATAAAATAAAATAAATAAATAATAAGTAAATAAATGAATGAATAAAATTTTACCACATAGAAATTTTTTTTTATAAATAAAATAAATGGACTTTTTTAAAATTAGAATCCTATTTAGAATTTCCAAAAATAAACTTCGATTAGGACCTTTTAGAATAATTTTCTGAAATAAACTTAAAATGGGTAAAAATGTAAATCCGACCGTTTTTTAAAAGTTAAAATAAATCAACCCGCTAATATTTTAGAAAAAAACTACGTACGTCTAATCCCGAATAGTAAGTACGTAGGCACATACGAAGGTACATATGGCGTGATAGTAAAAAATGAAAAACCTATTTTTTCCATTTATAGACTACTTAAATTATTTGGTTCACTTAACCAATAAATCGATTTTCGTTTGGTAGATTAGTCTTTTCTGAAAGGTGATTTTAAGATTAAGATTAAATTTGAAAAGTTAATGGTACCCGTAAAGATTTAAAAATCTTAACCCTCGGACCCATTTCTCTGGTTTTTAAAATCGTTCTACAAAAAAATTGTTTTATCAAAAGATCAGTAGCTAGGTTATAATTAATCCACCCAATTAATTATAACTTAACTTTTTTTTCCGATTTCGATCGGGGTGGTGATTCTAAAAATATTTTCAAATATAAAAGAATTAGTTTTCTTTAAATCTTAGTCGAAGGTCAGTATTAAACAGTTAAGGTTTAATATTAATCAGTTTAAAGAAAACTTAATTTACAAAAACCGAGAGAAGAAAACTAGGCTCGACAGCTTGGCGACTTCACTAGGAACCATCAAGATGGTTAGCCATTCAACTTTTCAAAATTAAAATTAATCTCTAAAAAACACCTTAAGTGCAATTTATTTACTTATTCATTCTTTATTATTTATACCATAATTGTATTAATATTTTTACAGGTTTAGTTTCAATTATTTAAGGAGGGATTTATTTTATGCACCATGAATGTATGATAGATACGATCAAACCTGGGTTGTTTTAAGACTCTAGGACCGGGAACCATTGTGTAAGTTCCGGGTGTAGTAAGGTAACCACTACTTGGGATCGATTAGGCTACCTCACTTAAACTTCAATGTGACCAAAGAACCGTTTTTTTTTAAAACTTGTGAGGTCGTAGAGTTTAAGGACCTCTAGAACTCACCTTTCTTGCATACATTCTTCGAAGTCGACAAATAATTAACAAAGTAGCATTATTATAAAAAAAAATTTAAAAAAAGAGAAAAATAAAAAATGATAAAACCCGAAGTTTCTTTCCCTATTTTTTCCTAAAATTCATATACATAGCAAATCTTTTGTAATTTCTTTTGATGTAAATAGTCTTTCCTTTGTAATTTATGTTTTCCTTGTAATCTTTCAGAAATGGCCAGCTCATCCAATGCCAAAGTCTTCACCAAAGAGATTCATGTTCATAAACCCAAAGCCCATACTCAATCAATGGTTTCAAACCTTCAGCCCAAGAGAACAAGAGTTCATTACCAATAAGATTAGGCCCATACCTCTTACTATCCAAGGTGAATGTTAACATCACACTAGTGAGGGCATTAATCTATTTCTGAGAGCCTAAAGAAGTTGCATTTCATTTTGGGCCATACCTAATCAGCCTAACTCTAGAAAAATACACCTAACTACTCTAAGCCTTTACCTTGGATGAAATATACGTTCTAAAACTCAACTCCAATCTAGCTTACATTTTTTTTTTTTAAATTCTTAAGAATCTGTAAGGTCGAAATAAATGAAGCCCTAAATGATTGCAACAAACATGTTATCAAGATATGGGATCTAATCCATTGGTTCCAAAATGAACCTAATTCCAACAAACAGGATTTTTTTTCTTGGCAATTAGAGGGAGAATTGAATCAAGGCTTATATATTAGTAGTATTTGCTACCATTTTATTTCCAAGCGGGTCTTTTCTTCTACTCTTTAGGTTAGCAAAATTAGTGGCTCAATTTTGGGAAGGGAAGTTTTATATTCTTATCATACTTGTTGAACAAATAAAGAACCTTAATTTCCTTAAGAAAAGAAGTTGTGGAGATCTTAGCTCCAGCACGGCACTATTAATGGTATGGTTCATCAACCACATCAAATACTTTAGGTTAAACTTGATAAGGGGTGCAATTGCCAATAAGATTGATCTTATTGACTCTTTCGTTGATAAGATCAAATTACTAAAAGATATCCTTACCCTTCTTTAGATAGAAGTTCTACAAGATTTCTGGGTCGAAGACATACTATGGATTGCCAGATGGAGCAATCACACAAAGGTTGATGGGAATTAGCCTCCAACTATGTCCAAGCCGAGGCCAACATGTCTAAAGTCGACACCAAACCTTTAGAAGAAGATGCCGACCTATTCTAACTTGAGGCCAAACAGTTCAATGCCAAGACTAAACAGCTTTCACCGAAGTCAAGCAAATGACAAAAGGCTGAAGGGAAGAAAAGGAGTCATTCGGCAACAAATCTATCGTTTGCCAAGAAGACGAAAGATCACACAACCGAGGACTTGGGACCAAAGAACCACTCGGCACAACCCCGAGAGACTAGTGCCGACTAATTCTAGCACTCGACAATTATGGGCTAACCTCTCTGGTTTCTCGGCTAAGCTACGCGAGACGTTAAGGACCCTGTCCTAAGCCCATATATCCAACTAGCGATCTAGTCCAATTCGAATGCTTCTTCCTAAGACATGCCGAATGACTGCATGCTGAGTCCTATAAAATGCATAGTTTTGTATTCTTATATATGTTTTCCTTTATTTTATTTATGGGCCTAACTCTTTAAGCTTTAAGGCCTTGTACATTATTTACAGTTTTTGCTACTAGGGTTTAGGACTTACTATAAATAGCAACATTTGTACTAAAAGAGGGAGATAAAGAAAGATAGACTGATATGTACAGAAGAATATACAGAGAGTGAATCTTTCCTCTTTCGAGCAAGGCTATACTTGAGTTAGCATTTGCTGGATTACCGAATGTTGATTAGACTCTTTAATTGTCCCTACATTCTTATCAATCTTGTTCGTAAATTATGGTGAACCCCTTCATATAAATTGGTTAGTAAGTTGTATCTAACCTTCATTTGAAACCCCGAACAACATTTAGTGTTCGTGAGTCGTATCAAACTCTATTTTGAGCTCAAAACCCCTTATCGTATTTATGTCTTAGTGAGTTATATCCATTCACATTCATCATCAAAACATTCATGTTCTTTGTACCCATTTCTGTTTGTACGAGATATATTGCTGTTTCTTCCTTTGATCCTTATCATATTGGTATCAAACCTTTGGGGAGATACGCGTGATAATGTTCTTCAAAGTTTGATTCTAGTTGCTATGGAAGTGTTTTGTTGGTTATGGGTGGCTGCAGAAATCGAGTAGTAGTCATTTCTAGGTTGCTGCAGTTTTTTTTGTGAAATGTGCTTATTCAATTTGCTGGTAAATTACTAAACAAACAAGAATGTCGAAGGGTAGTGTCAACAACACTGGTGATAGTCCTCACAGAAGTTTAAGGTGACGTGTTGATAACTTAGAATATCATATTCAGAATCTCACTGACTCTATCCAAGAACTCATTAGATTAGTCAGAGGCTGCAAACGGGATGGCCGAGAAGAAAGAAGGGAGAGAATACCCACAAGTGGAAGTGGTTCTAACGAACTTGATCATGATAAGCGATAGTTGAGAAGAGCTATCGAGCCAAGAAGAAGAAATGAAAGGAGTGTTGACTCTAAAGCAAATCAGGAAGCTCGAAGAAGAGAGCTAAGGCCAAGAAGAGATGTGGCTAAGCAAAGCTCTAATAGAAGTGGCCAAATCGAAGAGAATCGACTAGCTCGAAATGCAAGGGATGAACCCCGAGCACCTGGCCAAGGACTTAACAATGTCAAGCTAAAACTATCGACCTTTTTTCGTAGTAACTGACCTAAAGAATTCCTTACTGGGTTCCTCGAGTCAAGAAGTTATGCGAGTGCTACGAATGTGATGAGCGAACAAAGGTTAAGCTAGCTTCGTTATCCCTAGTTGAATATGCAAGCCTTTGGTGGAGGCTTATGAAACGATTGTTGAATCAGCATTTTGTGCCAACTTATTTCAAGCAGGAGAAGCTCCATGCTTTCCAGTACCTGAGACAAGGGAAAAATACTATTAAAGAGTATTTGCAAGAGTTTGAGACCTTGATGACAAGATGTGAAATTGTCGGCCTATAAGACTGCAACATTGCTAGATTCCTAAATGGACTCCGAGATGACATTGCCTATATAGTTGAATTGCAAGCTTTCAACTCCCTAGACGAGCTAATTAATTTAGCATTAAGAGTAGAGAGGTTGTAGACTCCGTAAATTTAATCTTCTAGATATGGTGTCGAACTCGAGTATCGTAGATATTTCCCTAAGTCGATAAAACCACATAAAATGAAAACTGATTAAAATTTTAAACTCAAAACTTTGAATAAACATGAAATACCCTATTATACGATTTGAAAACCCTAATCATGCAAGAAAACCCCAATCCTTACATACGCATACCTTTTAAAACGTAAATTTAAACTTAATAGAAACCATAAATACCAAATCATAAAAATTTTAAAATTTTATAAAATTATCTTACTGCTTGAAAAGCTATAAATCAATAAAATTATCATTAATTTTTGCGGAATCATATGAAATCGATAATGAATGAATCAAGGATGATTTCAAGTAATAATAAACAGCAAAACTAAGCTAGTTAAAGGAATAAATTAATAAATTTACAAAATTAATTTTACTTATGTACATAAGTAGTCCCACAATATGTATATATATATATAATATTACTAAGTAATTTCCTTCTCTTTTCTTAATCTATCATATGATATATATATATATATATTGCATAAAAAAAAGTAATGATCCTAAATAATTAAGCCAATTGAGTCTTAAACTCATAAGTGTAAGTCAATTACTCCCAAATTGGTGAAAAACCCTAAAACATACTTAAACTCACTTGAACCCTGAAACTTAGGATAATCAAGGACTTATGACCCTAAATGAATAAAATTTCTTAAGAAGTCAATTATAACCTATAAATTAATTTGAGAACCAAACCCTAAAAGAATTACAGATAAGACAATTCCCTTATTTTTACTTATAAGCCCTGTTACATATAGATAAGTTGTAAACCCTACTTTTTAGCGGACTTATAATTCAACTGAGAGTACTTCCCAAATGTTTCCAAGGATAAACTAAGCTAAGAATTCACATTTGCATTTAAAAAAAAAATTAATTTTCCAATTCAAAAGTCTATTATAGATAAAACTCGAATACAAGAACATCATACTCTAAGTCACCCAAAACCCTAAAACAATTAAGGACTTGTAACCCTAAACGGATAATTAAGAGTTTAATTTGAATAATTTTATTCAACTCTAGAAATTTTCATTATTTTATAAGAATTAAATCATATCTTACAAATTAATTTAAGAAACAAACTTCAAAAGAATTTCATATAAGATAATCTCCTTATCTTCATGCATAAGACTTGTGCACATGAATAAGTAAACTAACTAATCACCCTAAATAACTTATCAATTGAGAGTTGGAATCATTTATCAATTGATAACTTATAAAAAACTAGTGATAAGACATTTCCCTTATCACACCACAACTTATACTACATATGGATAAGTTATCACATTAATTTATATGTTCAACTATTAATTAAGTGACAAGACAATACCATGCCCTAATTACTTCCTATATGGCCGATTAGAAAAGAAGGAAAAGAGAGGCCATGCCTTGTCATTTGTCCATCACTTAATTTTCTTACACATCTACTATGCAACCTTTAATGTTTACATCATCTAGTCTTTTAAAAAAGTTGGCATTTGTGCATACTAAAAAACAATCAATTAAAGCTTCTTGAACATACTTCTCCTCCCATTCAAAAATCTGCCACTCTTTCACTCTCATTTTCACTTCCTTTTCTCTCACTTTAAATACAAACCAAAAGAAGAAATCCAATCCCACATAATCCCAACATTGCTGCTACTATTTTTGCTTCCATACTCACGGCACCAAGCTTTATTTTATGCCCTCTAATTGTCAACTTCAAAAACCACTTTTAGAAACTTTAAAATATCTTTAAAGCCCTACTTCAAAGATCAAGACTCTAGTTTCCAAAGGAGCTTGCAAGAAGGAGGAAAAATATGGAACATAAGAGGATACTTAGTTGTATAACCACCAGTTCTACGCTTTTATGACCGGTAAGTTGTTTTCTCGTTAAAGTGACCTAATATGCCATGTAAGGAGACCATGATTTCTTGACGATATGAGTATAATCATAAGATGATAAAATAGTTAGACCAGCTTAAGAAGTAAGCTTGTGAAATCCTTTACATGAAAGCTGAAATATAAGATGTTAAGTTGGTGTTATATAAAGATATATGTTTAATATTTAGAATGGAAGATCTTAAGTTGAGAAGATCATAAAATATGTACATGAATGAGGAGACATCATGCTAGATGTGGAGTGTATGTGAGTCATTTAGATGTTATTTCCACTTTTATTTAGTTAAAGATGCTCAAACCTAGCCTTGGGTAAAGGAAAATCCATTACATGAAGCTTTTATGAAGAAACTAACTTTGTAAGATATGAACAATGAAATGAAAGTTGTGATAAGTATGAGATCTACTATTTTCATGTAAAGTATAAGCTAAGTAATCATCTCATGGAAAAGAGGTTAAGTCAAGATTTGAATATAAGTAGCTTAAGCTATAATCTAATACATAAACTTAAGGAAATGATAAAACAAGTTGAGAAACCAAGTGAGTAGCCCTTAGATTCTTCATGGCTAGATCTGGAACCACAATAAAAGTCACTTAAAAATATGATAAAAGCAAGTAAACAAAGTGAAAAGACCAACCAAGGCAAGTACGATAAGTTTATAAAGCCTAAAACTCAAAACTCTCAAAGAAAGCTTACCTCAATTAAAATTCTGACCAGCACTTTAAAATATTAAGAAAGATTGTTTTGAAGCTCATAAAAAGTCTACCTAAGACTCCATAAGCCCAACAAAGTCACTAACTTTAGTTTAAACCAAAACAAGCCCATTTAACAACTTAAGCCCACATAAAATCTTAAGGAGTTGTTGTTAGCACCAAGAGTGTAAACCAAAGTTGGAAATCTAACCTTAAGGAGTATTTTAAGTTTATAATGAAGTTCTAAGCCTAAGCTCAAAAAATTTCCCAAGTTACCAAAAAGCTCATTTACCAAATAAAGCCTAAAAGCACTCCAAATCATGAGGATCACTACTGTTCTGACCTATGGATAGTTTTTCATGTCTCATCATGAAAATATAACCTCATTACGTTAAAGTACACTAAAAAACGATGAAGATTGACCATAAGATCATAAAAATCGGATTTAAAACGAGAAAGTTATACACAATTAAACTTTAAGTAAAAACTGGGAAAAATATGAAACCAAATCAAAAGTATAACTAAAAGGGTTTTAGTTTAGTTTTCCAAATTCTATTTCAAATCCTTATAGTATTACATTAGCGATGTCCAGGGGACTGAGCTTTTGGGAGACGACCTACCCTAGATTATTTTGATTGATCCGCATGGCTG
This sequence comes from Lumnitzera racemosa, assembly GCA_024138005.1. Taxonomy (NCBI): domain Eukaryota; kingdom Viridiplantae; phylum Streptophyta; class Magnoliopsida; order Myrtales; family Combretaceae; genus Lumnitzera; species Lumnitzera racemosa. The sequence continues at coordinate 69,384,354 of JAMXBC010000006.1, forward strand.
AGTGAGTGAATTCCTGATGATTCTTTACTTGATTTTACTTGTAGAATAGATGTACCTAAACTTATATATATATATATATATATTGAACGCTTGTGGGATATGGGAAATGCATGTGTATGAATTTATGATTGAATGCTATGGCTTGTTAATCATATAACGATGGAAATTTTTTGTGATAATTTATATGTACGATTGTATGGAATAAAATTGTCTGATTACCATGAAAAATCAGATTAATCACTTATATGATTAAAAAATTAAATGAATTATGCATTCCCTATAATTGTATTCGGATAACACCGATTGCCACTTTATGCAGAAGATGGGAAGGGCCTTACAAGAGGAGAGCCTCCTGCAAGATTGGGGCACTAGCTATGTCATCATTTTATTGAGTCTCTATCCTAAGCTGACGAGCTTACTAGGTGCGTCGAGACGCCAACTGTCGACGAGGGGCCGTGTCTTATGACTTCTGCTTAAGGAGTGTGTTTATGGACTGCGGGGGTTACCACACCACTGGACTTGGGATTTTGAAAATATGATTTTTCGTCCGGAAAGAAAATATATTATATACAATCTACAGATATATATATATATATGGTTTTGCTTTGATTTCTCTAGAACCCGAATTTTAGTTTAGGTTGGTTAATAATCTCCAAACCCCGACTACAGGGGGTGTAATTTTGAGTTGCATGCAGTTCCTAGGCTACTGCATGTATTGTTTAGCATACTGATTGATCATACATTCATATGTATGTGCATTAGATAAACTTTTGTCATGTAGTATTGATGAGGGAATTTTTCTCACTAAGCGTAAGCTTATACCCTAACAATTCTTTTCCTTGTAGGTTGATCAATAGTTGGGACAAGGATAGACCAAGTGTAAAGTGCTACCATTGAATAAGTATGATGAAAAGCTTGTGTAGTTAATTCGGAATGCTCCTAAAAACAACTAATATCTCAATTAAGTTTAGTATCTTTAGTGAGTTTAGAATTTTCTAAAATTGTCCATCTTATTTCATTATTTTGGTAAGGGATACCGATTTTTTGTGGTTTTGAGGAACTGTAGAAAAATGGATATCCATATTTATTTATATTATATATGATTCAATGAACTAAAATTGAATACCCTAGCGAATAACTATTTAGAGTCTTGCAATCTTTGACTTGCAAGGCGATTTTCTTATCATAGGTGTATACATGATATGGAAATTCTAAGCAATACTACTAAGCTCCCCTTAAGGTCTTTATAGAGGCAAAGGAGAAGAATGCATCAAAGGCCGAGTAGCCGACCTCAATAAGGTTACCTTGAGCCTAAGAGGTATGCCAAGAAAAGGTAAGAAAAGAAGATGGAGAAAGGAGAGCCTGGCCGACCAATTCATGCCAAGAAACAGATTGCCGAGAAAGAAAAGCCACTCGGTAACAAGGCCCAAGAAGTGAAGTGTTTCAAATGCTTAGGCTACAAACACATTGCATCCCAATGCCTAAATAAAAGGGTCATGGTCTTGAAGGGCAAAGGGCCCGAGGGTCAAATCGAAAGTCAAAGTGATAAGAACTCAAACGACCAGTTAATAGAAGAAGATGTCTATCCCGGGGACCTTGATAAACTCTTGGTTATGGTGACACGAGCTAACCTAAAGGTAGATCCTGAATAAAGGGAAAATTTATTTCACATGTAGTGCCTAGTGAATGGGAAGACCTATTCCCTGGTTATCAATGGCGATAGCTACACCAAGATTGTCTCTACTCAGTTAATGGAAAAGATGAAATTGCCGACATACTTACACCCCTGACCCTATGGATTGAAGTGGTTTAATGACAAAGGTATGATCCATGTACATAGGAGAGCTCGAATTGCATTCAAGGCAAGAAAGTACGAAGACAAGATTAAATTCAATGTGGTCCCTATGAATGCCGCAAATTTACTTCTTGGTTGACCTTGGGAGTATGACCAGAAAGTGATCTATGACGGCTTCCTTAACGCTTACACTGTTCAAAAGGATGGGAAGAGCTACTGCTTGACCCCCATGAGCGTTGAGGAAATCTAAAGACATTTGGCACCCATGGTGAAAAGAAAAGGGAAAAGAAGCTTATTCGGCATCTCAACCCGTGCTTAACACTTAACGTCGAGGACGACATCCTTTTAGACCCACAGCAATGATGGGAATCAACCTTCGATTACGTCCAAGCTGAAGTTGACCTATTCGAAGCTAACGCCGACCCTCCAGAAGAAGATGCCGACATGTTCTAACCCGAGTTCGAATAGTTCAAAGCTAAGGCCAAACAGTTTTCGCCAAGGCCGAGCAAATGACAGAAGGCTGAGGGGAAGAAAAGGAGCCACTTGGCAATAAGTCTATCGTCTGCCAAGAAGATGAAAGATCACGCAGCCGAGGACTCAGGACCAAAGAACCTCTCGGTACGACCCTGAGAGACTAGTGCCAACTAATTCTAGTATTCGGCAATTATGGGTCTAACCTGGTGTCTTAGCCAAGCCACATGAGATGTCAGGGACCTTATCCTGAACCTGTACATCCAACTGTTGATCTTATCCGGTTCGGATATTACTCCTCTCAAGACATACTGAGTGACTGCATGTTAAGTCCTATAATATGCATAGTTTTGTATTCTTGTACATGTTTTCCTTCGTTTTATTTATGGGCCTAACTTTTTAGGGTTTAAGGCCTTGTACATTATTTACAGTTTTTACCACTAGAGTTTAGAACTTGCTATAAATAGCAACATTTGTACTAAAAAAGGGAGATATAAAAAGATAAACAAATATATACAAAAGAATATATAGAGAGTGAATCTTTCCTCTTTTGAGCAAGGCTATACTTAAGTTAGCATTTGTCAGATTATCAGGTATTAATTATACTCTTTAATCATCCCTGCGTTCTTATCAATTTTGTTCTTAGATTATGGTAAACCCCTTCATTTGAATCAGTTAGTGAGTTGCAACTAATCTTCATTTGAAACCTTGAGCAACATTTAGTGTTTGTGAGTTGTATCGAACACTATTTCGAGATCAAAACCCCTTATCGTATTTGTGTCTTGGTGAGTTATATCCATTCATATTCACCATCAAAACCTTCCTGTTCTTTGTACCTATTTTTTTTTTTAATACATATTCCTGTTCGTATGAGATCTGCTGCCGTTTCTTCCTTTGATCCTTATCAAAGGTCATACTGGTTTGTAAAAATTATCATGACATACCATTGATTGGAATAAGTTAGTGTACAGGCTATTATCCAAACAACATGGTGACGCGGTTTGGGGGGATCTAGGACATAGTTAATGGGCCTTCATTAGAGCTATTCATCCTTAACCTCGAAGAGCCTTACTCCATAAAAAAGATATCTAAGCTTTGGAAGATCAAAGCTTGGTAGGAACTAAGGCCATAAGCCTTAACATCAGTTTAAGCGAATTCATAAGAGAAGTAGACAAACACTGGGTCACCAAGGAGTACTTATATGATCAACTTCACAAGGTAAGCATGATGCAGTATTGAGAATCAGAAGTCCTTTAACCTTCCCTTGTAGATGTTAGCTCTGAAATGTTGACCTACATAGACCAGGTAAAAGCTCATATGGAAGTCCTCTACAATGAAAAAGACAGGTAGGAAAACCTCTTTCGAGAGTCTAGGCAAAAATTATGTACCTTAAAACACTAGTTGAAGATGGCCCAAAAGAAAATATAAGAGTTTAAGGAAGCAACTGAGCGTAGGCAAAAGCAAGGTAAAGTACTAGCCATCAAACCCAGCAATTAGGAGAAGAAAATGTCATCCGGCCTACAGAAGAAAAGAAGATTAATTTAGATGAATTTGTATTTTTCTCTTCTTTTATGTAATAAAACTCCAGGAATTGAAGAATAATAAATAACTTGTTGTTTTGTTAAGTTAATCGTCGATCCCCTCATTTTCATCCATATAGCATACTTGCATTTCATTCATTTATTTCAGTTTCACATTTTCAAAAATTAAAATATTCATATGCTAACTTATTGAGAAGTGATCCTAAACTAGGTAACTAAGATAGCTCCCAAGCATCAAACCTTTTGGAGAAGTCTTATGCGAACCTACTCTCAAACTAAAATGGCCAGCCAAGGAAACGACAACACTAACACCAACAACAATAGTGTCAACCCGAAAGTTATTGACCCCACTAAGCTTAGGTTCTGCTCTTTAGAACGAACAGTAGGGAAGATTATAGATTAATTGATCTTCCTTGCTAATATCATTGCCCTACTCAGGTCCACAACTCTAGTAAACGAAGAGAATTCCAAAGCATGGTATGGAAAAAATGTTGATGCTCCACTTCCTAAAGCAAAAGAAGCCTATCCTAAAGCCAACCAAGCTTTTGAAACCTTTGAAACAGAAGGGGTCTTTTTGAAGGTCAACCCAACTTTCGATCCAAACACTTACTCGTTTCCGACTACCCTAAAGCCTGAAGTTAATCAAGATAGATTAAAAGAGCTTAAGAAGAGATTGACCCAACAAATCACTAAAAAGATGAAAATTCTTGAAGGGTATAATGGATTCGAGCAAGCTAGTATAATAGATTTAGCTACTTATGACTTTGGAAGCTTCCTAGAGAAGTTTAAAATACCTGACTTTAAGAAGTATAATGGAACTAGGTGCCCTAAATTGCACACCAGGCTATACGTTTACAAAATGGGCAAGTATGTGCAATATGAGTAACTCATGGTCCAAACTTTTCAGGACAGCCTAATAGGCCCCACTTTGAGCTAGTATGCCCAATTAGACCTAAACCAGATAAACATATGAGAGAAGCTGGATAAGGTGTTTTATGAGCAATATAGGTTCAATGTTGAAGTAGTGCTAACCATAATGGATTTAGTTGCCTTAAGGAAGAAAAGACACAATGAATCTTTTAAAGAATACACCTAGAGGTGGTGGTCCCTAGCTGTAAGGGTATCTACCCTCATGACTAAGAAAGAGCTAACTTCTACTTTTATCAACACTTTCGAGAGACCCTATTTCTTTCACTTGATTAGGCAAGTCTCTTCTAGTTTTGTACAAGTAGTAGCAGTAGGGTATCAAATTGAAAGTATCGTCTCCTTTAGCAAGTTACAAGAACCATCAAATAGAAGACCACCCTCTACTAAACCTACCACTAGCAAGCCTCAAGAAGCTATTGTCACCATGGTCAATTCAAATATTAGGTCTAACGTTTGGGTCTCTTTTAAGGTAAATCCTCTACCAGCTCAATAATAGTACGTAAGCTAACTATAAGTTAGTAAGGCCCCAAGGCATTTCACCAAAATACCCATTCCATTCAGTCAGATACTTGAAAAACTAAGAAAAGATAATCTGCTCCATTCTAAGGTTCCTAATGAAAGATACAATCCAAGATTTTTTTATCCTAATGTAAGGTGTCAATATCATCTAGGGCAAGTGGGCCATTCAATAGACTCATGTTGGAGATTAGGAAATAAAATTCAAGATTTAATCAATGAAAGCACAGTCCAATTGGACTTCATAGAGGCTCCACTTCCAAACATCAACAACAACCCCTTACCTAACCATAAGCCCATCATCAATATGATATTTGATGACTCAGATCCTGCCATCAACATGATCAGTTCCAATTGAGAGCCCAGGGTTTGTAGATTCTATAAACAAGAGGAGAAGCAAATTCTACAGACTAAAAGTACACCTTCCATTAGCCCATAGCCCCCGAAAATTATAAAATTGCCCCTCTTAACTACTAGGCAATAAATCAGGGGCAATCAAGCTCACTTGTAGGGGGAATTACCTGCTCTTGTAGAATTTACAATCCAAGGGAAGACCTAAAAAAGAAGGCTATGCTGGAGAGGCTAAACAATGAACCAGCTAAACATGAAGAAGGATTGTCTGCCTTTACTAAAATAATAATCAAGTCTAACGAGTATAAAGTAATGGATTAACTTACTAAGACTCCAACACAAATATCCCTCATAAGTTTATTGATGGCGTCGGAACCACATCGAGAAGCTTTATTCAGAACATTAAGGAAAGTCAAAGTCCCTCGTGAAATACTGGCTAAAAGAATAGGGTCCGTCGCTAACTCTATTCTTACTATGGATAAAATTTCTTTCTTCGCCGAGGAATTAGGTGAAGAAGGTAACCAACACACCAAGCCTCTCTTCATAATAGTGAAGGTGAACAACCTTATTACAACAAAAGTCCTCATTGACAATGAGTCATCCTTAAATGTTTGCCCTTTAGCTACCTTGGATCTATTAGGCATTGATACGATCACTACTAAGCTAAGTGTAACAACAGTCAGGGCTTTTAATGGATTGAGAAGAGAAATTATAAGGGAGATCGACTTACTAGTTGATATCGACCCACAGACATTCAACATCCAATTCCAAGTTTTAGACATCCTAAGAACCTTCAACTTGCTATAAAGAAAACCTTGGATACATTTAACAAGGGCCATACCTTCAAGTCTTCATCACAAGGTTAAGTTCATCTCCAATGGCTAGGTCATAACAATTCTAGGCGACCAAGATTACGAAATATATAAGGAAATGACCATACCCTATATTGACACCGAATAGCAAATGGACTTTGGGCTCCAAATGTTTGAAGAGGTGTGCATGATTACTGATTGAGAGAAAGATGAGAGGCGGAAGTTCAAAGAGGGCCAGTTTGGAACCTATGGGCTAGGCTACATCCCAACTTTGATGGAAAAGTTGCAAAAAATGCAAGCTAGGGGTAGAAGAGGTGACAAGTTATATCAGGCCTCGATGACCTTCCCACTGTTATTAGAAAATTTCATCCAAGCTGATGTCAAAAATTCAGAGCCTACCAAACAGGACACCTCCAACAAAAATAAAATAACTGACCCATCTAATAAGTCTCAACACCTGAATAATTGGTTCTCCATCCTTATGAATAGCAAAGAGTCTTCTCTAGGGTAAAGGGTGAATCATAGTCTAGTATTTTACAGAGTTTTGTAATAATTACCTTTATTCTACAGTATTGTACTCAAAAGAATTTCTTCCAAATAAGAATCAGTCTCCTTTCTCATCACTTCTTCCTTACTCACACTCTTTTCTTTACATACTTTTATTTTTCCTAGATCCAATACTCTAAATAAAAGCCTTAGATATCTCGTTCAAATAGGTGATGAAAATATCGATATCACCTTCGGCTCCATTGGGTTAATTGTCGAGAGTGATGTCAATGACCAAAGTGGTGTGTAAGAAAGCTAGCAAAAACATGAAATTAGTAAACTTTCCATTGACGAGCCAATTGAGACGATTGATGTTAGGACTAATGACAACACCAAAACATTGAAAATTGGAGGGAATTTGAAAGAAGAACAAAAGGCCGAAATGATTGCACTACTATCGAATACCAAGATGTGTTTGCATGGTCTTATGAAGACATGCCCGAATTAGATCCATCAACCGTGGTCCGTTACTTACCCATACAAGAGGATATCGAACCTAAGAAATAGAAGTTAAGAAGGTTTCGACTAGATGTCTTGTTAAAAATTAAGGAAAAAGTCAGAAAATTACTAAAGGTTAGTTTCATTGAGGTATCTAATTATCCTGAATGGGTAGCCAACATTGTACTGGTAATGAAGAAGAATGGAAAAGTTAGAGTGTGCGTAGATTTTTGAGACCTTGATTAAGCAACCCCTCAAGATAATTTTCGCTTACCCCATATTGATGTCTTGGTCGATAACACGATTGGGAACCATCTTTTCTCATTCGTGGATGGCTTTTCTGGATATAATTAGATTTGAATGTCTAAAGACGATAAAGCCAAGACCATATTTATCACAACTTGGGGCACATTTTGCTATATTATAATGCTTTTTAAACTTAAAAAATCGGGGCAACTTACTAAAGAGCCATGGTTGCAATCTTTCATGACATGATGCACAAAGAAGTTGAAGTATATGTTGATGATATGATTGCGGAGTCCAAGGAAGGAGAAAATCATACGGATAATCTGAGGAGATTGTTTAATATGTTGAGAAAATTCCAATTGAAGCTTAACCTAGAGAAGTGTACCTTTACAGTAACTTCAGGGAAATTATTAGGTTTTATAATTAGTCAAAGGGGCATCGAAGTAAACCCTGATAAAGTCAAAGCAATGGTCGACTTGCCCCTTCTACGTACACTTAAAGAAATTAGAGGCCTGTTAGGCTTTTTAAACTCCATATCTCAGCTTACAGGCAAGTGTCGTCCCTTGTTTAACTTATTGGAACATAACGCCAAGATCAATTAGGATGAAGAATGCTGATAAGCTTTTACAACTATTAAAGAGCACCTCATGAACCCTCCAATTTTGATAACTCCAAAACCTGGGATGCCTTCATTTCTATACCTAACAATATTACTGGAATCTATAGGGTGTATGCTTAGCCAGAAAGATGAGGAAGGACAAGAACGGGTTGTATATTACTTGAGCAAGAAATTTACTGAAAGGGAACAAAAATACTCAAAAATTGAAAGAACCTACTGTGCTTTAGTTTGGGTAATGCATCGACTTAAAAAATATACACTCTACTATCAAGTTGAATTGCTGACTCAGCACAATCCCCTAAAGTACTTGGTAGACATACTAGCCCTAATTGGTAAAATCTCAAAGTGGCAAATGTTACTATCAAAGTTTGACATTACATACATGAACCGGAATTTAGTCAAGGAGCAAGCTCTAGTAAAAAATCCATTCAATAATACCCCTAAAGAGGTACAAGTCAATTTCCTCGATGAAAATATCTTAGCATTCAAATGAAGTTCTAATAAAGGAGAAGATGATGAACCACCAAAGTGGAAGATGTTTTTCGATGGGGCAGTTAACATATCAAGGTGTGGAATTGGGGCGATATTAATATTCCTTGAAGGTACGCAATACCTTGTGGCTGTAAGGCTCGATTTCCAATACACCAATAATATCGCTGAATACGAAGCATGCATCATGGGACTCAAAATCACCTTAGATAAGGATGTTCAAGAATTAGAAGTGTATGGGGACTCTTCACTCATTATCGGCCAAGCTTGGGGAGAGTATAAGACGAAAGATTCTAAATTGGTACCTTATCACCGGTAGTTGGTTGAATTGATGGAGAAATTCAAAGAAATCACTTTCAATTACGTATCAAGGACTCAAAATCAATTTGCTGATGCCTTAGCTACTCTAGCATCCATGATACAGATATCTGGTGGAGTCGAGATTAGGCCTCTCAATATTGAAATTAAAGACAAGTCTGCCTCCTATCTGGGAATTGAGGGTACGAATGACCAAAAGCCGTAGTACTATGATATTAAAATGTTCTTACAATAAGGTACATACCCTGATGTAGTTGAAAAGAAAGACAAGAAGATGATAAGGAGATTGGCCACTCAATTCTTAATAAGCGAGTCCACTTTATACCGACGATCTTTTGATGGTACACTTTTAAGGTACATGGATGACAATAAAGCTAAGATGTTGATGAAAGAAGTACATAAAGGGTTATGTGGTCCTCACATAAACGGCTACATGCTGGCTAAGAAAATTATGAGGTTAGGGATACTATTGGTCAACAATGGAAAGCGATTGCATCAAACACGTTAGGCATTGTCACTTATGCCAACTTTATGCAAATAAAATACACTTTACCTCAAGAATTACATACACTCTCAGTACCGTGACCTTTTTCAATGTGGGGAATAAATATCATTGGCTTAATTACTCCAAAAGCATCCAATGGGCATCAATTTATACTGGTTGCCATCAATTGCTTTAGCAAATGGGTTAAGGCCTTGTCTTACTTGAGCATTACTAAAGGGTCATAGTTAAGTTCATCAAGAGAGATATCTTGACACGATACGAGGCTCTGGAAATGATCATCACTGACAATGGCACCAATCTCAACAATAACCTTATGTTAGAGTTATGCCAACAATTTAGGATCATTCACAAGAACTCTACTCCTTATCGACTCTAAATAAATGGAGCCGTTGAAGCAGCAAATAAAAACCTCAAAAGAATCATTGAAAAAATGGTCGTTACATATAAAAATTGGCATGAGATGTTACCATTTGCACTTATGGCCTATCAATCTTCCATCATAATGTCGATTGGGGAAACACCCTACTTTTTGGTATATGACATTAAAGCGGTATTACTAGTAAAGGTTAAGATCTCGTCACTCAAAGTACTATCAGAAACCCATTTAGACGAAGCCAATTGGGTAAAGAAACGCATCGAGCGATTGAATCTAATTGATGAGAGGAGATTGATAGCCCTGTATCATAATCAATGTTATCAACAAAGAATGACTCAAGCTTTCAACAAAAGGGTACGAACTTGGAACTTCAAAGAGGGTGATATGGTGTTGAGAAAGGCTCTCCCCAATGCATAAAACTCTAGAGTGAAATTTGCTCTGAATTAGGAGGCCCTTACATCATGAAGCATGTATTACCAAGGGAGGCTTTAATTTTGTCTCAAATGGATAGTCTAGAATTGAGAAACCCTGGAAATGCTAATGTTGTAGAGTTGTACTACCTATGAGAAGTCAATGGAAATTTTTGCTCAAAACATAAAAATGCTAGTCATTTTAAATGTCATTGTAGTCTAATTTTCATTATTTGCAAACAAAGTTGGTATCCTTGGTAATTATCAACATTAGAATAATCACCTTCTCTATTAAAAGGTCTGGCTCCCCTTACTTTATTTAATCAAACCCATACACTGAAAATACGAGAGAAGTTGAGAAGTGAGATCTAGGACATTAATAATTGAAAAAACTCTTTAAAATATTTTATTACAAATTGATCCCCCTCCACGGGGAGTTTTATCATCTATTTTTTAGGAAAATGCAAAATCCAAATAAGCAATCACCTCACAACAAATGTTTATTAGTCGAGAACAAGGCTTTCGATTCATAAAGGTTCCAAAAAGATAAAAGTAGTGGGTAACATTACTATGATTTCTCTAAAAGAGCTAGCAGAGTCTTAGAGGTCCTATATCAAAATCAGTTGGGTTGATAACAAAGGATCAAAGAATGAGTTGGTCAGTTTTGATGGGACTTTCCAAGAAATGGTTTGACAATTTAAGCACTATTAAAAGACTAGGTAAATACTGTCATACGATGTTAGTGCATTGGTTTCTAAACATTGCACTTGCATTTAGACTATTTGACTAATATTTTATGACTCTGTCCATAACAGTCTTTTAAGCCAGTCCATAAGGTACTTACTGTCTATACTATCTTTTGGTGCCTATCCAACTTTCAAAGCGCTACCTTCGCTTTCATCAATTTCTTTTAAGGTTTAAGCCAGCTCTTCGAGCGCTGTCCAATCTTCCATTTTTAAGGTTTAAACTAGCTCTTGAAGCACTGTCCCCTTTTTTATTCTTTTCTGAGTTCTAACTAACCTTTAGGGCACTATCCCGTCTTCCATCCAATAAACTCTCTTCAAGGTCTCAACGAACTCGTAAAGCACTTTCCTTTATCGATTCCTTTTAATGAGTCCGTAGGGCACTTCTTCTAAAGACAATTTAGGGTTGCTAGTCCATAGGAGACACTCCCGCCTAGGTCAGTGAGCCTAAAGGGGCACAACTAAGTTCTCCAAATCGATTCTAGCATAAGGTTGCTAGTCACTTAAAGATACTCTAACCTAGGTTAGTGAGCCTAGAAGGGTACAACCAGGTTTTCAAGATTGATCCCTGCTTAAAGTTATTAGTCCCCAAGACATGCTCCCACCTAAGTTAGTCGGCCTAGAAAGGCATGACCAAGTTCTCCAGATCGATTCCCACTTAAGGTTACTAATCCCCTAGAGACGCTCTTGCTTAGGTTAGTAAGCCTAGAAGAGCACGACCAAGTTTTCCAAATCGATCCCCGCTTAGGGTTGCTAGTCTTTGAAAGACGCTTCTATTTAGGTTAGTAAGCCTAAAAGGGCATGACCAGGTTTTCCAGATCGATAACTTAAGGTTGTTAGTCCTCGAGAAATGCTCCCGCCTAAGTTACTAAGCCTAAAAGGATACAACCAGGTTCTCTAGATCAATTCCAACTAAGGGTTGCTAGTCCTTAAAAAACGCTTCCACATAGGTTCGTAAGACCAAAAAGGCACAACTAGGTTCTCCAGATCGATCCCAACCTAGGTTTGTTAATCCTCAAGAGATACTCTCACTTAGGTTAGTGAATCTAGAAGAGCATGACCATGTTTTCCAAATCAATTCTAGCTTAAGGTTGCTAGTCCCTAAGAGATGCTCCCATTTAGGTTAGTAAACTCAAGAAGGGCATAACTAGGGTGTTCAAATTGATTCTAGCTTTGGGTTGCTAGTCCTGAGAGATGCTCCTACCTAGGTTAGTGAGCCTAGAAGGGCACGACTAAGTTCTCTAGATCGATTCTAGCAAAGGGTTTTTAGTCTCCTAAAGATGCTCCTGCCTAGGTTAGTAAGCCTAGAAGGGTACGACCAAGTTCTCCGAATAGATTCTAGCATAGGGTTGCTAATCTCTTAAAGATACTCCCGCCTAGGTTAGTGAGCCTAGAAGGGCATGTCCAGGTTTTCCAAATCAATTCCAATTTAAGGTTGCTAGTCTCCTAAAGACGCTTTCGCCTAAGTTAGTAAGCTCGAAAAGGCATGATTAGGTTCTCCAGATTGATTCCAACTAAGAGTTGCTAGTCCTCAAAAGATGCTCCTGCCTAGGTTAATGAGCCCAGAAGGGTACGACTAGGCTTCATTTCTTCTTTTCAACCCTTAGAGCACCTCCTCTCTCTTTAACCTTTTCACCAAACCCTTAGTGGACCGAATCCAGGATAACTAGCTAAGGCGTTCTCCTTAAGATAGTTTCTACCCTCAAGGCAAAAATAGTGTCTCTTTTTTTCTTTGTAGCAAAGTTTTATTCAAACTTTACTATAAACAAAGAAAGGTAACTTTAGACACCTCATTTTTATCTCCTTTTATTTTTTTCAATAAGGTAAAGGGTCTTAAATTGGAAAAAAAAAATAGAAAAATAAGAGAAACCCAAAAAATAAGAAATTTAGAAAAAATACAAAAAAAAGTAGAAGATTTAAGAAAGCCAAAAAAATTAAGAAAATAGAAAAATAGAGGATTTAGGAAATTTAGAAAAAAAAGTAGCATTTTTAATTTAGATAAAAAATGATAAGGACCATTAGGCCTAAGCTTAAATTTGAATCTAGCCTAGACTGACCTATTGCACATATGAATAAGGCACAAGTCAACAGCTTAATGGTAATACATATGAATAAATAACAAGGAGACTCGAGTTCAAATCTCATTAGGTACAAAGAGCCTTTTCCTTTTTAAAAGGAAAAATATGGATGCATTTTAGATATGGTTTCTTTTTAATAAGTATTTAATTTTAAGTATTTATTTAATATATATTTAAAAAAATATAGTTTGTTGCTGACCAGAAATTAGTCTATAAGCATTAATAGGGCATGAGGCCCTAACAATACAGCGCACCCCAATTTTTTCAAACACGCTTACGGTACGTACCCTGCATGTGACCAATGCCCCCATCTTCTTCTAGATTTCGCAATTTTAGCTCTAGAGTTCTGGTTTTTTCCATTTCTCATGTGCTTTGTTTGGGGTCATTTTTGCCCCATTTATTACACAATTTCACCCAATTGATGGTGAAATCGTGTAGCACGCGTAGCTTACTATTGAATTCGGCCAAATTCAATCATCTAGGCAATTAAAATCAAGCTCAAAAATGGAAAAACCATCATTTTTCAAGTCAAAACCCATTAATGAATCTTAACGATTTAATTTAATTTTTTTTTTACTTTCTCAGCTTAAGCTTTGTGCCAACAATATAAATAAGGGTTTGTCTTTCATTTTCAACACATACAAGTACAAGAATTTGTCCAAGGAGCATTCACACTACACTTTCGCTTTCTAGCAAGATTCCTTTCTCTCTTTAGGATAGTACCCTCCATGGCAATTTTCAATGAAAATAGCCACCATAATCAGATTCCTCATACTAAAAACCCCAAATTCGATACTCCAATCCAACTTTCCAAGCCAATTCGAGTCAACCAAAGCCGATTGAGTTGACCGAAGCCGATCAAGCTGATCACAACTCGACCCAAGCCGATTGAGTTGACTTAAGCCAATCGAGTCAACCTAAGCAAACCAAGCCGACCCGGTTTGCACAATTTATTTATTTATTTATTTTTGTTGTTATTTTCCATGCAAGTGTAATAATAAAATATGAAAAAGAAAAAAAGAAGAAGAAAAAAGAATAGTCCAGTTTTATTTGTATTTTCTTTTAGATAAAATAAAATAAATAAATAATAAGTAAATAAATGAATGAATAAAATTTTACCACTTAGAAAAATTAGTTTTTTTTTTAATAACTAAAATAAATGGACTTTTTCAAAATTAAGATCCTATTTAGAATTTCCAAAAATAAACTCCGATTAGGACCTTTTAGAATAATTTCCTTAAATAAACTCAAAACAAGTAAAAACGTAAATTTGACCATTTTTTAAAAGTTAAAATAAATTAACCTGCTAATATTTTCAAAAAAAAAAACTACGCACGTCTTATCCCAAATAACGAGTACGTAGGCATCTACGAGGAGACGATAAAAAACAAAAAAACCTATTTTTTCCATTTATAGACTACTTAAATTATTTGGTTAACTTAACCAATAAATCGTTTTTCACTTGGTAGAATAGTCTTTTCTGAAAGGTGATTTTGAGATTAAGATTAAATTTGAAAAGTTAATGGTACCCATAAGGGTTTAAAAATCCTAACCCCTAGACCCATTTCTCTAGTTTCTAAAATCATTTTTAAAAAAAATTAATTTATTAAAAAATTAGTAGTTAGGTTATTATCAATCAAGCCAATTGATTATAACTTAACTCTTTTTCCCAACTTCGGCTGGATGGCAACTCCAAAAATGTTTTCAAATATAAAAGAACAGGTTTTCTTTAAACCCTAATCAAGCGTCGCTATTAAATAGGTAGAGTTTAATACTAGTTGGTTTAAAGAAGACTTAATTTACAAAAACTGAAGGGAAAAAACCAAGCTCAACAGCTTTTAATAAGGGAAGAGAGGGGCAAAGAGCTAGGTTTCACCCCATGATGTGCACTTTGATCTGAGCATCAAGTAATGGACACTTTAATTATGTGATCTGCGAAAGGTCGCCTGGCTTTTGGGCTTGTTCATTATAGCCTCATTAACTCTTTAGTACTTAAGGTCAAGGAGCCTAGCTAATCTAAACCTCATATCGGGTTCCTAAGCCTTTTCCAGGCTCGTGGCCAAAGGTATGCTTAAAGCTCATTAGAGGCAACATGGGAGCACTAAGTGTACTGATGGTCTGCTTGTGCTCAAGCTTGGGTTAATCTGTTTTACAGGGCCAGGATAGGCCGATTTAACCAATAGTAGGCCAAGGCTTCTAAACAAGACATGCTTAGGGACGCTGAGTAGGTTGAATGACTTGTACTTAGGCCTCTAGAGTGTTAGGCCAAAAAGGGCCTATCAACATTTGCCTCCCTTACTCTCATTGACATTGAACCAATGAGAAGAGTATTGTTGATTTATGCTTTATAGGTCAAAGTTCGCGTATGGTATATGGTGACCTTTAAGGAGGATGATGGTTAGCTTTGGATGATTACAAAGGAGAGAGACATGGTCAAGTGCCCACATGACATGACCGTTAATTAAGTTGATATAGCGTTTGATCTTTTCCAAAGTATTGGGTCTTTTCTCTAGTGTAGTAATGGTGCCTAGGGTAGAATGTAATGCAAGAGTTGATTAATACGCCTTAGAAATAGCATAGTTGTTGAGTAATTACCACGTTAATGGCGATGTATGTGCTATGCAATTTTGTTTGTTAGATGGGTGGTAAGGATATGTGGATCGCTCGATCTTTTCTCTACTGCTCATATAAAGGCTTCATAGGGAGTTTTCTTCCTCATCCTTGCCCAAAAATCTAAATTAAACCTTATAGGAGTTATCTTCCCTTCCTTTCTTTTTCCTTAATGATTAACGCATCCAAGGCCCAACTTAGGCATCTTAAAACCCTCAGTCCCTAATCCCCGGGGTTACCATTAGAGTAGTAGTCGAGTTGGTAGAGACCTCACTCTAAACATGAGCTTGATGCACCAATGAGCACTCTCACTCTAGTAAAGGCATTGTACTGAGTAGAGACTGAAGGAAGTTAATGCCCTAACGATGGCCAGGGTAAGTTGCCAAGTAATGACCTCCACTACTTGTGCAATCCAACTAACTAGACAAGTCAATCAAGGAAGTAGAAGACATCTTAGAGACTTCCTTGAGCTATAGCAACACCACTGTTGCGAGGGGGATAAGTGTACATAGGCTTGTCTTCGTATAAGTCTACATACTTTATTGGTAGGTGTTCAAAGTTAGCTACTGTAGATGCTTATCAAACATTAATCATCCTTAGGGGTGGTTGGAAATTCCAAATAAGGTAGTTGGCTACCTGCTGTCCTAATAAGTAAGGAATTCATCTTAAAGTTGCTAACATTAAAGGGAAATTTCCTCAGGCATTGGCTGATTTGATGGATGAATGTGATAACCACTTGATTATCTTCTTAGAAAGTAATCATAAGGTGTCATCAGAGTTGAAGGTACAATCAAATTTAAAACTTCAGGTTATATAGAAATAATAAATAAGAAAATTTATGGAAAAATTAACAAATAAAAAGATTAATTTACCCTTAGCCGTAAATAGTAAATAGTGAATTAGTAATTAATAAATAGTAAGTTGGTTAATGTAAATAACCAAACAAAGATAAGAAACATAATGTCTATTGCATGGAAAATATCATCATAACATGTCAAAAGAATATACTCTGAAAATATAAGGAAAATATTAAAATAATAGGTATAGTGTCAAAATATGACAAAATACCCCATAAAAATATCCTAAAATGCTAAAAATTACCTAAAACATTCTAACAAGTGTCAAGAATATTCTAAAGTGCTCCTAAATATCTAACAAATTCTGGAAAAGTGAAGAAACATCTTTAGGAAAAAATCTAGAATTTTTTAGAAAAAATAAAATTAAGATAATGTAATCAATAATTTACCAAAAATATATCCAAGTGTCCAAAATTATTAAAAAAAATTACCTTACACCTATTATGCATGCAATAACATGTGGTAAGATTTTAGGAATCTTTGGACATTAAAAAAATAATTAAAAAGCAACCTAAATTCCCCCCTTATAAATACTACCCCTCCCTTCAAAAATTTCTATAAAATGTTCTTAGCTCCCAAAATTAATAAGAATGGATAGACACTTAGTTGGGATGTTGCTTAGGTGGCTCAACAAGAAGGGGGTGGCCAGAGGTGGTGGTTTGCATGAGTTTGGTAGTTTGTAGTGTGGAAATTTTTGCACATTAAAATTCCTTCCTTTTAAATAGCCTTTTATACTATAAGTTCTTCATTTACATAACTACTAATACAAAATTTTTTAGAATTAATTTAGTATGGTTAGTATTTTTACATAATCTTTGCAAAGTTATTACCTATTTTACTATAATATAAGAGCTTCAAGAAAAATTATAAAACCCCATTTATTGACTTCCTAAAATCCTCAAAATTTTTCCCATAGTTTCCCATACATAATGTGACCTTTTGATTCCATCCATGACATTTTCTAAATTATGTCATAATTTCCTTAATATTTAAGTCATAATTTTGCTAAATTATGAATATTACTCTAACTGCATAACATATGTTTTCTTTAGAATGCTCATTATTTACGTACATTTTATGTTTTTTAGTTCACTATTGACTTTATTTTAGAATATATAAAAGTTATTGTATTCATATCAATTTATCCTATATTATCATACTTAATGATCTCCTAATTTTTGTTCCAACTTCTCAAAATGTATACGCTATTATGCACAACAATAACCCTATTCTTTTTTCCTATAAAAGCCAAATATCTCACTTTTTAGAAATTCGTGAAACATTTTTTTTCAAAGAATTAAAGAAGAACATAATTATTTGATTATATATCAAAGTTGCCTTTAGGATATAACAAATATAACTAATAAATAAACTCTTTTTTGGGGATGTAACTATTGCTATCTAGAAGATTCAAGTGACCTACAAATAGGTAAGCGACCTGCCTCACAGCAGTTCTTGATGTGTTAACAAGGGGTAGTAAGCTATTATATTGCTTATGATTGCAGATTAGTTATATTTACACATGCAGTGGATGTGGGTGAAATAATGTTGTTTGATCATCTTTATGGTTTAGCTTTATATTATACTGATATGGTATTGATTCATTGCTTAATTACCTAAATAATTTAACTAGTGTAATATCCAACTCAATAATTATACATGCATAGCAAACCAAGCATTTTGCATTTTTCCCATCAACACTATCCATACAACAAGGAAATGAGTTTCCTTCTTTTAACCTAGTGAATTAAGCGATAAGAGAGGAGGTCGCCATTCAAGTTTGAAAGTATTAAGTAAAATAGTATGGAATCAGGTATGGAGGGTTCAAAGAGTGAATTGCACATCTTTGGATTAATGGGAAACTTAAGCCCTTAAGTGGTGAGAAAAAGTAAAACTTCTCGAAACTTAGGCTAGAGTGGGGTTATTTTCTCTAGTCTCGTAAGGTACCAATCAGCATCGTGCGAATTGACACTTGACATGAATATATCACATTACACTCTAAAGGATTTGCTTATTCTGATTGTATTATATGTAACACATATCCATTGCCACTTACTAAGTTATGGTTTTTCTCACTTCCTTATAATCCTTTTTACAGGAGTAATTGAGTCTAAACATGCCAATAATGGTTCTAGTAGTCTAACTAGAGTATACAGAAGACAATGTGAAAATACCTCTTATTCTAATTTGAAACAATTGTATAAAAGCTCATAATAATGTAATCAAAGGAAATAAAATATTGTGAAATATTCCTCTCCTCAAGTATTAGGTGTTATTTTGAGAACCTTATGTATAATGAACAACTATGGGGTCGTTGAATACTACTTTAATCACATATGTTCTATATATATGGTGAGACTTTCGGTTTCTAAACTTTTCAAAGTGTAGCGATGAGGAGCTTACCATTGCGCGTTATTAGATAAGATAGAATTTTCTCTTGATAAACTTGAGGAGCTTGCTCAAGTGAAATGAGCCGTAAGATTGAAGAACTTATGAAGTAGCATTGTAGAGTAGGAGTAGGATGGAGATCTGTAGAGCTTCCTTATTTTTCTTATTGTAGTTTTCCTTTACACTTGTACTCGGGGCTAATATGCTGACCCCTAAAGCCTTATAAGAACTTTGAATGAATGAATAAATTTAAGTTTGCCAGTATGCTCACTTCCTTAATCTTTATTAGTCATTTTATTCTATTGCTTTATGATTTGAATGCTTACACCTAATTATTGTGCCAAAGCAATCGATCATTCGAGCATAGAGTTTAGAATAGTGCTTGGAAAGGTAACATAGTGCTTAGTAATGCTCGCTCGGATTTACACGCTGAGCATTTGGGATGATGTACCAAGCATAAGATAGGATTCCATGCCCGGGGCTAATTAAAAGACTCTTAATCGAGCACTAAGGATCAGGCTTGGATAAGCTTGAAGTTTTGTCAAAAGTCCGTTATCACCTAGTGTTCATTAGGACAATGTGATTGTTGATGTGATAGACGTGACCATTGAGGTGCCCGAGGTTCTTAGGGAACATGAGCTACTTTGTAAGCATGTGCAAGAGCTGTATTGGCAATCTACATGTTGAGTAGATCTAGGCTATTGATTTTCTATTACAAAACGTAGATGGCTATGGAGAGAAAACATAAGGTAACAGTTTTCATTCACTTTCATTTTTACCTTTACTAAGACTCCGCCCAATTCTCTCCACATTATTTCCTTCTCTTTCCTTTAGTTTCCATTAGTTTTCCTTCATCCTCTTCAATCTTTGCTATTAGTAGAAATGGTAAAACAACCAAGAAGGTATGAAGGTAAGGATACAACAGCAAGCAGATCCTAAAGGGAAACCATGCCTAACTTAACTCCTCCCTAAAGGACAATGGTAGCGACAATCGGTGGTGGTGATGGGTAGGACTGGGAAGTGAGAAGAATGGTTATGAAGTCAAGGTCTTAGGGAACGTATGCATTGGACAAAGATGATGAGCTTCTAATGGATAAACTGGTGCCTTCTACCGAAAAGGGTAAACTAGTGACTCGAGTGGTGTATGAACATGTTGAGGGTTGTTGGTCTTGAGTATGCCAGGAGGTTTAAGAGAAGATGGATTATTAGGAAGTAGCAAAGCTCGGACCCAACGATAAGGTGTATAAGCTCAACAGCTCAAAGACCTTCTACCTTTATTAGTCGAAAGTTTGTCGCTATTTGTTATCAATAGAGGGGGGAGCTTGGTTAAGTATCTTTGGCGGGCAATTTGTTGTTTATTGTTGTTATTTGTTTTTTGCTAACTATTATCTCTTGCTTATAGCCTTTAAGTTATGTAGTAACTCATTTAGGGCAAGGCTTTCGAAGTTGAGTAAGGCTTAGAGAGAAGGGGAACAAGGGGAAGAAGAGAGCTGAAAGGTAGGATGTAACCCTTCTAAGAAAGAGAAGTAAGAGCAAGGACGGTACCAAGATGTTAGCAAGGAAAAGACCAACAATTGTGGAGGAAGTTTAGGATGTTCCTATAAGGGTGTCACTAGTTATTATAGTAGTAAGGCCTACAAAAGAGGGCTCAATAAGACCTATCTCTAAGTAACAAGTACCTATAGAAGGGAATTCAAGTAGAACTGTGCTCAAGCATCAAACACTTGTAGAGGGGGGCTCGAAGAGACCTGTCTTTGAGCATCGGGTGTCAAATAGGGGCCTCTAAGGGTAGGGTTCAAGTGGAGGTCTAAGAGTAGCTAGGGCAATAGGAGAATAATGAGGATTATGAGCTTAGAAAAAGGGCCGAAGGATTATGGTGTTCCATTGATCGACATGGAAGAGGATGTAGGGTGTAAGGTCAATGTGTCAACTAGTTGATGATCATATCGCATCGTCCGGGAATGGCTCCTTAATCTAGAACACACAGAGCTCTTTCAAAACAAGGAGTATTCAGATACTATGATAATTTCTTTAGAGAGGTTGGGGGTTTGATGAGTGTGTAAATGAGTTCGTAGATGGGCACAAAATACTTCGACAAGTATGGCCTTGTTCAAATCTTACTTATGCTTTAAGTATCTGCAAGTACTTGCATGTGTTTTGATCCTTCTTTGTTGTAATTCTCCCAGCAACAATGTAAGGAGCTAAAGGTGGAGACGAGTAACATGAAGGAAGAGGTTAACAAATTGAAGACACAAACCTAGAATGTGCTCAACGATTATGAGAGCCTACGTGAAGAGAATAACTGGGCTAAGCAAGAGGTAGTTCAGGCAAGAGCCAAGGCTAGTGAGGTAAGGAAACATGCTAAAGGGCTTAAAACCATTTCCAATGCTCATACTCAAGAGTTGGAAGCAATGAAGAGGGAGGTTGAGGTAGCAAGGTAAGTGGCTAAAGTTGTAAGGAAGGAGCTTGAAGAGACTTGAACTAAATTCTAAGATAGAAAGATCGAGCTCATAGATAGGATCTGATGCAAGCAGCATTGAGAAAACTATTTGATGAGTTCATTAGTAGCCAAAACTACAAGGAAGGCATTACTCAGGTTGGCCTGGATGGAGGGAGGCTGTTGATGGAAAAAGTTGGGGGAAAGTTTCTCAATCATAACCTTAACTTCGTCTTATGGTTAGATGACAAGGTTGAGGCCTGCAGTAGGTAGGTTGATGAAGAAGGTGACCTTATTAAGGACAATGACGATGATGTTGAGGAGGAAAAGGAAAATGGAGCCTGTTGCTAACAATGGTGAACAAGCTAAGGGTAACTAAGTTAGGAACGTGTAAGGACTCTATAATTATCTTGTTTTGTCGCTCTGCTTATGCGTTGGGTTCCTTTGTTTTTCTTTTCTTCTTCTTTCTTTTTGTAATGAAACCAACATTTTATTAAGTCCTGTTGCATCCTCGTCTCCATTTTCTACTCACAATTTTGTTTAACTATTGATATCTAGTTGTCTCTTGAGATAAAGTGCTCATATTTGCTTGTACATTTAATTAATACCATTTTGTTTTTAAGTAATTGGGCATTCTTGGTTGGGTCATCCTACTGAGACGTGCCACTTGTAGGCTCATGATCCCTTTACTAAACCTTAGTTAGTCTAGGGCATCAAGAAATCTAAGGTTGTTTGTCAATCAAAGACAGAGCATATTAACCAAGTTGATCTACTTGGCTTAACGCGTTGGCCCTTCAAGCATGGAGACCCATAAGTTGCTCAACGTAAGGGACGTAAATTGACCCTGGTACTTAAGACTTAGGTCCTTTTGAGAGTTATGGCTAGCAAAAGTGCCCAAGCTTCAAGGATGTGAATTAACTCAATTGAGCTTGGGGCTTTCGTCTTCGTCTATGATAAGGGTTAGGATTCGATGGCCATCGAACCATGCCAAAGCGTAATTACTTAAAGGGAAGGGATAAATAAGCATAAAACTCATCTTTCATTACATTTCTTGAATATTTACAAAGTGAGTTTAATTCCTCATAAATATTTACAAAAAGTAAGGTCTTAAGCTATCGACGTTCCAAGTTCTCAAAATAGGCTACCCATCTAAGGTCTCTAGCCTATAAGCTTCGTTGCTCAGATTTTCTTTAACTCGGTCGGAGTCCTCCAAGTTTGGTGCTAACTTACCTTTCCCTTCTCGTGACCCTATGGCCTCAAGTTTGATAAACTAAGCCTTCGGATTAAAAACCTTATGTTTGAATTTCTTATTACGGTACCTAGCCAGTTATTGTTGGTAGGTCGTTACCCGTAGCCAAGAAATATCACCCATCTCGTTGATGGTGTCAAGGCTTGCTTACAGGGCTACTCGATTATTGTCGATGTCAAAGTTCTTAACCTTGCTCCTTGAGAGTTCTAGTTCAATGGGTAGCACAGCTTCTAAACTAAAGACAAGATAGAATGGAGTTTCACTGGTAGTTGTTATGTAGGTTGTTGATAACCCCATAGGATGGTGGGGAGCTCATTAGCCTACAAGCCTTCTATTCGTTCCACTCTCTTTTATAGGTTGCTGAGGACTATATTGTTGATAGTTCAACTTAGCCATTGGTCTGAGGGTAGGCCACTGAGGTTTAATGGAGCTTACTGAGGTGTTTATCACATAACTATTTGAACTAAGCATTATCAAATTACTCATTGCTATCAATGACTAAGGCATAACGTATACCAAATCTAGTGAGGACATCGGTTAGGATGAACCCTTGTGCTACTTTGGTGGTTATGCTTACAACTACCTAAGCTTTAACCCACTTCGTGAAGTAATCCATGGCCACCAAGATAAACTAGCATCCTTTAAATGCCTTAAGGAATGGTTTGAAGACGTCTAACCCCCACTAGACAAAAAGCTACAAACTCATCATGGGGTAGAGCTTAGTATTCAAGGTATGATTGAAGGGAGCATTCTTCTAACACTTATAGCATCACTACACCATTTTCTTTGTATCCTTTTTCATCATTGATTAGTAATAGTCGAGGTGAAGGGCTTGGATATATAAGGCTTAGGCTTAGATATGATTGCTATAAATCCCTACGTATAGCTCTTCGAGGGCATAGATGGCTTCTTCAAGCTTAAGGCATTAGAGAGTAAGATACCATGTCCATGGCGATAAAGGACGTAATCAGTGATTGTATAGTTGGTTGTCCTATAGGTAATCCTCTTTACTTTTAACCTATCGCCGAGCAGTGCTTCGGTATTGAGATACTCAAATATTAGGTCCATCTAGGAGAATCGATGAATGAGGGAAAGATCTCAAGGACCTCATGCAGTCGCTTGTCGATGGTGCGCTTAGGGACATATTATAAGAAATCTATTTATCACTTAGTAAGGTAGTGAGACGACTATAGAAAGCAAGCATAGATAGCTTATCTACCTCTAAGTTCTCTATTTGTAGAATTTTGGTGATGCTCTATGAAGTGAGCCCAGAAATGAGATCTCACACTGTTCGGAGGTACTTCATCATGGCATCCTCTTTCATTTGATCTTCCTCTTTAACCTGCTACACTACAGTTATAGAGTCCAAATAGATGTTCAATTTTTCAACCTCAACATCCTTTGCGATCCTAAGGCTAGTGATAAGTGCTTTATATTTGACTTCATTGCTACTTGCTGAGAATCCAAACTTGAGTATGTAAAGAACCTTGTTACCATAAGGTCCTCGTAGGATTACTTCTACTATACCATTCCCTAGCTTCACCCCTCCCCCTCTCCTCCGGCCCTCAATCCATTAAAGGATCTATCTATGTATGGAGGCCATAATGATATGTTGATTTGTGTTAGTATTTCCTCCTCTTCAATATATTCCACAACAAAGTCAGCAAAGACTTATGCCTTGATAGCCTGCCTTGGGTAGAATTAGATGTGTGGACCTTGAGTTCTAAGGAATACTTGACCATGCAGCTTGAGGCATCGGGCTTTTGCAAAATTGTCCATAGTGGCTAATCAATAAGGACAATCATGGGGTATGCTTGTAAATATGGTTTCGATTTCCATACAACAATCACTGCTACTAAGGCGAAATTTTCCACCTGCATGTACCTAATTTGCCCTTACAAGATGTGGCTGACACAGTAAACATGTTTGTGCTCACATCCATCTACTCGAACAAGCATGGATGACAATACTCGATCATTTACACCTAAATAGAAGTAGAGTTCTTCACTAAGGATTGATTTAAAGAGTATGGGTCGACTTTCCAAAAACCACTTGAGCTTATCAAATGCAATATGGCACTTCTTAGTCCAACTAAAACTTCAATGGTTTCTTTAATAATTTGGAACTTAGAACATTTGTCAATACTCCGAGTATAGCGACCATACTAGTAAGCTGTTGGATGTCCTTTATTTTTGGGGGGGCTTCATGTCCCAAATGACTTGTAATTTATCCGAGTTAGCCTCGATGCCGCGTACTGTGACCATGAACTCAAGGAACTTGCCTGAACTAACCCTAAAGACATACTTTTTGGTGTTAAGCTTCATCTAATACTTATGTAGAGTATTGAAGGTTTTATGCGAATCTTAAATGTGGTCGACTTTCTGCATGCCGTTGACGATCATGTCGTCAATATAGAGTTTGATATTTCGCCCAAGCTATGGCTTGAAGACTATTGTCACCAACCTCTGATAAGTTGCCCCAACATTTTTTAGACCAAATGGCATGACCTTGTAACAATACATCCCAAAATCAGTAACAAACGGCATGTGTACTTGCTCCTTAAGGGCCATGCAAATTTGATTACAACTTGAGTAGGCATAAAACTAAGGCTTGCATGGCCCAAGGTAAAGTCGATGAGCTAGTCGATCTTGGGGCAAGGGAAGTAATCCTTAAGTCAGGCTTTGTTCAAATCAATGCAATCTGGGCACATTCGCCATTTGCCGGTGGACTTCTCAACTAATAAAATATTTGCTAGCTAAGTGGGGTAATGTTCCTCCCGTACAAAGCCAACTTAGAGTAGTTTCTATACCTCCAACTCAATAGTGGCCCATCGTTTAGGTGCAAAGTGCCTTTTCTTATACTTTATAGGTTATACATGGGGTATACCCGAAGGTGATGTATTGCTTCGAGAATGTCTATGATCCCAAGCATATGTGAAGGAGTTAAAATTTGCACGGAGGAAAGCCACGATGTCTTCCCTTTCTTGGCGGATAATGAGGTTCCTATCCATATGGTCTGGTTGAATTAGTCTCTAAATTGTATGACCTTAGTCTTCTCCGTAAGCTTTCCCCTTGAGCCTCTTATGTCCTCCAGGAAATGATAATGAGAGATGTCCTTCCGATAAACAGACCTTAATAACTTCTTATTGCCCCAGGTTATGCCGACTCCCATAGGCATCGGGAACTTCACAATTAGGCATTTCTAATTGATGCATACCTTAAACTTATTGAGGCTCGACCTCCTTAGGATAACGCTGTAGGGAGATTAATGGTTAACGACAATGAGGTCCATCAATTGTGAGGCAATGTGCTCATCATCACCCAACTGAACAAAGAGTGTAATCGAACCCTTTCCCGGAACAAACTTCCCCCTAAATCCAACTAAGCTTTGATTGTACGGTTAGAGGAGTTCCTCAAGTTGGCCCTTCATTTGTTCATAGGTAAAGTAAAATAGGATGCCCGCTAACCTCCCATTATCAACAAAGGTTTTAGAGATGTTAAAATATCTTATTTCATCATTGATCACCAGAAGGTTGATATGGGGATATTGTACGCCTTCCTTATCTTCATCTAAGAAGGAGATGGTGGTATCCACCTTTAGCTTCTTGGCTCGGATGAACAGTGCTTCATGTTGAGATGGTAAGGCATAAGTTGTGTCCAATAATCTTGGCCCTCCTATTATGGTTAAGACCTATCCTCGTCTACCCTAACGTTAGGCATTGTTAGGGGATTTTTGCTGTTGTGGTTGTGGCTACTACTAATCTTCTTTTGTTCAGTGGCATCTAGTTGGCCATTAAACTTAATTCCTTTCATTGGCAACAAGGTGGTAAATGCAACCTTTACAAATAAGGCCTTTAAATACATTTTTAAGGTTGTAACGTTCATTTGTATTGTAGCCATGCACACCATGGTAATCATAAAACTTTCCTGAGGTAGTTGCCTCAAAGGTCTCTCTAACATATGGGGGTCAAGGAAGTTGTCCTCAGACCTCATATAGAATCTTACCGAGAAGGTAGCTTAATAAAGTGTAGTTCATTTAATTGGTGAACTTCTATTTTTGCCTCTTTAAGCACTCTCTGGAAGAAGATGGGTGATCTTCTCAAGGATTGAAGCAATCCTTCACCAAGGTACCCCAACTATAGATGTCACTCTCTAGTCATGCCTAGATGGCATCCTTTTAGGTAACGTATTACTCAATTATTTTCATGAACTCTTCAAAGGTGTGTGGGCGATGGAGTGCAATGACTTCAAAAAACTCGCTATTAGGGTCTATGTTGTATATGATAGCTAAGAGGGTGACCTCGTTGTCGACCTTTAGGACCTGAAGCTTTGCGCAGTTGAAGCTCTTAAGGAAGGCCTAAAAAGTCTCGTTGGGCCTTTGCTAAATGTTGTACAAGGTCGATGAGTCCCTATGCAACACTTTGCTGTTGAGTAAGTCCTATTGGAACGTAACTGCCAAGTCGTCAAAGGAACTAATTAAGACTTCTTGTAGTTGGTTGAACCATATTAGTGCTACCTTTGTTAATGTACTTAGAAAGACCTTGCACATTATTGCATTAGAGAAATTATGTAAGCTCGTCATGGTGTAGAAGTGCACTAAGTGCTTGTTTAGGTCTCTTCTAAGATTAGCAGCATGAATAGGCTCCTACCAATAATTGTTCCTGATTGTTGAGTTGAATATTAGAGACACTTTTGTTCACGCATGCTTAAAGTACGGCAAGTGTATTCATTACACTCCTATGTGTTCATTTCCTCCAATGGGTTTTGTCATCATTTTAGGGAGATATCTTTTCATACATTATTAATGCTAAATAACTCACCTTATACATGTACCATACCACGATTAGTGTTCAATTTGTCACATAAGTCTTCGACAGGATAGTACTCGAATTGACACAAAAGTGTAGACACGTAGGGTTCACCAAAGGTGTTGATGAGCAACTGTGGCACTTACTTAGTCTATTAGAGGAGCTAGCAGAAAAGTCCTTAAGGTTAGCTTTTGCTTTTAGTTTGTGCATAGCTGCTAGCTCCTAATGTAAATTAGCACTCTCCTGGAGGGTATTTTAGTTAACCCCTAACGTAAATTGAACATTGCCTTTATTTGGTCAAGTTCCGAAGGTAGTTGATCCATTCATGTTAGTAATGGTCACAGTAGTGTTGGTGCCTTTTCACCATCATCTTAAAGTAATGGATGTGGGTTTATGTTTTTGCTCTTTGCCATTTTAGTAGGTTTACGTAAACTGTAGGCACCAAATAGTAATAGCATATATTACCAGGGTGGTTCTTATGTACACTCCTGGCAGCTTAATAGCCATGGACGATGGTATACCTATAAGAAGCCCCCTGTGGTGCTACCAATGACAGCTCTTCGATGCTTAAGTTAGCAATGAGGGTATTAGTAAATAAAAGGAAAGAGAGATTGGGGAGAAGCTTAGAGAGAAGGATTGGAAGAGAGAGAAAAATATCCCTTCACCTAAAGCCTCATATCTTATTTATATGGCATGGAGCAAACCTGTTGAGTTACATATTTGAGAAATCACAAAGATGATGTCGGATTTAAGTGTTAGAGCAATTGTTAGGGATACCGAGCGTAAAGTACATGTTCGAGGATGACAGGAGAGTCAGACCCTGAAAATGGTCGAAGAAAAGTTTGATAGGCTAAGCAACCTAATGGAAAGCCTGTTGATAGTCATGCAAAATAACAACTAACCTATTAGAGCCAACTAAAAGAATATCCAAGCTAAAGGGGCACAAAATTGAAATGATGGCTACCTTGTCTGACCAACTACCCAACAAGGAATTGTCGAGCTGAAGGGTTAAGAGACTCGTGAAATGTTGAACCTAACTTTACTCTTATAACAAAAGAGTATTTTTCTAGCAAATGCACTAAGTCGCGTATGCAGAAATAAATTAGTGAGAACCAAGTTGAACCCATAAGCAATGCTTACTAACTTTTATTAGTATTAGTCTTCTCTAAACCTAGGTAATTAAAATCAAAGATTTATTTAATAATTAAATTCTAAAAACTAACATTACAATTAATCTAATAAAGCAAATTGATATATTTAACATCTATAATTAATTCAATCATTAACTAGATAAATAGAAAACCTGTTAATGTTAACATCAAATCTTTAACAGGTTTAATTTTAAAGCAATTAAGCTCTAGATAAAATTCCTTCTTGTAAAGTGAATAAGTACCCAAAGTTAACCAGACCATCCTTTCTATCGCTAGACAAGTAAATAAACTAAATTAATCATCTTCTATTCCTAAACCTTAATTGAATTAAAGAGTTACTATGTCTTTCTTTAATCCAAATTCTCAAGTTCATAATGATCAATTAGAATAGGTTCTTGCAAACTTAACCTAATCAACACATACTTTAATAGAATCAAAATATATGTTAAGTGATTATGGAATTAAAGACTTCAAACAAAACACCAAATTATTAAAGAAGAACCATTAACGGATAATCCATATATCCAATTGATAATATCAATTAATTATACAAGAGGATAATAGGGTAAACAATATCTAAATCAAGAATATATAAAGAAGAGTGAAAACAATCTTTTAAGGACTTCTTAATAGGAATCAGCATTTAAGATTGATCACACATCCTCAAGCTAAAGATCTAGGTAACATGTCTCATTGAATTCTTGAGTGCTGCCTAACTCTAGATGAAGCTAACCTCCTTTACCAAGCTGATCTTACACTACTATCGAACTACCAACTAATCTACCTTCTTGTCGAACGAACTCCATATGATGCCGAGCTACTTAAAACATGTCAACCTCACTTTCCAACCTATTCCAAGGACCTCTCTTCCACAAATTCCTATCTGTAGAAAAGGATACTTCCAAGCTATTTCCAAATAAGTACCTTGAATTAACCAAGAAATCAAAAGTTGCTGACCTTATCCTTACATATCCAAGATAGTCACACAACAAATCCACCAACTTCTCCTATGATGACATGTCTCTAATGCGTACCACTTGATAAAGAATATTCTCTCTTTAGAAGGTTTACAAATTTGTCCTTCTACTTTTGTGACATAATTATGTAATATTTTTATCCTTTTTAGTAATTTCGAATGTTACGTAACCTTCAAAGTTTCTAGGTATAAATACCATTTGATAACATTTGTTATAATCAAAATTTTCCCATTTTGTTAATAAAATTTCTTAAGTTTCCTTCTCATTCATTGAGAACCCTACCCTTATAGCTCTTAGCAACCCCTAAGCAACATTGTTCTGTGTGGCAAACAACCCTCTATCTTGGATTAGTGAGTCACATTCAGTAAGATATAGGTTCATGAGTGCTTGAGAGTTGAGTCATATCTAAGAGTAGCTTATGAGGCTTAATATCTTTCTTTGTACATTTCTCCATTTGAAAACCCATATTCACCTTTCTTCAGTAGTTGTCTCTAGAGGAATTACCCATGCAACCGTAAGCCCTCTTTTGAGGCACGCGTTGTGTTTTCCTATCATCTTGATATCAGAGCTCTAAGTTCTAAGTAAGGCCAATAGACTAGGTAGTGTCGTGTATATTGGTTAGTATTATTGTGGTGGTCAAAGTTTAGTTGTTTTATTAGTCATGGTTGGGTATGCTAGTATAAGTCTTATCAAACTTTGTTTTTGAACTGTAAGACAAGGTAGTGATTGAGTAAGCCGAGTTCCTAGAGATATTGTAGTTACTTTTGTGTTCTTAGTAGTGGTATTAGTGATTGTGATGGAATAGTTGCCAAAACCTACGAGTAGTTGATCTATCACGGTATGTGTAGTGATTATTGAGTTGTGGAAGTAATGTTGTAAGGGTTATTTGAGTGTTTTGGTGATGCAGTTGTTGTCAAAGCTGAAGAAATTACAGACCCTAATGTGAATGCTACAATAGGGGATAATGAAAGTGGCGCTACTAGGCAAAGCCATCATGTTGAGCAAATACCCAAATTCAATTATGAGAAGATGGACTACCTTATTGAGTTGTTAGAAAACATGCTGACTGTAATGTAAGTGAGAGCGCCTGTCAAACATGCAGAAGGAGCTTGTCAAGTTGATGGCCAAGTTAACGAAGTTATCCTAGAGGAGAACAAGGCTAATTAAAGACTAAACTGAGATAATTTTGGTGCTTAACGTATAATGGAAGCATAACCAACTCACAATGCCTAAGTTGGAGGAAGAATGGAACGAAGGATGGAAGTGGTAGAAGAATAAAGTGGCGAAGAAGAGTTTTGCAAGGTCAAAGAAAAGTTAGAAAGAGCGCCCTGAGCTGGTCACTATGAAAACCAACCTAATCTAACATATTATCCTGTTTAGCATCTCTAAAGAAGAGTTGATTGTCAAGCTCATCGAGAAGTTAACTTAGATGATGTAAGTGAAGTTGATGAGGAGATTAATGAGTATTATTATGAAGAAGAACATATTGCCTAAGCTCCCAGGGGTATTAATAATGTGAAAATTCAAATCTTGAGCTTTTTAAGGAGTGGTAATGCTAATGAGCACCTAGACTAGGAAGAGTGAGTTAAGAAACTATTTAAGTGTTATCACTATGTTGAGGGAAATAAAGTCAGGCTTGCTATCCTAAAGTTTACTAATATGCACATATGTGGCGAAAGAAGTTGTATATGATAAGTGGACAGGAAGGTCAACATACTGTAAGAACATGGGAAGAAATGAAGAGAGTTATGCGAAATAGATTCATTCTTGAATCATATCATCAAGATACTTTTGCAATGTTGTAGGAACTAAAGCAAGGTAATCAATTTGTCAATGAATATGTATAGGAATTCTAGATGCTAATGATCAAGTGTGAGGTGGAAGAGCCTAAAGCTTAAACTGTTCAAGGTTTGTCACTAGTTT
This sequence comes from Lumnitzera racemosa, assembly GCA_024138005.1. NCBI lineage: Eukaryota > Viridiplantae > Streptophyta > Magnoliopsida > Myrtales > Combretaceae > Lumnitzera > Lumnitzera racemosa. Next base: position 69,415,934 of record JAMXBC010000006.1, read on the forward strand.
GAGGTAAAACTAAGAGATGTTGTCAAAGTACGATCCTTTCACATCCTTAAAGAGGTTATTAAGGTTGCCTAACCTATTGAGAGGTGGAAGAGGATCAAACCTTATTAAGCCACCAGTTCCCAACCTTTTCCATGTATCCAACTTGTCTAAGGAAGCAATAAGAAGCCTGATGGCTCATCATCAAGCAAAAAGGAAGGTTAGTTGTCTTATATAGAAGGAGCAAGAAAGGGGTATGGAGGGAAAGAGAAAGAATTTGAAAAGGGTCAAACCTCTAGAAGAAAAATAAGCGAGCTAAAGTGCTTCAAATGTAAAGCTTTAAACATATAGTTGCCCAATGCCCCTATTGATAGACAATGGTCATTAATGCTCCATTCATTTGAGGGGAATTGGAATTTAATTCCCCCCTTATTCCTTATTACAACATTTACTTAGTTTTTTGTCTCCAAATCGCAATTCCTTAGGAATCTCTATTACGTGAAATCAAGTAATAGGGATTCTTTAATTCAACTAAAGAATTACGATGCTTTACAAAATTTTACATTTTTTTTCAAAAATAACCTCATATCAATTTAACAATAATCACTACCACCATTGCCATTGCCGCTGCCGCTGCCGCTGCCACCACCATTACCTCTACCACTGCCGCTGCTACAACCATCATCACCACTACCATCGCTACTACTACTAATCACCGATCACCGATCACTGACCACCACCCCCTTATTGTCACCGCCACTATCATTACCAACCACCACTATCACTACCAACTACTACGCCACTATCACTACCAACTACTACCACCATCAGCCACTACCACCGCCACCGTTACCACTACTACCATCGACCACCACGATCACCATAGCTCATAACTATCGTCGATCATCATCACCACTACCTCTCCCCCACCCCGCAGTCGATTTCCACCACCACTTCCTATTACTTTATAATTACTTGAGAAAGAAAATGAATCAAAGGTAATTTAGTCATTAAAGTTCTATTATGTGTCTATTCTTAAGTTATTTATTAATCTAACTAAACAAAGTAATAAATATTACACCCTTATTATATTCCTTAAGAATCCTAATTACATTCCTCCCTCATTCCATTCTGTGAAGTGAACGAGCTATAAGGGTTTTGTCCCAACATTTGAAGTATATAGTATAGATGAAGAGGTTAGTGAAGCTGTAAAAGAAACGGAGAACAGAGTGAAGGTAGAAGTTACAGGAGATGACATCTACCCAGATGAAAGGGACATGCTAACATTAGTTGTCTACTAAGCTCTTAGTATGGAACATAATCAACACGAAAAACAACGCAAGAATTTGTTCCATACTACTTGCAATGTAAACAACTAACTTTTTAGCTTAATTATTGAAAGTAGAAGTTGTGCAAATGTTGCATCTACGAAGATGATTGACCAGCTAAACTTGTTGACTTCTGTACATCCGGAACCATACAAATTACATTGGTTGAACAAGAAGGGATTATTACATGTTGTGAAGAAAATGTTGAGGGTTATAAAGATGAAATTGCGTAGCATATTGCCAGTGTGTACTTTGCATATTCTGCTTAGCTGACCTTGGTTATTTGATAGAGAGTTATGCATGATAGACATAGAAGTACTTACGTTTGAGAAAGATAGTTGACTTATCATACTCTTTGCAATGACGCCAAGCCAAATTAGTAGTATACAGTCCATATTAAGTCGAAAAACTAAGAAAACCTTAATAATAAGCCCATATGAGTTAAGAGAAGCTTTGAAAAGTGATGAACCAACCCTTTTGCCAATGCAAAGGTTGCTAAAATTTTGAAGACATGTTGACCTACTTGAAGAGGTCGAGGAATTGTTAAGAGAGGACAAGTTGCCAAAGGGATTACTTCCGAAATAAGGAATAGAGTATGGCATTGATCTGCAACTAAGAGCTATGTTACCATACCAACCAGTCTATCGAATGAACCTTAGGTAAGTTGCAAAACTTCAAAAGCAAGTGAATGAACTCATTAAGAGAAGGTATGTCTAAAAAAGCATGATGCCATACGTTTTGCCTACACTATTGGTCCCTAAGAAGGATGAAAGTTAGATAATATGTGTAGTTAACTAAGCTGTTAATAAGATCGCAGTCAAGTATAAGTACCCAATCCGTAAACTAGATGATATGTTAGACGAATTGCATGGTATGAGTGTATTTTCCAAGATTGATCTAAAGTTAAGATATCATTAAATCTGAATGTGGGAAAGCAATGAGAGGAAGATAGCCTTCAAAATAAGATACGAATTGTATAAGTGGCTTGTCATGCCATTTAGGTTATCTATTTTCTCGAGCATGTTTATGAGGGTAATAAACCATGTACTAAGTAACTAGATAAGGAAGTTTATTGTAGTTTATTTTGATGACATCTTTGTATGTGGTTTTGACCTACCTAACCATGTAAAGCATCTCCAAGCTATCTTTGAGGTGCTTTGAGCCAAACAACTATTTAGCAATTTAAAGAAATGTTATTTTTGCCAAGATGAGGTTATATTTTTAGGGTATGTAGTTAGAGGTGGAGGCTTGAGAGTAGATGATGTGAAAATTTGAACTATTGTAGAGTAGCCTATCCTAACCTCATGTGCTGATGTCATAAGTTTTCACAGCTTAGCTTCTTTCTATCACAGGCTCATTTAGAACTTCAATTATGTGGTTATACTCCTTACCGAACTCATTAAGAGGAACGTTGACTTTCATTGGGGAGAAAAGGAAGAAAAGAGCTTTTCTAAACTGAAGAAGAGGTTATATTCAGCCCTGGTGCTATCTTTGCCCAATTTCAATAAAGCCTTCGAGCAAGAATGTGATGCTTCAAGCATAGGAATTTGAGTAGTACTCATGCAAGACTATCGACCTATTGCCTAGTTTAGTGAAAAGCTCAAGGGATCAACTCTCCTAAACTATTCTTTCTATGAGAAGGAATTGTATGCATTTGTCTAAGTATTGTAAACCTAGCAACATTACCTACTACCAAAGAAATTTGTTATTTATTCCATCCATCAAACCCTGAGTTACTTAAGGAGCCAACTAAAGCTATCAAAGCAATAAGTAAAATGGGTAAAATTCCTATAAGGATTGTCGAAATAAGATAAATGTAGTTATAAATGCCCTATCTAGACAACATGCACTACTTTCTAATCTACAAACAAATTTAATGGGATCTCTAATATCAAGGAACAATATCCCCATGATGAATTCATTAAACCAATCTATGCTCAATGCAAGGAGGGTAGAACATTGGATGAATACTTCATAGAGGATGATTACCTCTTCTAAACTAGCAAACTTTGTGTGCCAAGCTATTTAATCCATGAATTACTAGTCCGACAAGTCTATAATGGAGGCTTAGCTGGCTACTTCAAAGAAAAAAGAACTTACAAAAAGTTGAAATAAAGATTCTATTGGTCGAGGATGTTGAGAGATGCTCGACTTGTAAGGAGGCTAAGAGCTGAGTTGAGTAAGGAAAAGCTATGCCCTTACCAGCTCCAACCCAATAATGGGTCGACTTGAGTATGGATTTCATTCTTAGTTTTCTTAGAACAGCTTATAGGAAGGATGCCATCATAGTTATGGTTGACAAATTCAATAAGATGGTACACTTTGTGCATTTTTATAAAACTAACAATGCCTCAACTGTTTCTTTTTTGTTTTCACACAAGATCGTGAAGCTGCATGAAGTTCCAAGGATTATAGTATCTAATAGAGATCTAAAATTCTTAAGTAATTTCTAAAAGACCCTATAACATAAACTAAGAACCAAGTTGCTATTCAGCACATCATGCTACCTACAAATAGGTAGACAAATAGAAGTCCTCAACCACACGTTAGATTCTCTTCTCCAAGCTACAATGGGAAGGAACCAAGTTAACTGGGATGATTGTCTATCTATTATCAAGTTCCCTACAACAAATCAATTAATAGTAGAATTATCAAAACTCCATTTAAGGTCGTCTATGATTTTAATTTAGAGCTACCTCTTGACCAAGCAACAAGAACTCAGGTTGAATGCCATGATCTAGATGTAGAAGATCGAGCTCAAACCCTATAACAAATCTATCACCAAGTTACAGAACAATTGGCAAACATTGCTAAGAGGTTTGCATAGAGAAGTTAGGAATGCCAGGAGAAACTATTCCATCCAAGAGACCTAGTATGGCTACATTTGAGTAAGGAGAAGTTCCTAAACAAAAGAAAGAACAAATTGTCACCACGAGCTAAGGGACCCTTCCGTGTATTACAAAAGATTAATTACAACACTTATAAGCTCGAACTTCTCGAAGGGTATGGGGGTTTTTTATACTTTCAACGTTTTCAATCTAAGTCCCTATATAATAGAAGAAGAAATCTTAGCTGAAGACTTCAAAGATTTGATCCCAAATCCTAAACAACCCAGAGAGAATGATATGAATTATCCTTCAAGACCGATCTCATGTTCCTAAGCTAAAGGTTTAGCTAAAATGGCTCAACGAATTCTCAAGTGTTGCCCAACTCTAGATGAAGTCAACCTTCTTTACCGAACTAATCTTACACTGCGACCGAACTACAAATCAATTTACCTTCTTGTTGAACGAAGTCTAAATGATGCCGAGTTACTTAAAACATGCTGGCCTCACTTTTTGACCTGTTTCAAGGATCTCTTTCTTTCACAAATGCTTGTTTATGGAAAGGATACTCCCGAGCTATTTCCAAATAAGTACCTCGAGCTAACCAGGACATCAAAAGCTGTTGACCTTATTTTTACACATCCAAGTTAGTTATACAGTAAATCTAACAACCTCTCCCATGATGACATGTGCTACTTGATAGAGAATATTCTCTTTCTAGAAGGATTACAAATTTTGTCATACTTTTGTGATATAATTGTATAGTGTTTCTATCCTTTTTAGAAATTTTAAATGTTATATAACCCTAGAAGTTTTTAGCTATAATAACCCTTTGATAACATTTGTTGTAATCAGAATTTTCCCATTTTGTTAATGAAATTTCTTAAGTTTTCTTCTCCTTCATTGAGAACTCTGTCTTTACAACTCATAGCAACCCTTAAGTAAGATTATGTTGACTAGTAATACTCCATCTTGGACTAGTGAGTCACATTTGACAAGATATAGGTTTGTGAGTACTTAAGTGGTAAGTCATATCCATGAATAGCTTATGAGGCTTAATCTCTTTCTTTGTACATTTCTCCATCTAAAAACCCATATTCACCTTTCTCTAGTAGCTATCTCTTGAAGACCTACTCACATTACGGTAAGCCCTCTTCTGAGACACGTGTTATGTTTTCCTATTAGTCCAATCCCTAATTCATGATCAAATATCTCCTAATACTCCCGATGTTGAACTTTGAAACCTTAAAAACTATTCTTCTCTGATCCCAATGAACGAATGAAAAAGAATAACAATGTGTCTTTCTCTATTCCATATATATGTTTAAAAGGCCTTTGTCTATTTATATGGGTAGGGCATCTTTTAAGCGTTAATTTTTTTCAAAAATAAGAAAATTCATAATGAATAGCATTTTTGCGCCCTAAGATTATGGCCATGAATCCTACCTACGATCTTTCTCTATTAAAAAAATTGCAAATAAGTGAAATAAGAGAATTACACCCAAAGATTACACCTGTGATCTTAATCGTGATCTCCTTAGCAACCAAATTTTCTTTATTTCCTTGCTCCTTTGCTCACAATTTCAATTCAGGTGTAATCCTTTCCTAAGCTTCAAAACTCATCCAAATCTTCTTCAAATCATCCAAAACTTTGTCCAAAATCATCAAACTCTTCAAATCAAGCCTGAAGCATCAAATTCAATATAAACGCTTAGAAAATCTTATAAAAGCACTACAAAATCAATGATAAAACATATATATCATAAACTTATCAACTTACTAGGCAACACTTGGAGCTGCATGTTGTTAAGGTGATTAACGAAGAAGATAAGGAGAAATATTATGAGATGAGAGGTCGGAATGCCCAAGCTCCCATAATAAAAGGCCTAAAGATGTATATCCCAAGTTTCTTAAGTATTGGGGATGCATGACTATCTGGCCTAGGTTAATAAGATTCAGACGTAGTTTAAGTGCCAAGAGGTTCTTGAAAACTCTAAAGTCAAGTAATCATGCTAGAATTCACTAGCTACACTACCATGAGGTTAAAGAACTTACAAGCCACCAGACGACACGATTGGAAATGTAAAGTTAAAGATTTGAATGAAATGAGGAGAATGATGAGAAGAAGATTTGTCCCAAGCTACTACTTATCGAATACTTTTCGAAAGTTGCAAGAATTAAGATAAGGCATATCTAATGTAGATGCCCATGTGAAGGAATTCTAGATGTTGATGATCTGATGTAAAGTGGAGGAACCAGAAGACCGGATCGTCTCTTGATTCGTTAGTAGCTTAAGATATGAGATCAAAGACATCTTAGAGATCGGGAAGGTGGTCACTTTAGATGAAGCCATCGAGCTCCCTAGAGAATAGAGAAGAGGAGAATGAGTAGATTCCAAAATCCCTTTGGTTGACCTCAATTGAGTCAACCTATTCCCAACAGACTTGTACAATTGGAATCAAGCAAAAATGAGGAAATCTAACTTGACCTAAGGTCTTAACCTATTGAGAAGGAACTATTAGAAAGTTTAAGAAGGGGCAAAGCTCAAGAACAAAGATGAACGAGATTAAGTGCTTCAAATATCATGGATTTAGCCATATGACAGCATAGTGTCCGAATAGGAGGACTATGGTCATAAAGGGAGAGGTGTGAACCATTGAAGTTGATAATATCAATGATGAGGTAAAAAAAGGAGGAAAGAAAGATTAGACAAGATGATTTGTCTAAAGATGAGGAAGTCATCTTCACTGAAGAAGGGAATTTTACGATAGCAACTATGGTCTTACAAGGAGTAATGAGTATCAGTTCGGCTTTCGATGACAACGAGTGTGAAAACCTATTTCACATTGGGTATAAGGTCCAACATACCTCATGTGCACTTATCCTTGACAATGGTAGTTGCAATAATGCTACCTCTACATTTATGGTCCAACAACTAAAGATGTTAAACACACCTTACCCTAAGCCATATAAGTTGCATTAACTAAGTGATAAGGGAGCCTTGCAAGTTACTTAGCAGGTCCTAGCACCAATCTCTATTGGAAAATACCAAGACAAGTTACTATGTGACTTCCAGCTGATGAATGCTTCCCATATTTAATTAAGGAGACCGTATGGTTTATGATGAGTTCAGGAATACATGTTGGTTTAAGCATGAAGGACGGTAAAGTTGAGCCAAATGACCCTCAAACAAGTGAAGAGCATATATGTACAACTCAACCAAACTTTAAAGAAGGAAACCCTAATGATGACTAGAGTCAAGCTATAAAGAAAACTGAACTCAAAGACCTCAACCTTTCCATTAATTTGTAGGTTGCTAAAAATGAAGGAACAAGTTACTAAGCTATCCACTGAGGTGAAGAACTTGTTGAATTTGTCAACCTATTTCTTAACAAACTACCCGAGAGATTGCCACTGGTATGAGGAATTGAGCATATAGTTGATTTACAAACAAGAGCTACCTTACCGAATAAACCCACATATTGAATAAACCTAAAGTAAACTGCTAAACTTCAAAGATAGGTTCACAAATTGATTAGGAATGGTTATTTTGATAATTGTTAAGTCCTTATGCCATGTCCATCTTCTTGGTATTGAAGAAGGACAACATATGGAGAATGTATGTAGATAGTCAAGCTATTAATAGGATTACCATCAAGTACAAGTATCTTATTCTAAAGCTTGATGACATGTTAGATGAATTGCATGGGGTTAGTATATTTTCTAAGATCAACTTAAAGTCCAAATACAATCATATCATAATGCAAGCAGAAGATGAGTAGAAGACCGCCTTAATGATAAGGCATAGGTTTTATGAATGGCTTGCAATGCCTTTTGGTTTATCCAATGTTCCAAGTACATTCATGAGGCTAATGAACCACGTGTTATGCGATTTAATTGGTAAATTTGTTGTGGTCTATTTTGACAACATACTTGTTTACAGCCTTGACCTGGAGAAACATTTAAGCATCTTTAAGCCATGTTTTCTATCCTTTGAGCTAAAAAACTCTAGAGGAACTTGAAGAAGTATAACTTCTATTGAAGTGAAGTAATGTTCTTGGGTTTCATAATAAGTGAAGGGGGAGTCTAAGTTGATGAAGACAAGGCACAAACAATTACTAAATGGCTATTCCCAACCTGATCTACTAATGTCCAAAGCTTTTAAGGACTAGCTTTATTCCATCAATGCTTCATTAAGAACTTCAGTACCATAGTAGCTCCTTTAACCAAGCTGTCAAAGAAGAACGTTGAGTTCAAGTATAGAGTAAAAGAGCATAAGAGCTTTGGTAAGGTGAAGGAGAAGTTGACCATTACCCCTGTCCTTACCCTGCTCAACTTCAATAAGGTGTTTGAATTAGAGTATGATGCATTTAGAGTGGGAATATGCACTATACTAATGCAAGAAGGTTAACCTTTTGCCTATTTTAGCAAGAAACTATGAGAAGCCACACTTAATTACTTGGTGTATGACAAAGAATCTACTCCTTGGTCTAAGCTTCAATAGCTTAGCAACATTACTTGTTACTAACATAATTTGTAATGTACATTAACCATAAGCAGTTAGGGTACATGAAGAACCAGCCCAAGTTGTTTAAACAACAAGCTAAATAGGTCAAGTTTATAGGGGGAGTCTCTCATATGGTGAAGTATAAAAATGGTAAGACCAATGTGGTAGTTAATAATCTATCCAAGCAACATACCCTCCTAACTGACATACAAACGAGGTTGCTTAGATTATCATTGATCAATAGCTTATATGTTAAGGACCCACACTTCAATCCAATTTACATGCAGTGTGAGGAAGGATAAATTATTGATGACATCATAAGGAGGATAAATACTTATTTCAAAAAGGCAAGCTGTGTATATCGACTTGTTCTATGCAAAAATTGTTGGTGCATAAAGTTCATGAAGGTAGACTATCTGGTTACATTAGTAAGAAATGGACGCTTGAGCTGTTAAAGTCAATGTTTGTCTAGCTAAGGATGTTAAAGGATGTATACATGGTCCTAGGGAGGTATGCTACCTGTAGAAAAGTAAAAAGCCAAGCTGAATAAGGGCCTTATGTACCATTACCCATCCCATCCAAGCTATGATCCAAACTAAGCATAAACTTTGTAGTCAACTTACTAAGAACGTCCCAAGGGAAGGACTCCATCATGGTGGTTATAAACAAGTTCAGTAAAATGGTACACTTTATGCTGTGTAACTAAATTAACAAAGCTTCAATTATCTCTTTTCTCTTTTTTGTAAGGAGTAATCAAGTTGCATGAAGTACCAAAGCTGATAGTGTTTGATAAGGATCCTAAGTACCTTAGCCATTTTTAAAAGAATTTATGAAGGAGCCTTAGAACTAATCTCTTGTTCTATACGTCATGCTATCTACAAACAAATAGACAGATCGAGATCATCAACTGAATTCTACATACCTTACTCTAAGTTGCAGTTAAAAGTAATCAAGCAGATTGGGACTTGTACTTACCCATAGTTGATTTTTCCTATAACAAAATAGCCTATAATGCTAAGGCTAAGTAACCTTTTAAAATTATCTATAGTTTCAATCCCAACCTTCTACTTAACCAAGCATCCTTATTGAGCTTCCTAGAACATTCGACTTGTGTAAACCGATTTGAAGCCATTGCAGCCATTCATCAAAAGGTGATAGATCACCTAACTCAAGTTGCTACCAAAATCGAAAGGAGAGACCAAGAACGAAAGATCAAAGAGTTCCAACCTGGATGTAGATTCATCTGAGTAAAGATTGGTTTATGAATCTAAGGAAGAGCAAGTTGTCTCCTACGGCAAACAAAACATTTAAGGTTGCTAAGAAGATAAACTAAAACGCTTATAGGGTGTCACACCCCAAGAATGATAAAGTCGTAACAGTCCGCCCGTGTACACCAATCTATGATAGAAGCGATCTACTCAGTTGCTATCATAGACTTGACATACACAAGGCACATGCAACAAAACAACTTTGAAGCATATTTAGTTCAACGGCTAAAGTAAATAGAGACATTTGCTTCATATATTTATTTGAAAAAAAATAGAAGTTTGTTTAATATAATTCCTTAGAAAAATATTTGAAATTTTTGTACAAGAAAATTAGTAAAAGAATCCAAATTTTTTTTTAACAATAAATACAATATTATAAGCTAGCCTGTATCATTTAAATGGCCTAGTTAACTTAAAGATAACACGAGAATATTCTAATCTATTTGCTCCTTACTCTAGACCCGTTGTTGATCTTTTGCGCGCTAAAGGAATGGGTAGTCTTAATGTTTATCTTCTAAGATCTGTAGAAAAACTATGGGGATACGAGTAACCACTACCCAATAAGGGGACGAGGATGCAGACGGAAGCATACATAACACAACAATCAAGTAGGGCTATCATTGAGTTAGTTGCTATTCGATCCATTGTGAAGTTAGAGAAATTGTGCTCGCTCTAACTTGGGTTGAGAAGTTTTAACAAGATAAAACTCTAGTAAGAACTCAAGTAAAAGGTACCATACACCAAATAAACCTTAGTACATATGTTATTTTGACCTTCTACTTAATCTTCTACTAAGGTTTATTGGTAGTATGGTACCTTTTACTTAAGTTCCTACTAAAGTTTTAACTTATGTTTCATATTAGATAGAGTTTCTATACAACTTTCCACTAAGGTCTCCTAGGCTTAGAATACCTTCAACTCAAGTTTCTACTATTGTAATTTTATAGTCAACTTAATTAGGAAAGCTTCTACAATACCTTCTACAAGTTAACAATTTGCACGAGCAACTACAAAAACTTTTACAAAACCTTCAACAACTACCAAGTTATCTAGAGCTTTTTGCCCCAATTCACCAAAATACTCTATTTTCACACTTTTCTCTACTTTATTAATGCCCAACCTTGTCAGAACTCCATCGATATTGACTCACGTAGTTTGAAAACTCATCCACATCAACATGCAAAACTTGAAATTTAACCAAAAATGAATGTTAAACAAACCTATTGAACTAATGTACCTAAAAAACATATACTAGGTTAAGAAATCATGATTTTAGGGTGAATAAAATTTATGTACAACAATTAAAATCTTTAATTTACTATTGATTTCTAAGTATCTTTAACAAAAATAATCAATTTATTAACTTAGTGAAAAATTCCTATAAGCATTTGAGTAAAATCATCAAGTTTAGCTTCAAAAAACTTGGCTTTAAGTAAAATCTCCTATTTCTAATTCAAAATTAAGATCAACATATTGCGTGTAATAGATATTCACTAAAAAAAAAATGTTTGGTGGTCAAATTTAAAGAAAATATGTTGCAAAATAGTGAATTTCTTATAAATCTCAACTTATCTTTTTCTTTTTTCATAAATGACAAAAATTTCCCCAAATAAAACAATAAGTTTTTGTAAAAATTATTATGTAGCAATATTATATATGATGTAGGATGTTTATAGAAAAATTTTGGTAAAAAAACTATATCATTCAGGTTTCTAAAAACCAAAACAAAAATCAATCCCCAATAATCCATTTTGTAATGGTAATATATGACAAGCAAGAGATTTACAAAAATAATAATTTTCACGAATATAAGCTTAAGATTATGTAAGAATAAATTTTTCTAGAATTTTTAGATAAAATTTGATATTTTTAATGAATTTTTGAAAATCAAGTGCAAAGCCGAACTAATTAGTGCAAGAGATCTCGGTGGTCAACAATGGTAGTGGTTTTGTCAACTCAAAAGGGTGTTAGGTGGACGTCCAAGTGGTGGTGGCCACTTGTCGTCATGTTACTCCTAAGTTTGAAAACCTTAATCTCGTAGATTATCGCATAATTTGTCCTATTTTCTTTAAATTCCTAAGTTTTCCAAATAGTTGCTTCAATTTCCTCACAAATTTTTTATGATTTGTAAGTGCCTAAAGAGTGTACATAAAGTAGGTAAAGAGTTTTTATTGTGATATGATCAGTAGTAGGAGTTGATACATAGAAGGCATGTGTAAAGTATTTTAAATTTCCTATGGCAAGTGGTTTTATAAAACCACATGCAAATGTTATGGGCTCTTATGGTTTTTGTATACAAAATCATGTGTATTCATGGTTTTTCTATTCATGGTTTTCTAAAATCCATGGGTTATATCCATGGTTTCGTAAAACTATGTGCTCTTTTTTATTTATTATTTTTTATACACATTTTATTATATTTATTACCTTATATTAGTTTTAATCTTTACATGAAATTTCTACTAAATCTTCTACATCATAAGCTTAGTTACTTATACTCTATTATTATTATTATTATTATTATTATTATTATTATTATTATTATTATTATTATTATTATTATTATTATTATTATTATTATTATTATTATTATTATTATGTTGTTGTTGTTGTTGTTGTTGTTGTTGTTGTTGTTATTGTTGTTTATTTATTTATTTATTTATTTTATTTTTAATAACATTTACTAATTTTCTTATTTATTTAATTCACCATTAAGTTCCCTTTCTATTCTACATCGATTTTCAATATTCTGAAATTTTACGAAATAAATGAGTTAGTTTTATCGTTTCAATTTATACTAATATTTTAATATTTCGTTTCAAGATTTAAATTTATAATCTCTTTAACTGACTCTTGGGGTCCTATGATCGACTTCAACCCTAAACGAATTGATTACGTGAATATTCTAAATTTGAGAGTTTTGAATCCTTCTATTGTAGTTAGTTAATTTATATATATATATATATATATGTGTATGTATGTATATTTTGTAGTTATCATTTCTAAGTGTTGTGACTTGTTGTTTTATTAAATTTTTATATTACCAATTTATGTATGAGATCTTGTTAAATTGGATAATAAATTTCATAGTTTTCTCACTTTGGCAATTAATAACCAAATTTTAAAAATATTTTTAACTTTTAACTTGCATTATTATTTTATAATTCTATTTTAAATACCTAGATTCTCTAAATCATTCTTTTTTTTTTTCTTACTTTATGGTCCTGACATATCTTTTGAGTTACAAATGGGAAATTTTTACAAACATCCTCAATTTTGATACTAAGGTCTTATTTGCTAGATTGTGAGTCTCACATGGAGTAGACTTGTGGAACGGGTATGGAGTTCCCAACTCCTTTAATGTTGCTGACCTTAACCCATGCATCCTTAAGGATAGTCATTATAAACCAAGATAGATTTGATCCCAAATCTCAAGCAGTTTAGAGGGGATGTTATGAATCGTGGACCAATTATACTATCCCAAGCCCGTTGACTTATCATTATGGTTCGCTAAGTTCTCCAACCCTAACTCACTATAAAAGAAGCCAAGATCCTCCATGCCTACCTACTAGAGTACTCAAGATATTATGAGCAAATGACAATCTCTTGGGTAAAGGAACTTGATACGGCTACTGAGGTCACCTAGAATTAGAGTTATCAGTTATCAACTTGTTTGGATCCTTAGTGGGAACGTGGTCAACATTTCGACCAATTAAACTAGACAAGATACCAACCTGACTAATTTGGCTCAACAACAAACATTATGTTCCCGACCTCTGCTTAAGACTATCACTTGCTGACTAATCACTTTCTTACTATCCAGAAGCTCACCCTACAACATCTGAGAATACAAAATGAGCTATCAAAATGTGTCCCTTAACTTTTTTGACATTGTACTATAGTACAGAATATTCCCTTTGTTTCTATCTCAAATTTACTCTTTGTAGTCCATTTTTAGCATAGTATCCACTTTAGTAGACTGATGTAACCTAATAGTTACCTTAAATGAGTGATATAAATGCCCATTGATGTAATAGCCGTACATCATCATCAGTAATAGTATTCTCCATTGTCTTTAACCATGAGCTTATGTTTCCTTATGATTCAAGCTCAAGTTCACTCTTATTTAGCTCCTTCTTAAGTGAGAGCTAGTGGTAAGTAACCTTAAGAGTAGCTTGTGAGTAATATTAAGTCAATCTTTAGTTTATGTGGAACACCTTAGTGTGTCATATTCGAGTGTTGGTACACGAAACCAACTTAGCCTTCAACTATAATGTGCCTTTCAAGGTGTTTCAAGGCTTAGATCCACTCTTGATAGGCTCGCTTGTGTTCATCTACGTTAGAAGCCCTATCCAGGCCATAAGGTGCCTTACCAAGTAACATAAAAAGAAATCCCAAGGATCAAGTTGGCTCATCTCATAGAAAGGAGAAAGAAGACAATTTGGTAAAGAAAGAGTATTACAATTTTGTGGAGTTTGATACTAAGTAAGAATCAAAGACTAATGATGAACTTAAAACTAAGTTTAAGGTAATGGAGAAGCAAAAGCAACGTGAGAATCTAGTGATGGCATAGAGTTGGAAGAAGAGATCGCTACAAAGTGTAAAGAGGGTCCTAATGAATGTATAGAGGTTGAAAATGAGGAAATCTCTAGTGAATAGGATTTACAAGAAAACTTCAAAGAGAAGAGAATGGAAATTGATGATGTAGAGGGGGAAGAATGTAAAGAGAATGATATGGTGCAAGATGTAGAAAGAAGAATTAGACGAGTTATATCGTCCTCCAAAATTAAAAGATCCTAGATTTTTTACACTTCCATGTTCCATTTATAATAGATATTTTCTAAGAGTCTTCATGGACGTTGGTGCATCGAATAGCTTAATATTCAATATATCAATGAGAGGGCTTAGATTGGAGGAAAAGTTGCAAGGATTTAGGTACTACATTCGATTTATTGATAAATTAGTGAAGATATCTCTAGGTTTGGCTACAAATGCTATTGTGTGAGTAGTCAATTGTCACTTCCCTATAGACTTCATACGAAATGACATGCAAGATAATAAGTAGCCTTTGATTTTGGAATGGTTGCTCTTAGCCATTGTTGGAGCATTCGTGAATGTGAGAGAAAGAGTTATCATTTTGAGATGCAGAGAGAGGAAGATTACACTCCAAGATAAAGAATGACTAAAGGAATAAGGACGAAGGAACATTGTTTAGATCTAAAAGTTAAATTTGAAAAGGAAATTCATGTTAAGAAGAAGAGCTTAGGATCTATGATTAGTGATTGGGGTACTATAAGAGGAGAATCCTAATGATATGAACTACCATGAGGTCACAAGAAAGTCGAGTTGATATCTTTAAGACAAGTGTTTAGGAAGAGTAACCAACCCATTTCTATTTTCCTTTCATGCACTATTTGTAAAACTTATATGCACCTTACCCATTTTATGTTTGTAATACTTACATTTTCTTATTTTACACTTTTTCCTGTTAATTTGCACTCCTTTAAGTCATGGTGTTTTCCTCATTTCATTTTGTACTTAGACTTCTTCAATTATTGGCATTATTCAAATTTCAAATTCTATCCATAACAACATTAAAAAATCATCTCTCTTCAGTTTTATGCTTATCACTACTAAAAGAGCCTGGTTAGGAGCTAAGATAGAGAGATCATTGCATAAATTACTAAGTTGATACTTCATTTACTATGAGAAAGCTAAAGGAATGATTCCTAATGACACATTTGAGAATAGTTTTTTTTTTCCCCTTTTATTTTTTCAATATTGGATACACTTTTATCCCTCTCTCTTTATACAATAACAAAAAGAAGACTCATCCCCAAGAGAAGGACTACAGACTTGTAAAATTAGTAGCATTGTTCCAAACATAATCTTTAGATTTACATTCCTTTTCTTTTTTAGTTAACTTGTGTCAATATAAAAAAAAAATTCCCCTTATTTTATTTTATTTTATTTATTAGTACCTCTATTGTGATTTTATTTCCTTGTGTGTACTTTTTGTTTGATTTTGGTATACAAATATTGATTCAAAATTTTAGGTAAATGGATGCTTATATTATGGTATTAAGTTTTCTATGGAAAATTAATTCAAATTAATGTTTGGAGATGTATATAAAATGTGACATTTAAGAGAAGGTTTAAAGTTGATATATTTTGTCTTTGAGATGGTGTCATTTGGACGTACATCTCCATGAGGTTAATTTTATTTTATTATTATTATTATTATTATTATTTTGCAATACATAGGGATTAATTAAAATAATGTTGCTATGTGAAATATTCTATTTTGTTATAGGTAAAAAGATAATAACAAGGAGGGTTTGGGGATTATAAGTTAAAAAACTAGCGATTAAAAAAATTGAATGTAATTTATAAGTACCTTTAAGAAAATGTTATTGAGGAAGTATATAAAGCAAGTTGTCAAAATGTACTCAAAATGCTATGTGCTTTTTGTAGAGATAAAGGTTAAATGGGAAAAGATAATGTTTAAGTTGTTTAGAGTATACAAAATTACATTACATTTATTTCTATTATAGAGAAAGAAAAGTTCCTTTTATTCTTATGAGATAATTACTTGGTTATTTTAGTTGGTTATATTAATTGTGTTTTACATTTTAGATAATGAAAATGCCTGGTTGTCTTTTCTCTTTTTCTTCTTCCATTTGCCTTGATGCTTTCATCGTCACCCTCCATGCTCAATCTATAATCAAAAGTTATGTCTAAGGTTGTCTTATTTTTGAAATTATATGAATTTATTTTCTTATTCAAACTTAATATGGACTCACAATTGTCAACTTATTGTTATACTAACAATTTTAAAAACAATAAACTAAGAAGCGTTAGCTTTTACTTTCCTTAATATGTATAAACATTTACAACTTATTCACTTCACTGAATGGAATGAGAAAGGAATGTAATTAGAATTCTTAAGGAATGTAATAAGGATGTAATAAATGTTACTTTGTTTAGTTGGATTAACAAACAACTTAAGAATAGATACGTAATAGAATTTTAATAACTAAAATACCCTTGATTTTTCTTAAGTAATTCTAAAGTAATAGGTGATAGTGGTGGAAATTAAGTGTGGAGACAGAGGCAGTAGTAATGATGGTGGTCGATGGGGGTAGCGGTGATTGATGGTGGTAGCAATGATTGGGGTAGTGGCTTGAAGGGAGGGTGAAGGTAGTTTCGACAATGGTAATGATAGTAGTAGTGGTGATGATAGTGGTAGTCAAAAGTAATGGTGGCAGTAGCAACGACAGTAGCGATAGTGGTGGCAATAAAGTGATGGTGATGACAGTAGTGTGATGTTAACAGTATTGGTGGTTGGTAGTAGTGGTTGGTGGTGACGGTGGTTGGTAGTAGTGGTTGGTGGTGACGGTGGCAATGATGGTAGGTAGTGGTTGCATAGCAGTAGCGATAGTAGTATTGGTGGTAATGGTGGTGATAGCAGTGGTTGGTGGTAGCGATGGCAATGGTGGTAGCGGTGACGGTGGCAATTACAGTAGGTGATGGTTGCAGTGGCAGCGACGGTGACTATGATGTTGGTAGTAGTGGTGGTAATAGTGGTAGTAGTAGTGGTGGTAATAGTGGTAGTAGTAGTGGATAGTGGCAATGATATTAATAGTGGTGGTTATCGGAAAAAATGTAAAATTTTGTGAGAAATTTGGTTGAGTCATGTAATAGGAATTCCTAAGGAATTTCAATTCGGAGATAAAAAACCAAGTAAACGCTGTAATAAGGATTCAATTCCCCTCAAGTGAATGAGGCATTAGTTGTAATTTTGTATTTCCTTTTTCCCATAGTCAAAAAATGAGAAGATGGTTTCTCAAAGTAAAATTTTATTGTTCAAGCAATGATTTTTGGATTAATTTAGATTTGGTAAATGTGTAGGGGGGGGGGGGGGGGGGGAGGGGGGGGGTGTTTTAATGGACATGGGAATATTTGCAATTATAGTATGTCAACAAATTAACATATATTTCTATATATTTGCTAATTTAAAAAACGTACTAGCTTTTTTTCTAAAGACTTATGTTACATGGATGAATATTGAGATTTCATAATGTCAATATTATATAATAAAGAAAAATGTGGTATAGGAAGTTGAACCTGGTTATGAATGTAAAAATTGATTAACAAATATATTATAAAATATTTTCATTATTTTTTAATTATTATATAATTATTTTTAAAATTTTTATTGTTATTTTATAATTTCAGTATATGAATCTATATATAAATATTTCCATGCAAACTATCACCTTATAAAAGTTTGGTTATTTATTATTTTTATTTCCCTAAGGATTATTCTCAAGAGATTTTTTTTTCTTTTTAAATATGTAATGTCATTTTCCATAGATAATTTTGTTTTGCCACATAAAAAATAATCAAATTAATATCCCATTCATTATTTATGCAAGATAATTTTATGATGAAAAATACTAAATATAATTAATAATATTCATTTTCAATAAAAGATGTTTTTTTTTTCTCGATAATTAACTACAAATATTCATTAACTAATAAAAGTATTGTTTACATAACAAAAGAAGGGCATCCCCTTCTATCCCACAAACTATCCAATAAACACAAAGAATAGTTAATGCTAAAATCTGACAAACAAACTTCCGATTAAAACTTAGGAACAAAATCAATAAAGACACAATCCAACTTGGCCTTCAAACCTTCTTTCGTTGGCTTATCTATAGCATCATTTGTTCCTCTATTTACCTTGTTAATAACTATATGAGCAAAAAACGTGATTAGATGCTTAAAATTTGTAAGAATGGAATCACAGATTTCTAAGTCCACATTCGAATTTTGAAGCCAAAACAATAATTGTTGGGAGTTAATCTCACACAAAACTTTCTCTACCCCCAGGTTTTTTGCTAGTAATAATCCCTTTTTGAGCATATATAGTTCAAACTCCAAAGGTGAGAGATTTTTCAAAGTCCAATATACCCATCCCAGTACTAACCCTTGAGAATTTCGGCAAATTGCCCCTACACCTTAGATCTTGCTCCCTTCTGCAATTATACCTTCATTATTTATCCGAACTCATACTTTATTAATTTGTGTCGACATTAGACTTATACATATGCTAATGACTGCAACTTATTTTTGCGGATTGTGCACCACCATTCATTAGCTTCACTTTTAACATTTGAGAGCATGGCAATTTAGCTTGATCTAACTAAAAAACCCTATTATTTCATTCTTTCCATATTCCTTTAATCATAAAGAGAAAAGTAGTTTCCCTCTAAGCCACATGGAAACCCGATTTTTCTTTAATTTCTTACAACAACTCTTCATCCATTGTAAAAGCTCCCTAAAAAAGCACTACTTGGATGGAATAGAAAACCCAGGTTCACTCCATAAATTATGGCTCCATTGGCAAGGAACAAAAATATGCTCAATGGAATTTTGTTCTAAATGACATAAAGGACACAAATGTCGAAGGTGAAACCCTCTTCAGTTAAGGTTGTCCCTAGTTACAAGGCTACTATGACATAATCTCTGAAGTAGAAATTGAATATTTGGTGGAGTAAGTACCTTCTAAATCCACATCAAGTCACCCTCCATTTGTGTTAGCTCCTCTGTACTTCTTAGCTAAGCATATACTGATTTTGATGTTAATTCACCATCAATTTCGTATAGCTATCTACAGCAGTCTAACATGTCTCATTCAAATTCTAGAAAAAGGTTCTCCAAGTGGCTTCATATCTCCTCATCTAATGGGCATCCAACTACTTCCTCCTTCCAAGTAACTTAATTCCCTTAAACTTCATTGAGTAATACATCTTACACGTGCTTTGTAGGAGGTCCATACACCCAACTGCCCACTCGATATCTACCATTCCAAATGTCTACCTAAAACAGAGCATTTGCTTCATTTCTTACTTTCATGTGTATATGCCTCTCCAGCCACTCCACAGCTTTATGTAGCTTATTATACAAATGGGAATCCTTCCTCACTTTTCTACATGAATTATCAATTTTATACCTCTTTATGAGATTAGTCTAGAGGAGATTCTTCTTTTTAAGACTAAATGCTACTTTGGCAAAGTTTGCTTGATTTCGTCTTTGAATCCATCATCCCTCATCTTCTTTTTTCCTTTGGCCTTTTAATTTTTTATCATTTCACCCAATGGATCTTCTCGATCTCTTCCGTTGAACCTTACAAAAAATCACAATGGATCTTCTTAGCTCTTTTGGTGAATCTACATAGTAATTAACTATGCTCTTTAAAGACGTGGATATTAGGATTCTTCGTCTTGCCATGCTAAGTAACTTAGGCTTTTAACCTAATAGCTTGGTTCTTGGTTTTTCTAAGATGAAGTTCCCGTCAACATTGTTTAGCCTTCTATCTTCCTTAACGAGAACACTAAGATATTTCCTAAGATTAGCATGAAAGTGCATACCAAATATACCAGCAATTTTCTATTTTGATCCACTATCCAAAGTTCGGGAAAAAATAATATAGGATTTCTCGTAGTTTACTTTCTAACTAGATAACATACAAAAGAAATCAATGACTTTCTTTATTTGGATTGCATTTTACTCCAATGCCTCTCCCATAAGTAAAAGATCGTCTACAAAGAATAGACAAGATAACCAAATATTTGTGCCCCATATTTTTAGCGGTCTCTTACTCCCTTTAACCACTTAAGAGGAATAAGCTTGATTAGCATCTCTACAGCTAAAATGAACAAGTAAGAAGATAGTGGGTCTCCTTGTCTTAGCTTCCTACTTAAATAGAAAAGCATTGTCATGGCACCATGAAAAAGGATCTAATCGAGTTATACTCAAGCAAGAACTGATGAGCTTCAATCAACTTCTTGGAAATCCTAAACTGTTCAATGCATAGACGATGAAGTTTTACTCCATCCTATCATAAGCCTTTTCCAAATTCAGTTTGATCATCATTCCTCTCCTTCTGCCATTCCCCTTTCCTAAGGTATGGAAAACTTCATGGAAGACTGTATAATTGTCTTTCGTTGAGCCTTTAAGGATGAAACTTGCTTATTATAGACTAACCAAGTCATTTAGCAACAATTAGATCTTATTTACCAAGCATTTACTAGTTTCTTTGTATAAGGTTGTACATAAACTCATGGGTTTAAAATCCCTTACTTTGTAAACACCAACAATTTTCGGAATCCGCACAATAAAGGTCTTGTTCAATTCTTCTAACATAACTCCACTTGTTAAGATACCACTTATTGTGTCATAAACCATGCCTTCTACTATCTCCTAACACGATTTATAGAACTTTGCATATAGACCATCAACTCTTGGTAATTTATGGTTTCTTATACATTAAAGGCCTTTCTTAATTTCTTCATTAGATCACTCCTTTTCTAGCTCCCTCATCTTGATGCCTTTAGGGTCAGATACATAGAGAAGCACTACAATGAAGCAAACAAAAAAAAAACAGGGAAAAAGTTAGAAAAGTCTAAGTGGCTATTGAATGGATATAAAGCACCACTTAATCCTATTCGGCCTACAATCAACAGGATATGACACACCGGTTCAAACTAAAGGGTCACTCGCTACTACTCCTTGCTAAAGAAAATAGATAAGAGCTGAATAATAATGAGAATACTAAGGTTGCTCAACGTGAATAATTCTATATTGATTAGTCAACTGTCTACATACAAGAAAGTGGGGGTTTATATACCCATCCACTAGGATTACTTTACATGTATGAAAAGATTAAAGGGTATTCTACAATTAAGTTACATAAAACATACTAAAAGGGGTAAAATAGACAAGGAATATTCAGTATAGAAAAGAAAGAATCATTCTGAAAGATTGTGTTTAGAAGACAGGTGTTACTTAGTGGTTGGACATTAGGAATACAATACAGGGTAAGCGGGAGTAAGAAACCATTGCAATTAGGGCCTAACTTGATTTAAATCAAGTCAGGAGCCAATTAGTCTAGTAAAGAAGTCAGTTGAATTAAAGTTAGACGCCTGTGGTTGGTTGGGGAGCTCGGCTCACTAGTCCTGGGCTATTTTCTGGAATAAGACTTTGTTGTTGGGTAAGAGCATATTTGACACATGTGAGGATATGATAGATAGGTCGACAGGAGATTAGTTTGGCATAGGAATCCCCATCTCAACTTTGGTTTTGAGCTAATATTTTCCGTGCAAGTCCTTGGAGTCCTCTAACTTAGTTGTGAGTGATTGGTCTAAGGGCCTGATTCTTATCATCTGCCTGGGGGTCGAAAGATTTGCCCTTAAATCTAGAGTAGTTTCTACTTCTTCTTTTGGGATGTACGCAGGGTCTTCTTTTGCTGGTTGGTAAGAGATTAAATCAGACATATTGAAAGTGGAAGAAACACTGTAGTTATTAGGCAACTCAATTTAGTAAGCGTTGCGGTTGATCTTCTTTAGGACTTTGAATGGACCATCAGCTTAAGTAGATAGCTTGTTCTATCTCAAGTGTGGGAATCTTTCTCAATTGAGGTGTATCTATACTAAGTCTCCTAGGTGGAAAGAAATAGTTTGGCTACCAATTTCTTACTATCTCTAATTGAATTTGGCAATCTTCCTAGTAACAGATTGGTGTAGCTCATGCAATTTTTAGGCTCGATTAACTTTAGCTTAACTCTCTTCAATAACTGTTAGGGTACTAATCATATCTAGGGGAATAAGGCCATAGATGACCTCGAATGGGGTCTTCCCAGTAATGTTATGGACAGTTCGGTTGTATGTAAACTCCACAACTAGTAGGCACAGATCCTAATCCCTCAAGTTCTTTCCTACAACAGCTCTGAGTAGATTACTTAACGTTCTATTTACCACTTCAGCTTGGCCATTAGTCTGAGAGTGGCAACTAGAGATGACTACAAGTTTAATTCTAAGTCTTTTCTAAAGAGTCTTCTAAAAATAGCTCAAAAATTTTATGTCCTAATCTGAGACAATAGTCTTCGGTACCCTATGTAATCGGACAACTTCTTACAAAAACGAATCAACAATATATAAAGCATCATTAGTTTAATGGCATGGAATGAAATGCGCCATCTTGCTGAAGCAGTCTACTACAACAAAGATAAAATCTTTCCCTCTAGATTTTCGGGGCAATCCTAAGATAAAGTCCATGTTGAGGTCGGCCCAAGGTAAGGTTGGTTTTGGCTGTAGCTTCTATTCTTTATGGGGTTCTCTTTTCCTCTTAACTCTCCTGCACACTTCACAACTATTAACTACTAACTACCTTGTGGGCATCCTTGGCCAGTAAAAGTTCTCCTTCAATAGACTAACGATTTTGACCTCCCCAAATTATCCTGATAATCGGATAGCCTTCCTTAAGATAATGCCCCTTAACAGCAATTCCATTCCTGTATTGTTCTAGGTTATGACCGAAATAAGGATCATGAGCGTACTATTCTGTAACGAGTGAGAATCCCAATAATTTAGTCTGTAAAGTGGTTAGCAAGGTTTGCCAACGTGACAAAGTATCAGCAACTACATTCGTACTTCCTTTCTTGTGTTGAATGATGAACGAGAAACCTTCCATAAATTCTAACTACTTGGCTTACCTCTTCGAAAGCTTATTTTGACTCCCTAGATGCTTCAAAGACTCATGATCTATATAAATAACAAACTCTCATAGTAACAAATAATGTTGCCAAACAGTAAGGGCTCGGTAAAGAGGGTACAATTCTTTTTCGTATACAAAATAGTTCAGGGCAGGATCATTAAGCTTCTCGCTATGGTAGGCGACAGTTCATTACTCTTACATTAGGACAGTACCGATTCCTACTCCTGATGCATTGCATTCCAATTCAAAAGGTTTGTCAAAATTTAGTAACGAAAGGACAAGTGCCGAGGTGAGCTTTTCCTTAATTTCCTTAAAGCTTTGCTCAGCTCAATTGTTCTACCTAAACCCTTTATTCTTCTTTGTTAGCTCAGTCAAGGGAACGACTATGGTACTAAAGTTTTTGATAAATCACCTATAGAAATAAGTTAAGTTATGAAAGCTTCAAACCTCAGTGACATTGTTTGGTGTTGACCACTCAAGAATAGCTCTGATTGTCTCCTCATCTGCCTGAAGTCGTTCCCCTGACACCACAAACCTTAGGAAGATCAGCTCTTTCTAGCAGAACGTACATTTCTTCACATTTCCATACAACTTCTCAGTTGGCAAAATGTCAAATACTTCATGAAGATATTGAACATGGTTATTTAAGTTAGCATTGTATACCAATATACCATCAAAGTACACGACCATACATTTTCTAATTAAAGGGCACATTACATGGTTCATCAACCTCATGAATGTGCTCGGTGCATTAGTAAGTCTAAATGGCACAACCAACCATTCATAAAGTCCATGCTTAGTCTTGAAGGTAGTCTTTCATTCATCCCTCGGCCTCATGCAAATTTGGTGGTAGTCACTTTACAAATCAACCTTAAAAAATATCTTAGCGTCATGAAACTCATCTAATATGCCATTGAGCCTTGGTATTAGGTATCTATACTTGACAATAATTCGATTGATTACTTAGTTATTAATGTATACGCGCCATGTCCCATTCTTCTTAGGGATGAGTAGAGCTAATACAATACGAGCTCATACAATACGAGCTCATACTCTCCCTTATATATCTTCGCTTTATGAGTTTGTCCACCTGTCTTTTCAACTCGACAGCCTGCTTAGGGTTTATCTTGTATAGAGGTTGGTTTGGTAAGGTGGTGTTTAGTTGCAGGTCAATATAATGCTTAATGTCTTAGACTAGAGGCAATCCTCTAAGTAGTTCTTCAAGGAACATATCAAAAAACCATTTAGCAAGCTTCAGATTTCATTAGGGATATCCTCTAAATCTCTCATTTCCAGCAATCTTCTAACTAACAGAAACATATGTTCCTTAGCCTTTTCAGCAATTCGGAGCTCTCTTCAGCTCATCACTAAGGCATTCTTCTTACTAGCTCAAGTGAGCTAATTGTGGGTTTCATTTACTTGGGACAGAATCAAAGTTTGCAACACAATCTTCTTTCTATCCTTAACAAAGGCATAGGTGTTCTTATACTCATTGTGAGTAACACATCAGCCAATAACCGAAGTCCTCCAAGTATTAGATGTGAAGCTCCTATAAGGATGACATTGCATATTACTTTATCCTTATATACACTCCCAACACTAAATGGTACTGTCATTTGTTCAGTTATGTGCAAAGCACCCTTATTATGAAGCCAATGTAACTTATAAGGTCGAGGACGCTTTGAGGTCAGCAGACCTATCCTCTACACAAAGGACTATGCAACAACATTGGTACAATTTCCTTCATCCACAATGATCATACATAATTGGCCTATGATGGTATAGTTGGTATATAATAGATTCTCCTTTTGGTCCTCCTTAGAGTTCGGCAAAGAACTCAATACTTATCTCAAGATTAGGGTCATCACTTTTCCTTGGTCGATATAGATATAAGTATCTTCTTCCTCTTTATCTTTGGGTTTTCCAACATCCTCTTCTTTCTTGGAATCACTCTCGTCGGTGCTATCCACTACATCTCCTTGGAGCACCATGACGCGTTGGGTCGGATACTCAGTAGCTATATGTTCGAAGCCCAAGCATTTAAAGCATTTTACCTCGTTAGTCTTCGTTTAGAGGTCTGCCCTTTCTCATATATCTTTAGGGTCGGCTTAACCTCGGTTCGACCTGGCTGATCGGCTTGGCCTTGCTAGCTTACTCGATTGTCATCAGATCAGTCGTTCTTATTCTTAGCCTTGTATAGCCTCCTCAACTTCACTTAAATAGGTCGGTGTAGAGCTAAGGGTCAAGAGAAGGTTGACCCAAGTTAGCTCAAAGTACATTTCCTCTATTTTTTTACCTTTTGTGTTATTTTTATCACCTCTTCCAAGGTATAAAACCTTTGTACTTCCACACTGTGGCGAATTTCATATTGAAGTCCAGAAATGAACCTCAACACGGTGCAAGCCTCGGGTTCTTCTACATCAACTCGAATCATTAACATTTAGACCTCTCTTACATAGTCATCAACAAATTGGTTCCCTTGGCAAAGCTCTTGCAACTTTGCAAATGTATCTTGCAGGTAGGTCTTAGGTATAAATTTACCTCTTAACAATCTTTTCATCTCATCCCAAGTTCTAACACCTCACCTTCTATCTCTTATTTTGGTTGCATTCTGATTTTTCCACCATATAGTAGCAAACCTAGTAAACTTTAGTGCAATAAGTCAGATCTTAATAGTATCTGTATACACATAGCATTCAAACACCTTTTCCACCTTCTATTATCGCTCTGAGTATTCATATGCATCACTACTTCTATTGAAGGGCGAGATTTGAACCTTAACATTGTCTAACCTTCGAGGAACTCAATGTCCCCATCCCTATGGTTAGTAATAGTTAGCTTCTTCTTCTTCCTCCCTAAACTTTTCAACATCCAACTCCTCACCATCTTCCTCAATCTCCTCTAACTCCATTCTTTGTCTAGCAGCTTGGTCTACTACTCTTCTAGCTTATTGTGGTCAAACTGGGCGATTGGTTCGATTGTCTTGGCCATGGTGTCTCTGAGAGGCATTTTCTGGTATGTTATGGTGTTGTATACCATGGGGTTATTGTTTGTTAACTTGTATTAGTGTGATTAAACTCTTAACAAGATTGATCAATCTGTTAAGTTTGTCATCAATTGACTCTGGAGTGTTATTACCATTATGACTATGACCAAGTTGAGCACCGCTACTTTGGTCACCAGTAACTCCCTAAACACTCGAATCTAATATGGTGTAATACCTCTTGGATAGATTAATAGCTCACTAACAGCTTTAATACCTAATAATCACTCGAATAGAATGGTAGCAAACTTTCTATGTTCTCGTAATGAAAAACAAAGTAATTATGAAACTACACTTACACATACACATTGCAGCAACTATGGAAGGAACACAACAACCACTAATAGTAAGGTAAACTTAAACTTCACTGTAACTTCACACATTTCCTAATGAAACCATACTCTGATACCAGCAAAGCTGATGCGTCTTTAGGGTTGGACACATGAAGAAGCACCACAACGAAGCAAACGAAAAACAAACAAGAAAAAAGTTAGCAAAGTCGGGACGGTTACTAAATGGATAAAAAGCACCACTCGATCCTACTCAACCTACAATCCGTCAGATATAACACACTTATCTGAATTGAAGAGTTACTCGCCATTACTCCTTACGAAAGGGAATAGATAATAGCTGAATGATAATGAAAACACTAAGGTTGCTCAATGTGAATAATTCTGTATTGATTAGTTTATTGTTTGCATACAAGAAAGTAGGGGTTCATATACCTATCTACTAGGGTTACTTTACATGTATGAAATGACTAAAGGGTATTCTACAAGTAGGTTATATAAAACATACTAAAAGATGTAAAAGAGACAAAGAATATTCAATACGGAAAAGAAAGAATCATTTTAGAAAGTTATGTTTAGAAGACACATATCGCTTGGTGGTTGGATATTAAGAATATGATATAAGGTAGGTGAAAGCAGGAAAGCATCGTAGTCATGGGCCGACCTGATCTGAATCAAGTTAGGAGCTAATTAATTTGGTAAAGAAGTCAACTGAATTAGAGTTAGACACTGTAGTCTGTTGGGGAGCTTGGCTAGGCTAGTCTTGGGCTATCTTTTAGAATAAGACTTTGCCGTTGGGTAAGAATATGTCTGATACATGTGAAGATCTAATAGATAGGTCGGTAGGAGATCAATTTAGCATAGGGATCCCCGTATTGGCTTTAGTTTCGAGATAGTATTTTCTATGCGAGTCCTTCAAGTCCTCTAACTCAGTTATGAGTGATTGGTCTAGGGACCTGATTCCTATCACATCTCCTCTTCCTTCAACTCCCTATATTCACTAATCCATCTATGATGCCATAAATGTATAGCCATCCTCCTAATAGTAAATAACTCCTTATGAGGAGATTCTTCTTATCTTCTTCATCACTTACCCAATTTCCTACTGAATCAAATAAGCTACATATCCTCGTTTTTTATCTTCAAACTATAACACTTGTATGGAAAAACTTAGTATTCTTTTCACCATTAATTATCCAGTTTAATTTGGCCCTTGTTGCCCATAACTACTTCACTATAAGCTTTAATTCTTCTTGTAACTGTCTATCTCTTAAAATCAAGTGTTAGCTTGGTTATTGAGACAAGTTTTTCCTTATAGATTAAAGCTTTTTCATAAACTTTAAGTGATTCGTTACAAGATTAAAATGAGGCCATATCTAATTTGCAACTACTAATTCATTAAAGGAAGGATGCATCAACCACATAGGTTGAAATCGAAAGGGCCTTAATAGGTTTAAACTCCCTGGAACTATAGGCATAATGTTCAACAAAATTAGAAGGTGGTTAGATTAGTGAGACAAATTATGGAGAACCTTTGCTTTCGACAAAATTCTTCTCTAATTCACATTCTCCAAGCTCAGTCAAGAACTCAAGATGGGTTTGTATCAACTCATTAAGATTCCTTGACCTTTTGGACTAAGTAAATCTGGATTTAACAAAGCCTAAGTCGGCCACACCACAATTATTCATGCAAGTTTGGTAGGCCAAAACTCTATTTTCGTTTAGTCCAACCGCGCCCCATTTCTCATCACTAGAACGTATCTCATTAAAGTCACCCATTAATAGCTAAGGTCCACTTAATCTAATAAACCACTTACATAACTCCTTTCACAATAATTACCTAGTTTCCTAAATGGGATTAGCTGAAAAGTACCAAGAAAGGTTTGTGTGACTTTCCTAAATCTCCACAAGAATTTGTTATTGAGAAATTTGGAAAGGGTGTATGATTGCTTCTTCAGCATGTCACAGCCTAAAATCCCTCCACTAAAGCCTTCAGCTTTTAACCATAGGAATTTATTTAACCTCCAATAATCCTTCAACTCAATGGAAGCTTGCCTCCCTATGTTAGTCTTGGAAATAACCACTACTTATGGTTCATACCTCTGGATTAGATCTTTAATGGCTTACCTTTGGTGTTTTGCATTTGTACCTCCTATATTCCATGCAAGTGCTTTGAAAGGCCTACGTTACATATCCAACGATGGTGTGTCCATAAAAATCATTTATAACTTTCCAGGTCAAAATCTTATACTAATGATCACTTATATATGCCTATTGGAAGTAATCAATGGTCATCCTCCATTTGCCTAGCCAAAGGGCCATTTGCATCTCCCATACCGTGGTCAACATGGATTGCTTGTTCTCATCCATTAGTGAAAGAGTGAATGGAGTGCACTGAGTATCCATTAGAATGGTCTGATTCAGCATTACCTTCTCTACTACCATCATGTACATCCATTTCAACACATCTAAAATGTCCCCTCCCCCCATAAGCATCTTGACTTCTAAGCTCTCCATGGGAATGCAAATGATCCTATAGCCTTGGAATCGAAATTGTCCCCTTCTTACAATCGGCCGAAATACAATTTTTGAAATCATTTTCCTTCTCCATTTCATTCCAGTCAACACAATGCTCATCACTTCCACTATTACTTGCCTGGTGGAAGATTCCATCCTTACTTCTTATACCCGCATGTCAAATTGTGTCCTCAGAATCTCTAAATTGTTACTTAAAAGCTCAATACTGATCTCTACATTTAGCATGTATACCATTTTGATGTGTAGTTTTTCTAATGGAATGTAGGAATTTTCTTTGGTTGTTGGCAATTGGTTTCTCTTCCCCATTTTTAAAAAGTTAGTAGGTGACTCAAAAGGCATGCCCTTATCTTTAAAATATACGTTTTCCATTAGTACCTTTTCACTTGCTTTTTGTTGAACTAACATACCAATTTGGGTATGTGTTTAAGGATCTTGAGAAATATTCTTTATCCCCTTCTTATTAGTTTTTAAATTTTCATTTATTTTTCTTGATTCTTGTCTTTTTGGCATTGCCTTTTTGTACTATACTTTTACCCAATTGTTAAGATTGTCAACATTTAATTTTTTTGTACCCAAATCTATATTGCTGATATCCTTTAGGACTTTTTCCTCTATATTAACTCTAACTCCAATTGACTTCCCTTTATTTGAAGTGTTTACCCCTTGCTCTTTAATACCCTCAACCTCCTCATTGATGCAATGTTAAACTCGCACAACCCCATTCTATTGATTCCTTAACTACTATAGTTTCATTTATAGCCTCTTCAATGTTTCCTTCCTTTATCCTCTTATTTTTCATAATCTCAGCATTATACGAACAATAAAATTTATTGTAGCTCAAACAACCATAAGTCTTGATTAGTCTAAATAATCCTTCATACCAAATTTGATACCTATATTTATTTATTATTAGTGTTTGTTTCAAGGGGGATTATATCTACTTAATCACAAATTCATGCGAATTTTCCCCTTTCAAGTCTCATTGTATACTTAGCCTAATCTTTTTACCAATTTTCTTAATCACCAAAGACGAGTAATAATCAACACGGAGTCCCATAATACGTACCCAAACTTCAATGGAATCAAAGGAGTTTTGGTCCATATGAAAATCTAGCTCTCATTTGCTAAGTGCTAAATAATAACCGTTAATAAACCATAAACCACTTTGAATTACCCATTGGAAATCTAAATTGTTATCAAGAACTAACAAATAGATTCCTGACCCAATAGTTATAATTTTAAAATTTTCAATTGATCCACAGTCTTTTGAAGTGATCAATTAAAGCTTTGAATCAAGGATTCGATCTTATAACTGTTGTAATAAAGGTATATTGCTAAGGTGTATAAAGGCTATTTTTCTCGGTTTTTGAAAATACCACGTGGCATACTCTTAGTTTTACTTGATTATTTAATCTCAATTCCTCATTAAGAGTATTTTCAATATTATGATCCACATATCCATTTACATATATGTCATTGAAGCAATGTCTTGCGTATGCCCCAAGATTGTTGGTAAGAATCGAGTCCCTTAATGATATTTTTCTTAATTGAGAATCTTTTCCATTAGTAAATCTATAAAAAAGCGCTGCTTAAGTTAATCTTGTTCATCAATTGCTGGTCACTTCCAACTAGATTGAACACAATCATTAAACTCATCCTTGGAGAGAGGCTAAGGTTTTTACAAATCATCTCCGACTTAATAATTTAAAATTAATGTTGCTTTCAATAAATGACACGTTAAATGTAGCATAAGTTCACCTTTTTTTTTTAAATATTTTTAACCACATCCTTATATTTAATTTTACGCACGAGCAGCGCTAATTAAATGATACTAGCTGATAATACATCTATGTTGTATATGTACAAAATAAATAAAGTTGTATTGTATAATTGAATATCTTATAATATTAATATAAGATATTAATAAATGAGGAAGATAGAGAGATGGGAGATTGTGAGGAGAGAAATATGATAGTTTGTGAGGAGAAGAATATGATAGTGAGAATAGTAGTCGAGAGAGAGAAAAAGAGAGCGTGAGGAGAGGAATATGATAGTGGGAATAGTAGTCGAGAGAGAGAAAAAGAGAGCGTGATGTAGTTACTAGTAAAAAGTGAAAAAGGAAAAGTGGAAGAGATAACGAAGAAGAGAGAAATAATGAGAAAGTAGTAGAAAAATGGATAAAGAGAGAAAAAGAATTAAGTAAATAAATTTATGCATTCTTTATAATTTTAATAATTTATTTTATGATTAGTTTTTTTAAAATAATATTAAATAAATGTTAAATATGTAATTTTAACTCTTATGGTTATTTAAATCGTAAAAGAATTTAATAATATAAATATAGATAAATAAAATTTTTTAAAATAAGCTTCCCTCCTCATTGCAAATTCGAGTAGCACTATTCACAATCTCTTTGTCCTTACTTCTAACTTTCTTCTCCTTGGGTGTCCTTCTCTGTGTTTTTAGGGCTAGGGTTAGGATTTTCTCTCTTTCTCGATCCCTTCTTCCGCTAATCCCCATTAATCAAATTAAAGAATACACATAGGCTACACTTCTCTCTCCGTGTAACCGTTTCAGAAGAATGGAGCAGAATGGAGAAATGGGGTCTATTCCCATGGGAATGATGCAATCTAAATTGAAGAAGTCTTTTAAGCGTGCTGTTTATCCTCTTCTCTGCACCTGTTCCGAGGAGGTTTCTCTCTCTCTCTCTCTCTCTCTCTCTCTCTCTCTCTATGTGCATTTGTGTTTGAGAATACTTATACAGACTGATGAAACGACATTTTTATTTTGATATGGTTCAATCTTCATCTTTTTGGATTTGCTTGCGCCCTGCATCTTCTCATGAATGTATTTATAATTTGACTATTAGGGCCAACAAAATTAGATGTGGAGATGCCAAATATTATCCGAGAGGAAGATACCGTTTGCTGAAAATCATGTGCTTTCAATTTTGAGCCTAGTACTCTATGTATTTGACATGAAAATTGATTGCTGTTTCGAAATCCTTGCAAATATGAGCTTTCAAATGCCCATTAAAGTATCTCCAATGGTCCATTCAAGCTGTATCAGGAGATACTATTTAAGTATCAACAACATGTAGAATTGAGAATTTCAGATTAACTTTGTATGGCCGTATTTCCTTTTCAATGGTTCTATTGATGCATCCTTGAAGTTTTCGTTATGGTAGTAATTCAAATAATTTTCCTCTACTTATCTGAATAGGAAATTGCTATTTCTCATCTGCATATAGATCCATGCTTTATGATTCAGTTACTTTATGTCAATGCGAATTTGCCAAGATTGTCCATGTCCGGGCTTTTATGGAAATTAAGCTGCTCTTTATATCGTTGCAGGAATTCCATAAAGCCTTTCCCAGTTTTACAAAAGATGAGCAACACACTCTTCATCAGTTAATGATTAAGGTACTTACTTTGTGATGTACACTCTGATTTGGGAGATACATCTACAGTTTGTGATTATTTCCTATCATTTTATGTGGAGAATTCTCCTTTACAAGAGGATAGGGAGTAATGACACTAAATGATAATCAATTTATGCTTATGGCATAATCCAAATACCCTTGCTTTGTATGATTTCTACTAGGAAGATGTACTAGAAGGTTTGCCTGAGTAACTCCTCTTTGGGATGAGTTGCTTGTTTTGTATATTGGTTTGACATTCCAATCTCAGGCCTTAAGCTCCTTGTTACTTTGTCCATGGCTTTTCTAATGCTCACTGTAACGGTATGACCAGAGGATTGTTTGTTTACTGTCCTAAAAACACCCTCTTGTGATGAGTCATCATAAGACCTGTGCTGTCGTTCACCTGATGGTAGGATGAATGCCAGGTCAATCCTGTCACAGCCGTTGGTTGTCTCTAGTCGTATTGAAAGAGGTCTTTCCTTTTAAAAAGACATCCTTCTATTTCTTTTTCTTCCCACTCTAGATGGGTCCATTAAAGGAGTAAAGGATTAGATGATTGCTTTTAGTTTACATTACAGTAGGAATGGGACCCCAGAATATAGGTCACCCACTGGATGCTTGTTTGAGTGGCCCTAATGTTCTGCTTTTTCCCCTGCCACCCAGAAGTGTCATAAAGGAATCTAAGCATCTGAAGAAAATGAAAAAGATAATAAAAAATGCTGGTTTCAACTTGTTCAAACCACACCTTCACAAGAGCTTATGTCTTCCATGTATTTGTACTCTATTTAAGAGGGTAGTTAACAACTTTACTTACTGTCTAACTCAACTCATTCTGATGATTTCTCTTAAATTTTTCTTATTAAGTTCCATTCAGCTTGCCAAAACAGAAGCAGGAAGCCATGAAACATGCAAGAGATCTCAATTTCCTGAAGAAATAGGGAAATCACATTTTTCCTTAGTAAGATTTGTCTAGTTGTGTTGTGGTTTATATAAGATCTTGAAAAATGGAGAAGGTTGTGGCATAGATTATTGCTAGTAATTCTAAAGGTTATCAATTATTGCAGAATTAATAATGCAGTAAACCGTGTAGAAAAGTTTTAACCCAACTGTTTAAACACCATATTTCTAAAATCATTTGTAGCGTCTTGTATTCAACTCTTTCACTGTTTTCTTGTATAGTAGCAGCTGCATAATGTATAATTCTATAGGATCTTTGAATTTGAGTCATTGAAAAGTGACTTATCCACCAGTGCATTTACTAAGTGGAAGCACTTTTATGAACAGATCACTCAAATTACAACCACCCCCCAAAAAAAAAAGAAAATGTAAATTATGAGATTATGTATGTTTACCAACTATTGTGTGTAATGAGGAGCTTCAAGCAAAATGTACTAAACTCTGTGTGATTTTATTAAGTATACAATTAAATTATGAATTCTCATTAAAGTCATGCACTGTAGATTTGCATAAATTTGAGAATCTCATGAATTAATATCTCTTAAATATTCATAAGGAATTTTATGCTTCAAACTTTACAGAATAACTATGAACTTGTGTACGTTTATGAAGTACTAAATTATGAACAATGAGCCATATTATATATATATATATATATATTTTCTGAGTTAGTTTGCAAATAATATAGAAGATTTACAAACTTAACTACTTCTATGAAATCTAAAGGAAAGCTATGGATTCAAATAGAAAGAATAAAGAAAGAAAAGAACACAAATGAAATTGCAAATTTGAATGAAATTACAAAGTTCAGAGTCACATTACATGAAATACAGTTCTTTTACAAAGAAATATGAACTTTATGAATTTAAGCTTTTTTGCGATAAGTAAAGTCCATTACTGTGTTTTGAGTATTTTTAAGCGAAAACAAGTAGTTTTACAAAATTACTAAATTTTACGAATTTTAAGCTTTTGACAAAAAGTTATACACAGTACCATTTTACTCAAATTATGGAGAGTATGAGGCATTTTCTGATACTTTATTTGTTTTAACTTATTTCTTAGGAAAATTCCATAGTATATACGTTTTCATGTAACATTTCTGTACATGTATGAAGCATGAAGATTGAAGAGAAATTACAAGGTTATAGTATCTATTAACCTATGTGAAGTTACCAACATTGAGTAATGTTACATATTCTTGAGGATGTTTTTGGAAAGAAAAAGGGTGGACTGGAGGATTACTATATTAAGAATTGCCCACAGTTCTGTATAGGGATTCCAGCTTTCTCTACCTCCATTGTGAACTTCAATCCATTCTAGATACTAAGATGTTTATTTGCAGCTTTTGGCTATGTGGTTTATATCTCTTGTTGCATGTTTGGCACCTTTTTCGTAATCTTTTGGGCAGTTAGGGCTTAACTAAAAGATTATTGAAGATATCAGGACAGAAAATGTGCTGATTTTGAGTCCTTTTATTGTTGGTATGAGCTAAGGTATGCTGATCTTGAGGGGTGACCAGTAAAAAATTTCATCATCGAAAGGAATGCTAGATGAAATTAAACACTTCCTTGATAGTGTAATACCTTTTTTTGTATGCTTTCTTAGTAAAAGAAATACTGAAATGCGTTCAAAATGTACCTATGTTGCTGCCTCAAGTGATTGTAAGCTGAGTGGATAGAGAAAGGTTTACAAGAATTCGTCCTCCAAACAAAGCGGTTGCTCTGACCTGATTTTGGTTGCAAAGGTGAGATGAGCCCCAACCTAATTCTCTCCTAAACTTCACCTACTGGCCAGTTCCATTCATTACCTTCGATAATGGATCCCAACCGAGCTTCCTTTGACCCAGGCTGTATATCAACGAATTTGCTAGAGGGCCCTTAGGGTGTCAAGGGTTGTACTGTAGGATTTTGTGCCAAGACCAAGATCCTTGGGAGGGATTTGGTATACCCAGAAGTTTCTTTCTCTTAGAACCTCTGCATGTACCCAACTTGGCCATAGGGAACCTTCCTCATCCAAGCACAAGTGCCAAATATGTTTCACTTGTGCCACTTTGTTCCAAAGCAAGAGCTCCAAGATGCCTAGACTACCTTCATCTTTTGGCCTACAAATGTCTCCCCAAGCGACCTTTGCTCTTCCCTCATCCAACCCATTCTAGAAGAAACGCTTCATTTTAGAGATTTGATTGGTACATGCTTGAATATCTTAGATTTAACACACATAATTTCTCACCCACTACCGAGGGAAAGTGCTGAATTGATGATTTAGCTATTTTGGTGATTTATTGGCTTCTTATACTTGCCCTCTTTGCTTCTAATGTTAAATATTATGTGCTCGTTAATTTTATATATGTTTTTTTTCCCATTTAGCACTTGCCTTGAGCCTCCCTGCTTGCTGTTTGTACTTAATCTTCTCTTTTAAAATCTATTAAGATGTTTATCTGACTTGGAACATGTAAATACATCCTCTCTCTCTCTCTCTCTCTCTCGCTCTCTCTGAAAATATATCTGAAAGTTTATGTATAATTTTTGTCAAATTTTAAGATTGACATTCCATATTTGGTGTAAAAAATGACAGGTTATAACTTCTTTGCATGGACATATAGAGGTACTGCATTATTCTCCTTGTAGATATAATTAATACCTTTTTCATATTAATACTATGGAACTCCAGAACTGTTGATTCAGGTGTTACCCTCACCACTTTACTTTTTCTGGTGATGCTAGATTTTTTGTTTTTAAAGGTCCTAATCTAAATTTTAGAAGTTGCTTATGATTCTGCAATTATATATGAGAGCTGTTGCTGCAATTTATAGGCAATGTTGAAAAGTTTTAGTTGCAAAAGACAGTCAGTTTGCTTGGGTTACCCAATACGCCAACCAAAGAATCTAGCAAGACAAATTGTAGCTTATATAGACTTACAATGTCATTTCTAGGAGTGGTTGTCATCCTCTAGTTTCCTGATCTATCATTTGCTCCCTTTTGTTTTTAGGAGCTTCTGTTTATAACCCTTTCCACTACAGCAGCTTTACAGTTTTCCTTATATTAATGAATTTTGTTTTGTTTACTTATAAATAATAATAATAATAATAATAATAATAATAATGGTAATGGTAATGGTAGTAATAATAGTATTAGTAGTAATAATAACAGTAATACTAAAACTGATAATAATAGTAATATTAATACTAATACTAATAATAATAATATTAGTAGTAGTAGTAGTACTAATAATAATAGTAATAATAGCAGTATCAGTAGCAGTAATAATAACAATAATAATAGTAGTATCATTATAGTAATAGTAATGACGATATTTTATTATTAATATTATTATCATCATCATTTCCTCTATGGTTTGACTTCTGGTTTTCATTATTGAATCTTTTCTGTATGACATTGATGTGAGCATATACATTTTCTAGGTATATATTTATCATCTGACATTGGCCATGTTTTATCATAAATGACAGGATGTTTTTGAATCCCTATGCGATGAAATGCAGGTATTGCTGTCATCTTGCTATTTATCCTCTTCCTTTTGGCTATTCTTTTGGTGAGGATGTGCAATTAGTTTATGATAGAATTTTTTCACCCCTTGAAACAATTCTTTGTCTATAGTTATAACCAGATAATACTCAATATTTTCGATAACACTATCACATGGAGTCACATTAGTGGCCCACATGATTTAGGCTTCTTGTAAGAGAATCGGTGCTTCACTTGAAAGACTATTAACACTTCTTTCACATGCTTATGCTTGCAAATTCTAAATTTTCACTATGTTATTGTATTTATTACAATCTTACGCAAATTGCAGGTGGGAAGAGTACTTGATACCATAGAACAAAGAATTGAGGAACAAAATTTGGACCTTTTGTCATCAGATAAGTAGGTATCATCTGTTTGTTTAAGTTAATTGGCCCTTATGGTTTCTCTTGTAAGCAATTAATTTTGAAAATTTGAAACAGTCCAATCACATTACTTTTGTTATGTCTCATGTGATGGAAACATCAAATAGATTTCAAGATTACTGGAAATTCTTTATATGCTAAGTTATTGTGTAATCTTAATGGATATATTTGTTCTTTCTTTTGATTTGATATTGGATTTTATCTGATTTCAGTTTCCTTTTTGAATTTTATGACTGTTTTATAAAGAGTCCATGAATTACATGTTAGAGTTGGACCTTCTGTTCTACATTTAATCATGACTCATTGCATATTTGAGTCTAGTACAATAGGATGTCCACCAGCTTATAGGTGTGCGGTGCCATTTCTAGAAGATTGCTGTATTTCATAGGTCATAGCATCTTGTTTTTTCTTTGCTCGTTGTGCCTTTTTTCTTTTTTCACTCTTGATGCTTCTACTAGGGATATTGAGGAAAGTAAAAATTTATATATATATATTGTCATTTAATCTCCAAGTTTTATATTTTTTTAGGAGATATTGTTAGATAGTTTCCAAATCTTTTGTTACTTCATGAAATATTTTAGATTTGCCATTATCTTTACTTTTGGAAAAGTTAGATTTGTGAAGGCTTGTGTAAATACCTTATTCCCATGAGAATTATCAAATTGTTAGAAAGTACAATGTTGTTTACTTTTCTTTTAGTTTAATGGTTTAGGATCTTTTTTTCTTTTTTATTTTTTTATGAATAAATTATCTATATTAAAGAGCAATAACCATAACCATCATAATAGGTTTTGCTAAGGGAGGTTGCGATAAGAGCCAATTCTTATGGGAGATTATTTGGGCATATAGGATCAATTGTTAGACTTTATTTGGCTATATAATGCTGATCATGGCTAATGGTTGAGAAAGAGTTGCATGAGAGTTCTAAGGGGAAATTGATGGGAAAGATTGACAAACCTTGGAAATTGGAGTAAAAAAGTTGGCTCGTTGGAGAAAGGAGTAGTGCCATGGTGACTTTGGATTGTGTTGTTTTTGGCTAGAAAAGTGTTAGGGTCTTGAAACTCTAAGATTATATTATATAATATAAATGTGATAATACAAATATACCTTTGACTAATGCAACTAACTTATTCCGAAACTCCCTAAGTTGGAGCATATGTATCATATTGTTACACGCGAAGCTAATTTATGCTCACATTTTGGAGTTGCACCCTTCGAATGCCTGTGTGCACATAAGAAGAAATGAAATACTGAGATGGCTTAAGTCTTATTGCCAGGCATCCATAGTTGGAGTCTTTTATGTTTGTATTTTGTGGCCGTCATTGGTTTATATACTTGTGTGTTTTGTTTATCATGTGAGTTTGTGGTGGGTTTTGTAAATATGTTGTTTAGCTGTGGATGTCCAATTTGTTGGTGTTAGTCTGTTAATGAGTGATTGGTTGAGTGTGTTAATGTATGTGTAGTGCATAGGGACAGTTGGTGTGATTAGAGACATTCAGGGGGAGTTATTTGTGGACTTAGTGGGATGATGGGTAGTGGTGACTGTAAGTAAATGTCATGCTCATGTAACAGTTGTTAAAAAGGAGTTTACTCTGAAATGAAAATCACGTTCATTATCATTTTCTTTGTGGTTTCAAATTGGAGATTGTCTTGTTCTCTCCAACGAGCCCGAATTAACTTGTAATCATAGGTTGAAAAGGAAGGAAGATAACAAAAACACTAGTTGAACTAGACATAGTGACTATTCAACTGAATACACGTGATATGGAAAGATCCCATGACAATTTGGTATCAGAGTCAGGTATGTTGGACGACATTAGTTGTCTTCAACAACAAATTGAAAGTTTCTTGACAAAGTATGAAAAGGACTGTGCCCAGGTAGAGGAATTGTCTCAACAAATAGCAGGTCTATCGAAGGAGATGCCAATAAAGAAAGGAAAGGTGTGGGAGCAAGAGGAGACAAGTGGGGGTGATGAATAAGCATCAACCGGTTTTGTGATGGGAGGTGATGAAGATGGGGGAATGGTAGCGCCCAGATATACAAAGTTGGATTTTCCCAATTTTGATGGGACAATTGACCCTATTGGATGGATCAATCAGTGCAAGCACTTTTTTAAGCACCAAAAGACTCAAGAGGGGGATAAGGTTGAGTTGGTAGCATATCATTTAGATGGAGAAGTGCAGATTTGGTTCCTTAAAGTGGAATGCAATAGACCTGGATTATCGTGGGAAGAATTTAAGGAGCTGTGTAACGAGCAGTTTGAACCTCCTTTGCGAGGCAATTCCTTAGAGGAATTAGCCAAATCGAAGTAGATAGGCACTAAAGAGGAGTACTGGAAGAAATTTACTCAAATTGCGGCCCAAATTCTGTCGTTAACAATTGAGCAAGAAGTTGCCTTGTTTATTAGTGGGTTGAAGGAGTCCATTGCGGGCAACTTCTTGAAAGGAGTAGTGTGGCCATGCGGGCAAAGATGGAGGTGCCAAGGAGGAGAAACGTGCTATTGCCGATAACCCTACAAACTTGTATATTAAAAGGTTGGGAAAAGCTGAAATGGAAGAGAGGAGAAGGAAGGGGTTATGCTTTAATTTTGACAAACCATTCTTGGTAGGCTATCGTTGCAAAAAGCTATTTTTGTTAGAGTGTATGGAAGAAGTTGAAGAGGAAGAAAAGAAGGTCATGGGTGATCAGAGGGTAGATGGTGCTGACGTTGAAATATCATTACATGCTATGGTTGGATTAAACTCACCACAAGCTATGAATGTCCAAGGATATGTTGGGGGTGAGGAAGTGGTAATGTGATCGAGGCACACAAGTTGAAGCTCTGAATAGAGCCCAGGGAAGTTATGAAGGTAATGGTGGCTAACGGCGAGAGTATAAGGAGTGGAGGAATTTGTAAATAGGTACCCATTAGGGTGCAGCAGCGACTGTTCGAAGTGGATCTTCACACCTTGCCTTTGTGCGGAGTGGATGTGGTGTTGGGAGTTAATTGGTTGAAGTCTTTGGGTGCAATTGATTGGGATTTTTGTGAGATGAAAATGAAGTTCACGGTTGATGGAAGAGCAGTGGAGCTGCAGGGTGTGCAGAAACGTCAGAGTGATGCAGTACCATTGGCAATATCGCAGGAAGTGGAGAGAAACCATGAATTGCAGATATTGATGGCTGAATTTGAGGGGATATTTCAGCTGCTACAAGGTCTGCCACCTTCTCGGCAGTGTGACCATAAAATTCAACTTCAGCTGGATACCATGCCCATTGTAGTGAGGCCATATTGATACCTGCACCAGCAGAAAGATGAAATTGAAAGACAATGTGAAGAGATGTTGGAGAAGGGAATCATTCAGGTAAGTCGGTCTCACTTTTCATCCACAGTTTTATAGGTGCAAAAGGCAGATAAAACTTGGAGATTTTGTGTTGATTACTGAGTTCTTAACAAGAAAACTGTAAAAGATAAATTCACTATTCTGGTCATTGAGGAACTCTTAGAAGAACTACTTGGGGTAAAGTATTTTTCAAAGCTGGATTTGTGTTCCGGATACCATCAAGTATGAATGAATGAATTGGATATTGAGAAAACTGCTTTTCACACACATTACGTATACTTTGAATTTTTAGTGATGCCTTTTGGGCTCACTAATGCCACTTTCACATTTGAAGCTTTGATGAACGAGGTCTTCAAGGGATTTCGAAGAAAATTTGTATTAATTTCTTTTGATGACATCTTAGTATATAGCAAGTCTTGGATGGAGCATCTGCAACATTTGAGGAAGGTGTTCACACTTTTAAAGGAGCATTGCTTATTTTTAAAGTAATGGAAGTGTGCATTTGCTCAAAGGCAAGTAGCCTATTTAGGCCATATAATTTCGGAAGAGGGAGTGCAAGCTGACCCAACCACGGTAGAAGCTACATTAAGCTGGCCAAAGCCAATGACCATTACTGCATTACAAAGATCCTAGGTCTAATGGGGTATTATAGATGATCTGTGGTAGATTATGGGAAGATCACAGAACCCTTGACTCAAATGCTCCCCAAGAACAATTTCAAATGGTTTACAGAGTCAGAAGAGCTTTTGAAAGGTTGAAGTTAGCCATGATACAAGCACCAGTAGTTGCTTTACCGGAATTTACACAGCTGTTTGTAGTGGAATGTGATGCCTCAGAAGGTGGAATAGGGACTGTTCAACAACGGGGCCAACCAATTTCATTTTTTAGCAGGCCTTTCGCCAAGCAATATCTCAATTACCCGCCTATGAAAAGGAACTCATCGGTTTAGCTAAAGCAATACAACACTGGAGGCCATGTGGGGAAGAAAATTTTTAGTAAAAACAGACCACTACAGTTTGAAATTTCTGCTTGAACAGTGGGTAACGACCTCACCGTAGCAGCATTGGATAAGCAAGTTGTTGGGATTTGATTTTGAATTGATTTTAAAGCAGGTTGCAAAAATAAAGTGGCTGATGCACTTTCAAGGAAAGAGGAAAATGCAGCACAACTTGCTGCTATATCATGCCCTTAATTGCAGCTTTTTGACTTAATTAGAGAAGAGGTCAATAGCTCACTAGAATTGCAGCATATGAAACAAAAAGCTGAAACTGGAGAGGTCGGGCCCCAGTGGACAGCAGGGGATGGACTTATATTTTTTCGAAATAGGGTGTATTTAGCACCTCAGTCAGCTTTACGTCGTACCATTATCAAAGCTTTACACTCTCCATATCATGAGGGTTATCAAAAAACTCTCTGTCGGATCACTAGAGACTTCCATTGGAAGGGTTTAAAGCAACAAGTCCAACAATTTGTTAAGACTTGTAAGGTTTGCCAGTGTAGTAAGGTGGAGCAATTATAGCCTGCAGGCCACTGCAAATACCTACTCAGGTATTAGGGTCTTCAAACCCTAGCATAACATTATATTATATAATATAAATGTGAAAGCACAAATGTACCCCTGACTAACACAACTTATTCTAACAGGCCGTATCTTTTTGACTTAGAAGGTGGTATTGACGTTGGCAAGTAGGATGGTGCATGCATGGTCTCAATCTCAACGGTGGTGGTGAACCTCCTGTGATGATGGTGCCATGAATGGCAAGTTTGGTGAGGGTTCACATGCATTGGTGGCTACCTAGGGTTGGTTGTGCATAGTGTTAGCACTATTGATAAGTCTAGGATTTTTGGATGCATTGGTGGGCAATGGAGGGGGTCTGATTAGGGCTCTCACACTTAGCAATTCAGTCTTTGTGGCAACATAATCAGGGGTGTTGGTAGTGGTGGTAGATCATTGCCTAGGTTTGCATAATGTGTGGGCATCAATGGAGAGGTAAGGCTTGAAATGACCATCTGTGGCTGTGGTGAGATGTTGGTAGTAGGTCTCTGATCTTTGAAGGGCATGCATGGGTGAATTTTGTTTGGGGTTTTTCGCCATCTAAGGTGATGCTCAGATATTTGAAGCCAGATTGAATACACTATTGTTCTACGCTGTACCGGGTTGTATTTTCCCTCATATGATGGAACCTAGGATACTATCTTAGGTGGTTGAATCAGTGAATTCTTCCGTGCTCAAGGGACAGTTATGGGCGGCAGAGTTAGTTTATGTCCTATATTACTAGGGAGCCATAGTTGTTTTATCTATTGAAGCTTGAAGAGCTGCATTTTATGTGAGAAGTTTTCAAGATTTAATTGTCATCTTCAGTCTGGTCCTTCTTTGCTTAGCCAATCTGTTGGGAGAGTTAAGCAAATTGAACTAAATAGGAGCAGTGTGAGAATGACTGCGAAAGTATTAATGTTGCATGAGCAACTCTGCCACGACCAGATAAAAAAATTAACAGTTCTACAAGAAGATTGGCTGAACACTTCCCTGTAGACAGGATACAAACACTGTCCTAACCGGTCATTGCCATGAGTTTGGCCGAGGCATGATAAAAGAAGCTCATGATCAGTGATCAGGCTATTGATAATTATTCAGATGCAAGAGCTTGCATAAATCAGCCCAAGTAGCCATCTACCTTTCTTGTCAAGAAGATTAAGTTGTGTAGAAATGGCTGAACATCTTGTAAGGAGGTTATGTTTTAGTTGTGACAAACCATAGACTGGATTGTTAATGCAAGGCGTTTTGATTGGAATATGAGGATTCCCCATATTGAGGAAGCAATGGACAATGCATGCAAGCATTTGAAAATAAGAAGTTATATCCCAAAATTAGCTCGTGGACAAGATTGTTGATGAGAATAAGATAATGTTAGGGATGTTTAGGAAAGTAAAATCCAGATGTATCTTGTCATTTTATTCTTGATTTTAGTTATATCCTTTGGCAATATTGTTAGATCATTTCCAGATTCGTTGTTATCTGTCGGAAATATTTTATATTTGCTATATCTTTATTTTTTATGGAAAGT
Source organism: Lumnitzera racemosa (assembly GCA_024138005.1). Lineage (NCBI taxonomy): Eukaryota > Viridiplantae > Streptophyta > Magnoliopsida > Myrtales > Combretaceae > Lumnitzera > Lumnitzera racemosa. The sequence continues at coordinate 69,459,946 of JAMXBC010000006.1, forward strand.
TATATTATAAGGGCTTGTATAAATACCTCTTCCTATGAGAAATAAAGAAATTCAGTTATTTGCATTCTTTTAGTTTGATAATTCAACAGCTTGAGGGGTTCTCAGCGAGCCCAGAAACCTTGTCACTATAGGTTCTGCCAGGAGGGGTTAATCTAAACAAAAGCAAGGCCTTTATCACTGACGATTTTGCCATTAACAGTTCCTTGACTATGGATACCAAATGCAGGCCCATGACAGCTTCAGGCAGATAGCATTACCATTTATGCTTGTTGCCAATAGCTTTAGAATATTTGCTTTATCTGTGCGTCCTTAATTTGCATGCTGCATAGATGAATAACCTGATTATTGTTTCTGTTTGATGTTTGAATTAGTTGTCATCAAAATGCAGGACCAATGTAGTTGATATTGCAAACCAGTTGACAGGGGCTAAAAGGAAAGAACTTCAAGATTTGATGGTCATATTGGAAAATGTAAGTTACTTATAACTAGCTTTTATTTTCTCTGAAAAAGGACTATATGTTATTATATAAAGTTATTGTCAAATAAGATATATTAACTTCATATTGACCTGGTGAAATGCTTCCTTATTAGAATTAAATACTCTGATTGTGTTTCTCTGTAATCTTTCCTTGGTACTTGTATATATTAGAAGAAATGGTTTGTAGATTCTTTTCCTCTACATGGGATGGAGAGCAACATATAGATTGAAAGAAAAAGGAAAAAAAAAAAAAAGAAATGAAGATTTTATTTGTTGGAGTCTCAAAATTAAGTACATAAAATTACTTATTTATAGATAATCCTAACAAGCTTGGTAGTAACAAACATTATTAGACCAACTCTAACTAGCTAGAACATTTAATCTACCAACCTATAAAAATAAATGCTACATCCACAAGCAAAAAGAAATAATTAATTATTTAGAATTTCCTATACTCCTCCTCAAGCTTAGGAATTGATTTCAATCATTCCTAGCTTACATGAAATCTTCATCAATGATTACTTTGATAAGGATTTTGTCAAGATATCAGCCTCTTTGTCATGAGTTAAAACATATTGCAGCTAAAGTCCTCCCTCTTCAATCTTTGACTTAATGAAGTTACTATCCAAACGAACATGCTTCATGCGATCATGTACATTGGATTCTTAACAATGCATAGAGCTGATTTACTATCACTAAAGATCACTGTTACTTTAGCTGTGATGTCCAGATCTTGTATCAATCATTGAAGCCAAATGACTTCACAAATCCCATGATCTATTGCTTTATATTTTTGCCTTTGCATTATTCCTCGCAACCACAGATTGTTTCTTACTTCTCCTAGTAACAAGGCTACCCCATACCTTTGTACAATATTCTAAAGTTGATTTTCCATCAATAGCATCTTTTCCCAAATCTGTATCTACAGAGGCCTCAATTGTTCTTTTTTTAGTTCTTTTCATGAACAATCCCTTACCTGAGGTTCCTTTTAAGTATTTCAAAATATAATTGGCACCATTCATGTGATGCATGGTAGGAGTATGCTTAGCTTAATTAACCAGACTTAAAAGGTTAGACGTGGTCTTGTCAAGGATAGATATAGAAGCTTTCCCACCAACCTCTTGTACTGGCCCTAGTTTAAGGAGTATCATTTTTAGGAGTTTGAGTTTTCCAATTTTGAGGTAATGATGTACTCCGTGGTTTAGACTTTAACTTGTCTCTTTTAGCATTTAGGATGTATTTCCTTTGGCTAATAAGTATCCTTCTTACTCCTAACCACTTTCAAGCTAATAAGTATCCTTCTTACTCCTAACCACTTCCAATCTCAGGAAAAATTTCAAATCTCTAAGCTCTTTAGTCTCAGATTCTTGGTTGATCATCATCTTTAGTCAAGCTATCTCATTTCGGTCATCACTCATAATTATAACATCATTTACATAAACAATTAGAATGGATTTCAATCAATCTCCACTCACTTTTACAAATAAAGTGTGTTCTGCCATATTTTGTTGATATCCCAACCTAGTCAAGGTGTTCCTGAATTTTGTGAACTGAGCCTTAGGTGACTCCTTCAAGTTATACGACAACTTTTTTAATTTAGGAAAAAGTACAATAAAGTCTCAAACATTTGCTTGTATGTGTAAATTGGTTCTTAACCTTTAACTGAATCTATTTTAGTTTTCAATGTTTTAATAAATGTATAAAAAAGTCTCTCTATTAGTTTTAATGTGAAGTATGAACATGTGGCAAAGCGTGATTCATTCAAGTAATTTAGTTAGTTAAATAAACTAATAATATATATATATTATATAACTAAAATTTAGTATAATAATAATAAATACAAAAAAATGATAAAAAAATTTAGAAAAATAAATATATATATATTATTTAGTAATATATAGTTATATAGATGCATATATATTAATATTTAATTTAAAATAAAAAAATTCAAATCCGGCAACCGCAAGGTAGGGAGGTGGCTGGTGAACCCCACAGGGGTTACACGACCCTCCAATCAGCGATTTGAATTTTTTTTATGTATTTTTTTTTTTGTTTTTATAAATAAATATTGATATATATCTATATAGATATATAGAATGATCATATACTTTACTAAGGGTTTTTCACTTTTGCAGAATTTTTTTTATTTTTCTATATATTTTTATTATTTTTTATTTAAAAATTGTATGTTAATAAATTATATGTTGACATGTGTTTATCTTAACGAAAAATTTAACGGAATCTAATGAAAGGATTTTTTTTATATAACTTGGAAAGGTTGAGGACTGAAATGGCCTAAATAAAAAGTTAAAGACTGAATCGTAAAAAGATCAAATGCTAAAAACTTTTTTATACTTTTTCCTTTAATTTACATACCTTAGTCATATCTTCAGATGAAAAACCTAGAGGAATTTGCCTGTAAATTTCCTCTATATCTTCATGCAGGAAGGCATTCATCATGTCTAGTTGGTGTAGAGGCCAGCCTAAGTTTGCAGCAAGTGATAAAATTGCTTTGATAGAGTTCAACTTTGCTATAGGAGCAAAAGTCTTCATAATCTATTCCATATGTCTGAGTGTAACCATGAGCCACTAAATGGGCTTTATACCTCTCTATGCTGTCATCTGATTTATACTTGATACTGAATTGCTTCCAACAACTTTCTTACTATCAGGAAAATCCACAACATCCCATGTGTTATTTTGGTACATAGCTTGCATTTCATCAATAACTACTTCCTTCCATTTTAGTCTCTAAAGCCTCCTGGATATTCCTAGGAATCACTTCCTCATCAACTCGAACAAAGACAAGCCCTATACTCAAGAAGATTTTGAATAATTTACATAATTTGATATAGGATATTTTGCACATGCCTTCTTTCCTTTTCTTAAGGCAAATTGGTGGGTCTTCTTTGTTCATATTGGACTCTTAGAACGAGATTCACTTGTAACAGTAGGTTAGACCACTTTGGGGGGGATAATTGGTTATGCATTGGAGACCTTGGTCGTGAAGAATAAACTTTAACAATTGTTTGAGGATCCGGAGTGTTTTTTTGGCTTAGGCAGTGGACTAGCAGGTGAATTGTCTAAGAAGCTTTCAACCGGTCTGGGTTGGACAGTTTTTGAACTAGCTGGATCAAAATCACTCATGGTTTCAGGGAAAGATGATAGACGAGAAGTAGCAATAAAAGCATCAGTCTATATTAAATGAAAAGATTTAGATGGCTTATAAGATTGAGCACCATATGAACTTTTTGATAATTTTGCCATAGCTCAAATTCACAGGAGAAATCAAAAGGTCTTTTATTTTTAAATAAATTTGGGTATAAATGACTCGAATAACCAAAGTTTGGAAAATCAAGACATCGATGCTATAGCAGTGCATCTGACTTATTGAAAATAGAGATTAATGACATGGCCTCAACATTGACTCTAGACTTAAGACTCAGCCCTGTCATGTAATAGAGTCCATTGCTTCTTTTACCCTTGCCAATTATCCTACCTGAGGACTTGTCTTTCATAAAATAGCCAGTTGAAGAGAAGGTCACTTGACAATCCATATCATTAGCTAATAACAAATTATATTGCAGCACAGGAACAAATAGAGTATTCTTAAGTCTTAATTAGCCAAAAAACCTGTTGCCTTTCCTTTGGCTACTATAGCTTCACCATTAGCCACTGATATCCTATCCAAATTATTACATGTAGTAAAGGCTTCAGACATATTCAGGGAGTTACACACGTGGTCACACCCCATATCACAGAATGAGCAAGGACACTACCTGTTTGAGCCATAGCTATAGAAGAAGCACTGCTGGCTTTGCTTTTATTTGGAATAATCTGAATTTGATCGATGAGTTGTTTGATGACAGCTAATTGGTTTGCAATAAAGGCAAATACTTGGTGCTGGTCTGCTTTGTAGCTGCATGTCTGCAACATGTGCTATCCCTTATGAAAATGACCAATCCAAGTTGTGTTGTGTCATTTGCAACATTTGGTAATTAGCGACAAGAGGTGCTCTGCTTTCTAGCTGCATGTCTGCAACATGTGCTATCCCTTATGAAAATGACCAATCCAAGTTGTGTTGCATCATTTGCAACATTCGGTAATTAGCGAGAGGTGCAATATTTGATGAACCACTCATGACTTTCTCTGGAGTGTACATTCCAAAATTTATTTTGGATCCAGGTGCCTTGTCTTGGGGTTTTTGTGTGGCATTGGTCATATTGGAATTCTACTGACCGACCCACTCTACCACGAATAGAGTAATGTATAACAAAAAAAAAAAAAAATGAAGATTTTATTTTTTGAAGTGGCAGAATTAAGTACATAAGATTACTTATTTGAAGATAGTCCTAACTAGATTGGTAGCAACAAACATTATTAGACCAATCCTAACTTCCCTAAAACATTTAATCTACCAGCCTACAACAATAAATGCCACATCCATTGGCAACAAGAAATAATTAATTATTCAAAATTTCCTCCAAGGGAAAAGGATACAATTCGAATTATCTTAACAATATGGTAAGTCAAATTGTCTTAAATACAGTGGATAATAGAAGTATATGGAAGAGTCATAAATATCTGTTGTGCCACTTGGTCAACTATAAAGCAACCATTTTTCCCCTTGTCCTCTGCAACCCCACAACCAACCACCCCCCCACCCCCACCCCAAAGCTCCCCTCCTTTCCCACCTTTTTATGGTTCTTTTGTTTTTGGGTGGGGAATGGGGTGTGGGGTGGTGTGGAGGGGGTGTTTGTGGTGGGGGGTGAGTGGGAATGTCATGAGAAGTTTTTTTTTTTTTCCTCCTGCTTCCTGCAGTTCTGTTTTATATGGCTCTCACATGAAGCAACAGGCAAAAACCAAGAGATCAACTTCAGTTGTCTTGGTAAGAATCATACTTTCTGTCTCTGGAATGGAGGATTCTTTTCAGGTGGCTTCAATTATGTTTTCTCCGTAATTCATGCTTGATACTGGCTTGAACAAAATTTGTGCGTGATCATTACTGCTCAAAGTATCTCTTAATCTAACCTTTCAGATGGGTTTCCTGAGGTTCCCATCCAAATTTGATGTTTTGTTGGTGCAATTGGTGTTGGATTTAAATTCCTACTTGTCTTTTACCTTCTTATTAAATTAGTTTCATGTGCTAGTTTTAGGTTGTGGCTTTTTCAAAATTATTATATTAGGTTGAGCAATGGTAAAAACAAATATTTAATGATCTATTTACCCAAAAAATAATATTGTATGATCTAGCTGCTTATTATGTTAATACACTTGGGAATGAGGTCATATGATCAATTACTATGCTGTTTTTGCCTGTTCTGTTAAAAAACTAAAACCCACCAGATATTAGGCTTATTCTGTATGGAAAACCCTGTGTAGTTTGCCTTTTTTTTTTTTTTTTTTTAATTTTTATGGTACTTTATAGTTATTAGTTTCCTTTCAATCCATTCTCCAATGAGCACAAATAAAGGAGATCAGGCATCGATTTCATACATGAAACATTTTTAACTTCTGTGCTTCTTTTCACTATGATAGATCCATACTGCTCCCAACTATGATTATAATGTTTCTCATTAGGCTCAAGAGGATAACCACCGAATTCAAGCTCGTATAGAATTGCTTAAGAAGGGAAGGAAAGAATATTCAGCTACAGCAGATGCACTTGAGAAGGTACAAATGAGAGACTTGGTCATATGTAGTCACAAGAACAGTTTAAAAAGAGTGATCTTTCTTTCTTTCTTTCTTCTTCCCTTCTTTTTCCTGCCTATGTGAACGTTTTCTTCTTCTGCTTTACTTGTACCACAGTAGTTTGTGAAATTGACATCCCTTAAAATTGATTAGTTGGCAGCCAGGATGCTGAGTCACCAGAAGTTTGAAGAATGCTCCATTTGAGTTTCTGTAGGACATCAGCAGTGTTCCTTATTTGATGCCATGACATCTTTGCTGAAGCAATATGGTTGCTGGTTGCAAGTTGCAAGTTGTGTCGTGTTAGTTATGTATATAAGCAGCGTTGTAAGTTTTCAGGAATCCAACGATGAGTAAAGTATTACTTAGGTGAGGTCGTTTCACTTGGCCCTGAAGTAGATATCCGTTCTGTTCCTTTATGTTTAAGATGTTTCCTGCTAAGGCACCAAGCTTTAGCTATCGTTCCAAATGTTAAACCCAGTGGGGTTATTTTGACCAGGATTGTCAAAAACCTTATTCTAATGATGGATTCGACTGACTTTGCAATTTTATGAGCTACTTTTCGGTTCAAATCCAAGCAAGATCCTTTTCGTGTAATATGATGGCACAGACTCAACTAAAATTGTTGGAATCGGTAGATTTGCGATTCCTATGATTCTACATATTGTATTAGCTTTGGTTCGAATGGGTTAGTTGCCCATTGTGCCATTTTTAACCTTTTATTTCTTCTTTTTTCTTCTCAAATTATTGCATCAAACTTATATTGTGATTAAAATTTGATATGATTTTTTTTTTTTAAATTTTCCATTATTTATTTTAGGTTTTGTAAATTACTTTGAATAATGGACTTTAAAAGCTAGTTTTGCAGGTTGTAAAAGCTTATGACTATATTCTAATTCTACAATCTGGTTCTACAGTCCTTGGACAACATGATTTTGACTATGCATTTGCATGTTGTATCAATTTATATGCTTACTTTATAAAAGAAATTGTCTTTTACTTTAACGCATGGAAGTAATAAAGGCTCAACATGAGACAGGAAATGCATGGATAATGGAAGGGGGATATTTGACCGATGCTTGATTGTACTTTAATTTACATATTATTTTTTATTTTAGTAAATCAAATGACCATGTGTATGATCACTTTTGAGTAAGTGGATTGTAAAATTTTCCACTTCTTACCTCTTGAAATTTACTGAAGGCATAAGAGTTGGGATTAAAATAGTAAATCCTTTGTATTCCTAATTTATTTTGTGTATCTTACGAGCACTTCTTTTCCTTTTTATTAGCGGGTGCGCAAAAAACATACATGGTAGGTGAATATCTTAATTCTTTCCATAGGGTTATTTTCTTGTTTTTTTAACCTCTTCCTTTTCCCTTTTAAAGAGCAAAATGGTGCATAGGTTTTAAAAAGTATTTATATATATATTTTAATGTTTGAAGGTTTTAATCGTCATATCTTGAAGTGAGAGAGTTGTAACAATTCTATAGTATAAACCATCTTAAGATAGAAGTTGACTTTACAGCCGTTATCGTGGATCTAATTTATATAAGGTATCTATAATTAACTTGTTTTGAAGTAAACAGTTTAAATCATATTATTTATTGTTTTACTTGTGAAAATCTTAGATTATATATTGAAATTTAGATAATCCATGTATTATTTACATACTTAGTGACTTAGTTTGGTTAAACATTTGCATAATTTGACTCTATAGGGTCAAAATTAACAACAAAATCTTCGTAAGCATATCTATTCTCTAGTTTTATATCCTCATTTCTTAAGATCTAATAACAACTAACCTTAAGGTAAATATAATATTGTATCATAGTTAGTACTTGCAAAAATATCTATAGCGATATAAACAACCAATCGATTAATAAGTAAGGTGGAGATATAAGATTATATGATAAGCATAAATAGGATTATCAAACAATCAATTAAATGCAACACAATAAAACAAGTACCATTACATAGCTTTGTCTAGTCTGTTGTGAAATTAAAGTAATTATATTCACTTTAATTCGAGTTTGAGGAGTTTTAACACGTATGCAATAACTCATGATTAAATTTAAGCTCGTACAATAGAGACATCTATTCATCCATGATTACCTTCGAACCACTGTTTTTAATCTTACTGCAACCTCCTCTCTTCTTATTTAGTTTGATTAAGAGTAAAGAAGGGACTGTTTCAGACATACCTTTTAAAGGAGTTGGTGTTTGGTCAGAGAATTAAATCGTCTCTTAATGGTTAGTGTTGATTGCAATTGAATCAATTGGGATAGGTAGGCTTGCATAGAATTCAGGTGAAATGGGCTTGAGCTTTACCTCCTTCTTCTTGATTCTTGCAAAAAAGCCTTCTATGGTTATAGTCATAGGGACCTTCCGATGATTAAGTTAGTAAAGAGGATTAAGGGGAAGAAGGAGCGAGCACTAAAGACCTAAAGGTTAATACTTATCTTAGATATGCGTTATGAAAGATGTGGGAAGTATGTCGAAATTGGGTAAAGAGGGTGAGAGTGTTACTGGAGATGAAAGCAGATTTTAAGGACAAATGAGAAAAGAGATATGCCCTACTTTACGGTCCTTGGCGCCTTTTATGCGAATCACCTAGACATGTGGCGATTTGGGGTTCACCTGTACCAGTTGTTAGCAAATAGCAAGCGTTGCGGTAGAGACTAAGCTACTTTATGAATGGTTGGTTACAATCGGCTAGGCAACCAAATTTGTAACCTAGAGTTTTGACACTTGCATAGGTTGTTCGGTGTAGTGGTTGTAAGACAAGTGTTAGACTCTTATTAACGAGTGGTAGTGAACAGCAGGTACTAAGGACAAAGACTGAGTTAGGACATCGAGGAAGGGGTCAATTGTTGCTCGACTGAAGGTGAGCTGAGGTCTGAGTTGATGCTGGTTAATCAGCGCGTACAGTCTCGATGGTAGGGTTAATTTATTCAAGTAGGGCATTGCCTGGCTTGTTGAGTAGTTTGTAGTATAGAAGGTGAGCCCACTGTCAGCTCATGCTTACTTTAACATGTTAGCATGGGTTTGCGAGCAGATTGTGGTGTATAGGGCAAACTCATTGCTTGCTTGCGGGCACTTTAGTGCCTTATATGATGGGCTTCGCATGTTGGGCCTTGATTTGAGTGAGAATTGGATATCAACACTTGTCTCCCCACTTTCCTCAGCGTAATTTGTGTAAGGTGAATGGGCCAAGGCTAGGCTGCCTCTCATCTAAGGAGAGGGGCCTATCTTGTAGTTTGGCAGCATGATAGACAACATCTCTAGTCAGGTCTGTTTTCCCACATATTAGCCTCCTACGTAATTGATGTGACCATCGAGCTACTCAATGTGTCATGATGGCTATCTTTAGGAAACGTAGCGCACATTAATGATCTTTGAAGAGTGGCTATACACGTTAGGCGACCTATTGTCAAGCTATGTTAGTGATCTGTGTGTGTGGATCGATTGGGGCCTTTGGCTAACATAATGGGATACATGGATGGCTAAGGTTTAGTGTACGTCCTTTCGTGGGTTCGTGCTCTAGGAATGGGAGAAACTGTTTGTCTTCTCTCCTTGGTTATCTATATAAGAGGGTGTGTAAATAAAATAACAGTGCAAAAGTACCATATGGTATCACAGTTGTAGGTGGTTCTTTGGTTACCTTTTCTTTTTCTTTTTTTAATTTCGATAATATACTTTATCAAATGTCTATTTCAGAGCAACCCAAAGGCACAATTAAAAAAGGGGGAGAGGGGGGTAGGTAGGTTTTATAAACTAATATCTAGGTCCTCCTTTCTTTTTATTGTTAACCTACAGGAAACTCTACCAAAATTTCTACTTGCGAGTTGGTTCTCTTCTGTTTGTACTTTTCTTCTTCATCAATTACTTGTGATGGCTAACCAGCCCATAATTGATTGACATATTGAGTCTTCCCATCTATCTATTTTGAAGGAGGTAGATGAAGGTTGCGAGGGCTCCACTCAAGAAGGGTCTAATATTCCTACTCCCCCTTAAATGATGGTGGCAATAGGAGAGGAGTGAGTGATATTATCTTGGTAAGAGAAGCCAAAGTACGTATAGTGACGATGTCGTGATGTGTACCTTACGGATGGCGAGGAGGAAAAAGTAAGGGAATTGTTGTGCATGACCAATAATAATGAACATGCGTGTACATGTATTACATATGTGGTAAGTGACAAGAAACTAAGGCTTATGAGCCGGGTAGTAGAGAAAGTACCTAGGTGGTGAGTGGAGGTGCCCATGGGTGGATAGTGAGCATACGATATAAGGGATGATCGATCATTCGGTATATATGTGAAACCATTTCGAGCTCGGTCTTTGCTGCCCCTTTTCAGAGTTCTTAGTGAGTTCTTTTGATACTTTAAGGTTGCTTCGAGAAGTCTTAATGTTGATACCTAGGTATAGCTGCTTGCATTTGAGGTACTGTGCTTTTGGGAGTTTTAAAGGCCAACTGTACAACTGTTTAGGCACTTCTTCCATGTGAAGAGGTTTCCCGATTGTTGGGTATATGTTACCAACCCAAGTGAGGTGCTGCGCATCTTTAATAAACCACTAAACAAGGTAGAAGGTTAAAAGGAGTTTTTTTTTTTTTTATCATGTTCATACTCCTAAGTCTTTGGATTTCCCATATGAGAGGAGGTGTCCTATTCGAAGCAAGAAGTTGGGTAGCTTGGGAGATGAGGACATGATGACTAGTATCGAGTTACTGAATTCAACAGGTTGGAAGAAGCTTAATCTTCTGTCGATTTGTAAGAAGCATAAAAGTAGGAAATCGCTGTTTGTGATGGAGATAAGTGTTTGTTGCATTTTGCCTAGGACGGGTAGTTGGCTATCTGTTGCCCCTCATTGTCTCATTATTGGAGTGGGGGGGTAGGCATTGGGCTATTCATCTTCAGCGTAGTAAGTACATTATCTTCGTTTAATCTACCTACTTAATAAGTTTGTTGGTTTTCTTACAATTTTGGAGATGGCTATCGAAAGGATATAAGCAAAGCTTCTTATTGTGCAAAATAGGTAGCTTGAAAGTGCTTCGAGGCTTGTTGAGAAGAGGAAACAGCTTGCTTTGGAGGGGGAAGGAGAAACATCATGGCGTTCCTCAAAGAAGTTTAAGAAGAAAGGCAGGAAGAAGTAGATGCTTCTCGTGGTTGTGCATAAGGTATTAGTGATATTTGGGTGGGTATGCCATTAGTTAGTTCAAGATTGGAATAAGTGGTGGCTAGTGGTAAGCCAGATTAAGGGGGGTCGGCTGGGGTTGTGGTTATTGTATAGGGGGCGAGGTAGTGGGTGCTCAGGTGGACATGCAGTGGGAGAGTTTGGAGAAGACTTCTTCAAAATGTTGGGGTCCTTACTATTGATGTCCTTGATGACGAGGACATAGTGCCATTAGTTCATCACGAAAGGCGAGTAGCTCCTCTTCAGTCTGTAGATAGGCCTATGTAGGGGTTTGAGCAATTGCAGGTGTGATTCGAGTAGCTAGTTACGGATGAGAGCAATGTAAAGGCTTTAACGAAATTGCTGAGAAGATATAATGAGGTAAGGTGCTTGTACTTTTGTTAAAGTTCTTGGTCTTGCGTTGTTTACTGACTGTATGTTGTGCTTATAGCTATATGATCTCCTAGATTTTGTCCTTGTGGACAACTGGGCACACCAACAATTGGCAAGGAGTCAATCAGAGGCTAAGGTGGAGAGGGTTTAGAAGGTGCTGGAAGAAGAGAAAAAGGTGCACGATGACTTAATTGTCATGTTTAGCAGTTTGAAATGCTAGCACTAAGAACTTGTTGGGTAAGTAGACAAGTTGAAAAACGACCTGAAAAAGGTTGAGGAGTGCATCAAGATTGCTAAGGAGAGTCTGTTTGCCAAGCTAAAGGCTATGAGGGGAAGAGCTGGATAGGGTGTGGGCTGAATTTGCAGGAAGGGAGTTTAAGCTCTTGAAGGGGAAAGGCTTAGCACCTGAGGTCAAGTGAGATATCGTCGTAGAGACCTTGGACAAGCCTTGCATCGAGGAAGGCATCATCTCAGTTGGTTATGTGATGGTAAAGGATGTTCGAAAGCAAGTTCACCAAAATATGCCTGAAACAAACTTATCCTTCTTACATTGGTTGGATGAGCCTGAGGGTGTTATTGGAGGTAGGTCGAGGGGTAAGTTACCTAGTGACTCATTAAGAGCTTCTAATAGTGGTTCCAATGCGAGCCTTGGCGAGGAAGGGAGTAATGAGGAAGGTCGACAGCAAGTTGAGTAGCAACAGGTCATCGCCAATGAAGAGGCTTAGGAGTATCTTTAATTTTTCTTTGTTGTTAGTTGATAGCTTGGATGAGGTGTACCTGTTTCTAATCTTGTTCTTTTGTACATTTTTGTTTTAGTGGGGTTAGTTTGTTGGCTTCCCCTTTTCAAGTGTAATCAAATGTTAACTTCAATAGAAAGAAACCACCCTTACGACCAATTTTTTCTGTGTTGTTTCTCTTTTCCCTTAGGTGCTTTCCCTTGCCGATGTGTTGTTGTTCTGCATTTGAACTTCATTTTTATTTAATTTTTTTGTATTAGCAATGATGCTTTCTAGTAGATTGATGTATCTTAGCGCCCCCTCGCGAAATAGGTTGTTCCTCTTTAGGTTTTCACAAAGGCTTCTTATCTAATGGGGACGAGTGTACTAGAGTGGATCTTGTGATGATGTGATGAGATTTCCTTAGTAGGGTAACCTTTATAGGGTGTATCTTTTCTGATAATAAGCAATCACTTAGTTAAGGTTCATTTCAAGCAGTGTGCATGCCTGGTGGATGTATTGTCTTAGGCAACATGCTTTCTATTTAATGCATGTACGGTGGATCATTGTTTTCCCAGGCATCACTTGGGTTCCTAAGGTGCTTGGATCATTGGATGGTTGCCATGTGTATGGCTGTGGGTACTCCATAGCCTTTATATAAAGGGTGAATAGGTCCTTGCTTTGTTACACCAAAGTCCAAATAGCTTATTGGGGTATAGTTGAGAGTTGACATAACATGTTCGGGCGACCATGCTGAGGGATAGAGTGCTTAAGTTGGGAAGGAGGTCCCCTTAGCCCTTTTCTTTGAGTTATGATCATAAGGCACGGACAGCTACTCGATGGGAGGGGGTGATCATAAGGCACGGACAGCTACTCGACGGGAGGGGGTGGCTCTTGAGTTGTAACTGAGAGGTGTGTGTTGGCCTTTAAGTCCTCTCTTCTTTTTACCCCAATAATAGCAGGTGAAAGGGGGGCTTAAGTGGCACCCATTGCTTGTTCGTAGCAGCATCAATATGGAGGCACTCGTTCATAGGATGTTAAGGTTAGCATTGTTACACATTGTCTTAGATGACTTTGAATAAGCGAAGGTGACCGTGGTGACTATGGCAGTAGATGAGGTCTTTTCTCCACCCTGACTTGTTGACCTACGATATTCATGGGGAATCTTGTGCTTCGTAAGTACTTTGGTTCATTCGAGGTGGAGCATCGACCTTATTTTGCTGCCAGTAGGGCCCTTGAAGCTCAGTGCCTTGAGTGGATTGGCTGAATCAGCTATCCCCATCATTGCTTTTATGGAAGAGAAGCTTTGTAAGGTAGAGTTAGGACCTTCACTTAGAGTTCGAGTGTCATTGGGACCCTTACGTCTTAGACCTTGGCCTTATAAGAATCTAGTTAATAATCATAGCTACCCTAACGGGGCTCGTAGGCTGAGGCAAAGTTGAGAGTAGTTCTTCTTGGAGAAGAGATTGGAGTGAGAAGCCGAATCGGAATTGAGGTGGTTATTCAGGTTGGGAGTACAACTGTGGATAGGATGTAGCTTTATGCCTTTGTATTTTTATTTCTCCTTTTGAATGTAATCAGGGCTAGTATGTTGACCTATTAAGCCTTGTACTTTGTTTCATTAGTAGAATAGCATTTTCTTTTTTCGCTCATCGCTTCTCACTTTTTATTCTATTTTTTATTATATTTTTTGTCAGCCTTTGCTTCTTGTTGTTCGACTGCAGTAGGTCATATGGGTTCACTATATCTACGTATCCTAGAATCATGTTAAGTCTAGAATGAGGGAAGATGTTGGTACTTATTAGTGCAATGGCTAACTTGGGCAAGCGTTTTGGAGATGGAAATTGACACAAAGCTGGAGGTTCGTGTAGATTGATGCTTAAGAGAGGTGCTTGTGGCATTAGTGTAAGGACTAACTTAGGTGAATGCTTGGGGATAAAAATTAACCTAAGACTAGGGGCTTGATGTAGATTGATGCTAGAGAGAGGTGCCTACGATGATAGTACAATGACTAACTTAGGTAAGTGCTTAGGGATGAAAATCAACCCAAGATTGGGGGCTCGATGCTTGAGAGAGGTGCTCGCGGAGTTAGTATAGAGATTAACTCAAGAAGTGCTTGGGGATGAAAATCAACCCAAGATTAGGAGCTTAATGTAGATTGATGCTTGAGAGAGGTGCTCGTAGGGTTAATGTAAAGACTATCTTAGGTAGTGCTTGAGGATGAAAATTGACCTAAGGTTTGGGTTCGGTGTAAACTGATGTCTTCGTAGGCTCTTACTATGTTAATGTAAGGACTAATGCGGGGTATGTGTTTGGGGATGGAAATTGACCTAAGGTCGCAACATGATGCATGCAAGTACTGCGCAAGTGCGTGAGGGGTGGGAGAGAAAAAGAGATAAGTGTAGCAAACTTCATTAGTTCATCACATTCAACCACAGTTACATGTTCTTTTGATTCTTATCATTGCACTTAGTAGAAATTAGGTGTCAAATTTTGGGCATTTCGGGGATAAGCTGTCTCTCCAATGTCTTGAGCCTGTAAGCGCCTTTTCCCACATCTTTGGCTACTTGCCCAAGGTCTTACGAGTTGGAGGCAAGCTTACCTCATCCCTCTTATGAACCGGTAGACTCTAATTTTTTGCACACTAGATCCCTTAGGTAAAAGACCTTGTGTTGGATGTTGCGGTTATAGTATCGGGTGGCCCATTGCTGATAGGCCACTGTACATGCTTTTGTAGTGTCGCATACTTCCTCAGTGGTATTAAGGCTTGCCTACAGGGCCATATGGTTGGAATTTATGTCAAAGTGTTAAGTCCAACTAGTAGATAACTCTAACTCAATTAGGAGGACAACTTTTGCTTTAAATGAAAGACGGAATGGGGTTTCTCCCATTGAGCTTCTGTGTGTTGTACGGTATCCCTAAAGTATGTTTGGGAGCTCATCGTCCCATTTACCCCCTACTCGCTCCACCCTTTTCTTTAGGCTATTGAGGATTATCTTATTGATAACTTCACCCTAGTAGTTGGTCTGAAGGTAGGTGATTGAAGTATAGTATTGCCTGATGTTGTGTTTATCATAAAATCCTGTAAATAGATCGTTGTCAAATTGTCTCCTATTGTTAGTGATCAACCTGTATGGTACCCCAGAATAGGATAGTATGTTGGTGAGTATGAATCCTTTAGTGGCTTAGGTTGTGATGATGGCTACAACCAATGCCTCTACTCATTTGGTAAAGTAATCCACTGCCATTAGAATGAATTATTGACTTAATAAGGCTTTTAAGAAGGGGTTGAGTACGTAAAATCCCCATTGTGTAAATGGCTAGGGGCTTGTTAGAGGATGCAATTTTGAGTTGGGAACGTAAGTGATGGTCGCATGCTTTTGGCAGGAATGGAACTTATGGACCAAGACCTTAGCATCTTCCTTTATTATCAGCTAATAATAGCTAAACCTGAATGCTCAAATGTATAGTGCTTGGGATTGAATGGGGTTACTATAAATCCCTACATGGAGCTTCTCAAGGACCTGGGTGCCTTCTTCTTTCTTGAGGCACTTGAGGAGTAGAGTACTTTGTCCTTGTTGGTAAAGTACATCGTCGATTAGGGTATAGTTGGTCGTGGCATAGGCTAGCCTCTTTGTTTCTACTCAGTCACCGAGTAATATCCCCATCTTGAGTATTATGTGAGGGAGTCCTTCTAGGAGGGCTTGGGGGGTTATTTCTATTACTTTGACAACTTTGTGTTGTTGTACTTTCATGCTTTGCTTGGGGAGATACTGTATGAAATGTAGCTTGTTGCAATTGTATGATGCTAGGATAACAAACAAGGCCATTCTATATAGTCTGTCTGCCTCTATATTTTCTACTTGGTGGATCTTGCTAACCTCCCATGAGGTTAATGTCGCGAGCAGGCCTTATATTAAAATAAGAACATGACCATTGTTTTGCCTTTGGTTTTGTACTCTCCTTTAACTTGCTGTATACTAACATGGAGGCTGAGTGTATGTTGAGTTTTTTTGCTCTTATGTGTTTATCAATTTTTAAGTTGGCAATGAGTGCCTCGTACTTGGCTTGGTTGTTACTTGCTGGGAAACTAAATTTTAGGGCATAGAGGATTTTTGTTCTATGTGGGCCTTATAGTGTAATACTGGCCTTACTCCCCCTTTAGTGGAGGAGTTATCAATGTTGAGTATCTAGGTAGGTATGTTGACCTCAAGTTAAGGTTTTTCCATTCTATTGTATTTAGCCATGAAGTCGGTGAGGACTTGTGCTTTGATTGCCTATCTTAAGTGGAACTGGACTCCATGGGCATTGAGCTCAATGAGTACTTCATCATTCTACTTGAGGTGTTGAGCCTGCAAGTCAATTTTGAGTAGTATATCTATAAGTATAACGATTGGATGTAATTGGAGGTAAGGCTTAAGCTTTCGAGTTGCAATGACTACCATGAGGGTGAACCTTTCCATTTTTGTATATCTAAGCTCTGGTGCTTGTAGGATGTGACTAACGTAGTAGACTGCTCGGTTTTTATGGCCGTTTGCTCGAATGAGCATGGTGGATAATGCCTTGATGCTGACTATGAAGTATAGTTATAACTCTTCTCCGAGTATTAGCTTGGAGAGTATTGGTAGAGTTTCAAGAAATTCTTTAAGTCTTCGAATGCTCGTTGACATTAGAGTGTTTACTTGAATTCGGTTGGGTGTTTCAGCAGATTGAAGAATTCTGTACTTTTGTTGGTGATTCGAGATATGAAGTGATTGAAGGTAGCTATCCTCCTTATTAGTTGATGTACCTCCTTAATTTTGGTCGGGGGTTTGCATGTCCTAGGTTGCTTTGATTTTGTTGAGGTTAGCTTCTATCCCTCGCTCTATCACCATGAAAGCAAGAAATTTCCCTAATGCGGCTCTAAAGACGCATCTATGAGGGTTGAGCTTCATTTGGATCTGGTGGAGGTTTTGGAATGTCTCGGAGAGGTCGTCGATGTGGCCTTTTTGGTTTTGCTTTTGGTGATCATGTCATTGACATAGACCTCAATATTCCTACTTATTTGTGGCTAAAGATGTAGCTAACTAGCCTTTGGTATGTAGCTCTGGTGTTTTTAAGGTTGAAGGGAATTTTTGTAACAGTAGGTTTTGAAGTTTGTAATAAAGGATGTGTGGACTTTATCTTAAGGAGCCACCTGGATCTAGTTGTATCCAGAGTAGGCATCCATGAAACTGAAGAGCGTATGACTAAACATCGAGTCAATGAGCTGGTTTTGCGTAGTATGGGGAAGTAGTCCTTAGAGTACGCCTTATTGAGGTTGGTGTAGTCAATGCACATTCACCACTTTCCATTGGCTTTTTTAATGAGTATTATGTTGGTGAGCTAAGTGAGGTATTTTTCTTACTTGATGAAGCCTGCTTGGAGCAACATTTGTACTTCCTCCTTGATCGGGGCATTTAGGGGTGAAGTGTCATTTCTTTTGCTTGACAGGTTAGACAGTAGGATTTACATTTAAGTGGTGAGTAGCTTCTAGGTTTTTGATGATGCCTAGCATTTCTTTTGGTGCAGATGCAAAGACTTTTGATTTTTACTTGAGGAAATTTGTAAGTTTGGCCTTGATGTTGTTTGGTAATTCTGCTTTTATTTAGGTTATCATTCTAGGGGCATCAGATAGCTAGACTTCCTCTATCTTTTCTATAGGCTCTCCTTATACTATTGAGGCAGAGGAGTTGGTTAATTCGATGTTCATGATGTTATTTCTGGTCTAAGCTTTGAGGTATAGCTACTTAGACAGAATCTGATCGTCTCTAGCCTTGCCTATGCCAGTGGGTATGATGAACTTCACTTTGATTCATTTTTGGTTGATGAGCATGTCAAATTTCATGATGCTTAGTTGGTCGAGGATGGTGTTGTATGGTGACCATAGATTGACAACGATGAAGTCTATTGGCTGTACGACAATGTACTCGTCATTGCTTAGATGGATGGGGTAGGGTGATGATTCCCTTTGTGGGCATTGGTTTGCTAGCTCCAAACCCTATGAGGCCATGTTTGTATGGTTGCAAAGGCTCTTCGAGTTGTTCCTTCATTTACTCGTAAGCATTGTAGAAGAGTATGTCTGTTGAGCTTTTGCTATCGACCAATGTTTTAGGGATATCGAAGTACTTAATTTCAGCATTGATGATGAGTGCATCACTGTGAGGTATTTCAACTTGTTCATCTACTTTAGTGAAAGTGATAGTAGTTTTTGTTTTCGGCTTCTTGGTTCTTATAAGGTATACCTTGTGTTTGGTTGTTGTGGTTGCGGTGTTTGAGAGGAGGTTAGGTCCCCTAAAGATGGTGTTGATTTGACCTCTCCATCTCTGGTGATTTTGTTTGTCTATTGGGGTAGTGGCTTACTTGTTTTGTTGTTGCCGTTGTTGCACTACTCAATGATGTTAGGTTGGCTGTTGGATTTGATTTTTTTCATCTATGACGAGGTGGTCGATGCAGCCTTCACGAACAAGGCCTTTGATTGCATTCCTAAGGTAGTGATACTCATGAGTGTTGTGTCTATGTACTTTATGGTAGTCATAATAATTTCCTAAGTTCACTGCCTATATTGTTTCATGAATAGTAGGTAGCTATGGGAGTTATTCTCAGACCTTGTACATGATTTTGCCAAATGGTCAACTAAGGGGTATGTATGATGTGGAGTCCTAAAACTGATGTCTTTGTTTATCACATCTATTGCATGCTAAGTGTTGCAACCTAGGGTCACGAGGCTTTAGTTGGTCCTTTGCTAAGATGCATGTGCTGTTGTCTACCTCAAAATGATCTTTGATGGCATCTTCTCGAGTTACGTATTTCTCGGCTACTTACATGAACTTATCCAATGATTCAGACTTTTCCAATGAGCTTATGTTGAATAGCTTTCCGTTAGGGTTTATACCCGTTAAGAGCTCTTGTAGGGCCATTCCTAATAAGGAATCAGATCTTTGATACCAAGACGATAAGGAATCAAAGGATCGATCAAGAAAGAAATGGCAGTGGATCTCAAATGAATAGGAATGGGTATTCAAAGGAAAATAGGTACGAGGAACATGATGGTTTTTTATAGTGAATGTGAATGGATATAACTCACCAAGATACAAACACAATTTAGGGTTTGAGCTCAAAATAGAGTTCGATACGATTCATGAACATTAAATGTCGCTTGGGGTTTCAAATGAAGGTTAGATACAACTCACTAATCGGTTCAAATGAAGAGGTTCACCACAATCTGAGAACAAGATTGATAAGAATGTGGGGACAATTAAAGAGTCTAATCAACACTCAATAATCCAGCAAATGCTAACTCAAGTATAACCTTTCTTGAAAGAGGAAAGCTTCACTCTCTATATATTCTTCTATATACGTCTATCTGTCTATCTCTTCTATATGTTAGTACAAATATTGCTATTTATAACAAGTCCTAAACATTAGTAGTAAAATTGTAAATGACGTATAAGGCCTTAAACCCTAAAGAATCGAGCCTACAAATAAAATAAGGGAAAACATATACAAGAATACATAACTGTATGTTTTATAGAAGTCGGCATACAGTCAGTTAGCATGTCCTAGGAGTAATAGTATTTGAATTGGATGGGGTTGGCAATTTGATGTACAGGTTTGGGAAGGAGTCCTTGAACTCTCACGTGGCTTAGCTGAGACACTAAAGATATTAAGCCACAATTGCCGAGTTCTAGATTTAGTCGATACAAGTCTCTTAGTGCTGTGCTGAGTAGTTCTTCGCTCTTGGGTCCTCGGCCTTGCAGTTTCTTGGCACCTCGGCTAACGACAGAGTTGATGTCGAGTGTTTATTTTCCTTCACCTCATCTTTCTGGCTACAACTTGCCCTCAACAAGCATTAAAAGGCCTTGACTTATATATAGTCGAAGGCTAATTCCTATCAATTCTAGTGTCCAGCATGGAAACTTGCAACTTTGCTCGGTTAAAATGTTCAACATATGCTCGTAGGCTTTGGTTGGGGTACAGTATAATATTTTAGAGAATGGAAGAGTCTCTCCATAAGACTTGGGAGCTAAGTAAGTGTTGTTGGAATCTACTTCCTAGGTCGTCAAATGAAGTGATAAATGTGTTAGGGAGGGTATTAAACCAGAGTAGAGTACCTTTTGTTAGTATACTAGGGAAGGTTTTAGACATAATGGTGTGTGAGAAATTATGGAGGCTCATCATCATCTAAAAGTAGATGAGGTGATCATTTGGGTTGATATTGTCGTCATAAGTGTTCAGGTGTGGTAGCCTTATGTTTGTAGTGAGCATATGATGGAAGGGATTAATGGGCTCTTTTTCGGCACAAAGCGTGAAGCCTATGTAGATGATTTAACTTTCTTCTGGTCATACACGTTAGAGGCATGTTAGATATGCTCGTTTAGTTCCTCTGTATTCATATCTTTAGAGTCCTTTAGCTATTTTTTAGGTGATAAGTTGTCGATTGGTTTGCTTGTAGTTGTGTGCTCGCCCTATGCCTACATTTTACAGCAGTTGTGATATAGCCATTCACATAGAATTTT
The DNA here is from genome assembly GCA_024138005.1 of Lumnitzera racemosa. Classification (NCBI taxonomy): domain Eukaryota; kingdom Viridiplantae; phylum Streptophyta; class Magnoliopsida; order Myrtales; family Combretaceae; genus Lumnitzera; species Lumnitzera racemosa. The sequence continues at coordinate 69,480,933 of JAMXBC010000006.1, forward strand.
ACGTTGTTGTTGATCATGCTGAATTTGCTTGCAAGGATGAGCGAACGGTTCTCTCCTTGTATAGTTGCTTTTGGGATGAGTTTTTAAGCAACATAATATCTTTATGCAAGGCTGTGGTAGATTCGTGATGTTTTTAGTTTTCTTTAAGCATTTGTTGGACAAGTAACCTAAGTTGTCGAACTTTAACATTTTCGTTTTAGGGTAGGGAAGTTATTTGGTTACCTCCATCTTGGTGGGATGTGTTAGCATCCCCTATCTGTGACGCTTATGGATTAGTGTTTTTACTTTTGGCCATCGTATGTGTAGTAGCCATAAAAGGCGATTGCTATAATGTTGATTATGATTGAACCAACTGGGACAGGTGGGCTCATGTAGAGTCCAGGTGAAATGGGCTTGGGCTTCACCTCTTGCTCCCTGATTCCTGCAAAAAAGCCTCTTATGGTGTAGCTACGGGGGCTCTCTGGTTAAGTTAGCAAGGAGGATTAAGGGGAAGAAGAAGTGAGCACTCAGGACCCAAGGGGTACTGCTTATCCTTAATATGTATTATGAAAGATGTGGGAAGTATGTTGAAATTGGGTAGAGATGATAAGAGTGTTGCTGTATCGAAGATGAAAGTGGATTTTAGGGTAGAAGGGGAAAAGAGATATCCCTTGCTTTACAGTGTCTGGTGCTTTTTATATGAATTACCTAGACACATACCGATCTAAGGTTCACTTGTATCTGTCACTAGCAGATAGCATGCATTGCGATAGAAATTGAGTTGCTCTACGAGTGCTCGGTTGTGATCGGCCAAGCAACCAAATCTGTAGCACAGAGGTTTGACACCTATAGAGGCTGTCGGGTATGCTAGCTGTACTACAGATGTTAGATGCCAATTAATAAGTTACAGTTGAGAGTATGTGCTAAGGACAAAGGTCGAGTTAGGACATAGAGGAAGGGATCAGTTAATGCTTGGCTAAAGGTGAGTTAATGCTTGAGTTTATGCTGGATGGTTGGTACGTACTGATAGGAATCAGACTATTAAACCCCTGACCTGAACCTGAGCTTGAACACAAGAGATTAGAAAGCATGACCAAATGAAATATTTCTTTATGCCCCACATTTGAGGAATCCAAATTGCTGTAGTCTACTAACCTGATGCCCTAGGAAAGCCAAACCCTCTTGTTCTTATTGATAGTCTCTAATTGCCGACTTGAGATACATCCAGCTATAGCTTGGCTTATTTAACCAACTATTTGGTTGACTTGAATACATGCTATACCTAGTACGATCGAGTTGAATTCACCCTGAAAAAGTTACCTGATCTGCTTAGTACTATTGACTATCAGCTTGGCTTGGCGTCCTCACTCAACTGCACCCAAGCTAGCCAAACATTGTCCTTTTTGCTAGGGGCATAACCATTAGCCATCCACCATGTGTTTAAGGACCCTTCTGACATGATCTTTTGCATAAGATACCCATTTTTGTTGTATTTTCAATTATACCCTTTGGACATTCCTTGTAATATATTTATTTTAGACATCACCCTTTTAGTCTTTTCCATTTTATAGGATGCCCTAACTTTTCAGGTATAAATATCTACTGTATATGTAGCTGCAAATTATCGTACATTCTTTAATATTGAATATACTCCCTTGTGTGAGCATTTTTTGTAGCTTGTTTTCTTACTTCACTCTTATCCTAACCCTTAAGCAATGTTAGGTAGGGTATACCCTTATTGGACCAGCTCGTGCATCACATCAAGTTAAGCCGTGAGTCTTTAGAAGTTCCTCGGTGTATCATATCCTTGGAGCTGTTTAAGGGTTGCTTGTTTACTTTCCTATTCTTTGCGCATTTCCCATCTTGTTTTCAAGATTTTGGCAAGCTTAGACCCACCTTCGATACAGTCTCCCTTGTTAGTCCTTGGTCATAGCTTATTATCTTGGTATTAGATTGGAGGTATCGTTTGGGTAAGTTGTGTTTAAGCTTTCTTGTGAGCCATGTTTATTGTGATAGTGTATTATAGTTGCATAGAAGTTAGTTGAGATTATTGGAGTAAGTAGAAGGCATAGTAGTTGGCTGTGGTTGTATGCCCTGTTTTTCTTTATTTTGAACATATGAAAATAGATCAAGTTTCATTTGTGTTTATTGTTCTTCGAGATAGTTATTGTATCTACAGTTAGTTTGAACTTTCGTGTATGGAAAGTGTTTATGTGAGTTGTTTGGTTTGAAGAAACCATGTTTATTGTTTCTTAGAATCTAAGTCTATTACTGAGTTTTGTCGAAGAGAATGACGGATCCTATTGTCAATGCCGGAATTGGAGACGACAATAGTGGTGTTGTCCACCATGGACGATAACCTTAGGGTAACCTTAGAAGCACAGATGAATGAATTGATAAAATGACTAACCTTATAGCTGACTTTACTAAGGTTGTACATGCATTGGCCTTTCGACCTACCGAGGCTGTATAGAATAATCCCCAAGCCACTTGACCTATGAGAGGACAGATCTTAACTTGACAAGATTGAGGTAGAATAGTAAGAGGAAGTATTAGGAGAAAGATTGACTTAGGTGATATTGTAAACCTTATTATTTAATGGGCATGTGAGCTGACTAAGAGTACTACTTAAATGTTCCCAAAGATAAACTAAACTAAGAATTTAAGTTTATATTTAAAAGTGAACTTGGTTTTTCAATTCAAAAGTTCACTATCGATAAAAAAAAAACCTGAGTACGAGAACAACAGACCTAAAGTCACCTAAAACCCTAAACCCTAAAATAATTAAGAACTTGTAACCCTAATTGAATATTTGAGAATTTAATTTGAATAATTTCGTTCAACTCTAGAAAATTTCATAATTTTATGAGTAATAAATCATAACTTACAAGTTGATTTAAGAACTAAACTCTAAAAGAATTACATATAAGACAATCCCCTTATTTTCATGTATGAGCTATGTATATATGGATACATGAACCAACCGATTACATTAATTAACTTATCTATTGAGAGTTGAAATCAAGTATCAATTAATTACCTATAAAAAACTACTGATAAGACATTTTCCTTATATTACCATAACCTATACTACATAAGGACAAGTTATCACATTAATTTATCAATTCAAATTTCAAATAAATAACAAGACAACACAATGTACCTAAGAGGACACCAAATGGCCAGTTGGAAAAGGAGAAAGAGGAGGGCCATGCTTTTTCATTTAACCATCGATTAAATTGTCTTACACATCTACTATTCACCCCTTAATACTTACATCATCTAATTACGTCAAAGTTGGCATTTGTGCATGAAAAAGACAACAAAGTGAAGCTCATTAAACACACTACACATACAATCAAGAATTGGCACTCTCACTTTCTTTTTCCCTCATTTTTATTTCCTTTTTCTCACTTTAAACACAAAACAAAAGAGGAAACCAACCCTACAAAATCTACACATTGTCGCTACCTATTTGCTTCCACATTCACGGCACAACTTTGTTGTGTTGCCATCCTTTACCAACTTCAAAAAGTCATTTTTAGAAATTTTAGAATATCCTCAAAACCTATCTCAATCATCAAGATCATAGTTGTTAAAAGAACTTGCAAGAAGAGGAAGGAAAAACAAGGAGCTAAGAGGACTCTTAGTTGCATAACCACCATTTTTACGCTTTAAGGACAGGTAAGTTATTTCTTTGTTAAAGTGACTTAGTTTGCCATGTTAAGAGACCACATTTTCATGAAGATAATGACATGAACATAAGGTGGTAGAATAACTAAACCACTTTAAAAAATAAGCTTATGAATCTCTTACATGAAAGTTGGATTATGAGCATGTTAAGTTACTATCTTGTAGGAAACATATCTAGCACTTAGAATAGGAGTTTGTAAGTTGAGAAAATCATGAAATATGTGTATGGCAATGGAGATAAGATGCTGGATGTAAGGAGTTTGTATAGTATGTAGGTGTTATTTTTTGCTTCATGTCATCACATATGCTTAAATCTAGTTTTAGGTAAAGGAAAATCCATTACATGAAGTTGTTATGAAGAAACCAACTTTTTGAGATGTAAACTATGATATAGAGTTTATGATAAGTATGAGATCTATCATTTTTATGAAGTACATTAGCTAAATAATCACATCATGGGAGAAAAGTTGAGCTAGAATTGGAATATGAGCAACATAGGTTCATGATCTAACCCCTAAACTTAAGGAAATGACAAAACAAGTTGAAAAACCAAGTTCGGGACCCTTGAACCAAACCATCTAGATCTGGAACTACAAGAAAATTCACTTAAAAATAAGATAGAATCAAGTAAACAAAGACCAACCAAAGCAAAAAGACCAAACAAAGCAAGTATAACAAGTGTATAAAGCCTAAAGCTCAAAATTGAGCTTAAAACTCTCAAAACAAGCTTAGAACTTCAAGTTGCACCTTCACCAAATTTCTGACTAGTACCTTAATCTATTTATAAAATTTGCTTTGAGACCCTTAAGAAGCCCATAAAATACTCCTCAAGCCTAATAAAGTGACTATTCTTAGTTTAGACAAAAAACAAGCCCATTTGACCACTTAAGTCCACATAAAAGTCCAAGAAGATGTTGATAGCACCAAGGCCTTAAGGCAAGGATGGGAATCTGACCTTAAAGAGTATTTTAAGCTTCAAATAAAATCTTACACCCAAGCCCAAAAGATTTCTTAAGATAAGAAAGAGCCCAACAACTAAACTAAGTCTAAAAGAGTTCTAAAACTTGAGGACCACTACTATTCTGATCAATTGAAAGATTTGTATGCCTCATTTAGAAAATCTAACCACCATACGTTAAATTACACTTGAAAATGATGAAAATTGACTACAATATCATAAAAATCAAACTTAAAACAAGAAAGTTTACGCAATTGAAGTTTTAAGTAAGACCGGGAAGAATACGAAACTAAGTTATAAAGTGTAACTAAAAGAATTTTGAGTTAGCCTTCTAACTTTATCTCAAACTTATCATATTTGTGAAGTTTAGGTGACCTAACTATTGGAGAAGACTTACCTCAGATTACTACGACTGATTCACCATGGTCAAGTAAGTGATTCTTGAAGACTTCATGCTTGATTTTTGCTTATAGTGCAGTTACATTTAAATTTATAAAATAAACTTGAATACTTGTAGGATATGGGAAATGCATGTGTATTGTATTATGATTAAATGCCATGACTTGCTAATGAAAAAATAATGAGAATTATTGTGATTATAGTATGTATGGATTGTATGGAATGATATTTCTTTATTATAATGGAAATTGAATTAATTAAGTATTCGACTAAGAAAATCAACGAATCATGCATTTCTCATATTTGCATTATAACTATACCAACTGCCACTTCACGTAGAAGATGGGAAGGGACTTATAGGAGCAGGGTAATGAATTGTCGACCAACGGCCCCATTACTCGTACACGACTCAAGGACTCCAATCCCTCATATGGCGAATTCTTTCTTGGCAACCTACTAATGATGGGAAAGTTTATGCTAAAGGAATGTGGCTAAACTCCTTTAGGTCCCCTAATTGTCGTACGTTGATCTATACATTCGGTAGCGATGATACTGACCATTCCCTTTTCGAGGACCCTATGTCGAGTAATCCTATTGACACTGCCAAGAAGTTCCTGCCGAGTGATGAGAGACTCACTTAAATGGCCGAATAGTTTTCTTTCAGCATGCCGCGATCTCTCTCTCTTCCTGGCCCTTTAATGTCGCAACATTTCAACTCCTCTTGCATGTTATGCTCAACGAATATTCCTATGAGACCAATGTTGTACTGTCACCTATCCACCTTGTCTAACATTGTACTACTTTTCCGTTTTGGTCTTTTGTCCTTTTTACCCTTTTTTGTATGTATTAGGAATTCCCTTTTTGTATATACTTTCTTTTCTTTTCATTATTTGTAATGCTGCCTTAGGGACTTACTATAAATAGTCTTTTTTTCTTGTAAGCCGGATATAACCAGCATTTTTACACTAAATATTATGTTCTTATTAGACAACCCTCTCCAAGTCCATATTTCCTACACCCTTATCTAATCTTATTGAGTAGCTTAGGATTAGTGGTAGGTGGATCTTGACATCAACTTATGTGTCATATTAAGTGTAGTATCAAGTCGTATTATGTTCGTTGGTGAGTTACATCCTCCGAGCAGCTTCATGTCAGCTACTTTTGTTTAATTGTGGACCTTTTCCATCTAATTTTCTTCAATATCTCGACGGACTCATTCAGTTCAATTCCGTCTTGGTAAGTCCTAGTGATAACTAAGCTCCTAGGTACACCATATATTCCTAGTATCAAAACTTGAGGTTAAGGTTAAGGTTGAGGTTGAGACCTAAAGCAGTGTAGTAATCGTCAGTCTATTGTTTGAGATACTGCGTGTAATTGTAGCCCTCTGAGTAAAGTGTAGTTATTGAAATTTTGTGATAGGAATGTCAAACCCTAGTGTATAGGGAGAGACTCACAATGTTGAGAGTGATGCTCATGGTCGTGGTTAAGTTACCCAACAAACTCCACACACTACTAATGAGCAGATATAAGATCTTGCTGTAATTGTAGCCAATTTAGCTATCTCAGTAAACAAGGTCTTAGAGAATGGACCATGTGAGAGAGTTGCTGAACAGGGTTGAGAGATGGGCTGAGGAGGCAGATGAACGAACGAGCTCCTAAAGCCTTTCCAGTGAACCATGCACCACCGCAATGTACCAATAGAGTTGCAAGAAGAAGGTTAAAATACTCTTTAAGGTCAAATTTGTGTGCCTCATCTAAGAAATCTAACCACACTACGTTAAAATACACTAAAAAACAATGAAAATTGAATACAAGATCATAAAAATTTGACTTAAGACGAGAAAGTTATATATGATTGAAATTTTAAGTAAAAAAAAAAAAACAACGAAACTAAGTTAAAAAGTGTAACTTAAAGAATTTTAGGTTAGCCTTCTAACTTTATCTCAAACTCTTAATTTTATCATATTTGTGATATTCAGAGGATTCGATTGTTGGAGAAGACTTACCCTTGGATTACTATAACTGATTCACCATGGCTGAGTGAGTGATTCTTAATAACTTTATGCTTAGTTTTGCTTATAGTATAGTTGCACTTAAATTTATAAATTGAACTCGAATGCTTGTGAGATATGGGAAATGCATGTATATTGTATTATGATTGAATGCCATGACTTACTAATGAGATAATACCGGGAATTATTGTGACAATAGTATGCATGGATTGTATGGAAGGATATTTCTTGATCACAATGGAAATTGAACTAATTAAGTATTCGACTACGAAAACCAATGAGTCATGCATTTATCATGATTGCATTATAATTATACCGATTGCTACCTCACGTGGAAGATGGGAAGAGGCTCACGGGAGTTGGGTATCCTGCTGAGATTAAGCAAATGTGCCATTTATATTATTGAGGTTTTATCTTGAGCTTTCGGGATTACTAGGTGTTAGGGGATGCCAACTGTTAGCGAAGGGTTATATCTCATGGCTTCTACTTAGGGCATATGATATGGATTGTAGAGGCTACTACACCACTAGACTTGAGAATTTTGGCTTGAAAATTTAAATTTTTGAAAAGGAAAATGTATTTTCCGTATGAATAGTAAAGTTGCATATATTTTATATTTGCTTTAGCTGATTTGAGCATGATGGTGTAAATGGTATGAAAACCTAAGTACTAGGTCCTGGTTGATAGTTTATATCAGTTAATTATCTCCAACCCTCGACTATAAGGGCGCGTAATTCTAAGTTGCATACAGTTCCTAGGTCGTTGCATGTATTTTTTGGTATTTTGTTTGTGTATGCATTCATATGTTGTGCATATAAATGATATTGTTTGTATGGCATGATAGAGAGATTTACTCACAAAGCATTAAGCTTACAACCCAATAGATTTCCTTTGATGTAGGGCCATCTTTTTATTCATCTAGGCTATGGAATGCCTGAGGTAAGTCTCACATTGAGATGGGGTGTGGGTCTAGGATGAGAAGAGATAATTTTTGTGTAAATAGTGAATTGTAAATGTATTTATTTAGTTAAATTTTCTTAATTTAGTTTCTCTTATAGTTTTGAGTACATTGTAATATTCTTTTGTTATGGAATTCGACTATTCCACACCTTAACTTTAGTATTTTGTAATTAAATGTTCCTTTTAGTCATCCCGCTTGATATTGCTTATTTATGGGCCTGATGGTGATATGGAGTGGAAGGAGTCTTGTATGTTGTATAGAAGGCCTATGATCAACGAGGGGGTTGATCTTAGATCTCTATGCGGAACACAACAATTTACCATGACAATAATATTGTTAGGTCATAATAGATATGGATGAAGGAGAAGAATAAGATAATGAAGAAGAAGAACAAGCTTGAGCACCTCAAACTGTTGGCCATGTGAAGCTTCAGATTCTAAGCTTTAATGTTTCTAGAGATGCAAACAACTATCCAGATTAGGAGGAGAAGGTTGAATACATTTTTTATTATTACTAATATGAAGACTATAAGAAGGTGGGGACTGCAGCTGTAGAGTTTACAGGTTATGCTGCATTATGGTGGAAGAACTTCTAGACCATGGGTGAGAAAGATATAGAGAAATTAGCACCTCGAAATGAAAAAGGATTATCAGAAATAAGTTTGTACCAGATACCTACCTACATGATACTTTTGCTAAACTTCAAGAGCTACGATAAGGAAATCGAACTGTTGATGAGTACATTTGGGAGTTTCAAATGCTCATGATCTTGTGTGAAGTGGATGAGCCATCAGCTTGAACAGTATCCAAATTTTTTTATTGGATTAAGAAGCGACATTTGATACATCATGGAACTTCAATAGTTTACTACATTGGAAGAAGCTATAAGAATAGCTCAATGAGTAGAAAGACAAAGGAAGAAAAGGTTAGGCCATCTTCCAACGAGCCAACCTGGTCAAGTGACCCACTCAAGGAAGTTACCAAGCTCAGCAAGATGCCAAGCTAAGCAGAAGGGTAGATGTTAGATCTGAATAGAAAGCTTGACTAATTGATGGTGAAGTGCTACCGAGAACTTATGAGAAAGGAAAAGGATTTAGAAGGAAGACAAGCAAGATCAAATGCTTTAAATGCCAAAGGTTTGGGCACATAGCTACTCAGTGCTTGAACTAAAAAACCATGATTATTAAGGGAGATGCCATAAAGCTTGACTTAGATAGTACTGATGAGGGGGCCAAGGAGGAGGTTGATCTTAAAGAGAATACCACTCAAAAAGGAGAGCTTGTTGAGGAGGATGTGTTTACAGAAGATTTGGATAAACTAACCTTGGTTGTCCGATGAGCGATTGTTATAGAACCTTCTATTGAGGAGGAGTAAAGAGAGAACTTATTCCACATCACTTGTAAAGTGAATGAATAGGCTTGTGCACTGATAGAAGATAGTGGAAGCTACACTAATGTAACATCCATCGACTTGGTTAAGAAACTCAAGTTGTTGATCATTTTACATCCAAAACCATATAAGTTACACAGGTTGAACGATAAGGGAGCATTACATGTCACTCAGTAGGTGGTACTGTCGATCTCAATTGGAAACTATTCCGATGAAGTTTTTTGTGATGTGTTACCCATGTATACATCTCATGTATTATTAGGCAAACCTTGGCCTTTTTATTAGAGGGTTATTTATGAAGGTTTTAGAAACACATATGTATTTGAGAAGGATGGTAGGAAAATTACCTTAAGACCTATGACGTTGAGCCAAGTAAGTAGACTGTAAGCTAAGTTGGCTTAAGAAACCAAGAAGGCTTTGGTTCTGAGTCGACTTGAGCTATGAGAGGTTCTTAAAGTTGACATGTCAACCTTCTTGTTGGTCAAGCGACTATTGGAGTTGAAGGAGAAAATTGAACTACCCCTAAAGATAAAGGAATTGTTAGATGAATATGTAGAATTGTTTCCAAAGTAGCTAATAGAAGGGTTAACCCTTTTTAGGGCATAGAACATCGCATTGACTTGATACTTGGTGTTGCCTTGTCAAACAAGCTAGCTTATAAGATGAATCTTGAGCAAGCTACAAAGCTTCAGAAGTAAGTCAATAAACTATTAGAGAAGGGATACGTGAGAGAAAGCCTTAACCCTTGTGCTGTGCCTGCATTATTTGTGTTGAAGAAGGATGACACTTAGCATATGCGTATGAATAGTAGAGTTGTTAGCAAGATTACGATCAAGTACCGATACCCCATCCTGAGGCTAGATGATATGTTGGATGAACTGAGTGGTGTAAGAGTATTCAACAAGGTTCATCTAAAGTTTGGATACCACCAGATCTAATGAGACATGGGGATGAATGGAAAATTGCTTTTAAGACCTGACATAGCCTATATGAGTGGATGGTCATGCCTTCTTGGTGATGGGAATTAGGCTACCAGATCACTAACCTGCAGCTGAGCTTGAGGTTTAGAAAGACTGGCAAGATGAATCCTCTTGTTTCAGTTGACCCCTATAGACGTCTAGTACTTCCTTATCGAGTCATCCTTCATATCGAGTCGAATGATTGCTAATCTCTTTATAGTGCGCTGAATTGAAGAATACTTACTCGCACTCAAGCCTTCCAATGACTTGGCATCTTTCTTGCTGAGAAGCTGAGAGAAAGAGATTCTGAGTTGACTAAGCCACCCCTGCTTAGACAAGCAAGCTGTCCGCACTTTCTGTCCGCACTTTTTGTCCGCATCTCTAACAGCTTCACTAATGTAGCATCGTCATGTGTACCGTATTATGTATAGAATTCGTTATACCAATGATTGTTTTCCTTATATATTCATTTTTGCCCTTTATATCTTGTATATTGCTTCCTTAGGAAAAGCCATTTTTGTCTTTTTGGGTAAGTTGTCTTAACTTATGGGTATAAATACCCTTGTACTTATAGCTAAAAGGGGAATTTCATATTACCATTAATACACTTTTGTGTTTTCTTCCTTGCGTAAACACTCTGTTTTCTCTTGGTAACACTCTATTTACTCTTGGTATCACTCTTATCCAAACCCTTGAGGTGGCGAGTAATTTTACTGAACCAATTCGTGTGTCATATTAAATTGTGTCATGAGTCTTTGAAAGTTCCATTGATGTATCACATCCTCTAGAGTTGTTCGAAGGTTTTGCTTACTTCTTCATTCATAATTATCATTTCGCACGTTCCCCACTACTTCCATTTCGGGCTTTTTGTAAGCTTGGACTCATCCAGCAACCGACCTTGTCTATTCTTAGTCATGATTCGCAACACTTGGGTTATTAAATGATCTAAGTAGTTTTATATGATTGATGAACCATGTCTTGAGAGATCTAATCAGAAAGTTTGTCATTGTCTATATTGTCAATATCCTTGTTTATAATATCAACTTGATAAGTCATGTTGATCATTTGCGAGCTACTTTTAATGTCCTCTGAGCAAAGAAATTGTTTGGAAATGTAAAGAAATGCTATTTCTGTCAGGAAGTAATCTTCCTAGGTTACGTAGTTAGTAAAGGAAGATTGAGAGTTGATAAAGAAAAAGTCAAAGCCATTGTAGAGTAGTCGACCTTAACTTGATGTGTTGAGGTAAGGAGTTTTCATGTATTGGCGTCATTCTATCGACGCTTTGTCCAAGGATTTAGTACCATGGTAGCACCTCTATTGTATTGAATGGGAACCAAGTTATTGTTTAGTACTTCTTGTTACCCCAAACCAATGGCCAAATAAAGGTTGTCAACCTTATGATCACTACTCCAAGTTGCAGTAAGAAAGAACTTAGCCGATTAAGAGATCTGTTTACTTATAGTAGAATTTGCTTATAATAAGGCAATTCACGCTACAATAAGGTGATACATTGAGGTTGTCTATGGCTTCAATCTTGAGTTACCCCTTAACCACGCCTCGACGCTGCCCATTAACTAAGAAGATCTAGAAGTGAGAACCAGAGCTCAGTCCCTCTAGCAGATCTACCAACGAGTCATTCAGCACATTGACCAAGCCACCGAAAAACTCAAGAAGAAAAAAGGCAAAGGTAGGAAGACTAAGCAATTTCAACTCAGTAACCAACTGTGGTTATACTTGAGCAAGGAAAGGTTTCCAAACAAGAAGAAGAACAAGTTGTATGCCAGAGCAAAAGGACCATTTAGGATACTTTAGAAGATAAATGACAATGAATACTAACTAGAGCTATTAGGAAACTTCGAAGTGTCAGATGTGTTTAATGTTGCCAACCCTAGCCTTTATCAACCTTGGAGAACTTGGACGAAGGCTGGCCAAATTTGATCCTAAATCCTAATTAGCCCTGTAGGGATGATAAGAATCAGACTATTGGACCCCTGACGTGAGCCTGAGGACTAGAAAGCATGACCAGATGAGTTCTTTCTTTATGCACCACATTTGACAAATCTAAACTATTACAGTCTACTGACCTAATGCCCTAGGCGAGCTGAACCCTCTTGTACTTATTGATAGTCTCCAATTGTCAACTCGAGACACATCCAAACAACAGCTAAGCCCATTTGACCAACTGTTTATGTTACGAACTGAGGATGGTCTAGTCGTAGTAGACGTCGTATACTGTATGAAGAACCCCTGATTAGTTACCCTTCTAATGACAAACTCTTCACACAATATACAAGGCTTTACAATCATTAGCTTCTTAAGAACATACAGATCTACATGATATCATCACATAAACATATTTATATAAAATTTAAATTATAAAGTTTATAGTAAGCAGTAATTTAGTACATCTAGGTCTATATTTCTAACAAAACAAAAGTACATAAATAAAAGTTCACATAATCAGTTCTCTCAACACACTAAATGTCTTACTCTTGCCTAGGTTCTTAAGTTAACCTCTGGCATCCCCCAACTAGCCTCAATGAATAAGCCATCCTGTAGCAAAAGTCTAAAGGGGGTGCAAGTCTAAGCTTAGTGAGCAAGATCCTCAGCCATACCATAAGCAAGTTATAAATACATTAGATTCACACATATGAATAAATAAATAAATAGAATGTCAAACAACATGTATAGTTAACTAGTCAATATACGCCACTTAGACTTATGCCCTCCGAAGTCAAGGTTGGATTATACATGGCACCAGTAAGATCCAAGTATTATACTAGAACTTAGTTTACTACGGAACTCCACGTTCCGTATTTGAATCAACAAATCCTTTATTTTCATAAAAACCAAGTTCTAGTATAATCGTGAGTAGGCCCCCCACAGTTTACATTCACCCTTAAACGGAGGCCTTTAGACTTGACATTTATCCAGTAAGGTCATTTTGTATGATTGCATCATACAGAACCAATAAATTTATTATAACAACCCTCGAATGGCCTCTCTCTACCTCTATGTGATGTGACGGCCAGAATTTAGGTCAATGTGATGCATGTCAATGCATTTATCAATTTCTTTTTATTAGCCAAGTATAGTTAAGTCTAACTATATTGTGACCAAACAATATTGCACACAATCATCATTTATACTATTATGTAACAATAATTTGTTATCCATATTTAAAGTAAATTCCCAAATCATCACACAATAGCACACACAAACATTTCTTGACCCTACACAACATTCAATTAATATAATCATTTAAGTTCATTAGCTACAATAACATATAAGCATGGAATCATAGGGTATATACTCACTTGACCATGACGACTTACTCTAGTCGCAGTAATCAATTGGAAAATCCTTGCCTGCGTCGAGATCACCTAATCATTACGATATAACAACGATAGTAAGCAATTAAATTAACTAATGATTCTAGATATCTATTTGCTTAATTTACTTAAATTACTTTCAATTTTTATCCGACTGAACCATATCACTAATTGTTTGTAACTTTTCCATTCTATTTCCAATATTTACAAATTTATAGTTGTTTTTCATCATTTTCAGACGTATGTTCACATGGTGATGTCCGTTTTGGACATTAAAACTAGTGTTTTACAATATGGACTAAATTTATTAGAATTTTAACTATTGAAACTTAAATATTCTTATTAGCTAGTTTTATATCCTATTTTAGTAGTTAATGATTTCATTAGTCATTAAATTCTTACACTTAGATGATCTTACATTGGTATTACTAATTTATGTGCTTAATTAAGTCTAATTCAATTTAAGATATGTATTAAGGGCTTAAAGAAGTTTCGGCCCATATGCATGTGTATACATATATATTATTTCCTTATGTCTCTTAGGCTTATGTCATCGCTTTTGTTAGTCATCGCTTCTGTTATCAATCGCTTATATCATCAATTGCTTATGTCATCACTTATGCCATTGATTACTTATGTCACCACTTATGTTATCCATTGCTTATGTGATTACTTACATACGTCTATACTTATCCTTATGTATTTATGTACCTTATACATATGTTATGTATATACTTATACTTCTAATATATTAGTATGTATACTTGTGTACTTATACGTATACTAGTACATATACTCATATATACATACGGTTACATATGTATTTTTATACATATTTTCGTATGTCTAGTATACCCTCTTAAGAAAGCTTCATAAATTTCATATTTTTGCACTTTAAGGGCTTATTTAGTAAAGTATATGTATGTATAGTTAGTATACTCTTCTTTTTTGGTTATATACATAAAGGATACTCATGTATAAGGGTATCCATACATGTGTTCATCAAGTGTATTGTAAACCCCTCAAATTTAGCTTTTTGAGTATAAAATTAAACTTACGTACTGTAGATGACCCCATTAAGTCAACATAGTTAGTAAAATTTAAAACCGACTAAAATTCCAATTTGAAACCTAAAACGAATATGAAAAACGTTAAATTATTAATAGAAACTCTAGTCACGTACAAAAACCTTGAACTCTAAATATATGTAACTTTAAGAGTTTATACCCTAAATGTATATAAATACTAGAGATTGTACTCAAAAGTGATAAAAATCTAAAATTATAATTTTAAAGATATAAAAGTACTAATTCACCATAACTTACTCTAAAACCTTAATTGAAAATATATCCTTATTATCTCACCAAATTATTAGTAAAACATCAAATATAACTTTCAATCATCCATAATACATATAATACTAAAGTAATCCATTAAAAACTATGATATTGAATTATAGATCACATGCATCTTCCAATTATATCATTAGGTTAGTATTATATAGAGTTAAGTATTTAGTTGATGTTTATACCATATGTAGTCAATATAAACATATTAAATGACACGTTTCATGATAATTACATTAAATAGCCAACTAAATGATGTGTATAAGATGTAAATACCTAAAGAAAGATCTTATTACCTATTCTTACTAATAAATTTAATAAACCCCATTTTTCCTTTCATTTCCTTAATTCTTTTTCCTAATTTCCCTAATTACTTCATTATGTACACTTAAAATTACATGTAATCCCAAAGAGTTGACTAAGTCAGCATTTGACCAAGTCAAATATTGATTAAGTCAACATGTTGAAATGTCATTATCATCTAGAGTTTTCTTTCACTTTCTTTAGATTTCTACGTATTTTTCACATGATTTTTTCTTCATTTTGCTTCCTTTTGCCATCCAATTTTTCCCTCATGTAGACCCCACTTATCTTCATTACGAAGCAAAAAATTACCCAAAAACAAACCCCTTTTCTTGCCCATTCCCATACAATCACCCTCTTTCCTTTCATCCCCTTCCACTTTTCAAAATTTACCTACACATTTTAACAACTTGTTTTACATTATATACTAGCACTTCCCTTACATAATATACAGGACAAAAGATATGTTTTTATATAGTTTGCCATCTTAATTAGCAATTAGTTGTATATGTTAGGTTAATTTTAGAATTCATATGTCATATGCACATGTATGTTGAGACAAATAAGATTCTTATATATATGTACCTAAGTGTAGGAATACTTGGGTATAAGAGTAGAATACATGAATACATATACCATATGCATATGTATGAGATGCTTATGTGTGAATTTTAGTAAAATACATGATATAAGTGTAGGTTTATATATATAGATAAGTGTAGAAGAACACATGCATATATTGGAAGATTCTTATACAAGAGTATTTTTGATGTACATAACCAAAAATAAGGAGCATACTAAGTATACACACATATAACATACTAATTAAGCCCATAAGATGCAAAAATATGGATTTTATGGAGATTTTTTAAGGGAGTATAGAAGGCAAACGAAAATACGTATAAAAATACATATACTACCATATGTATATATGAGTATATGTACGGGTATAAGTATATGTATAAGTATACTAGTATACATACAAGTATATTGGAAGTATATATACACATAATATACGTATAGAATATATAAGTACATATGTAAATTACAACATAATTACTTAAATTACCAAAGGATAGTGTAGTAAAATAATAAAATATACAATATGTACAAATGTATACATATATGAGCCAAACCTACTTTAAGCCCATAACACACACCTCAATTTGAGTTAGCCTTATTTAGGTACATATAATAATAATAATTATGTAAAATCATCTCTATAGAAGAATCTAAGGAGTAATTAAATCATTAAGTACTAAAATAAGATATAAAAAAAATATAGACAATAAGAATATTCAAGCTTCAACAACTAAAATTTCAATAAATTTAATCCATATCGCATAACACGGGTCTTAATGTCTAAAACGGATATTACCGTGTGAACGTACATAAAAAAACGATGAAAAACGACTATAAGCTTGTAAATATCGAATATAAAATGAAAATGTTACACGTGACTAAAGATGTAAGACAAAACTAAATAAAATAACTAATAATAAAGAGAAATAAATAACTAAATACATGAAGTATCATAACTTACAAATATACAAATATAGTTACTATTGATCCCACTAAAGTATGATATACCCTGTACACATCATATTTGGTTTATATTGAAAAACTAAACAGACTACAATAGACTTTTAACTAACTAAGGAGTTTGATTTCTCAGAATACTTGTATGTTTTACTATCTTTTAGGCATTTCAATATTGAGTTCTAGAAACCCCAAGGCTTGAAGAAAGAGTAATAATTCAGGTAGGGAGTTTTAATGACTTGTTACTTATATGATGCTTTGCTGCTTGTTGTTGTTTATATGTCTGAATGACTATTTTGCTTGTAGACTATTTTGCTTGTATGCTATTATCTATGTGATCACCTTTTTAAAATCGATAAATATAAATATCTAACCAGAATAACCAGTTTTATTCACCGCATATTTATGACTCAGTAAATGTATGGATGGAGAGTGCTAACTTTGCAAAATTTTGAGGAAAGTATTTTTTTGAAAAGATCTTTTCTAATCTTAAACATATTTTGTACGATTATGATAAGGATTTGCAATGTCGGAAATAATATTTTATCACTAAGGCAAAGCTAACATGGGATCTCCAATTAATAGTGAGAGGACTTGCTTTATTATGCCTGTAAGACTTTGGATAATTTTGGTTGTGAGAGGACTCGCACATTTGTGCTTGAAGGGGCCTTGGATGGTGGATAGTCCTAGTTTAAGATCTACCTATTTGGATTGGAACTCTTTTCTTGACTAAGGTAATAGTCGAGTATTGCCTAAAGGGGTGGTGTCCTTAAGCAACCTCATGCGAATAAGCTGAGGTGCCCTATGGAGTTAAGTACAGGGGATAATCGATGTGTAGACGACGTAATTCTATACCTTCCATAGTTTTGGACTCCTATGGATGTATTGCTTACATTCATCTCACCTGCATTCATTTTGTGTGTACATAGCTTGCATGTGTGTTAATAATGTTTGATAACTTGCTTGAATGGTAATTGTAAGGAATGAACTCACTAAATTGTTTTATGCTTATTCCACCTTAGTTTTTTTTTTTTTTTTTTTTTTTTGCAGGTTTACTTATGTTGGGATAGGGATAAGTCTTGAGTGCCGATTGCAAAATGAAAGTCTGTATATTAGTGTTATAATTAGTTGAGTTTTTTATGGATGATATATCACGACCCAACAGTATCGTTGTAGTGGTAGGTCACCGTATATCATATAAAGGTATATTATCAACCCCCTTACTGATTATAGGCCTTTCATACGACACACAAAGCTCCTTCCACTCTACGTTACCACTAGGCCCATAGATAAGTAATATAGAGCAAATTAACTAAAATTACTTCTATGTTATAGATTAGCTAATTGTGTGTGCTTGTGGGACCCACAAAAAAAATTACAAACAAATGCAGTTCATAACAGAACTGCATTAAATTTGTGTTATGAGCAAAAACACAAAAGTATTTAAACATCTATAATTCTATTACAAAAAGTCCTCTTCGCTTTCTGATCGCTTCAACCCGTCCCTACACGAAACTTACCATGGGCATGTCTCAGCCCGGATTAGTGAAGAGGTTCTCCTGCATCAACAAAAATATATAGGGTTGTAAGCTTAAGCTTAGTGAGATAAATACCTTCGTCAGTACCACATGATAGAAATTTATTAGATGCACAATCATATGAATGCATGAACAATCAGTATGCCAAACAACGCATGCAGTGACCTAGGAACTGCATACGACTCAGAATTACACCCCTTGAAGTTGGGGTTTGGAGATAATTAACCGACCCAAACCAAAATCCAGGTTTTAGACCTTGGGTTTTATTTCATTTGCACTATCGTGCTCATGCCAAAACAAAACTCTCTCTCTCTCTTTCTCTCTCTCTCTCTCTCTATATATATATATATGTATACTTCCTTTACTAAAATCAAATCATATCTTTTAAAATCCCAAGTCTAGCGGTGTGGTGGCCCTCGCAGTCCACAAACATACCCCCTAAGCAGAAGCCACAAGACTCGGCCTTTTGCCGACGATTGGCGTCTCCCAGCGCCTAGTAAGCCCATCAGCTTAAGACAGAGACTCAATATATATGATGGCATAGCTAATGCCCAATCCTGCAGGAAACTCGTATTCCTGTGAGTTCCTTCCCATCTTCTGTGTGAAGCGGCAGTTGGTGTTATCTGTATGCAATATGGGGAATGCATGATTCATTTTGAGTTCTTAATCGTATAAGTGATTAACTTGATTTTTATGGTGATCAAACAATTTCATCTCATACAATTCACATGTATATATTAATACAAACAATTCCCATTATTATATATATAATTAGCAAGTCATCACATTCATCCATAAATCCATACACATGCATCTCTCATATCCCACAAGCATCCAAATTTATATATATATATATATATATATATATATAAGTTCAGCTACATCTATTCTACTAGCACAATCAAGTAAAGAGTCATCGAGAATTTACTCACTTTGCCATATGGGTCAATCAAAGTAATCCGGAGGCAAGTCGTCTCTATAAACAGCGTCCCCTAGTCATTGAAATAATTTTTATAAGGAATTGAAACAAACTTAAGAAACTAAATAAATTTTCCTCAAGTTATATTCTTGACTAGTTTTCGTAATTTTTTCCTGTTTTTACCTAAAGTTCAATCGCGTATAACCTTTTCGTTTTAAATCCGATTTTTATGATCTTATAGTCAATTTTCATCGTTTTTTAGTGTACTTTAATGTTGTAAGGTTATATTTTCGAAATGAGGTATACAATTCTTTCCATGGGTCAAAACAGTAGCGTTCCTCATGTGTTGGAGTGCTTTTGGACCTTATTTGGTAAATGGGCTTTTTAATAACTTAAGAAATTCTTTAGGCTTGGTCTTAAGATTTTATCCTAAGCTTAAAATACTCCTTGAGATCATATTTACAACTTTGATTTATATTCCTAAGGCTAACAACCACTTCTTGGGCCCTTTAGTGGGCTTATTTTTTGTTCAAACTAAAGTTAGTGACTTTGGTGGGCTTATGGGGCCTTAGGTGGATTTCTTATGGGCTTCAAAACAACCTCTTTTGATACTTTAAGGTGCTGGTCAGAATTTCCTTGAAGGCCCAACTTAGAGTTCTAGGCTTGTTTTGAGAGTTTTAGGCTCGGTTTTGAGTTTAAGGCTTTGTATGCTTACCATATTTGCTTTGGTTGATCTTTTCACTTTGTTCATTCACTTTTATCATATTTTTAAGCTCCTTTTTCTTACGTTCTAGATCTGTTCATAATTATTCCAAGAGGTTTTTACTTGGTTTTTCAACTTGTTTCATCATTTCCTTAAGTTTAGGTGGTAGATTATACACTTAGACTACTTGTGTCCAAATCTTAATTTAACTTTTCTTCCACAAGATGATTCTTTAACTTATGTTCCTTGCAAAGAAATAGAAGATCTTTTATTTAATACAACTTCCATATCATAGCTCATGTCATATAAAGTTGGTTTCTTCATAAAACCTCATGTGATGGATTTTTCTTTAACTTAAGTCTAGATTTGAGCATGTTTAACTTAATGGAAACAAAATCAACATCCAAATGACTATGGAACTCTCATGTCCAGCATGCTCATCCTCTATTAAAGTTCTTATTTCAAGATTTTCTTAGCTTAAAATCTTCCATTCAAAGCATTAAACAAATGTCCTTACAAAACACCAACTTTACATGCTTATGTTTCAACTTCATGTAAGGGTTTCATGGCTTGTTTCTTAAAATGATTTTTTGGTGTTATAATAACTTAAACCTTACTCATATCTTCAAGAAATCAAAGTCTCCTAACATAAATACTAATCTACATATCATAACAAACACTTACTCGTCCTTAAAGCAAAGTTTGATAATCGTGCACTAAGGTTCTACTTAAGCTCTTAACTTTGCTTCCTCTTTTTTTGCCACCTTTTGGAACCTGAATCTTTTGGTCTTTTGGAATGGGGTTTATGGAAGGTTCTAATGGTCTTAAAAGATCTTAGATGGTGAAAGAAAATGACACAAGAACAAAAGAAAAAGTTGCCATGAGTGAAGCTTCAAAAATGGAAGGAAAGTTGATTTTGTGGGGTAAGGTTGTTTCTCCTTTTTATGTTTGTTTCAAAGGAGAGAAAGAAGATGTGAAAGTGAAATTGAAAGTGAGAGAAATAATGGAGAGAGTGGCCGGTTGGAATGGAGAGAGAATGAGGGTTTAAACGTCTTGAAAGTGTTGTCTTGTAGCTTACACAAAAGTCAACAATTGCAACTATTGATGATGTAAGCATTAAGGGGTGAATAGTGATGTGTAAGAAGAAGTGATTGATGGGTGAATGACAAGTGCATGCCCTCCCCCCCCCCCCCCCCCCCCCCTTCTCCCCTATTTAGATCTTCCATTTAAATTCTTTTTAGGCCATGGAGTGGTCTTATCTCATTTATTAAAGTTAAGCTTATGAAATCTTGTGAAAAATTGTCCATATGTAGTATAAGTGAAGAGGTGATAAGGAGATTGTCTTATCACTAGATTTTGATAAGTTATTAATTGATAAATGATTTCAACTCTCAATTGATAAGTTATCTAAGGTGTTTGGTTGGTCTACTTATTTATGTGTGAGGCTTATACATGAAGATAAGGGCATAGCCTTATAGGAAATTGTTTTTAGGTTTTCATCACACATTGTTTTGTAATTTATGATTTGATTTTTATAAAATTATGAAATTTTCTAAAGTTGAATGAAATTATTCAAATGAAATTATTGATTAATTACTTAGGGTTAAAATTCCTTAATGGTTTTAAGGTTTAAGGTTTTAAGTAACTTTAGAGCTTGCAGTTCTTCAAGTCGGGTTTCATCGACAATTGGCTTTTGAATTATAAAAATTTAATTCGTTTCTAAATATAAACTTAAGTTTTTGGTTTAGTTGATCTTTGGAAACGTTCGGAAGGTACTTGTACTCAAATCTTAGACCCACTAAAAGTAGGGTTTACATGATACATAAATATTCTTTGTAAAAAATATTTATATGTTAGAACTTAATATAATTTAATTCTTCTTACAATTTTGTAAAGTTGGCATATCTTGTTTTATTATTTGGTAAGGGATACTGATTCTCTGTGGTTCTGAGGAATTGTGGGATATCAGACATCCTAAGTTAATTATATTTTACGATAAATTAATTATTTAAAAATTAGTAACTTTAGTGATAAATTATTTAGAGTCTTGCAATCTTTAACTTGCACGGCAGTTTCCATATAATGGGTGCACACGTGACATGAAAATTTTCAAGCAATCCTACTAGACCCCCTTTAGGGTCCTGACATGTATTCTTGTATACTCATAGTTATACATATATATATATATGTGTGTGTGTGTGTTCTTCTTCCATTTATTTAAAGATTTTCTACACTTTTAAACATGTATATGGAGCTTTCTACCTTCAACAACACACATGTACATATTATACAAAGTTTCTATACTCTCCTAGCTTATACATCTAACTACTAAATAAGATGGAAATCACATGAAACATACTTTTTGTCCTTAATATATGTAAGAGAGTGACAGTTTGGAATGGTGGGGAAGGAATGGATTTTGTTTTGTGCATTTTGTGTTTTATATTGAAGACAAGTAAGGTCTAATTGTGGGAGGAATTGGACGGCAACAAAGGGGTGAAATTAGAAAAAAAAAATTATATAGAAAGTTAAAGAAAAGAGAAGAAAAATCTAGATGACAATGACATATTTGTTGATTTTTCAACATGTTAACTTAATCAACTCTTTAAAATTACATGTAATTTAAGTGTACATAATGAAGTAATTGGGAAGAAAATTAAGGAAATGAAAGGAAATATGGAGTTTATTGAAATAATTAGTAAGAATAGGTGATGAGATCTTTTTTTAGGTATTTATCTCCTATACACATCATTTGGTAGGCTACTTAATGTAATTATTATGAAAAGTGTCATTTAGGGCATTTATACTTACTATATGTAGTATAATCATCAACTAAGCTCTTAACTCTATATAATACTAACCTAGTTATATAATTAGAAGATGGATGCAATCTATAATACAATATCCTAGTTTCTAATGGATTACTTTAGTATTATATATATTTATGAATGATTGAAAGTTATCTTTGATCTTTTACTAATGATTTGGTAAGATATTAAGAATATATTGTCAATTAGGGTTTTAGAGTAAGTTATGATGAATTAGTACTTTTATATTCTTAATGTTATAATTTTAGAGTTTTATCATTTTTGGGTACAATCTCTAGTGTTTATATACATTTAGGGTATAAAAGTTGTGTATGCGATTGGATCTTCGGTTATTATCTTAGGGTTTTTATTTTAACTAGCCTTGTCGATTCTTAGGAATATCTAACACACTTGAGTCTACTTCAGATATTGGGTCGAAAAATTTAGGAGTTTATAGTTTAGCCGACCTGAATTTAACCTATACCCATTACGTTTGAGCTGAATTCACCTAAAAAAAGTTACCTAGTTAGCTCAGTATTGCTGAACTATCAACTTAGCTTAGCATCCTCACTTAGCAGTACCCAAGCTAATTGAACAATTTGTCCATTCTGCTAGGTGCATAACCATTAGTTATCCGCCATGTGTCCAAGGATCCTTGTGATAGAATCTTTCGTACAAGATGCCCATTTTTGTTGTATTTTCAATTATACCTTTGAACATTCCTTGTAACATACTTATTTTAAACATCAACCTTTTAGTCTTTTCTATTTTAAGTACGATACCCTAACTTTTCAGGTATAAATACTTACAGTACATGTAGTCATAAATCATCTTCCATTCTCTAGTGTTGAATATACTCCATTTTGTGAACATTGCTCATAGCTTGTTTACTTACTTTACTCTTATCCTAACTCTTAAGCAAGGCTAGGTAGTGAGTACCCTCATTAGACTAACTCGTATGTCACATTGAGTTGAGCCATGAACACTTAAAAGTTCCTTAGAGTGTCATATTCTTAGAGCTGTTCAAGGGCTGCTTGTTTACTTTCCCATTCTTTGCGCATTTCCTATCTTGTTTTTAAGATTTCGACAAGTTTGGACCCACCGCCAATACGCTCACCCTTGTCAATCCTTGGCCGTACCTATCACGTGCGATCTTGATGGTCGGGGCTGATCTATTTGGGAAGGGCATTGCATGGCTTGCTAAGCAGTTCGCAATATAAAAGGTGAGCCCGTTGTTAGCTTCCTTCTACTTTGACGTACTCACATGGGTTTGTGAATAGATTGTTGTGTAAAGGGCAAGCTTACTGTTCACTTGTGTACACTTTGGTGCCCTATATGATGAGCTTCACGTATTGAGCCTTAGTCTGGGTAAGAATTGAATATCAACAGGTAGCAATGTATGTTAGGTTAAGTTTTCAAATCAAATATAGTTAAGTCTGCTTCATGGTGATCAATCAATTTCATGTAGTTCAATCAATTGCAATCGATACAGCAAACTAGTAGTGTACAATCAAGTTTAGAGAAACATAAGCATATGTACGAGTGAGCTACTTACAAGCACAACTAAGTATAACCTTAAATCTCTAAGTGTTATAAAACAGTACTTTGAAATACAGTTACATATTGATCCTAAACTTACTTGAGCTTTTCGCTTACTCACTAAGGTGCAACTTAAGATATATCTTTACCATTATTCCTTATAATATAAACGTTATTTTAGTGTTTATATGCATACTATATATAAGCTATTATTTTGTAACTCAGTTTATTAACTTAAGTCAAGGTTTTACTATACTTAATTATTCGGATTCTTAGGTCACTTATTATTGATTTTGTATTTAACTAGTCTCTAATTTAGCCCTCGATTGCAATTTACTAAAAAGTCTTAAGAATACCCTTTGACCTATTCTTTAGAGTTCACCTAACTCTGTTTCTTATGTATAAGTTCTCTAATTTAGTTCTTGATCAACTTTCAAGTTTTCCATTTACACCTAATCCTTAACCTATCCTTAGACTTAGCTTTTAATCCACACACACTCTACATTTCAACCAAAATTTCCATAACTTCAACATATATTTCCTCTTCTATAGCCAAGGTTAGTTAATAAATATTACTTCCAACCTCAGCTTCATCTCCTCTTCATATCTCACAACTTACACTTTAGTATATACAAATTTAAATTAAGAAAATATATAATTCCTTCCTTCTAACAATTAAAGTAGCTAACCAAATAACTTTTACTCTAAGAAGTTCTATTTCCCTTTAGATAAATATCTTCAAAACCTATTAATATTTAGATTATAATATAAGCTATATCAATTTATTAAATTAACTTTATAAAAATACCTCAATGGCTCACTGTTTTGTGGAGATCAAAATTTCTCCAAAATTCAACTTTAAAATTTTGACAAACTAATCATAAAACATGAAAATATAGTATTTGAGTGTCTTACATTCAAAAATTGACATTGAAACTACATCATTTATTAATTTTAAAATTTGAGCAAAAATCAACATGTGTGTATTTTCTTAAGAAACATATATTTGTGCTAAAAATTTGGTAAAACTAGTTTAATCTTCTAAATCTATATATTAAATTATAGGAAAACCAAAATTCACAATTTTTCAACAAATTTTAGTATTTTTAATAAATTGTCGGAGCAAATTTGGCAGCTCACCGTTTGATCAGCTTCTAGCCACTAGCGACAACCTTACGCTTGTCAATAGCTCCAGGTGGTAGGTTTGATGTCAGGTGGTGGTTGTTGTTCTCTCTCAAGTCATGGTTTAATAGCCAAATGCTAATTTAACTATGTTTTCCACTATTTTCCTATATTTTTTTCTTAAATCTCTCTCTAACCTTTTCTTCCTCTCCTTAATTTTCCCTATTTGTATTTTGCATAAATTAATTAATAAAGAGTTCTTTAGATTTTTATAGTCAAGCTTTGGGTTGATGGATTAATTCTTCAATTGCCAACTGTATACATATTGATGATTTGTCATATGTATGCGTCTTCCACTTTTTTCTAGTCATCCTAAATCATGCTTCCAAACTACCTCGCCAC
Source organism: Lumnitzera racemosa (assembly GCA_024138005.1). Lineage (NCBI taxonomy): Eukaryota > Viridiplantae > Streptophyta > Magnoliopsida > Myrtales > Combretaceae > Lumnitzera > Lumnitzera racemosa. Next base: position 69,506,832 of record JAMXBC010000006.1, read on the forward strand.
AATCCAGAATTTCCTATGATAACACATAATTTTTATTAATTTTCTTTGATTATTTTGATATATTTCAATATATTTTATATAATTTCGACTATATTTTCCTATACGTAAAATCACATCTAATACAAATAATCACTCTTAAATATTATTCATGTTATTTTATGAATTTTTGTATGTATATAATTTATTTTTAATGATTCATTAATTAATAGAACTTGTTTCATGCATTTCTAATAAATAACAAATAATATACGTATATTCTTCTTTTATAATATTTAATTATTTTATTTCTTTAAATCCAAACTTGTAGGACAACTTTTACTAATATTTTTAATTTTATCTTAATTGGATAACTTTTATAATCATCTTAAATTCTACGAATCAATTTTGGATCGACCGAACTATAGGACTTACATAAATTCTCAATTACAAAATGGTGCGAAATCAAAATGGTATATTTATTTTGGCAAAATTGAAAAGGAGTTTATTTATTTATTTTTTACAATTTATCCTTATTCATATATTCGAGTTTAGATGGGTGGTCTGAAAATCATAAGAGTTGGCCCATAGCCCGGCCAATATTGGGTAAGCACATATATGGATCAAAGTCATTTCATATGTGATGTTCCGAATCCTAAACACCCGCATACGGTGTCAATGAGCACTAGGAAAATGAAGGAGACAATGGCACTCCTTGCCTCGCTTAGCTTTGAATAAAGTAAATCATTGAAACCAAAAGGAGACAACCATTTCCTATCATATCCATCCTTATAAATGTCTCTTCTATTACATATAAATTCTCATCATTGTCGAATGCCATATTGATATTAATATGCTTTTATTCATTCTTTTAGGTACTATAACTAAGCTTTGTTAACGATATTTTGATACAGCTTGATTATTTGTGACATTCTTCCTTGATTTTATTGCTGCCTCATGGGAGAATAATGTTTATACCCTATATAGGTGACATAGACAAATCCTTTTTATCCATAACCTCAAACCAATCAATCAAATATTGATTAATACATAATCAATCGAAAACTACTTTCTGCTAAGAAATGAAATGTTTTAAATATTCCTGAAAATTCTTTTTGCTGCTGTTATTGATATTATCTAAATTTCTTTTTCTCCTATGTAGATAAGGACCTTTTTAGCTCTTCCACTACTTTTTATCTTCTCATCTAACATCGTGTGTATGTGTTTTTTTGTTTTTTTTTTTTTTGTTTTTCCCCTTTTCTTCCACGTCCACCATTAGCCTTCACTCATGTTATCACGATCACGATTTTTGGATAAATTGTTAATTTTCTGTAACAGAAAACGCTGTTATAAAAATATTTTGTATATCATGGTTTAGACGATTTACTCAGGATGCTTTATTCGACGGTCACAATATTATCTCGTGAACTTTGAATTGATTTTCCTTTAAACATAGTAAGTCTATAATATTGTAATATTGTAAGCCTAGATGTTTTAAGCATGCGCTCATGTGCTACAAACCTTCTATCGTATTGTCCTAGAAGTTTTGATTGTTTTCTTGTAAGATTACCCATAACTTATTGTATTTACTTGGTAATTTGTATTTTGTATTTTTTTTAAGGTAAAAAATGTAAGGTCAAGGCAAATATATCTTGTATATATATTTTATACAATTTTTTATTTTTACTTTTTTTATCTATATAAATAGGTGTTTAGACAAGTTAAAAGTAATACTATACTCGTTTAGAAGATTCATATAAAGAAAAGTGATATGAAAACTTATCATAAATCATTAAATCAGGTGGATAATCAAACTTTTAAGATAAAACCATGCGGGATATTTAGTAGTCTAAGTTTGAAGCATACTAGACTTTTACTCCAATCAGCACGACAATGTTGATCATATATAGGAATCATTGACCAAAACAGTTGGAGAGCGTAAGGGATGTATGGGATTTTAAGGATATTAAAGGCATCAAGCTTGCTCTTGGCTTTACCCGGGAAACACGATTTTGTCATAATCTGATCCAGTTACTCTCTCATTCTGGGCCTGGCCAACTATTACAAGTTTGCTTTTATCTCAACTCTCCACTTCCAAGTGGTGACCCGAGACCTTGATTTTCCCGTCTGCATCTTACGTTACAATCTTATTATTTTAGTAAAAAGTTCAGTCAATCAACTAAATACGATTGTCTCCTGTTATCTATCGGTCTAAGCATAAAAATAAATTTGGTCTGAGATAGAATCTACAACACGTTTTAAGAACAAAAAGGATAATGTCACTTAAGAAGACGATGGCGTTTCTTTACCTTAAGTTTCTCCTTAACCCAAGCTCAAGTGACCGTACACGTGATGCCGGCTGAGAGTAGACGAGACATAAAGAAACTTTCTTCGGGTTTATATTTCTCGAGGAGGAGTGAATATGAATAATAATAAAAAAAAAAGTAGAGGTTAACTCCCTTATAGAGAAGAATGGAGCTTTTTATTAATCTATCCTCACTTTATAATTATTATTATTAATTTTTTTTTTTCTTTTTTGGTATTTCATATTCTCCGAGATAAGTTTTGACGTTTCAAAAGGTTAAAAGATGGATTGATGAATAAAACATCCCAAATCAAAAATAAGTAAAAATCAAATTACCATTTATTATTATGTAAAATTGCCAAAGTCTTATGGCTCGCGTTCATTAATTGAAGAAGACTCGATGTCCACCCTCTTATGGAGGGATGCTAGTTGAGTAGATAAAGAGAAAAAACCATAATGTAACCATTATCTTATTTTTATTGTATTTACCCCTTTTTTAAGGCTATATATTCGATAACATAAATTATTGTGTACATAAAATTATTAGTCAAGTTTAATGCAAAATAAGGTTGAAAACTAGAAGTTTTAGTATTTTTAGTTTGGTTTCGAGCAAGGAGGGATCAATAAGACCAAAGGTGGTTTGGATTCCCTTTTACTAGATGGTATTTTTTGCCCTTCGAATGAGGAGCATCTACATCTAACAACTTATGTGAGACAGTTGACATTTGACACTTACGATTGATTAAGTGTTGTACTTGTCCGAAAACCCTGTAGAAGTGACTTTTAATTGTGTTTAAGGACTTGATTCTAATTTTAAATATATATTGCATTAGAGACTTGATCTCTAGCTATTTTTAACAAGGTTGTAATAACTTTTAACCAAGTGTAAGTTTTACTGTGCATGGTTGACTATGCTTGGATTTAATCATATATGACATCAAATTGTTTGTTGTTTATGGTAGACACAAAATCTTGTAACCATTGTATGTATTTAGCATTGACCGTGGGTTGAACGATTAGAATATAGTGTCTTATAGTTTAACTAATGCAACTTATGTGGACAGATCTATATAATGGATTTGTGAACAATATGGTCAAAACATCAAAAGAGAAGCTATCGATGAGATATAATTATAATATATGTGACTATACACGGGAGTGATAGATTGAACTAATGATGGTTGATATGGGATTATTTGGCTCTCGAACCTAGGACTCTTATATTTTGGTTCTTCAACTGTCTAACCTTGGTTGGTTATATTTGCAATATCTCATCTCAAAATAAAATAAATATGAGTAGAAACTGAGGATGTATGTATACTATTCTACACGTAGTTCATGCATATTTGTGTGTATTGGTAGGGCTTAGTAAACCTAGGTATAATGCAGGTCCAAATTGAGGATCTGCATCAAATTGACCCAATAAGGTTTGGAACTAGATCCGAACCTGCCATCATGGGTTAGACCCGTATAGAGACTAGTCAAATTAGCAGGTCAATGGGTTGGACCTATCTAACCTAGCGGGTCCTAACATACCCATATATATATATATATATATGTATATTTATGAAATTTTAAAAAATTAAAAAATAAAGAAGAAATGAAATGAAATAAAAGAGATAAAATTAAATTTAAAATGGAAAAACGAAATAAAACTAAAAATGTAAACTAAATAAAATTCCATGTGAATGGGAAGAAACTATTTTTCATTTACAATATTTGGTGTGTTGCTATTAACAATACAAGAATAAATATGATTTAACTATATGTTTGGTTTGGTATATAGATTCTTACTAAAAGAAAAATCATACTCTTAAAGAGATTAACTTTTACTTTTTGAATATCATTGTAGCCTCTAGATTCTTTATCTCATATTGCTAACGTTATATGTTAAGCTGAATATGGCTGTATATAAGTGAATACACATCTTCAACAATCACTTCTTAAAATGCTCTAAAGTCTACGTAACTATTTAGCTTAAATTCTTCTAATTCAAAAAATTACTTTATTTATTATTAGTTTAACTTTTAAATAATTAAAAAAAATTTACAATGTCACAATTCATAGGTCCAATAATCGAATTCGTAAACCGATGGGCTTAATTGGTGGGCCCAAGACCCTGTTGCTATGCTTAAGTGCTCACCCATTTAGAGTTATCATGATTCAAAAGGTAACGATAAATACGTGATTGGGTTGTGACATGTAAATTTGATAGAGGTAACGACAATGGATTGATAATCCTTAATACAACTTAGTTTTGCTTCATTTTTCTTTTATTTATAATTCCGTAATGAGGTAAATTTAGTAATTTAAGGCTTTATTAAACATATTTATGGATGTTTGGTTAATATGAGCCTAGAGCATTGCATATTTTTGTTAGGTATAAGATTTTATGGTCGAGTGGTTATATTTGAATGGTCTCAACTCTCAAGACGGACGATTAGTTTAAATTGCGGACAAGAAGTAGCAAAACCATGTTCTCTAGTCTAAATAACTCTTCTCATTTTAGACTAATGCATAGGTGTAGGGTGGTGGAAATAGAAGGAAATAATTTATTTTGTATGTTGAGTTAAGGGTTAAGAAAAAGAAGGAATTGCGTAGAAACATTTTTACTTAAATTCTTTTCCTTTTTTTTTCCCTCTCTCCACAATTAGAAAAAAATTGGTAGAAATAAATGAGAATGAGACAACAATCACAAAATCATCTCTTTTAGTTTATCAAAATAAAATGGAGTAATTTTATTAAATCAATTTCATGTCCTTTAATTTATTTTGTTTTTTAAAACCAACAAAATATAAAAAGAAAAAAGTAAAAATATTTTTTGCTCATCCTTCCATTTCCTTTCCTATATTTTGATACATAGTGAGAATTATTATATTTTTCGCTTCCACTTATTTCTCTTCCTTTTCCACTCAATTAAACATCTCCAACCATCTTGTGCACCTAGTTCTAAGAGAATGTTTATTTTGGATGCTTAGTACAAATTCTCATACTAAGCACCCGTTGTCTCTTTATAAAGCTTAAGCATTAGTAAATACTTAAAGGACTTGGTGTTGATAGACCTGGGATAGGTTTGAAACCATCCCGGAACTATCGAGTTGTAAGCCGCTTGGAGGTTAAATCGGCACTAGCCTTGATAGGGTCGATTTTAGGTCAGTTTAGTTAGCTCAGCAGCTCAACAAGTCGGGAAATTAAAAATACACTCTTCTATCTTTATTTTTAATTTGAAAAAAAAAACTAATAATACATTACAAGAATTTAAAATTTTGACTATTTCACCCTATTAATTGTTGGGAAATTAATTACTTAGCATAAGATTAATAATTTGAACTTTCAACAATATACAATTATTGTTGTATATCCATTGTTGGTGAATTGAGTGAGGAAGCTTCTTTTAATAAGCAACATCTCAAGAAAAGTTTGCTAATATAATCAATCTAAGACTAGACTTATGATGGAAAATGCTTACTGTGATATTTCATTACTTTAAAGGAAACTTCGAAAAACAATATAACCTATGTGAGAGTAAGATTAGTATCGAAAAGATAACATCTATCTGATATCTATAATACACTTACCCATTTATATATAGCATAAATATATTCCTTATAATTCTTTATTAAATTATAGGTAAACTTGTATTTTTTTAAATCATTAAAATATATTAATTTATAAAAACTAGTTGCTCTCTCAAGAGTTAGGTAAGATATAAAACTTGTGTATAACATTCTGCTTTTTAAGTGTCTATTTAAAATTTTTTTTTAAACTCTTGGTACTTGAAGATGGTTCGTTACTGCCATCCTTAAGTTAAGGTTAAGTTAGAACATGTATTCAACCAACTCTTTTGTTCCATAAACAATTACTTTCAAATCATTTCTCATCCAATATGATAAACAATAGTGAAAGCTTTTACATTAGTGAGCCATATTTAGAGTATCACAGTTATATACTTTTATACAACATAATAACTCTTTTACAAATATACGTATTTAGACTACCACAACTAGACTAAACCTTTAGTGAAGTAACATCCACTACTTTCTTCAAAAGCTATCTCATATACTCAAGCCATATTTTGTAGTTGACAACCTCTCTTGAGAGCCTATCTTCAGCTAGATTTTTGAAATCTCCTTGTTACTCCGATACCTTTTTCTGTCTATTCATCCAGAGAAACTTATCCCTTCAGCGACTGTGAGTTGAGTGAGAGTGGATAAATACACAATAAAAAGCATAACAAAATACGCACATCATTTAATTAGTTAGTTTAATCACATTATCTTACAGTTTCCCAGCCAAATAATGCAAATGTGATAAGTGTGTACCATGCTTAAGCATATGACATGCATGGATACCGATATCTTAGCTTAGTCTAGAAACTCATCTAGTTTGGTTAACTCAAACTGAGCATCTGAATAATATATCTAGGAACTTAGCAAACATTTCAGCCTAGCAAAACCACACAAAGTGGTTGGAAAATCTAACATATAATTGGTCCAGTAGATACAATACAATCTCCATATGCTCAGGAACCTAGCTTTTATAAATAAAGTATTTCACTTGATAAACCCAGTTTTTCATATGGAAACTGACCTAGCAATATCTTGGTTTTTTTTAGAAAACTTGACTATTAGTTCTTTTTGTGCCATGCCATAAATGCATTAGAGCGAATGCTAAGCAACCTAGCAAATCTAAGCAAACTTATTCATCACTTGTTATCTAGCCTATACTTTGTAGTTTTATTAGTTTTAAGATCTCGGTATTGGGTTCACCTAGGTGAATGCCTTAGGAGATAGAGTTAGTCCATAGATTCTTCTCTAAGATAACACGGTCCTTAGCAAATGTCACATATGCATTCATTAGCACCAACTTAACAACCAAGTTTAATATCATGTCACCATTCAATCAACAACAATTATAACAGGTAGCTTCATATGGTTCATTGAATAGCACATTAACTTGAAATCAAGTTCAGCCAAGCCAAAACATCACAGAGTATACAAAGTTAGGAGTATACATAAGTCTATTTAAGCACACACAAATATCCACTTACTTGGCTAGCGGTATATTCCCAATCTTACTTGTTAACATAAGCTTTCTCTTTCGTGGCTTCACCTAGTAAGAGGAAGTACTTCTAAGGTCAATTACAAGTCAAGAGTGTGTGTGTGTGTATACTAGTTAAATACTCGCTTGTTGGTTGTTAATTCATCGTAAGTTGGTTCTGATTCAATGTTTGACTTTGATTCTATACTAATTTTCTTTAGTCAAAAATCCTTTAAGTTATTATCTAAGCTTCACAGAAATAATTTATAATATCAATTTTATCTTCTAAGTTTCTCCAGTTTAAGCTCTTTATTAAACTATCCTCCGAGCTACCCTCTAACTCTATTATCTCTGGAGTTTTTAAGAAAAACAACCTTTGACCAAGTTTCCCAATCCCCTATTTTTACATTTAACTCATAAATTTTGCTTTTGACTCATTCTCTAAGTAACATTCTAGCGTAAAATTCATTTACAGAACATTTGAGTTATCCTCTACCTTTAACCAATATCCCCTAATTAGTTGATTTCCGTACTCTTCTTCTAAGTTACAATTATGAGATCAATATCAAACATCAATTAACACTTCAAACAACCTTCCTCAGCTTCATTACTTCCTAACTCCTTATTCATTACATCATAGTTCATCAAATTTTCAGTTCCAACAAACTAGTTAAGTTACCAACTTTACTTTATAAAGCTAAGTCATAATTTTTCCGTAACTCCTAACTTTATTACTCAATCCAACCATCTTAGAATAGTATGAATACTTTATTAACCGATCCAACTCAAAATCTAAGTAAGGTTATTAGAAAAAAGTTATTTTTTTTCCACTAGAAACATAATTTAAAACCTAATTTAGGGCCAAAAAAATCACATAAAAATTTAGAAAATAGTTTTGTGAGAAATATCTTCATAGAAATTCAATATTTATATAGGGTAGTTTGCAAAAAATTTCAAAGGCGAAACTATATCATTAGCTTTATTTATTTCAATATCGAAAATTGCCCAATTTCTTCGATTTCTTAAGGACATATATTGTAACTATTAAATTTGTACAAAATCATGTTTTTCCTAAATTCTATACATGAAAATACGTAGGAATAATTTTTTTCATAATTTTTTGGATATTTTTTATATTTTTATAAAATTACTTAAAATAGAACTAGAATAGAACCTCACTAGAAAATGGAGCTCCAACCACCAGTGGAGGCTGCCACTTTGTTAGCATGGTTAAGGGGTGGTTGCTTCCTCTTGTGGTGGTGGCCTTTGGTTTTTAGTAACTCCCTTAAATCACAAACACTCCTAAGTTTAGATTGCGTATTGATTTTGAAGTTTTTCCTAAATTTATTTCTTCCACCTTCCAAATCCAATCCTATATTTTCCAGATCTCCAGTCACTTATAGTTTGTTGATATAAAATTTATAAAATTTTTTAGACATTTAGGGGATGTGAAATGATTTTTCTCTCTCATCCTTGCAAAAAATCCCCTTTTGTACACATCTATAAGTGTTAATTTGCTGTTCTATACCTTAGCAGCTATCCTTAGATCCTCCATACCTTAACTAATGTATTTCCAACTATTCTCTTTGCTTTTATTAATTTACTATTTTTATCCCTTCCTTATTTCAACTTAATTTAGTATTTAATTGGGTATTTTAGATAATTATGAGTATATAATTACATGTAATAATTATAAGCGGGATATATACATATATTATCTATATTATTTTGTGTCATGTAATATTTTTATTACATATATAATTTATCTCTAAGGTTTTGTAATCATTCGGAACTCTCATTTCGAGTTTCCTATAATTCCAATCGTACCCGGTGAAAATATATTTTATTGAGATTACTTTATGGTACAACTCCTCTTCTTAGTGATGGAGATAGGCAACTAGGATAGATAAGATGAGCTACAATAGACTAATTAGCAAGGATTAATGATTGTGACAACTTTTACAAGATATGTACTACCTTGGGGTCATATTAGCATTTGGGGAGTTACGGTAATTACAAGCTTAGCTAGCGCCATACTTGTAGTAAGATATATCATAGTAACTTGCCTTTAGGGTCATTTCTCGGTGGGCAATGCCACCTTAAATCGCTTTTTTGGTCTTTGTTATTTACTCCCCTTTATTTTAGTAGGTGCTAGTCTTCTTCATCTAGCTGCATTGCATCAATATGGATCAAATAATCCATTTGGTGTACATTCAAAGATGAATAAAATTTGAGAAATACTTTATTTTGAGAAATTGATATTATTAGGGCTATTTGCCTAACTTTTATAAACTTATATTAAAATTTGGCTCAATTCAAACAAAATTATCCATAAGCTCTAAATTAGTCTAAATGCCTTAATTTGTGTTGATACTAAATAGTTCGGGTATGGTAATTTAACTTTTTTTTTAAGCTTCTTTTAATGACTTTATTTTATTACTTGTCTTTACTATACTTCTTACGTCTCGAGTTTAGTAGAAGTGGTTCGTTACTCTAAGTCTTGAGTAATAGATCGAAGACTAGGTCTCACATTGTGATATCTTATGCCCTAAACTCCCCTGGTAGTTAACGTAGTATATTTTATGTAATGACTATCTATTTTTACTAACATTAAGATATATGGAGTTTAGTAATTGTTTTTCTTATAAACTCATATATATTATTTAGTCTCTATATCAACTTATAAAGATAAGTAATAATATATATTTAATTTTATTTTATGTTTTAATTAGAGTGAATACATATATTTAATTTATCTAAAACTTGCATTGCTTTTATTTTAGAACAAAGGAATCGAGCCCATCGGTTTGGTGGGCTACGCACACTAAACCTCACCAATCCACCAAGCTTCGTGGGTCAGGCTATGGTTCAAGCTAGTGGCTTGTAGGTCTAAGCCAATTTGGTGAGTTGGTAGGCTAGTTCTATTCCAACTCATTAGCTAGTTTCGATCCAATTTACGGGCCAAACCCAACCCTTCCCTGGGTTTACATATTGATGCTTGCAAAAGCACCCCTCCTTAGCTTTTTTTTTTTTTTTAAATCTTTATTATTTGGCAAGAGACAGTTGAAGGCCACAAATCTTCCATTTTCTCAACCTTTTAGCCTCATGGCCATTTGGCGTTAGTGAATCTTTTTTAACAATAAATAATTTTTTATTACATGATGTGCATACATATATTTTATTTTCCTTTTTTTATTTTTAATAATAACAAATAAAATATTATTTGTATATTGTGTAAACAAAATAATTCTTCACACTTTAAAAATCTTTGAAACATATTTATATATTATATGATGGGACCTATAAATTTCACGAATTGATGACAGTCTAGTCGTGGCAGACGTCGTATACTATATGAAGAACCCTTAATTAGTTACCCTTCCAATCGAGAACTTATTACACAATATACAAGGCTCTACAACATACTAGCTTCCCAAAAAAACACAGATTCAAAGGATATCATCACATAACATATTTATATAATATTTAAACTATAAAGTAATAAGCAGTAATTTAGTATATCTAGGTCTATATTACTAATAAAACAAAAGTACAAAAGTACATAAGTAAAGGTCTACATAATCGGTTCTCTTAACACATTGGATGGCCCGCTCTTGCCTAGGTCCCTAAGCTAACCTATAGTATCCTTAGGCCAGCCTCAATGAATAAGCCATCCTACAACAAAAGTCTAAGGGGGTGTAAGCATAAACTTAGTAAGCAAAACCCTCAACTACACCATAAGCAAGTTATAAATACATTATATTCATGTATATGAATGAATGATCAAATAGAATACTAAACAATATGTATAGTTAACTAGTCAATATACGCAACTTAGATTTAATGCCCTTCGAAGTCAAGGTTGGAGTACACACAGCACCAATCAAATCCGAGTATTATACTAGAACGTATTTTACTACGGAACTCTACGTTTCGTACTTAAATCAAACAAGCCCTTTATTTTCATAAAAACCAAGTTCTAGTATAATCATGAGTGGGCCCTCGTAGTCTACACTTACTCCTAAACGGAGGCCTCTAGACTTAACTCATAGCCAGGCGGTTGGTACCTCTAATGCCTAGTATTCCTGCGGGTTAGGGTAAAGTTATTTTGTATGAGTACACCGTACAAAACCAATAAATTTATAACAACAACCCCTGAATGGCCTCTCTTTACCTTTGTGTGATGTGATAACTGGAATTATGTCTATGCAATGCATATTGATGCATGTGCTAGTTTTTTCTTATGAGTCGAGTATGGTTAAATCCAATTATGATGTGACCATCCAATAAAACACACAATCAATATCTATACTACCATTTAACAAAGAAATTATTATTCGTACTTAAGGTAAATTCACAATTCAATACATAATAACATATACAAGCATTTCCCGTCCCTACACAACAATCAATTAACAATATCATTTAAGTCCTCTATCTGTAATCATATATAAGCATGGAATCATAGGATAAATACTCATTCAACCATGACGACTCGCTCTAGTTGTAGTAATTAATCGGGAGATCCTCGCCCCTATCGAGATCACCTGATCATTACGATATAATAACGATAGTAAGCAATTAAATTAACTAATGATTCTAGATATCTATTTATCTAATTATACCTAGATTACCATCATTTTTTATTTGATTAGACCTTATCACTAATCGTATGTAACTTTTTCATTCTATTTATGATATTTACGAATTTATAGTTGTTTTCCATCGCTTTCGGACGTACATTCATGCGGTAAAGTTCGTTTTAGATGTTAAAACCCGTGTTTTATGATATAGACTAAATTTATTGAAATGTTATCTATTGAAGCTTAAATATTCTTATTGGCTAGTTTTATGTTCTATTTTAGTAGTTAATGATTTCATTAGCTATTAATTCTTATACTTAAATGATCTTATGGTTTATTATTGTAGAGGCTTATGTCATTAATTACTTATGTCATCAATTGCTTATATCATCATTTGATTATGTCATTGCTTGCATCATCCATTATATATGTATATTTATCCTTATCTATTTATATACTTTACACATATGTTATGTATACACTTATACTTCTAACATACTAGTATATATACTTGTGTATTTATACATATACTAGTACACATACCCATATACACATATGGTAACATATGTATTTTTATATGTATTTTCGTATGCTTAGAGTACCCTCTTAAAAAAGCTTCACAAATTTCATATTTTTGCACTTTAAGGATATATTTAGCAAGGTATACATATGTATAGTTAGTATATACTTCATTTTAGGTTATGTACATAATGGGTACTTATGTATAAAGGTCTTCATACATGTATTTATCAAGTGTACTTTTATATACACATACTTAAGCATATGAACATGTGTTATTCTTCCATTTACTAAGGATCTCCTACACTTCCAAGCAAGAATATGAAGCTTCCACTTCCAACAACACATATGCACATATTATACCAAATTTCTATACTAATCTAACTTATGCAACTAACTACTACATAAGATAGAAAATCATATGATAACATACATTTTTCTCCTTACTTTATGATAGTAAGAATTGTGAAAGTGAACTAAGAAAGTGTTTGGAATTAAGGGTGCAAGGGGGTCACGGTTTTGGAAATGGAGAAAAGGAGTTTGTTTTGTGTTTGAAAAAATGAAGACAAGTGAGGTTTAGATGAGAAGGGAGGAATGGATGGCAACAAAGGAAAGGAAAAGGGGAAAAGTCCAAAAGAAAAGAAAAGAATTCAATAGAAAGAAAGGGAAGGTTCTAGTGTGATAATGACATATATGTTGACTTTTCAATATATTGACTTAGTCAACCTTTGACTTGGTCAACATTTAAAAATTACATGTAATATAAGTGTACATAACGAAGTAATTAGGGAAAATTAAGAAGAAAATTAAGGAAACGAAAGGAATTATGGGGTTTATTGAAATGATTAGTAAGAATAGGTAATGTGATCTTCCTTTAGATATTTATATCCTATATAAATCATTTGGTAGGCTACTTAATGTAATTATTATGAAAAGTATCATTTAAGGTACTAATACATACTTTATGTGGTATAATCATCAACTAAGCTCTTAACTCTATATAATACTAATCCAGTTATATAATTGGAAGATGGATGTAATCTATAATGCAATATCCTAGTTCATAAAAAATTACTTTAATATTATATGTATTTATGAATGATTTAAAGTTATCTTTAATCTTTTACTAATAATTTAGTATAATGCTAAGGTTATATTATCAATTAAGGTTTTAGGGTAAATTATGATGAATTATTGTTTTTATATCCTTAAAGTTATAGTTTTAGGGTTTTTATCACTTTTGGATGAAATTTTTTTAGTGTTTACATACGTTTAGGGTAGAAAAATTTTATACACGATAGATTAGTTATTTTAGGGCTTTCACTTTTACTAGCCTTGTCAACTCTTAGGGATATTTAATACACTTGAGTCTACTTCAGATGTTAGGTAAAAAAATTTAAGGTTTTACAGTAAAAGATTTAAAAAACTTATAAGTAACTTTGATTATAAATACTCCTTTATAAACTAAAGAGTTACTTGTAAAGAAGAGGTTATTAAGATGCTCGTGTAGTACTCTAAACATGTACAAACATGTACAAATAAGTATTATATTCAACGATAATTGACTCGTTTTCAACATAGTTATCTAAACTATTACATAAAAAGCCTAGTGGAGGTAAACTTACTCTAGGTTGAAAGGTAAATTTGGCTCTAATTCAAGGAATTTATATTCATTAGAAGCTAACTTATATTATTAGACAATCAAAACCATTGATTGTGCTTTTTCATTTTTCCTTTTAAAAAGAAAAAAAGAAAATCATACATACTATAACTTTATTGTAGGTCCTCCGTTTACATAATAGTAATCTTTCGTTTTTTTTTTTTTTGGTCAAGTATTAACTTTCAAATATGCCTTAATCAATTTTAAGTCATTAATGGAATTCAATAGCTATTTGAGGGAGGGGAAAAAAGGAGAGAGAGAGAGAGAGAGAGAGAGAATTTTCTTTTAGCTCCTTCATTTGAGTGAATTATTTCATTTAATTTTATGTAGAGATGCTCTTTCATTACATGAGTATTTTAACTTTTGTCAAATTGTAGATACATGAATTCATCAGGTAAGTATTACATGCTTGAAGCGTATATCAAGCTCTTCACATGATCAGAGACAAATGTTGCAATCGAGAATAACATGTTAAGTAGAATGAAGTAGAGAAGGATTCGAAAGGAGGGAATAAATAATCATAACAGGCTCACATACCAATATGATCATTGGAGGAACTGAAATGCTTCAATATTGCTGTGCTTGAATCTAAAATAGTGGTAACTTGAAGTAGAATAGCTTTAACCTTCAAAATTATATGATATTTGAGATCAAATCTAAAATTTGAGGGCTTTCACTTGAGGTTTCTTAAGAGAAACACTAAATGATAATAACTATCTAACCATCTCAATGATCAATGAACAACATGAATAAAGGCTTCGCATTAATGGTTTCCTTAAAAAGATGTGCATAAGCCTCATAGCCTTGCAAAGGACCTAATAAATACACGAGTATATCTAAAAAAGCCAACATTAGATAAGTTAGTCCCAATTATAGACCTCATTATTTGAGCTCTACACTAAACTAAACATCCTTTTTTTTATTTTTATGCATATATATATTTATATATTTATATATAAATATATACATATCTATATAATTTCACTTTTTATGTTATAATTCACAAGGAGAAGGATAGATGTTAGTATAAGAAAATTTTTAATTGAGTTATATATGTTATGATCTTTGGACTATAATATAGTGGTTCTCTAAAATTTCGACATGAATAGCATTATAGGAACTCCACACTCGTATCTATTCTTATAACTTGCTTAACATGATTAAATTTTTTTTTATTGATGATTAAATTTACTTAGCTTACAATGATCTTATTATTAATGTTATACTATATGTGCTTAGGAGCTCAATAATTATTAGGGCTTACCATAGGAAGTAGTGACAGCGGATCATTCGAGGTATCAAAGAAACAGGAAGTAGATAGGTCAGCAAACACAATAGCTTCCATGAAGCTACTTATAGAATATGACACACTAACGAACAGAACATAACTTAGTATTTCACTTGATATAACATACAAGCTAATACTAACGTCTACTTGCTACTAATCTTAAGCTACTTGTCGAGATTAGATAAGGGTGTAGAAAACATATACTTAGAGAATGGTATCTTGCAAGGACAAGAATACTCATTAATTATAAGGTGTGTAAGATGATTATAGCTACAACAAAAAGAACTATTTATAATAAGTCCTTTTGGGAAAAAATACAATAATGAAAAATTATATAAAGGATAATGTAAGAACAAGATTCCTAGTATAAACAAAAGGGGTAAATATGACAAAGGAGAAATAGGAATATAGTATAAATATCAGAAAAGTAAGGGACAGGTGGCATGCAATAATAGGGTTCATGTATGCTTGGTCAGTCCGTATTGAGGTCATTGTTGTTGTGTTGTATTAAAGGTTGCTGAGGTGATGGGGTAACGTTGTAGCTTAGTAAGATGGAAAAGGAGAGCTTAATGTACAGGGGCTCCTGACTCGGTACTCAACAGGTCAGCCTCAATACTCGGTAGATCGACCTTGACACTTAGCAGGTTGGTGACTAAGTAAGAGTTCGAGCAGAGTAGAGTGTGTCCAAGCTACAGTCTTAGGAATTTCTTCTGTAGCTCTTCCATGTATTGGAGCTTGTTCTCGGTAGGTTAAGAAGATAAGATCCTTCTCGTGAGAGATTGTAAACCTCAAAGGCGAGCTTAAGTGAGGGGTCCAGAGGTTGGCACTCTATTAACTCCCTAGGGTTGTTAAAGATTTGCCCTCAAATCTTGATCTTCTTCTTCTTCTAGCACATAGAGCGTCATATCGTTGATGTTGAAAGTTGGAGACACTCTGATAGGAATAAACTCCTTAGACCAATTACACATAGTCGAGTTAGAGAATTGCAAAGACTCACACAAAGAATACTAGCTCGATGCCCCATTTAGGATGAGGATTCCTATTCCGATCTCCATCTTTTACACTACTGTCGACTTCAGTGCCAAGCTTTCATAAGTGCCAACACAATCTCCGAGTTGCTAAGCAATTATGCCGACCTGCCAAGCATATAGGTCAATTTGCCTAGGAACCATGCCTATCGTTGAGCTCTTACCATGATCCGAACAACGTCCGAGCATACCAACCTCAAACATTTGACCAAGCTGAGTTGCTAAAGCATTTGACCTAAAGAAATGCAGACTCGAACTCTAAATATCTCTTTGTATTCGAGCTCTGATCCAAACAGGACCAAATCTGCCTAGTGCTCAAACCTTAAGAGGGAGTGTATGAAGTTATGGTGAAGTTTTAGTTTGTGTTTACTGTTAGTGGCTGTTGTGTTCCTTCCATAACGATTATAGTGTATTTTCGTAAAGTAAGTTTTAAAGTTTTGAGCTGTGTAGTGAGGTTTGTGGATTGGTAAGTGTAGTTCCTGTTGTTACTTTGCTATACTCTAGTTTTCATTACGAAAATAGACCAATTTCATTTCTATTATATTCGAGTGAGCATTGGTTATTAAAGTTGTTAGAATGTGTTAGTTAGGTTTTAGGTAGTGAGAAGAAGTGTTTGTTGTGTAATGTGTTATTAATCTGTTAGAGAAGTATTAAACTATGTCGGATTTGAGCGTTCAAGGTGTTATAGGAGACCAGAGTAGTGGTGCTCATGCTAGTCGGGGTTAAAATGGTAGGAACACTCCTAAGTTAGTTGATGATAAGCTTGATCGACTCACCATTCTTGTTGAGAGTCTAGTTATTGCAATGCAATTCAACAAAAAGCAACCATAAGGTGTACTACATCATAACCCACCTAGGAATGTTCATAAGAGACGATATGGCTAAGGTAGCCAAGCTAATCTTCTAGTTCGACCCCATCGAGCTGGAGAAGTTGCCAACTGAGTTGCTAGACGATGATTAGAGTTAAAAGAGATTGAGGATGTATATCTAGAGGATGATGGAGAGGAAGGAGAAGAGGTTGAATATTACTAAGCATAAGTACAAAGATGCTGAGCTCCTTGAGGACTAGACAACATCAAGGACCAAATCCCACTCTTTAGTGGAAGTAGAGATGCAGATGAATATTTAGAGTGAGAAGAGAAGATAAGAAAGTGTTTGATTGTTATATGTATATAGATGCAATTAAGGTTCAACTTACTGCACTTGAATTTTTTGAATATGATACTGTATAGTGGAAGAATTTGAATGCAACTAAAGTGAGAGATGGAAGACAAGGTACAAGAACTTGGGAAGAGATGAAAAGATTATTGAAGGGAAGATTTGTGCTCGAGACTTACTTACAAGACACATTTGCAAAGTTATAGGAACTTTTCAAAGGAAGTTGATTTATCGATGATTATGTGAAAGAATTTCAAATGTTGATGATCCAAGTAGACCTGGAAGAGCCTAAAGGCTACTGTATCTCGTTTCTCTATGGACTCAAATATGAGATTCATAATATTATGGAAGTACAGAGGTAAGCCACTCTAAGGGTTATGGGAGCTAGGTGGAAAGATCATCAGTTTGAAGTTCTAGTTATAGAGGCCTTCGTTCCATACATTAGGGAGGCCAATAAAGTAGCACAAAGGGTCAAAGCAGAGGAGAAATGCTTTAAGTCAACTTGGACTAACTTTTTCTCGAGCTCCAGTTTCACATTGATCTACTCATGCCAAGCCAAGGAAAAATATGACCAACTTGATGATATCTGAGTAGGTCAGTAGAGTCGAGCTGAGGAAAGGTCGACCTCAAGGACATATAAGACAGGACAGCCTCTGGATGGAAGACAAGTGAGGTGAAATGCTGCAAGTGCTTAAGTTTTGGATACATGGTTGCTGAGTGTTTGAATTAAGGTGCCATAGTGCTTCGAGGAGATGTAGTGGAAAGCACCATTGAGAGTAAAAACTTGATACAAGGCAAGTGCACCTATCAGTTTTAATATAACGAATGTGAGTCTGAGTTGATCCCTTAGAGACTTCGAGTACTAATATTAACCTTTGCTCTATTATCTAAATTGTGATGGGTTGAATGAATCAAAAATACTAAAATTGACAAACTAACCTAATTATGAGATTTAATTAAGCAATTTAAAAAGCGATAAAAGTAAGAACAACTTCAAGAAGGCAAATAACGTATTTAGGAATTATTTCCCCTAGTTTTTAACATGCGACCGCTTAAAATGTATTCAATTCAATTTCTATTATTCTTGACCGAAGGGATTCACAATTAAAGTTAATACCTTTCTCAAGCATATTAACCTTAATCCTAAATTATTTACCGGAATCTCTTTACTTAGTAATATAATTTAGAATCGTATTAATGTATAATGAATTCCTACAAAAAAGAACAACTTTTCAGAAGAAACATGTATCTTATCTCTAAGTACACATGCAATTCTCTCCAATTATGTTAAGATCTCATTATACATGTGATTTCTCAATTATCATGCATAATATCATAGATTGATACCCTATAAATATCAATTAACAATTAAATAACATAATTGAATCAAGAAAAGATAAAAACTTTATTGAAAATTATCAATAAATCTAATAGTCACATGAAACCCTAGGTTCCACAATCCTAAATACAAGAATCTTAAGCTATCATAATGAAACTAAAAACGAATTGCAACAAAATCAAGAAATAAAACATGAAAACCCCTTTTGTTAATGAAAAATCTCTTCAATCTTGAAGTTAGGTGTTGCTTTCGCCTTTTGCTCCTCCTTCTCTTCAAGTCTCTTCCCTTTAGAATGTCCAATCTTATGTAAGAAACCCTAGTATGTCCTTTTATAATGTATTGTAAGGTTTCTTTTTTGTCACCAGACACAACTTGGGACACAGTTGTATCCCCAGGTTGTGTAACTTTCTGAACTTGGTACTTAAAATTTTCCTGGATGGACACAGCCTGGGGATATAGTTGTATCCTAGATTGTGTAACTTTCTAACCAAAAATTGCCACTTTCTCCTATTGTTTATATAACTTCAAAACTTCATAACTCATTTATTTGAACTCCAAATTGAGTGAAACTTGATTCCTTGTCTTCATTTTCAATCCAAGAACGCGTTCAAACCTTGAAATTAAAATTTTACTCAATTAAGTATCAATTTCATTAAAGAAAACCAAATATGTAAGGGAATATTATAAAATCACCATGTGAAATGTATTTAAAATAAGAGTAATCAAGCGAGCTAGAGGAGGAGAAGAATGCTAGAAACATTATAGTTGAGAAGGAAGAGGAAACTTGTGCCTATGTTGACTATAGAGAAGTGATGACCTTAGTATTAAAACTAGTATTGAGCTCCTTGCCGAGTTTTGAGGAAAACTAGAGTGAGAATTTATTTCATACAAAGTGTACCGTCAAGGAATAGTTCTGCACCATCATTATAGAAAGAGGCAGTTATACTAATGTTATCACACAATCCTTCATGTAGAGGTTAGGACTACCGATCTAAGTACCCCCAACCTTATAAGTTACACTAGCTTCATGATAAGGGTGCTTTTCATGTCATAGAATAAATATTCTTTCCTTTTAGTGTTAGAAATGTGTATAGGGACAAAGTGGTGTATAATGTTGTCCCTATGGGAGCTTCACATTTGTTACTTAGAAGACCTTGGTTATTTGACCAACATGTTACTCATGACAAATATAAGAACACCTATGCCTTTATCAAGGATAGGAAGAAGATTGTGTTATAACCTAGACACCTACCCAGGTAAACTAGACCCATAATCGGTTAACATGAGCTAACAAGAAGAAAGCCTTAGTGATGAGCTGAAGAGGGCTCCAAATTGTTGAAAAGGCTAATGAGCCTATATTTTTATTGATTAGAAGATTGTTGGAGCTGAGAAATTTGGAAAATGTTCCTAATGAGATCTAAAGATTAATTGATGAATTTTCTAAAGAAGAAAGCCTTAGTGATGAGCCGAAGAGAGCTCCAAACTGTTGAAAAGGCTAATGAGCCTATATTTTTATTGATTAGAAGATTGTTGGAGATAAGAAATTTAAAAGATGTTCCTAATGAGATCTAAAGATTAATTGATTAATTTTCCAACCTATTCCCTAAAAGAATTACCTAAGGGACTATCCCCAGTCTAAGGTATTGAACATTGTTTTGATCTATAGCTAGGCATAGCGCTGCCAAATCGACTTACCTATCAAATGAATCCTAAGTAAGCTGTCAAGTTGAAAAGGTAAGTGGATGAATTAATAGAATGAGGTTATGTGAGGGAGAGCATGAGTCCTTATGCTATATCAGCTTTGCTCATCCTGAAGAAATGGTTTTTGGCGCATGTACATCGACAACCGAACAATCAACTAAATTATTGTCAACCATAGATATGCAATACTGAAGCTCAATGACATGTTAGGTGAGCTTCATGGCACTAAGATATTCTTAAAGATTGATTTGCAAAGTGGCAACCACCAAATTTATACGAAGCTTGGTGATGAATGGAAGACTGCCTTCAAAATGAGGCATAGTCTTTGTGAATTGTTGGTTATACCCTTTGGGCTTACCAATGAGCTGAGTACATTTGTGAGACTAATGAACCATGTGATGCACCCTCTGATTGGAAGATATGTGTTCACATACTTTGATGACATATTAGTGTACAATGTCGACTTGAACAACTACGTTCTACATCTCCAAGCTGTTTTTTGAAATTTTATGAGTTAAGAAGTTATATAGGAACCTGAAATATGTTCTGTCAATATGAAGTTGTCTTCTTAGGGTATGTAGTATCCAAAGAAGGAATCCAAGCAAATGAGGAAAAGTTCTAACCTATCTTGGAGTAGCTAACACCAAAGAATGTCACTGAAGTACGAAGTTTTCATAACCTTGCTTCTTTCCATAGAAGATTCATTAAAAACTTCAGTATAATTATAGCCCCCTTAACCAAGTTAACAAAGAAGAGTAAGGTATTCCAATAGAATGACTGAGCTGAACAGAGTTTTAGGGAGATCAAAGAAAAGCTCACTATTACCCGTATCCTATCCCTACTAAATTTCGACAAGCCATTTGAATTGAAATGCAATGCATCAAGCATTGGCATTGGTGCAATTTTGATGTAAGAACGATGACCAGTTGCGTACTATAGTAAGAAGCTTAGTGGTGCTACATTAAATTATTATGTGTATAAGAAAGAGTTGTACTCTCTTGTCTGAGCTCTTACTGTCTGGTAACATTATTTATTACTATGAGAATCTGCAATCTACATAGACCATGAGTGATTGAAACATCTTAGAAGTCAAAACAAACTTTCGAAAAGATAAGCTAAGCAGCAAGAATTTATGGAAGGTTTTTCTTATGTGATCCATCACTAGAAAGGCAATGGCAATGTGGTTACGAATACCCTATCATGCTGGCAAACCTTACTGACCACCCTGAAGACGAAATTACTAAGACTTTCACTTATCATTGAGTAGTATACTCGCGACCCTCATTTTGGTCCCATTCTAGAGTAGTGCAAAGAAAAAGTTACCATTGGTAGATATTTTATCAAGGATGACTATTTATTCAAGGAAAGAAGGATGTGCATCCTAAGCTGTTCTATACGTAAGCTGTTGGTTAGGGAAGCTCATAGGAGTAGATTATCTAGTCATTTTGGAGAGACTAAAATAGCCAACCTATTGAAGGAGAACTTTTACTGGCTTGGTTTAGCCATGAATGTCCATAAGGTAGTTAATACTTGTGAAGTGTATAAGGGGGCTAAGGGAAAAAGAGAGTCATATGGAGAGTACATGCCTTTACCTATACTTACCTCACCTTAGGCTAACCTCAAGGTGGACTTTGTCCTAAGGTTGCCTCAAACATTTAAAGGAGAGGATTCAATCTTTGTTGTAGTGGATTGCTTCAGAAAATGGCATACTTCATCCTATGCCATAGGACTAACGATGATTTATATATTGCTAATTTTTTTTTTTGTACGAAAGTGTCTGACTACATAGTGTATCAAAGACAATTGTCTTAGACTGTAATGACACCGAATTCTTAAGCTATATTTTGAAGACTCTCTGGAGAAGACTTGGAACTAAACTTATGTTTAGCTCTAGTATCTACCCTCAAACTAATGGCTAGACTAAAGTAGTGAACATATGTCACATCCCGGCATAGCATAGGATGTACCATCACACAAGAATACCTATTAAAAACTTAACTCAACCTGCTCATTCATCAAAAGACAACATTATTTACATAATAAAGGGGTTGTTACATAGGAGTTCAGCTAGATTTCCTGTTACAATTTATGTGTACAATATAATATTTACATCAAAACATGAACTGGCTTTTTCCTTTATCATCTTCACAATAATAGGATTCCTGACTTAGTACAAGCTCCATACAAAATTCACTAACTCCGACTCACGCTCTCAGTATATATATATGCCCCCTTAGTGTTGGGCCCTTTACGATGCAGTTAACCTAAGGATAAAACATTTTATTCCTTCAGCTACTGAAGCTGAGTAAGAGTGGATAAAAAACAACATAATATAGACAATATGATAGACAATACTGCATATCACAACTTAAACATTTTAATTATAACCCGTAAGTTCAACTTCACATATGCATTCGCCTAACCGGGCATTTACTGCTAACAATATAGCATGCTATGCTCATGCACGTAGCATACATTGGTACCGATATCCTATGCCCTCCAAACTTTTTATGGTTAGTCGACATAGCCGGGCATCTGGATACAACATCCAAGAACTTATGGCAATAAGGAGTTGCTTAGGAGTAGGACCCCCACCAAATTGGACTACACACTATAGTCTAACATTTTCAAAAAGGGCAATAAGAAGCTGCTTGGGAGTAAGACCCCCAACTTTACAAAATTAGATTATACACTGTAGTTCACCAAATTAAAGTAGCAACACTACAAAATTAGACCACACACTATAATCTACCAAATCAAAGTGGCAACATTCCCAAATTAGACCACACGTTGTTATCACGAACTAAGGATGGCCTAGTTGTGGCAAACACCGTATACTATACGAAGAACTCCTGATTGGTTACCCTTCCAATCATGAACTCTTCACATAATATACAAGGCTCTACAACCATTAATTTCCCAAGAACATACAAATTCACATGATATCATCACACAAACATATTTATATAAAATTTGAACTATAAAGCTTACAGCACACAGTAATTGAGTGCATCTAAGTCTATAATACTAGTAATACATAAGTACATGAGTAAGAGTCTACATAAACTGTTCTCTCTCAATACACAAGATAGCTCGCTCTTACCCAAGTCCCCAAGCTAACTTGTGGCATCCATCAACCTGCCTCTATGAACAAGCTATTTTGCAGCAAAAGTCTAAAGGAGTGTAAGCTTAAGCTTAGTAAGCAAAATCCTCAACCACACCACAGACAAGTTATAAGTACATTATATTCATGCATATGAATGAATGATCAAACAGTATGCCAAACAATAAGTATAGTTAACTAGTTCATATATGTAACTCAGATTTAACACCCTTCGAAGTCAGGGTTGGAGTATACACGATACCAATAAGATCTGGGTATTATACTAGAACTTACTTTACTACGGAACTCTATGTTCTGTACTTAAATTAAATAATTCCTTTATTTTCACAAAAAAAAAAAAATCGAGTTCTAGAATAATTGTGAATGGGCCCCCGCAGTCTACACTCACCCCTAAACGGAGGCCTTTAGACTCGACCCTTAGCCTGGCAGTTGGTGCCTCCAACACCTAGTGTTCCCGTGGGCTAGGGTAAGGTAATTTTGTACGAGTGCACAATATATAACCAATAAATTAGTAATAACAACCCTCGGATGGCCTCTCTTTACCTCCGTATGATGTAACAATTGGAATTGCGTCTATGCGATATATGTTAATGCATGTTCCAGTTTCTTTTTATAAGCTAAGTATAATTAAGTTCAAATTATGCTATGACCATCCAATAGTACACACAATCATTTTCTATACTACCATGTAACAAACATAGCATTATCTGTACTTAAGGTAAGTTCACAACTTAACACATAATAACATACACAAGCGTTTCCTGAACCCTACACAGTAGTTAATTAACAATAATATTTAACTCCACTATCTATAATCACATACAAGCATGGAATCATAGGGTAAATACTCACTCAGTCATGACAACTCGCTTTAGTCGTAGTAATCAATCGGGAGATCCTTGCTTACCTCGGGATCACCTGATCATTACGATATAATAAGGCTAATAAGTCATTGAATTAACTAATAAGTCTAAATATCTATTTACCTAATTCTACTTAAATTACTACCAACTTCTATCCGGTTAGACTTTATTATTAATCGTACATAACTTTTTCGTTCTATTTCTGATATTTATGAATTTATAGTTGTTTTTTATCGTTTTTGGACTTACGTTCACACAATGATGTTCGTTTTGGACGTTAAGACTCGCGTTTTACGATATGGACTAAATTTATAGAAATTTTAACTATGGAAACTTAATTATTCTTATTGCTTAGATTTATATCCTTTGTTTACACTTGATGATTTAGATAACCCTTAAATTCTTATATTTAGAAAATTTTACTTTGCTATTACTAATTCATGTACTTAATTAAGTGTAATCCAATTTAGGAAGTGTATTAAGGTTTACTAATTTATGTACCTAATTATTATGTACTCTTCTTATTTCTTATTTTATAAACCTATGCTTATATCATCGCTTATATCGTCAATTGCTTATGTCTTCATTCACTTATGTCATGACTTATGTTATCTTTTGATTACATCATTACTTATTTCATCATTTAATTACATATGCCTTATCTCATGATTATGTAATATCTAAAAGTCTTATGTACACTTGACTTAAACTACTATGTACATATACCTTTACTATACTCATACATATACTTATACTTATACTATATTTATACTCGTATACATACTTATATACCTATAGGATCATATACGTATTTTTGTACAAATTTCGTATGCCAAATTTTTCTCTTAAGAAAACCTTTCTAATTTCATTCTTTTGTGTTGATAAGTGTGTATTTAGTATAATATAGGTATGTATAATTAGGATTTATCTAGTTTAGGTTATGTACATAGTAAATACTCATGTACAAAGATCTCCATACTTGTATTCTTCTAATATATCCTTATGTACATATACTTAAGGGCATATACATATGTATTCCTTTCCTCTTCATCATGATTTCTATCTTTCTACATTTAAAGATGAAAAATTTATGCCTTCTTCTACAAGATCACACATAACATATATCTACTTATCTAATCTACCTAATCACCTAACTAATTAGTAATATAAAGTAATATGAAATAACATGATCACATACCTTAATTTGTGTTTGAATTAGGGAGTCAAAGAGGAAAGTTTTGAAAGTGAAAGGGGAAGGGGATGTCACAGCAATGGAGGTGGGGTTTGCTTTGTTTCTTTTTGTTTTGTTTTGATTTGATTATGGAATGAAGAAGATGGTGGGGTCTAGAAGAAAAATGGGTGGATGACAATTAAGAAGGAGAAGGCAAAAGAAAAGCTAAAAGAAAAGAAAATAAAATAAATCATGAGATGGATGGATATTTTCTTATGCATTAGTGTCTTTTGTTGACATTTCTAATTGTTGATTTTTCTAATTGTTGACTTTAGTCAACATGTGTTGACTTAGTCAAATTTTTTACCTTAGTCAACATGTGTTGACTTGGTCAACTTTCCTTAAGCATATACCATTTGTACACATAATGTAGTAATTAAGGGAAATTAAGGAAATGAAAGGAAATGAGGTATTTGGTGAATTGATTAGTAAAAATAGATTATGAGATCTTACTTTAAGTATTTATAGCCTATATACATCATTTAGTAAGCTACTTAGTATAACTAGTATGAAAAATACTAATTAAGGTGTTAAGGTTCACTACATTTAGCTTAAGCTTCAACTATACTCCTAACTCTATGTAATACTATCTTAATCATATACTTAGGAGATAAATGTAATCTATGATTCATTGTCTTAGTTTCTAAAGGATTATTTAAGGATTCTAAATATATATATATATATATATATGTGTGTGCATGATTGAAAGTTATCTCTAACCTTTCACTAATGATTTTGCAAAGTATGGGGGTTCTATTATCAATTAGGGTTTTAGGATATATTATGATGAATTAGTGCACATATGTCTTTAAGGTAATTATTTTAGGGTTTTTATCATTTTTTAATGAAATTTTTAGTGTTTATATACATTTAGGGTAGAAAAGCTTCTTACACGATTGATTACTTTTTTTAGGGTTTTTATTTTAATTAGCCTTGTTAACTCCTAAATTATCTAACATAATCGAGTCTATTTCAAAAACTAGATCGAAAATTTTAGGGGTTTACAACTGTAATCTACCAAATTTGACTATCAAAATAGTTACAATGTTCAGGCAATGCAATCTATACGCTTACAAAAACCAAGTTCATAAAGCCATATTCTTTCCATGATCACTTTGAAGCCTCATTCTGAAAGTTTTAATCCATAGGCCCCTTTTTGTGTCATGCCATGCCATGATATGCAATAGTAAGTCAAGAATATCAATCAGCATAATCAATCTTCCAGTTTTATTCAACCTAGTAATCTGATTCTAGTTTTTCAAACTCTTTGTAGCAGAATTCTAGTATCTCACTTAGGGTTCACTTAGGTGAATACCTAGAAGATTGAGTTAGCAATAACTCAACTTCCCTAGTTAACCCAATCATTCGTAAGCATAAATCATCGTCTAAAATGGCAACATACAGTTTAACAAGAATATAGTTACTATCATTCAAAATCAACACATCAGCATCTATTATGGTAGCATATCAATTCACTCAAGATATACCCATATTCAATCAACACAGCATTAAACAGTATGCAGTGTTATGAGTAGCAATAATCTACTCCAACATGGGTTAGATTTACTTACCTAGGCTTAGTAATAGCACAAAATCCTAAACTTCATGATGTGGTCCTTCCTTACACATCATACTCATGAAAATATAACACAGTCTTCAAATCAACTATGGATTGAACTTGAACTGTTATAAGCTTTCATTTTCGCGTTTTTAAACTTCATTTGATCATATCTTACTCATTTCTTATTCGATTTCAACAAATTTTACATCGTCATGATCATTATTCTGAGTACTATTGATATATATTAAGAATAAAAACTAATCAATATTGTCAAAAACCCAAAAATATCCTTTTCTCATTATAACTTGACCATATGCTACCCTAACTCTATAATTAACTTAAGTAAGCTTTAATATTGGACTAAAAACCCTAAAAATTATACTTTCCAAACTTATCTAGCAGCCCTTACTATATCCCAAAGTGTTCATTTGACAAGGACTTGGTAAATATTCTAATAGTACTAATTATGATATTACATATTAAGTTGATATATAGGTTTATACTAGGAAAATACATAATAAATAGTATATGACCCCGATTAATTTCACAAAAAATTCTATACACTTAAAAAAATATGTAGTTTAATTATTGACCATGAATTACACCAAATTGGTTATTATCTATTTTTAAGAAAATAGCGATTTTAACTCGAAATACTCGAAAATTAGGAAAAATAAACAAATTTATGTGTGAGATAAAAAAATTAAATATTTCAGAAATCAAAACATGTGAAGCTCAATCATTAATTTCATAAAAAAAACTAATTATTTCAATAATTCAGCAAAATCGGCAGTTTCATTCAAAATAATTATAGAAAATAGTAAACATGCTTAATTTCAAAAATTATTGCTACCAAAATTATATATATATATATATATATTAGGTGTATTATATATAAAAATTAAGCTTGAAATAATATCATCTAATATTTATAAAAATTCATTCAATTTTCGCCCAAACAAAGCATTTTCTTAAGGAACCCATATTTCTACTAATTATTTAATTAAAATAAAATTACTACATTAATAAATACCTAAAATAATCCTAAAAAAAATTCATAATTAATGGATAATATTTAATATTTTTACCAAATTAAATAAGTAACAGGCGGAAAATTGGTTCACTTGAATCGGTCGCCTCCGGCCATCACCTAATTGCCACACCTTCTCGGAAAGCCTCCTCCATCCACACTCTATTGGACCTCCAAGCCGCTATAACTCAGGTTGTGGTTTGATACACGAACTATCTTAACCCAATTTCTTGCCATATTTTTATTTTATTTTTTTTCTAATTTTTTCCGATTTTCTAAAATTATGTTGTTGTGTTTTTAGGTTGCTAAAGCATTGTAAATGATGTTTGGAGCTCTATTTATAGGTTTTAGGATTTTTTGCATGTAAAAAAAAAAGCAAAATTACACACGTCAATTTCACGTTTTTCTAGGCATCATGTATCATTCTTTCCTTAACCAAGTGTTGACTTATCATTTGCAATTAATCCTATCTTAACACATCATTTAGTGACTCACCTATTCAATTTTTTATTAATTTTACATTATTTTACCTAATTTAGATAATTTATTATTATTATATGTATATATTTAATACATATAATATATATCACATGTAATACATATATATTATGTATAATTCAACTTCATTTATTATTTTTGAAAGTTAATTAATTTATTTCTAATATCTTACTATATCTAAAAGCTCAAATTTTACGATTATCGGCTTTAACGATAATTGACGTTTTTATCAAATTAATATTTTTGTATAACTTATTTTAAGAAATTAACTTTACTTAAACTACTTCATCTAACTTTACTATGAAGTTTGAAATAAAATGGATAACTTAGTCCGATGCCTTAAATTTAGAGACTCGAATCCTAAGGTAATTGAATTAGCTTAAAATATTAAGGTATTATAATAAAACGCTGGGAAATATACTCTGAGCTATTGTGGGAAAGACTTAAAGGATTTAGATCTATGTTTGCTAGTTATGGAGTTTACATACAATCGAATTGTTCATAGCACCATTAGAAATTCTCCATTTAAGGTCATCTATGGCCTCAATCCCACTATTCCCCCAGATTTGATTGGTAACCCTATAGCTACTGAAGAGAGTCAATCTGAAGTCAACCAAGCCTAGGAATTACAAGAGTTACATCATTCCGTGGCAAGGAAGATCGCTAAGTTCAACTAAAGAACAAAAGATTGGTAGTTGTAGCTACTAAACTATTTCTTTCATACTAGAAGACTTAGCATGAATTCACCTCAATAAAGAGAGATTTCCGCACCTACGACTGAGTAAGTTATCCCTACGAGCCAATGGTCCATTCAAGGTCCTAAAGAAGATCAACTGCAATGCCTACTAGGTTGAATTGCTCAAGAACTATGGCATTTGCTCTACCTTCAATGTATCTGACCTGATTCCCTGCCGACCAAAAGAAATCCCAGTAGATGCCAAGATAGAACAAGAGCCTAAGATCACTTCAAATTTGAAGGCAAATCTTTTCGACTCTTAGGCAGATGATGGGAATCAACTCTTTGGACCAGTTACACATACTTGAGCTAGAGGACTGCAAGAACATTACTCGAAGAATACTAACTCGATATCACATCGGGATAAGGATTCCTATTCCAATCTTCATCCTTTACACTACCGCTAATCTAAGTGTCGAGCTCTCATAAGTGCTAACATAGTCTCCAAGTTGCTAAGTAGTCATGCTAACCTGCCGAGCATACAGGTTAACTTACTAAGTAGCCATAACTATCTCCAAGGTCTTACCATAATCCAAACGATGTCCAAGCAGACCAAACTCAAATATTTGACTGAGCTAAGTTGCCAAAACATCCAACCTAAAGAAATGTTGACCCAGACTTTGAATATCTCTTAGTATTCGAGCTATAACCTAGATAGAACCAGATTTGTCCAGTGCTTAAACCCTCTTTCGATGTCCCTTAAGCTTATTTCTACAACTGTAAGATTGTCCTAAACTCCACATAAACAAGAACAGCTTCTGTACATGATGTCAACCACCCCTTGATACATGTCTTCTAGCACAACATTCCATAATGATTCTTTTTTCGTATAGAATATTCTTTGTCTTTTTTACCCTTTTTAGTATGTTTTATGTATTCTATTTGTAAATTATCCTTTTCTCTTTTCCATGTATGTCTTATAACCCTAATAGGGCTAATATATAAACCACATTTACTTGTATGTTGACACATCATTATCATTGCATTATTGAATATTTTTAGTTTTCTTCTTAAGCAACTTTAATGTTTTCACTCTTTCTTAACTCTTATCTATTCCCTTTAGAAAGGAATAGTGGCAAGTGGCCCTATAGTTTGGACCAGTGAGTCACATCAAACAAATTGTAAGCCGAGTAGGATCAATGAGTGTGTCATATTCAATTGGTGGCTACTTGAATTTGCTAATCCTCTTTTATTTTCTTTTAATTCTCATTCGTTATGGTGCTTCTCATGTGTACAACCCTAGGATGCTTCACACTCCATATCCTTTGGGTAGTTTTAGCTCATAGGCATTATCATTGATGTGTCGAAGGATCTTAAAAGGGCAATCCAACCTAGGAGATATCTTGTTTGTTCTCTTCCCTGGGAATCACTTCTTGGTAAGGTGAATCCATACAAGGCCTCCTAGGATGTAAATAATCTACCTTCTACCTTGGCTTCTTTACTCTCTTTATCAAGCCATTGTCTGGGTTAATTGCTCAGCAACCTTTTAATGCAATTTCTGAAACTCCTCAGTGCATTGTAGACCTGACTGACTTTCTTCTTGAGAGATTGAGCTGGTAATCATGTCTAATGGTAAGTTTAGATTAAGTCTATAGATGACCTTGAAAAGTGACTTTCTTATTGAGCTATGAGTGGAGCAGTTATAAGAGAACTCAATGATGGGTAGCCATAGATCCCAATCATACAGATTCTTCCCAATAGTAGCTCAATGAAGGTTGCCTACTATTCAGTTTACAACCTTTATCTGGCCATCTGTTTGTGGATGGTAAGAAGTATTGAACACGAGCTTAATGTTGAGCTTCTTCCATAGTGTTTACTGGAAGAAGCTTGTAAACTTTGAATCATGATCTAAAACAATACTTCTTGGGCAACAAATAAAGCATCATTGGTTTTGTGGCAAGGGATGAAGTGGTTCATTTTGTTGAATCGATCGACCACTACCATAATAAAATCATGTTTTCAAGTTATTCTAGTAGGTCGAGCATGAAATCCTTGCTTAGATTGGTCCAGGGTCACTCAAGTATAGGCAAAGGTGTGCATTCACCATATGGCTCCTTTCTTCCTTCAGGTCACTTACACACCTTACAACATTCAAGAACCTTGTATATGTCCTTCATCATCTTAGGCTAATAGAAATGTTCTCTCAACAACTTAGCAGTTCTCTTCTCGCTAAAATGGCTGACTAAGCCCTTTGCATGGGCATCCCGAACAAGTAATTCCTTAGCAGAACTACTTGGTACATAAACTTGTTTTGCCTTCATTAGAAATCCTTCACTTAGATAGATCTCATCCATTACTCTTCCAATGTTGCACTTGGCCACTAAGAGTCTAAAGTATGGATCACGTTCATATTCATTAGGTAAAGTACCAAACCCAAGTAATATAGCCTATAATGTCATGATAAGAACATGTCAACAAGAATGGGCATTAACCATAGTGTTAGAACTTCCCTTCTTGTATTTGATGGCATAGTAAAAGGTTTATAGGTACTTGACCCACTTAGCATGGTGTCAGGAGAGTTTTTGTTGTCCTCCGAGATACTTGAGAGATTCAGGGTATGCGTAGACAATGAACTCACTCGGCAATAGGTAATGTTGCTAGTTCTAAAGTGCTCAAATAAGAGTATAGAACTCCTTGTCATATACTAAGTAATTCAGTATGGCACCTTTAGGTTTCTCATTGAAATATGTAACCGGTTAACATTCTTGCATGAGAACAACTCCAATGTTGACTCTAGATGCATTACATTCTAGCTAAAAAAACCTTGCCAAAGTCAAGCAATACTAGCACTGAGGCAAAAGTTAACTTAGATTTGATCTTTTCAAAATGCTTCTAAGCTTTCTCGGGCCAATTGAATTTAGAGTTCTTTGTAGTCAGCTAGATCAGTAAGGCAGTTGTGGGACTAAAGTTTCAAACGAATCTTTGATAAAATGAAGTTAGACCATGAAAACTCCTTACTTCGGTAGCACTTTTCAACGTCGCCATCCAAGAATAGCTCAGACCTTCTCATCATCAACCCTAATACCTCCTTTAAACACAACATATCTAAGGAATACTACCTCATTCTAATAGAACACACATTTCTTCAAATTGCTGAACAATCGTTCAGCTTTAAGGATATCAAATATTGACTTCAGGTTCTCGACATGGGAGTTAAGGTTAGCATTATACACTAAAATATCGTCAAAATAAACCACAACTCATTTTCCTATCAAGAATCTCAAAATATGATTCAAAACTTGCATAAAGGTGCTTGGTGCATTTGTAATTCCAAATGGCATCACCAATCGCTCAAATAGACCATCCTTTATTTTGAAAGAAGTCTTCCACTCATCTCTCATTCTCATTCAGACCTGGTGGTAATTTCTCTTTAGATTAACCTTAAAAAATATTTACATATCATGCAACTCATTGAGCATATCATCTAATTGTGAGATCGGATATTGGTACTTGACAATGATCTTCTTAATAGCTCAACTATCAATGTACATTTTTCATGAGCCATTCTTCTTTGGTA
The DNA here is from genome assembly GCA_024138005.1 of Lumnitzera racemosa. Lineage (NCBI taxonomy): Eukaryota > Viridiplantae > Streptophyta > Magnoliopsida > Myrtales > Combretaceae > Lumnitzera > Lumnitzera racemosa. The sequence continues at coordinate 69,539,989 of JAMXBC010000006.1, forward strand.
CTAGGACAGTTGGAACAACATAGGGGTTCATTCTCTCTCAAACATACCTATACTCGATCAACTCATCAACTTGTTTCTTCAGCTCAGTTTCCTATTCAATGTTAAGCCTATAGGTAGGTCAATTAAGTAGGGCGGCTCCAATCTAGAGGTCGATGCAATGCTCTATACCTCTAATAAGGGATAAATCTCCCAACAACTCAACAGGAAACAAGTCAGCATATTCTTATAGCAATGTTTGCACCTTAGCAGGTAATGCTTTGACCTTTGTAAGCTCAAGCAATCTTCTAACCAATAAAAGTACAAACTCCTCCTCCTTAACATCCTCAGAAAACTATACTTGGAAAAGCACCAAGGACTTCTTCTGCAAGGATTTGAAAACCTTGACTTGAGATTTCTAAACTTAATCTTGGGCACATAGGAGTCATACAACCTTCTTCCCATCCTACTGTAACATATAAGTGTTCTTATATCCATCGTGGAGCACTTTTAAATCAAATAGTCAAGGTAAGCCAAGTAGTATGTGTGAAGCATACATGGGTAAGACATCACACAACACCTCGTCCTTGTATCTATCACCAATAGTGATTGGTACTCTGACTTGCTCGATAATAACATCTACCTCTTGTTCCTCTCCTTCACTAGTACTCTCCACTTCAAACTTGGGCTTGTCTCCCTTAATGGTCATGACGTGTAAATTTGAACATTGACTAGCCATGTGTCCAAAACCAAGGCACTTAAAAAACTTCCTCTCTCTAGTCTTCATACCAAAAATCTTACCTTGATCCTTTTTTACCTTAAGTTCCTTGGCCTTAGTCTTTCCTCAGCCATCATTAGGTCTACTTGGCATTTGATCTGGATGGTCTACCTCAAAACTATGTCGGACCCGGTCATATCTAGGTTAGTTCGGCATACCAATTTGGCTCAGCAAGCTAGGTCAGCTTCTCTATGCTCTATTAAGTTGATTTCACCTCTACTTTTCAATCCTTTTTTCCACTCAAATGGAATCATCTACATTTCCTAACCTTTACCCTTCTATTGTATTACCAATCTCATATCTTAGTCCAGAAATGAACCTTGCTATTGTCCATGCTTCAGGCTTATCAACATCGCAATGGATCATTAGCAACTAGAATTCCCGGACATACTTGTATACTGATCGGTTACCATGTTTAAGTTCTTGAAGATGTCAGAAAGTGTCCTGCTCATAGTGTTCTAAAGAAAATCTACTCATTAAAACTCTCTTCATCTCATTTCAAGTTTAGATTTCACATTAAGCTTGCTAGCATACATTTTGCAATTTCTTCCTCCACATTGCTACACACTTAGAAAATTATAAAGTAGCTACTTGAATACGCATCGAATCCTGGTAATCATAGAATTCAAATATCTTTTCAATATTCTCTTCTTAGTCTAGATAGTTATTAGTACTACTAAACTCATTAAAGCTTGGAACTTACACTTTAAGGTGTTTGGCTCCTTTAAGAGCACGAAGCTTACACTCTTTAACTTCATCATATTGCTCTTCTTTTTCTCCATACTTTTCAACTTCATCTAACCCAAGTCTCCTCCTTGTAAACGTCACAACATGTCGAAGTGGAACCAGGTTCACATTAACTGCTTCCGGTGCTCTATGCTTAGTTACTTATCTTCTCAACCTGTCTCTCACATATCAGCCTCATTCATTAACTCTCTCTTGAGGTCTAGTCTCTACTGATAGGGATCACAAAATAATAACTCACTCTTGAGCTCAAGGACTTACCCATATGGTTTGTCGAGCTATCTAAGGAGAGTCGAGCTTTGAAGAACATTGTATTTTTTATCATGAACCACTAAGGTACTCTACTCCGACCTCTCTTTGTCTTATTAAGAAGATTTCTGAGGTACCCGACCAGTTACCAAGCCGACCACTTTTTGCCACACCAAGGGCAAGAGTTGAATCTAGATATTGTCGAGCTAACATGCATCCGAGGTTGAGCTACCACTTTCAATCAACCATCTGAGGCCAAGTCGATGAATGGTCACCCATTGGACTAACCTTACTAGAGCCTTGAATAGCCAAGCTACCGAACATCTAACTTGATACACTTTACTCAGAATCAGCTCTATTTGGTAAGCAATATCATTAGGACCACATATTGAACAATTGATATGCATATCATTTTCTAACATCTATACTGTTCTTTTTGTAACTGAATATTCTTTTGTCTATTTAAAACTTTAACCTTGTAATCTATTCCCCTTTCCTTTTCAAATAGGAATCCTTTTTGTAATTTATTTAAGTCTAGGACTTGCCTTAATTAGGCCATATAAATACTCGTAACATGTAATAGCTACAACAATAAATGATATTGAGTTTTCAAACATACTCTCCTTCATAACCTAAGCATCTTTTACTTACTTTCGATTACTCTTATCTAGTTCATTGTGAGTGTGGATTAGTGACGAATACCTCCAAATACACTTGTGCATAATATCAAGTGCGACCTAAGGTCATGTGAAGCGTTAGTGAGTCATATCTATCATTAGTGCACGAAGACTCCTGCTTTAACCTCGACTTCCATTTATCTTTCAAACCATCTCACTATTTGGACCCACTCTTGGTTCATGTGATATCGCTAGCCATGTGTTTTCCCTTTCTTGGTGATCCATATCATCTTGGTATAAGAGCTTAGCTACACTCGAACAAGTTTGTGTTACTTTGTTCTTTGAGTTTCTTACTACTACTACAGTATGTTTTAGAAGTTGTTTGTTGTTATCTAGAGAGTTTGAGATGTGTTTAGTATTAAAGAAGCTTAGTGTTATGTTTTCCCTTATTTCTTGTTCACAAAAATAAAGCGCGAGAGTTCGATTGGTTCATCGTGTATTGGTTGTAATAACTGTTGGTATGTTAAGAACTGTTTTATTATATTATTCGTAGAAAGGAATTTGAGTTGTGTTTCAATTGTTAATCTATTGTAATAGACAATAATGTCCGGCTCTATTGTTTAAGGAACCCTAGGTAACCAAGAGAGTGGCGCTTGTAATGGCTAAGGTCAACAAGGAAGTTTCACACTCCAATATGTAGCTAAACAACTTGATAGGCTTACTGACTTAGTGTATAGCTTGGTAATTTCTATAAACAAAGATAGGCAACAAGCTCGAAATGACCCTTATAAAGGATGAGTCAATGAGTTATCAAAGAGAGGCAATGGTCAATACAATCAAGCTGATGCCCCAATTTGACTACCCTAAGTTGGAGGAGTGGATAGATTTGCTCAGTGGAGACTAGCATTAGACGAGATTAAGGAAGAGGATGAGGAAGTAGGTGATGAGGAGGAAGAGTATTATAAACCCGAGGAGAGGAATGTCCAAGCTCCTAGAGTAGAAGGATTGAGAATGCATATTCCTAGTTTTTCTAAGAGTGGTGATGCTAAAGACTACCTAAACTAGGTAAATAAGATTAAGAAGCAATTTAGGTACCATGAAGTACTTGATAATGCTAAGGTCAAACTTATTATGTTGGAGTTTACTAGTTATGTCGCCCTGTAGTGGAAAAATTTGCAAGCCACTTGAAGAAGAGAAAGAGAACGTGAAGTTAAGAGTTAGGATGAAATGAAAAGAGTCATAAAGAGAATATTTGTCCTGAGATGTTATATGCAAGACACATTGATGTGCTTAGAGCTTAGTTATCACTAAGGATTATGGTAACGAATTCGAACTAATTGGTCTTTCAAGATATTGAAGAAAAACAAGGTGAACCGGTCTGAGAATTGACTAGAGTAGCTGACGTGAAGCTACTGGGAGGATATAACATACCAACGATTACAACACGGCTTAACACATCACTTGATATGATGCACAAGTTGATGTCAAGGTCCATCTGCCACTAATCCTGAGCTACTTAACAAAATTAGATAAGAGTGTATGGGAAAATAGACTTAAAGAAAGTTGTCTCACAAGAACAATATATTCAATGTATAATTCTAAGATAAGATAATTTCGGCTTATAAGGAGAAGGGACTATTCATAGTAAGTTCCTAAGTCAACATTACAAAAAAAAAATAAATTAATTACAAGAGTGTATATACAAAAAGGGAAATCCTAGTACATACGAAAAGGGTAAATGGGGCAAAAGACAAAAAGGGAAAAATAGTACAATGTTAGATGAAACTGATAGGTGTGAGCGCAACATTGGTTCCGTACCAAGATTTTTTGAGCATAGCGGGCAGGAAGAGTTAAGACGTGAGGAGACAAAGGCCGAGACGTAAAAGAGATGCTGGGAGAGTTGGTAGGAGGTCAAAAGTGAAATACTTAGCCTAGAGTTAGCCACATTTACTTGGCAAAAGACTTTCAGCAGTTGAAAGTCCAATCACTTGGCATAGAGCTCTTGGCTAGAGGAAGGTCGGCATTGGTAGATAACGAATAGAGCATGTTATAACCACTTGGAGCTCCTAAGGAATTCAACCATCCTCCTTTAGCATATTATTTCTCGTCGTCAGCAGGTTCATGAGAAATAATCTTTCAGGTAAAGGACTGGAGGCCTCTAAGGCATGCGTGAGTGATTGAGCCAGTAGTCAGTAACCCATTAGCTCTCCAGGATTACTGAAGATTTGCCCTCAAATCATGATCCTTGTTGTCATCTAGCACATAAGGCATCAAGTCGGCAACATTGAATGTGGTTGACACGTCATACCCTTTAGGCAGATTAACCTCATAGGCATTATCATTAATGTGCCTAAGGATCTTATAAGGCCCATCTACTCTAGGAGATAGTTTGTTTGTCCTTCTACTAAGAAAGTGCTCCTTACTAAGGTAGATCCAGACAAGGTCTCTAGGGGTATAAATGACTCATCTTCTTCCTTGGCTTCCCACTTCCCGCTTCCTTCTGTTAAGCTGCAGTCTTAACCATTTATTCGGCAAGCTTTTGATGTAACTTTTGGAGTTCCTCAATGCATTGTAGGCTAGATTGACTTTCCCCTTATGTAGTAGAACTGCTAATTAAATCCAAGGGTAAGTTTGGGTTAAGTCCATAAACGACTTCAAAAGGTGAAGTTCCAATCGAGTTGTGAGTCGAACGATTATAAGCAAATTCAATAATAGGCCGGCATAAATCCCAGTCATGCAAGTTCTTCTTAACAGCTACTTACAGGAGGCTACCAATAGTTTTGTTCATAACTTTAGTTTGGCCATCTATTTGGGGGTGACAAGAAGTACTGAACATGAGCTTAGTGCCAAGCTTCTTCCATAGGGTCTTCCAAAAGAAGCTTGTAAGCTTTGATTCACGATCAAACACAATGCTCCTCAGTATTCCATGTAACCATACCATTTCCTGCAAAAAGAGGTTAACGATGAATAAAGCATTGTTAATTTTGTAACAGGGAATGAAGTAGCCCTTCATGTTGAATTGATCGATCACTACCATGATCGAGTCATGTCTTCTCAGCGTTTGGGGAAAGCTAAGCATGAAATCCGTGCTTAGATCAATCTATGATCACTTTGGGATAGGCAGGGGTATGTTCTCCCCATAAGGCTCTCTCCTCCCCTTCAGATGTTTACATACCTCGCACCTCTTAAGTATTTAATGCACATCTTTCATCATCCTAAGCCAATAGAAATGCTCCTTCAATATTGTAACCGTCCTCTTTTCCCCAAAATATTTAGCTAAACCCTCAGCATGAGCTTCTCGAACAAGTAGCTCTCTTGCCAAACCACTCAACACATAAACTTGTTTACCCTTCAACAGGAGCCTATGACTCAAGAAGAACCCATCTACAATGCCTTTAACATTGCACTTGGCCACTAAGGGCCTAAAATACTGCTTGTGCTCATATTGTTCAAGCAGAATGCCAAATCCAAGTACCTTCGCTAGCATAGTTGTAATAAGAGTATGATGGTAAGAAAGAGCATTAGCCACCATGTTGGTGCTCTCCTTATATCTGATGACATAGCAAAAGGTCTCTAAGAACTCGACCCATTTGGCGTAACACCGAGAAAGCTTCTATTGCTTGTGAAGATGTTTGAGAGATTTATGAATTAAATAGATGATGAATTCTTTTAACAACAAATAATGCTGCCAATTTTGGAGTGTTTAGATAAGGACATAAAACTCCTTGTCGTAAACTAAATAATTTAGGGCAGCACCTCAGAGCTTTTCGCTAAAGTAAGCAATAGGTCGGTGCTCCTGCATAAGGACAACACCAATGCTAACTTACGACCCATCACATTCAACCTCGAAAACTTTCTCAAAATCTAGTAAGGAAAGTACTAAGGCTGACGTTAGTTTAGATTTTATAGCTTCAAAGCTTTTCTAAGCTTTCTTCAACCACCTAAACTCAGAATTCTTCTAAGTCAATTCAGTTAAGGGTGCTATTATGGATCTAAAGTTCCAAATGAATCTTTGATAGAACGAAGCTAAACTATGGAAGCTCCTAACTTCGATAGCACTAGTAGGCATAGGCCACCTTAGAATAGCTCTGACTTTCTTGTCATCAACTTGAACTCCCCTTCGTAAAACTACATATCCGAGGAATGCAACCTCGCTTTGATAGAACACACATTTCTTCAAGTTACCAAATAATCTCTCGGCATGGAGGATATCGAATACCGATCTTAAATGTTTAGCATTGGTGATAAGGTTGGGACTGTAGATAAGAATGTCATCAAAGTAAACCACAACACAATTACCAATAAATGTTCAAGGCACATGATTCATCAACCCCATAAATGTACTCAGTACGTTAATAAGACTAAACAGCATCACTAACCATTCAAATAAACCATCCCTTATCTTGAAGGTCGTCTTCCATTCATCCCCAGGTGTCATTTGTATCTAATAGTAGCTACTCTTTAGGTCAATCTTAGAAAAGATGCAGGTGCCATGTAACTCGTCAAGTATATCATCAAGTTGCAGGATTGAGTATTGGTATTTAATAGTGATCTTATTGATAGCTCGGCTATCAATGCACATTTGCCATGTTCCATCCTTTTTTGGTATGAGCACAGCTAGTACGGTACAAGGGCTTATGCTCTCATGAACATATCTGTGATCCACCAACCTATCTACCTGTTTCTTTAGTTCAACTGCCTGCTTGAGATTGAGCCTATAAGCTAATCAATTCGGTAAGGCAGCTCCTAGTTGTAAGTTGATGCAATGTTCAATACCTCTCGAGGGAGCTAAACCTTTCGGCATCTCGGCAAGGAATAGGTTGGCAAAGTCCTAAAGTAGCTATTGCACTTCAGTAGGTAAGTTCTTAGCTTCTCTAACATCTAAGAGTCTTATGACTAAAAGAAGTACATAGTCGTTGGCCCTGACTTCTCGAGCAAATTGAGCTTGGGAAATCACCAAGGACTTCCGCTACAGTGATTTAGCAACCTTCTCTTGAGCTTGGGAAATCACTAAAGACTCCCGCTGCAGTGATTTAACAACCTTCCTTAAGACTCATGGGTGTCGATATAATTTTTTTTCTCATCCTTCTAGAACATATAGGTGTTTCTATAGTCATCGTGCAACACTTTCAAATCAAATAGCCATGGTCGGCCAAGTAATATGTGAGAATCACACATGGGAAAGACATCACATAACACCTTGTCCCTATACCTATCACCAATGGTAATTCACCCTCTAAGTTGCTCGAAAATGTGCAGTCTTCCTTTCTTGTTCAACCAATGAATCTTATACGGCTTGAGGTATGGAAGAGTTGGCAATTTCATGACCTTAACTACCCCTTGGGCTATGACATTAGTACAGCTCCCTTTGTCAATAATCAAGGTGCATAGCTTACAAATCACTCGGCAATTTTTATGGAAGAGATTCTCCCTCTACTCATTCTCTTTTGCCGCAAATGTACTAAGAGACCGTCTAATGACAAAACAGTACTCAGCACCGCCATTGAGAGGTGTCTCAACATCGAGGTCTTCCTGAAACTCTTCCAGCATCTATTCAACTCCTACCTCTTCCTCTCCTTTACTGGCACTTTTTACTTCAAATTGAGGCTTATGTTCCTTTATGGTCATAACTCGACGGTTTGAACATTGACTAGCTACATATCCATATCCAAGACATTTAAAACATTTAGTTTCTCAAGTCTTTCTTCCTAAGCTCTGACCTAGGTCTCTTCAAACCTTAGGTTCCTCGGCCTTACTCTTGCCTCAACCTTCTTTTAGTTAGCTAGGCATAGGTCCTCAACGTTCCACCTCGGAACTATTTGATACCCGATCATTCCTTAATCGGCTCAACATGCTACCCCTATTCAGTAATATGGGTCGGCTACTCGGCATCCGGCTTGCCTAGTTCCACCTCTACCTTTCGACTCTCTATGCTACTAGGATGGCTTCGGCTAAAGTCATAAGACTCTACAGTTCCAGTATGTTACCAACCTGGGTCCTTATCCTAAAGATGAACCATGCTATACTTCGTATCTTAGGTTCATCGACATCACATCAGATTATGAGCAATTGAAACTCTCAAACATAGTCGTCTACTGATTTGTTACGTTGCCTTAGGTCTTAGAGTGTTTGAAAGTGTCTTGTTTGTAGTGTTCGGGAACGAATCTACTTCTCAGGACTCTCTTCATTTCGTTCCATGTCCGGACTTCTTGTCGGGCCCTCAAGCGAACATCTTGTAGCTTCTTCCACTACATTGCCACATATCTACAAAATTCCAATGTGGCCATTAGTATACGAACAGCATCTTCATAATTGTAAAAGTCAAATATCTTTTCGATTTTCTCTTCCCAATCAAGTTGGTCATCAACACTATCGGACCCGTTGAAGCTTGGAATTTGTACCTTGAGGTATTCAATACCTCTCAATGCTCTAAACTTACTCTCATCAATCCCAACGTACCGGTCTTCTTCTTCGTCATACTTTTCCACTTCGTCCAGCACCAATCTTCTTCTCTCGGCTCTATCTACATGCCACGGTAGTGCTTGGTTCACTGGAAAGGCTTCTAATACTCGTTCATTCATCTGCCTTCTCAGCCTATCTCTCATTAAGCCTTACTCAGCAACTCCTTCTCGCGATCCATTCTCTAACACTCTGTTTACTAAAACAATTAAGTTGGCCACAATAGCAACAAGATCTTGTATTTGCTCATCAGTAGTACTTGGTGTTTGTTGGGTAACTTAACTACAACCATGAGCATTACTCTCGACATCATTAATCTTTTCCTAAACACTAAGATTTGATATTCTCAAAACAAAGCTTTAGAAAATACTCTTCACATAAGAAACCTTTACTCAGATACACACAAGTACTAGTCGAACTTGAACCATGACTTGATCTCAACTAGCAAACAAGTAGGGACAATCTGTAAACCCTTAAATTTTTTTACCTAACATCTAAAGTAAACTTAAGTGTATTAGATATTCCTAAGAGTTGATAAGGTTAGCGAAGGTGAAAACCCTAAAATAACTAATCAATCACGTATAAAATTTTTCTACCTTAAACATATTTAAACACTAAAGATTTCATCCAAAAGTGATAAAAACCCTAAAACTATAACTTTAAGGATATAAATACACTAATTCACCATAATTTACCCTAAAACCCTTATTGATAAAATAACCTTAGTATTATATTAAATCATCAGTAAAAGATTAAAGATAACTTTCAATCATTCATAAATACATATAATACCAAAGTAATCCTTTCGAAACTAAAATATTGTATCATAGATCACATTCATCTTCTAAGTATATAACTAGGTTGGTATTATATAAAGTTAAGAGTTTAGTTGATACTTATGTTACATGTAGTAAGTATTAATACCCTAAATGACACTTTCCATAATAATTAAAGTGGCCTACTAAATGACATATATAGGATATAAACACCTAGAGGAAGATCTCATTACCTATCTTTACTAATCATTTCACTAAACCCCATATTTCCTTTCATTTCCTTAATTTTATTCCTAATTCTCCCTAATTACTTCATTATGTACACTTAGATTACATGTAATTTTGAAATGTCGACCAAGTCAAAAGTTGACTAAGTCAACATGTTGAAAAGTAAACAAAATGTCATTGTCATCTAAAGAATTCCTTCTTTTTCTTTAACTTTCTACTCTTTTTTTTTTTCAATTCCACCCCTCCTTTGCTGTTCACTTCCTCCCACCATAGACCCCGTTTGTCTTCATCTTTTTAAGACACAAAACAAGACAAAACAAAAATCTTTTCCCCCATTCCTAAATCTTGAGCTTTCCCTGTGCTTTGTCACCTTCAACTTTCCAAAATTCACTTTCACAACTCCACTTATCAGCATAAACCAATAACACATATCTACTAGCTTTCCTTTTTTATATTTCAAGCAAGAGAAATGTATGCTATTGTGTATTTTTCCATCTTATTTAGTAGTTAAATGAATAGGTTAGGTTAGTGTAGGAAGCTTATGTGATATGTACATATATGTTGTTAAATGGAAGAACACATGTACATATGCTTAAGTACGTATATATAAGAGTACACTTGATAAATACATGTATGAAGATCCTAGTACATAAGTACCTATTATGTACATAACCTAAAATGAGGTATATACTAATTATACATACATATACCTTGCTAAATACACCCTTAAAGTGCAAAAATATGAAATTTGTAAAGCTTTCTTAAGAGAAAACATTAGGCATATGAAAATACATACAAAAATACATATGTCACCGTATGTGTATATGGGTATGTGTATTAGTATACGTATAAATACATAAGTATACATATTAGTATATTAAAAGTATAAGTATATTTATAACATATGTATAAAGTGTATAAATATATAAGGATAAGAATACATATGTAATGGATGATGTAACCAAATGATGACATAAGAAAATAATGACATAAGCAATGACATAAACAAATGATGACATAAGCTATGACATAAGCAATTGATGACATAAGCCATGACATAAGCAATTGATGACATAAGCCATGACATAAGCAATTAATGACATAAGCCATGACATAAGCAATTGATAACATAAGCCATGACATAAGAAATTGATGACATAAGCCATGACATAAGAAATTGATGACATAAGCCATGACATAAGCCTTTAAAATAATAAATCATAAGATCATTTAAGTGTAAGAATTAATGACTAATGAAATCATTAACTAATAGATAACATTTCAACAAATTTAGTCTATATCATAAAACACGAGTTTTAACATCCAAAACAGACATCATTGTGTGAACATGCATCCGAAAACGATGAAAAACGACTATAAATTCATAAATATAAGAAATAGAATGAAAAAGCTATACACGATTAGTGATAAAATCTAATTGGATAAAAATTGATAGTAATCTAAGTAAAATTAGGTAAATAGATATCTAGAATTACTAGTTAATTCAATTGCTTACTATCATTATTATATCGTAATGATCAAGTGATCCTGACGCGAGTGAGGATCTCCCGATTTATTATTACGACTAGAGCAAGTCATCATAGCCGAGTAAGCATTTATCTTATGATTCCATGCTTGTATGTGATTGTAGATAGTAGACTTAAATGATATTGTTAATTGATTATGGTGTAAGGTAAGGAAAAGCTTGTATATATATTATGTGCTGAATTGTGAATTTATCTTAAGTACAAATAATAATTTGTTTGATGCACGGTATGTAGATAATGATTGTGTGTTCTATTGGATGGTCACATCATAATTGGACTTAACTATACTCGGCTCATAAGAAGAAACTAGTACATGCATTACATAGACATAATTCCAACTGTCACATCACACGGAGGTAGAAAGAGGCCATTCGGGGGTTGTTATTATAAATTTATTGGTTCTGTACGATGCACTCATATAAAATAACCTTACCTTGGCTCACGAAAATATTATGCGTTGGAGATGCCAACCGCCTAGCTAAAGGTCTAATCTAGACGCCTTCGTTTAAGGGTAAGTATGGACTACGGGAGGCCATTCACAATTATACTAGAACTTGGTTTTATGAAAATAAAGGACTTGTTTGATTTAAGTACAGAACGTAAAGTTCCATAATAAAGCAAGTTCTAGTATAATACTCGGATCTAATTGGTGCCATGTATACTTCAACCCTAATTTCGGAGGGCATTAAATCTAAGTTGCATATATTGACTAGTTAACTATACATATTATTTGGCATTCTATTTAATCATTCATTCATATGTATGAATATAATATATTTATAACTTTCTTGTAATATGGCTGAGGGTTTTGCTCACTAAGCTGAGGCTTACACTGCCTTAGACTTTTGCTACAGGATGGCTTATTCGTTGAGGTTGGTCGGGGAATGGTCGAGGTTAGCTTAGGGACCTGGGTAAGAGAAAGCCATTCAATGCGTTAAGAGAACTAATTATATAGACCTTTACTTATGTACTTTTGTTTTATTAGTAATATAGATCTAGATTTACTAAATTACTACTTACTGTGACCTTTGTAGTTTAAATGTTATATAAATATGTTATGTAATAATATCCTTTGAATTTGTGTGTTTCTGGGAAGCTGGTATGTTGTAGAGCCTTATATATTGTGTGAAGAGTTCTTAATTGGAAGGGTAACTAATCAAGGGTTCTTCGTACAGTATACAGCGTCTGCCACAATTAGACCATTCTTAGTTCATGACACTATAGCCATACAACGTTGGGTCACAACCTAAAGCTATAATACTAGGATTATATGATGTACCTAGGAGCTCAATTGTTACTAGGGCTTACAGTAGCGAATTCAAACCAATGGGTCCTTTGAGATATCGAAAAAAAAAAACAAGGTGAATTAGTCTGAGAACTGACTAGAGTAGCCAACATAAAGTTACTTGAAAGATATAACACATAAACGAACATGATACGACTTGATACTTCACTTAATATGATGCATAAGTTGATGTCAAGTTCCACCTGCCACTAATGCTAAGCTACTCGACAAGATTAGATAAGAGTGTATGGGAAAATGGACTTAGAGAGAGTTGTCTCATAAGAATAATTTATTTAATGTATAATTCTGAGGTAAGATAACTTCGGCTTACAAGGAAAAGGGATTATTTATAGTAAATTCCTAAGGTAACATTGCAAAAAAAAAAAAAAAAGAAATTACAAGAACGTATATACAAAAGGGGGAAATCCTAGTACATACAAAAAGGGTAAAGGGGACAAAAGACAAAAAGGGAAAAATAGTACAATGTCAAATGAAATAGATAGGTAGCAGCACGACATTGGTTTCATGTGAGGATTCTCTAAGCATAGTAGGTAGGAGTAGTTAAGACGTGAGGAGACAAAGGTCAAAATGTGAAGGAGATGTCGAGAGAGTTGGTAAGAGGCCGAGAGAGAAATACTCAACCTAGAGCTAACCGCATTTACTCAGCAAAAGACTCTCAGTAATTGAAAGTCCAGTCACTTTGCATAGAGCTCTCAGCCAGAGCAAGGTCGGCATTAGTAGATAATGAACAAAGCATGGTATAACCACCCGGAGCTCCTAAGGAATTTAGCCATCCTCCTTCAGCATATTGTTTCCTATCGTCAGTGGGTTAATGAGAAAGAATCCTTCGGGTAAGGGATGGAGGCTTCTGAAGCATGTGCGAGTGATTGGGTTAGTAGTTAATAACCCATCACACATTCAAGAGGTTACAGGAGTTGAAGTAAGGAGGATCAGGTGTTGATGCATATGTGAAGGAATTCTAGATGTCTATGATCTATTGAGAAGTTTTAGAACTTGAAGACCAAATTGTATCTCGATTCATTAATGAGTTGAAGTATGAGATAGAGATTTTCTGGAAACAATAGATATTGGTACACTTGATAAGAAATTTGAGTTGCCTAAAGAATTGAGAGGCGCTAAACAAGGAGATTCTAAGCTCTTATTAGTTGACTTATTCCTAGTCGACCTGTTCCAAGCAGACCTGTGTGATCGGAACTAAGTAAAAATGCTAAGAACCAACTTACTCAAACTACCTAAGCAGAGTAGAAAGAAATCCCTAAAAAGTTTGACAAAGGCTAGAGCTTAGAAAGAAAGACAAGTGAGATTAAATACTTCAAGTGTCTAGGGTTTCGACACATGGCCGCTTAATGTCCAAACCAAAGAACCGTCGTAATTTGAGGAGAAGCGCTGACCATTGAGGTAGATAGCACTGATGAGGAAGTAGAAGAACTAAAAAGGACCAAACAAAGCAAGCTGTTTGAGGAAGATGAGATCATTTATAGTAAAGAGGATAATTTTATGCTTGCAACCCTAATATTGAGGAGAGCAATGAGTATGAGTCCTATGCTAAAGAACGAGCAACGAGAGATTTTGTTCCACATTGGCTATAAGGAAAATGGATTGTTGTGTGCACTGATTGTCAACAGTGGTAGTTGCACCAATGTAACATCTGCATTTATGTTCTAACAACTAAAGTTGCTAACCAAGCCCAACCCCAAGCCTTATAGACCACACTACTTTAGTGATAAGGGAGTCTTATAAGTGAACAAGCAAGTAGTTGTGCCAACCAGTATTGAAAACTATCGAAACGAAGTATTTTGTGATGTGTTACCCGTAAGCCCATCCATATTTTTCTTAGACAACTATGGATGTTTGACCGGAATGTGATATACGATGAAAGGAAGAACACATGTTCCCTAAAGTACAAGGGCAGGAAGGTAAAACTAAGCCCTATGACTACTGAACAAGTTAAAAACATGCAGACTCAACTAAGTTAAGTTTTGAGAAAAAAAAAAAGAAGCTTTGGTAATGACCCGAGCTAAGCTGAAGAGAGAGATGAAGCTTAAAGAGTCGACCTATGTACTGGACAAAAGGTTACTTGAGATGAGAGGATCATATGAGGAACTGCTACCTATTAAGGTGAAGACCTTACTAAATGAGCTTACCAACCTATATCCAAGTGAATTTGCAGAAGGTTTACCCTCGAACCGAAGCATTAAACATGCCATAAACTTGAAATCAAGAGCCGCACTACCAAATAATCCTACCTATAGACTAAATTCTAGATGAGCTGATTAAGAGAGGGTATGTACGAGAGTCCTTAAGCCCATGTGCTGTGCCAACTTTGTTGGTACCAAAGAAAGATAGGACATAGAGGATGTATGCAGATAGTCATGCAATCAATTACATTACCATTAAGTATAGGTATTACATTCTAAAGCTTGATGACATGCTCAATGAATTGAATGGAGCAAGAATATTCTCTAAAATTGATCTCAAATCTAGATATCATCAAATCTGAATGAGAGAGGGAAATGAGTGGAAGACTGCTTTTAAGACCCACCATGGATTGTATGAATGGCTTCTGATGCCATTTGGCCTATCAAATGCCCTAAGCATATTCATGAGATTGATGAACCATGTGCTTTGAGAACTCATTAGAAAGTTTATTGTTGTGTATTTCGATGATATTCTTGTCTACAATCCAAATTTGGAGACTTACTATAAGCACCTTCCAGTAGTTTTCTCAAAACTTCGAGCTAAGAAGCTTTATGGCAACCTAAAGAAATGTGACTTTCTCTGACTAGAAGTGATCTTTTAGGGATTTGTTGGGAGTAGTGGTGGCATATAATTTGATGATGAGAAGATGAAAGCGATTATCAAACGACCTAAGCCGACCTATTCAGCCAACATATGATTTCTTCCATAACTTGACATCATTCTATCGTCAATTTATGAAAAAATTTACTACTATTGTGGCACTACTCATTAAGCTATCAAAGAAATGTAGAGTTCAAGTGAGGAGAAAAGGAACATAAGAGTTTTGAAGTGGTGAAGGAGAAGCCGATTACTGCCCCTATCTTAGCTCTACTATGCTTTGACAAAGTATTTGAAGTGGAGTGTAGAGCATTTGGACTAGGCATAAGAGCCGTACTAATGTAGGAAGGCCGATTTATTGCCTATTTTAGTGAGAAGCTTAGAGGAGCCATGCTCAACTACTCTATATATGATAAGGAGTTTTACTCATTAATCCAAGCTTTAACTATCTAGCAATATTATTTGTTACCTAAAAATTTTTTATCTACACTAATCATGAATCTTTGAGATATCTTAAGAGCTAGCCTAAGTTATCTCGAAGACAAGGTAAGTGGGTTGAGTTTATGGAGGGATTTCTTATGTTTTCAAGTATAAGAATAGCAAGAACAATGTAGTAGCCAATGTCCCATCAAGATGATATTCTCTTTTGATCGAGCTGTAAACCAGATTACTTGGATTTTCCATGATTAAGGATTTATATGCTAAAGATATACACTTTGGCCCAATCTATGCCAAGTGTGAAGGTGGCCAAACACTCGATGACTATCATAAGGAAGATGGATACTTATTCAGGAAGAGAAGACTGTATATCTCGACCTGTTCAATACGAGAATTACTAATGTGCGAGGCGTATGGTAGAGGATTATCTTGGTATTTTGGGAACTACCAAACTCATGATGTACTAGCCTCTAGATTCCTTTGATCAAGGATAATGAAAGATGTCTAAGCCGTATTGGAAAGATGTATTACCTACAAAAAAGCAAAAATTCGAGCTAAAAAAGGTTAATATTTACCTTTACCGATCCTAGCCAAATCATGGTCCAAGCTAAGCATGGAATTTATGTTAGGACTGCTAAGAATATCAAAAGGGAAGGACTCCATTATGGTTATCGTAAACTGATTTAGTAAGATGGTAAACTTCGTGCTCTGTTATAAAACTAATGATGCTTCGGCTATTTCTTTTCTATTCTAGCAGGAGATCATCAAGCTCTATGGAGTGTCTAAGACCATTATTTCAAACCTAGACCCAAAATTCATGAGCTACTTCTAATGAACATTATGGAAGTGAATGGGAACCAAACTATTATTCAGTACATCCTACCATTCACAAACAGATAGATAAACTAAAGTTGTCGATAAGATAGTGGGAATACTACTCCAAGTTGTTGTTGGTTAGAACATAATTGATTAGGATTAATGCTTGCCCATAATTGAGTTTGCTTACAATAGGACCTCTCAGAATGCCATGTGCAAGTCACCATTTGAGGTCGCCTATGGATTTAACCTTGAGCATCTACTGGACCAAATGCCCCTTCCAAGCTAGAATGAAGATCAAATAGCCATAGAGAGATCCAAGGCCATTAAAGCCATGCACCGAAAGGTCATAGAACAACTGAACCAAGCTACCACCAAGCTCGAGAGGTGAGGTAAAGGATGAAAGAACTAAGAATTTTAGCTTAGTGATTTAGTTTGGATCTACCTCAGTAAAGATCCATTTCCAAGTTTAAGGAAGATCAAGTTATCTTCTAAAGTCAATGAACCATTTAGAGTACTTGAAAGGATCAATCATAATGCTTACAAAATTGAATTACCTGAAGACTATAGGGTCTTACACTCCTCTAACATTTCTGACCTCCATTCATATGTCCCCGAAAACAAGCAACAAGTAACCAAACCATATTTGATTCCAAATCTCAAACAACCCGGAGGGGAAGATAGGGATCGTAGACCAATCACTTACCCCTTAGCTCGAGGATTTACCCATATGGTTTGTTGAGTTGTCTAAGGAGAGTTGAGCTCTAAAGGACATTGTATTTTCCATCACAAACCACTATGATACTTTACTTTAACCTCTATTTGTCTCATTGAAAAGATTTTTTAGGTACTCAACTAGTTACCAAGTTGACCGCTTATTGCTACGCTAAGGGTAAGTGCCAAATTTGCATATGGCCAAGTTGACAAGCATTCAAGGACAAGCTGCCCACTTCTTATCTAACCAACTAAAGTTGAGTTGATGATTGGTTACCTATTAGACCAACCTACCTGAGCCTTAAATAGCTAAGCTATCGAGCATTTGACCTAATGCACTTTACTTAGAATTAGCTTTGTTCATTAAGTAATGTCATTGGGACCACAAAATAGATAGTTAACATGCATGTCATTTTCTGACATCCGTATTATCCTTTTTGTAAGTAAATATTCTTTCGTCTATTTGCAACTTTACTCTTGTAATCTATTCCCCTTTCCTTTTATAGTAGGAATCCTTTTTGTAATTTACATATATGTAGGACTTACGCTAATTAGGCCATATAAATACCTATAACATGTAATAGCTGCAACAGTGAACAATATTGAGTTTTTAGATATACTTTCCTTCGTGAATTAAGCGTCCATTGCTTGCTCCAAATTACTCTTATCTAGTCTATTATGAGCGTAGATTAGTGACGAGTGTCCTCTAGTCATACTTATGCATAATATCAAGTGCAACCTGAGCTTGTGTAAGGCGTTGATGAGTCATATCCACCATCAGTATAGGAGGACCCTTGCTCTAACCTCAACTTCCATTTATCTTTCAGACCATCTTGTGGTTTGAACCTACCCTTGGTTCGTGTAATATCAGTAGCCGTGTGTTTTCCCTTTCCAAGCAATCCGTATCACTCTATTACCCTCTATGTAAATATAACTAGGTTGGCTACAATAGCAGTAAGGTCTTTCAATTGCTTGTTATTAGTTTGTAGGGTCTATTGGGTAACACAACCGTAACCATAAGCATCACTTTGAGCATCATTAATCTCTCCTTAAATATTGGGATTCGACATTCTCAATACAAAACTTTAGGAAATTCAATAGTCAACAGAGATTCCACTCCACTTTGCTAATACGATATTGCATAGTAACTTTTAAACTTGCTATGTTTTTCTACTAAAAAAATAGAGTATAACAGAACATATAACTACAACAAGAGGGAACTACCACCTTACTTAGCTTTCAATCGTAACCTTAAGCTCTAATACTAGAGTTATGAATGTGTTTAGAAACTTAGTAATCACTAGAGCATACTGTAAAAAGAAATGATTGTAGGTCATTTGAGGTATCGAAGAAAGAGGAAATGTATAGGTCGGCAAACATAATAGCTTCTGTGAAGCTGGTTATAGGATATGATACACTAACAAACATAATACAACTTATTATTTTACTTGATATGATGCATAAGCTAATACTAAGGTCAACTTACCACTGATCTTGAGCTACTTATCAAGATTAAATAAGGGTGTAAAAGAAGTGCACTCGAGGAATGGTGTGTTGCAAGAATAAGAATATTCATTAATTGTAAGGTGTGTAAGATAATTGCGGCTGCAATTAAAATGACTATTTATAGTAAGTTCTTTAAGGTAATAATACGATAATAGAAAATTACATAAAGGATAATAAAAGAAAAAGATCCTTAGTACAAACAAAAGGGGTAAATATAACAAAGGACAAAAAGGAATATAATACAAATGTCGAAAAAAGTAAGGGACATGTGACATGTCGAGATAGGGTTCACTTGTACTGGGTCGATTTGTGTTGAGGTTGTTGATGCTATATTGAAGGCTGTCAAGGTGATAGGGTTAAGTTGTAGCTTTGTAGGATTGAAAAGGAGAGCTCAGCATACAAGGGCCCCTAACTAGGCACTGGGCAGGTTAGCTTCGATAGGTAATCTTCAGTAGTTAGCAGGTTAGCCTTGGCATTTGGTAGATTGGCAACTAGGTAAGAGTCTAAGCAAAGCAAAGTATGTCCAAGTTACAGTCTTAGGAAGTTTTTTCATAGCTCTTCCATATATTGGAACTCACCCTTACTAGGTTGAGAATATAAGATCCTTCTCATGAGAAATTTTAACCTTAAAGTGAGCTTGGGTGAGGGGTCCAAAGAGCGGTACTCCATCATACCAGTAGTTGTACGCTCACAATATGTATGTAAAAGTTATAACATAATGTAATTACTGAAGCAAACTATATACATGACTAAAGATATAAGAAACAAAAAAAAATTACATAAACAAAAAAAAAATTGGTACGAAAAGAGAGAAGCAAAACAACTAACTTTTACACACACACACATATATATATATAGAGTCAAACAATAAAGGAGATATTAATAAGGAAATTTGTAACAAAGGTGTTTCTATACAATTAAAATTACTGAGTACTTTAGCCACAGACTTATGTATAAAATTTTTAATCCTCAAAAAGGAATTACTCCCATTTTTTCTCTTTCACATTTCTTGGCTTCAATCAGTCATTTAACATTGTGAAAATATATCATTCACTAGTAATTTTGCATGACTTTGAATTGAAAGTTCTTCCCTTATTAAAATAATTGTATGATAAGATCTAAATCCATCAAAATGGGGAAGAAAAGAGGTCGATTGAAACATTACTATTGACGAAGTAATCGATTTTTAATAATTATGTTTATGGGATCATTGATGAAATTATCGATTTTTATGTGGATGAAGAATAGCATTCTGAATCCATATTGCAGTTTTGTGTTTCCATTAGAGTTCTATGTTATTGTTAAAATTGAGAGAAAAGGAGAGAGAAATTGAAATCGGGGGAGAAGGAAGAGAATAACATTGATTGGGGAAAGTTATAGTGCCTTTATGATACTGTTAATGTGGAGTAGTTATACATGGAAAAGAAAATATACATATATGACGGTCATATATGTATATTTTTTTTTTCATGTATAGATAACAATGCCTGCATATAAAGCCATTTAATGAATGTATCAAATAATCCATGTAGAATGCTGCTTCCATTTAGTATCTTGTTAATCATGTGTATCGTGTAAGTCATACTCTTGTATCTTTTAATGATCTAATGCGATGCTCATATTGATCTGGTTGTTTGTATACGTTTAAACTTTGAGGACAAAATGCATAAGATACGAATTCTCAACCCTAGATCTACGTACGAGTTAGGTCCAACCCATGAACTAACATTGAACTAGTACATCAGTTTATGGATCCAAACCCGACCTATGTCCATGGTTCTCAACCCATCTTAGGGAACCGTCAAGTCCATAGGGTTCATGGAAAAAACTAAGAAAAAATTAATTACAAAAAAATTATAGTAATAAAACATAGGAATATTTTTATGTGGAATAGGAAAAAAATATTTTCATTCACAACATTTACTGTATTAATATAACAATACAAGATATAAATATACCCATAAAATGTATCTAGTTTGGTGTTTGTAAATTTTCATGAAAAAATTTCTTTTCTATGTATTGCTAAGTTTAACTTTTATCTTTTGATTTTCTTTCTAGGCTTTTGTTCCATACTACTAATATTACAATTCAATTTGGTTTTAATTTTATACAAATAAATGCAAATCTTTTTCAACTTTTTTATATAATGGTTAAAAACTACAAATTTTTTGGGCTTAAAGTTTTTTTTTTTTTTTCCTTTTCTAAGGTTTAAACTTAAGTTTTTTTTCTTTTTCTTTCATTAATAGAAACATAGCACAGGCTGATGGGTCCCAAACCCAAACCACATTTGGTCGGATCGGTACTTGTTATCCTATCTGGGGACTCAAGAACTCACGATTTCGATCGGCTCAGTCCGAGTCGAGGCCTCATGCCGCCCTACAACCGTTCCTGACAACAATACTTTGTTGTTAGCCTCTACTCCTATATTTAGATTGAGTGGAAGGCAGAAGATAAAGAGATGTAGTGTCAAAATGGCCGTTTGTAGAAATCTTAATTTTACATTCAAATTTAAAGTTATTAAACTTTATACTAAATATAACTTTCGCTTGTTAAAGTTCAAAGTTTGAATTGTTAAATGATTTATCTAGTTGAATTGTTCCTAATCAATTTTACTTTCTTCGTTGGAAATATGTTGTCGCAAATGTTGGTTGGTCATAAGTAGGGAAGAAGATCTAAGTAGTAAATTCGAGAAACAAAAATTCAATCAAGTATCCAAACTTCAAGTTAAAAAAGAAAAAAAAAAAAAAAAAAAGAAGAAGAAGGAGAACTAAAAGTATCGTGAAGCTGTTTTCATGTTATCACGAAGGAAAATTGAGGAGGGAAAAAATTAGATAGGTTTTTTTGTCTTATTTTTAAAAGATCATACCGGTGTTCTTATGTGTAGATCTCTATATTCTTTAAATTGAGTTTTTCTTTTTTCTTTTTACCAAACTTTAAATTGAGTATTTAAGCCCTTTAAATCTCCAAAAGATAAATGCTTTTCATCTCCTATTTTCCATTTTACCCTTAAAAAATTAAAAAAAAATAGAAAAATAGCAATATAAGATATAAAAACATAAATATATATATATATATTTGAAGATTTCGGAGTCTAAATTCAATTCAAAGATAAAAAAGACTAAAGATCTTGAATTCATTTTTTCCTGTTCCCTTTCCCTCCATTTCCATTCATACCAACTTCTGTTGAAACCTTTGATAACTTTAAATTGAAATATGATTATAACATGCAAGGAAAAGATATTTAGATTGTAGGAGATCAGAATTAAGGCTATCTCATGTGAATTGAATGGGCAAACGGGGGTAATAGAACAAGGGTTTTTTTTTTTTTGGTGTAACCCCAAGTTTTCTTTTGAACTGGTTAAACGATGTATAAGTTATGTTTTCTATTGGGAGATGAGAACTCCCAAGACAATACATGGAGGTGGAGCTATATGCTCCAGGTAATTCTTTGTTGATGTAATCGATGATTACTCCGCTATTATAGCTTATTTTAATTGCGATGTCAGTATAGTGTACCACCGAAGAATCGAAAAGCTTCCATTTAAATCTTCCAAATGTACCAAATAAAGCCCAGATGCTTTTAAGACTTGACTTTCGTGCATAGGGTTTGAAGTGAAAGAGGGAGAGGGAGAGAGATTACGATTTGTGCAACTCATTGCTTAACAGCCTTTTGATACTTCTGGCTTAACAGCCTTTCGGTCAACCATTTCAAGCGCGTTGACATGACATTTGATTTTTCGAGTTACTACTTAAACTTTAAAATTACCATTTTAGTACTCAATTGAATTTTATGCTTTCAGCACTCATATCCACAGTATCTTCGTTAATATCCATGATATTATATAGGATTTTTTATAAATCACGTCTCGACAAATGTCTTTATATGTGAAAAAGAAAAGAAAAGAAAACCTTAACACCAGCTTATTGCTAGCTAGTATTATCATATTTAACTAAGTTAATTTAAAAAAAAAAAGAAAATCTAATTACTATCCAATATTATCTTTAGACTATATTTATTTAAAATTGAGTTAATATCACATTTAGTATCGGAATTTTATCAAATTGCTTGATTTACTATCTCAACTTAGAAATGTTTCAATTTGTTACTAATTAAACTTTCGGTAGTTATTTATACTACCCGAACTAACTCCATTAATTTCCATTTACTAATATAGATGCAATAGTTACGTGGTATCATTATGAAATGATATGTGGTATCTTTACACATAGTACTCATTGACATAGCATGAAATATAACATAACACTAATAAGAATTAATACGTATCTTTACACATAGTATTTTATTGTTGTGACACAAATAAACATATAGTAATAGCTTGAATTGATACATAGTATCTTATTTAGAGAAAAATATTATTTTCTTAACTAACAAAAATATCAACGTAAGTTCAAGTATAAACCATTCTATATGCACATAGCACATTTTTTCTCTCAGTATATTCGATAGCCTATAATATATATAAATCTTCTCTTCTTTAACTTTCATATGAGATATGCAATATGAAAAAACAAGGGATTTGAATTATAAGTTATAGCTTTCACAAGAGAAAGACCTAACTTTAACTTGATTTAACTTTTAATTTAAAAAAAATATCATATACATAATTTACTTTACGATTACTTTTAAATCATATAAAAACTTCTCAAAAATACCTACTACATCTTTAAAATTAATGTCAAAGTAAACATTTTAAGCACATTTTATAGTTAACGAGTCCATTCTAACATGAATTTCAAAGAGAATTTTTCTTTTTGTTTGTAAAAATCTTTATATGATTTAAAAGTAATTATAGAGTAAATTATGTATTAAGTATTTTTTTAAAATTAAAACTTTTTAATCATATAAAAATTTGTTAAAAAAACCTACTATATCTTTGAAATTAATGTCAAAGTGGTCCACTTTAAGCATGTTTTACAATTGAGGAGTCTATTATAACATGAATTTTAAAAATGTTTCAGAAGTTTTTTTTTTTTTCAAAAATATTTTATAATTTAAAAGTAACCATGGAGTAGATTATGTATTAAATATTTTTTTTTTCTAAATTAAAAGTTGAATTAAGTAAAAACAAAAATAAACTTAAAATTGAGTCTTTCTCCTATAAAAACTGCAACTTATAGTTTAAATCCTTATCTCTTCATATTGCATGTTCCATATAGAATGTTTCATATGAGAAATTATATATATAATAGGTTGTTGGATGAGTTAAGTAAAAAATATACTATACGCATAGAATGTTTCGTGTTTAGAATTACGTTGATACTTGAATTGTTTATTAAAAAAATAACATTTTCCTCTAAATAAGGTATTAATTATCAATTGAAGGCATTGCTATGTGTCCATTCCTTGGATATGCTACATGGAATGCTAGAGTAGATTGTTCATTGTGTTAAGTGAAAAAAAAAATATATACTATATGCATGAAATAATTTATATTTATAATTATATTGATATTTGGATTGTTAATTTAAAAAGTAATATTTTTTTCTAAATGAGATACCACGTGTTAATTGAAGCCATCACCACGTATCAATTCTATGTATATGCTATATATATATATATGCAGGAATTATCTATATTTAGAGTTAGGTTGACATTTGAATTATTGGCTAAACTAATTTTTTTCTTTAAACTACGTATCAATTCAAGCTACTGCTACGTGCTCATATGTGTCACGTCAACAAGAAGTGTAAAAGCACATATCAATTCTAAGCGATGCCATGTGGCATTTTGTGTGACATTAATAAGTATCATGTGTATAAGTGCTATGGTTTAATTCATATTCTTGGGACGTATCTATTGTATCCATACCAATAAATGGAGGCTAAAGAAGTTAGTTTGGATAATATAATTGATCACGGAAAAAATAATAACATTTTAAAGTGGAGATAATAAATTAAGCAGTTTAATAAAATTTAGATATAAAATGCGACAATAACCCTTTAAAAATTCCTTCTTTTTTCTTCAGCACCACCGGCATTCTCTCTCACCACCCCCTCTCAACCGCGGCGAAGATCCACACCATCCGTAGACCCACTAACAAGCACAACACAAGCATCAAAACTCAAATTAGAACCTAAGTGGACCAGTCCCCATATGGCCAAGATGAAAAAGAGGAGGAAAAAACAGAGATACGCTTGGAAAGTACTCCCTTGCTTTGGACAAGAAGAACACACCCATTTTTTCAAAACAAAGAAATAGAGGACAAAAAAAATGTAGGACACTGGCATCAAGAACAAAAATCTAGACGAACCAAAGGGAAAAAGCTCGCGTTCAGAGCTGCTAAAAACCGAACAGGAAACTAGCTCCAAAAAACCGGAAAAAAAAAAAGAAGAAAAGAAAAACAAAGTAACTCAAAAACAAAGCAATCAACATAAAAATAGACAACAGAACGGAGATAAGAAGAATAAAGAGATTAAATCTCAAACCTTTTGGTCTTTAAGACTAGGACAATTCAAAAAATTAAAAAAAAAAAAGTCAGATCTGAATTAATAAACCCGATGATGATTACAGAAGGATAAATGAAGAATAAAGCAATGAGATTTGATAAGAAAAAGAGGATGACATGACCAAATCTAAAAAAAAAAAAAGAAAACGAAAAGAAAAGAAAAGAATCTTGGCAAATTGAGATTGTTCCAAATTTAAAATGTCCCATACCTGATCCCAGTGTCTTTTAGTATGGGTTTGGTTTGGCTAGAAAGGGTCTTTTGTTGGTGTGAGATGGTTTAGTATGATCAAGTCATGTCGGCCGTACGGGATAGAAGACATACTCGGGTTGAACTCTGTATGGTAAGCAAATTCAAAATGCCCAGCGGTGGCCGTGGCTTTAACTTTAGAGAGAGAGAGAGGTAGTTGGAGGAGACAGGGAAAAAGAAAGGGAGGAGAGAGTATTATTTTTGTTTCTTTTCTAGTCCCTTCTAATAATTATTTTAGAAAATTTACATGCGTTTGGATTGGTAGAAAATAGCAGAAATGAAAAAAAAAAAAAAAGGAAGGAAATAGGTGGAAAAATTATTTTTGTTAAGAGAGGTAATGAATAAAAAAAGGATCGAAAGTAATGAAAATATTTTCACTTTACCGGTTACAATTCTTCTCATCAATGGAGAAAAATAAGTAAAAACAAATAAAAATTATAAAATTATTCTTTACGATAACATTTATCAATATAAATATAAGGATAATTTTGTTAAATACTAACTCTATTAACTTTGTATGTTATAAAAACAAAATAAAAATTACATTTCATCCTATTTTCACTCTCTTAGTTTCTATTTCATAGCTTTCCATGATCCTCTCTTTTGTAAAAATCACCAAAAACAAAGTGTTAGAAATTCTTATAAATAGATGTGGCATCTTACATGATATTTGAAAGTCAAACATTTTATTTGGAACATGTGTCATACTTTTATAGATTAGTAGTGTTAATATGTCTAAAGGATCCAACTGGAGTTAACTTCCGTACTAGTGCTATCATAGCAAAGTTGAAGTGGTATTGAAATTAACAGTCTCTTCATGTAGTTAAATGAAAAATCCACTGAAATTCTGAGTATTAAATATGATATTAAGTTTTGAAGGAATAGATCTTGCCATGGCCCTACAATAAATGTATCCTGTTAACCATAATATTTTACCTAAGTAGACAAATCAATCTGTCATACGATATTTTACTGTTCAAGGCTTATGTGTCCACGTTAAGCTTAAGCAAAGGTATGCGAAAAATATCATATGGCCCCAACGGTCAAAATCTCCTATTATCTATAAATTGACCTCCATACTCTATTCATTCTCACAACTTCAACACTTTCTCCTCCTAGCTTTCTTCCGTATACTTACTCCCTCCAATACTACTTTACATTATTTTTTAAGTCTTTTTCCACATAAAGATTCATTATGAAAGGTTTATCACGTCGTCACACTACCTGATCTCAAACATAAGCCAAGGATAAGCATCTTTGGGGTCGCTCATCTACTCTACCACCCCTTCCAAGCGGTCCCACCGAGGCTTATTCCATGCGTCTAGTTATCCTCCAAATACAAAGTTGCTTTATGGATGGATTCCGAACTTGAAATGTTCTCTTTAACTAGTCGTACAACTTTGAAGAGCTCAACAAGATCTATAACTTCTGGGGGTGCTCTTGAAGCGATTGGATTACTGAAATTGATGGAGTTGGAGAACAAGACATATGTGGATTTGGTTCGTTTGTTTTACTCTAATGCAACCTCTAATGTTATTTATCCTAATGACGACATCTTACCCTAACATGAAATGAATTGAGATGCTAGCTTCCTCACCACTTTCATGTTCAACCAAATCCTAGAAATCACTCCAAACTTCATCAATGATTTATTCGATTAGCTAGGTGGAGATGCTATACATATGCTGGTAGCTTAAGATATGTCTGCCACATTTTTACTTTCTTTCTTTCCTTTTTTTTTTCTTCTTTTCTTTTCTTGTTTTCTATGTAATAAATAAAATCATTGTTTATTAATGAAAATTAATTCTAAGTTTGTTAATAGTTAATTGCTTTCCTTAATCGTTCTTTTATATAAAGAGTTATACACATATAATAATTAAAATTAGTAAAATCGTATCTTATCTAAACATTTACGCATATATATCTACAATATGTACACACCAATTTGCACATATTTTCTACTTACGTATTTATTTCCGTATATTTATACAAATTTCTCTAAATATAATTATTTGTGCATATGTACATGCTTACACGTACACAAATACACGTGTATATATTTTCCTCAATTATACATTTCATAAGTATATATTCGTATGTTTATTTTTTATAAATTCATCCCTACATAGTTTTAACAATACATATTAGGGCTAAGCAAAAAAGAAAAAAAAATCATGAACCGTAAGTCAAATCGTAAACTAACTAAACCAAAAAAAGCGATTTTATTGTGAATCATTTGGTTTACAGTTTGGCTATGTGTAAACGGTTAGCAATTTAGTTCTGAAAAGCGAGTTGACTGATACCATTTTAAACCAAAATGAACCATTTAGTTAAAAAAAAGTTAATCAATTATTTTATATTTTTTTAATCAAGCTTCATAAATTTTATCGAATTTTTCATATCTTATTATTCTTTATTATAATTATGTATCAATTATTAAGATTAAGTCAAGTAAATTCCATTTAAAATTTCATATTTATTAGAAATAAAAATATTTAGTAAAAATTTGACCTAAATGGTTCTAACTATAGATCAAACCAAATCGAACCAATTTTAATTAGGTTTGAAAAAATTAAAAAATCGAACTATATAATTAAGTTCAACTTAAATAAAAAAAAAAACGAACTGTTATCGTAAGTTCAATTCGGTAAGGGGTGAGGGGCGAACCATCCCAAACCAAACCGTGCCCACCTCTAATAAACATAGGTATTTTCATTGATATATTTACATGCATTTATTTTTCCACATAAGCACATACATATTTATACATATATAAATATCTCTATGTAATATATATGAATAAACACATCTATTCATGTATATATCCTTTCATGTCTACAATTATATTTCAACGCATACGTTTTTTAATTAATATTTTAACATACAAATTGAAAATATCCAACATATATATTCATATGTACGTAAAAATGTTTCGGAAAAAAAAAACACTCACACATGTAATTATTATTTTCCGTATTATATTTATTTATAAAATTACTTAATAATCTCAATAAATTATAGTATAAATACATACCGATAGTATAAAACACACGTTCCATATTTGAGTTCGGAAAAATTTTAAATAAATAATACCGTAAATTATCATAAATATCCAAAAATAGTAAAAAATATATTTTCAATATTTTATTCTTTATTGAAAGCTCAATTAATGGCACATGAGGACACGTGGGCCAACACGATGCAAAATCTAAACATGTAAGCAAAATAAGCCCGATATGTAAAAAAATACGAGCTATAAAGCACGCAAATTTTAACACATGGAGGCATATGGGTCACCGAATTACCACCTCTAACAAGATGACTATGACCTAAGCATCCATCTTTTGGGACAACACAATCATTATTTCATTGACTACTTTTCGTTGAAAAATCTGGGAGAAACCAATCAAGCCTGCAACTGTAAATCATTGGCTACTCTCCAATAGTTAGTCCGCGTTTCACTTTCTCGCTCTTGCTATAGCCCAGTCAACACGGGAAGATTCACTCTTGACTTAGGTACTTGGTTGTAGTAATTGGCAATAGTAATTATTCGCTAAGCGTCAGATGAAGGTTTTGAGTTTGTTTACATGGATGTAATATTTATAGGCATATTTCATACTCGTATTGGCCGTATAACATAAAGTCCTAATGACTGTTTTAACTAACCTCAGCTTTAGGACTTTTTGTCTCCCGTTGGTCTTAGGGCTGAACTTCATGTCTATGTTTTTAAGTTTGAAGTCACTAATAGACAGAATTGTGGTGACCTTTGAGTGACATGTCAGCAACCCAGGCAGAGCATCAGTGACAAGGCGGGTCCCAACGTCCCATGCCGACCGCAAGAGCACAAAGCACTCAGCAAAGTACTCATAAATTTATCATGGAAACAATCATAGCTTAGTTAATGATAACCGAGTAGAAGTCAACTCACAATGAGGAGTAGTCCAGATTTCTTATCTGCTCAAATCCAGTGGGTGATGGCATTGGATTCCCGGCACCTTTAACAAACATTCTGACATGTTTTTCAAGTTTGGCAATGATTACACATATGCAAATGCCAGATAAAAGCGCTTCTTGGTGCCCAAGAAGGACTAAACTTGGAAACTCAATTTGCACAATGGCTAGAATGACAAAACAAGCGATGATACTACAAATTGTATTGGCTTCCCTCCTGCTAACGACCATGCGACGACATTTCTACAACGCAGTCACTGCTCAAACCGTCAAACCAGGCAAGTCGGTTTCTATCCTTCTAAGATTATCCAACCGTGTTGCATTGCCAAGAGAAACAGGAAGTCTCTGGATTTAACATTTTTTGGTATTTTGCTAATTGTAACACTCAGTTCATTCAAGGTTCATATTTGAGGAACAGACAAGTTTGCGGACCAAAAACGCTGGGCCCATTTTGGTATGTATGAGAAATAAATCCTATCGGATATTTTGCAGCTTCTCCACATGATGCTTAGCTATTATTTGTTTTTCTTTGACTTCATTGTCTATGCCATTGACAGCAGGGAGAAGAAAAGAAGAAGCGTAAATCCCCTTCAGGACCCAACCCAATAGGAAACCACCGTCCACCGTCTAAACAATGAGTTCATCAATGTTATATGGCATTTAGAGAGAACAAGAACAGTGACAATTCGATGGTGTTGGGGAGGTTAGTTGTACTCGGGTAGGTTGGGTATACCTGATATTCAGAATGTATGTATAGAGATGGAATTAAATCGAACATTCATGTTCAGGTAGCTTTAACTAGAATGCAGATGCAGTGTATCAAAATAAGCATATTGCGCTGCCTGGATCTCTCTCCCTCTCTCTTTCCATAAGTATGCACCAACAGGCCAAGTTCACTATTTTAAGTGTATAAATTCAGGGTTGGCTCATATAGAAAATTCATCTAGTTTGGTAAACTGAAGAAAGAGATAAAATAATAATAATAATAATAAATAAAGAATCAAGCTATTAGGAAAATGTAGAGAATGCCGTCAAAGCTTAAAAGTGTCCTACAGAGCAATACAAAACAACATACTGAGATGAATCAAGCTACAAATATATAAAAGTCAATTACCATTGTCTGCAATCAACTAGTTTGAAAAGACTAATAGTATTCATTCGAAATATAAAAGAATACAGAAATCATAACTTGACCTCATCGCCTTTTGAATGTGATTTTCCTATGCCTAACTAAATCATGGCTACTCTTCTATTTAGAATATATTCAATATCCTGCAACCACAATCTTTCTATTGTAATTACCACAACTCTGCACTAGACAAGCTGTCACTGCACTTGGTTTATTTCTAGGAAATTTATTATTTGGACCATGTAAGAATATTGTAATAAGATCAAACTATTGAGCTGCTGCATCAATGGCGGTAGATTTTGTTGAACAAAATCGATTTTACATTATCACAATTTGATGATAGAATGAGAAGCACTGGCTTAAAAAAGACCACCATAAATTAGCTAAGACACAATTTTCTACAGGACTACCTTAAACCACAATTTTTTTTTCACTACAAAACCTGATCAGACAGAGCGCTTCCGTTTTGATCTTTTGCTTCTCCTTGGTCGAGATAAATCTGGCACGTCTTTGCTAACAGTGGATGCATATGCTTCCTCCCTAACCTCTTCATCCTGCAAGCAAGTTGCATTAGCTTTGAATTCCTACCATTAATACTCTGATACTATTGATATTGCATCAAAATTAAAGCCTGCGCTTCCCACTGAAAAATGGAAATTTAGTTCAGAATGCCAACATAAAGAGCATGAAGAACAAGTAAAATTTATCTGGATACCGAAAATAACTGCCATTTGATGTTTCTAGGTTATCCTTTGAATCGATTCAACTAGTAAACTTAACACCTTGATGCAGCACTATGGATTCACCATATGCTAAAATCTGTTTTATTTCAAACTAATATATCAAGCATAGTTAGGTGGATAGAATTGGAACTATCATGGAAGAACAAGATAGGTCAATAACAGCACGCCTTTTACATAAGCTCATGCCTACTAGCTTAGAGAAAAAGTTCAGAGACTGTGATTTGACACCAAGGTCCAGCAATGTCCAATTTCACCATCTTAGCTCAAAATCACCAGGTAATTGAAGCACAAATCAGGCTGATAACAATGTTTTTGAGCTTTGAAACCATAATATTAGACTTAAAGAAAGGAAGATAACATTTTGCGTTCCTCTCTAATTCTTCCTTAGATAACAACACCAGCCATAAAAGTTTGAGTTGCCAAGCAAAATAAGTTAATAAAAGAATACAGCACACTGTAAGGCAAAATGCAAAGAAATGGCAGAAAGCAGTTAGATATGGCAATCTTGAGTGAAAGGACACTACAGGCAGTTCCACTCTTTCCAAACACGAGGGTAAAGAGATATAGATGAGTTCTCCTACCTTGTCAATTTCCTCATCATCTGAACCTTCTTCCTCTGATTCAGATACTGAAGACAAGGTTTTAACCTCCTCTGCTGGAAGTGCCTTGTTCAATTTCTTCTTCTTTTCTTGTTCTTTTAATTTTCTAAACCTGGAATGCAATATTTCTTAATGAGGCCTTATCTAAAATACAGTAAATTCTAGTGCACACTACATTGGATAGCACATACCTTTCTCCTTGCTGTGCTGGCTGAGATGCTGATCTTTTTGCGCGTCCTGCTGTTATTATTCCACTTGCATTTTCATTCACAACAGGCTTAGCACCTCCTAAATTGCGCAACCATACCTGTTGTGCTGTGCTTAGCACATTGTTTGTGAACCTATCAACATGAATGAATATTGAGTCATAACTCAAGCTAACAAGTACAGAGAGAAAATCTAATAAATGTGACAGATAGTGGTTCCAAGCAATGAACCGTGGAAGACATGGTGAATTGGGACATGCCAGGTACACCAAATAAAATGATACAACAAAAACATAAATGCCTAAAACAATTTAGTGCTTGCCAACAGCAAAATGCCAGTGAGAAGGTTGTGGTCCTGTAAAATATTCCACATGCTATTGCCACTATTTTTTCTGACGCCACCATAAATAATCTCTAACTTCCCAAGTAGTCATCTCTACTCATTCAAAGTTAAGTTAACACCTCCATTGAAAATCCCAATGGCGATAAATCTACGGCTTGCTGCATCATATTAATATATAAAATATGGATTTGGAAGCAACATCTGCATTAGCAGTGCATGAAACACAAATTCATTATGGGAGTAGTATTAGGATTCTGAACTTCACAACAAAACCTAGAACAGATTCAGTGACAAAGTGGAAAAGCAAATATATAGTTCATTAGATTCCCTGACCTTTAAATAACCCAAATCTCAATGCAGAAGGTAGAAAGAAAGGGGAACAGAAAGATAACAGAGAAGCACAAAAATGAGTTTCTGACAAATAGAGGTCAAACAACACTATAATAAGCTGAAAAAACATACTTACCAATAAATCGATAGTCCTGATGGAACAGACAAGGCAAAGTATCCAATCATAAGAGGGAGAAACTTGAAAACAAGAAGGGTATTCTTTTGAGCTGGATCATCAGTCTATCAAAAAAAAGACAATCAGATTTCTTATGGCATAAGAGAGCAGATAAGGCAAATCAAATGAATCGAATTTCACTCATATCTTTACCTGGGGTGGTTTCATGAGCTCCATGGAGACATATTGAGAAACTACTAGGAGAACAGGTAAAACAAGGTATGCAGCAGTGTTATGCCACCCCAGTGGAGGATGCCCATCCTGCATGATGGATTAGATTTTCATGGTCCATGTGGAACCCATAATTTAGCTGTCTAGCCTCAGCCATTCAATATCAGGCAATAAGAAGTTGCAAAAGACACTATATAATTAATAAATATGTTGGGTTTGCAAAATTCATATCAAACACAAAGAATCCATCCCTAGCAAACTTAACACAACTGAAAATTGTGGATATTAGCTAGGGACCCATTTGATTCACCCAGGGCGTTTTGTGATAGCTGTGCTCCCAGACAACAGAGATGGATCCATAATTTCTCCCTTAATATTAAGCGTGAAACCCATCTGTGGTGGCAAATTTGCCATGGATTCTCCTAGAGTAGGGTGGGTTTTCCACTACATCCAAGGATGGCAATGCAACACTTTTGGCAGTGTTGTTGATTGTTCCTCTCTAAGTTTTAATTCATAAAGCAATTTAGACTACTTTAGTTTTCTAATTCAAAAATAAATGCAATTGTTCCTGTCAATGCAAATGTTTCATTTTT
Organism: Lumnitzera racemosa; assembly: GCA_024138005.1. NCBI lineage: Eukaryota > Viridiplantae > Streptophyta > Magnoliopsida > Myrtales > Combretaceae > Lumnitzera > Lumnitzera racemosa. The sequence goes on from JAMXBC010000006.1 coordinate 69,573,893, forward strand.
AGCGGTTAAATTGAGGGTCGATTGACTGTTTTGATGAAAAACTCTACCAGCAGATTAAAATAAAAAATTCTTCAGGGAAAACCAAAGGCCAAACAAGAAATTGCATTCTACTCGAGTAAAATGATGCTCAGTACATTCACACTGATATTTTCCAGTTTGCAGTTTCACAACTACTACCATGATGGACTTCATGTACTCACAAGGAGATGGTAAGCTTAGGCCATTTTGAGAATAAATGCGAAATATTGGAGTAAAGAGCAATAAGGAACAAGTATAAAACTTCAATATTTTTTCATACCACAAAGGGTAAAAGCCAAGAAATGCCAGATCCACTTTGTCTAGCAGCAATTGTAGTAGGGCCACCCAAAGAAGGGATCCAGAAGAAACCTTCTGTTAGCAAACCCTACAGGACAACAATTAATTACCCAAAATTTAAGCTGTTCTGAACAATTGCAATTTGCAAAATAATCATTTTGCACTAGTCGAATGAAATGAAAAGAATTATACTAAAAACATGAAGCAAGGTAGTTAAACAATGTCCTATTAACTTTACCTCATTTGCCACATTAGAAAGAGCTTGATATAGACCTATCCATACAGGTATAGTAGCCAAAGTAGGGAAGCATCCTATATAAAGGAATACATTGAAGGTTATTATGAAAGGTAGATGGATGCTGTAAAGACATTTTAAGCAAGCAATTAAACAATCCAAACATCACACAAGAATGAGATTAGTCTAGAACCACACAATGACAATTCTATGCCAGAGATGGATGTAAATAGGTGTTTAATCAACCAAACGAACCACAAACAAACAGTCTATGATCTAAGAAAAACTGATGAAGCATACATCTTCTTTAAATCTGCTATATTGAGAGGACTTCTATTTAATTGAGGACTGAAAAACTTGGCTCAACCTTACCCAAAAAAGAAATTCTGGGGTCAAATAAAGGTTTCCATCTCGCAAAATCTGTCTGGAAAATGTTTCTCCACTGATGTCATGTAGATGCACCAACAGCACTAATGTCATTTGAATGTAGAGAGAGGGTAAAAAAAGGATTTCTTATGATGCAGGGGCAGTAAGGAATGTATTTAACTATCCTACTGGGCATTAATGAAGGTTCTGAATATATGCAGTACCTGCCAAAGGATTGACCCCAGCTTGCCTGTAGAGTCGGGATGTTTCAAGTTGTATTCTTTCCTTAAGTAGGATAAGAGAAAAATTAGTAAATATAGAAGTTCACAATAAAAGCCCAGATATCTGCAAATGCATCTCACCTGATTGCCTGCATATCTTTGCTGGATAGCTTTAATCTTCGGTTGCAGGTTTTGCATAGCTAACGTTGATTCCACCTGCATATCATAAACAGCAGGAGATGAAAAATATGTTTTAGTAAAGCATTGACCATAAGTTTTGTTACCCAAAATCATCAATTTTCCTTGTCATACCCCTCTTAAAAACCCTTCAGTTTCTCCTACTATTCGAGTCTAATAATTGAAATGGGTATGGCAGAGAAATGGAAAGAAAACCAGCAAAAGAGAACATAAATACATTAGAATGTGAGATTAGAACTCACCTGTTGCTTCGTCAGAGGAAATGCAGCTACTTTAACAATAAAAGTTAGTAATATGATGGCAAACCCATAAGCATAAGGCACATGTAGAGCACTAAGTCCATCCTTCAAGATCTGGAAGAAAGACAAAAAAAGCTTTCATGGAGTTATGTATCTCTAACTATTTTTTGCTTTTTTTTTTTTTTCAACTGGAGAAGAATATGACTTGAGCCAAGTGAAAACACATCGATGAAATAGCAAGCATAGCTTTAAAACTTAAAAAGTTAGATACGGAAATCCAGCACAATCAATCTTTTTCGAGTAGACTTAAATGAAATAGCCAATGAATGAATTCCATGGTGGCCTAGATAAAACAATTACAAGTTCAATTTTAATCAATACTCAACAGTCAACTCCATTACTATCTTGATGAAAGTGTTAAGTGTCCAATCATTCTGATAAAAGAATGATGAAGACACATAGTTTTAAAGTAAGATAATCCTGTACAAATTGAATATGTCAATAACAACAACTGCATGATATAATAACTCCAGCTATTTGCATCGCCTAAGAGTTGGAAAGCTCTAGATCCTCGAGCTATTAAAAGCTTAATAAAAACGATTCAAATTCACTTATGGCAAGCTTATAATGTACCAGACGAGCAATTTGAGCTACTTAAACTACATCCAAGTAAAATAAGCTACAATAACTAACTCTATTAACAACTTTACATGGTTAGTTATGACTATTCAACAGAAATCTAACCAATCGAAACTTAGAATACATATAATCAATAATTTCCAATCAACTATAGGTGCCTATACAGAGAAAAAGCAATTATAGATATAGATTCATGATTTCAAGCTATTACCTTTAAAACAAACTCCATAGCATCCGATATAAAACCGAACCATCCTCCACTCTTCTGCACAGCAGTATCCGTTGCAGTAGCTGGACCAGAGTCCACCGTCACTGCAGCATCCGCTAGCGTGTAGAGCAAGCTCTCAGCTCGGCTCACAATTTCGCTGAAATTAATCGTGGAATCAAACGAATGAATTGGAGGAATCTCATTGAAGCTGAACCTGACTCGCGTGTTGTTCAACACTCGGCGGTGGTGAGGTAGCGTTCTGATTCCCTTGCGAGAGAGAGACGGAAGTGGCGCGCCGATAAACGGCGGAGATGAAATGAAGGTCTTCGCCATTTGGAATCAATCTCTAGGGTTTGGAGAAATGGCGAGAGGTTTTAGGGGAGAGGGAGAAAATAGGGTTCAGCTTTGCATGAGTCCTTCTTCGAGCTTGAAGGTACTAAGGTTTTGGAGATGAGATGAGGAAGTGTTTGGCAGTGGAGGAGAGAGAGAAAAAAACTCGTTTTTTTTTTTTTTTTTCCTTCGCACTGTATTATCCATTATTATTATTATTATTTTGTTCATTTTTTATTTTTCTTTGATTCGTGTTAGTTGGAATTAAACCAATTGAGCTTTAGAATATTTTGGTGCAGCCAGTGGATGAATGAAACGTGTCCTCAAAGAGGGGTTACGTGGTCTATTCATCTTCATAGGAGGTTCAATAGCGTGATTTTAGGTGACACTTCTTTCCGCGGGCGGGGCACTAACTTGGACGTTGTAGAAATGGAATCTAAACTTATTAGATCCAAGTCGGTTGGACGAGAATCAAATTCATCACTCGGACTTTAGATCGACACCATATTCCTGTCCTCAATTTTTTCTTTTAATTTGTATATCAGTAGCGAGATTTTCCAAATTCTTCACATACCTTGTTATATTATTATGATGTCGCTCTCTTTAATAATCTCCATTATTAATTATATTAATTATTACATTAATTATTAAGTTATTGGGATAATTCAAAGAGAATTGATTTGGTCTATTATTGATAAGCCATTAGTAAGCTTAATCAAAATAATCATAAATTACACAAGCTCCATTTCATTAATTGTTCACCTATATAATTTATTATCAATCCGTTATCATACTCAGTAATTGATAAATATCTAAACTTTTTTCCCATTTGCAACTCTTAGAGAAAATTGAGAAATAGGTTTGTTTTACAAGAACTTTGCTCTCTAAGATCAGGCAAAAAGTTCTGATAAAGAATCAATCTTATTCACTCAAATTATAACTCAAGGTTCTCTAAGGTTGTATATTTCTCTTCATTGCCTCATTCTCTCAATTCTTCTTGCTAATTATTTTTCTCATATCACTTTTTTAAAATTATGTATAGCTCGTCACTCATGCAACATACACATAACTACTTTGCTTAGACCCTAGCATCTACATATAACATCTTAGAATAAAGAAAAGAAGAATGATGTTGTTTGCTAAATGGCTATATAACTCAATAAAGGGGAGTTGATAGAATTTTCATCACTTGGCTCCGTGATCAGAGACAACTCAATCTATTTGGCAAGAAACAACTTATACTCGATGTAAAATGTACTCTTCCAAAAGTCTGCATTGACTGTCGCATTACTTAACAATATAGGATTGCATTTATAAAAATCCACATTCTAGTAAATCTCATGTACTTGACTTAGTACATATGGATGTTTGAAAGATAAAATAATAGATGGTGCCTTCATTTTGTAATTTTTATTAATGATCACTATAGAAAATTATAGACATTTTGTTTTGAAATCCAAAAATCAAGTTTTGGATAGATTTAAGCAATTTCATTATAAAGTGAGAAAAAAATTAGAAGATAATTGAAATGTGTTTAAGCATATAATAGAGATGAATATAAAGGTCCTCCATTGCAAAAATTATGGAACTAAAATTAAGAAACAATATCAAAGACCCTACAGCAAAAATAGTATTGTAAAAATGATGAATTGCAATATTACCTAAAGAATTAAGTACGTATTCTTCATACGAAGTTGTCTAAATCACTTTAGGGAGAAGTAATGAGGATAGCATGGACTTATCAATACATCTCCCTCATATGCTCTATATGAGTATAACCTATAGAAAGTACAAACATGTAAGAATATTTCTTATGATCGTTTGCAAGTATTTAATCATAGGGCATTCGTACATATTCCTAAGTATGAAAGAGTAAAGTTGTACTCTTTTGTTTTTTATTATGCATATGATAAATATAATTATAGATTATGAGATCTAGCAATGAAGAAATTTATTAGAAGTAAAGATGTACCTTTTATGGAATATCAATCTATCAAGGAAATATAGAAGATAAGAAGAGTCTAAGTCCCAAGTAAAATCCCTAAAAACTTAGATTTAGTGCACTCATCTATAGATTTTCAGCAATAGGGGAGATATGCAACATTCAATTTAAGACTATGTAATATTGTAATCAATAGATAAAGTTGATGAGATCAATTAGAGAATGAAGATCATCCACCAAATACAGTATAGATGAAGAAGAGTCTTAATGTTTACATGAAGTTATAGCACATGAATATAATTAGAGATACATAAGAGTTGTTACGCCTCAAAACAGTAAAGTTATAATAGTCCCATCGTGCAAACTATTTTAAGATAGAAATTGACCTTACAACCATTATCTTAAACCTAATTTACATAAAGCGTTCATAACTAACCCGCTTTAAAGTAAACAATTTACAAATTAAATAAGTTATTTACCTTAAGAAAGTATAAAAAATATATACTAAAATTCAAATATTATAATTAATATTTGCATGATTTCGTACCATAATCTTACCTAAGTAATACCCTATTTGATAATAGAAAATTCTAAATTAAGAACTAAAACCTTAGAAATGTATCTATTTGTCAATTTTTATTTCGTTATCCCCTAAGATCCAACTATAGCTAGCTTTAGGGTAGTTATGACACTGATTCTAAGCTAGTGCCTATAATAACGTTTGTAGGAACATGAGCAACCAACTACTCAATAAGTGCAGATGGAGACATAAGACTACACATCACGTACAAGTAAGTGTTGCGAATTGAGGCCAAGAACAGACAAGGCTGGTTATTGGATAGGTCTAAGTTTGCAGAAAGCTTGAAAAAGGATTAATGGAGAAAGTACGAACGGGCAAAATGAAGAATGAAACAGTAAGCAAGACCCACGAACAACTCCAGAAGATATGATGCACCAATGGAACTTCCAATGACTCACGACACAATTGGATATAATGCATGAATTGGTCCAGTGAGGTTACTCGCTACCTAACCTTACTTAAAGAAAAAAATAAGAGTATTGCCGAAAGTAAATAAACAGCATTTACGTAAAAGAGAAAAATACTCAAAAAGTGTATTAAGAATTATTTGATATTCTCTACAGCTATAAGTATAAGGGTATTTATACGCGTAAGCTAGGACAATTTGTCTAAAAAGGAAAAACCCAAAAGGGCATTTCCTAAGGATGTAAAAATCAAGATACAAAAGGGTAAAAATAAATATATAAGAAAAACAATCATTAGTGCAATAGATTCTATACATGATATTATACATATGGCGATGTTATATTGGCGAGGTTATTAGGAGATATGAAAAAAAAAAGTACGGATAGCTAGCTTATTCGAGTAGGGATGGCTTTGTCAGTCTAGAGTCTCTCTTTCTCGGCTTCCTGGCAAGGAAGATATCGAGTAATTAGTCGGCTCAGGCGCAAGAGAATAACCTTTTATTCGGCCTACTATAGAAAGATAGGTGGTCATATGACTTAGCATGAAGGATGACTCGGTAAAAAGGTGCTCAGCTTTGGCAAAGGTCAGTTAGAATAGAAGTATTCGTTGGGCCAATCCCTTTAATCCTCAGGCTCAGCTACGGGTCAAGGGTATGGTAACCCGATTCCTATTAAGTAAGGCTATCAATCAGTTATTTATATGCAATGCAATAAACGTATGCCATCGTACGATATTTTCTAATCGATCATGAGATTAAATAATTACACCCACTCTAATTCAGGTGAAGAAGTTTAATACATATTTTAATAGCTCACAACCAAATCCAAACTTGTGTAATCAAAACACCACTCCTCTTATGACTACCGTCGAACACCTGCCTTCATCCTTACCACAACTTCCTCTCTTATCATATTGCTCGATTAAAGATAAAGAAAGGACCTTTATGCTATCCAACACTATTCCTTTTAAATGGGTCAGTATTTGATTAGAGAACCCTAAATGTCTCCGTTAATGGGTTGAAATGCTTGACTGGTTAATTTTGTACACCATATATTATTAAGTCTACTTAAAGTGATCAATTCATATTATGCAATACAAATCAATCGCAAACTAACACAGTAAGCCAATAGTACACAACACATTCAAGAATGTACACACATAGGCATGCACACAATCAAACCATCTACAAGCATAAACAAGTATAATCTTAAGCCCTCAAATACTATGAAATAGCACTCTAAAATATAATTACATATCCAAACTTACTTGGACTTCCCGCTTTCTCACTTACGGTGCGACTCATAGTAGACCGTCGTCGATAATCCCTATAATACAAATATTGTTTTAGTTCTCATATAACTACCACAAAAAGATTTTATTTTGTAATTCAGATTATTATTATTTTTAGTTTAAGGTTTTACTGTCACATCCTGGCATAGCACAGGATATACTATTATAAAGGAATACCTGTTTATACTCAATAAAAGTTCTATTTATAATGAAGGAGTATTACAACAAAGTTCAGCTTTATACCTATTTATATAAAAAGTATATCCATCAAACTTATTCAAACCTAAAATACAGTAATTTTTTTTCATATGTACAAATCCCTTATAGAAAAAAAAATACTGTAAGACTTCTTCAAAATCAGCTGACTCTATCTTAAATGCTCTTAAAAGACTTTTTCCCTCAACTAATGTTGCCTTGTCAATTCTTTTCATAACCTGAGGATATACAAGTATCCCTTCACTCTCTGTGAGCTAAGTGAGAATAGATAAAACAAAACACAGAACAAACACAATGCATATTTACTTAGATCAATACTATAAGATATTCACTTCCATAATCTAAGTTACTAATACAAACTGTTTATGGAGGAAATTCGTGCCATGTTCATGTACGTGACATATATTGGTATTGATATCCTATACTTTTTTCAATTCTTTATCCGGTTAGTTGACATATCCAAGCATGTAGATATTACGTCCAGGAACCTAGGACAATAAGGAGTTACTTAGAAGTAGGACCCCCAATAAAACTACTCATTGTGGGTTGAAAATCCAATGCATAGCTGGTCACACAATGTGGCTAGAATAAGTTAAGCAATATAATTCTATGTGCTTAAAAGCCAACTTGACAGTTTTGAAGCTTTCAAAACTCGACCCATAAGTCCTTTCATGCTAGGCCACAGATGCAGTGAATAATACAATAGCCTAGTATTAGGCATGAATCTCAAGTTCCACATTATAAATAATTCAACTATCTCAACTTTAGCTTTGTTTCTTAACTTTATATTACATTCCTTCGCATAGGGTTCACTTAAGCAAACACCCTAAAAAACAATTCAGTTTCTAAGTTTTCCAAACAAAACACATATAAATGAATTGGTTATATATGAGGAAACATTTCACTCAATTAATACACATTTAATAGAATCACGTGTTCATTCAATCTAACACATTATTGCAATTCACAACATAAGTGACTCAAAGTCAAGTAGACATAGGTCTACTTGCACAAAAACAGAAATATCTATTTACCCGATCTTGATAGTAGTATAAAATTCTAAGCTTTACGATGTGGTCTTTCTCCACCAATCGCACCTAAGAAAATATGATACTGAAGTCAACTACAGGTCAAAAATAATTTTCTATTAAACGGTTACAGTATGCCTTACCAACATTATGTTTTTAAACTTTAAACGGTCTTATCTTTTTCATTTCTTATTGGATACTAATAAATTTTATAATATCGCGCTCATTATTTCAAGGACTATACAACTAAGTTAAAATACCAACTTTTACCTATATTTCCCTAAACTTTATGGTACATGGTCTTCACCAAACGTTAAATATTATAAAGTATGAATATCCCTCAATATATATAGAGACGTAAATAGGATGAAAAAAAATATTTTTATATGCATACTACATATGCATAAGGATGACAAGATATATATATATATATATATATATTAAAAGTATGTTTAAGTTGGGCCATATTCATAATTTTGCTTATATTTTATATTCATATAGATATATATATATACTATACATATATATCAACCTATGTGAAGTTTATCATATATATGAGTTAATGTATAAAGATATTTTATTATATGCCGCAACTTCAAGAAGTACCATTCTTTATATGTTATTAAGCTTTTAGATCAAACCATCATGATAATGCCAAATCTACGTATGTATACTTCTTAACGATAGAAAGACGATGTTATACTAAAACATGTTGTAAGTTTTAAAATTGAAGATATAAAACAACCATCAATGTCTACTCGTGACCATTTGTTAATATTTATTAATTGAGGGAAAACATACTAAAAGATATGGTGGAAGCTTCCTATCCAAAAGAAATTATTGAATTAAATTTCTACTCCATCTCTAGATCTTAAACTTTAGATCGTTCCCTGGATTTCTCGCCCTTCGAATATGGAATCCCTCTCTCTTTCTCTCTTTCTATAATGATTTCATCTGATCCTATTGTAGCATGATGGCCATACTTGTAGGCCACGAATCTTCCACCGCCTAGCTTTGTTTAGGGTGGTTGGATTTTTATATATTTATTACTATTTTAAATTCTTTTTCTTTAGATATTTTGGAAAAATATTATATTTTATTTAATCTTTATCCAAATTTCTAGAATATTTAAAGAACATTCATTTTTTTTGCCGTTAACATTTTTAGTAAAGAATAATTCATAATTGCAATTTTCTTTTCTTACGTATTTTTATTTTGGCTAATTCTTAATGTGAATTTTAGTAAAAATATTAGTGACATATAATATATAGTTAAGTTCTATTAATTATTTGAGACTTATTCATATATATCTTATATGTTATTTTATTCACTAATATTAATTATTAAGATCACATAATTGACTTTATAAAATTTATCATAAGTTATATCTAAAATTATATAGCTCTACGTTATGGTGATTAGACCCGATAAATTATAAGTCACAATTTTTAAAGTCTCTCAAGTATTAAATTTTTTCAATTTATAGGAATTTATTTTATTATAGTAGATGAATATAAATTACTCTTTATATATTGTCTTGTGTTACTAATAAAGCCAGTATAGACCATTTTATAACTTTGACCCCATATTTATATATATATATATATATATATATAAAGGATATAAGCTATTCGAAAGGTAGCATATCGAGGTTTTAATGTATTACACTTACTATATTTAGTTATTCAATTTTAGGTCTCTTGGTATTATTCCTCTTATTTTTCCAAGTTTTGAATTTACTTCTTATTCTAATTCTCATTTAACCTTTAAATCAAGTTCTAGTTTACCTTTTAATTACCCTTTGTTTGTAAGTCTTTTAACCTTTTTCTTATGGTTTATTTGACGAGTATAACCTTTGGTTTAAGTTTTTGACTTACTTTTTAATATACTTCTATTAGCTCTAATTTTAATTCTACTTTTGAAGCAATTTCTAATCTAAGAATTATCCACATTTTAACTTAGCCACTCATATATATATGTGTGTGTGTATATATATATAAGCTTTAAATAATTAGTTTTAGTTTAAAATTATAATTTTACTCAATTATTGAAGTTCTATATTTCCTATGACCAAGCTAGTTTTAAACTAGTTTATAATTTGATTTTTGAATCAATTTCTAAATTAAATTTTGTTTTCCCTTCTAATTACCATTTTTTATTTATAAACCGTATTTATCAATAACTATACTTAGGTATCATAAATCTTCATTTTAACTCCTAACCAGTATTTTAGTTGGTACAGTATAACCCACTCATAATTTAACTACCGAATTTGCTCTTAATGTAAGAAAAACTTATATTTTTCGTATAAATTCCTAAATTTATATTCCAAATCAAATTTATAGTATTATTTTATCATTATAATATTATCTATTTAACTTAACATATTTTACTTATTTAATCTTTCTATTTCACATATTACTTAATACTACTTAAATTACACATAAAGCATGCATCTAACATCTTCAACACTATAATTATCATCTTTCAACATCAACTAACATTCCAAGATAACTAATTACACTTTAAATAAGAATTTAAATCAAATTAACCACAAACCATAAAATTTAACTTAAATATAACCTTTTACCTATTTTGTCTTTATACTTATCTATCACATAATATGCAAAACACATACAACTAATACCTCAAAATCCAAAAAAATCATTCTACATCAGCAATTAACATCCAAGGATAACTAATTTCATACCAAATCAGAATTTTTATCAAATTAATATTAAATTACAAAATTAAGCCCACTAATTGCCTTTTATGCATGATTTTATAGCCTAAAAATTAAGTAAAAATTTTAAAAAATAATTTTTTAGAAAAACTCTTCATAGTATCGTCATAAATACCCTAAATAATCTATATAAAAATTTTGAAGTAAAAACTTTACTATTAAGGTAATTTAAATCTAAATTGAAAACTAACTCGAATTTAGGAATTTTTTAAGGGCAGTATATCTTGACACCTAATTTTATCAAATAGATATTTCCCTTAAATATACAAACAAAAATATTCAAACATACCAAATTTCATAATTTTCCATAATTATTTAATATTTTTAAGAAATTAAACAAATTTGGAAGGGAAATCGAAACTCATCAATTGAAGGGCTTCTAGCCACTAGTGGTGGCTCCACATTTGTTGGCACAACCAGGTGTTATCTGGTAGTGGTGATTATCCCTTCACAATTGGTTGTTAAATGAGTGTTCACCTTATAAACCCTAATTGCATACTATTTTTGTTAATTTTTGTAGAAATATTCTCTCCTCCTTTCTTAATCTCTCTCTAATTTTTCTAGCTTCCTAAATGCCTAAACTGAGTTTTATGGGTGTCTTCTAAATTTATAGGAAGCTTTAGGGATTTTTTTTTTTAATTTAAGATTGCCAAATGTCCCTTCTTTTCCTCTTTTCCACTTTTTAATTGTCCTAATGTTATTGGTTGATTTTATTTCTTTAAACCCCAGCATGTTACACCGCTATTCTAGACAATTCCATACTTTGTAACATTTTCCTTTAATTTTCTTTAATTAATAAGCATTATTTTGACATATTTCAAGTATTTTAAGTAATTTTGAATATTTTTACCTACATGTAAATACATATACAGTATAAATAAATACTTATAAATATTATTTATATTATTTTATGATTTTTAGTATGCATATAATTTATCTTTATAGATTCATTAATTATCAGAATTCATTTTACACATTTCTGATAAATAATGGGTAATATATATATAACTCAATATTATAATATTTTATTATTTGTTTTCTTAAATCCAAATTCACAAGATCACCTTTACCAATATTCTTAGCTTATTTATAAAATTTGAGCTCGATTGGACAACTTACTTGATCGCTCTAAATTTTACATACCAAATCTTGAATATCTGATTGCAGGGCTTACAAAAGTTATATAAGAAGAGCTAAAATCCTTACGTGAGAATCGTACTTATGACTTGGTAAAATTGCCTAAAGCAAGCAACCATTATAAAACAAGCGAGCTTATAGAATGAAGATTAAAGAGAATATCTAACAGCTAATGTACAAAGTAATATTAGTGGTGAAGATATTCGATTAAAAGAAAGATATTGATTTCACTGAAAACTCATAGCATAGGTGAAAAGGTCTCCTTGTATTATAGTTGTTCTTGAGATAGCAACCGGTTTGAATATAAAGAGCATGTCATTAGATATAAATATGACATTCCTTTATGTTGACTTAAAGGAAGAAATTTACAATGGGCAACATAAGGGGTTTAGTGTTAAGAGAAATGAGTGTCTTAGATGCAAGAAGAGTTTTTTGGATTGAAATAGGTATTAAGACAATGGTCTAGCAAGTTTAACTCCTTTATAATTGACAATGCATCAAATGATTATTAACTTATAAAGGATAGAAATTCAAGAATAGTGAATGTTTTATTCTTAGGTTATGTAGATGACATGTTGATCATTAGTTATGATACCAAACATATTTAAGATTTGAAAAATGCATTGAGCAAGTCTTATGCCATATAAGACTTATATCCCATGTGCCAAATTCTAGTATGAGAATTATACATGATAAGAGGAGCTAAAAATTGTGGTTGTCATAGAAACAAAGCAAATTTGTATGTTCTCCACTTACAAATCACCTTAAACCAATTCTCATTAGAGTCTTAAAAGTGAGACAAACAAAGAAGATTTATAGAAGATATCGTACACGTCCGCTATTGGTAGTGTAATGTATGCTATAGTATGCATTATAATGTATATTACTGATGTTCTTGGTGTTTTTGCCATTATCTCTTAAACCAAAGTAAAGAACATTAGATCATAGTTAAATGGATTCTCAAGTATCTCAAAGGCACTTTTACAATGTGTTTATAGTTTGATAATGGTAAACCGATGTTAAAGGGGTTCACAGATGCTGATGTGGCGAGAGATCTTAATTCTCAAAAGTATCTTTTTCGGTCATTAAATTTTAAACATTTCAAATAGTATTCGAGTTTTCTATTTGTTAAAGTGAGATAATATAAAGTTTATTCTCCTTATATAAAATCTTATGAAAAACTCTATCACTACTCAAATTAGATGTGGCTCCTTTTTAATAGCCAGGAAGATAAGAGCTAGTGATCTTAGTCTTCTAGAGTAAAATATAAATGATATGACAAATTTCGATGAATTGAACTTTGTCTTCTAAGCCTTTCCACACACCACCACCCTCTCCCTCCCCCCCCTATTTCGACTTAAACACTGATTATCCTAAAATCATAATTAATGAAATTATCAACAATGTAATAGGTCATATAGTTTAATTGAATCCAAAAATAGGCATCACTTCTCGATTTTCTTGTGGAAGTAATATAAATATGTAGTAACAATGTGGAAACATGATGCAATATATTCAATTAAATACATGTAGATATATGTAGACATATAAAGATGCATTATATGTTGCTTTAATAGTTTCTTCAGTATATGATCTTGAATTCATCCTTTTTAATTTACATGAGATGAAAATTTATAGAAAAAGCTTTCTATCCTGAAGAAAACATCAAAATACTACATTCGGACTTTGTCGCTTACAATGGAGTGTTTTTCTTACATCTTTAAATGCCATCTTAAGCTTAATATCAGACTCTTTAGCTTCTTGAGGTTTAATATCAAGAGTTTCACTACTCCTAAATTCTTTACACGTCTTTAATTTCATGGCAAGACATACAAGTTGATCTAGTCAAGTGTGCAAGAAGCTTACATTCATGTCCTAAATCCTTAAATGCCTTCAAAATTTAGCCCCATACCAAAAAGATTCCTGTAGTGATAGTAATATTATAAGCTTTAATTGTATCCGCTAAGATGATAATTTCGCAAATGATTTCTGAAACCAGTTTATGATTGAGACTTTAAAGAAGACATTCATGAAGAAATGATTGCTAATTACAATAAAGTCATCATACTTAGCTCAAATAAGCTTGGAAAACCATAAGTGGCCAACCAATTCATTTATGACTATCTCAAAAATTTTCCATGGTTCCCACCTCTTTGAAAGCAATCACATATCTTAGGACCTTAGTTCTCCCAAATATTTCTGCTAAAGCATTATCTAAGGTGCTCTCCAATTTAGGTATGGTTTACTTTATGCTTGTAGTACATTTGTGTTATGGTCATCCTTTGCTATGCTCTTAGTTCCTTCTTCGTCGTATCTCATAACTAAGAGGCAATAGAGAACAAGAGATCTTTCAACCATGACAAGAATTAAATTTAGAAGAAAACTCATATTTGCTTACCAATAGTTTCTTCATTTGAATTGGTTACCCCATGCAACCTCTTTGAACCATTTGATTGAACGATATACACCTAAGACTGGGACATCATAAGGGTAAATCAACCAAGCAGATCACATGAATTTAAGAAGATATAACAAATTCGGGTTGTAGCATCAAACATCCTAGCAAGCAGCAACTTAAAAATCACTAAATGATAGTATAAGATTAAGGTTGCCTTCAGTACGTCTTTTAGAACTAGCTTGGTTAAAACGTATATTTTTCCATTGCTCATGTAAAAGTAGTTTTGTGGTGGTTATTTCTTTAAAAGATAAAGAAAAAGATTAAAGAAATAGCTATGAAGGACTCAAAATTTACAAACTAATTAACTTGTGAAGACTTTCATCTTGACAATGTGTGTTGAGTTAGTAATTATCTAAGAAATCAAGTAATTACCTTGTAGCGCCATGCATTCTTGGTTCTATTAAGCAAATTTTAATGGTCCTATCAAAATATCGGTTACACTTTAGTACTCAATCGGTACCTCTAATTTTCTGCATCCAACTAATTGGAAAATGACTACATCTCCCACAAGTAAATTATGAGCAATAAAATACCCTTGCTATCTACTAATTAAGCCAAACTTTGTCTATAGAGATTTGGCATTATATTTCTGCCCTTTTGTCATCTTTTGAAGTCATTATAACATCTTCCTTTACACTATGTTTGGCATGCTGTAGAAGAGATTAAATGGGTTGAAATCAGAAGAAATAAAAAAAGAGGAAAAAAGTGGAAATGGAAAGAAAGGAAATAGTTATAGTATTTTATGTTTGGACATTTAAGAAGCAAATGAAAGGAAATGGGTGATTTAATAGACTATATTATCCTTACTTTTATTTAGCAAATATACATGGTAGGGGTGTTTTTGTAACTTCATTTTATTTTCACTAATTTCCACCACTTTCTCTCCAAAATTGGAGAGAAAAATTGTGACTTTAAAAATGGAAAACTTTCCACTCTTTTCTCTTCATTTGCTTGGATTTCCACCTTCATTTTAAATTACCAAACATGAATTTTCCACTCATTTCCATTGGTTTCATTTGATTTTTACTCCAAACATAGTATTAGTAATTGCACATCATTAAACGGTTTTGAAAGATGTTACCAAGCATCATCATGAAAAATACTTTACTACGGCAAAAGTTTTGATACCTTGTGTCACACCTCGAATATGAGAAGTTGTAACAGTTATACCGTATAAATTAACCTAAGATAAGAGCTAACCTCATAGCTGCTATTGTAAATATAGTTAACACAAAACGTACATGACTTAACCAGCTTAAAACATCTATTCTAATATCTGTAAATGATTAAACTTGTTATTCTTCTTACTTTTATTCTTATTTATGTTTTGGCATTTCCTTCCATTTTTGTCAAGTTGTTAGGAGAATGTACCTTTTATTCATAATTCGATAATTAGAACTCAAGTAGCTATGGCAAATGGTCAAAACAATATAATGGGAAAAGAGCAAGCATCATTCTAATTGAGAACCAAGGATTCAATTGGCCAGAAGAGAGAGAGAGAGAGAGAGAGAGAGAGAGAGAGAGAGAGAGAGAGAGAGAGAGAGAGAGAATCAATGGTTCAAGTTCCCTTTGATTGCATATTTATAATTAGAGCCTTTTTTTTTTCTTTTGGCCACTCAAAAGATGAACTTTTGTTAATTAACCAAAGTCAAAATGGTTATAACCCCTCTTTACATTGAAAGATGAAATATCACTAGATGAATCTAAATGGATAAGCCTTAGGAGATGGGATGGGGGATTACACTACCAATCTATGGGATACATCCCTCTCCTAATCATAGAAGCTACCCAGTTTAATAGGGATTAAGGATTGATTAAATGCTCTTAAGCCTGTAGGCTTTCTCAGGTGGTTCGCTGAACTGTCCGAGGTAAGTTCAGCACTAAGGAGCAGTGCTAGTGGCAGGGAGCAGTGCTTGCCTTAGTTTGATCTACCGAGCTACTTTGCTTTCCATGTTATCCAAGGTGTTGCCAAGGTAACCAGCAACATGTGAAATCGAACCTTCCGTTGTATACTAGTTTAAGCACCAAATTTGAATACAACAATCTCCACGGTATTGAAGCTAAGCTGATAACTGTCAAGAGCTAACCATCCAAGGCCGACCTCACTGTAAGCCGTCCGTGAGCTAACCCCAGTTGATAACTCTGATTTTCAACATATTTCATATGGTGATTTTATAGTATTTCCCTTACATTTTTTGTTTTCTTTAAAGAAATTAATACTTAATTGAGTAAAATTTTGATTTCTAGGTTTGAACGCGTTTGAGGATCGAAAACGAAGAAAAGGAATCAAGTTTCACTTAAATCGGATTTCAAATGAAGAAGTTATGAAGTTTTGAAGTTGTGTAGAAAATTTTGCCTTAGTGCAGAAAGTTACACGACCTGGGGACACAGCCATGTCCCAGGCCGTGTCTGGTGACGAAAACAGAATCCTTGTAATACACATATAAAAGGATATCTTACGGTTTAAAAGAAAGGGAGAGACATTAGAGAAGACAAGATACTTGAGGAGAAGGAGAAGGAGAAGGCGAAGGCGAAGGCGAAAACAACATCGACTTCAAGATCGAAGAGATTTTTCATCAATCAAAGGAGTTTTCCATATTTTGTTTTACATTTTTTATGGAACTCATTTTTAGATTCATTATGATAGCTTAGAATTCGTGTATTTAGGGATATGGAACAAAGGGTTTCATGTGATTCTTGGATCGATTTAGAAATTTCAATATATCTTTACTTGATTCAATTATGTCGTTTAATTATTGATTGATATTTCTAGAATATCAATATATGATATTATGCATGTTGATTGAGATATTGCATGTATAATTAGATCTTTACATAATTGGAGAGAATTACATGTATACTTAGAGATAAGATACATGTTTCTTTCGGAAAGTTAATTATTTGTATGGAAATTCATTATACATTAATGCAATTCTAAATTATATTACTAAGTGAAGAGATTCCGGTGAATAATTTAGGATTAAGGTTAATATACTTGAGAAATGTATTAACTTTAGTTGTGAATCCCTCCGATCAAGAATAATGGAAACCGAATTGAATATATTTTAAGCGATCACATGATTAACTCTAGGAGAAATAATTCCTAAATACGTTATTACTTTCTTGAAGTCGTTCTTAGTTTTGTCGCTTTTTCAATTGCTTAATCAAGTCTTATAAATAAGTTAGTTTGTTAATTTTAGTATTTTTAATTAATTCAAACTTTCATAATTTTTCGGTTAGATAATAAAGCTAGGGTTAATATTAGTACTCGAAGTCTTTGAGGGATCGACTCAGACTCACATCCGCTACATTAAAATTGATAGGTGCACTTGCCTCATATCAAGTTTTTGGCGCCGCTGCCAGGAATTTTCGATATTAAGAACACTAGTTGCTTTATTACTTTAACCATTTTTTTTCCTTTTGTTTTCATTGTTTATTTTCATTTGCTAAGAGCTGCAATCGATTCTATATTTCTTGCCCTTGCAGTGCATGACTCGAAGTAACTCGGAAGATTTGGTAGAACTTGATCCTGAAATTGAGAGAATTGCCCTTCAAAATTTGAGATCGCGACCTAGACAAATTGTGGCGACCATTGACGACGAGTCAATTGTTGAAATCAAGGAAGAAGGTGAAGAGCCCAACACTTTATTCATCAAGCAGGAAGATCCACCACACATGGCTAACAATGGGAATGAAGCAAATCGGACTATGTCCGATTATTCAAGGCCAACACTTATTGGAGGTGACTCTAGTATTGCAAGGCCAACCATCGCAGTTAATAACTTCCAAATTGCACCTAACATCATACAAATGGTGCAACAATATGTTCAGTTTGATGGTCTCCAAGATGAAGATCCTAATGCCCACATCTCTAGCTTTCTAGAGAATCATGATACATTTAAAATCAACGGAGCCACGGATGATGCCATCCGACTGCGGCTATTCCCTTTATCCTTGAAGGGTAGAGCAAAACAATGGTTGAACTCCCTACCACGAAATTTAATCACAACTTAGAATAAAATGGTAGAGAAATTTTTAGAGAAGTATTTCCCACCTACAAAGACCGCTAAACTTCGGAATGATATTTCTTGTTTTGCTCAATTGGAAGCGGAGACGCTATATGATACTTGGGAGCGGTTTAAGAACTTGCTCAGGAGGTGCCCACATCATGGCCTCCCACTATGGATGCAGATTCAGACCTTCTACAATGGTCTCAATTTATTTACTAGACAGATAATTGATGCATCTGTAGGAGGTACTTTGAACACAAAGACAACTGAACAAGCACAAAACTTGATTAAATGAATAGCGATGAACAATTATCAGTGGGAAACCACTAGAGCTAAGCAAAAGGCCATGGGAGTTTATGAGGTAGACTTGACCATTGCTTTGACAGCCAAGCTGGACCTATTGAGTAAGAAGATTGATGCACTCTCAGTTGGCCCTCAACAAGTGCAATCGGATGAAAGTGATTTTGGTATGCAAGAGTATGGAGCACAAGAACAATTGGAACATGTAGATTATCTAGGAAATCCACCCATGCAACAAAATAACCCCTACAGCAACACTTATAATCCCAAATGGAGAAATCACCCCAATTTCTCATGGGGAAATCAAAACCAAGGCCAGTAGAAGACCAACTTTGGACCACCTGGATTTCAAAGACCATTACCACCTCTTCTTTCTCAAAAACAGAAGTCCAGTATGGAAGAACTTCTCACCAAATATATTCAAGGCAATGAGGCTCGCTTATCCAACATTGAATCATCGCTGAGGAATCAAGAGGCTTCAAATCGCAACCTTGAGAACCAAATTGGTCAACTTGCGAAGCTAATCTCTGAAAGACCGCAGGGAACACTCCCAGGGAATACCGAAGTCAATCCTAGGGAACATGTTAATGCAGTGACCTTGAGAAGTGGTAGAAAACTGTAAGTGGAGAAGAAGGATGGTGAGGAAGTAGTTAAGAAAGAAGTGGAAATCAACCATAAGGAAGATACAAAGCCACTAAAATCAAACGAAAGTATGGAATCACCGAAAGTGAAGGAGTACAAGCCTCCCATCCCTTACCCGCAGTGCCTTAAGCAAAGTTACACTGATCAGAATAAGGAATTTGGTAAATTGCTTGATGTTTTCAAACAATTACACATTAACTTACCTCTTGTTGATGTCATCTTGCAGATGCCAACTTGCAGATGCCAAAGTATGCGAAATTTCTAAAAGATCTTCTAATGAACAAGAGGAAGTTGGAGTAGCTTACGACCATCACATTGAATGAGGAATGTTCGGTACTTCTCCGGAAAAAGTTGCCACAAAAATTAAATGATCCAGGGAATTTCACTATTCCTTATATGCTTGGCAATTTGTTGGTAGATAATGCTTTGGTAGACTTAGGAGCTAGTATAAATTTGATGCCGTATAAATTGTTCAAAAAGCTAAGGTTAGGAGAACCTAAATTAACGGGCATGAGTCTTCAATTAGCCGATAGGTCTATGACATACCCTAGAGGCATCATAGTGGATGTTTTAGTGCAAGTAGACAAATTCATCTTTCCCGTGGATTTCGTTATACTTGATATAGATGAAGATATTGAGGTGCCAATAATTTTCGGTTGACCCTTCCTAGCCACTACTAAGGCTGTTTTTGATGTTAGTAAGCATAAGTTGATATTACGGGTCAAGGATGATGAAATAGTTTTTAAAACTCCAGAGGCAACGAAAAAATTTCTTGACTTAGAGGACATAAGTCACAATGTTAATGCTACTAATGTCGTTATATCTACATATGTACAGGAAACTCTTGCAAAAGATTCCTCAAGCTATTGCTTGCAAAAGGGAGATGAAAATTTGGTGATTAACCCCAATTATGCAAAAGTGGCAACTCAAATAGAAGTTCATGAATCCATTGTGGACAAGAAGGGGATTGATATACTCCACATGCCAAAGGATCGTAGGTTAAAATCTTTCAAAGAGAAGCTACCAATTTCAGAACCAAAATTGTCAAGAAATCATTTGGAACATGTCTTTGCGGTGAAAAGTTCAAAAATCCCAATGACAACCGCATCTAAGCTAAAAGCGGATAAAATGAAGAAGTTTAGGCTACATGAATTTGATAAGTGGCATGATAAGGAGAGAAACTATGGAAGTTATGCACCAATGAAATGGAATTGGCAAGATCGATGGCCGAAGGGTAAATCTGTACTTGTATGGAGAGTTCGAAAGCGAGATACATGATGAGTTTTATCTCCACCTGAATGAAGAATCATGAATTACATGACGTATCCCGTCGAGTTGTCGATGTTAACTATAGCGCTTCTTGGGAGGCAACCCATGTCTAACTTTGCTTACACTTTAGTTCTTTAAATTTATTTCATTTTATTTTCCTTTTATTTAGCTTTGCCTTGCTTCTTTTATTTGTTTCAATTTTAGTCATAGGTTTTTTTTTCCCTTTTAATTTCATTTTTATTCTTCTCTTTAGTTTTCTTTTTTCTTTTTCTAGTTTAATTACTTTTATTTCTTTAAGGTTCCTTTATTTTAAAATTAAATTCATGATTCAACCAAAAAAAAAAAATAGAAAGTTACACGGGCAAGGGATACGGTCGTTTCCCAGCCCGTGTCTATCCAGGACCCTTTAATTTGCCACACCCACAGAACGTTACACGGCCTTGGGACACGGTCGTGTCCGCCCAACCATATACCACGCAAACAGAAAGTTACACGGGCGAGGGACACGGTCGTGTCCCAGCACGTTTACGTCCAGAAATCCCACCTGCGAACAGAGAGTTACACGGGCATGGGACACGGTTGTGTCCCAGCTCGTGTACGTCCAGATTTCACGGTAGACCTCAGAGAGTTACACGGGCATGGGACACGGTCGTGTCCCAGCCCGTGTCCGTCCAGTCTATATATATGGGAATAGAAAGTTACACAGGCATGGGACACGGTCGTGTCCCAGCCCGTGTTCGTCCAGACTCCACACAACACACACAGATTGTTACACGGGCAAGGGACACGGTCGTGTCCCAGCTCGTATCGTCCCAAACCTACATGATTCAGCATATGCCCTATTTATTTCAACACACACACTCTCTCACATACTTCCACACATCAACACATATTTCTTTTCTCTTCTCTTCTTCTTCTCCTCACGATTTACTTTTCATCAACACATTTCTTCATCAAATCCAACCCGATTCAATGTTTCTTCTCAAGTTGTCAATGGAAAATCGTGAAAAATAGATTGTTTGAAGGAGGTCCACATCTGTTACATCATGTTCTAATCATGAGGGCACTATTGTCAAGTTACTAGCCACTCTTTCACCACTAGAGTATCTTATGCTTCAAGGCAGGGAAGTATTAATTTCTTTTTCAATACATGTATTTCTTTTTTCCCCATGATGTTTTTTTTTTTCTTGTTTGATAATTTGCTATTGTGCTTTCTTAGTCATACATTAAGGACAATGTACGTTATTAAGTGCGGGGAAGGGATATATATGAATTTGTTACTGTTTAGGAGACCGATTATTCACATTTGACCCAATTAATTTTTAAGTTAACTTGCAATAGGTGATTAACAAGTGTTGAGCCAAATTGACTGTTTCATCTTGATTATTATTGATCTTATTATACTTTACTAGAATTGATTAGTCAAATTTTTGGAAGGCAAAGTTACGAGTTATTTAGCTTAGGACTTTAAGACTTGAGATTGGAGCAACATCACTAGTTGAGAGTTAGTCATGGTTATTTTTAAATTTACTTTTATGTATACCTTTCTCTTAGAAATTTTTAAGAGTCCTATAATTTTTAGCAAACAAACAAATGAAATTCTTCTTTTGAGAAACCCCTGAAAAATCACAAAATTGGAGGTCAAAAGTAATAACAAGTGTATGAATAGAAAAGATTGGTAAGGATTCGTCTTGGACCGTCATAAGAGCGAGATTGAGTCCCAATGCCAATTCTAATGAAAAAGAAAAAAGAAAAAAAGCAAAAAATTGATATGGATCGGTCTTGGTCCGTCAGAAGAGCAAGGTTCTTTCTCGCTATCAATATAACGAATAAGTTGGTATGGATCGATCTTAGTCTGTCAGAAGAGCGAGATTCTTTCCCGCTACCAACACAATTGTGCTTAAATAAGGTAAATTTAAAAAGACCTCTCAACAAAAGCATGAATTAGGGGGATGATCAGAGGATAAGTGGATGTAAAATGTGTTTGTTTTAGATTATGGTGCTTGGTGAGATGAAAAAGAGAATTGTATACACTTTAGTCAAATGGGAAAAATTTTTATGACTCTTTCTCGGTTGGCGAGATATTAAATCCAATTTTTAGTTTAAGAATCCTTGGTTAAATGACTTGGGTAAACTTTGATTTTCATAAATTAACTAGTGAACTCTAGTATTAAGTATTGTTAGGGCATTCGAATATGGCCAAATGAAATTGGTTGACTTTATTATTGCAAGTTAGGTGAGAATGATTTTCTTACTTTTCTACGGGTCAAGTGTATTCGTTCACCGATTTCCTAAATAGTGATAAATTTTGTTTAGCGTTTCTTGTCTTGAAAGTTTTGTTTTGATTTATTTGCTTGAGGACAAGCAAATGCTTAAGTGTGGGGAAATTTGATAACTCTAATTTTAAACATATTTCATATGGTGATTTTATAGTATTTCCCTTACATTTTTTGTTTTCTTTAAAGAAAGTGATACTTAATTGAGTAAAATTTTGATTTCTAGGTTTGAACGCGTTCTAGGATCGAAAACGAAGAAAAGGAATCAAGTTTCACTCAAATCGGAGTTCAAATGAAGAAGTTATGAAGTTTTGAAATTGTGTAGAAAATTTTGCCTTATTGCAGAAAGTTACACGACTTGGGGATACGTCCATATCCCAGGCCGTGTCTGGTGACGAAAACAGAATCCTTGTAATACACATATAAAAGAATATCTTAGGGTTTAAAAGAAAGGGAGAGACATTGGAGAAGACAAGAGACTTGAGGA
This sequence comes from Lumnitzera racemosa, assembly GCA_024138005.1. Classification (NCBI taxonomy): domain Eukaryota; kingdom Viridiplantae; phylum Streptophyta; class Magnoliopsida; order Myrtales; family Combretaceae; genus Lumnitzera; species Lumnitzera racemosa. The sequence continues at coordinate 69,597,427 of JAMXBC010000006.1, forward strand.
GAAGGAAAAGAAAAAGGCGAAAACAACATTAACTTCAAGATTAGAGAGATTTTTCATCAATTAAAGGGGTTTCCATTTTTGTTTTACGTTTTTTATGGAACTCGTTTTTAGATTCATTATGATATCTTAGAATTCGTGTATTTAGGGTTATGGAACCTAGGGTTTCATGTGATTCTTGGATTGATTTAGAATTTTCGATAAAGTTTCTATCTTTGCTTGATTCAATTATGTCGTTTAATTGTTAATTGATATTTCTAGAATATCAATATATAATATTATGCATGTTGATTGAGAAATTGCATGTGTAATTAGATCTTTATATAATTGAAGAGAATTACATATATACTTAGAGTAAGATATATGTTTCTTCCAGAAAGTTAATTAATTGTGTGGGAATTCATTATACATTAATGCAATTCTAAATTATATTACTAAGTGAAGAGATTCCGGTGAATAATTTAAGATTAGGGTTAATATGCTTGAGAAAGGTATTAACTTTAGTTGTGAATCCCTCCGGTCAAGAATAATAGAAACCAAATTGAATATATTTTAAGGGATCACATGTTAAACTCTAGGGGAAATAATTCCTAAATACGTTATTACTTTCTTGAAGTCGTTCTTAATTTTATCACTTTTTCATTTGTTTAATCAAGTCTTATAAATTAGTTAGTTTTTTAATTTTAGTATTTTTAATTAATTCAAACTTTCATAATTTTCCGATTAGATAATAAAGCTAGGGTTAATATTAGTACTCGAAGTCTCTGAGGGGTCGACTCGGACTTACATCCACTATATTAAAACTGATAGGTGCACCCTAATATGAAATCAAAATTTTACTCAATTAAGTATCAATTTATTTAAAGAAAACAAAAAATGTGAGAAAAATACTATAAAATCACCATATGAAATATGTTTAAAATCAGAGTTATCAAATGACATATTAGGGTTTCAAAAGACATAAGAGAAGACAAGAGACTTGAGGTGAAGGAGAAGAAAGAGGCGAAAACAACATTAACTTCAAGATTAGAGAGATTTTTCATCAATCAAAAGAGTTTTCCACGTTTTATTTTACGTTTATTATGGAACTCGTTTTTAGATTCATTATGATAGCTTAGAATTCGTGTATTTAGGATTATGAAACCTAGGGTTTCATGTGATTCTTGAATCGATTTAGAAATTTCAATATATCTTTACTTGATTCAATTATGTCGTTTAATTATTGATTGATATTTCTAGAATATCAATATATGATATTATGCATGTTGATTGAGATATTGCATGTATAATTAGATCTTTACATAATTGGAGAGAATTACATGTATACTTAGAGATAAGATACATGTTTCTTTCGGAAAGTTAATTATTTGTATGGAAATTCATTATACATTAATGCAATTCTAAATTATATTACTAAGTGAAGAGATTCCGGTGAATAATTTAGGATTAGGGTTAATATACTTGAGAAAGGTATTAACTTTAGTTGTGAATCCCTCCGATCAAGAATAATGGAAATCGAATTGAATATATTTTAAGCGATCACATAATTAACTCTAGGGGAAATAATTCCTAAATACGTTATTACTTTCTTGAAGTCGTTCTTAATTTTATCGCTTTTTCAATTGCTTAATCAAGTCTTATAATTAAGTTAGTTTGTTAATTTTAGTATTTTTAATTAATTTAAACTTTCATAATTTTCCGGTTAGATAATAAAGCTAAGGTTAATATTAGTACTCGAAGTCTCTGAGGGATCGACTTGGACTCACATCCGCTATATTAGTACTCGTGTCCCAGCCCGTGTGCGTAATCCCACTCACGCACAGCAAGTTACACGGACGTAGGATACAATCGTGTCCCAGCCCGTGTCTATCTAGACCTTTAAAACTACCCACCCACAGGAAGTTACACGGGCGAGGGACACGGTCGTGTCCCAGCCCGTGTACGCCTAGAAATCCCACCTACAAACAGAGAGTTACACGAGCGTGGGACACCGTCATGTCCTAACTCGTGTGCGTCCAGATTTCACGGTAGACCTCAGAGAGTTACACGAGCATGGGACACGGTTGTGTCCCTGCCCGTGTGCATCTAGAATTCATGCACGAACACAGAGAGTTACACGGGCGTGGGACACGGTCGTGTCCTAACCCGTGTTCGCCCATGGCAGCCACCTTACAATCAGAGAGTTACACGGTCGTATCCTAGCCCGTGTCAACCCAAACTTACACGATTTTGCACAAGCCCTATTTACTTCAACACACACACTCTTTCACACACTTCCACACATCAACACATATTTCTTTTCTCTTCTCTTCTCTTCTTCTTCTCCTCACGATTTACTTTTCATCAATACATTTCTTCATCAAATCCAACCCGATCCAATGTTTCTTATCAGGTCGTCAATGGAAAATTGTGCCAAGTAGATCGTTTGAAGGATGTCCAAATCTATTACATCATCTTCCACTCATGAGGGCAATATTGTCAAGCTACTAGCCACTCTTTCTCCACTAGAGTATCTTATGCTTCAAGGCAGGGAAGTATTAGTTTCTTTTTCAATACATGTATTTCCTTTTCCCTGTGATGTTTTTTCTTGTTTGATAACTTGCTATTGTGCTTTCTTAGTCGTACATTGAGGACAATGTATGTTATTAAGTGTGGGGAAGGGATATATATGAATTTGTTACTGTATAGGAGACTAATTATTCACATTTGACCCAATTAATTTTTAAGTTAACTTGCAATAGGTGATTAACAAGTGTTGAGCCAAATTAACTGTGTCATCTTGATTATTATTGATCTTATTATACTTTATTAGAATTGATTAGTCAAATTTGTGGAGGGCAAAGTTACGAGTTATTTAGCTTCGGACTTTAAGACTTGAGATTGGAGCAGCAACACTAGTTGAGAGTTAGTCATGGTTATTTTTAAATTTACTTTTATGTATACCTTTCTCTTAGAAATTTTTAAGAGTCCTATAATTTTTAGCAAACAAACAAATGAAATTCTTCTTTTGAGAAACCCCTAAAAAATCACAATGATTGGAGGTCAAAAGTAATAACAAGTGTATGAATAGAAAAAATTGGTAAGGATTCATCTTTGTCACGAACTGAGGACGGCCTAGTCGTGGCAAACGCCGTATACTGTATGAAGAACCCTTGATTGGTTACCCTTCCAATCAAAAACTCTTCACACAATATACAAGGCTCTACAACTACTAGTTTCAAAGTACATCCAGATTCACATGATATCATCACACAATATATTTATATAAAAGTTAAGCTCAAAAGTTTACATTACATAGTATTTAAGTATGTCTAAGTCCATACTAATAAGGTAAACATAAGTTAAACATAAGTACATGTGGAATAATCTACATAAACTGTTTTCCTCTCATCCCACAGAACACCTCGCTCTTGCCCAAGTCCCCAGGCTAACCTATGGCATCCCTCGTCCTGTTTCTACGAACAGGCTATCCTGCAACAAAAGTCTAAAGGGGTGTAAGCCTAAGCTTAGTGAGCAAAACCCTCAGCCACACAATAAGCAAGTTATAAACACATTATAGTCACGCATATGAATGAATGATCAAACAAAATGCCAAATAATACGCATACTTAACTAGCTCATATACGTAACTCGGATTTAACGCCCTCCGAAGTCAGGGTTGGAGTTTACACGGCACCAATCAGATCCGGGTATTACACTAGAACTTACTTTACTACGGAACTCCATGTTCCGTACTTATATCAAATAACTCTTTATTTTCAAAAAAACACAAGTTCTAGTATAATTGTGAGTGGGCCCCCGCAGTCCACACTCACCCCTAAACGGAGGTCTCTAGACTCGACCCTTAGCCAGGCGGTTGGCGCCTCCAACGCCTAGTGTTCCCGCGGGCCAGGGTAAGGTCATTTTGTACGAGTGCACCGTACATAACCAAATAACTCAATAATATCAACCCTCGAATGGCCTCTCTTTACCTCCGTGTGATGTAACGGCCGGAATAGTATCCATGTTATGCATGTTAATGCATGTTCCAGTTTCTTTTTATAGCCGAGTATAAATTAGTTCCAATTATGCTGTGACCAACCATTAATACACACAATCATTTTCTATACTACCATGCAACAAACAAGGCATTATCTGAATTTAAGGTAAATTCACAACTCAACAAGTAATTACATACACAAGCATATCCCAAATCCCACACAGCAGTTAATTAACGATAATATTTAAGTCCACTATCTACAATCACAATCAAGCATGGAATCACAGGGTAAATACTCACTCGACCATAGCGGTTTGCTCTAATCGTAGTAATCGATCGGGAGGTCCTCGCTCACCTCAGAGTCACCTGATCATTATGTGATAACAATACTAATAAGTGTTTGAATTAACTATTAATTCTAAACAACTAAGTACCTAGTTCTACTTAAATCACTATCACCTTTTACTCGGTAAGACTTTAATTTCAATCGTATGTAGCTTTTTCGTTTTATTTTTGGTATTTATGAATTTATAATCGTTTTTCATCGTTTCTGAACATATTTTCACACGGTAGTATCTGTTTTGGATATTAAGACCTCTATTCTATGTTATGAGCTAAATTTATAGAAAGTTTTAGTTATGAACATCTAAGTACTTTTCTTACTTATGTTTATATCTTTTATTCCTTAAATTCTTCTAATGAAAGAATTTTACTTTGCTATTACTAATTCATATAGTGAATTAGGTATAATCTAATTTAGAAAGTGTATTAGGTTTTTCCTAATTTTGTTACCTAATTACTTACACTTTCCTTAGTTTTCTATTTTTTTTAATCTTATACTTATGTCATCACTTACATCATCACTTGCTTATGTCATCGCTTATGTCATCGCTTATGTCATCACTTGTTTATGTCATGGCTTATGTCATGGCTTGCTTATGTCATGGCTTATGTCATCATGTGCTTATGTCATCCTTTACCTCATCATATGCTTACATAAGCCTTCCATCATGCTTATGTTATATACATATGTATTATGTACATATTATCCCTTTTTCTTATACTTATGTACATATACTTTATACATACTTATACTCATACCTATACTAAGGTTTATACCGTATTTATACATGTATACATACTCGTATACCTATACGGTGGAATAAGTATTTTATACTAAAATTTCGTATGCCTACATTTGTCCTTAAGAAAAGTCCTCTAATTCCATGTTTTTGTGTTCTTATGTACATATTTAGTGTAGTATAGGTATGTTTAGTAAGATTTAATCTTAAATTAGGTTATGTACATGTTATACACTCATGTACAAAGGTTCTTCTACTTATACTCTCTTGGTATTTCCTTATGTATGCATACATAGAAGCATATCCTCATGTCTTTCTTTCTTCTCTTTCAAAATTCAAGTTTCTACACTTAAAAAAGGAAACTTTGTTTCCTCTTCTTCAAGACAAAACTAACCATATAATTACCTATCTAATCTACCTAATTAACTAACTAAGGACTAATATAAAGTAAGATAAAGCACTTAAAAACATACCTTTTATGATGTTGAAATGGAGGAGACAAAAGGGAAGAAATGAAAGGGAAAGATGGGAAGGGAACTCACGGCAATGGAAGAGGAGTTTTGTTTTGTTTCTTTTGTTTGTTTCTCTTAATGTAAAGTAACATGTGGTGGGGTTAAGAAGGAAAGTTGTGGATGGCAACAAGAGGAAAAGAGAGAAAAAGAAAAATAAAAAAGAAAAGAAAAGGATGGCATCATTACATAAGAGATATTTTCCTTATCTCTTAACATATGTTGACTTTTTAAAATGTTGACTTTAGTCAACATGTGTTGACTTGGTCAACATTTGAAATTTGGTCAACATGTATTATCTTAGTCAACATTCCTTAAGTACGTGTAATTTTATGTACATAATGTAGTAATTAAAGGAAATTAGGGGAGAAATGAAGAAAATGAGAAGAATTGAGGTATATGATGCATTGATGTGTAAATGTAGTTGATGAGATCTTACTTTAGGTCTTTAGAGTCCATATATCTCATTTGATAAATAACTTTGGATAACAAGTGTAAAAAGTGCTAATTTGAGTCTTAAAGTTCACTTATGTAACTTAATTTTCAACTATAACCCTAATCCTAAGTAAGACCATCTTAATCATATATTTAAGGGATAAATATAATCTATAACCCATTATCTTAGTTCCTAATGGATTATTTAAGAATTTGAATCATATAAGCAAAAATGTGGGTTATCTCTAACCATTTACTAATGATTTTGCAAAATATAAGCATTATATTTTCAATTAGGGTTTTAGGGTATATCATGATGGATTGGTGTACATATGTCCTTAATGAAATCATTTTTAAGGTTTTTATCACTTTCGAATTGAATCTTTAGCTTTTAGAAACATTTAGGGTCGAAAAATTCTTTACGCGATTAATTAAGTCTTTTAGGGTTTTCACCTTAATTAGCCTTGTCGACTCCTATATTGTCTACTCTAGTTGAGTCTATCTCAAAAACTAGATTGAAACTTTCAGGGGTTTACAGTCTTGGTCCGTCAGGAGAGCAAGATTGAGTCCCAATGCCAATTCTAATGAAAAAAAAAAATTGATATGGATCGGCCTTAGCCCGTCAGAAGAGTAAGGTTCTTTCTCGCTATCAATATAAGGAATAAGTTGGTATGGATTGATCTTGGTCCATCAGAAGAGTGAGATTCTTTCCCGCTACCAACATAATTGTGCTTAAATAAGGTTAATTTAAAAAGACCTCTCAACAAAAGCATGAACTAAGGGGATAATCAGAGGATGAGTGGATGTGAAATGTGTTTGTTTTAGATTATGGTGCTTAATGAGATGAAAGGAAGAATTGTATACACTTTAGTCAAATGGACAAAATTTTTATGACTCTTTCTCGATTAACGAGATGTTAAATCGAATTTTTAGTTTAAGAATCCTTAGTTAAATGACTCGGGTAAACTTTGATTTTCATAAATTAACTAGTGAACTCTAGTATTAAGTATTGTTGGAGCATTCTAATTTAGTCAGACGAAATTGGTTGACTTTATTATTGTAAGTTAGTTGAGAATGATTTTCTTACTTTTCTTCGAGTTAAGTGTATTCGTTCACCGGTTTCTTAAATAGTGATAAATTTTGTTTAGCGTTTCTTGTCCCAAAAGTTTTGTTTTGATTTATTTGCTTAAGGATAAGCAAATGCTCAAGTGTGGGGAAATTTGATAACTCTGATTTTAAACATATTTCATATGGTGATTTTATAGTATTTTCCTCACATTTTTGGTTTTCTTTAAATAAATTGATACTTAATTGAGTAAAATTTTGATTTCTAGGTTTGAACGCATTCTAGGATTGAAAACAAAGAAAATGAATCAAATTTCACTCAATTCAAGGTTCAAACGAAGAAGTTATGAAGATTTGAAGTTATACAGTCCATGCAGAAAAAATTGGCTAGGGGCAGAAAGTTACACGGGCAAGGGACACGGTCATGTCCTAGGTCGTGTCAGGCAAAGAAAATGAAAACCTTTTGATACACTATAAAAGGACATATTAGGGTTTCAAAAGAAAAAAGAGACATTAGAGAAGACAAGAGACTTGAGGAGAAGGAGAAGGAGAAAGCGAAAACAACATCGACTTCAAGATCGAAGAGATTTTTCATCAATCAAAGGAGTTTTTCATGTTTTATTTTATGTTTTTGATGGAACTCGTTTTTAGATTCATTATGATAGCTTAGAATTCGTGTATTTAGGATTATGAAACCTAGGGTTTCATGTGATTCTTAGATTAAATTATAAATTTCAATAAAGTTTCTATCTTTTCTAGATTCAATTATGTTGTTTAATTGTTGATTGATAATTCTAGAGTATCAATATATGATATTATGCATGTTGATTGAGAAATTACATGTGTAATTAGATCTTTACATAATTGGAGAGAATTACATGTATACTTAGAGATAAGATACATGTTTCTTCCGGAAAGTTAATTATTTGTATGGGAATTCATTATACATTAATGCAATTCTAAATTATATTACTAAGTGAAGAGATTCCGGTGAATAATTTAGGATTAAGGTTAATATGCTTGAGAAAGGTATTAACTTTAGTTGTGAATCCCTCTGGTCAAGAATAATATAAACCGAATTGAATATATTTTAAGCGATCACATGATTAACTCTAGGGGAAATAATTCCTAAATACGTTATTACTTTCTTGAAGTCGTTCTTAGTTTTATCGCTTTTTCAATTGCTTAATCAAGTCTTATAAATAAGTTAGTTTGTTAATTTTAGTATTTTTAATTAATTCAAACTTTCATAATTTTCCGGTTAGATAATAAAGCTAAGGTTAATATTAGTACTCGAAGTCTCTAAGGGATCGACTCAGACTCACATCCGCTATATTAAAACTGATAGGTGCACTTGCCTCATATTAAGTTTTTTGTGCCGTTACCGGGGACTTTCGATATTAAGAACACTAGTTGCTTTATTACTTTAACCATTTTTTTTCCTTTTGTTTTCATTGTTTATTTTCATTTGCTAAGAGCTGCAATCGATTCTATATTTCTTGCCCTTGCAGTGCATGACTCGAAGTAACTCGGAAGATTTGGTAGAACTTGATCCTGAAATTGAGAGAATTGCCCTTCAAAATTTGAGATCGCGACCTAGACAAATTGTGGCGACCATTGACGACGAGTCAATTGTTGAAATCAAGGAAGAAGGTGAAGAGCCCAACACTTTATTCATCAAGCAGGAAGATCCATCACACATGGCTAACAATGGGAATGAAGCAAATCGGACTATGTCCGATTATTCAAGGCCAACACTTATTGGAGGTGACTCTAGTATTGCAAGGCCAACCATCGCGGTTAATAACTTCCAAATTGCACCTAACATCATACAAATGGTGCAACAATATGTTCAGTTTGATGGTCTCTAAGATGAAGATCCTAATGCCCACATCTCTAGCTTTCTAGAGAATCATGATACATTTAAAATCAACGGAGCCACGGATGATGCCATCCGACTGCGGCTATTCCCTTTATCCTTGAAGGGTAGAGCAAAACAATGGTTGAACTCCCTACCATGAAATTCAATCACAACTTGGAATGAATTTGTAGAAAAATTTTTAGAGAAGTATTTCCCACCTGCAAAGACCGCTAAACTTCAGAATGATATTTCTTGTTTTGCTCAATTGGACGCGGAGACGCTATATAATACTTAGGAGCGATTTAAGGACTTGCTCAAGAGGTGCCTACATCATGGCCTCCCACTATGGATGCAGATTCAGACCTTCTACAATGGACTCAATTTATCTACTAGACAGATGATTGATGCATCCGCATGACGTACTTTGAACACAAAGACACCTGCGCAAGCATAAAACCTGATTGAAGGGATAGCGATGAACAATTATCAGTGGGAAACTACTAGAGCCAAGCAAAAGGCCATGGGAGTTTATGAGGTGGACTTGACCATTGCTTTGGCAGCCAAGGTGGACCTACTGAGTAAGAAGATTGATGCACTCTCAGTTGGCCCTCAACAAGTGCAATCGGATGTAAGTGATTTTGGTATGCAGGGGTATGGAGCACAAGAACAATTGGAACAGGTAGATTATCTAAATAATCCACCCATGCAACAAAATAACCCCTACAGTAACACTTATAATCCCGGATGGAGGGATCACCCCAATTTCTCATGGGGAAATCAAAACTAAGGCCAGCAGAAGACCAACTTTGGACCACCTGGATTTCAAAGACCATTACCACCTCTTCTTTCTCAAAAACAGAAGTCCAGTATGGAAGAACTTCTCGCCAAATATATTCAAGGCAATGAGGCTCGCTTATCCAACATTGAATCATCGCTGAGGAATCAAGAGGCTTCAAATCGCAACCTTGAGAACCAAATTGGTCAACTTGCGAAGCTAATCTCTAAAAGACCGCAGGGAACACTCCCAGGGAATACCGAAGTCAATCCTAGGGAACATGTTAATGCAGTGACCTTGAGAAGTGGTAGAAAACTGTAAGTGGAGAAGAAGGATGGTGAGGAAGTAGTTAAGAAAGAAGTGGAAATCAACCATAAGGAAGATACAAAGCCACTAAAATCAAACGAAAGTATGGAATCACCGAAAGTGAAGGAGTACAAGCCTCCCATCCCTTACCCGCAGTGCCTTAAGCAAAGTTACACTGATCAGAATAAGGAATTCGGTAAATTGCTTGATGTTTTCAAACAATTACACATTAACTTACCTCTTGTTGATGTCATCTTGCAGATGCCAAAGTAAGCGAAATTTCTAAAAGATCTTCTATTGAACAAGAGGAAGTTGGAGGAGCTTACAACCGTCACATTGAACGAGGAATGTTCGGCACTTCTCTAGAAAAAGTTGCCACAAAAATTAAATGATCTAGGGAATTTCACTATTCCTTGTATGCTTGGCAATTTGTTGTTAGATAATGCTTTGGCAGACTTAGGAGCTAATATAAATTTGATACCGTATAAATTATTCAAAAAGCTAGGGTTAGGAGAACCTAAATTAACGGGTATGAGTCTTCAATTAGTCGATAGGTCTATGACATACCCTAGAGGCATCATAGTGGATGTTTTAGTGCAAGTAGACAAATTCATCTTTCCCGTGGATTTTGTTATACTTGATATAGATGAAGATATTGAGGTGCCAATCATTTTCGGTCGACCCTTCCTAGCCACTGCTAAGGCTGTTTTTGATGTTAGTGAGCATAAGTTGATATTACGAGTCGGGGATGATGAAATAGTTTTTAAAACTCTAGAGGCAACGAACAAATTTCTTAACTCAGAGGACATAAGTCACAATGTTAATGCCACTAATGTCGTTGTATTTACATGTGTACAGGAAACTCTTGCAAAAGATTCCTCAAGCTATTACTTGCAAAAGGGAGATGAAAATTTGGTGACTAACCCCAATTGTGTAGAAGTGGCAGCTCAAATAGAAGTTCATGAATCCATTATGGACAAGAAGGGGATTGATCCACTCCACATGCCAAAGGATAGCAGGTTAAAATCTTTCAAAGAGAAGCCTCCAATTTTGGAACCAAAATTGTCAGAAATCATTTGGAACATGTCTTTGCGGTGAAAAGTTCAAAACTCCCAATGATAACTGCATCTAAGCTAAAAGCGGATAAAATGAAGAAGTTTAGGCTACATGAATTTGATAAGTGGCATGATAAGGAGAGAAACTATGGAAGTTATGCACCAATGAAATGGAATCGGCAAGGTTGATGGCTGAAGGGTAAATCTGCACTTGTATGGAGAGTTCGAAAGCGAGATACATGAGGAGTTTTATCTCCACCTGAATGAAGAATCATGAATTACATGATGTATCCCGTCGAGCTGTCAACGTTAACTATAGCGCTTCTTGGGAGGCAACCCATGTCTAACTTTGCTTACACTTTAGTTCTTTAAGTTTATTTCATTTTATTTAGCTTTGCCTTGCTTCATTTATTTTTTTCAATTTTAGTCATAGGCTTTTCCCTTTTAATTTCATTTTTAATCTTCTCTTTAGTTTTCTTTTTCTTATTTTTCTAGTTTCATTACTTTTATTTCTTTAAGTTTCCTTTATTTTTTAATTAAATTCATGAATTTAGGATTCAAAAAAATAAATAAATAAACAGAAAGTTATACGGGTATGGGACACGGTCGTGTCCCAGCCCGTGTCCATTAAGGCCTTCAAAATTGCCTACCCACAGGAAATTACACGGGTGTGGGACACGGTTGTGTCGCAGCCCGTGTCCGCCTAGATTTCGGTTTCACTACGTAGGCACAGAAAGTTACACAGGCGAAGGACACGATCGTATCCCAACACGTGTGTGCATTCCCACTCACGCACAGCAAGTTACACGAGTCTGGGACACGGTCGTGTCCCAGCTTGTATGCACCCAGAAATCCCATCCACAAACAGAGAGTTACACGAGCGTGGGACACGGTCGTGTCTCAACCCGTGTGCGTCCACATTTCACGGTAGCCCTCAGAGAGTTACATGGGCGTGAGACACGGTCGTGTCCCAGCCAGTGTCCGTCCACTTTTCATGCACGGGAACAAAAAGTTACATGGGCATGGGACACGGTCGTGTCCCAGCCCGTGTCAACCCAAACCTACATGATTCAGCACACACCCTATTTATTTCAATACACACACTCTCTCATACACTTCCACACATCAACACATATTTCTTTTCTCTTCTCTTCTCTTCTTCTTCTCCTCACGATTTACTTTTCATCAACACATTTCTTCATCAAATCCAACCCGATTCAATGTTTCTTCTCAGGTCGTCAATAGAAAATCGTGAAAAGTAGATTGTTTGAAGGAGGTCCACATCTGTTACATCATGTTCTAATCATGAGGGCACTATTATCGAGCTACTAGCCACTATTTCTCCACTAGAGTATTTTATGCTTCAAGGCAGGGAAGTATTAATTTCTTTTTCAATACATGTATTTCCTTTTTCCCTATGATGTTTTTTTTCTTGTTTGATAACTTGCTATTGTGCTTTCTTATCGTACATTGAGGATAATGTACGTTATTAAGTGTGGGGAATGGATATATATGAATTTATTACTGTTTAGGAGACCAATTATTCATATTTGACCCAATTAATTTTTAAGTTAACTTGCAATAGGTGATTAATTGGTATTAAGCCAAATCAACTGTGTCATGTTGATCGTTATTGACCTTATGATACTTTACTAGAATTGATTAGTCAAATTTGTGGAGGGCAAAGTTACGAGTTATTTAGCTTAGGATTTTAAGACTTGAGATTGGAGCAACATCACTAGTTGAGAGTTAGTCATGGTTATTTTTAAATTTACTTTTATGTATACCTTTCTCTTAGAAATTTTTAAGAGTCTTATAATTTTTAACAAATAAACAAATGAAACTCTTCTTTTGAGAAACCCCTGAAAAATCATAATGTATGGAGGTTAAAAGTAATAACAAGTGTAAGAATAGAAAAAATTGGTAAGGATTCGTCTTAGTCCGTCAGAAGAGCGAGATTGAGTCCCAATGCCAATTCAAATGAAAAAAAAAAATTGATATGGATCGGTCTTGGTCCGTCAGAAGAGCAAGATTCTTTCCCGCTACCAACACAATTGTGCTTAAATAAGGTAAATTTAAAAAGACCTCTCAACAAAAGCAAAAATTAGGGGGATGATCAGAGGATGAGTGGATGTAAAATGTGTTTATTTTATATTATGGTGCTTGGTGAGATGAAAAAGAGAATTGTATACACTTTAGTCAAATGGACAAAATTTTTATGACTCTTTCTCGGTTGGTGAGATATTAAATCCAATTTTTAGTTTAAGAATCCTTGGTTAAATGTCTTGGGTAAACTTTGATTTTCATAAATCAACTAGTGAACTCTAGTATTAAGTATTGTTGGAGCATTCTAATTTAGTCAGATGAAATTGGTTGACTTTATTATTGCAAGTTAGTTGAGAATGATTTTCTTACTTTTTTTCGGGTTAAGTGTATTCATTCACTGGTTTCCTAAATAGTGATAAATTTTGTTTAGCGTTTCTTGTCCTGAAAGTTTTGTTTTGATTTATTTGCTTGAGGACAAACAAATGCTCAAGTGTAGGGAAATTTGATAACTCTGATTTTAAACATATTTCATATGGTGATTTTATAGTATTTTCCTCACATTTTTTGTTTTCTTTAAATAAATTGATACTTAATTGAGTAAAATTTTGATTTCTAGGTTTGAACGCATTCTAGGATTGAAAACGAAGAAAAGGAATCAAATTTCACTCAATTCGAAGTTTAAACGAAGAAGTTATGAAGATTTTGTAGTTACACAGTCCATGCAGAAAAAATTGGCCAAGGGCAGAAAGTTACATGGGCAAGGGACACGATTATGTCCCAGGTCATGTCGGGTAAAGAAAACGAAAACCTTTTGATAACTAGGTCAAGGTATTGAACTTCTAATGCCCCAGTAGTCAAGGTATTGAACTTCTAATGCCAAATAGACCTAAATAGAGGCTTACCCTTGCTCGGATCACACTACTGTCAAAATCGCAGAGTAAAAACGCATGCACACTGTCCTTTTTGATAACCATACTATCCTTTTTGACAAATGCCGTTTGTTGCGTACGATTTTGTGTTTTCCCTGTAAATTATTTTTCTTTTAATTTTCAAATAGGGATTCATTTTTGTAATTTTCTATAATGTAGAACTTGCCTTAACAGGGCATTTTAAATAGTCACATAATATAACAGCCTCTAGAATATACAAAAAAATACATTGAACTTTTACCCTATCTTGAGCTAAGTGTTATCCTACTTACCCTTAAGCTACTCTTATATAATCATTTAAGCATGGATTAGTAGTGAGTAATCTCAAGTCATACTTATGCGTTATATCAAGTGTAACCTAAGCTCATGTAAGGCGTTTGTGCGTCATATCCATTGTTAGTGCATGGGAACCCCCTGCTCACCCTTGATTATCATTTACTTTTCAAGTTCTCTCATGGCTGAGACCCATCCCTTTGATTACATGTGATATTAGATTCGTGTATTCATCTACGAGTCTATATTATCTTAGTATCAAAGCCTAGCTACGTTCGAAATTGGATTCTACTACTATGCTCCAAGAATTACTGGGAAGGTTTGTCATAGTTTGTTTTGATGACATTCTAGTGTACAGTCCCAACCCTGAGCTGAACAGCTTTACACTAATCTGAAGAAGTGTGACTTTTACCGTTCCAAGGTAATCTTCTTAGGTTTTGTTATGAGTGAAGGTAGCATCCGAGTTGATGAAGAGAAGATAAGAGTGATCATATAATGGCCCGAGCCAACATGTTCTGCTGATGTGAGGAGTTTTCACGGCCTAGCATCATTTTACTGCTGATTCATCAAGAATTTCAGTATGATTGTAGCCCTATTCACCAAACTCTCAAAGAAGAATGTTGAATTTAGATGGGGTGAGAAAGAGATGGGGAGTTTTAAGGATGTGAAGGAGAAGCTAACTAAAGCCCCCATCTTAGCTCTATTGAGCTTCGATAAGGTGTTTGAAGTAAAGTATGATGCGTTCGGACTAGACATTGATGTTGTGCTGATGCAAGAAGGATGACCTATTGCTTTCTTTAGCAAAAAACTTCGAGGAGCCACACTCAACTATTCTGTCTACAACAAGGAGTTCTACTACTTAATTCAAGCCCTAATGGTATGGCAATACTATTTATTGACTAAGGAATTTGTGATCTACACTAATCATAAATCCTTGAGATATCTAAAGAGCTAACCGAAGTTGTCTTGGAGACAAGCCAAGTGGGTTGAGTTCATGGAGGGATTTTCTTATGTCGTAAAATACAAGAATAGAAAGAACAATGTAGTAGCCGATGCCTTATCGAGATGACATACCCTCTAAACCAAGCTACAAATAAGGCTACTTGGTTTTTCAACCATCAAGAATTTGTATGTTGAGGACCCACAATTTGGTCCTATCTATGCCTATTGTGAAGAAGGGTGGACACTGGATGACTATCAAAGAGAAGACGAATATTTATTCAGAAAGAGAAGGCTATGTATCCTGACCTATTCCACTCGGGAACTGCTAGTGTATGAGGTGCATGGAGGGAGATTGATAGGACACTTTGGCCAATACCAAACTTATGAGGTATTATCCTCTAGATTCTTTCGGCCAAGGATGAAGAGAGATGTCCAATCTATGCTAGAAAAGCATGTGACTTGTCGAAAAGCAAAGAGTTGAGTTAAGCAAAGACACTACCAACCCTTGCCGATCCCAACCCAACCGTAGTCCGAGTTGAGTATGGACTTCATGTTAGGATTTTCGAGGATATCCTGAGAGAAGGACTCCATCATAGTAGTTGTAGATCGATTTAGCAAGATGACACATTTTGTACCATGTTCCAAAACTAACGACGCTTCGACTATCTCTTTTCTTTTCTTGTAAGAAGTAATCAAGTTGAACGGAATACCTAATACCATTGTTTCAAACCGAGACTCTAAACTCATGAGCCACTTTTGGAGGACATTGTGGAGGCGAATGGGAACCAAGCTGTTATACAGTTTGTCCTGCCACCTACGGACTGAAGTTGTCAATAGAATTGTAGGAACTTTGTTGCGAGTTGCTGTCTGATGAAACATGGCCAACTGGGATCTATGCCTACCGATCATTGAGTTCGCTTACAACAAGATCGCCGATAGTGTAATAAGCATGTCTCCATTCGAGGTTACCTATAAGTTCAACGCCGAACTGCCATTGGACCAAGCACCCCAATCGATGCTTGATGATGACAAGCCAGTCATTGAGAGACTTAAGGCCATTAAAGCCATGCACTAGAAGGTTGTAGAGCAACTGTATTGAGCTAATAATAAGCTTAAGAAGCGAAGCCAATGGCGGAGGAAGACAAAATTTCAACCAGGCGATTTGGTCTAGATACACCCTAGTAAGGAATGATTCTTAAACTTGAAGAAGAGCAAGTTCTCTCCTAAAGACAACAGACTTTTCAAAGTGCTTGAAAAGATCAATCTTAACGCCTATAGGATTGAATTACCCGAAGGATATGAAGTCTTAGACTCTTTTAATATTCCCGACCTCCAACCTTATACTCCCGAAGATAAGCAACTTGGACCTGAACTAGATTTTATCCCAAATTTCAAATAACTCGAAGGAGATGATAGGGATCATGGACCAATTATACGCTCCCGAGCCTGAGGGCTCTCTAAGGTAGTCGACCGAGCTATTTAAGGTAAGTTAAGTGTTGAGGAGCAGTATTTAGCCCAATCCGATCTGCTGAGTTACTTCGTTCCTTATGTTATCCAAGGCATTGCTAAGGTGACCGGCCAACATACTAAACAGAACCCTCCACTGTGTACTAGTCCAAACACCAGATCTAAATACAATAATCTCTATAGTACCGAGGCCGAACTTATCACTATTAAGAGCCGACCCCATTGTGAGCCGTCCTTGAGCTAACCCCAATCCAACCCTAGTAATCAGGGTGTCGCACTTCTGACACCGAACAGATCTAAACAATGGCCTACCCCTATTCGAATCTCACTATTATTAGAATCGCAGAGTAAAAACGCATGCGTACTATCCTTTCTAACAACGATACTGTCCTTTTTGACAAATGACATTTGCTGCGGATGATTTCATGTTTTCCCTATAAATTATTTTCCTTTTATTTAGCAAATAGGGATTCATTTTTGTAATTATCTGTAACGTAGAATTTGCAATAACATGGTACTATAAATAATCACATAATGTAACAATCACTAGAATATATAGAAGAATATGTTGAACTTTTACCCTCTCTTAAGTTAAGTGTCATCCTACTTACTCTTAAACTATTATTATCTAGCCCATTAAACATGGATTAGTGGCAAATAACCTTCGGTTATACCTGTGTGTTATATCAAGTGTGACCTGAGCTTATGTGAGGCGTTGGTGCGTCATATCTATCGTTAGTGCATGGAAACCCCTGCTTACCTCAACTATCATTTACTTTTCAAGCCATCTTGTGACTTAAACTTGTTCCTTGGTTATATGTGATATTGGATTCGTATATTCATTCACGAGTCCGTATCACCGAGGGCTCTTATTTAAGAGTTTGTAAATGTTAGATCTATCCTTTAAACCCACTAGATACATGTTAGCATGAATTAAAGAGATTAAGATAACACCATACCCCTTCAATGAATTCCTCATAATACCAATGACGGCTGTTTTCTTCGGATTATTGTCTGAAATGATTTTCACTACCACTAAAACTTCATTGGTTTGCTTTAATTGAAGTTCATCTAGCTATTTAAGGAATATTTCATCAGGTTTTGACTATGATTGCAGATTTGTTATAGAGGAAGAAGCCATGACTCTGCAAAAATAATTAATGGAGAATGAACTAAGATTAAAAAAGGGAACAAAGTAAAAGGAGCATAGATGAGACCTACAGGAATAAAGACAACGATGAGACTACAAATTAGAAATAACCGGAAACTATACAACAGTTATGAAATGAAATTTTCTAGATTTGTTTTTCTTTTTCTTTTTTTTTGTTGAATTTTTTCCTAATGAAATATGTATATACGGCAACTATGAAATGACGATTAAAGGATGAATGAATGAGCTCATGATTCGGAAAAACAAATTCTCTTAGTCAGTTATATGATGCAAGATTGTTTCGGCACATAAGAATGGAATGAAGAATAGTGAAAAATAGAAAGAAGCAAAAAACACCCAGAATGGTGTAAACACACTCCAAACGAGAGAAAAATTTTCTCTCTACAAAACTAGAGATATAGAGATAAGGGAAAGTGATCTTTACATATAATTAGAGGTATTAGCAAACTAAATTAGCTGACAAGCTACTTGAGCTTCAGTTTGATTTAATTAATGTCCCGTTATTGAACACCGAAAAGAGGAAGGAAAAATATATATATATATATATATATATGATATAACTAGAAATACATATGTCTTAGTTTCATTAATTTTTAGTAAAACAAATAACACCTATCTAAAAATATACCGTAAAAAGGAAGGTAGAGATAGTGAGACCCAAGTAATAACATTAAAATAGTAAACAACGTCCGAGGACAAAAGACGGTACAATGAAAAGGATTAAAGGGTGACTTGACTTATTTATTTATTTATTTTAACGGGGTTAAGGCTGTGTGTTAAGGTTAAGGTGATGAACGGTATTGTTTATTAGTTTGGTGGAACGATGGTTGCAATTTGAATCGCAGTGACTAGTCTTTTATTGGACTCCTAACTATGCGAGTACAGAGGTAATGATTGATAAACTCCCTCCTAAAGCTTGAATCCATATGGACCTTCGTAATTCATTTTTTTATTAGTTCCTATTGTTGATTTTGTGTCTTGGAATAAGTAAAACAGAAAATACATTATATTTTGTCCTTTCATATTATTAAGTAATATTTTTTTATAAGGGTTACCAGTAGCATAATTTTAGAATTTATATTTTATATACTTAAAAGTGTAAGTTTTAAAGGTGAGTATAATATATAAAGTATGAATATTGTACAAAGTTTTAGAATGAATATAGTATATAAAGTATGACAATATTCTACTAGTGTCTTACCTTACCTTGCCTTAATTCGTGGAAATTTAATTTAGAAAATTGAAAATGGGACTCCAATATTCAATACAACCTCTCCGATCAGAGAGGATAGAGTTGGCTCTAAGCTCCAGTAAGATCATCTGCTCACCGGTATTACAAGTTAACTTTGCATCTCAGTATCTTATAGATTAACTGACAAGAGCAGTAATACTTATTTCTAATGTCAAGGAGGGGGATATTTGGAGCTCCGCTTCTAGATTGAGCTTGAACTTATATATACTTGATTCCATATAATCAGAATTAGATTGAATTAGATGGAGCTTGAATTGAGTTATATATATATATATATATATATTCTATCCTATCCTATAGAAGTGTTCAAACATATTATCTATTATTAGGCAAAAAGCAAATATATATTATATTAGACTCTACTCTCTCTCTCTTAATTTAGTAATAATAATTGAATCACCATTAAATTACCACTAGGGCTTCCAATCTCATTAAAAACTACCTTTTCAACCATTCCACATTCATCCAAGCATCCACACCACTTAAGATATCTTTCAAATTTAATTCTTACTCTACATACCTAATGTTTTCTTATTCTATAAATATCGAGTAACTTAAAAAATAATTTGTTTTTCACACATGCAGTATATATGTATTATGTATGTATATATATATATATATATGCACACTTCATGCGCTTCAAATAATCCAAGTCTCAATATAATAACAATTAAAAATATATAAAATTTATTGAACAAATGGATAAATAAGTTTAATTGAATCGAGTTTAAACATGTCCAAAAGTACTTTAGGTTACACTTAAGCTAAAAAGTTATACTTGAATGATCAAGCTCAAGTGTTGAATATTCGAGTTGAATTTGCACTAGAGTTCGGTACTGTTCTGACTTAATTCGATTTGTTTCTACCTTATTCAATCTAGATGCACTTTGGGTAGAAGAAAGATGACAATTAGCAATGCCAAGCGTAGAAGAAAAGATCACACAATTTGCTAAACATTGATCAAAAAGTAACTTAGGTTTAAGACCTGATATTATATACTTGAAAAACCTCAACATCTGTATGTCCAATAATATATGACTCGTTTGTTAAAATAAAATAAAATATGACTCATTGAGATCCAATTCTCAATCCAAACAAAAATAGGACTATCATATTTGTCATCTTCCTGTATAGGAGATTGGAAGAACTTACAAAATACTAAATAGGAAGAAAATTTTAATAATACAAAACATCTAATCATCTAAACATAAAATACTCATTACATTAACTTCTATTATCATAAAATGGATTGGGTTTAAAAACTTTATCATCATCCTCAAGTAATATATAGTATCTTTATGCCTTATAAAGCTCACAAATAACTTAGTTCTAAATTTAATTTATATAGGATAAAGTTTAACTAAAAAATTAAACTTATATGGAAAAAATAAAAAGTTTTGGGAACTTAGAAAAATGAAAGTAATAAACTTCCAAAAAATATTGCAATACACCAATACAAAAAAACTTTACAAGAAACCCAAAACCATGATATAAATATATATATATGACCATTTTGAAATCCAAATTATCATATAGGATATGACATCTCATTTTGATAGGGATGGTAAGTGGGCTAAGCACGTGAGCACAAGCACAATTAGGCCTATTCTATGGGCTGTCCAGGCACGAGCACGTGAGAATAGTAGAAAGCATGAGCATGAGTGGGCCTAGACTTGAGTGTGCGAATATTGGTACGCTAGGCACGATAAAGTTGATGAGTTACTTAGGTACGAGCATGAAAGCATGTAGGTAGCACGTCAAGCCTCTTTTTTTGGAAATATAAATGAAAATGATATTTTAAGTATTTTTAATTTAATAGTGTATTTGATGCAATAATTTATTTATTTAATACATTAATTAGTTGATTTTTCTTGTTGCAATTATAACAGTTAGTGTGCCTTATATGTAATTTTTAA
The DNA here is from genome assembly GCA_024138005.1 of Lumnitzera racemosa. Lineage (NCBI taxonomy): Eukaryota > Viridiplantae > Streptophyta > Magnoliopsida > Myrtales > Combretaceae > Lumnitzera > Lumnitzera racemosa. Next base: position 69,618,487 of record JAMXBC010000006.1, read on the forward strand.
TTTTTAAAGATTATATTAAATTGATAAAAAGTTTATTTGATATAATAATTTATTTGTTTAATCAATTATTTTTTTTATTGGAATTATATCATACTAATAAGTGTAACATGTACCTATTTTTAAAATTTAAATATTATATTAAATAAACAAAAAGACATAATAATTATTATAATTTCTTAATACAATTTCATTTAACTAATCTACTTATTTTAATTTGAATGAGCAAGTTGAGCTTGAGTAAGATATAAATAAATGGTTTAGTAAACTAATAATCCTAATTTAATTAGGTAAATCTATTTTAAATTCAATTTATGCGACACTACATTCGTAAATCGAAGTAAGTAAATATTATATGAAATTGGATCGTTGGATTAAATCAATATAAATTGTATGAACCTGACTTAAAGTAGGTATACTAAGACTCGAACAAGTTCATCAAATGGGTCACGCCGTCATGGGCTTAAAGTTAAAACACATTCCCGACGCAAGGAGACAGAGACTTAACATGATAAATAGATTGACATAAATACAAATTTAATTGTTAAAAGATGTAGATCAAATTTAAGGAATTACAAATGAGCCAATTAGTCAAAACTAATATTTATCATAGAATAGAACAAAATGTATTTCAATCAATACTCATTGTCATCATCATCAATCCATTGCATCTCTCTCTCCTTTCCATTACCTAGAATGACCACATGACTTCCTCATTTTCCTCACAACAAAAAATTGATTCCACTCTCCTTTGTCTCCTTTTTTGAGCATCTCTCCAATCCTTCAAGCATACGATGGCTTTAACAATTTTAGCTTTAAGCCAAAGGCGGTGAGGGTAGAGGACTCACTCGACTGAGCTAAAAGCTGATTCAGATGACATCGTCGAAGCCAAAGCCCCCTAAACATCTCTTACAACAATTCATAAGATAAGCATCATGTGAGATTTTGGCCCACTACTCAAGAACATCTACATCAACTTCATCTTCCCGTAGGTATTGGACTTGGTATACCAATAGTTTATTGAAAGTTTTATTAGTAGTGTCATTGGTAATCCTTAAATTCTAGCTTACTTGAGCGATTTGCATGCTCTTCTTCGTAGATGTAGCATTAAAACTACTGGTATGAATGTTAAATTGAGACAATTGAGACAAAGGCTGCATTATACCCTTATGATAGAGGAATAGGGATTTGAGTGCGCTCTCAGCTTTTGTGTTAAGCCTCACAACTTCAATCGTAGCATCTTCTAAGCCAACGTTTCAGTAAAATTTCTCTAGCAAAGTATAAGTACTATGAAACTTGTAATGTGGATCCAACATCGCAGCAACATACAACAAAAGAGGAAAGGGGGGAAGGTACGCAAGCAATTTAGCCTTCATCATCACAATAGTAGGAAAGAGCAATGGTACATCTATAAAGTTTACTAATGTATAAACAATATCAACGAGATTTGAGAGTACAAGATTACTAGTAGGATAATAGTAGTCGAATAAAATCATCGTTAGGTGAACAAAGGCACTCAGCAACTCGAATAAGTTACTTGTTTTCTTTTAATTTGCTATACGAATTTGGCCAAGCTTAGGCTCTTAGCTTACTTTCCAATTGATGTGGGAGTTTTAAAAAATGGTTAGGACCTTCTAGACCTAAATTACCAGTTAAAAAAGTGTTCAGTATAAAGTATTATCGTAAGGTAAGAATAAATCATATCTCTAAATAAACGTTAGACCCAATAAATGTAATAATAATTTTATGTAATACAAATTGCTAACCTTCAATGATTAGTCTAACATCTCATATGTATAATTCTATTGTATGATGATGTCGCGAGGTAGGATGAATAACTCATGGTTTTCATTCTAGCAGCAATCAATATACTCCAAGTGTTTCCATTTACTGTAACAGATATAATTATTGCAAAATGAATCTTGATAAGATAATCCACTATCCTACAAGCGTTCATGCCATCTTGCATTGCAAGACTTAGAATGTGGCATACATAACAGACATGGAAAAACTTTTCTTTGCAAATTGGGTTCATTTGTTGTTTCAACGGTCGTATTGTTGCTATGATTGCAAATGCATTATCAAAGGCAATGCTGAATAGCCTACAAATATCGTAGGTTCGAATTGTGTCCAAGATGTTGGATGCGATTGCCAGACTCGTATGAGCTTCCGAGAACAGCATAAATGTGATGATCTACTTCTGCATAACCCAATTTTCATCTATCTAATGTGCCATGACACACATATAATTGTCGTCAATATCGATGAGTAGTGATTTCCATATGTCCGATGTAAAAGAAACATTATACGACAATACGAATGGCATTGAGAATAACAAGAATTTTGTAACAACAGTAATCCAAATAATTTTAAGGAAAATTATCAAATTCAAGTTACATAGATTCAAGACTCTGTAGCTATACCTTTAACTGTTTGCGTTTATATATGAACAATTCAATCATTTCATTTCGCAAGGTTTACAGCCCTACATGCTTGTATTCTGGCTGCAATGAGCTTGATGCCTATTCTCCAAAATCTTTATGGCCCACTGTGTGGAATGATATACTGACAATTGCCATCATTTGAACAAGACTTTTTCGTACCTCCTCCTGGTTAAATATAAATGGTATATCACTTTCCTTGATAGCTGACGAAATTCCTGTTGATCGAGCATTTGGAACTCTAACCAATGGTTTGTTTTTCTTTTGATGCATCTTTAAATGTCATGTAAGGTAGCTCGTTCCCAGGTTGGACTTTCCGAATAAAGGTTCATTGCATGTCATCAACTGAGCAGCATCTTCTCCGACTATAACGATGAAATAATTCCAGATGTCACTTATTTGCCTCCTCCGTCTTTTGGATAAATCCTCAGCCGCGGTAGAACCAGTATTGCTTAGTGGTCCTTCATACAGCTAACTCTGCGATGGGTTTTTAGTATAATCCTCCTAGCCATAACAAGACAAATAATTACAATATTTTTGGCCGATTATCTCACAATCAATATCTACACTAACTATAAACATAAATTCACTTTCACTAATGGAAGATGATTTAAAGGACACATATCGTATTGAAATCCTCGTAGTTATTCGCATTCCTGCTAGCCATTGAAGGTAGCCGTTACATTATAAGTGGAGAAACATCCCCAACCATATTAGCATGAGTATCAGAAGGAACGATAGAAGGTAGATACCTCGAGATTGGTTGTCTGATGGTATTTAACAAATTTGTGTACTTCTAACGTGGAACCCCATGACCAAAGATCTATGAATCGTCATATTCATTCATTGCTGGCAAGTTGACATCAAAATTTCCATTTCCTGTCTTTGCATCGTTAAACGTATATATATATATATATATATAGATAAAGACAGGAGTTTAAAAAATAAAGATAATATGGGCTACAAATTCTACCAAACTTAGGAAATAAAATAGAGAGAATGCTAGGAGAAATGTAGCTAGCTTTATAATGTAACTTATATTTATAAGCCAAAGAAGAGAGGGTATACTACTAGAGGCCAATGTGGGAACGTTAACATAAGGACATTAATGTGGGGACGTTGTGGTTCAATGTGGGGACTTTATATCCTAACGTCCTATGTTAACCTCTCGCCCAAGGGACAATATTTAGGCAGGAAGGCTAACATTGGCATGTTACGTTGGCATGTCATATAAAACATGCCTACATTAAGGTTCCCACCTAAATATTTTTATTTTTCGGGCGGGAGTCTAACGTAACATCCCAATGTTAGGCCTTTATACAAGAGTTAAACCTCAATTCATTTATGTCTAAGTTTGACTATTTGTTGAATTTTATTTTTATATCAAAATTACCGATTCAACTACCTCTACCTCAGGCTCATTTTTATCTGTATCCTCGTTATTTAATGATCTCATGATAGATACAGCATTTTGTTCCTGCATTGTTACTAATTTTTCTCCTCTTAATCAGTGTAACTGTAAAGGTCATGAAAAGTGACCAACACCTTTACTGAGCTTGTTAGTAAGATAAGTGCTACACGTGAGACATTTTGTAATGCCTTCCCCCAGTATTTCGATGAAAAAATTCCAAATGTCGCTTTTCTCGCGATGTCTACATGGCAATATGTAAAAAATTTAATTAACTAGTTGTAACATACATTAAGTCGCAAGTATTTATAGGACTAGTCACAATTGTCATTGTCATTACAATTTGGCCTTTACATCACTTATGCCCTAATGTGCCAACATTGAACACAACGTGAAAATGTTAAGGCCCATAACATGCCAACGTTAACACCAACGTAGGTACATTAGGGCAAAAAAGGTCGTTTTATGAACATTAAAGCCATAACGTGCGCACGTTGTTTACAACGTGGACATAAACAACGTGGGCACGTTATAGCTTATAAAGTTAAATTTTTTTCTAACTAATTGGGCCTTAACATGCCCACATTATGGCCAATGTTGGCATATTATTGGTGCAACATGCTCACGTTTCTTCAAATGTCGGCATATTATGGCCACAACAGTCTTTTTCTTTACCGTTTTGGTCATAACGTACCAACGTTATGTGAAACGTAAGCACGTTATGGCCACAACATATTGACGTTGCGTCTAACATAAGCATGTTATAGCCACAATGGCCATGTTTTTATCGTTGTAGCCACAACGTACCGATGTTGAGGTCGATGTAGGTACGTTATGGCTACAATGGTTTTTTTTTTTTTTTTTTTACTGTTGTGGCCACAACATACCCAAATTGTAGCTTCAAGATTGTCCATATACGGCCAATCTCCACTCACAACATTTCCACGTTTGAAACCAAAATTGCCCACATTTCAAAATCCTCCATTTTACTTCACAAGTTACTGAACCCATACCCAACTAAATTACTATGGAATCCTCCTCTCGCATATGATTTAAGAAATGTAAGCGACAAAGTAAGTCTAAGAATAAGTATCCTCGATCTCGTTCTCTTACACCCCCTTCACCAACTTCGATTGATGCCCATGCATTCGATGGAGAACACCTTATAACCATCGAAATGCATGATCAGTTCAACTGTAAATTTTGTTGGCGAAACGTTATAGTCACGCGGTCGTATGATTAGGATAAGTTGCTTAATGTTGGCAACTTTCAGGAGCTACTTTAACAAACGGGCCTCCAGCAATTGTTGAACTTAAATAATGATACATATGCCAACTTGGTTGTATATTCTATTCGAATGCAACAACTAAATTAGTTTATGAAGATCATGACGATGAGCCATAGAATGTGATAGATATTGATGCTAGGTATATTTCTACTTCTATGTTTGGCTGGATTTTGACGGTTCATCTGGAATATATCAATGAATTGTTGTAGCTTTCGCCCAACAACAAAATCTTTAAGCTTGGAAAATGGGATGCTACGGGAGATTTTGTTCAGGTATTCGGGTTACCTATATGTCAAGTGGAGAATACCACTCAGCATCTTAGGTACCTAAAGCTGATGATCTCCCCGTCATGGCGCAACTTCTCCATCATATAATTACTAACTCTGTCACTCTACACACCAACACTTCATTTTTTTTTAAAAAAGGATTTATGGCTTATCGATTACATCCTTAGTGGAAGACAAGTCGATGTTGGTACTATCATCTACGGTTGCATGATGCGAATACATGCATAAAAGGATAGTCAACTAAGATACAAACGCCCCTTCTTATACATGTTTGCATTCAAAGGAATTGATTTAAATAGCTACACAAACAGTAGAGCAAAGCCATTCAAATTAAATATATTAAAGCAAAAGAGATCGAGAAGAATGAAGAGACAAGTGAGTGATATAGGGTCGGGTACAACATGAACAATAAGAAGATGATCAGCTTACTCTTAACGTACTCTTCAATTGGTAAGGTCAGTAACCTAGGTTTAGACATGAAAAAGCATATCGTTATCAACATGTCCCTAACTTAGATATTCCCTTTAGCATGCAATAGATATACCAGTATATTAATGAAATGTACGAAAAGGATATCGCTAGATCTACAAGGGAATAGGAGATGTATGACATGATAAAGGAGTACTAGACAAATATCTAAGAGATTAAAGAGGTGCAATGACAACAAAGCCAACATATTGAGGAAATGTAACAGCACCAATAGGGATAGTACCGATCGGTTGGCTTTATCTTTTTACCTCCACAATAACAACCTCCCCTTGATGGCAATCTAGGACAAAGACAGGGCCAATCATCAATTTTGCTACATATACATTTTAGAGATATTTAGGGTTTTTAATTTTCCTTTTATGTTTTGTTAGTTACTAATATAAATGAAGAAAATCAAATATCTAATAAAATGTCATTGTTTTAATTCTTCTCATACCTATTAAATTTTGATATTCGTTTCTTTTCCTTCTTTTTTTTTTTTTATCCTTTCATTAATCACATCATCAAATATTAATTCTCATGTAGAAAACATATAATAAATATGCTATATACATATTGTATTATATGAATAAGATTTATATCACTTAATAAATACATCATTATCATTATATTCATACCAACTAATTAGTTTTCCCAAAAAATAATCTTATGTAAATTTAACGATAAGTTGATAATTACCACCGCTGCTAAGTGCCAACGCCCACCATAATCACTCAAACCACCACTACCAGCACGGATTGCTAACTTTATTACCGTAGAACATTGACATCACTATTGACCACCCCACCACCACCTCCCTACGAACCACCACCACCATTACCTTAGATTAAGAGTCCAAGACCATTGCAACCGACCACCACCTCTGCTACCGACCACCATCACTACCACTGATCGTAACCATTACTATTGGCCACTACCTTCTCTACTAACCACCACCACTATTACGAACAACTATGAACCACCAATACTACCATCAGGCATCATTGCCACTGTGCACAACTAGTCAACTACCATTACCGCTATAAACACTACCATTGGTCGCAGAACACCAATATTACCGCTGACCACCACAATCTCTACCGTTGACCACCACTACCGTTGATTGCCAATTACAACTATTATTATTGGCTTGGCTACTACCTCTGTTATGTTATCAACCATCGCTACCTTTATAAACAACCATGTACAACACCACCATCGCTGTGGTCTCATAGACAACCACTAGTCACTACTGTGGACAACCACTAGTCACTACTATTGCCATCACCTACTACTGCTACTATTGCCTACTACCATCTACAACTACCAACCCTTGCTACTGTCAACCACCTCTATCATTATGGACGACTACCACTACCACTACAATGAACATCGCTACCATTACTAACTACCATCCTCACAACAAACCACCACAAAACACCAACCCAACATCGACTATTACCATCCGCCACCACTTACCACCACCGCAACCACTATACCCACCACCAGCTACTTTCACTACCAGCACTACATTTACCATCAACCATTACCAGTGCCAACCACTACCATTGCCTTACGAGCACCACCACTAGCCATCGCCATCATTGTTATCACTATTGCTATTGCTATGATCACTTACGCTATAGCATCGCCCCTAATATCACTGCCAGTACTACTATTGTGACCTCTACCACCACAAACATATTTGTTGCTTTAGCCAACTAATGCTATAACTATGCCACTATTATTATTAGCATCGTAAATGTTAATACACAAGAATAAATGCATAACTTAATTTACCATACTAATGTTAATGTGTAATAATAGCAATAATATTTTCTTTCTCAATTAAATTTTTCAAAAAAATAATAGTTTCCTAAATTAACGTATTAATAGTATAATACATACAACTATTCGAAACAAAAAAAAAAAAATCTATATACGCCAAAAACTACCGAACCTATTTATAAGCATATAAACAGCATGTGAACAAACACGCGAGCATGCTAAGCCTAGTACATGAAAAGCACAAATACATTAAGCACATAAACTTTAGACATACGAAAGCACATAAACTACCCATTTATCATCCCTACATTTTGAAACATATTTTTATTTCCTATGAGATATCTTTTAAAATAAGAAAGTTAAACCTCGAATCACATCTAAAAATTTTCAAATTGACGTTACATGCAAAAATGAGAATAATATGAAAAGATTTAAATAAGGTGAATATAATGGAGGGACAATCTTTATGTAATGCATTTTTGTAGTTAAATATAAAGAACAGTATCAAAATTACTACATTAATTTTTAAATGTTCTTCAATTTTTCACTAAAGTTTAAAGTTACTAAATTTCATATCTAATCAATAGTTTCTTCAATATACATATGACAGTGGATTCCAAGTTCTTGCTCCAATAGTTTCTTCAGTAGTATGCTATGCATCCTTTTGCTGTCATGAGATGAGAATTTACAAAAAGAGCACATCCTTTTGCAGTTACATGAGATGAGAATCTACAGAAAGAGCTTTGCTGAATGGGGCTTCCGAACCTCAAAAAAGAATTGAATAATCTCATATTTTCAGTTACCACGGAGCATTTTTGACTTCTTCAAATGCCGACTCAAGCTTGCTATCAGCCTCTTGGGCTTCTAGAGGTTTAACACCAAGAGCTGCAATGCTCCTAGATTCTCTACACATCTTCAACTTCATAGCAAGGTACACGAGCTGATCTAGACGAGCGCATAAGAAGTCTACTTTCATGCCCAAATCCTCAAAAGCCTTCAAAGTTTGGCCCCAAACAAAAAACATTCCTATAGAGGTAGTAATCTCACAAGCTTTAATTGCATCCGCTAAAATGACAACTTCGCAAATTATTCCAGAAACCAATTTATGATTGAGACGCTGAAGAAGACATTCATGGAGAAATGACCGCTGACTACAACAAAGCTCATAATACTTAGCTCGAACAAGCTTGGAGAGTTCCGAGCCACCAACCAATCCATTTACGAATATCTCAAAATTTCCAATGCTTCCCACCTCTTTGAAAGCAATAACAGATTCTGGAACTGTGGTTCGACCAAATATTTCTGCTACAACATCATCTGAGGTGCTCTCCAACTTAGGTGTTGCATGGTTGTTGCCTACAGCACATTTGTGATGGACATCCTTTGCCACTTCAGAGGCCGTTGTCTCCTTCCCTGCAGTGTCTCATAATTAGGATAGAAAAGACAACACTTTAAGAGATTGTGCAGGCGTGACAAGAATTATACTAGAAGAAAACTCTAATGTTCTTACCAAGAGTGCGTTTATCTGAATTGGCTACCCCATGCAACCCCTCAGAACCATTTGACCTCACAATGTACACCTAAGACAGGGACATCATAGGCAAATCAACCAAGAAGATCGCATGGATTTGAATAGATACAATGAGTTGAAACTTTCTGATATCAAACATCCTCACAAGCAGCTGCTTAAAAAGCCATTCTTTAATAAATCAACTTATGAAGACTTTCATCTTTTCTCAGTGCATTGAGTTACTGATTATCCAATAAATCAACCAGCAACCTCGTAGTGTCAAGCATTCTTCAGATCTTTGAAGCGTTTTTCAAAAGGTCAAAACAAAATATCATCAAGAAAGTTTAAATCGAAATACTTAATTGCTACCTTGAACTTTGTGCATCTAACCAATTGGAAAATGACTGCATCTCCCACAAGTAAATTGTGAGCAATAGAAAACCCTCGCCATCCACCACTTAGGCCAGACTTTGTCCATATATATTTGGCATTATATTTCTTCCCATTTTCATCTTCTAAAGTCATTATAACATCTTCCTTTGGTAAATGCACATCACTGAATTGCTTTGGCAGATGCTACCATCAGTAAATAGTTCATTAAACACATTTGCAGACCTCAATCATAATGAAAAACACTTTACTGCTCCAAAAGTTATGGTAACTTACCAGCCAAAAGCCACCACTAACATGAGATGGCAGCATAATTCGGATTTCACTAGGGAAATCCAGCGGTAATGATGATTGTAGCTCTTTTGCTTGCTTGTAGACATGGGAATTATTGCAGATTTCGAAATCTACCTGTCGCTTTCTCTTTCTTCTGAAGAAAGAAAGCTCTAACTTGGTGAAAAGTACATTGAATAAGAAGATAGAATGTGACGAAAATCCTTTTAAGCAATTCATCTTACCTTTTGCAGATTCCAGAATAATTATGGACTGGCTGAGAGAGAGCATTCTTCTTTCTTCCATTATCACCTATCTTTTCGGGATTCTTTCTGTTCTTGTTAATCTGTCAGGATAATGTACCTTTTATTCATAATTCACTAATTTGAGGAGTCGTGTGGCTAAAACAGATGATTAAGTAAATATAATGGAAAAGGAGCAAGCATCATGATGATTAACCATTAACAATTCAAGGTAAACCACTTCAATTGCATATTTATATTCAGTGGTGTAAGCGAACTAAATTTGCTCATAAACCATTTGAGCTCAACTCAAAATTGCTCATCTTCAATCCAATTAGGCTCAAACAAATCTTGATCTTGCGTAGCTTATTAAACTGAACTTGAGCTTAAAACTCTTTGGTTTAATCATCTTGCAAACCTAATTGAGCTTAAGCATATGTCAAGTTTTAGCTTTTATTTAAATTCAATTAGAAAGAATATAAAAATTGCTGTATAATAGAGACTAAATGGGTTTAGTGAAGCCGCTGTCAAACTTATTAGGTAACATTTTGATCCGAGCTTGAGATAAAAAATTTATCAATTTCAACTAAGTTTGAGCTTCAACTTATTTACACCCCAATCATATTCCATTTTCAGGCTTTACAAACATAAAATTCAAGTCATTATCGAAATCATAAACTAAAACATTTGAAATGTAATCCAATACTACATATCAAAAGCAGAAGATCTATCAATACCCAAACTGTAATCCATCATACCTCCTCTTTTTTCCCCCTGATAAAGCAGAAATTCTTAAGATCTACAAGTAATTAAAAATTGTAACGGAAGTAATCTTAATATTGCCATGCCCAACGTTTAATGAATTTCTTCTACGATCAACAGCTAAAACAAACCTTGAAACAGGGATCTAACTCAAAATAAAGCTTGAAAAGCAGGCTAGGGGACGCAAGACCCAACTAATAGCATTGAACTAGTAAACAACGTTGGAGAAAAATATGGCGAAGGGAAAAGTTTAGAAAAGGATGGACCTTTTTCTTGGTGACTTGACTTTTAGAAGGTTTTAGGACAGCCATTACGCATTTTCTGTAGAGGCTTTTCATCTTCCTTTAGCAGCAATGAACACTTAGTAGAACGATTGAATGCAATTTGAATGTCCTGTCGGTGCGACGTGCCGCGGTAATGGTAATTGATAAACTCCCTCCTAAAATTTGAAACAAAGTGAAATGGCTTCCACTTGATGTCATTTTAGTTTTTGATGTTTACCATCTTTTTTTTATTTAAAATCTTAGCCTTTTAATTTTTTTGCATTAGAGTACTTAAGGTTAGTCAAAAATTGTAAACCAATCCTTTTAAGGATATCATTAAATTTTCCATTGGAGATTGACACGTGTCACAATCTGATTGGTTAATATAATTAATTTAATTTTAAAAGAATAATAATTTATATTAATTAAGTAAATTATTAAAAATATATAAGAAAATCTAAAAAAATAAAAAAAATTGGGAAAATGAATTAAAAAATTAAAAAAATCAAAAAGTTAAATAAAAAGTAACATAATAATATATTATATGTTATAAGTGTATAATTAAAAAATTCACAAAAGTTTAATAAAATGAAACCTAGAAAAAAAAAAAAAGGAAATTCGATACCCCACGCATTGGCCGGATCAATAACAATTACTTTAGGTAAGTTTTAACATATTGTAAAAAGTGAATTGTTTAAATCAACACAAAGAGTAAGTAACTATCTACAATATTTATAGGTCGAATTGACTTATTTTATAAGTGAGTCATGATCCACCGATTAGTCTTAGTTATTCTAGCCATTCCTTAATCTTGAGGGTGATTGGAACTATATATATATATATATTTTGCTTTTTCTTATATTTTAATCTTTTATTAATTTACTCAAAAAACTAATATATATGTATATACATCCATATCTAATATATATATATATATATACACGTTACATTTAAATTTTTCACAATGTTATCTTCCTTTTACTTTTTTCAAATTATTATTATTTTATTTAATTTTTGTAATTGTATTATATTATTCATTTTATATAATTATGTGAACCAATAAAATTGCATCACATTCCATTGTATAAGGAAAAGTTAACACTGCCAATAAAAGTCCTCATTTGTAGACTTTTATATATGTCAAAGGTTTGAATGCAAGAACAAAAGGACAAGAACTTAAATTAGAAAAAGTGGCAAACATTGAGAACTAAATTTATACTTTACTCAAAAATCATCTATCCAAAAAAAATTCTTTTAATCTTCTTGAAACTAAAAATTAAGGTATTATTATGTACATAATTATGGTTAATCTTAGTAAATTAATTTTTTTTAGTTAGTTTTTAATCATCACATTATTTAATTTAGGTAATGAGACTAACTAATAGGAGTATGAAAAAGGAGAGATTTTTAATTCTTAAGTAATTTATATTTTTAATGTATATTATATGTAAAAAAAAAAAAAAGGTTCATCTAAGAGATGGTCATTAGTGGGAATTCTAGCATCAACCTCTCAACACATGACTAGGAAAGTAATTTTCACCGAAGAAATAAAAAAAAAAATAGAACAACATTTCATGATGATCAATTGTTAGAATCAGATATAACATATTTGAAGTTTGATAATCCTACTATAAGTGAGGGAAGAAGTTCATGAAAAGACCTGGTATTATCAAATATAGGAGATAGTAGAGTCTGTTACTTAGAACCGAAGGAAGTGGATGATGAAGATCTAATGGAAATACAATAAGGTGATCCTTTAAACAATTATACGGTTTTCCAAGAAGTTATTGATGTGGAAAAAGGTGTCAAGACCACCTTATTTATGCTAGAAGAGAAATGAGAACATCATTGAAGACTACCCTAATTATCAAAATTATAGGTTCAAACCCAAGATGCAAATTTGTTCACCAAAGATTTAATCACTTGTGGCAAAGTTTAAGAAGTTTCAAAATTATAAGGATAAGAGGAGGATATTACCTAGTTCTTTATAAAAAAAAAAAAAAGAAAGAAGAAGAAGATATACTATAAGTGATTGGATATAGCCTGTGGTTTGTAAATGGATGCTTTGTAACCTTGAGGAAATAAACTCTAGATTTTAATCCCTCTATGACAAGATTTGAGAAAATTGTGATATAGGTAAGGATTTATGGACTTTTAATGGAATATTATGCAAAAATAGGGGTTGTAAGAATTAGGAAAGCAATAGGTAATGTGCTACGTGCAAATGCTTTCACTGCGGAAGCAGAATACGATCAATTTGCAAGGGTATGCATATAAACTAACTTTGTCACTCCCCTTTTGCACACAATTGTTGTGGAAAATATCAAATATAAAGTATAATAGGAGGGTTTACCTTCATTTTGTACTCATTGTGGATGTGTTTGTCGTTATAAAAATGCTTGTAAGGGTACAAGAACTTGATTGAAAGGAAATGGGAGAGAGAAATAAAAAAAAAATCAGGAAGGGGTTAGTGTTAGGTTTTAGGGATGCAAAATCATAGATTTGTGCAGTGAATTTTTAAATTTTATTAACCTTAAATGTCTTAAAATCCAAATGTATCAATTAAATCAAAAAAGGATTGCGAATTTTTTTACCTTATATGATGTTTTATCGAAATTTTCGGTTAGGCAGATCATTAGGTGTTGCAGATCATGAACACCTTCTACCGATATTTACATACGAATGAACTCGCCAAAATATGATGCAATGTACTAGTACTATTAGGTGAATCTGTATTTACATAAGAATAAACTTACAATCTCTTTTATTTTCTCTCTCTTTTTTTTGGTCTACAAACATTCTTTATGGGTCTAATGTTGATGACAAGATATCAGCATAACTCTAATAGAGAGTCACCTCTATCTATATATAGATGAGTGATAATATCTTCTAGAAGATATAAAGAGATCTTATGAGATATTAAAAATATCTAATAAACTAAGTTATTTTATTATTTATTCTTTTTTGCCAAAAAACAATAAACGTCAGTATTTAGTATTCTTAAACTATTTAAAAATAATAAATATTTCAATAATTTATGCTGGGTTTATTTAAAATAAACTTACAACCCATTTGGTTTGTTCTTTTTGTGCGACCTTATAGGTTTACCAAATGTTGATGGTAGGCTTAAAACTTCTTTTGAATCTATACAACATAAGTGACGTCTAACAAAACATTATGCCTACCCAAATTAAGTGAAAGTTAATGATCTGACTCTACCTATTAAACAAGTAGTTATTTTGTTCCTTTTTTCATACGATATCTAATGATTAAACATAAGAAGTGGATCAAGATACTCTCATATTATTTAATCACTTGTTTCTTGAATCTAGAGTTTGACTAATTTAAACAAATGATATTGATAGCTCTTTATCAATTCATTTGAGCACGGCTATGCATTTTTCTTAGTCTTACTCTTCAAAGGGCCCAAAAGATATCCCTCTTAAATTAATGAGATTAATAAATTCCTTTCTGAACACTCATATTCATCTACATAATTTATTTCATATCCAATCACGATAATCATCCAGTTAGAATGATAAAGAATTGAGTCAAAACATGAAACTTACTATGTAAGAATCAATGGTATCATTAGGTCAAAGTGCTAAAATAACACTGTAATGAGTAGTACTTATCATATTAATCCAGGTAATACTCTTACGGTAAGTCAATCTAATATATTGTACTTTTATATGTATCTATGTGTTGAGTTGATATCTCTTATCCATAATCAATAAAATGTGATTATCATTTAGTACATACTAGTCTTAATTCATTATTAACAAGCAACTAGGGATAATATAGAATAGTGTTTTGATCATCTTATGGTTTTATTATTAAAGTCATGCACTTTAATGACATAAAGAATAACAAATATTCATGGAATCCTTTTATCATGTTGAAAGGCTAATAACAACTTGATAAATAAAATAACTCATATCATAAAGAAAAATAAATACTCAAATGATATTAAATCCATATGGCCTATGACACATCATTAGCAATCTCTCACTTGCACTAGGCATAATCAAACATAAATCTAATGCCTAGTGCTCTATATGACTATCATGCTTAAAATGAAGAAGCGGCTTAATTAGTAAGTTTGCAACATTATCATCTATTGGTACTTTACATATCTTAACATCTCCTCTATCGACAATCTCTCAAATGAGATGGTAACACTTAAGTATGTGTTTGGATGGTTGGTGTGATCAAGGTTCCTTAGCCTATATAATGGCGCCATTGTTATTGCAATATAGGTTTACTGGATCCACGATGCTAGGAATAACTCCTAAGCTACTGATGAACTTCTTGATCTAAATAGCTTCCTTAACTACATCCAATGCTGCTATATAATCAACCTCTATCGTAGAATCAACAACTGTCTCCTGCTTGGAACTCTTCTAGCTTACAGCGCCTCCATTCAAACAAAATAAATAGCCAAATTGCAATTGGAAGTTATCTATATCAAATTGGAAACTAGCATCTATGTAACTATTTATAACAAGATTACCTTCCTATCCTCTATATATCAAGACCACATCCTTAGTTCTTCTCCAATACTTCCGAATGTTCTTAACTGCAATCCTATGACTTTCACCAGGATCAAATTGGTACCTATTAGTAATGCTCAAGGCATAAGCAACATTTAGTTGAGTGCATAACATGGTATACATGATGGAACCAATATCCGAAGCATATGGAATCCTACTCATGCGTTCCCCTTCTTCCATAGAAACAGGACATTGACTCTTACTCAATTTGATTCGATGTGATAATAGCAATAATCTTCTCTTGGAATTCTCCATACCAAACCTTTTAAGTACCTTATCAATGTATGCACTTTGACTTAGGCTAATAAGTCTTATAGATCTATTCCTATAGATCTTGACGCCTAAGATGTAAGTAGCTTCACCTAAGTCCTTTATTGAGAAACAATTTCCTAACCATGTTTTGACATTTTGCAAGGTAAGAATATCATTTCCAATGAGTAATATGTTGTATATATAAAGCATTAATAAGACTATTACACTCTAACTAACCTTCTTGTATATACAAGGTTCATCTTCATTGTTGATGAAATCAAACTTTTTGATTACTTCATCAAAACGAAGATTCCAACTCCGAAATGCTTGCTTTAATCCATAAATGGACCTTTGAAGCTTACATATCTTATGTGAATTCTTTGGATTGATAAAACTTTCAAGTCGTGTCATGTACACATCTTTGATGACGTTTCCATTTAAAAATGCTGTTTTGACATCCATTTGTCATATTTTGTAGTCATAGTACGTAGCTAATGCAAGAAGAGTTCTAACAAACTTAAGCATTACTACAGGTAAAATTTTTTTATCATAGTTTATACCATAAGTTTGTTTGAAACCATTTTGCAACCAATTATGCTTTATAGGTATTCACATTACCATCCATGTCGATTTTTTCTTGATTACCTACTTATACCCAATAGTTTTAATGCCATTAAGTGGATTAGTTAAAGTCTACACTTGATTATCATACATGGATTGCATTTCTGATTTCATGGTTATTAGCCATTTATCAGAGTTAAGGCCCTTTATTGCTTCTTGATAGCATGTGGGCTCATCTTGATCTATGAGCATCACATCGCGATTGTTAGTAATGAAAAATCCATATCTCTTAGGCTCATGATGAATCCTACCAGACCTGCGTGAGCCTTAAGTTAGTGGTTCGAGGTCAACAACTACTTTTAAGTCTAATTGAACATCCATCTTTGATTCTATGCTAATTTGTGGTTCTCAAATTTCTTCTAGTTGAATTCTACTCCTACTGGTTCTTTTGGAAACAAATTCTTTTTCCAAGAAGTGACCATTACAAGCAACAAACACTTTGTTCTCTAATGGTTTGTAGAAGTAATATCCTTTTGTTTCTTTAGAATACCACATAAAGAAGCACTTATCAAGTTTGGGTGCTAGTTTGTCAGGCATTTGAAGTTTCACATAAATGTCATAGCCCTATATCTTTAGAAAAGAAAAATTGGGAGGTTTTCCATTCCACAACTTGTATGGTGTCTTTTGAACTGCTTTTGATGGAACTTTGTTTAATATGAACGTAGTAGTTTCTAGAGCATGTCCCTAGAAGGATATTGGAAGATCTGTTTGACTTGTCGTTGGTCAAACCATATCCAATAAAGTTTTATTTCTCTTTTCAGAAACACCATTCCATTATAGTGTTCTTGGAGGAGTTGATTATGAGATTATCCTACAATCCCTAAGATGGTTAGAAAATTCTTGGCTCAAATATTCACCACCTCAATCTTATTGAACTATCTTAGTATTTTTATCAAGTCGGTTCTGTACTTTAATCTTAAATGTTTTGGATATTTTAAATGATTCAAATTTATGTCTCATTAAGTATACATATCCATACCTACTAAAATCATCAATGAATGTGATGAAGTATAAATAATCTCCTTTAGCAGGTGAACTTAATGGTCTATATACATTGGTATGTATTAAGGCCAATAAATCAGTAGCTCTTTCCCTTTGTCTTGTGAAAGGACCCTTCGTCATCTTAACCATTAAACAAGATTTGCATGGTTCACAGGATTCAAAATTAAATGAATTTAAGAGCGTGTCTTGATAAAGCTTTGATATGCACTTCTCATTTATATGGCCTATGCGACAATGCCAAAAGTAGGTTAGATTCAAATCATTAGATTTGAACCTTTTGGTATTAATGTTATAGATGAACTTATGATTAGGTTTATCAATGTTTAGAATATAGAGATCATTCAATAAATGAGCAAGGTCATAATAAATGTCTCCATGATAGATAAAGATAGTATTATTCTCAATAATAAACCTAAAACCATCCTTGTCTAAACAAGAAACTGAAATGATATTGCTGCTTATAGTAGGCATATAGTAACAATTACTTAAAACTAAAACAAGTCCACTATGTAAAGCTAAATCAAAAGTTCCTATAGCTAATGCAACAACCTTTATTCGATTTACAACGCGTAGGTCCACTTTACCTTGAACCAATTTTCTACTTTCCTTAAGACCCTGCATACTTGCACAAATGTGAGATCCACATCTGGTATCTAATACCCATGATGCAGAGGTAGATAAATTGACTTATATAACATAAATACCTGAGATAGTAATCATATTACTCTTCCTCTTCTTTAGATCCTCCAAATATAGTTTGCAATTTCTCTTCCAATGACCTAGTTCATTATAAAAATAGTAAACTCCTTCCTTAGGTAGTTTAGCCTTGGACTAGGGCTTGAGCCTCATAGTTTTAGTCTCACCTTTTGCTTTGCCTTTACCTTTGTCATTGCCCTTCCTCTTTTTTCCCTTTCACTTTTGAACCATCAAAACATCACCAGTTGTCTTAATGTTTTGTTCAACATTCTTGAGCATCTCATGTAGCTCCACTATAAACCTATCCATTTCATGTATATTGTAGTTCATAACAAATTGATCATACCTAGGAGGTAAAGAGGCAAAGTTCGTATCCATAGCCAACTCCTTGCTAATTGGAGCACTAAGTTTCTTAAACATATTAATGTAACTCTTCATCTTAAGCACACATACACTCATAGAGCTACCTGGAGCCATTTTGCAAGAATTTAATACCTTAATGATTGCAAACCTCTCCTATCTTACTTGCTCTTAGAACATTTCCCTAAGGTGTACAATCATATTGTATGCCTCTATGTCCTCCAGTTGCTTCTGAAGCTCGAGATCCATGGTAGCAAACATGAGGCAAGTTACATCCATAAAGCTGTCTTCATGCTTATTGTAAGGATTTCTTTCAACTTTCGAAGCATCAGTAGTAGGTTCATTAGGAATTGGATTGTCCATTACGTACAACTTCCTTTCTTGCTTAAGAACAATTCTTAACTTTTGATACTAGTTAAGGAAGTTTGTGCCATTCAGTTTTTCCTTTTCAAGAACTACCATGATTTACATGTAGAGGTATACAAAATTAATTTCTTTATTTGAGCCATTTTAGATTCTGCTACTATTTTGATCAAATTAATGACCTTCTAATATTAATTCGGAAACTTTCAACATTTGATTTTTCTTAGTGGGTAAAAATTCGTATTTCACTAAATTTTGAGTCAGCTATGGCATGACGCTCAAAGTTTAGTTACTTAGGTAGGAAACCCCTTTCCAATTACATCATATGTAACTCTTTTTATGGGATTGACATCACATGTTCTAGCCTACTAATCCCATTTAATGCCATAGGCGCATAACCATTTTGATAACCTATTTAAGTTTAACCATTATGACATTTGGATAGTATTCAAAATTAGTTGTAAGTTTGTTATCTTAATACTATAGTTTATCGTCAACCTGATTGTTTCTTTTCGCTATACTTATATTGCTAAAGTGTAGTTTTGTTCGATAAGTATCCATCTATTGTTTTGGGATCCATCGCTATTCTTTCCTTTCTATTGTCTAACTTTGTATGATTGTGTAGTATTTGATTAATAGTTATCCCTTCTTAAGTATATTTTTATACTACAAGTTTCTTATTTATTAAGCTTTTATGAGGAATATTTAAGTTATTCATTATACTTATTAAATCTTCTCATGCTACATTAAACATACTTAAATTCTTTTACTCTTTTCATATTGTATGATATATTTCGAATCATTTGATGAAAAAATCTTCTTATACTATCCCTTATATTTGATAGTATTTGATAGCCTTAACTTTATAGGTCATAAGGTTTCCTACTCCAATTACTATATTAATATCTTAGCAATACCTATTAATTTGTTATTTATATTATCTCTCATCTTATATCTTAGCATATAAATTCTACGTATTTAATGTTCTACCTTCTATTATAATTCTGCCACAACTTCGACCTTAATCAAATCTCGGGTTTTCCCTAGGGTCATTCATTTCCAGATTAAATGCTTTTACAATTACTACAAATTCGTTTCATTCATGTCTTAATTACGTGATTCTTTTATTCAATGATTATTGTATTGTTGTTCTAGGCATCAACTTTATATTTTGTGTCACTAGCATAAATGTCAACAATATTGGGTTTAGCAAATTTGACTATTCTCTATCTCAAATTCAAATGAAATAATGGATGACTTGAATGAGCTAAACTTGACATGACTTGACAAAAATTGGTGACTTTTGACCAAATGAACTTATGAAACATTTCTGATTGATATGACTTGGATTTGTTTAAACATAAAACAAAGATAGAGGACTCAATCAAAGGACTTGAGGACCATCAATTTAGCAATCCTTTCATGTTTACTCAGATGTGTCGATGTACATATGAGAAATATTACCTTATAATATTTTAATTATAACTCATGCTACAATTATTGTTTTTTCCCCCTTGTAATATAGTTGATTAGAAATATAGATTTGGAGTTTCTTTTCTTTTCTCGTTAGATTTTCACGGTAAAGAATGAGGTTAATCAAATGGTTACTTGGTAAACTTTTCATTGCTATAATTTAATATAATTACTGCATGCATTTATTCTTTACTACTCATTTTGAACAATTATAGAGATTTAGTTAATCCAGCTATATGTTTAATACCTTAGGTTAGGATTTATATTTTATTCAAGAGTCTTTACTTTTTGACATCTTAATCACAACATACTATGATCAATCTAAGATCGTCATTAACTGAATTGCCGATTTCTCCCTAGATTTATTCTTCAAAATTTGTTACTATTGATATTTTTCTCGCTTAGTGTAACTATATCATAAAATTTTAAGGGTTTACCTTAAGTATATATTACGGTATATTTTATTGGACCGATGGTGTGATTGAAGTATTAGGTAAGTCAAGGTTGGATCTTCTCCCAGTTTAATCCTTCAAACTAGGGGGTGGTTACCTATAATTTTGGTCTAGATTATTTTCTATACAGACTTATGCATTCTTGTTATCTTAACACTAAGTTAAATTTTAGACTTATTACTCAATTTGATATTATCCTACTCATGTGATATATCAAAAGAGTAGTAAGCTATTATCTTATGAGCATTATATCATCATCTTTTCAAAAACTAATATCATATCCTTACATATTTGATATGAAATGTATATCGTCTACCATTTACCACACTATTCCACTATTTACTCATGTTAGGTTCATATTAGTTATACTTTTTAAATAAGTTAAGAGGAATAAATTTAACATTTATATAACTACTCATCTATATTACATACTGCTAAGTAATTGTATTACAGTGAGATATAGATTTGATCGTTTTCACGTTTAGTGTCATGCTTAGTTCTTAGATATACCAAATATAATTCTAACATTGTTCTACTAAACTAACAATCCTATTCAAATTGCTACCCTATGCTCAAGGCCAAAATGTACTATAGAATATTAAAATATCTTTGGAATTAGAAATATCATCACAGGTCAAATTAGTTATTAGTATTAAATTTATCACGTTGAACAATCCATTATATACTACTAGGTTTCTAATATAAAATCACCCTTTTTCACAACATTGACTATACAATTACCATAATCAACATAAATTGTTATTTTAATCCAATTAAATTACCTTTTATAACTCTCAACTTTATTTCATTTATTTTTAAACCCTAATTTACATCTAGTAATATATTTTTGTTAATTGCTGGAATATTTACAATTTCATATGCCTTCCTCTCAATACCTACAAAATTATTATTCTAAATAAACCTTCCCTTTCAATTCACCTCCTAACTTTCCAAATCAAGTTCTACCTCTCTTTGTAATTCAACTTCACACCTTATAATATTACTAAATTTCGGACTTCATGCCTACATTCTAATATTTTTTACCATAACAAATTAATACCTACTCCAAATATACATTCCCAACTCAAGCTAATATAGTCAAGTCATAATCTTTTCCTATTGAATTACGTATTCTTCTAACCATACCAATTTGAATGTTATTCTTAACCATTTTCATTTTAATCCTATATGTTTAGCAATGATCCATACTCTACACTACTTATATACCCATAGTATTAATCAATTTACTTCATATATGATAACACTATTTTACAGGTGTAAGCATCTTAATGTATTTGACGCACATACATAATAAATAATCAATGTAAGAAGTTAGTATGTTAACATACTTTTCATTTAAAAGGTTGACATACGCATATAAATATATAGTATGTAATTATTTACCATCATGGATTTTAACTCAACACTCCTTGTTCATAAATATATCTTTTAGCAACAATTCCTAGACCTATATAGTTTATAAATATTTTGAATATAAGCCCAATACTTATATGGTAGAATTACATCATAACATTTGATAACGTACACATGGATTAGCCTCTTTCTAAATCTTAAATTTTAGCTCATATAAAGAAATATACACAGTTTCTATAAAATTTCCAAAAGAAATTAGGTTGAAGTATGGATTTCCTTGGAGCTTGTCTTTTCTTGATATGTTATTTATATTTTGAAAAGGATGTTACGTTTAAATGATTTTGTTATGGGTCAATTACTTATCTTAAAATTTGTAAATTGATGCTTCCCCTTTCATATTAGTCTTAATAATGGATTATATCTAATTTATAGAGGATCCTAAGTTAGGCACTTAATTATATGACTTCAAATATAAGCAAAACCCAAACAACATATCATTACCTATAGAAAATATACTATTATCTTAGTATCTTTTGTAGTAAACACCATCAATGCACCATATACTTTTATTTCCACTGCAACTCGTTATTGAGAATCATCGTTTAAAGTTTACTATGATTTTTCTACAATTATTAAATTCCGCCTATTTATCTCATAACCATCTACTTTTCTTTTTAGATAAAACTCTCTAGCACTTCTAAGTTAGATCATACCTCCGGAATTATCTAAAACTCACTCCTTACCTCAATTTCTAACTTACGTTCTATATTGCTAGTTATTCATGTTTTCATCCATTCAACCTTCTAACTCACATTTTGGGTCACATTCTGACTTTCATTCTAACCTACCTAAGAGGCTCCTTAAGTCATCAAATCACCCAATTTCATTATCAACTCCGTTATTTACATACTTTACCAACTTAGTTTTAGCATCTTAACACTCATTCATAATCAAAATACTCAACAAATCTCACATCTTCAACACATTTACTCTATATTAAACTAGATTTACCTAAAAATCCAACTTCATAGATAAGAAGTAAATCTTTAAGAAATTAATTTAGGAGACATTTTTTATGATGCATATGATATATGTATGTATACTTAATTTACACTTATCAATTCAATATATCTAAACTTTCCGTCCTTTTCGATATTACTTGACTAATCTACTTCTAACAACAACCTTAGAAATCATAGTTCATATCTTATAAAGGATTCAATTCTTGTTTTAATTAGATTCTACTTAAACTATTATAAATTCCTTGTTACTACTTTATAAATTTACAAGTTATCATTTTTTTATAATTCAAACGTAATAGTAGTATATCTTGTCTTTTCTTTGGTATATATGTATATAATATATATATATATATAGTAAATATACCCTATAGTCTAAATCTTTTACGTCCTATTCAAGTCTTACTCTTAATGTTTCCTTATGATGTTTAGTGAATTTTATTTGTGACGATTCCAAATAAATTCTTAAGAATCACACTTTAAGTGAGTTTTTAAGAATAATACTCTGATACCACCTAGAACTATCACACTCCAAACTAGAGAGTCATAATGCCTTGTCGTGTAAACAAACCTATGCTAAAAGCTAGCCTCCTTAACTATTAACGTAGGTATAGCCTACAAAAGATGTTTACCACTCCTTTACTTAGAAGCATCATCTTCAGTACTTAGTAATAACTAACTTATGGTATAATTTTTCAAAATAACTACTGAAAATAGTTTTATAACTTAAATATATGAGGAAACATCAAGTTTTATAAATAGTATAAAAAATGAAATCTTGAATTTAATAAAAATCTTAAGAACTACATTGTTAGGAAAATATCAAGTTTCTACTAAAATTTTATTAAAAACTACAGGCTTGCAATATGGAATAAATCTCATTAATTGAAAACTAGGGGTCCATCGATGAGACCTTATTAATTTTCCTAAATATTAGTATAGTTAATAAACCGAGTAGAAATCTAATCAAGTAATCTTGAATCTTACTATCCAACCTCGTTTGTAGTCTCCTAGAACTTGGAATAGGATTGGTAAATGTTAGGACTCTAAAGGGGGTCTAGTAGGATTGCCTGAAAAATTTCTATATCACGTATGCACCTATGATATGGAAACCGTTTTACAAGTCAAAGATTGTAAGACTCTAAATGATAAATCACTAAGATTACTGATTTTTAAGTAATTAATTTATTATAACATATAAATATAAATAACTATGGATTTCTGATATCCTACAGTTCCTCAAAATTGTAGAGAATCGGTATTCTCTTCTAAATGATAAGATCAAGTACTATAGACTTAAAATCTAAACTTAATAAGGTTGAAAAATCTAAGTACATAAGTGGTATTTACATTTAAAGTTTCACATGAACTAAATAACTTCTCTATAATTCCAACCTCTAAAATTTCTCAATACTTGCACTCAACACTCAGCTCTTAACTCATATCTGATTATCTATCATCCTGTAAAAGAAAAACTATCGAGGAGTAAGCTATAAGAGCTTAGTGAGTTATTCCTTATACTATACTAACAAGTAAGTTATCAAACAAATTATTACAATCATATGAATGCATGCACATGCAGTATGCCAAACAATATATGCAATTGATCGGTACTGTATATAATGTCGGATTTTAACGCCTTTCGAGCTAAGGGTTGGAGATACATTGGTACCAATCACAACCGGGCTCTAGTACCTAGGTTTTTAACCATAACTTTGAATTTTGTATTTCACAAAATACATTTCCATTTCTGGAAATCCAGTAGTACACAAAATCCCAAGCCTAGCGGCAAGGTAACCCCCGCAATCCATACTTACAACCTATAGCGGAGGTCTCTAACTTAACCCTCAGCCATACGGTTGGTGTCTCCATTGCCTAATAATCCCGTACATTCGGGTAAGGTCATGCTGTACGAGTGTACCATACAAAAACACTTTAATATATATAAACAACCCTTACAAGGCCTTTCTTTACCTCCATGTGAAGTGACGGTCGGAATAAGTAATGTAATGCATGGAAAATGCATGACCCTTTTATTTAAGATAAGCTAAATATAATTAAGTCAAATTATGAGGCAATCGATCTATATCAGCAAATCATCCAAATCATGTAGTAATCAATCATACAATTAAATCATCAATTATCGTATTTAACAATATTTCTCACAGTAATCAGTTA
This sequence comes from Lumnitzera racemosa, assembly GCA_024138005.1. Lineage (NCBI taxonomy): Eukaryota > Viridiplantae > Streptophyta > Magnoliopsida > Myrtales > Combretaceae > Lumnitzera > Lumnitzera racemosa. The sequence goes on from JAMXBC010000006.1 coordinate 69,643,944, forward strand.
ATATCAAGCACATGCATATCTCGAAACCCCATGTATCAAATTATTACTATTTAATTTAAGTGCACTAACTCCAAACACAAAATTAAGTATAGAGTCATCGAGAGTACTCACTTAACTATGATGACTTTCGCTCTAGTTGTAATAATCGATCAGAAGATCCTCACCTTTATCAGGATCACTTGATCATTATGAGATAACAGGGATAATAAGTAATTGAATTAACTAATGGTTGTAGATATCTATCTGTCTAATTTTACTTAGATTACTATCAGTTTTTATTCGATTAAACCTAATTGCTAATCGCATGTAACTTTTTCATTCTATCTCCGATATTTACAAACTTATAATCGTTTTCCATCGTTTTTGGACGTACGTTCACATGGTGATGTCTATTTTGGATGTTAAGACCCGTGTTTTATGATATAGACTAAATTTATTGGAATTTTAACTATTGAAACTTAAATATTCTTATTGCCTAGTTTTATATCTTATTTTAGTACTTAACGGTTTAATTAGCCATTAGATTCTTATACTTAGATAATTTTACATAGGTATTATTAATTTATATGGCTGATTAAGTTTAATTCAATTTAGGATATGTATTAGGGGCTTAATGGTGTTTCGGCCTATATGTATATGTATGTTTATATATAGTATTTTCTTATGTCATCTTATATTTTATTATTTTATAGGCTTATGTCATCGTTTGATTATGTAATTGCTTAAGTCATTAATCGCTTATGTCATGCTTACATCATTCATTACATATGTATACTTATTCTTATGTATTCATATACTTTACACATATGTTTTATATATATATATATATATATACTTATACTTCTAATATACTAGTATGTATACTTGTACACTCATATGTATACTAATACATATACCTATAAATACATACGGTGACATACATATTTTCGTATGCCTAGAGTACTGTCTTAAGAAAGCTTCATAAATTTCATATTTTTTCACTTTTGGGCTTATTTAGCAATATATATGTATGTATAGTTAGTATATACCTCATTTTAGGTTATGTACATAGTGGGTATTTATATACAAGGGTCTTCATACATGTATTTATCAAGTGTATTCCTATGTTCACATGTTTAACTGTATATATATACATGTGTTCTTCTTCTAATTATCTAAGGATTCCTACACTTCTAAGCATAAATATGGAATTTCTTACCTTTAACAATATATATGTACATATTACACAAAAGTTCCTACACTAACCTAATTTAGATAACTAACTCATTAATTAAGACCGTTTTTCTACTTTGGGATATGAAAAGGAAAGCAAGTATATGTGTCTTATTGGTTTATGGTAGTAAGTGAAGTTGTGTAGTTAAAGTTATGAAGAGGTTGAAGATGGAAAGGGCAAGGGGAGTTCACGGTTTTGTGGGAGGGGAAAAGGAGTTGTTTTTATCTTAATTTGTGTTTTATAAGTGAGAAAAGTGAAGTTTAGAAGAGGGAGAAGAGTGGATGGCAACAAGGAAGCAAAATGGGATAAGATTACAAGTGTAAATGTATAGAAAGTTAAAGAAAATGCAAGAAAATTGTAGATGACAATGACATTTTGTTGACTTTTCAATATGTTAACTTAGTCAACTCTTTATAATTACATGTAATCTAAGTGCACATAATGAAGTAATTAGGAAAAATTAGGAAGAAAATTAAGGAAATGAAAGGAAATATGGGGTTTATTGAAATGATTAGTAAAAATAGGTAATGAGATCTTCCTTTAGGTATTTATATCCTATTATATCATTTGGTAGGCCGCTTAATGTAATTATCATAAAAAGTATCATTTAAGGTATTAATAGCTACTATATGCAATATAAGCATCAATTAAACACTTAACTCCTTATAATACTAATATAGTTATATAATTAAAAGATAAATATGATCTATAATGCAATATATTAGTTTTTAGTAAATTAAATTCGTATTATATACATTTATGAATAATTGAAAGTTATCTTGATCTTTTGCTAATGATTTAGCATGATTTAATATGTTACTAAGAATATATTAGCAATTAGGATTTTAAGGTAAAGTATAGTGAATTAGTACTTTTATATCTTCAAAGTTATAGGTTTAGGGTTTTATCACTTTTGGGTACAATCTTTAGTGTTTGTATACATTTAAGGTTTAAAAATTTTATATATGATTGAATATTTGATTGTTATCTTAAAGTTTTCATCTTAACTAGTTTTGTCAACTCGTAGAGTCTTTAAGCACACTAGGGTCTACTTTGGGTATTAGGTTAAAAATTTTAGGAGTTTACAGTAAATCTACTAGGAAAACCTGCAAAATAGCTATAGGGGAATGAGTGACATTTTGCTCGAAAAATGAGACAAAGACAATAGCACATATCTAACACAAAGCAACCAAGGCTTTCAAGTAAGTTTAATTAGATGCAATACATGTTTAAGCAAATGTCATCACATAACGTTGACTGATCGTCATGAGATCAAAGAAGCCCACTCTAATTCAGGTTTTGAGGAGTTTAACGCTACGCATTTGCGAATTTGTTCACTAAACTAGGGTTTATGCAGTGGAGAACACTCTCTACTCAATACTACATTCGAACTACGGACCCTAATATCATTGCAACTGCCTCTCCTGTTTGTAAGTTCGATTCAGGGTAGGGAGAAGACAATTCTACTATTCTCAACGAAGGGTCCAAGTTTGGCCCATACCTCTTAGTTGTTTTCCCCTAGTGGGTTGCAACGCAGGTCCAGTTAGTAGTTAAACTAAGTTTGTGTTAGATTACTTTTAGAGTGATCAAGTAAGTTTAAATAGTTCAAAGTATGTAATATCATAAAGCAATCAATACATCAATCCAACACTCAAATAGCACAATAGTATTCAAGCATATATGCTACATGCACATAAGCAACTAACTTACAACCATAAACAAGACATATACTAAGGCCTCTAAGTATTCTTAAACAATACTTCAAAGTACGATGAAACACTGATCCCACTTACTTGGATATTGATGCTCATTCTCCTTGTGTTTCGCTCTCGTCTTCCTTTGTTATCCCTAAAATTTAATGTAACCTCTTTAGTTTCCTACCCCTACATAACATATGAGTTTTAAATACATTCCTCAATTGTGTTAGGTAAGTTTTCTAAGGTGTTTATTTGATGTTAGTTAAGTAAGATACATTTTGACTAGGATTTGGACTTGGTATAAATTGCTACCCAATAGTTTTTTTATCCAGGTTTTGACTTTAGTAAATTCTTAGAAAGTATAATCATGTGACTTTATGATCTATTTTCTAACTCCTAATGATTCAATATTTTGTATCAACCGTCTTCAAATTCTAGTTGCTCTTATATTTTACATCTTCCATCGAATTACTTTCTGACTGAGGTTCTACTTAGGTGACTTAGGTTTTGACCTAGTTTTGTGGTATGGGCTATTGTCCAAGTGGCTTTTGACTCATGTTCTAACTTTGATAGAGGTATGAAATTCATATACAAATTATTAGCTAATCTACTATTGAACTCTTAGTATGGTCAAGGATATCAAACACTAAACAACATTTTGACCTAGCTTTTGATGAAGTTTCTAACCCTCAATTCAAAGTAAGATTCTTATTTAGGAAGTTCCTGACTTATAATTTGTCTCAATAAATAGGGTAGAGTCCAAATATAAGCTACTTTTCAATACAGATTTCATTTTCCTAGTATATTCAATATATTCACATTAGATCACATTATAACTTACTTTCTAACACAGTTTTTGCTACTACTATTACATCTAACCACTTCTTATAAAAGTCAATTTACCCTAAGTTCCAAAGTTTTAATAATCCTATCAAATGCAGAAAATAGTAATTTAGTGCTACTATCATATATACTCTTTTCTCTTATGTCTTCACTTAATACAACTCAATAGAACTTTCACAATTGAACTCCTAAACCACCAAATACCCACCTAGAATTGAAAATCAACATCTTAAGGCTTTTATTCACTCACTTATAGTTACTGCATGTTGGTCAATATAGATTAAAGCATGATTTTACAAAAACCTAACTTAGCTCTTTTAGAAAAACCCACTTGCAACGCACTATTTTGTGAAAAACAATTTTTCCCTAAAATTTGACTACCAAACTTTGAAAATCTAACCACATAGCATCAAAGTTCAACATCTTACAAGAATAACGACAAAATTTCAAGTCGAAATTACATGAATTGATCTTTCAAAAGCCTAACCAAAAATTGTTGCACGGGATTTTTTCTTAAGGACCCCATATCTACATTCAAAATTTTGAAAGTTTGATTAAATATTTGAACTCCTCATGCAAAAATACATATGGAAACCAAAGTTCGTAACTTTTTGTGATCATTTGCTATTTTTTCCTAATTTTTGAGAAAATCGGAGATAATTCGCAACTCACTGGAATCCAACGCTTTGACCTCCATTGGAAGAGGAAGGTATGTCGGCTAAGTTAAGCACCACCTCCTTGTTCAAGCCATCACTTGGTTTCGCTTCTAGTTGACCAATTTCCTTAGGTATTTGAAAAACCCTAAATTTCCCCATTAACTTTCTTAAGTTTAGTTTTTTGCACTCTTTCTCTATATTTTCCACTTCCAAATTTTTCCTAGACCAGGAAATGACCAAACTTTGTTCCAAACAGCTATTGATGATTTTTATACTTCATTTGAGTAACTTTTGGATTTACTAGCTCCATGCACTCTAATTTCTTTGCTATGCATTCTTCTAGAATTCTATATGTCTTCGGAAATATTTTATTAGTTTTCTTATATTTTTCTTTATTTATTTAGTGATATTTATGCATTTTTAGGTCTTTATAATAATTATGCGTATATATATTTATATAATAATTATACCTGATATGTATATATGTCTTTTATATATTATTTAATGTCTAATATTAATTATATTACTCTTATAATATATCTCTAAGCATTCATTAATTTTCTAAACCTAATTTGCACGTAACCGATAATATAATAAGGATATAGTATATTTTTACTATTTTAATTATATTTTTAATATTTTATTATATTTTCAAATTCTAAGCCTATAAAAATTCCTCAACTAATATCATGAAGTCTACTGTAAGTTTTTAACTTAATTAAGTTACTTTTTTTAATGGCCTAAATCGAGTACTGAGCTTAGTCGCACCGGTATGGGTCTCTTATATAGTTTAAAACATACGATGGTTCCAAGGACCTAAAGAATCATCTTGAGTACTATCGCACCCTTATTAAATTGTATAACTTAAATGATGCTATAGCTTGCCAAGCATTTCCTTATACTTTAAGGAATGTCACGAGTACCTAGTTCAAACATTTGAAGTCGAACACTATTACATGCTTCAAGGATTTGGCAAAGGTATTCTTGTAACACTTCCTTGCAAGCAAACTCCTAGTTAAGGATTCATTTATCCTTAACACTATTAAATTGAGATCTAATGAATCTATCACAGAGTATTTGGCTCGATTTATTGTCGAGATGGTTTAGATCCCAGAGTTAGACATAAACATTACCTTGAACGTAGTGATTGATGGAGTTAAGGTGCATGGAGATTTCTTCAAATCTTTGGCTAAAAATAAGCTGAAGACATTTGTAGAATTCAAGACCAAAGTTACTACTTACATTCGGTAAGAGGATAATATTAAAGCTCAGTGTTAGACTAATCAGAGTAAAGGTGATTGAAAGAATGATAAGGGAAAGAAAAGTTTGAAGGATTAACTTGGTGGATGTGATGATCAATTTTCGGAGGGAGGTAACAGTAAAAGGAAGAGGCCGTACATTCTGAACTATTCTTGTTCACACCCCTCTCAACCATCTAATATCAGACATATTGATGGAAGTATGGAACCAGAGGGTATTGCAATGGCCTAAGCGTATGAGAGGATATCCATTGGGTGGGAATTTGTACAAGTATTGCGATTTTCATTGCGATAGAGGCCATAACACAGGCAAATGTATTTAGCTTAAGAATGCAATTGAGGATGCAATCTAGTGAGGATATTTGAGCAAGGTTTTAGCTTGCAACATCGAAAATATTGAGTGGCCGACCTAGTGGCGAAGGGATGAACAAGATAATGATGATCGGCCTCCTTAGGCCAGAAGGGAGGTAAGTAAAGGAGGTAATAACAATAGGGCTCTGAATGGTGTTATCAACACCATTGACAAGGAATCTTCCACTTTAGGCTGGTCTTTTTCTTTAAGATCAATTAACGCCGTCTAATATGTCTATAATGTGTAAGGTAAGAAGGTCAAGGTCAACAATTTTGCCCCTCTCACAGAGAAGGATTTTCAAGGCATACAAAGGCTTTATGATGATGCACCAATGATTAGTGTAAGAATTGCCAACTTCGAGGTTAAGAAGATCTTAGTTGATACTAGAAGTTTGGTACACATTATCTTTTAACATGCCTTTGACCAAATGAAGCTGAAGATTAAGGTATAGCTACGATCTTATAACTATAATTTGTATGCTTTTAACAACCAACCTGTACAAGTGACTAGAGTAATTCCCCTTTCTATCTAGATTGGGGATGATGATAATGTGGTAGAGGACAGAGTGGAATTCCTTAGATGCTGGTCTGTTGACAATATGATTATGGGTCGTTGGCATGGTTCCATCAACAACACATCTTAAGTGTAGTTTTTTAAATTTTCTATTTTTTTTTTGTATTTTTTCTCAAAATTTCCTACTCCTACCAAAGTTAGGGTGGGCAAGGGAGATTAGCAGTTAGCCAAATCACTACATTTAAGAGCTCTTAGGCGTAAGGAAGTTTTCCATATAAAGGATGATCCAAAGAGGGAATCTAGCAACATAGAGAATGCTGACGAAGAAGTAGGGGAAATTCAACTTGAGGACAATTCCTATAAAACAACTAAGATAGGGAGGCCACTATTGGCAAAAATTTGAGGGGACCTAATTAAGTTCCTTTAGGACAATGTTGATGTCTTCGCATGGAATCCTTCAAATATTCCTTGCTAGGTATTATGAGAAAAGTCATGATGTATAAGTTGCAAACAGATCTTAAAACAAAGGTTATCTAATAGAAGAAAAAGCATTTTGCCCTTAAGTGGTAAGAAACAATTGAAGAGGAGGTTCAAAAGTTACTCAAGGCAAGATTCATAAGGGAAGAGCCTTATCCAACATGGCTGGCCAATTGTGTGTTGGTTAAAAAGTTGAATAGCAAATGGCTCATGTACTTAAAACTTCATTACCCTAAGGATTGTTTCCCCTTGCTGAAGATTTATCGGATGGTTGATTTATCATTAACTTGAATAAGGCTTGCTCCCTTTCATGGATGCATTCTCTGATTATAACTAAATTAGAATTGAAGAGGAAGATGAGATACACACATCATTTATGACAAACTTCAGGACTTATTGTATACAGTCATGCCCTTTAGGCTGAAGAATACCTGCGTGACCTATTAGAGACTTGTAACAAAAATATTTAAGCCTCAAAACCACAACAATGTCAAAGTATATGTCGACAATTTGATTACCACGAGCAAAGAGGAAGATTAGCATCTTGCTAATCTTTATGAGACATTTGACACTTTGAGGAGATACAACATAAAACTTAATCTTTAGAAATGTGTTTTTAGGGCTACCTTGGGCAAATTCTTAAGGTATATGGTGACGTAACGTGACATTGAAGCAAATCTTAGAAAGATTGATGCAATAAGGAATATGAAATCCCTAAGTACAATCAAGGAAGTTCAAGAGTTGACAGGATGGATTACCGCCCGTAACATATTTGTTTCAAAGAGTATAAATATACGTGCAAAGTTTTTTAAGATTTTGAAGAACCCTGATGAGTTCTGATGGACTGACGAATGCAAAGCTACACTCAAAGAATTGAAAGATTTTTTTAGCATCACCATTAGTACTTTCTAAACCTATATCGGAGGAAGATTTGTTCTTATATTTATCAGTTAGAAACGAGCTCTTTTCTCTACCCTTACTCATATAGAGGGAAAAGAGCATAAGTCGATCTATTATGTGAGCCATGTCTTGTAAAGCCTAGAGCAAAGGTACACCAAGATTAAGGAATTTGTTTTAGCTGTAGTAATTTTAGTGAGGAAGTTAAAAGCCATATTTTGAAGCCCATCAAATTATGGTCTTTACTGAACAACCTCTACAGCAGCCCTTGCAACAACCAGATTCCTATGGAAGGATGATGAAGTATACCTTGGAATTGAGTGCTTATGGTGTGCAATACAAACCCAGAACGATATTGAAGGCTCGAGTTTTGGTAGATTTTGTGGTTAAATTCGCTAGAGAAGAGAGGGAAGCAAAGAAGGCCTTATCTTAAAAGGGCCGCATAATGTGAAGATAAAATATGCATTGAAGTTTAGATTCTCAAGTAAGCAATAATGAAGCTGAGTACGAAGCCTTGAATTCCAAGCTAAGGTTGATCAAGGAAGCTAGAGCCAAGAAAATTGAAACTTTTTTGGACTTATAGTTAATTATGAGTCAGGTAAAAGTAGACTATGCTGTGAAAGAAGAGGTGATGAGCAAATACTTGGCTGTTGTAAGAATGCTTATCCAATTGAGAAGATTTCCAAAGCTTGGGATCTTGCTATCAACTAATTGTCAAAATTGGTCAATACGTCACTTCGCGATTTGAATGATAAACTCTTCATTGAATATTTGGCTCACAAGAGTTTTGAAGTGACGGGATAGTATTATGAAGTGCAACCTTGCCTAAAGGAGAGATCGTGGATAGACCCAATCATCAAATATTTGGGGGATTGTATCCTATCTATAAATAAGAAAGAAGTTCGGAAGCTCATATATTAAGCCACAAATTATACTCTGATTGAAAATAGCTTTTATAAACGTGGCTTTGCTCAACCTTGTTTACATTGCTTAGCATTGGGGGATGCTGAGCAAATTCTTTTCAAATTACATGCAAAAGTATGCAACAACCATGTGAAAGCTTAGACTTTATACGTTCGAGTGTTGAGGCTCAGCTATTATTGGCTAACCATGAAAGAAGCTACCAAAAGAGTTGTATGACAATGCCCATTATGCTAAAAGCATGAAGTCTTAAGCCGTATGCCCTCTAATGAGTTACATAGTTTGACCAGCCATTAGCCTTTTGCCCAATGGGGACTAGACATACTTGGGCCTTTTCTTAAGGCCATTACACAATGACAATTTATAATAATTGCAATAGATTATTTTACTAAATGGGTAGAAGCCAAGGCAAGGGAAATAATTATTGAGCAAAGGATTGACGCATTTGTATTCAACTTCATCTTATCAAGGTTTGAATATCCTTTCATAATAATTACCAACAATGGTCTACAATTTGAGAACAATAAGTTCCGATCATTCTATGAGAAACATGGCTTCCGACTAAACTATACTTTAGTAGCTCATCCCCAAACAAATGAATAAGTGGAGGTTGTCAATAAGGCCATCTTATACAGCTTAAAGAGGAAAGTTGATTGTCATGCCCCGAAGCGGCAGAGTCGTAACAGCCCCGCTGTATAAACCATCCTAAGATAGAAGTTAGCCTTACAACCGCTATCTTAAACCTGATCTACACAAGGCGTCTACGACTAACCCGCTTTGAAGTAAACAGTTTGTAATTTAAATAAATCATTTACCTAAGAAAGTGAGGAAATACATATATACACTATAATTTAGTTAGTACAAATATCATTTACAATATTTCTCCGTAATATATTTCCTAGTTATTACATTATTTAGAAATGAAAAATAATTATAAAATAACAACTTAGACCTTAAAAATATGTGTTTATTCTTCAAATGTTTTTCCTCACTCCCCAGGATCCAGCAGTTGCTAGCTTTAGAGTAGTTGTTTGTCGCTTTTTAGCCAGCACCTGCACGACGTCTATAGGGATATGAGCAACTACAGCTTAGTATGTTAGGATGGAGGACTTAAAACTATACCACAAACACAACAAGGTTTTCAATTGACTTATTAGGTGCAATGCATGTGCAAGCAAATGCCATCGCAAGACGTTATCCGGCCTGTCGTGAGATTAGAGAAATTGCACCCGCTCTAATCCCGGTTGAGGAGTTTCCATTAATACAACAGCTCACGACCAAACCCAGGCTTACGCAATGGAGACCTCGCTCCTCCCGCGACTACCTTCAAACCATTGACTTCACCCTCGCCGCGACTTCCTCTCCTGTCACTTAGTTCAACTGAGGATGAAAAAGGGACTAATTGCAATCTTACGCTATCCCTTTCGAAGGGGTCGGTATTTGGCTGGAGAGTCCTAAGATCCCCTAATGGGTTGCCATGTAGGTCCAATTGTGATTATAGGTCATATATTTGATTAGGTCCAGTTTAGGGTGATCAATCATTTCACACAAACCATACAATACAAGACAGGATAACAGACAGGATCATAGCATTACTCATAATCAAGCACATGCACACATCCAACTATCTAACAAGCACAACCAAGCATAATCTTAAGCTTCCAAAATACAGCATTGTATTAATCCCAACTGACCTTGACTCCTCGATTACTCACTCGAGGTCCGACTTGCTCATGCCATCGCCGATCATCCCTATAACACAAACGTGGTTTCAGTTTTCATATAATGATTATAGGTTCATTTTCTCCAATAACGCTTATTGTTATGTTTTATTTAGGGTTTAATATACCTAATTATCTAAGTCTTAAGTTTTTTACAGTTATTCTAGGTTTAGGGTTAGGTTCAGGCTTGGTTTCCGCATCGATTTCTAAATTAGGTTTTAGTTCGATTTCTAAGTAGTATTTTATACTCCAAACCTACAAATTTGTTTCAACCCATAATGTAAAATTAATCATATTACTTCTCGATCTCCTAAATATCATCATTATTCCTAGTCAGTATTTTATTTCACCCGGTACACTTAAATCCTTATTAGTATACCGAATTTACTCCTGATGTGAGAAATTTTTACATTTTTCATATAATTACATAAATTCAAGTTTCCTATCAAATTTATTATATATTTTTATTCTTATCATAATATCAATTTTTATTATAATATTTTCTATTTATCATATTTCTAATAATTATGTATTATGTATTATTACCTATTATGTACATAATACACATCTAATATTTTTATTACTCTAATGACTATCTCCCAACAACAATTATCATTTCAAAATGTCTAAATTCATCATAAATCAGATTTTACACCTAATTACCCTAATTTACAAAATTAACTTAAAATGTACTATTTTTCCATATTACTTATTTACTACATAATTGGCCTAATAATTATATCTAACACCCGAAATGCTACAAGTATCATACTCCATCAGATTTCAACATCCTAAAACACATACTTCTTCACTAAATCAGTAGTTAACCATTTAATTACTTAATTAACCCTAAATTACCTATTTTATGCCTCATTTTAGGGCCTAAAAATTATCTAAAAATTTTGAAAATTAATTTTTGAAAACGGGCTTCATAGATCATCTAAGTAATCGACACAAAAAATTTGGGTTCAAAACTACACTTCTAAGGTAATTTATTTCTAAACCGAAATATGCTCGGTTTTGCATGATTTCTTAAGGATCCTATATCACGAGACATATTTTCATCAAAATAATATTTTTTTTTGAAAACTAAATACAAAAATATTCCATAATAACAAGTTTCATAATTTTCTAAGAATATTTATTATTTTTTCAAAATTATACAAAATCTGGTTGGAAATCGAACTCACCAATTTGGGTAGCTCAAGCCACCGTCGGTGGCCATGAATGTGTCGACCCACCTGGGCGTTGCCACCACCATATGGTGGTGTGGCCGTCCACTCCCAGTTGCCTGTCAGGTCTGGGTTCTCTTTTGTGGCCCTAACTGCACAATTTTCCTTTTTTTTTTCTTTGGTTTTTCTCTCAATTTTCGCCTCTCCCTAATTTTCTCTGATTTCTAACTATCCAAATGAGTTCTTGAGTTTTTCTTGCTATTTATAGGGCTTTAGAGAAATTATTGTGCATTAATTTGATTAGATAATTGCTTTATCTTTTTCCAATTTGACTTTTGTATTGTTCTAATTTAATTGGCTAATTTTTTTTCTTATTTTTTCCCAGCTGCCATGACCTATATCTGGATCATTCCTTATTTTTCTTGATTTTTCCTTAATTAATTATGAATTTTCTTTAATTATTTAGTATGATTTTAGCACATTACGCGTATTTTAAGTAATTACGCATATTTTTACATACATGTAAATTCATATATAGTATAAATAAATATTCCTAAATATTATTTAGGTTATGATTTTTAGTATACATATAATTTATCTCGAGCGATTCGTTAATTATCGGAATGCATTTTCGATAAATAATGAGTTATATACTTAAAATTTGGAATTTTTATATTCTTTTATTTTATTACTTATTTTCTTAAATTTAAACTTACAAGATCATTTTCCTAATATTTCTAGCTTTACTTTATAATTTAGGCTCGATCGGATCTTTCAATTGATCGAAACCTCAAATTGCTAGTTTTGGGACTTACATTAATCAGGTGAAAGGCAAGCGGATTGATGAGCTACATAGTATTTTATGGGGGTACAAGATTACCCACAAGACTTCAACGGGGGAAACACACTTTAGATTGGCTTTTGGATCAGATGCTATCTTACTAATTGAATTGGAGTTTCTTAACCTATGAACACAAAAGTTTGATGTTATGCCAAATCAGGTTGGCCTAATAGCTAATTTGGACACTATAGAAGAGATAAGGGATATTGCAAGAGTAAGGGTACAAGATATGGTAGAAGATATTATAATAAAAAAGTCAAGTACAAGGTACTTCAACGTTGACTTGGTTTGGAGAAAAATGGAGGCAATAGGTACGCGAGACAATCATGGGAAACTTAAGACAAATTAGGAGGACCTAGTAAGGGTCTAAGAAGTCATAGGCAATGGCACCTACTAACTAGAAAAGGCTAGATGGACAATTCATCCCTCATCCTTAGAATGCTGAGAATCTTAAGTTGTATTTTGAGTAGTTGTTCCTTATCATCTGCAATGTCATGGGTGATAGCCTAGTTTCTATTTATGTGAAAATATTTACCTCCCAATATGCTACATGCATCTTTATTCACAATCTTATTGATTCTTGATCTATTTACAATTAACAAATAATATGGTTCAAGCTTATATAGGGAACGAGCTATTAGTTATAAAGTTCTAACCTAAAATGGTTAATGAGCTCAATTGTAAATGGTAAACAAGCTCAACTCTCTCTAAAAAGAGTTTTACCCTAATATGGCTAATGAGCTCGAAATTGCCTTCAATAAGCATTAATTTAGTTCGACTAATGAACTCTAAGATTTGAAATATGATTAAATAACGAACATTATTTAACCACATCTAGGGATCGATTTATGAATAAAATGTGCGTAAAATAAAATGTGTGGAAAATTGTCAAATGATAACAAAAGTTACGATTTCATTACAAAGGCCAAAAAGTCGGCATTCCAACCTAAGAAAACATCAAAGAAATATTCAGAAAAAGTTAGAGTATTTACTAGCAGGAAATTAATTATCAGATAGAGGTTGGGGAGCATTTACTTTGACAGGATCAGCAGGGTTGAGGTCTTGATTGGCTAAACTTTCTTTGATCTTAGAAGAGATAGGATCTTTGCTAGCATCCATTGTCTTGACTAGAGTACGAGCGGGCTCTTTTCGTACATAGGGGGTCTCCTCCATAGCTGGTTCTTTAACAGTCGCAGGGGCTTCAACACTAGCCGGTTAGACGTTGCATTACCCTTGACCTTCCATTCCTTCCTTATTTGTAGTTATTGTTAGTGTCATCATTGTCAACATCGATAAAGTTGAGACAGGAGAGTTCATAGTTAAGGTGAACTTTCAAAACTTCCACCTTAGCCAATGGAACCCATTCCAATAATTTCTTACGAAGCAATTTTTCATATTGCCAGCTTAGAGTAACAATTAGCAGCACCTCCTCTACAAAAGATTTGGCCTTAGTAGCTTGCTCTAGGTTGCCAACACAAGCTTCGAGTTTAGAGCTCTTCATCTTCAAATTCTTTATTTCCATCCTCAATTTATCTTCCTCTTTACTCATTGAGGCAATTATTTATGGAGCTCTAGTATTTTTCCTTTCTCTCCCATAATTGTTCCCTCAACTCTTTAATCTCTTTATGGAGCTCATCATTTTTAGCCTTTAAGCTTACTACCTTGTCAACCACTAATGAATATGCCAATTTTTCGGTTACAAGGTCTCCATACAATTTTTCGACTTCCATTTCAGCCTTAATTCTAGCATTCTCAATCGCAATAGTTTGTATCTTGGAGGAGTTATATGCTTCCTCCACTTTTTTCAATGAAACGTTAAAGTGATAAGCCAATGGGCTATTGACCACATAAATGTATAAAGAAGGTTGGAAGTACCTTTCTCATCTCTTCCTCGGCCTCATCTATGGTCGTCAAAACAAGATTGCTGATCTATAAAGGATAAACAAAAGGTTAATAGCAAAACAAACAATGTAAGTTGAGAAAACTGTAATGATTCAAAACCTTACATCATATAACTTTGCAACAATGTGGCCTTTGTTATTGCCACTAACTCTGTTTATGTCCCTCTTCATGATCTCCTTATCCCTCAACAAGGTGATTCCCTCTAATAAGGTAAAGGACTTTGTCCTATCAACCAAGGCAGAATCAGTCTCTAAGGTAGAGTAACTCTCGTAGGGTACGTAGTAGCAGCTTTCCATAGGTTGGTTGACAAACTTAGAAGATCTAATGTGTAGGGCCTTCTTTCGTAGAGTCACCTTAGTACTCTCATCCATATCCTTGTCCCTCTTGGATGGAGGCTTCTCAACATGCTTTTTCCCTTTTCTTTTCTTTAGGTAAGGCATAGACATTGGCTCTACTAAGCTACTTGATGAGTCTCCATGGTTTGACATACAGAGGAGCACTACAACGTTAATGAATCAGAAAGAAAACAAGAAAGCTAGCAAAAGTTCAAGCAACTACCAACTAGATATGATAGACACACTAATCGATTTTACTCAGCCTATAATTCACCAGATATGACTCACTAGTTTAAATTGAAGAATCACTCACCACTAATCCTTGATGCAAGGGAATAGATAAGAGTTGAAGGGTAATGAGAACGCTAGGGTTACTTAAAAGGGAACTTGTATGAATTTTCATAATGAAGTTGCATGTTTGCATACATTAAGTAGGGGTTTATATACCCATCATACTAGGGTTATTTTACATGTATGAAAAGACAAAATGGTATTCTACAAATAGGATACATAAAATATGCTAAAAAAGATAAAAGAGATAAAGAATATTCTATATGGAAAAGTAAAGAATCCTTTTAGAATGTCGTGCTAGAAGACACGTGCTATATGGTGGTTGATCACTGGTCACTTTGGAATATAGTACAACTCAGATGAAATGAAGGAAAAAAGGAAGTTTGCAGTCAGGTGTTGACCAGATCTGGATCAGGTCAGAGTTTGATTAGTCATTTGCTAAAGAGTAATCAACTTGGGTTAGACGTTAGTGGACGGCTTAAGAGCTCGGCTTGAATAGTCTTTAGAAGCTATCTACTCGGATGTTGTGTCATGGCACAACTGTTGGACAAGTCTAGCGCATGTGATAGCTCAGTAATTAGGTCAATAGTAGTGGGGAACATAGAGGTCAGGTTAAGAATTCCTGTCTTAGATGGGTCTTCAAGATAGTATTCTCTAGGTGAATCCCTTAAGTCTTTTAGCTCAGTTATGTATGATCGATTTGGGGGGTTGATTTTTATCATTTGCTTGGGAGTCTGAAAGATTTGTCCTCAAATCTAAAGTGGTCTCTGGTTCTTCTTCTTCTAGGGCACTTATGGGATCTTCTTCGTCTGGTCAATAGAGAATTAGGTTAAATACATTGAAAGTAGAGGAAACACCATAGTCATTGGGTAACTCGATCTAATAGGCATTGAGGTTGATTTTCTTCAAAATCTTGAATGGACCATCCATTCGTGGAGATAACTTATTCTGTCTTAAGTGTAGAAATCGTTCTCAATTGAGATGAATCCATACTAAGTCTCTTGATCTGAATGAAATGGTTCAATAACCTTAAAACTAATCTCTTGTTGTCTCTAATTGAACTTGGTGATCTTCCAAGTTACATACTGGTGTAGCTCCTACAATTCTTAGGCTTAGTAGATTTTAGATTAACTTTCTTCAACAACTGTGGGCGTGCTGAGCAAATTTATGGGGATAGTGGGATTGAGGTCATAGACGGCCTCGAATGGTGTCTTTCTGGTGGTATCATGGACTGTTCGATTGTATGTAAACTCTACAATTACTTGACACAATTCCTAATCTTTCAAGTTCTTTCCTACGATAGCTCTAAATAGGTTACCTAACACTCTATTTACCACTTCAATCCGGTCATTAGTCTGGAGGTGGTTACTGGAGTTGAATATAAGTTTAGTTCCAAGTCTTTTACAAAGAGTCTTTCAAAAATAGCTCAAGAATTTTGTATCCTGATCTAAAACAATAGTCTTTGACACTCCATGTAATTGAATAACTTGCAAAAACATATCAGCAATGTATAAATCATTGTTAGTTCAATGGCATGTAATGAAGTGTGCCATTTTGCTAAAGCGATCCACTACTACTAAGATCGAATTCGTCCGGAGCAATCCTAGGACAAAGTCCATGCTAAGGTCGGCCCAAGATAGGGTTGATGTTGGCAATGGCTTATACTCTCCATAGGGTTCTCTCTTTCCCTTAGCTCTCTTGCATACCTCACAACTTTTAACCACCTTATGCACATCCTTAGCAAAACTAGGCTAGTAAAAGTTTCCCTTCAATATATTTGCTATTTTAGTCACTTTAAAATGACCAGATAATCCACTACTATGAACCTCTCTTACCAACGACTCACGTGTGGAATAGTTTGGTATATACAGCCTTCGGTCCTTGAATAGATAGCCATCCCCAAGATAATATCTTCTAGCAGCAACTCATTTTCGGCACTACTCAAGAATGGGACTAAAATGAGGGTCAGGAGCATACTGCTTGGTGATATGTGAAAATCCCAGCAACTTTGCCTGCAAAGTGGTCAATAAGGTTTATTGATGTGGCAAAGCATCAGTGACGATGTTGGCACTTCCTTCCTTATGCTGAATCACGTAAGAGAAACCCTCCATAAACTTTAGCCACTTGGCTCGTCTCTTTGATAATTTGTTTTGACTCCTAAGCATGGTCAATATAAATAACACTCTTGTAGCAACAAATAATGTTGCCATACAGTAAGGGCTTAAAAAGAGAGTACAACTCTTTCTCGTACACAAAATAGTTCAAGGTAGTATGACTAAGCTTCTCACTATGGTAGGCAATGGGTCATCATTCTTGCATTAGGACGGCACCAATTCCAATACCAGATGCATCACATTTCAATTCAAGGGCTTATCAAAATCTAGTAGTGATAGAACAAGGGCAGAGGTGAGCTTCTCTTTAATCTCCTTGAAGCTCTGTTCAACTTGGGTGCTCCATGTAAACCCATTATTCTTCTTTGTTAGCTTGGTTAAGGGGGCAACTATGGTACTACAATTTTTAATGAATTGCTTATATAAAAGAAAAAAAAAAAGCTAGGCCATGAAAACTTTGAACTTCAGTGACATTCTTCAGTATTGGCCACTCTAGAATAGCTTAGATCTTTTCCTTATCTTCTTGAATTCCTTCCCCTAACACTACAAACTCAAGAAAAATCACTTCATCATGGAAAAATGTACACTTTTCAAATTCCCATATAATTTCTTAGCTCATAAAATATAAAAAATTGCTCGGAAATGTTGAACATTATTGTTCAGGTTAGCATTGTATACCAATATGTCATAAAAGTACACAATCATACATCTTCTGATCAAAGGGCACATCACATGGTTCATTAATCGCATGAATGTGCTTGGCGCATTGGTAAGACCAAATGGCATAACCAACTATTCGTAGAGACCATGTCTAGTCTTGAAGGCAGTTTTCCACTCATCACTTAGTCTCATGCGAATTTGGTGGTAATCACTTCATAAATGAATCTTTTAAAATATTTTGGCACCACGAAGCTTATCTAACTTGTCATCAAACCTCGGTATTAGGTATCTGTACTTGACAGTGATGCGACTGATTGCCCAATTTTCAATGCACATGCATTATGAACCATCTTTCTTTAGAACTGTAGAGTTGGTACAGTATAAGAGCTCATGCTTTCCTTCACATATCCTCGCTGTACATGGTTATCTACCTGTCTTTTTAGCTTGGTAGCCTACTTAGGGTTCATTCCGTATGTAGGTCAGTTCAATAGGGGGGCACCTGGCTAGAGATCAATATAGTACTCTATGCCTTAGACTAGGGGCAGTCCTTTAGGTAGTTCCTCAGGAAATAAATCGAAAAACTCATCAATCTGCATTTGGATTTCATTTAAGATGTCTTTTAGATCTTTCATCTCCAGTAAGCTTCTAATCAATAGAACCATAGGCTCATCGGCCTTCTCAACAACTTAAAGCTCTCTTTAGCTCATTACTGGGGCCTTTATCTTACTTGCTTGGGTAAGTTGATTATGGTTTCATATACTTAGGTTGGGGTCATGGGTTACAACACAATCTTTTTTCCATCCTTAACAAAAGCATAAGTGTTCTTGTACCCATCATGAGTAACACATTGGTCAAACAACTAAGGTTGACTAAGCAATAGATGTGAAGCCCCTATAGGAATGACATTGTACACTACTTCGTCCCTATACAAACTCCTAACACTAAACGATATAGTTGCCTATTCAGTTATGTACAAAGCACCCTTATCATAAAGCTAGTATAGCTTGTAAGGTTAGGGATGCTTAGAAGTTAGTAGACCTAACCTCTGTACAAAGAATTGTGCAACTACGTTAGTATAACTTTCTCCATCCGCTATGACGGTGCACAATTGTCCTTTAATGGTATACTTAGTATGAAATAATTCTCCCTTTAGTCTTCCTTAGAGTTTAGTAGGGAACTCAGTACTCATCTTAGTACTAGGGTCATCACTTCTCCATGGTCAGTATAGACATAAGTCTCCTCTTCTTAATCAGCTTCAGCTTTTCCAACATCCTTTTCCTTTTTGGGCTCCCTCTTGTCAATACTATCTACTACATCTCCTTAGAGCACCATGATATGTTGGTTTAAATACTCAGCAGTCATGTGTCCAAAACCGAAGCATTTAAAACACTTTACCTCACTGGTCTTTCATCTAGAAATTTGCCTTCTTAGGGTTTGGTTTGGCCTCAGTTTGTTTCGGTTGGCTTGCTTGGCTATCATTAGGTTGATCATTCCTCTTCTCATCTTAATATGGCCTCCTTAGCAATTTGAACAGGTTAGCGCCGAACAAGGGCTCAGGAGAATGTTTCTTTAGGTTAGTTCAGTGCACTTTTTCTTTATTTTTCGACCTTCTATGCTATCTTAATTGCCTCCTTTAAGGTATAGAACCTCTGTGCTTCTACAATGTTGCGAATCTTATATTTAAGTCAAGTAATGAACCTCGATACTATGTGAGCCTCTGGTTCTTCCACGTCAGCTCAGATCATAAGCATCTAGAAATCTCTCACATAATCATTAACAGATCGATCTCTTTGGTGAAGTTCCTGTAACTTTGCAAATGCATCTTGTAAGTAGGTCTCGGGCATAACTCTACCCCTCAACAACCTCTTCATCTCATCCTACGTTCTCATACCTCGTCTTCCATCCTTCAATTTGGTTTCATTTAGATTTTTCCATTACATAATGGCATGCCTAGTAAACTTTAGTATAGCAAGTCGGACCTTGATAACACCGGTATATTCATAACAATCAAACACCTTCTCTTCCTGCTTCAAATATCCATCTGTACCTCTACTTCCACTGAAGGGTAGAATTTGAACCTTAACATCATTAAGTCCTTAAGGAGCTTAGCATCTTTGCTCTTATGCTTGATAGTACTTAACCTGTACTTCTTCCCTTTTGTTAATTTCCACATCTACTTCCTCATTATCCTCTTCTATCTCTTCCAACTCTAGCCTTTGTTTAGCAACTCGGTCTACAACTCTTCCTGCTCTCTAGGGTCTAATTAGGTGGTTAACTAGGCTATGTTGGCCATAGCCTCTCTCTAAAACATTTTTTGGTAGGTTATGCTGTAGCATATGTTGGGATTGTTGCCTATTAACTTATATCGCGATGACTAGACTCTTAACAAGATTAGTGACTCTGTCAAGTTTGTCATCAATTGACTTAGGAGTGTTACCACCATTTTGACCATGACCAGGTTGAGCACTACTACTCTAGTCTCCAATAACACCTTGAATACTTGATTCCAACATGGTATGATACTTTTCGAACAGATTAACAACATAATACATAAGAAAACCTTACTACCTAAAACTTCGACTAACACACTAACAACCTTAATAGCCAACAATCACTTGAACAAGATAGGAATGAACTTACTCTGTTTTTGTAGTAAAAAACGAAGTAAGAACAGAGTAGTAATAGAACCACACTTACCAATACATAAATTTTCACTACATAGCTCACAACTCTAAACTTACTCCACATGAACACATTGAAGCAGCTACAGAAGGAACAAAATAGCTACAAATAACAAACATAAACCAAAACTTCATTGCAACTTTATACGCTCTCTCTCGGAATTGTGCTCTGATACTAGTGAAGTTGATGTTTCTCAAGGGTTGGATACATAAAGGAGCACCACAATGTTAAGTAACTTAAAAAAAAAAAAAAAAACAAGAAAGCTAGGAAAAGTCCAGACAGCTATCAACTGGATATGATACTCTAATTGATCCTATTTGGCCTACAATTTGTCGGATATGACTCATTAGTCCAAACTGAAAGGTCACTCGCTACTACTCTTTACTAAAGAGAATATATAAGAGCTAAAGGGTAATGAGAATGCTAAGGTTGCTTAAAGGGAAACTTATATAAATTTTGATAATGAAGTTGATTATCTACGTACATTAAGTAGGGGTTTTATATACCCATTCCACTAGGGTTACTTTACATGTGTGAAAAGATAAAAAGGTATTTTATAAATATGATACATGAAACATACTAAGAAGGGTAAAAGAGGCAAAGAATATTTTGAACAGAAAAGTAAAAAATCTTTCTAGAATGTTGTGTTAGAAGACATGTGTCATATGGTAGCTGGTCACTAGTTACTCTAGAATATAGTACAACTTAGATGAAATGAAAAAAAAAACGAGAGTTTGCAATCAAGGGCCAACCTAATCTAGATTAGGTTAGAGCTTAGTTAGTCATTTGCTACGGAGTACTCAACTTGGGTTGGACATTGGTAGGCAGCTTGGGAGCTTGGCTTGGATAGTCTTTAGAGGCTGTTTGCTTAGATGTTATGTTATGGCACTATTGTTTGACAGGTCTAGTATACATGAATAGTTCGGTAGTTAGGTTGGTAATAGTGGGGAACATAGAGGTTGGGGTAGGAATTCTCGTTTTGAATGAAACTTTGAGATAGTATTCTCTAGGTGAGTCTTTAGAGTCCTCTAATGTGGCTACATGTGATCAATCTAAAGGGTTAATTCCTATCACAGCCTTACTTGGAGCAATCTCCAAAACAATAGGATTCACTAGCTGGTCTCTCTTCCATAGTGCTCCCTAACATGGGTGGCACTTCCTTTTGATCAGTTTCAAGAACCTTCTCTTGTTGAGCTATCTATCTACTCTTAGGATAAGTAGTTTCTTTTTTCTTTTTTTTGAACGGCCTATTCCTTAACAACTTGTTTTTTCACCTTAGTCTAACTTGAGGCAACTTTGGCGACACATTGGTCCAATTTATGTTTCTTGGCCTTAGCGTAAGCCAACAACTTCTTGGAATCCACATCACCTGCACCTATGTTTGCAAAAAAGAAGAATGTTACAATTTAAAACAAGCATAAATAACTTACATACTCGTACCGAGTGAAGCTCAAAGGCAAAGAATCTTCTCTCATGAGTTACGAAGATTGACTTCCTTCTTGTAGCTCAGCTTGACATGGTGGGTAGATCGAGCCCTATCTTCTTTATCAATAAATATGGGCTCTCCTTTCTCATATCATTTGATAAGATTCTCAGCATCTGAAAAGAACATCTTACTGTGCCACTTATCTTGTATCTTTTTAATAGTGGTAGCATCATTCAGCAACAACCTTATATCTTTGGTCTTGATGCTTGCTTCAAAAGTTAAGATCTACATCAAATCTCATTGATATATATTTAATACCCTTTGAGGATCTTGGATTCTGGACCATTTATAAACTTGTGGCCATGCTGTGCTACTGCATAGAACCATCCATCGAGCTATCACTTGATCACAAAAAAGTATTTGAACTGTTATGGTATAACTTTGATTCAAGCTCTTCACAAATTATTTCGAAATCAACAAGAAGTTTGTTTGTGTTTGGGGAAACATACTCGGTGACATACAGAAATAGTTGAAAATTTATTTTTGAAAAGAAGAAAAAAGAAGATGTAATCCAAGCTCAAAAAACATCAAATAAAAGTGAAACTCATGCTTAATTGGGAAGTACACCTCTCATCCTCTCTTGGCCTACAAAGATGCCATTTGAGGGGAAGATCTTCAAAATATTTATTATCTTCGCACCACTCGCCCTAGTCACACCACTCACTACTCTATATGGTGAATCAATGTTATAAACTAAGTTATCATACAAATACCTGGTAGGGAAGTTCATCTTCCTTATCCTTGGGATGCACATCTATTGGAAAGGCATCAATGCGAGCAAGCTTCTCCCACCTTTTGCACTATCCGTTAAGTTATCAAAAGTAGAAGCTGAATCAATTGCTTTATGGTAGGTTGGGGGGGAGGGGGGAGAGAGAGGTTAGTGGCGGTGGTGGTGGAGGAAGGAGTAGCTTTAGAATCAATAGGAGTGATAGAGCGGATCTTGTTCTTGCCCATACCTGATGAAATTTTGAAGAATTTAAAAGAAGAAAGAACTTAAGAAATCTCATGCAGGAAGATTGGAGAGAAGATAATGAGAAGTAAAACGAAGTAGAAAATGGGAAAGGAGGTTTCTTAAGGGCTTTATGTGTATCGTACCAGTAGTTCTCTTCTTGAATAATGAAAAGAAGGTTAATTGGGATTTAGGGCGTGATTTGATTGCTAAGTGCCTATGGAAGACAAGTGTCTGTCGATAGAGATCCTATGGATATAGTACTATTGATAGTTACTAAAGTGTGTAGTGTAATAATGACAAATATGACAACTATCCCACACATGAATATAGAAAGCAAATAGATGGAAAAAACAAAAGGTTGTGACCTTTAGGTTGAGAATTGAGACAACACATCTTAGTAAATGTCGAATGAAGCGTAAGTGCACCAACAAGAAGTATAGTAGCATTACTTGGTAACTACACAATTAATTGCGAGCACGGGCTTGAATGGTCCGCTTGTTGATCAAGTATAATCAGTAACACTCTTACTCATACTCTCATAGTCAAGTTCTTGACTACGAGAGTCAGGAGGCAAATGATAATAGTAGGATTTCGCCTTTGAATATAGCTCAGTACATTACTTGTTGAGCCATTTTGCTTTGCCAAGACCTATAATCTTACAACGTAGGAGACTTTAGGCTTGGCTAATTTGATGGGCTAGAGGGCCTGACTTGCCCACTTAAGTACTTTGAATTTTAAAAGTGGTGTGAACAATTAAGTATCTACCCAACCTAACTACATAACCACCTATTACTCCTTATCTTTAGGCATGTGCTTAAATTAAGAAGCCTCCACATAGTCCATGATCAAGCACTACATTTTACTATAGTTATCAGACAAATGCCTATAAATATGGAAGCATAAGCACAATAAGAAATCTCTACGCTCTTTGAACATTTACTCACTTATTCTCGTACTCTTCTATATATTGACTTAGGTATTGAAGTGATTACGTCAGACTAGTCCTAGCACCCCCTAGCCTAACCTTCTTTATCTTTGACAGGATCTAACTTACCTACTATTTCTGACTAGACTGTTGGAAAGAGGAAAAATTAAAAATTAACTATGATGGAGCTTGATAGAAAAGATTTTTCAATTACAATGGAACTAGCAAGGAATTATGGGGGCACATGTTTAGTTGGGTTTGCAAGAAAAATGTTTACTAACTCAACCTTGGAAACAGAGTGCTTGAATATCTACTGGAGTATGATCTTGGCACAACATAACAACTGGGATGAAGCGGAAATTGAAATAGATTCAAGGGAGGTCGTACAATTAATTATATGACTAGATTTGAATCATGACTATTTATAACATGTGATTATCTCTTGTAAGCTATTATTTTACAAGAAGAAGTCCTGGATGCTAAGGTAGACGACTAGGAACTTCAATGAACCAGTTAGTGACCTTGTAAAAAGTATTTTAAAGGGTGCAAAAGAGGAAGTCTTTAGTAGCACTCCATCTTTTAACATTTTATCCTTATGTCCTATGCTATCTAATTTAAGTATCGCAAGTAACAGTTATGTTTTTCCTAAACTAAACAATGCTTACTTTTTGATACCCTACCTTTGGCTATTATGGAAAGGTCTATGGGTTGGTCTATGCGCTATGATGGGTAGGTTAATGATTTTGCCCTTTTTATTGATTTATTTTTGTTTGAATAAATAATTTTACTTTTATCTAAAAAATGTATATTATATTTATTTTTTTTCATTTTTTTTATACATATTTCAAGTGTGTATCCATCTAGTATATATATATTGTTCAAAGTATCGACAAGATTAAAGTGTTACATGATATATATAACATATTAGTCAAATAAATTTAAAGATAATGAAAATCATTATAGTCGAAATTTGGAAAGAAGTTATTTTAGGCCGTCACAATTTGTCACTCTACTTTGAATGATAACTGAAAAATGGTATTTCGACTGACAATCATATATGAATATCTATTACTTAATTATTCACCAATTTTTTAAGACTTGTGCGGTCTATGGTAGTATAATATTTGATCAGAAAAGCTTCGCTTTTGTGTTGTATGTCTTAAAATTAACTTTTTTTCCAATAAATTCATTTAATTGTCCCGCAAATAAAAAGTATATCTCTTTATCTCATGGATAAATGAGGTTAATTCACTTTATCAGTTTCTCCTCCTCTTCCTCCTTTTATTGTGTTACATTAAATTTCTAATCACTAAGCTTCCTACATAGAAACTCCTTATATATTGCTTTATAGTAAAACCAATATTATAAATAATTAAATAGCTATTCAAGATATTGCTTTTATTATCCCAAGAAAATATAAACCATTGTCATTACTGATAGAGATCATGTGTCGATTTCACCATTGTTGCCCATGAATAAATTATTTTTAAATTTAAATAGTATAACATTTAACTAAGAAATTAAGTGGAAACGAAAACGTTATCTTTGAAACTTTATAAGATGACTATAATAAACTTTGAAAAAAATCTTAAAATGCGCCATCCCTTAGAAAAACTTGACAACGATTCCATAAATACTATGCATATATAAAATAAACTCAAAATCATTATATAAGAATTGTCAATTTGACATTTCATGCGAAAATATAACAAGCGTAAAAGAATTTAGGTAAAAGCGAATACGATGGAGGGGCAATCTTGAGATAATGTGTGTGTGTTCTCTCTTTTTTTTTTTTTTTAATATTTATCAACCAATAGCTTAAAACTTGCATTCTAGCAAGGGGAAACACTAACAAAGATAAATTGATAATTAATGATTTATTTTTACATCTAACTCTACTTAGGCCTATGCATAAATAGGGATAATTTGGTATTTCGCAACTCAACTTTTAGGTGATTTTTTAATTAGGTAGCCAGACTTTGTGAGTGTCCAATTCTAATACACAATTGAGCTTCTCATCATTAGCATTAAATGCCCAAATTAACTCCATTATGAACTATTAGACACGCCGACATAAGGATCCAATGGGCATCCGACAACTTGAATTAAAAACGGAAAAGCTGGTTAGACTTGCCATATCACTTTTGAAAAAAGAATTTAATATTTTAAACACTTTGTACAACTAACTTTACTAAAAATAAATAAGGATGCATAAAAAAAAAAAAGAAAAAAAAAGATAAAAAGAATACTCTTCTCGATTTCTCTTTCTTTCTTTCTTTCTTTTCTTTCTCCATCGCTTCATCTCTCTCACCGCCCACTCTCTGTTTCCAGTACTTCCATGCTTCTTTTTCTCTTTTTCACTCCTCTTTCGTATGATCAAATCTACAGCATGCTTGCTTGCATTTCCCTTTCTCTCTCTATTCAGTATAACCACCGCATTGCCTCATCTCTCTCACCTCCCAATCTCTTTCTCCAGTGATCACAGAACACGCAAAACACTACCATGGCTCTTTTTCCCTATTCGCTCCTTCTCTTTTTCTTTATCGATTCTACAACATGTTCGCTTGCATCTTCGTCTTTCATGTTAACCAATCATCAAACATATTTGGTGGGGTTAGATTGGGGTTTCGTTTGCTCTAGGTTGTACATTTGGATTTGGTTTTCATCTGCCGATGATGGATTTAGGTTTCATCCCCTTGCAAGTCATGCAATGAATGAAATCATCTACAAAGCTTTCCTCTACTCTCACAGGTTAAACTAATTCCTTTTTCCAAACTGTAATAAGACAAATTTAGCTGGCGTTTTGTTGTTCAAGTTCATATATACAGCACATCTCGGGTGCTCGTTGGTTCCCCTTGCCGACGTGTCTAACAATTAATAACGAAGTTAAATTAAGCATTAACACTAAGAAAAAAGTTAAATTGAGTATGGGTTCGTAGTTAAAAAATTTTCGTTAGTTTTAATTTATTTAATTCTAAATTTTTATAAAAAGATACTAAATTCAATAGAAAAACCATAAATTTTAAGAACGATTTTATTTAAGCGATCATTCGTTTAACTAAAAAAAGAGATTTTTTTAGATTCATATGAAATACTTAAGAGATAATAGTAGTAACGTATAAATTCATCTCCATTTGTAATCACCGTGGCTATTTATATTTGAAAATACAAACTGCAAATCCATTTGTTTGAAGAATCAAATGTGGCATTTGCCATGATAAGATAAAAAGATTCTACTTGATAACGGTATATATATTGAAGTTTTCTCAATCAACTAGACAAATATATAAAGAATATCACGAAAGCGATTATACATCAGAAAGGTTATACACTAGAAAGGTTATAAACTAAGTTAAATGGTCAAGTAAAGCTTTTGATATCATCTCTCTCCAAGATGCTAATATGTATGGCGATTGATTAGCCAAGAGGACCAACATTAGGTTGTATATGCAAACTGCTCTCCAACCTTTCATCACCACTTCAAGCTCCTTAAACCAACCCCATACAGCCTTAACTACCCTCTAGAACCATCACTTCTAGCGAATCCAACCCAAACACTTGGAAAACCACTACCCTAAGCCTTAATTTTAAAATTCAAACACTAGGTTGTGCATTATTTTCAGTTACTTTGAATCAATATTTTTAATACTTCTGATAGCCGCTACTATCTCATGCTATTTTGTTAACCTATGGATCAGGTCAAACCTGATCCAAACAAATAATACCTAATATTTACTTATTCTTTGGATTTTATCATAACCATATTTGATGATATTTTCATATGCATAGCAAATTATTATAACTTTATTTGGAATTGTCACTTAGCTACAACTAATAAAAAGTTGCACTTAAACAATTAGTCCTCTGTAACGGTGCAAACTAAAAGTACTTAATCTACTACATTGATCTTAAACATAGAAAAGAGTGCTATTATGGAATATTTGCTCTTTGAAATAAAAAAGAAAAAAAAAAACAAAATGGGCATTTTTTATGACATGTTTATGATTTACGGAAAAAGATTAAGTACATACAAAGGCCTAAAGATAAGATGGTTGATTTTCAACAGAAAAATAAGAAAAGATTTAAAATACATGCAAAAGACTATAATATCAAGATGTATGGTAAATATCAAGAATTGCAAAGAATTTTAAAAAAAATTAAAATAAAAAACTCTTTCCACGCAGCTATCAATAAAGAGAGGAAGTGGGTAAATATCCATTTAAAATTACATAGAAAGATGAAGAAAAATGACTCCTAAGAACAAGAGGGACGTAGGTGGAAGTGGAAATAATGTTTTGATTAAGTTTAGAGTGCAATAGGTCAGCATGTAGAGAGTGGGATTCAGGGTTTGTAATTTTTAAAGAGAGAAAAATTGAAAATGAATATCAAGTTCTTTCTTTTGATATTCGTGCAAATAAGAAAGTAGGTTAAGATGTAAATTCTGTGTTTAAACATGACTTAACCTTTTGAAATTGTACCTTCAAAACACGTTGTAGATTCAAAATACCATTTTAAGTCATTTTGAAATCATCCTTAAGACACAGCTCCATGTAGAGTGTTTAAGGGATTTTTTTTTTTTTTTTAGCTAGATGACATACTTTAGAGAATTAAAAAAAGAAAAAGAAAAAAGAAAAAGAAAAGAACAATATTTTCGTCCTTTCCCCTTTAATATGCTCTACAGTTTTTTTTTTTTTTCTTTTTTAATGCACATACTATTTGTTCATTTTACTAATATAAATTGTAAATAGTAACTTCGAAATTATAACGAATCACAAGGAAACTTTACTTCTGATATAAGCCTAATGTATAATATTCATAATGTGTGTAGCATGGACACTATACTCTAATTAAGAAAAATTTAAGATGTGCCCGATTGAGAAAAATCCGTAGAGAAGACAAGCATGTTTTAGCGAATTCTTTTGCAAGAAAACTTGATTCACATTTTTAGGAGAGTATTTCTTTCTTGCCTCAGATGAATCCTCGTGCCAAACTTTAACCATGCTCGACTCTGTTTTACAGCCTCTAAGTGAAGATATATAACTATTGGACAGTTTATGGGCGATTGATTAATATAAAACTTTAGCAAATATGAGTATGAATTTGGAGAAAAACTATCTATCCAAATCAAACCTCAATTCATTTTTTTTTTTTTTTTTTTTACCATGTAAACTATTAGTTTTCCATCGAGAATATCGTTTTTCAGATTATTCTGATCCATTTTCTTTTTATTTCTTACTCTTATCAAAGATCACGGATATGACTACCAAATGGCATCGATGCTTCGGGACAAGCAAATCCCAGTTTATTTTATTACAGGGCCAAGAAAAGTCTGACGTAATTTACATTGGCAGGTAAATAGAAATGTTATCGAGGTAATGTCATGAAAGTCTAAAATTTGCATTAAGCAATGGCGACGGAATGAATAAAAAACCTTAAGGATTTCAGTAAAATTTCAATTTCGAATACATGTAAACAATATTAGCTCTAGATCTCAGGGTAACCGAGGAATTTTGAGAATTCCGGTCCCCTCCGCTGCGTTTATGCGGCTTTACCTTCATTCCCTTCTGCCATAAAATTTGAGTGTTGTATTGCCTGCAAGCTCCCATGGAATTTGAAAAGAGATGGTAAATATATATATCTACATTACTAACCCAACACTTCTTATTAACCATGCAATGTACTTTATCCAACAAGGATATTCCACCGTTGTGTAATATCTGACAAGGAAACTCAGGGAAAGTGAATGTACCTGAAGTCCAGCATGCCCGTCATCGGCTGCGTTAAGCACAGATTTGAGCACCCAGAATGCAGTTGGGCTGTTTCTGATAATTTCAACCAGAACATTGAACTGTTTCCTTCTCTAAATCCTCCAGCTGTAGAAGCCAAGAACCACCTCAGAACTTGTGCTACTCTATGTTTAACCATTCTACTCTAGAAAGGAATGTAAATTGCCATATATAGTTCCCAGGTTAAGATGGACTTACTGGTACTACAGTGTTGATGCGTTCCATTTTCTCTGCTTCCAAAGCCACATAAAACCCAGCCAAAAACCACATTTAAAGCGCCTTTTTAAGCCCAATCTATCAGACGAACAATGCAGGCTTTAGTTTCCCAGCAGTGAAACAACTTCAAAGAGTATAATGCTTATCAAACAGGACATAATAACACTTCCATAACCGGCATCAAAGCTCCATACCTACCTCAGCCAATGGTCCTAAAGTTAAGTCCATGTGATAAACAATCCAATCGAGGAAAAGACCGGAAAAAATTACAAGCCAATTTGGGTAGTTGAAATCCAGTCCAATTAGGATTAAGTTACATATCAGCCTGTTATGCGCAAAAAGCCTATTACCTTTGGACCATTGTGTCCAAAAATAGCATTATTGGCTGCAATGGTTACATCGCAGAACATCTGCAGTACACTCCCTCCACCAACAGCATAGCCTGAAACCTGATGTATTTTAAAGATTAATCTCATAGATTCAGTAAACAAACCAACACAGGTACATGCTCACTTCCTGAAAGATGCTTTTTTTATTTTTTTTTTGGATAAAATGCCAAATTCTTGAAAGATAATTTTCCTTTTTGGGGGGTAGGATTTCTAAAAGATACTTCCGACCATAATTTACATAAACTAGATTCCCCTCTTTTTAAATGAATATCCAGTCTATCGGAAAGAATGCAGTTAGACAAACTGTAGGGGAGAAAGATAGGCAAAGGAGTACAAACCAGCTATGACCGGTTTAGGTAGATGCCGGATTTGAACCTGCAAATAATAAAATACTTTTAAAACTGTCAAATGAAATGGTTGGAGAAAAAGGCATGGAATGGCTTGCCCTGTTTTTATCCTTTACTTATTTGCTTCAGTGAGATTAACTTAGTTATGAAGCCAAAAGATAGCTACATAGAGATTATTCTACTTGCCAGCAGACAATGCACCATTGCTTCAAATGACTAGTATAGCATCGGAGAAAAAAAGTAAGAGTTGTTTTTGTATCCACTAATATTTCCATCAATTTAGAAATAGGTGACAAATAAAAATCCATAAAATTGTGCTTTAAATTTGTGTACAAGACCATAAACGACAGCATAACAGATTGAACATGACTATGAGCAATACCAACATTTTACCTGCAAGTCCTAGACATTCAGACAACCAACATCTTTAGGATCAGCATAACCTTCCTTTGCCCTCAGTGAGTGGTCAGTTACACTGAAGAATGTGTCAGTCCCCTGCAGAAACGTTTGTTGAGATAACATTACTGTGAAGGAAAAGATTTAGTACCAAGAAAACTTGACAGCAATAATTTCTGTGCAGTTATTTATTTTAACTTCCATTACAACCTTTTATCTTTTCAAATTGGCTTAATTTGTGGTATTTCTTGCTAACAAAAACATTAAGTTTATACCTTTCCAGTAAGAATAATAACACCAATGGTAACATCATCTCTTGCATCATTAAAAGCACAAATCATCTCCTTAACTGTATGCGGCCTGAAGGAATTTCTTATCTCTGGCCTATTAGTTCTAATCTATCACAAGTATTCAAAAAGATACATATCAGAATCTCATTGCGGCATAAACATATCAGAATTGATTACCTTTGCAATACCTTCACCAACAGCTTTCTCATAAATAATCTACACAAGCTCATTCCCAGAGCCATCACTTGCAAGTTTCCAGACAGCTGGTTGACTTGAAACTTCACCATGAACACAATGGTAACGGTCCTTCCTTGAACAAGTACTACTACAAACTCCATTCAAAGAGCTAAAACTATAGCTAGAACTGGAGTTAATAGAAGGAATTAGATGACCAGATAGTGCATTAAGCCTCCTTGCAATTGTTAACTCAACTCTTACATTTCCTTGAGATGTTCTGGCCATTGGAAGAGATGGGTTGGTTTAAATAACTAGACATGACACACAATGCAAGTTTTAGCGCAAAGGGTATAGTTGAAGGGTTTTGAAGACAAGGGAGGGTTCTAAATGAATATAAGGAATGACAGTTGTAAGAGATGGATAAACATATATTGTGAGTCAATGATTGGCCATGTATAGGTGTGTATAAGTTTATATGTACATTATATTATTTTATAATTAGAGTTGAAAGATATATTACACTATAACCATAATTATAATTTCATTAACTCCAGTGTCTCAATTTCATCTTCAATCATAACAGCTTCCTCTTTTGCTTTGGAAAGTTTACTTTCAAGATTAGTGAGCTTGCACCTAGCTTCTCTATAACTCTTCAATTCTATAGTGAATTTCAGAAGTTTATCAAGTCGGGCACATATTAAGCCAACATTCATTCCCATATCCCTGGATGCCTTCAGAGTTTGGCCCTGAACAAAACACTTTTCTGTAAAGGTACTTATCTTAGAGGCTCAAATAGCATAAGCCATATTGACTGCCTTGGGAATGATTCCTGCAGCCAGTTTATAGTTGAGACCCTCAAGACAATCATGAAGAAATGATTGCTGACTACAGCATAGCTCATTGTATGTAAGTCAGACTTGCTTGGAGAGCTCAGAGTCTATAACCAAACCATTTATCAATACAGCAAACTCCATTATGCTTCTCACTTCCTTGAAACCAAAATTAGATATCAACAATCTGATCCCACCAAGTACTTCTAGCACAAGATTATTGGAGGTGTCTTCGAACTTGTGCAGCTCATGTTCCTTGCAACACATTTCTTATAGTTATCTTCTGGAATATTTTCCATTAAAATGTCCTCTGTAAGACAACACTGATGGTTGTCCTCTTCAACTTTGAATGCCTGTAAGTCCTTTCCTGCAGAATTCCATAATTAAAAGAGAGCAAAGAAATTTCTAAAAATACTTAAGCCATTAGAGAGAAAACTTCTATATTCTTACCATCAGCAAGTTCATCTGAATTGATTCCTATCGAGCGACAGTCTGAAACAATTTTGGAAGGCCAAGAGCCCCATCCACCTCCTGAAAGCCATTTGCCCTCACAATGTATACCTATCAACCAAGAAGATTGTGTGCATTGGAGCAGATGCTGAGTTGATATTTAAATATCATGAAGTTATCATACAAGATTAAGATTGCATACAGCAGCTAATTAGAGATGAATTGGATTGAGATGGGTAAAATCTATAATGCATCTACTGAAAGCGTGGTGGTCATTGTTTCTTTAGTTTTGAGGAATCATCCATCAAGGACCCACTATTCACAGATCTAGAACTGCAAAGGATTTCATCTTCTCAAGGCAGTAAGTAAATGTATATCAGCTAAAAAAAAAGCTGACACAGCACAAGATCAAGCATTGCACAGGACTTTGAAGCATTTCAGAAAATAATATAGAAAACTTTAGTACAAATCAATTACCTTAAATTTCATGGGCCTCATTAGTTGGGAGATGAGTGCATCTCCTTCAACTAGCTTGTGAGCAACAGAGAAACCTTGCCATCCTCCACATAAGGCTGTCTCTGTCCAAATATATTTTACTCCATATTCATTAACATTTTCAATTTCCAAAGTCATTTCAACATCTTCCTGTGGTAAATGTGAGTGCCAGAACTTCTTCCCTAGTTGCTGTCAAACAAAGGAAAATTTACGCAATACTGTGGGATCTTTATTCATTGTCAAAACTTCTCAACTATGAAATTGCTGGATACCTTACCAGCCAGAAGCAACCACTGACATACAACGGTGACAAAAACCAATTATAAACAAGACTGCCTATCTCTAACAAATCTTAATCACTGTTTCATTTAAGATAACAAAAGTTCATTCCCTATGGAATGAGGGCGGAGACATACTCGAACTTCATGCTCGGTAGGTCCAACTGGGTGTTTTGGCACCATTATTTCCAAACCTGTTCCAGTTTCATCCTCATATGCTTCGAGCTTGGCATCCTCAGGAATCCTTGTTGGAAGAGGAATTTCCCTTATGAACTCTCCAGGAGGACAATGCTCAGGAGATATGTCAGTGAGCTCGAACGTTCTACCATCTCGCTTGATGAAAGGCATACAAGCTGTGCTCACTGAGGATATCTTCACTACTCCACGAGTGGGGTTATTCCACCAAGTAACCTTTACCCTTTTAAGATCAGCAAAAGGCAAGCTTACAATAATCAAGTAGCCTTTTTCATCTTCATAGATTGTCTTGGCTGCCGTCACAGGGCCATATACGTTCCTCATCACTCCACTGAAATCATTAACCCACGGTGCTTCCACAGGATGAGATTCCATGTCATGAGCCCTTCCATTATGTTGACTAATATGCAAAGAGCAATCTTCATCAGTCCCTGTTACAAAAGCATCCTTCTTCCGCTTGTTGCAAAGAGGTGAGATATCCATCATGCTTCCATTGGCATGAGTTGGTGGACGAGAAGACAAATTCAAGCCCGAGCCATTTAGCAGTTTCTTTAAATTTGAATGTGAACTGGTCTTCAATGGAGGAAGTGGTCTCTCTAGCTCGAGTTCGGTGACAGGAATGTTCCTCCATGAACAAAACTCACTTGCATCAGGTGGAACCATGAAGTTCAGGTCTCTACCAGTAAGTTCCATCCATCTCTTCCGGTCTTCCTCATCAAGTCCATCGAAATTTGGTGAGTTAACAACCTTGATCCCATGAAGGCACTGTGGATTTGAAAGACCCCTGTAATGTTTCCGCTGCATTCTATGCGACCTAACAAATCCTTTATCAGCACTAAAAGGAAATGGCCTCTCCCCTTGGCGAGAATGCCCATTCATGTAACTCCTTAACTGCATCTTCCCTAAAGCATTTTCCGGCCTTTTCTGGAAAACCCACATGTACATATTCTCCATATCATGCTGAACTAAGAACACCTCCAGTTTAAGATCTGACTTATCAAACCCTGAAAAACCATTACTTTCTCTAATGACCTTGCACTTGGATTTCTCATTCAACACCGGCTTAAAATAATAACTAAAAAAGAACCAAGCACCCCAAACACTATCTAACCTCTTGGCACATTTACGCCCGACCTTAGGCACACTGATGTGTGCATCGGACTCATTGGGTTGAGTTCCAAGCCCTACATCAAGCACATCGAAAGGGTCCAAATGCCACAACTGCGGGGGAGGGCTGTCCCGCTCTGCAGACAAGGGGATGTTGATATCAGGAGGGCGAGAAAGGACAACAGGGCGGCTCATTTCATGATCTGATTCATCATGACTAATGGAACTTGAATCCGTGGATAGCAATGTACCCGGGTGATGATTATTATCCATGGATAAATTAATCAACAAATCTTCTCCCATTTTCTTGCAATTTTTTTTTCCAATTCTCCCTCTAACCCTAAAATTGAATTGTAAAGCACTACACAATGTCCTGAAACTAATCAAACGGACTTGGGTACCCTAGCGTTGTTAATTAGATGCAATAATACTAAAATTGGGGTGTTTAATTTTGTATATGGTATAAAGTCCCTAACCCTAGTGTTGTTAAATTATGAAAATTCCTAACTTTTATGATGGAAAGAGAGAGAATAGAATTGAATAAAAAGGACTAAGAAAGTGGAGAGAGATTGAAGATCGGAGATTATCACCTTTTGAGAGTTGCTAGGGATGGGATTCTTACACAAAACAAACACACACTGCAGATCTCTATGTCTACACACACTGCAGATCTCTATGTCTATGGTGAAGAGGGATTGACGTTGAATGAAGATCGGATTCGGAGCTACTGGCAAGAGAGAGATTGAGGAAAGATAAAGGTATTATAACAAGAGTTCCGTCATCAGACGGTCACGGACACGGTCACCGTCACAGTCAGGGTCATGGTTAGGGTCGGTTTAATTTTTCCGTTTCTGTTCCTCTTCATCTTTGGAATACGTTATTTTCAGAAAAATAATTTTCCTGTAGAATCCGACGGTATAAGGCCATAGGGCTGGCAAATGGGATTTACTTCTTGGAGATAATTCAGCAAATTATTGCATACATTGTAGCTGGCTCAAAAGGGTTGTAATCGGCTGCCTATATTCAATTTAAATTCGAATCTCGGTTACAACTTAAAAAAAAAATTAAACAAAAATATTGAATTTGACCTCAAATCTAAAAATTCATGTCTCTATCCCAATTTAAATTCAAGAGAGCTTATAATTTTAAGCTCAATTCCAACTTCTTCTTTTTTTAAGCTTAATCCCAACTTTAAATTGTATTTTTAAATTTGATATGATTAAACTCATTTGGATACTCTCTTTTAAAAATTTTTTTTCTTTTCAATTAAAATAAAATTGATAAATACACTTAACTCATACCCAATAAACATTTAAATTTGGCTCAAACTTGATTAAATTTGAGAGCAAATCAATTAGATATCATGAAACTCAAACTTAACTTCACTATATGAAATTGAACTAGAGTAATGCATGAAAAGATTCAAACACTTTTATATCTTAATTCCTATTTATTTATTAGATATCTTTTGTGAATTTTAATGATAACAAAAAAGAGAAATGCTAATGATAAAATTGTAATTTAGGTTGTATTCAGAAACTTATCTAAAAGGTTTAAATCATTTGAAAAAGAGAAAAGTATGAAAAACTTTAAAAAATATTTTAGAAGCTTTTATAAAAAGAGTTAGTACAAGTACTTAAGAGAATAATTCAAATACTTTGAAGAAAAGTAAATTGATACTTTTCAAAAGGTTATTCAAATAGTTAGTTTGAAAGAGTAATGTTAAAAATTATCACAATATCACCTAAGTTAGAAATGGAGATTATTTTCAAGCAAATTTATCTTTAAATAAGGATAAGTATAAGGTTGATTTCGAATTTTGTGGGATTTCAATTAAGCTTATCCAGAAATTGCCAATCAAAGTATATTTGACCATAACAAGATTAGAAGATTTGGTTTAAAAATTCAAACTCTAAGATTTTTTTCTAAAAATATATATGGATTATTACTTAAGACGTTAAAATGAATAAACATGAATTGAAGATAATTCTTAACAAATTAGCCATTGGAAGACTCCGGTATAAAAAGAGAAAGGATTCAAAATGTCACATATGATTTTGAAAAGGAAAATAAATATACTTTATACTCTTATCGTAGACATTCTCTACCATTCAAAACAACATAGAACGTTTCTCAAATACTTTTTGAGAGAGTTGAACTAAAGTTGCTCATTCATAAATCTTCATTTTTATTTTCGTGTGAAATTATTTAAGACTTGTATTGTTGTTCTCGCCTAAAATTTATAAACTTTGTTTGTTATTTGAGTATTGAGAGAAGTTTGATTAGATTTTGTAGATCTATAATTGGCTTAGATTGTAAAGAAGTTAAATAACCAAAGTAAAGAGTTGTTGGCTAAGTGTGGCTAATATTTGTAAACTTCTCTTTATTGAGTTTTGTTATAGTGGATCAAGTGGAATGGTATTGGCGAAGTAGATTGGGTCTTCAATAGTAGAGTTAGAAGAGAGTAATAAGCAAAAGACCGAATCTTTATTAATCTTCAACTTGATATTCTCTTCACTATCTCTTTTACTTTAAGTTATTTATTTTCATGTTGAATTATTAAAGTACTATTATTTACTAACTTAAGTTATTAAGAGGGATAATATTATTTACATCGAAAAAGCTTCAAAAAGATTTTTAAAGATATCAATTCACTCCTTCTCTCTTATTATCTTATACAGGACCAATGATTAGTATCAGAGCTTCGCTCTATTATCATATAGAGCTTAAGATCATAGGTGAATCAAGTGATAGTTTAACAGTTCAACCTAGCAAGGCATCATTTTTTTTAATGAAATTAACTTTCCCTATTAAAAATTCAAGATGGAAACTTATATAAAAGCGTCTAACTATCAAGCTTGGCAAATCATCTCAACTAAAGATTTCAAAGTTCTAACCATTATTACATCAAATGATGATATCATAAAAGCTAAACTTAATTCAAACAATAAGAACTTACTTTTGAGTACTATTGCACATTCAAAGTTTTATCTAATTGATTTATGTGCAATAACTAAAGACATTTAGGACATTTTGGTACAAACCTATAAAGGTACGGAGACAATCAAGGACACAAGAGTTAACTTGCTATTTTAACAATATGAAACCTTTCAAATCCTTCTTAGTAAAGAAATCAACAACTCCTTTAGTAGATTCACTCCATAACTAACAAATTGTCATCTTTTGGCAAAACAATTACTGGTGTAGATATGGTAATGCTAAGGATTCTTCCCAAGATCTGAAATGCAAATAAAATTGTTATAGAAGAAGCTTGTGATTTGAAGAGACCAACCTTGAGTCAATTGCATAACAAACTTATGGCATATAAGACTAGTTTTCTCAAAATAGAGAGTACTTGAGAGGATACAAAGAAGGAGGTTATAGCTTTTAAAACCAAAGAAACATATGTTGACTGTGAAGAAGAAGAAGATTCATGTAAAGAAGAAGACAACGATATGATACTTATAGCTAGAAAACTTAACAAATGGCTAAGGAAGAAAGGTAAGAAAAACTTTGTTAAAATATTTTCTCTTAATTAAAATCGATCTAATGGTATAGGAAAGGCAATCAAGGAGAAGGAAGAACAAAAGTTCAAAAAGGAAATTGTATGCTATGAGTACAAAAAGTCTAGACATATTAAGTATGAATGTTTGGTGTTAGTTAAGAAGATAGAGAAGTTTAAGAAGAAACACAAATCTTTGATGGCTATATGGATTAATTTGGAAGATTTAGAAATTGAGTCAGAAAGTTCAAAAGAATGTAAGGAAGCAAATCTATGTCTGATAGTACTCTCTGAGGTAGATTCTAAAACTGATTTTTATTTTAATGTAAAAGTACCTGATGATATATGTGTTGAAATCAATAAGTTGCTTAAAGCTCTTTCTAAGTTAAGTGGCAAGATTTCTAAGCTTGAATTTGAAGTAAAGACATTAAAAAATGAAAAATAAGCTCTCAATCAAACAAATCAACTGTTGGTAGATGAAAATGATTTTGAAGGATTGCATGTTGCTCGTTAAGCCTTAGTCAATGAAAACTTATTACGAAGGAAGAAAATAGAAACTTGAAAAATTGTATGGAAGATTTATCTAAGTCAATTAAAAATGCATTTTAAAAGTTTGATGAAAGTGATAAAAAGTTACGAATATTGATTTCTAGTCAAAGAATGGATAATTCAAAATGTAGACTTAGTTTTGAATTTGGAGAAACATCTAAAATGAAAATAGAAATAGTATTTGTTAAATTAAAAAGTGAAAATCAATAAACAGTCAATGAAAAGGACATAGGCAAAGAAGTTAAACCTATCAAAAGGTACAATAGATAGTACTCTCAAAACAATAATAAGCATCCTTTCAAAGAGTACAACAAAAGGATAGATGGAGGCTATGTCAAAAAGATTTTGAGTCAAAGGGAAGTAGTAAGTAATAGGTATACTAAGCAAAGACTTTATGCTTGTTTTCTATGTAATAAACTAGGGTACATAGAGAAATATTGTTTTACAAAAATTATAATAATCAAGGTTCAATTCAAAAGTTAAGCTTGAATTTTCATGAACCCAAGCTTGGCAAGGTTTGTAAATAGACTTGATTGTGATGTGATGCATGCAAGAACATAAAACTAAGTTGAAAGGAATATGGTATCTTGATAGTGTTTGTTTAAGATATATGACAAGTGATGCTTTGTTGTTTACAAACTTATAATGGAAGGAAGATGGATATGTGAATTTGGTGATAATGGTAAAGATAAAATAATTGTGATAGGTATAATTGATTTGGCACCTAACATAATTAAAATTTTATTATTGGTTAAAGGATTAAAATATAACCTATTAAGTATAAGTTAGTTGTGTGACAAAGGATATAGAATAACATTTGAACATGACAAATGTATTAAGTTTAATAAGGATGGACTTAAGTTATTTGAAGGGTTTAAAAAGAAGACCGTTTATTTAACTAAACCATCGGATGTCATCTAAAAGTTGCTTCATATTTTTGAATGATAACACTATACTTTGGCATTAAAGTTTAGGATATGTAAATTTTCAACAACTTGAGAATTTATCTAAAAAGAACCTAATTCAAGGCTTACCAAAATTGTATATTTATGAAAATATTCATTGTGCTGCTTGTCTTAAGAATAAGATGAGCTTATCATCACATTAGAGTAAGAAAGTTATATTCACTGAAAGACTTTTAGAGTTATTGCATTTAGATCTGTTTGGTCCAACCCATACTATAGGTTTTGGGAGAAATAAATACGAACTTGTCATGGTAGATGATTTCTCTAGATTTACTAGGATTTTGTTCTTGCATCATAAAAGTAATGCATTTAAAAGTTTTTTCATATTTTCCAAAAATGTTTAAAATGAAAAAGGCCTATCCATCATTAGTCTACAAGCGAATCATTGAAAAAAATTTGAAAATTCAGATTTTATCTTGTTTTGTGAAGAAAAGTGCATCACTTACAGCTTTTTAGCACCTTATATTACACAACAAAATGAAGTAGTTGAATGCAAAAATAAGATCATCCAAGAAATGACGAGAACTCTACTTTATGAAAGTAGTATAGTAGATCACTTTTGGGCTGAAGCAACATTAACAGCTTGTTACATCATAAATTAAGTATATGTTGGGCCTCTAACAAATAAAACTATTTATGAGATTTACGAAAGTAAAAAACTTACTATTTCATATTTTCACACATTTAATTGCAAGTGTTTTGTAAAGAAAACAAGAAAGATATTGACAAAGCAGATGAAGCTATCTTTTTGGGCTACTCATTGAACTTGAAGGCATATCGAGTATACAATAAAAAAACAAAAGTGATAGAAGAATCAATAAATGTCAAGTTTTGTTGAAGAAACAGGCAATGAAGAATCATATGATGAATCTCTAATTGCTTCGAATAAAAAGAATCCTATACGACTTGATTCAGAAGGTAAGTTAAGAACTTCTTCAGATGAAACATTAGAAACTTCAAGAATGCCTAATGTATCCAAAATAGAACCAGAATTAGAAGGTTCTTCAGAAATTGATATTAGGTTTGTTAAAACACGTCTAGAAAGTAAGTTAGAAGGTTCTTCAGAAATTGATATTAGGTTTGTTAAAACACGTCTAGAAAGTAAGTTGGAAGGTTCTGAACACTTTCATACTCTATCATCATCTCTTAAATTTAAAAGTGATTATCCTCTTGAACTTATAGTTAGTAATGTTAGGTTTAGAATAAGAATAAATTAAGCTTACAAAATTTTGAAAATCATTTTGCTTTAATATCTGAAATTAAACCTTACTCAGTTAATGAAACTTTAAATGATAATAATTAGACTTTTTCCATGTAAGAAGAATTTATTCAATTTAGAGAAATCAAGTGTAGAATTTTAGTTCCAAGACCTAAGGATAAGTCAATCATAGGCACTAAATGGGTTTTCAAGAATAAATTGGATGAAAATGAAAAAAATAATAAGAAACAAAGTTCGTTTAGTTACTAAAGGATATTTTCAGGAAGAAGGAATAAGGAATAAGGAATAGATTATGATAAAACTTATGCTCATATAGTTAGGTTAGAAGCCATTAGGTTACTACTTAAATTTATTTGTCTAAAAAATCTTAAATTGTATTAGATGGATGTAAAAAGTGCTTTTTTTGAATGGTTTTATAAAAGAAGAAGTGTATGTTGACCAACCCTATAGATTTGAAGATCCCTTCAAATTAGATCATGTGTATAAGTTGAAAAAAACATTATATGGACTCAAATAGGCTACTCGTGCTTGGTATGAGAGATTAAGTCGATTCTTAATTAAAAATGACTTTCAAAAGGGAAAAGTAGACACTACACTATTTATGAAACACCATGTAAAAGATATGTTAGTTGTATAGTTTTATGTTAATGACATTATTTTTTGTGCAACTAATGAAAAATATTATCAAGAGTTTTCAAGTTTGATAGAGGCTGAATTTGAGATGTCACTCATGAGAGAATTAAACTTCTTTGTAGGATTATAAATCAAATAATCAAAGAATGGAATATTATTCACCAAGAAAGGAATATTATTCACTAAGAAAAGTATATTAGACAAATTCTAAAGAAATTTGGTTTTGAGAACACCAAGAATTCTTTGATTCTTATGAGCATCTTAACAAAGCTTAATATTACAGGTAATGGTAAAAAGGTAAATGAAAAATTATATCGACGCTTAATTGGATCTTTACTATACTTAACAACTTCACATCCTAATATCTTGTTTAGTACCTATGTATGTGCTAGATTTCAAAGTTCACCAACAGAAACATACTTAGTTGTAGTTAAAAAAGATCTTTAAATATATAAAAGGCACTACAATGAGTCAAGATTTTGATCTCATAAGATATTTAGATGCTGTTTATGTAGGTTGCAAAGTGGGTAGGAAAAGTACTTATGTATTTACCGGTTTTTAGGATATAAGTTAGTTTCCTGGTTTTTGATAACTCTTATTTCAAATATATTTCACATGGTGATTTTATAGTATTTCCCTTACATCTTTGGTTTTTTTTAAAAAAATTGATACTTAATTAAGTAAAATTTTAATTTCAAGGTTTGAACACATTCTAGGATTGAAAATGAAGAAAAGTAATCAAGTTTCACTCAATTTGGAGTTCAAATGAATGAGTTATAAAGTCTTGAAGTTACACAAACAATAAGAGAAAGTAGCAAATTTTGGTCAGAAAGTTACACAG
The DNA here is from genome assembly GCA_024138005.1 of Lumnitzera racemosa. Taxonomy (NCBI): domain Eukaryota; kingdom Viridiplantae; phylum Streptophyta; class Magnoliopsida; order Myrtales; family Combretaceae; genus Lumnitzera; species Lumnitzera racemosa. The sequence continues at coordinate 69,686,515 of JAMXBC010000006.1, forward strand.
TCTAGGACACAACTATGTCCCCAGGCTGTGTCCATCCAGGAAGATTTTTTGTCTGAGGTCAGTAAGTTATACAACCTAAGGACACAACTGTATTCTAAGCCGTGTCTGGTAACGAACAAAGAAACTTTATAATACATTATAAAAGGACTTGTTAGGGTTTTGCACATAATTTTGGACATTCAAAAGAGAAGAGACTTGAAGAGAATGAGGAAAAAAAGGTGAAAGAAACACCCAACTTTAAAATTGAAGAGATTTTTCATCAACAAAAGAGGTTTTTCATATTTTATTTCTTGATTTTGTTACAATTCGTTTTTATTTTTATTATGATAGCTTAAGATTCTTGTATTTAGGATTGTGGAACCTAGGGTTTCATGTAACTATTAGATTTATTGATAATTTTCAATAAAGTTTTTATCTTTTCTTAATTCAATTATGTGTTTTAATTGTTAATTGATATTTCTAGGGTATTAATCTATGATATTATACATGATGATTGAGAAATCACATGAATAATGAGATCTTGACATAATTGGAGAGAATTACATGTGTACTTAGAGATAAAATACATGATTCTTTCGGAAAGTTGTTCTTTTGTGTAGGAATTCATTATACATTAATGCAATTCTGAATTATATTACTAAGTAAAGAGATTCCGGTAAATAATTTAGGATTAAGGTTAATATGCTTGAAAAAAGTGTTAACTTTAATTGTGAATTCCTCCGGTCAAGAATAATAGATATTAAATTGAATACATTTTAAGCAGTCACATATTAAACACTAGGGGAAATAATTCCTAAATATGTTATTTGCCTTCTTAAAGTTATTCTTAATTTTATCGTTTTCTAAATTGCTTAATCAAGTCTCATAATTAGGTTAGTTTGTTAATTTTAGTATTTTTAATTCATTTAGCTCATCACAATTTTCCGGTTAGATAATAGAGCTAAGGTTAATATTAGTACTCGAGGTCTCTGAAGGATTGACTCGGACTTATATCCGCTATATTAAAACTAATAGGTGAACTTACCTCGTATCAGTTTTCCAAGAAACAAAACTTTGCTACTTTTTCAACTATAGAAACTAAATATGTATCTGCTGGAAATTGTTGTACTCAAATACTTTCGTTAAGACAACAGTTGAATGATTATGGGATAAATTATAAGAATATACCCATAAAATGTGACAATACCAATGCTATTAATTTTACAAAAAATCCGGTTCATCACTCAAGGTCAAAACATATAAAAATAAGGCCTCATTTCATTCGTGATCATGTTTTAAAAAATGATGTAAGTGTTGATTTTATGCAAACTGAATATCAATTTGCAGATATATTTACAAACACTTTAAATAAATGAAGGTTTGAATTTATTCATATTGAAATTGGTGTATACAATCCCTTTTATTAACATGAAGAATATTTAATTAATTCCCTTTTTAACTAAAAATCATTGACACACACAGAAAAATTTTAGTCAATTATTTAATTCAAATGTGAGTTTTCCATTTCCTAATCACCTGTTATACATAAGGAAAAGTGCTAAGTAGGTCTTAAACAATTATTTAGTGGGTTCTAAAGTGACTTAGACGTGGGCCAAAAAAATTAGCCCACACTCATGTGAAGATCCGACCACTTGATTTATTAGTTATTTCTCTCTAAGTACAAAGTTTTTATTCTTTCCTCTTTTTTCTCATATATTTAGACCCTTCATCTTCTCAGTTGTCTTTTCTCTTAAGAAATCATGGCTCCTAGAAAATCAACCCGCATTGTTGCTAAAGTGATAGGAATTAGATGGTTGGACCATTGACTCACTCCCGAGTTTGAAGGCTAGAAAGTATGGCTAGGTAAATTCTTTCCTTAAGACTCACCATTAAGGAGTTTGAGTTGTTGCAGTTTATTGACCTAATGCACTAATCGAGTCGGACCTTCCTATACTCGTCATTCATCTCCAGTTGCTGACCTGAACTACACTCGAACATCAACTCGGCTCATCTAACCATAAGCTTAGCTGGCTTGAAACTGACCCATGTTGAAAGTGTTCATGGTGAATTCACCTCGAAATAATTATCTGCTTGACTTAACATAGTTGACAAACTGCCCCTGCTTTGCACCTCGGCTTAGCAGAAACCAAGTTAATCATATAGAATTGTCTTTTTTGCTAGAAAGCCATCCACTTATAATGAGCCACGTGTTTGAGTAACCATGTGACAGAATCCCTTGTACAGGATGCTCATTTTGTTGTATTTCCAATTGTATCCTTATTATTCCTTATACATTACTTCTTTTAGAAAATACCTTTTTAGTCTTTTCCATTTTAAGCATGTTGCCTTAGCTTTCTGGTATAAATACCTACTATATATGTAGTAGCAATCATTTAATCTTATCATCGATATACTGAATATTCTTCCTTTTGTAAACATTACTCTTATTAGCTTGTTTACTCTTTTCACTCTTATCCTAACCCTTAAGTAAGGCTAAGTGCTAAGTAACCTCATAGGATCATCTTATGCATTATATTAAGTTATGCCGTAAGTCCTCGAAAGTTCCTTGGTGCATCATATCCTCAAAGTTATTTGTGGGTTTGTTTACTTTGCCTTTACTGTTTTTGCACAATTCCATCACCTTCTTCAAGCTTTTGGTAAGTTAAACCCATCTTAACAACCAGCCTTGTTTGTTTTTAGTATTGGTTTGCATCATCTTAGTATAAGAGTGAAGGTTTCATGTAAGTAAGTTGTGTTTGTGTTTTGTGTTTTGTAAAGTAGTGCTTGTTGTAGTAGTGTCTCGAAGTTGTGAAGAGAATCACTGAAGTGTTTGAGTAAGTAATATAGTATGCTAGTTATTCTGGAGTATACTCTGTTTTGCCCTGTTTTGGGCATCTGAGAACAAAGTAAGTTTCAATGAAGTGATTTATCCATAGGTATAGTTGAAAGTGTTTACGGGTTAATTAGAAATTTGTGTAGAAAGTGTGTGTATTGTTTAGTTTAGAGAAATAGTGTTGATTGTATCTCAAAATTCAAAGTTTGAAACCAAGTTTGTCAAAAAAATGACAAACCTAAGTGTTAATGTTGGCATTGGGGATGGTAATAGTGGTGTTATCTACCATGGCCAACAATCCTAGGGCACCTCTTAAAGTATGGATGAGAGATTAGACGAGTTAGCCAATATCCTAGTTGATTTAACCAAAGCTATTCATGCGATGGCCTATCGACTTGCTGAGGCTGTGTAGAATACCCCATAAGCTACTTAACTTACTAGAGGATAGAACTCAACTTGACAAGTTTGAGGTAGAAGAGTAGGAGGACTAGAATAATGAAGAATTAACTTGGGAGATATGGATGATGATGAAGAAGAGGAGTATAACAAAGAAGAAGAGCGAATTAGAGCATCTCGAGCTACAGGCCATGTGAAGCTTTAGATTCTGAACTTTAGTTGTTTTGGGAGTGTATATAATTATTTAGATTAGGAGGAGAAAGTTGAGCAAGTTTTTTATTATTACCAGTATGAGGATTAAAAAAAGGTGATGATTGCTGTTGTTGAGTTCTCAAGATATGCTGCCATGTGATGGAAAAACTTTCAGATCATGAGAAGATAAAAAGAATACAGAGAGGTTAATACTTGTCTTGAGATGAAGATGATAATTAGAAACAGGTTTATGCCGGATGCTTATTCGCAACACTTTTTCATGGCTTCAAGAGCTAAGACAAGGAGGCCGAATTGTTGATAAGTATGTTTAAGAATTTCAAATACTCATGATTTGCTGTGAAGTGGATGAACCATCAGCTCGAATAATATCCAAGTTCCTTACTGGATTAAGGAGTGCTATCCGAGACATTGTGGAACTTCAATAGTTCACCACATTAGATAAGGCTATAAGGATAGCCTAATGAATGGAGAGATAGAGAAGAAGCCAAGTGTCGATCTAATCGCTGACTTAGTTAATCAAGCCAACTTGGTTAAGGAAGCTACCGAGCTCAACTAACTATCAAGCTAACCAAACAAACAGATGTCAGGATTAAATAGAAGGGCCAACCTAATGGTGATGTGCCAACCTGAACATATGAGAAGGGGAAAAGGATTTGGAATGAAGACGAGCTAGATCAAATGCTTTAAGTGTTAGGGGTTTAGGTACATGGCTATTCAATATCCAAACCGAAGGACCATTATCATTAAGGGAAATGTCTCGAAGATCGAGGTAGGTAGCACAAATGAAGAACTTGAGGGGGAGAAAGAAATAGGAGATGAGGTTGATGTTAATGCCGACTTGATTGAAGAGGATGTGTTTATAGAAAACCTAGATAAGTTAACTTTAGTTGTTTGATGTGCCATGAGCTTAGAACCTTCTACCGAGGAAGAGTAGAGAGAGAGCTTATTCCACATCACCTGCAAAGTGAATGATTAGGTGTGTACACTCATAGTGGATATTGGAAGCTGTACCAATGTAGCATTCGTCGGCCTGGTTAAAAAGCTTAAGCTATCGACCACTTCACATCCAAAGCCGTATAAACTACATTGGCTGAATGAAAAGGGGGGCACTATATGTCACTTAGTAAGTGTTGTTGCTAATCTTAATTGGAAACTATTCCAACAAAATCGTTTGCAACATGCTACCTATGTGCACATCCTATGTGCTATTAGGCCAACCTTGGCTTTTTGACCAAAGGGTTATTCGTGATGGATTTAGGAATACTTATGCATTTGAGAAGGATGGCAAGTGAATCACTTTGAACCCCTTGATGCCGAGTCAAGTGAGTAAATTACAAGCCAAGTTGGCTTGAGGATCGAAGAAGACCTTGGTGTTAATTAGAGCCGAACTCCAAGAAGCCATCAAGGTGGATATGTTGAACTTCCTATTAATCAAACGACAGCTAGAATTAAAGGAACGGGTTGAACTATCCTTAGAAGTTAAGGAGCTATTGAACGAATATGCTAACTTATTTCTTAAATAGTTACCTGAAGGATTACCCCCATTTAGAGGCATTGAACATTGTATTGACTTAATATCCAGCACTGCCCTATCGATCAAGCCAGCGTATCAAATGAATCCTAAGTAGTCTACTGAGCTCTAAAGGTAAGTTAATAAGCTTTTAGAAAGAAGATATGTAAGGGAAAGTCTTAGTCCCTGTGCTGTAACTATAATGCTTGTGCCAAAGAAGGATGAAACTTGGTGTATATGTGTAGATATCAGAGTTGTCAACAAGATTACAATCAAGTACAGATACCCCATCCTAAGGCTAGATGATATGTTAGATGCATTAAGTGGTGCGAGAGTATTTAGCAAGATAAATATGAAGTCGAGATACTACCAAATTTGAATAAGATAAGGGGATGAATGGAATATTGCTTCTAAAACCTGACATAGCTTATATGAGTGGATGATCATGCTTTTTGGACTATCAAATGCCCTAAGCACCTTTATGAGGCTAATGAACCATGTTTTGAGAGATCTAATTAGGAAATTTGTTGTCGTCTACTTCGACGACATCCATATCTATAGTACCTACCTAGTAATGCATATTGACCACCTCTATGCTGTTTTTGATGTCCTTTAAGTCGAAAGGTTGTTTGGAAACTTAAAGAAATGTTATTTTTGTCAAGCAGAAGTGATCTTCCTATGACATGTAGTTGGTTGAAGAGGATTGAGAGTGGATGAAGAGAAGGTGTAAGCAATTGTTGAATGGTTGACCTAGACCTTCTATACTGAAGTAAGAAGTTTTCATGAATTGACATCATTTTACGGACATTTTATACAAGGATTTAGTGCCTTTTTAGCGCTGTTAGCTGAACTTATGAAGAAGAATATAGAGTTTAAGTAGGGAGAGAAAGAGGAGAGGAGCTTTTCCGAAGTAAAAACAAGATTAACCTCTACCCCAGTTTTAGCTTTACCTGACTTTGAAAGAGTATTTTAGCTTGAATGCGATGTATTAGGTGTTCGCATTGGAGCTATGCTCATGTAAGAGGGGTGACCTATTACTTATCATAGTGAGAAGCTTAAAGGAGTGTAATTAAACTATTCTGTATATGACAAAGAGCTTTTGGCCCTAATCCAAGCTCTTCACGTATGGTAGCATTATCTTGCCAAAAGAGCTTGTCATATATACGAATCATGAGTCCTTGAAGTATTTATGGAGCTAAACTAAACTTTCTAAGCGCTAAGCTCGATGGATTAAGTTCTTGGAAGGATTTAACTTTGTCATTAAGTACAAGTAAGGCAAGAACAATGTAGTTGCTGATGCCCTAGCAAGGAGACATGTTTTTACTAAGTAATAAAGGCATATTTTTCATGTTTTAAAGTGTAAATTAAGATAGAATTATTATTGATTTTATAGAAATAATTAAGAAATGGTACTTAATTATTTTCATTTAAACATTTTAGGAATTAAAGGATTCAAGAGTGGAATTACGGATGATTTAGAGGAATTTTAAGCAAATTAACGAAGTTTGGATCAACACATTCAAATTGGAATTAAAGGTAACCAGCTTACAACTTACAACTTGCACCACTGGCCTATGATGGCTATGTCATCAGCCCTTGATGTCTACGCCACCGGCCTTACACTTATACCACTGGTCTTCATGGAAAAGAAACTTCACGTGGGCCAACCCTAATTTTTTAGAGTTTATGTTTCATCGTTTGGGGGATTTTTTTTTTTACACTTTTTCCTTAGACGTAAAGAGTCGTAGAATAGTTTTTAATTAGTTCTTGAAGAATTCTTTAGGAGAATCACTTTGATTATTGAGAAGATTTTGCTTTTGTTATGGAGACCAATTTGAAGTTGTAATTAAAGATTATCTTTTTCAATCAGAATTAGTGACATCTATTTCAATTATTCTTATGCAATTCTGTGAATTACTTTTGTTTTCAATTATGAATTTCTTTACGAATTAATGAAACCCTAAATAGCTAAGATGATGATTGTGTTCATGTTATAGGATTAAGAGATATATGGACGATTCATGATTGCAATTTCTATGATTTCGATTATAATTGTTAAAAACCCTAATGATACGGGAGTTGATATAGGATTTATCAGAAATTCTTAGTTGATTTGATTAATCAATGTAGAAGTAGAGTTAATTGAATTAATTAGAAATTATTTAGAAATTAATGTGATGTTTGGTGATTGATTATTCACTAAGACATTAGGGATAATTGATTTAGGACATTGGACAATCATAATATCGCGAGATATATGATTGTAATTTCGAGTCTACTGTTAATTGGAAGATGTGGGAGTTAGCTAATTAATTAGGAGTTTAAATCCTTAAGTTTTAAGGTATAATAATTTCACTTGAATTACCATATAACTATTAATCTATATAACAAAATAATAATTTGATTGGCATAATCTAAGGTGGATTCTGTTTTCTCACAATTCTCAATTGATTGCTTAGATTTTAGATTTTTCACAGTTATTTTCTTTTCAATAGTTTTAGAGTAATTATTAGACTAATTAATTAAATTTTGATTGCTTGAATATTGAGAAGAACTAGTATAGGATTAGTAATTTCTTAATCCTTGAGGGATCAACAACCTTACTTTCTCTATATTACTTGATTCCGACCCAGCATACTTGTTAGAGTATTCACAATTTATTTTTATATATATAGTTTAAGTGAATCACTAAGTTGCAAACAAGATTGTTGGGTTTTGCCAGCATAAAAGAACAGTATTAGGATGATCTTAATTTTGGCTTCATATATAAGAACTGTGGAGAGGGAAGAGCAGTAGATGTGTATCATGTGGAGGTGGTTATCTATTCAAAAGTAGTAAGTTGTATGTGTTGACTTGTTTAATGAGAGAACTACTAATGAGAGAAGCCTACAGTAAAGGACTCTTTGGACACTTTAGAGAGTTGAGAATGCATGAGCTATTGAATGTGTTAAACTTAGGGTTCATTTTTTATTTTGATGAGAACAAAACAAAAAGTATATATCTAAACATGTTGTTTTTGAAGATAACAAAACAAGTAAATGATTAAATTAAATATTATTTGATTATATTGAGGTAATTGAATAAGATCGATTAATTTGTTTGATGATTAAAGATATCAATTATCTTTACAAGAAATTTAATCTTTTGAGTGTAAAAAAATGATTTCAAAGTTAGATTGCAAAGTGTATTTGGTTGTTGGAAGTTAAAAGTATTTTCAGGAGATATTTGGCCTACCGAGTTGACGGTTCCAACGCATTACCAGCTTAACGGTGAAATAGCCTAGATAAAGAGATGAAAGTGCTTCTGATCAAGAACTGGCTTGCTAGTGTTCATGCCAGTTCACTTGCTAGTATTTGTAATTTGCTACCAGCTTGCCGGTAAGTCTAATCTAACTAGCCATTGGAGTATTTAATGCACTATAACTGGAAGAATTGAATGAGATAATATAAATGCTCAATAACTTGACCAGGGATAGTAGAAAACTAATCTTTTGCTACAATATTTCAACATTCCTTTATGTTCTTATTATCTATTATTCTCATTGTCTCTTGTATCTTAATTTGCAAATATTTAGAGAGATTTGAAGTGTAATGCTTGTGAGCTATTAGTTGCAAAGTATTGAAAGTTAAAAACACTACACCAATAATTCTTGAGATTGAGTTTTTGTGTTGTAAGGAGAGATTGTGACTATAAAATTTATGTAATCAAGTTTGTGTTTGTATAGCTCTTGGAGCTTTGATTGAGAAATTAATAAAGTGGTGTGAAGTCCTTAATTGGAGGCATTGTGTATCCATGGAGACTAAAGGGCGATCCAAACTCCACATTATATTCGAGCTTAATATTCTTTATCCCTATCTTTTCTAATTTCTGCACTTATTATGATTTTATCATTATCTTGATTATGCTCATTGTTACTTTTAGTGCCTAATTTTGAAAAGAATTGCGATTTATCTTTACTCTTTAGTTTACCCTAATGTTCTTTAGAATGATGGATTTTTTTGGTCTAAAATGAAATGTAACGTGTGATTAAGAGATGCATCATCTATAAGAAAGCAAATAGCCATGTAAAGTAAGGAAAAGCAGTGCCCCTACTTACCCTAACTAAACCATGGGTTGACTTGAGTATGGCTTTTATCCTTGGATTACCCCGAACATCCCGAGGCAAAGATTCTATGATAGTTGTTGTAGATAAGTTTAGCAAGATGGCACACTTTATGCCTTGCACCAAGATTAATGACGCTTCAGCTATTACTTCTTTGTTTTTGCAGGAAGTAGTTCGCTTGCACGGAGTACCTAGGAGTGTGGTATTCGACAGGGATCTAAAATTTCTAAGCCATTTTTGGAGAATACTATGGCGTTGAATGGGAATTAAATTAATGTTAAGCATTTCTTGCCATCCCCAAACTGACTACCAGATAGAAGTTGTCAACTACACTATAGGATCATTGCTTCGAGTTGTAGTAGGGAAGAACTTAATTAACTCAGATGTCTGCCTACTTGTTATCAAATTTGCTTACAATAGGATAGTATATGCCACTACTGGACATGCCCCCTTTTAAGTTGTTTGTAGTTTTAACCCAAAACTACCCCTCGATCACAACCTAATGTTGCCCATTAACCTAGAAAATCTAGAAGCAAGGACTTAAGCCTAATCCATCTAGTAGATCTATTAACAAGTTACCTAGCAGATTGATTAAGTTGCCAAAAAACTAAAGGAGAAAAGCAAAAGAAGGAAGACCAAGTAGTTTCAGCCTAAAGATCAAGTATAGTTACACCTAAGTAAGGAAAGATTCCCTAATAAGAGGGAGAACAAACTATCTACTCGAGCTAAAGGATCATTTAAGATACTCTAGATGATCAATGACAATGCATATCAACTTAAGCTTCTAGAAGACTTCGGAGCATCAAACGTATTTAATGTTGCTGATCTTAGTGCTTATCGACTCGAGGAAAACTTGGGTGAGGACCAACTGAATTTGATCCCAAATCTTAATTAGTTTGATAGGGATGATAGGAATTAGATGGCCGGACCCTTAACCTATACCTAAGCCCAAGGGCTGGAAAGTATGACCAGGCAAATTCTTTTCTTAAGACTCACCACCAAGGAGTTTAAGTTGTTGCAATCTGCCAACCTGATGCACTGGCTAAGCTGGACTGTCTTGTACTTGTCATTCATCTCCGATTGTAGACCTGAACTACACTTTAACATCAGCTTAACTCATCCAACCATCAGCTTAACCGACCCAAACCCAAGCTATGTTGAAAGTGTTTAAAGTAAATTCATCTCGGAAGAATTATCTGCTCAACTTGGTATAATCGACCTACCGGCTTTGCTCGATTGAAATAAAGTTGATCGTATAGAATTTTCTTTTCTACTAGAAAGCCATCCACCTACAATAAGCTACGTGTCCAAGTAACCATGTGATAGAATCCCTTATACAGGATGCTCATTTTGTTGTATTTTCAATTATACCCTTATTATTCCTTGTACATTACTTCTTTTAAATAATACCTTTTTAGTCTTTTTCATTTTAAGCAAGTTGCCTTAGTTTTTGGGTATAAATACCTACTGTACACGTAGCAACAATCATCTAATCTTATCACTGATATACTGAATATTCTTCCTTTTGTGATCATTGCTTTCGTTAACTTATTTACTCTTTTCACTCTTATCTTAACCCTTAAGCAAGGCTAGGTGTCAGAAAATCTCACCGGACCATCTCCTGTATCATATCGAGTTGTGTTGCTAGTCTTCGGAAGTTCCTTATTGCATCATATCCTCAAAGCTGTTTATGGGTTTGCTTACTTTACTTTTACTGCTTTTACACAATTCCATCACCTTCTTTAAGCTTTTGGAAAGCTTGAACCCATCCCAGTGACTGACCTTATTTGTTCTCAGCATCGGTTTATGTCATCTACTCATTAACTTAAAAGATCTAAAAGCAAGAACCCGAGCCTAGTCCATCCAGTAGATCTATCAACAAGTCACTTAGTAGATTGATCGAACCATTAGGAAACTAAAGGAGAAAAGTAAGGAAGGAAGATCAAGGAGTTTTAGTTGGGAGATCAAGTGTGGTTACACCTTAGTAAGGAAAGATTCCTAAATTAGAGGAAGAACAAACTATTTGCCCTAGTTAAAGGACCGTTTAGGATGCTTCAGAAGATCAATGACAATGCATATCTACTTAAGCTTCTAAAATCCTTTAAAGTGCCATACATGTTTAATGTGGCCAACCTCATCCCTTATTAACCCAAAGGGAACTTAGGTAAGGACCAGTTGGATTTGATCTTAAATCCCAATCAATCAGACGAGGATGATAGGAATCAGACAGCCGTACCCTTGACTATGCCCGAACTTGAGGGCTGGAAAGTATGGCTAAGTGAATTCTTTCCTTAAGACTCATCACCAAAGAGGCTAAGCTGTTGCAATCTGCTAACCTGATGCACCGATCGATTTTAACCTTCCTATACTCATCATTCATCTCCACTTGCTAACTTGAACTACACTTGAATGTCAACTCGGCTCATATGACCATTAGCTCAACTAGCTTGAACCCAAGCCATGCTGAAAGTGTCTAAGGTGAATTCACTTCAGAAGAATTATTTACTTAGCTCGATACAGTCAACTTACTGCCCCTGTTTGGTACCCCGACTTAGTAGAAACCAAGCTAATCTTATAGAATTGTCTTTTTTACCAAAAAGCCATCCACCTACAATGAGCCATGTATCCAAGCAACTAGGTGATAGAATCCCTTGTATAAGATGCCTATTTTGTTGTATTTTCAATTGTACCCTTATTATTCCTTATACATTATTTCTTTTAGATAATACCCTTTTAGTTTTTCTATTTTAAGCAAGTTACCCTAGTTTTGGGGTATAAATACCAACTGTAGATGTAACCGTAATCATTTAATCTTATCATCAATATATTGAATATTCTTCCTTTTGTGAACATTGCTCTCATTAGCTTGTTTACTCTTTTTAATCTTATCCTAACCCTTAAGTAATGTGAGGTGGTGAGTAACCTTATCGAACCATCTTATGCATTACATCGAGTTGTACCATGAGTCCTCAGAAGTTTCTCAGAGTGCCATGTCCTCGGAGCTGTTTGTAAGTTTGCTTACTTTACTTTTACCGTCACCTTATTCAAGCTTTCGAGAAGCTTGGACCTATTCTAGTGACCGATCTTGTTTGTTCTCGACATTGGTCCGCATCATCTTGGTATCAAAGTAGAGTTACATCAACGGGAAGACTTGATTTTCTCGGTTTTGCTGTCATATCATCAAGAAACCTAAACTTTTTGCAACTGACTATTTGGAATTTGGAATTTCCTATAATTAAATCCCATTTACTTTGTTCTATGTTGTTACACAATTTGATACTTGGTTAAAGGTAACCCTATACTTTGATAAAGGAAATCCCAAAAACGTCTTCCTTACTATGGAGTTTCTTTGTACTCGCTTGGCAAAGGTTTCGTCACTCGAAGTTTATTCTAGTTACTAATTCATTAGGGTTTGAAATTGCAAGAATCAATAGCTATAGAAAATTGCATTTGTGTTTGAATTGGTGCACTTAACTTGTGCATTAAATGCCTTAGCTTTTGATTTTTAGTGCAATAAGTGGTTATTAGTGGTTCTAAAGTATGTACAAAATTGTAGCAACTATATTAGTGTTGGGATTGTAGTATTTTCGTACTTGGAATCGAAAATTGCAGCTACGTAGTGTTATATTGCAGTAGTGAATTGTATGTGCGTATGGTATCCTGGGAGTATTGTAAATAGTTACTTATGGGTGTAGCTGGTTGATGGATTGGTGTATGCTTACATGAGTAGTGGTTAGTGCGTGAGTAACCTTATGAGTTTGGGTGTGGCGATTACCAAAGTTGAGTTAGTGGTGGCTATTATGTGAGCAGATAGTGGTGTTGTGGCTATGACTCATTATTTACTGTTATGTGTATAGTTGCAGTAATAGTGGTGCTTACTGTGAGATGATAGTGGGTAATGTGTTGCAATTGTAAGTTTGCAACTATGGCCGTACGTTAGTATCTAGTGTATACAGTTATGTTTTGTTACTTCGTATGCGTGGGTATTGTTGGTGCTGCTCTATTTCTTTTAGAAAATAGTAGAGTTGAGTTGCATGTTTAGTATGAGTGTCCTGTGTTAAGTCATTGTTGCTATTGTATGGAGGGCCACGGGTATGTTGTTGTGATCGTATGGGGGTTGAATTGTGTAGTGCAAGCGTATGTTGAACATGTATTCTACTTTTGGTTGTATATGTACCGAGCTATTTGAATTGTTGCTATACTGAGCTACATTGATTGAAGTTGTTGTTGCTCAGCTTCTCAATCCAAGTTACCAAGCTGGTTTGCATTTAGTGCTGATTTGCCAAGCTTAAGGGAATTCCAATCTAAGCTGTTTGCTGTAGTATGATTTTTGAGTTGTTTAGTGTGTTGTCTTATTTTAGTATTGCAATAGTAGCCAAGAAAGTATTGTTGTGTCTACCAAATAGAAAAGACAAAGTGTTTAGTTGAAATTCTATATGTCTAAGCTGATTTAAGTGCAGAACCCAGCTGTCCTTCTAAAGGTTGTTGAGCTTATGCATTGTTGGATTATGCTAAGTTGAGTTACATAGGTGATCATTTGCTAAACTACTGAGCTATCTAAGTACTTTGCCCGAGATTCTTGTGTGCTTCCAACTATGTTTGTCTATTACGTATAGGGATAAACTTTGCCGAGCTAAAACTGAGTCACGAAGTTTAATGTGTTAAGTTGTTGTAGATGTCGAACTTCTGAACTTTGTGTGAATGTAGTAGGATAGGAGAACTAGCTTTAGTAAATTTGAGTGTTAAGCTATCTAACATGTTGACCCTTATATAATTAATTAACCAAGCTGTTGTCTTGCAAGTCAAGCTGTGAATTTATACAGTCAATTGTTGAGCCATTGTGCATAGTGACATGCTGAAGTGAGTTGTCTTGTACATGTGTATGGAGAACTTATGAAGTATCGCGTTATCCTATCTTCAAGAAGTGTTGAGCTTTCACAATTGATTGATCCAAACTGTTATTGGTTGTATTTGAAGTGTGAACCAAGATGCTGTAACTTTGGAAGTAGCAGGCTGTTTTCAATTACCAAGTTGATTTGTTCAAGTAAATTATCGAGCTACTAGAACACAAAGCATCGTGCTGTCCATTTTACAAGGATTGCTGAAGTAGATTGTGTACGTGTAAGTGCAATTTTATGGGCATGTATGTACCAAATTGACATGTGCGAAAGAGCTGTTGTGTCTATGGAATTAAAGGAACAAGTATAGCTGAGCTGTCTTAGATCGACATAAAGGGAGAGTGAGCAACTCAATTTGAGATGAGAGTTTCGAAGTGGAGAAATTGAGACAGAGTTCTTGTCATTTCAAACTGTGACTATTGCCAAGTGTGTACGGGAGAGTAACTCATATTAAGCTTGTATTTTAATTTGTTGACGTACAAATTGTATCGTGTTATAGTATCTAAGCTGTCGACGTAGCAAGTATGTGAGTGTCGGAAAGTGTTGACTTATAGGACTTATACAGTGTATGTGAAGCAAGTGTACCGTGCGCGTATGTGCTATTAAGTAGTGATGTACCTATGTGAGTGAAAAGATATCGAGCCATCTCATGCCCAAAAGGTAAGTACCAAGCTTAAAGTGTTAAGTTGTTGAATTAAGATATACTCAACATGGCATATAAAGCCAGATATGAGTATGAATATTATTATGAGGACATGATATCATGAATTCCGAAATTTAATGGATATGATACTTCAAATCAATATTTGAATTGGGAATTTCGAGTCAATCAGATTTTTTAAAATTGTTCTTATCCCCAGCATAAGAGAGCCTATGCTATAAAAAGTCGATGATTAGCTTTGTAGCTATTTGGTGGAAGAGAATGATAAATTAAAGAATTGATAGAGGAGACACTAAGATCATTACGTGGGAAGAGATAAGACGATTGATGTGAAGAAAATTCGTACCCCAATATCATCAAGACAAATTGTATGAGAGAAAATCCACCTATGAAGCTAACCTCTCTAGTGTGTAGGAACAATTAAAGATTATGCATGCTAAGCTTAAGGAGATTAGAGAAGAAAGAAGAAAATAAAGGCTTATTCATTTAAAGAATATTGAAGGGGTAGAAACAGATGGAAAAGAAGTAAGAGTTGAAGATGAGAAGAAAGTAGATAAGAAAGGACAAGAAGAGTTGAATTGTGAGGAAGTAGAAGAGGTGATAGTTATTGAGGATGATGTGGTAAAGCCAACAATAGAAAGGCATGAAGCTTTAAAGCTACTTAAGGTAGAAGAGTAGTTTGAGGTCTTACATGTTCAAATTCCCTGAGCTCATGACATCATGTTTAAGCTACGAGTTGAGTTATTCCCTTTGAATGATAGTTGTTGAGGTTACTTGAGTGAAATTGATTAATACATGATGAATGGAAGGAAGGATCCTTAAAGAAGAGTTTGATTGATTGGGTTCATGATGAATGGAAGGAGTATTGGTTGGTGATGACACTAGTAGATGAACTTGAGTATTTTTTTATATTTATATTTTATTTTTATAGGTTGATAGTTGATCCTGGTGGGATTTGGAGCTGCCAATTACCAAATTTGGGGCCAAAACTTCCTTAAGGGAGAGGGAATGATAGGATTTGGGGTATTGACCAACCAAATGCTAGAGCTAAACTCATTTACTCTATACCCAAATATCTCATTTGATTACTTATTTTTGCTTATGTTATTTAGATTTTCTATTTCATGTATTCTTCTTAAGTTACCTTCATGTTTATTTTGTTTTTGTGGGAATGCCATTAGGGTATCCTTCTAGTCATTTTATTTACAAGTTTGTCATTATATTTAAAAATAATGCTTGTATAGGGTTTTAGACGGATTTGCACATTAATGAAAAACCCTTTAAGTCTTTTCTCTTGGAAAGGTCTCTCTTACTAGCTCTTATCAATCCCTTTAGTAAGGATTGTGGCAAGCAACCCTAATTATCTTTGTGTGCGTAATATCAAAGCAATGATTAGGTTGTGTAGGATCTAATTGATGCATCATATCGGGTAGGTGGCTCATAGATTCACTAAACCCTTCAATAAACCCATTCTATTTTCATCCCTTCGGTAGGATCAAACCTACCTCGAAATTGCTGCCCTTGTTGATTCTTAATGTGGTGCATTATCTTAGTATCAGAGTCGAGGTGTGACCACGTAAAGATTTCATTTTCCTGATTTTCCATTGTATTATTAAGAAACCAAAGCTTTTACGGTTGAATATTTGAAATTTGGAGTTACCCATGATTGAATCTCATCTCTTTTCATCTATATTGCAAAACCATCCTACACATGGTAAAGGTAACCCTATACTTTGAGAAGAAAACACCTATACATCGGCCTTACAGGGGAATTTCTCTATACTTGTTTAGAAAAGGCTTTATAACTTAGAGTTTAGTGGTGGATGACCTTACAACAACCTTAGGAATTGCTATTAGGACTTAGTAAAGATGTTCAATTAAGGTTTGCAATTGCAAAATTAATTATTGGGGAAAATTACTGTGATATTCGATTTAGTGCATTAGGATTATGTATTGTATTGACACCCTAGTTTTTTATTAGGGGTTTGCCTAACAAAAAAAGAAGAAGAAGTTGTGGTGGGTATAATTTGTGTCGAGTGTCTCTATTAATTTCTTGCAAGCAGTGAATAGTATGTAGGTGTCTTGGGAATGTTGTAAACAATTGTTTGTGGTTGTGGCTTGTATAGTAGCGAGTGTTGGTGAATTGGTGTCGGTTTGCATGAGTAGTACTTATTGTACAAGTGGGTTAGTAAGTTTGGGTGTCGTGGTTAGCAGAGTTGAGTTGGTGGTGGCTGTTATGTGAGTGAATAGTAGTGTTGTAGCTGTGATTGAGTGTTTACTGCTGTATGTTCTGTAGGATTTCAATAGCTGATAGTAGTGGTGTTGTCATTTCATGCTATCTTGAATCGTGTATTGGTTGTATTATTGTGTGTAATAGTTAAATGAGTTGTGTGTTCTTAGTAAATTGTGTTATGCACGATGGTTAGTATATATCGACTTGCTATATAAGATAGTATTGTGAGAAGTAAGCTAATGTCGAACTTAATTGTAATTGAATGGCCGAATTGTCAAGTGTTCGGATTGGTATCGTGCTATTGTATCGAAGTTTGCTGCTATAACAAGCTGCTTCATGCAACAGTAATTACTAAACTTTCTAGTTGTAAGTGTGAATCTGAGATCTAAGATAATTGGAGAAATTACCTAAACTACCGAGCTAAATAGCAGTTAGAATTGTCTAATCCAAGTTTCTAGCTTAACACTTTAAGTAGTTTTCAAATTGAATTCTATGCATCTAAGTTGAGTGCAACTTACCGAGTTGAACTAAAGTAGTGAACTAAGCTTTGAACTATTGTGATTTGAAGTACTAAGCTAAGTAACTTTTTACTGAACTATTGTAAGCTCAATCCTTTATCTAGCTGATTTAACCATACCCTATTCAAGTTGTTAATTGAAAACTTATTGAGATGATTTAAAGAAGTGAGCCGAAGCAAAGGGTAATGTGTGAAACTAGTGTGTGACTTATATGGGATGGCACGATTGTGGCTACTGCTATGCTGAACAGAACCAAGAGTTGGCAAGAAGCCAAGTTTTTAAGCTAAGATTGTGCATACTAGGCTATCCAGAAGTCCAAGCTATAGAATTGTTGTATTTGAGTTATTGTGTAAAACTATCAAGTTGTCACTGATCCATAGCATGGGAGGCCAAGCTATTATTGAAGTTCAATTGTATGTATTATTGTCACTAAGCTATCATCCTCTGAACACAATTCCAGCTGTTATCTTAACATTTCAAGCAATTTTCGAGTTGAATGTATTTTTGAGTAGCTGTGATTCATAAATTGTCGAGGTGAAGTTCGGTCAACGTGGCGTTGTCCTACTTTCAAAGTTGAACCGAGCTACTGTTGTTCCTCTCTAAGCTATCATCATTTCTTAAGCTATACCGCGTATATCCTAGCTAGTAAAGATTGCAAAGGCTACCATGTCAAGCTGATGCGGTCCTAATCGAGCTACTTGTGTATGTGTTGGAGCCGAAGAGTGTCTTATCGAGCTTCCAATGCTTACTTGATTGAGCTAAATTACTTCAAAGTTGTCAAGTTGATTCTAGTGTCCAAGTGGATTGGTGTAGTGTACTGAACTGAAGTTGAACATCTAAGCCACAAACAGTGAAGTATTGGAGCAACCCAAAAAAAGTCGTACTACTTTGTCTAATTATGAGTTTGAGTTGCTATTGTAAGTGATCGTACCAAGTTAATTATTAGGTACAAGTGTGAACATTGGGCCTGAGGAACATATAAAATTGCTGAGCTATTGTAGGAGTTTGAGTTTTGAAAGTGCAGACTGATATTCGATCAAGGGAAAGGACCACACTAGTCTTTATTGTGACATATTAGTATATAAGCTGAACTAAAGATGATTCCTATCCAATCTCCTTTGTGAGATTTCATTTGAGGTGCTCAATTTGAGGATTGTAGCGCTTAAAGCATTATCGAACTAATAGTGCTTATCGGAGCCATCTAAATTGTTGTCAAACTAAGCTACATTAGTCGAAAACTTCAATTTTAAGTTCGTGAACTGTACTGAGCTGACTTGAAAGTGTATTTGTACGGCATGTGTATCTTAGTGTCATCTTACAGAGCTAAAATTAATTCAAATATCCAACTGTTGAGGTTTTGAGTTCTTATTGTTGAGTGTGCCTAGCTAAATGAATGTGTGCTAAGTTGTTTTGTGTGACCTGAAAAGTGTGTGAGTGCTTAATGTGTTGTGAAGTTAGTTGGCAACTGGAGTGCAAGTTGAATACGTATCAATCTAAAGTGAGTTATGAGCTGAAGTGGGTTATACTTTTATTTAATTCCCAAGTTATCTAGAATTATGCTCATAATCGAGTTTCATGAAGAACACTTGCATTGAGCTAAAATAACTAGTGGATCTTATGTGTAATTAGTTGTTGTAGGTACTTGTTGTCGAGCGTATGTGAAAGTGTAGAAGAGGCCAAGCTTCTATGCAATTCCTACCAAGTTGTGAATGTGTATATTTTGTGCTCGAGTGACTAACGTGTATAGTGAAGTGTTCAGTGGAAAGAGTAAGGGAGGGTTGTGACTGTACCGAGCTATTATTAAATTAGTAGGTATTTAACATGGCTTATATAACTCGACACGATCATGGTTATAATTACGAAGACTTAAGATTAAGAATATTATTGATGGATATGGCAATCTAGATGAATATTTAAATTTGGAATTTTGATTCAATCAAGATTTTGAAAATTATTCTTATCTTGAGCATAAAAGAGCCTATGTTATAAAGAATTTGATGATTGGCTTTGTAGCTACTTGGTGGAAGAGAATGATAAATCAAAGAATTGATAAAGGAAACATTGAAATCATTAATGGGAAGAGATAAGACATTTGATGCAAGAAAATTCGTACCCCGAGATTATTAAGACAAATTGTATGAGAGAACATCCACCTATGAAGCTAACCTCTCTAAAGTGTTAGATTAACTGAAGATGATTGAAAAACGGCTTAAAATGTTTAAGGATGAAATGAGACAATAGAGGAATGCCGAATTAGAGAGTATTGAAGGAGGAGTTGAGGAGGTGAAGGTTGCTAGAGAAGCTAGCATTAAAGAGGAAGAGGACCAAGTTGAGTTGAAGTTAAACCCCCATGTTCCGAATATAGTTTCATTACCCATTATAGATGCTATAAATGATGACTTTAAGTACTACTGTATTTGCCTTCCACATATCAGGCTCTTTTGTCTTGACCCTTTGATGAACTTATGTGGTATTGATATGAGCCATAGTAGTATCGTGCTTATAAATAATTATAGATTGTTGGTTGGGGTTTATCAAGACTATGGTGATGGATATATGTATTGGGGATGTGTTATGTTGAATCTTAGTACTCTTGTGTTGGAAAGATTTGAGATGTATAGATGGAAGGAAGAAGAATTAACTTATAAGGAAGTAGAGGGGATGCTAATTACAGCAAATGAGGAGGTTGTGAGATCCGAGTTAGTTGAGCATTAAGAAGTGGAGGCACTTGAGATTGAAGAGCAATATGATGTCTTGCATAAGTTCTACGAGCTTATGATCTTTTGTATGACCCCAAGGTCATGTTACTTCATTTTATTGATAGTTGCTAAAACTACCAAGGTATGGTTGATTGAATCCATGAAGAGTGGAAGGAGGGATCAAAGATGAAAAGTTTGATTGATAGGGCTCAAGATGAATGGAAGGAGCATTGGCTGATGATTACATTAGTGAAAGAGCTTAAGTATTATATTTCATTTTTACAAGTTGGTATTTGATTATGGTAAAATTTGAAGCTGTCAATTACCAAGTTTCAGATTAAAACTTCTCTAAGGGAGAGGGGATGATAGGATTTGGGGTATTAACCTAACTAAATGCCAAAGCCCAGCTTGTCTACTCCTTACCTGAATATCTCATTCGACTGCTTATTTTTATTTGTGTTATTTAGATTTCCTATTTCTTATTTTTTTCCTAAACTACCCTTATGTTTATTTTATATTTATGAGAATACCGCTACGGCATCCTTTTATTCATTTTATTTACAACTTTTCCATTATGACGCATCTCCTAGGTTGAACATACAGAGAGACACCATAATGTAAGCGAACCGAAAAGAAAAGAAAAAGCTAGCAAAAGTTTGAGTAGCTACCAACTGGAAGGTTACTCGACATTACTCTGTACTAAAGGGAGTAAATAAGAGTTGAAGGGTAATGAGAACACTAGAGTTACTCAAAAGGGAACTCGTATAAATTTTGATAAAATGAAGTTGATGTCTGCGTACAATTAAGTTGGAGTTTATATACCCATTCATTGGGGTTACTTTATATTATAAAAAGGTAAAGGGGTATTCTTATAATTATGTTACATAATATATACTAAGAAGGGTAAAAGAGTCAAAGAATATTTAGTACGGAAAGCAAAGAATCCTTCTAGAATGTCATGCCAGAAGATACATGTCGTTCGATGGTTGAATGTCAAGAATGTGGTACAAAGTGGATGAAATGAAGAAAGAGAGTTTACAATCAAGGGTCGACTTGTTCTAGATCAAATCAAAGCTTTATCAGCCATTTGCTATAGAGTAATCAACTTGGACTAGGGTTGGATGTCGGTAGTCGACTTAGGAGCTTAGCTTAGATGGTCTTAAGGTTATCTACTCGAATATTCTGTCATGGTACAGCTATTAAGCAGGCTCGGTTAGGGCGATGGGATAAGAATTCTTATCTTGGATGGGGCTGTGAACTAATATTCTTCAAGTGAGTTCCTGGAGTCCTCTAACTTAGCTACATATGATTAGTTTAAGGGGTTAATTCCTATCGTCTACTTGGGGATCGGAAAGATTTGTCTTCAAATTCGAAGTAGTCTCTAGCTCTTGTTCTTTTGGGACATTGGCGAGGTCTTCAACTGGTTGGTAGGGAATTAGGTTGGACACATTGAAAATGGAGAAAACACCATAGTCATCAAGTAATACAAGCTAATAGGCATTGTGATTGACTTTCTTCAGGATCTTGAATGGTCTATCAGCTTGAGGAGACAACTAACTCTATCTCAAGTGCGGGAATCATTCTTGGCTGAGGTGAATCCATCCTAAGTCTCTTGGCTAGAAAGAAACAGCTCGGTGGCCTTGGCTACCAATCTCTTGTTATCTCTCGTTGAACTCAGCCATCGTCTTAATTACAAACTGGTATAGCTCTTACAATTCTTGGGCTCAGTCAAGTTCGAATAGACTTTCTTCGACAACTGCGGGGGTGCCGATCAGATCTAGGATAGTAGGATTGAGGCCATAGATAACCTCGAATGGGTTCTTCCCAATGGTGCGGTGGACAGTTCGATTGTATGCAAATTCCATAACTGGTAGACATAGATCCTAATCCACAGCTTTGAGTAAGTTTCCTAGCATCCTATTCACCTCTTTAGTTTAGCTATCAGTCTAAAGGTGGCTACTAGAGTTGAACATAAGTTTGTTTCCAAGTCTTCTCCATAGAATTTTCCAAAAATAGCTCAAGAATTTTGTGTCTCAATCTTAAACAATAGTCTTCGGCACTCCATATAGGTAGATAACTTCCTATAAAAATAAATCGGCAATATATAAAGCATCATTAGTTTAATGGTATGGAACGAAGTATGCCATTTTGCTGAAGTGGTCCACTACAACCAATATATAATCTTTTCCCCTGGATGTCTAGAATAACCCTAGGACAAAGTCTATGCTAAGGTCAACCCAAGGTAAGATTAGTGTTGGCAAGGGGCATATATTCTCCATAGGGCTCTCTTTTCCCCTTAGTTTGCTTGCATACTTCACAACTACCAATTATCTTATGAATATCCTTAGCTAAACTAAGTCAGTAAAAATTTTCCTTCAATAGATTGGCTATCTTGGTCTCTCTAAAGTGACTAGATAATCTACTACTATGAGCTTCCTTGATCAATAGCTCATGTGCAGAACAGTTTGGTATATACAGCCTTTAGTCCTTAAAATAGATAACCAACTCTAAGATAATATCCTCTAATAGCAACTCCTTATCGGTACTGCTCAATAATGGGACCAAAATGAAGGCCATGATTATATTACTCGATGATAAGCGAAAAAATTAATAACTTTTTCTGCAAAGTTGTCAACTAGGTTTATAGACGTGATAAAGCATTGATGACTATGTTGGTGCTTCCTTTCTTTTCTTGAATTACGTAAGAGAAACCATCCATAAACTCTAACCATTTGGCTTACCTTTTCAATAGTTTGTTCTGACTCCTAAAATGCTTTAATGACTCATGGTCAGTATAAATAACAAACTCTTGTGGTAGCAAATAGTGTTGCCAAACAGTAAGGCCTCGAAAAAGAGAGTATGATGAATAACTAAGGATAGCACTACTAAGCTTCTTATCGTGGTAAGCAACGAGTCGTCATTCTTACATTAGGATGACACCGATTCTAATGCCTAACGTATCACATTCCAATTAAAGGGGCTTGTTAAAATTTGCTAATGATAGGACAAGGTAGAGGTGATCTTCTCTTTAATCTCCCTGAAGCTCTATTCGGCTCGGTCATTCCATCAAAACCCATCACTATTTTTCGTCAGCTCCACTAAGGGGGCTACAATGGTACTAAAGTTCTTAATAAATTACCTATAGAAAGAAGTAAAGCCATGAAAGCTTTGTACTTCAGTAACATTTTTTGGTGTCGGCCACTCTAAGACAACTTAGACCTTCTCCTCATTAGCTTAGATTCACTCCCCTAATACCACATATCCAGGAAAAATCACTTCACCTTGATAGAATGTATACTTCTTCAAGTTCCCAAATAATTTCTCGGCTTCTAAGATTTCAAATATAGCTCAGAGATGTTGGACATGATTATCTAAGTCATCACTGTATACCAATATATCATCAAAGTACATGACCATCATAGGAGCCTAATTTTTGCTCGTCTTTTTATTTTTTAAATTAGGCTATAGGGTCCTAAATTAGAAAAAATACAAAAAAAAAAGAAAATTAAAGAAAACTAAAAAAAATGAAGAAATTTAGAAAAAATAGGGATTCTAGAAAAGTACAAAAAAATAGAAAACCCTAAAAATATAAAGTCTAGGAAAAATAAAAAATTTTTCAAAAAAAATAAGAAAAGCATAAAAAATTTGAAATTTGGATAAAAAAAAATTGAGAAATTTAGAAATGGGAAAATTTGGAAAAAAGTTATAAAATTGAAAAATTACAAAAAATTAGAAAAATTGAAAAAAAAAAGAGATTATAAAAAATAACTTTTTATTAAGGTAGATTTTTATTTTTTAATTTGGTTTAAAAGTTGGACTATTGAACCTAGGCTTAGATTTAAATCTAGCCTAAACTGATCGAATCCATATGTGAAACAAGTTTCAAGCTAACGGCCTAATAGTTAAACATATGGACTAGGCATGGGGTTTGAGTATGAGGTCTTGGGTTCAAATTTTGCAAAGGTAAGGAGGCCTTTTTTCTTTTTATTTTTTTGTTAACTAACACACAACCACATGTCAAGAATTGATTGCACTACGTGGCAGCATCAAGTTGGGGTGGTCTTGCTGACGTGGTGCTACGTGGCATGCCAAGTTAGTTGCCACGTGTTACCATGTGATACATGGCAAGTCGAGGTTAGTTAGGTTGGCTGACATGGCGCTACGTCAGTGCCACATCAGCACTTTCTTTCTTTTTCTCTCGGCTTTCCTTCTCTTTCCTTAAGTTTTCCTCCATTTCCTCCCAATTTTCCTCCTTTCTCCTTCTCAAGAACAGCCCAACCCTGGCCTCTGATTTCATGCTTTTTCCTTGCCGCAACACACCAATTAATAGTGTGAATTCATCTTCTACATGGCCTACTTTAAATCAAACATAATAACACGTCCGAATTCAGTCAAATGAGCATTCAAATCAAGCTCCAAAGAGTGGAAAAAAACTGAAAATCTAGAATTTGCATTCAAATTTGATTCAAGCTTTCCTTAGTTTTTGGGTTAGTTACGAGCATAAAAAGGGCGTTAGGGGAGCTCATTGAATAGACACAACCATCTATAATAAGAACACTCCTAAGCCCTCTCTCTCGCGCGCAATCTCTTTCTCTCTCTAACCACAACCATGCTTTTTCTCTCTCTCTAACCCATAGCAACGCTCGAAGGAATTCGAGCAATTCCAACTACTGCCGTGACTCCCCCATGACGCGAGCTCCTCAACTTAGCTCCCTCCGTCCACTGCCGTAACCCAAAGCTCCTCCACCACCAAAACCCTAACCACCATACCCCCGAATACAGCCGTGACTAGTAGAAGATAGTGGCTCGTCCACTCTCGTATTACGCTTATGACCAGTTGAGGACAACAACCATCTACCTCTACATCACACTCGTGATCAGCTGAAACCCCTCGATCATGTTCGTGACCCCTTCTAGGTGACTACCTCGATTGACCCAATCCAATCTACGATTAACCTGTCTGACCCGCTCTAAGTCCATCCCATGCACCCAACTCATCTAAAGTCTTGTTTTTTTTTTTTATTTTCTTTACTTGATTATTTAGTTGTTGTTGTTGTTTTTTATTTTTATTTATCGTGAATTAAATGGTAAAAATAATAAAGAAAAAAGAAAAAGAAAGAAAAAAAAAGATAAGATAAGGTAGTTATTTTATTTATTTTTAGTCTAATAGATAAAAATAAAAATAAATAGATAAATAAGTAAATAAGTTAGTGAATGAAAATTATTTTTGACACTTAGAAAAATCAAGTTTTAAAAAAATAAACAAAAAATAAATTAACCATTTACAAATTAGGACTACTGTTAGATTTTTTGAAAAATATATATATATATATATAATTTAGGACCTTTGTTAGAATTTTTCTTAAATAAACCAAATTAAACTAAAAAAGTAAATTCGATACATTTTCAGAATTAAAACCAAACAACCCTCTAAAGTTTTCATTAAAAGAATTAAGTACATTTGATCCCAAATAGTGGGTACGTAGATACCTATGAGGTGCCTATAAAAAGGAAAAAACCTAATTTCCCTTTTTCCGTAGTTTAGGTTGTTTTGTTGATTCAATTAGAGAAACCAATAATCAAATTTTGTCTTTCAAAATTAAAGGTGATTTTTAAGTTTAATTCTAATTTTGGAAAGTCAATAGTACCCATAAAGGTTTAAAATTCCTAACCCCTGGACCTAAATCTCTAGTTTTCAAAAACCGTTTTCACAAAATTGGTTTTAATCATTAGAGTAGTGGCTAAGTTATAACCAATCCACCTAATTAGTTATGCCTTAACCGTTTTTCCCGACTTCAATCGAGTGGCGACTCTAAAGTTGTTTTCAAAATAAAAAGAAACAATTTTCTTTAAACCCTAGTCGATAGCTAGTATTATATGGGTAGGGTTTAATATTAGTCAATTTAAAGAAGACCTAATTTTATAAAAGAATTAGAAGGATGAAAAACCAAGCTTGACAACCATACATCATCCGATCAAAGGGCGTATCACATGGTTCATAAGCCTCATGAATGTGCTCAGTGCATTTGTAAGTCTGAACAGTATAACCATCCATTTATAGAGACCATGCTTCATTTTGAAAGCAATCTTCCATTTATCTCTTAGCCTCATGCAAATCTGGTGGTAGCCACTTCGCAGGTCATTCTTAAAAAATAACTTGGTGCTATGAAGCTCATATTACATGTCATTAAGCTTTGATATTGAATATCTTTACTTGACAGTAATTTGATTAATCGCTTGGCTGTCGATGCATATGTACCATGAATCATCTTTCTTCAGGAAGAGTAGAGCAAGTATAACACAAGGGCTTATGCTCTCCTTCACATATTCTCTCCCTATGAGCTCATTTACTTGTTTTTTCAGCTCAATAGCCTACTTATGATTCATTTTATAGGGAGGTTAGTTTAGCAAGGCGGTGCTTGGTTGTAGATTAATACAATGCTTTATGCCTCAAAACGAGGGTAGTTCTTTAGGCAACTCTTGAGGAAATAAGTTACAAAATTCATCTATCGAGTTTCGAAGCTGTTTAGGTACTTCTTCCAAATCTCTCATCTCCAACAGTCTTCTAATCAATAGAAACATAGGCTCGTTAGCCTTCTCAATAGTCTAAAACTCTCTTTGGCTCATCACCAAGGCCTTCTTCTTATTAGCTTAAGTGAGCTAATTATGGGTTTCATTTACTTGGGTCGGTGTCATGGGTTGCAACACGATCTTCTTTCCGTCTTTAATAAAGGCATAGGTGTTCTTATATCTGTCATAAGTAACACATCAATCAAACAAACAAGGTCATCCAAGCAATAGATGTGAAGCTCCCATGGGGATGACATTGCACACTACTTCATCCTTGTATAAATTCCCAATATTAAATAGCACTGTTACCTGTTTAGTTACGTACAAAGCACCCTTTTCTTGAAGCTAATGTAGCTTGTAAGGTTACTGATGCTTAAAGGCTGGCAGACCTAACCTCTATATGAAGGACTGTGCAAATATGTTAGTACAACTTCCTCCATCTACTATGATGGTGTACAACTGTCCTTTGATGGTACACTTAATATAGGATAAATTTTCCCTCTAGTCTTCCTCGGAGTTTAGCAGGGAACTCAATGCTCGTCTTAATACTAGGGTCATCACTTCTCCTTGGTTGGCATAAACATAGGTCTCTTCTTTCTCTTCGACCTTGGCTTCAGCTTTTCCAACATCCTTCTCTTCTTCAAGCTCGCTTTTGTCGGTGTTATCTATTACATCTCCTCGAAGCACCATGACACATCAATTTGGACACTCATGAGCCATGTGTTTGAAGCTTAAGTACTTAAAGCACTTCATCTCATTGGTCTTCCGTCCGGAAGTTTTCCCTCTTTCATATGTTCTCGAGGTCAGTCTAGTCTTAGTTTGGCTTAGCTGGGCTACTCATCCCTGTTAGCCTGCTTGGCTATTGTCAGGTAGGTCATTCCTTTCCTTAGCTAGGTATAGCTTCCCTGGCTCAGTTTAAACAGGTTAGCGCAGAATAGGGGCTTAGGAGAATGTTAATCCAAGTTAGCTCAAAGCATCTTTTCTCTGTTTTTCAACTCTTTACGCTATCTTAATTTCCTCCTCCAAGGTATAGAACCTTTATACTTCCATAATGTTGCGAATCTCATATTTGAGTCTAAAAATGAACCTCGTTATTATGCGAGCCTTTGGTTCTTCTATGTTGGCTTGGATCATAAGTATTTGGAACTATCTCACATAATCATCAGTAGATCAGCCTCCTTAGCGAAGTTCCTATAACTTTGCAAATGTATCTTGTAAGTAGGTCTTAGGAACAAATCGACCCCCTTCACAACCTCTTCATCTCATGCTAAGATCTCATACCTCATCTTTCATCCCCTGCTTTGGCTGCATTCAGATGTTTCCTCTACATAATGGCATAACTAGTAAACTCTAATGCAGTAAGTCAGACCTTAATAACATCTATATATCCATAACAATCAAATACCTTCTCAACCTTCTCTCCCCACTCCAAGTATTCATCGACATCTTTACTTTTATTGTAGGGCGAAATTTGGGCTTTAACATTGTTAATTCCTTATGGAGCTTAACATCCTTGCTTTCATGTTAATAGTACTTAGCCTCTATTTCTTCCCCTTCATCTATCTCTACATCTACTTCCTCATCATCTTCTTATATCTCTTTTAAGTCTAGCCTTTGCTTAGCAACTCGGTTTGTGACTCTTCCAGCTCGTTAGGGTTGAACTAGGTGGTTAACTCAGCTACCTTAGCCATAGCTTCTCTCTATAACATTTTTTAGTAAGTTGCACTACAATATACCCTGGGTTTGTTGCCTATTAATTTGCATCGCAGTGACTAGCCTCTCAACAAAGTTAGTGAGTCTATTAAGCTTGTCAACAATTGACCTAGGAGTGTTACTATCATTTTGACCACGACTAGGTTGAGCACCACTATTCTAGTATACAATAACACCTTGAACATTTGATTCTGACATTTCGAATATATTAACAACACAATATACAGGAAAACAATGCTACCTTACTACCTAAAACTTTGACTAGTACACTAACAACCTTGACACCTAATAATCACTTGAACAAGATAAAAATGGACTTACTCTGTTTTCATAATGAAAAATAGAGTAAGAACAGAGTAACAATGGAGCCACACTTACCAACACTCAAACCTCTCTACTACATAACTTACAACTCTAAACTTACTCCACACAAAAACACTATAGCAACTACAGAAGGAACACAGTAACCATTAACAACAAAGTAAACCAAAACTTCATACACTCCCTCTCAGAACTGTGCTCTGATACTAACGAAGCTGATGCATCTCCAGAGTCAAACACACAGAGAGATACCACAACATAAGCAAACCAAAAAGAAAAGAAAAGAAAAAGCTATCAAAAGTCCAGGTAGCTACCAACTAGATATGACACACCAATCAATCCTACTTGGCTTACAATCTACCGGATATGACTCACCGGTTCGAACTGAAGCGTCACTCGCAATTACTCCTTGCTAAAGCGATAGATAAAAGTTGAACAGTAATGAGAACACTAGGGTTGCTCAAAGGAGAACTTGTATAAATTCTAATAAAATGAAGTTGATGTTTGTAAACAATTAAGTGAGAGTTTATTTACCTATCCATTAGGGTTACTTTACATGTATGAAAAGACAAAAGGGTATTCTTATAATTAAGTTATATAATAAATACTAAAAAGGTTAAAAGTGACAAAGAATATTTAGTACAAAAAGTAAAAAATCCTTCTAAAATATCATGTTAGAAGACACTTGTCGGTCGGTGGCTGGACATCAGGAATGTGGTACAAAGTGGATGAAATGAAGAATAGAGTTTGCAATCAAGAGCCAACTTAATTTGGATCAAGTCAAAGCTTTGTTAGCCATTCTTTGTAATCAACTTAGGTTAGGGTCGAATGTCAATGGTCTGTGTGGTCAACTCGGAGGCTCGGCTTGGATAGTCTTGGGATTGTTTGCTTGGATATTTTGTCATGGTATAGTTGTTTGATAGGCTCGATGGGGTG
The DNA here is from genome assembly GCA_024138005.1 of Lumnitzera racemosa. Taxonomy (NCBI): domain Eukaryota; kingdom Viridiplantae; phylum Streptophyta; class Magnoliopsida; order Myrtales; family Combretaceae; genus Lumnitzera; species Lumnitzera racemosa. The sequence continues at coordinate 69,716,097 of JAMXBC010000006.1, forward strand.
ATAGGTTGGTAGTTAGGTCAACAAAAGAAGGAAACATAAAGGTCGAGATAAGAATTTTTTTCTTAGATAGGGCTTTGAATTAGTATTCTTTAAGTGAGTCCTCTCACTTGGCTACGTGTGATCGGTCTAGAGGGTTGATTCCTATCACATTATGTATAAATAGTTTTAGATAGATTTGCACATTAATAAAAAACTCTTTGAGTCTTTTCTCTAGAAAAACTCTTAGCTTTTATTAATCCCTTTAGCAGGGATTGTGGTGGGCAATCTTAATTATCTCTTTGTACATCATATCAAAGCAATGATTAGGCTATGTAGGATTTAGTTGGTTCATCGTATCCAACTATGTAGCTTATGGATTTGCTAAACTCTTCACTATTCCCATTCTATTTTCGCTCCTTTGGCAGGATCGAACCCACTCTTATAATTAGCCTTATCTGCTCTTGGTTCGGTTTGTATCATAAAGGAACTAGAACTATAGCTCTAAATAATCCAAATAATCTTGTCAATCTTATTGAGGAAGAGACCAACATTACCAACCCTTAGGAACTATAACCCATTCTACCTACTAAACCCCATCAAGAAACTTCTGAGAGAACCCAAACCCTAAAACTACGCCATGAACCCTCTGTGAAAAGTCCATTCATCTTCTTCATCCGAAGAAGTTGCTGAATCCAAGGACTTTGGTTCTCTAAAGAAACCATCTAAAGAAAATCTAGAATTGAGAAGGATCTCCCTAAACATCCTTTTAAACATAAACTTAAGAAAACTCCTCGTAAGACCAAGACTTCAAACCATGTGAAGAAGATTTCAAAGTTTACTCCTCAAGTTGTTCAAAAATCTTTGAAAGCCGTGACCACATAACCCACCTCGAAACAAAAGGACAAACTAAAGATAAAATATACTGTAAAAGGTAAAATTCTATCTATTAAAGAATCTTTTTATTTGGATTTAGAATTCTTTGAGAAGAATGGTTTTTACTGGAAGGAATATGTGGGTACATTAGGACTAAGTATAAGAGGTGTTGTATATGGAGAACTAGTAGATTAATTTTACAGAAAGCTAAATAGAAAAGATCAAGAAGTTTGGAAATCAATAGCATTGAATTAAAGGTTGAGATTTTGAAGAAAGATATACCGAAATGCTTTAGCATTGAAGAAATTAGAGAGGATGAGAATTTGGTGCAATTGACTAAGGAGAATATTTTTACTAAATTGAATGATGGAATTGAGTTGGGAGTTGGCAGAGACATTTTTAACACTGAATTTGAATTGTTAGTTCAAATTCTACATAAGTTTGTTAATATGTTTATGTTGCTTAGAAGGGGTAGTACAACGTCAGTGATAAGGGAAGATTAATTGGTTGTACTAGCTATGTTAGGCAAAAGAAAAGTCGATGCTATGAAATTGATAATGCGACACATATGGTAACACTTAAATGTTAGGCCATATGGAAGTTTATTGATGACTTTGTTCAAATTCAAGAAACTAAAATTTCTAGCAGAAGCAAACTGTCCTTATTACCCTACAATACTAGGACAAAAAATCTTTAAGCAAATGGGAATTTATTTGAATGATAAACTTTGGCATTCTCATAATGGGGGGATTTTGGTTCACCCTTCTAACATTGGGAATAGATTGATCATTGTTGAAGAAAAGGATGGTGGAAAGAAAAGAAAGAGAGTTAAGGAACCTTGTGGAAAAACAAAAGAAGAAAGGGAAATTAGTCAAGAGGACTACTGGGATCGAATTTAGAGAAGATATTAGATCACTTTTAGATAGTGATTCAGAAAGTATAGAGGTGGCCTCCCTCTAAACAAGGAGAAAGTGTTGTATTTGTTGAGCAAATATCTGAGGTAATCAAGGAAGTTCTTGGAAAGATTGTGAAATATCAGCTTACATGTATGAAAGACTTATTTAAAGTCTGGGTCAAAGAAATAGTTACTGAATCTAATCCTGATTAAGAAGCTCATTCTACTAATCCACCATCTAAACTCCCTGATTAGAGTTAACCTATTGTTCCTCTAACTAAACCAATTATTCCTAAATCAGATCCTTAATTTACAATAATTGAACCTGACTCCCCTATGCTTATTCCATGACTAACTGATCAAATTGGTCCTCTTCCTATCCAAGCATCTAACAAAACTTTAGTTATCTACCCATAATCTTCAGAACCTAAGAATCTACCTTTAGAAACTCCAACACTTCCAATTAAAACTCCTGTTCTTAAACCTGCTGAACAAACCCCACTAGATGGAAACACATAAACTCTATTTGTTAGCTCTAACAAAGATGATAGTGCATTTTTTCAAGCCCAAACCACACCAACTTCTATCAAACAGTAAGAACTAACCTCTTTTGTGAAAAAACTTTCTCCTAGCAAGATAGTTCTAACATGTCCTAAAAGAATGAAGCTCTATGCTAAGAAGAAAACAAAGAGAACTCAAAAATAATTTTCTTTATTTTGGTATTTTTTTCTCTATTTTGTTAATTTCTTTTATTTCAATCAAATTCTAGTTATAGTTTAATCTTTTATTTTCTGATGTCAAGTCCATCTGTGGACTTAGCTGTGTACTTTTTGTTCACTAATGAAGTCCTTTTTTGGTTTTGCTCATATTGTCTAGTCATGAATATTAAGGGGGACTTAATAAATAATCTTTGATGATAACAATAAAAGGGGAGAAAAACAAAAAACATTTAAGTACTACACAACATGATAATAATGACAATACGACAAGTAACTTTTGTGTAAATTTTCATTGATTTCATTAGTTGTGTTGGACATCAATTCGATTTGCTTTATGTTTTCTTATTTATAAGTGTTTGCTATCATCAAATATGGAGAGAATGTTAGATATCTCTCATAAATTTTGATGATAATAAAAAGAGATGAATGTTAATGAATTAATAAGTGTACAAGTATTCAAACAATTATTTAGAAAGTTTAAAATTGCAATTTAAGTTACATTCAGAAACTTATTCAGAAAGTCTGAATCGTTTGAAAAAGAGACAAGCATAAAAAACTTCAGAGAATGTTTTGGAAGCTTTTGTAAAAAGAGTTAGTATAAGTACTTCAGAAAATAATTCAGAGACTTTGAAGAGAAGTAAACTGATACTCTTGAAAAGGTTATTCAGATAGTTAGTCTAGAAGAGTAATATTGAAAATTATCACAATATTAGTTTCGAAATGACAAGAACTAGCTCCAGTAAATTGGGTATATTAGGGAAATATACTTAATCCCATTTCACCTAAATTAGAATTAAAGTCTAGGGGGACTATTTTTAAGTGGATTTTTCTTTGCATAAGGATAAGGCTAATTTCAAATTTTGTAGATTTTGAATTCAAATCTCAAGCTAATCTAGAAATTATTGATCAAGGTATACCTGATTGTAACAAGATTAGAAGATTTGGGTTAAAAATTCAAACTCCAAGATTTTCTCTAAAAATATCTATGGATTATCACTTAAATGTTGAAATAGATAAACATGAATTGAAGATATTTCTCAATAAATTAGCTGTTGGGACTCCAATATAAAAGGAGAATGGATTCAAAATGTCACGTATGATTCTAAGAAGGAAAATACAAATACTTTATACTTTGATTGTAGACATTTTCTACTGTCTAAAAGAGCACATAACATTTCTCAAATACTTCTTTAAAGAGTTGAATCATTCATAAATCTTCATTTATGTTTTCGTGTGAAATTATTTGAGGCTTGTATCATTGTTCTCGCTTGTAATTTGTAAACTTTGTTTGTTGTTTGAGTGTTTAGAGAAGTTTGATTGGACTCTATAGATTTATAATTGACCTAGATTATAGAGAGGCTAGATAAGCAGAACAAAAAGTTGTCGAGGCCAAGTGTGGCTAATATTTGTAAACTTCTCTTGATTGGTTTTTGTTATAGTAATTTAAGTGGAACAGCAATAGGCAAAAAGCCGAAATCTTAAGCCTAATATTCTCCTCCCTATCTCTTTTACTTTAAGTTGTTTTTTTTTGTATTGAATTATTAAAGTACAACTATTCATCAATTTATGTTATTAAGAGGGGTAATTTCATTTACATCGAAAAAGCTTCAAAAAGAATTTTAAAGTATCAATTCACAACCCCCTACCCCCATTTCTCAATATCTTATACGAGACCAACATTATTAATAAAAAAGTAAATTCGAATGCAATATTAGATTGCATTTAAAAGTAGAAAGGGATTAGTAAGTTCCATTATCCTCTTATGTTCTTATATGTAAGGGTGGGTACAGTTCAATTTTCTACTATTAATAGGCTATTCTAGGCCCAAACACAAAAGGCTTAAGCCTAAGTGTCCCCTCCTACTCAGATACCCTTAAGCATTACTCCAATCTAAAGATTTCAACTCCCTTCAACAGCCGGATTAGCTCGACCCCCTCATTGGCTCACTCCAACCAAAGTCAAGCACCTTGCTTAGGCCTCTTTGAACATGCTTCCTTAAATCCTGCTTAAAGGTGCATCTTGTCCATTCTACCTAAGTTAACATAACATACTTGGGTCTACCTTAAGCACCTTTCTACCCTGACTTCCTCGGATCTTCAAAGACTTTAGCTAGTGCCCACTACGAGCCCAACTCTTCGAGCCTCATGGTCGAAGGACCTCGCTGTCCTTGAGCCACCTTGATCCAAGCTCAAGTATTGGATGACACATCCACGAGAAAATTAATTAATTATTTTTATTTGATGTAACTTAAATTAGATGAAGAAAGATTTGTTTGATACTCCAAGCAATATGTGTATACAACGTAGAAGTATTGATACAATTTTCACATGTATAATAATAGAGTAGATACTTTTTATGACAATCATTGCCCATGTCATCATGTTTTTAGTTCTAAGTAACTATATATATAGAAACTTTTATTACCACATATTATGTGGCTTGTAGTATCTGATAAATCTTTTCTTTGGATGAAAAAATATTTATTTTTATATATGGACTATGTTAAGGGAAAAAAAAAAAACGAGAAGAAGAAGTGTGAATAGAGGTTAAGGGAAGTGGAAGGAGATTTAGAAACTTTTTTCCTAATGTGGAAATTGGAATAAAATGGAGGAAGTTTGTTGGGACTATAGTGGACTAGACTATGGGGAAGTAATTTGAAAAGTTGTTTTTGGCTGAAACCTTTTTGAGTGGATATGAACTCCAACTCCTTATCTAAAATGGGCTATTCAATTTCAACCAAAATTTCATCAAATTATTAGTAGAAAATACTATTTACTAGTTGAGCCAAACAAAATTACGCGTGATAAATGATTTAACAATTATTCATTTTATTATAATTTGTGTCAACATCTTATTAGTATTTATACTTTATTTATATATAACACGTCATGTGTATTACCCATTAAATCTCTTCTTCTTATTTAGATGCTATAGAGACAAACTTTTAACTTTTGCATACATTTTACTGTATGGTTCAGTCATTGTTAAACAGCATGGAAAGGCTAAAACACTTATAACCTCGTAGGGATGGCATGTATGCTCGTTTTCATTTCCCATTGTAATCACGCATGGAAAGTTTTCTTTTAATCCTTAACCAGAACCGCTAAGGCTGTTGTAACATGGCATGAAAGCCAATTTTTATGTTTCATCGTAATCACTGCAATGAAAGTGAGCAGATAGAAAGTTTTCTTTTAATCCTTAACACAAATTGTTAAGGTCGTTATGGTTTAAGAGCATCACCGTTGATCTCTCATTAGAATGGATCAGGGTCTGAATCCTCTATCCCTAGGTTGTAATATGGTTTGTCGAAAAAGAAAAAATCCTTAACAAGAACTATAATGCACCCATTAATGAGGTCTTATTATTATTCTTTTATCAATTTCTATAGGAAAATATAATGCTATGTTTATTTGTGCAACTTCAACGTCAGATTATTATGTTTCGAACTTGATTTCTCGATCTGCAATTTCTTCTTCTTCTTTTTCTTTCTTTACCTTTTGGGTTAAAAATATTACAACAAATTACATGGTGAGATAACCCAAGGAGAACTTGTTTGAATAGAATATAGTTAAAAATATTTGCATGTAGGCATCATGTGTATAAGCCGAAGGAAGACTAGGTAATTTGTTCTCTATTTTGTATATTTTTTTGCCATGCATACTTATAAATCTTTCATCAAGAAAAAATATTTCGAATTTGATCACCGTAAGCCTTAATAATAACGTAACTCCTACGTGCATTAAACTTCACCAACTACTGTTATCACTCAAAACACCCACAAGACTGAACCAAATAAGGTATTATTATGCATTTACAAATCATTACTCTAAAACATAATAGGAAAAGGTCTCATTTTGTAACAGTATATACATTTACAAAAATGAAATAGAGCACAAAAACTTTGTGTGTAAAAACCTGCACTTTGATCTCATTTTTTCACATAAAACTGTGGAAGCATGATCATATACAGGTAAAGATTAAATTAGGTTCAAACATTAGTGACTCTACATATATGTGTTCCATTTAAAATCCCCGTATCAAACGTTCCTACCTCAATTATGGAACATTCTAAACTCCTGATTGTATGCTTATATTTAAATTTGCGTGCATATTTGCAATGGGCCTAACTTCTCCAACAATCTCACTGGTAATTTAGAATTCCACGAAAAAGTGCCTATTGATACATTAAATCCATCAAAGCAACACAGTATTATATTAAAATAATATTGGCCATTTACAGTAAAACATTGTAAGTTGGTATGTTTGATAGTGAGTTATCTTGGTGAATTACTGTAGCTAATTTCAATAAGAACCTCAATAACACACCACTATTGCTAGTTGATAAGGCCCATCTACATTTAGAATAAAATAATTTTAGAGGATCTATTGTCAAATACTTCACCATAGAATCCATTTAGTAGACCTGCTGTATTAGATCAAATCTGAGTAATTTGGTAAGATTTTTTTCCTTTTTTTTATTTATTTATTTATTCTTTTTGGAAAGGGCAAGGAAATATATTGAATTAGAGTTGATCCTTTTAAATTTTTTTAGAAGTATATCTAGGGGGTTGTGAACCCAAAACACCAATTCGATGCTATGTATATTAGTTTAAGGTGTACGTATATTTTGTTGATTTGAAAATAATAAAATAGTTATGATAATTTAAAATAGAAGATAACAAAAGTTGTGTCACTCTAAATTATGTCATACAAATATTGTAATTCTAAGTTATATTGTTAATGAATGATATGTCATATAGATACATGATTGAAAAATGTTTTATTGAAAATGGTTTAAGGATGATAAATTATTTATCAAAACTAGCCCCATAATTGTGCGTATGTGTGTTCATGCTCACGTGCGCGCACGTGTGCATGTGCGGGTGAGTGTACATGTATGTGTGCATATGTGTGGGTATGTGTACGTTTGTGTATGTATGTGCATACGTATGAATGTATGGGTATATGTGCATGCGTATATGTTCACGTGTACGTATGTGTATGTGTGAAGAAGGAGGGGTAGTTGATTGGCACCTTTAGGTAAGGCCCTAAGGCCTCAACCTACCGCCTCAAGATATGGGCTATTCCACCTAATCCAACCTATTTGATTGACCTAAACTATGTTTTAGTATAAACCTTCTCAATAAGCACCTGACTAGATTTAAACTTGGTAAGATTATGTGTACATCTCTAATGAGAGGTCGGACTAGAATGCAAGAGCTTAGAGCAGGTTGAAACAAAGACCTTAAGAACTTGGGCCTTAGCTAAGCTAGCCCAAGTATTTAAACATTCAAATTATGATAGTGGGTATATAAGGTTTGGCGATTGTCCAATCAAGTAATGGCCAACTGCCCCTACTTACACAAATCAGGACGTGATCCAAATGGCTCAACTACCTCATAAGACTGGTTAATTCCTTACTTCTATAATTAGAAAGGAAGGGCCAATGGTAAAGGTTCTCTTTGCTATTTTTACATCTCATTTATATATTTTCCATCCCCTCCTTTTCACTATAACCTATCTATCTTCAACATTGAGTGAATGTGTTTAGAGATGAGCAAAAAAATCATGAATTATGAATCGAATTAAACTTAATTGAAAAATTGGATGTTTTGCGATTGATTTGGTTTGTGAATTGATTTAGCCTTATGCAAAAGGATTTGTGGCTTGGTTTGGAGTGCAAATAGAACCGAATTGATTAACTATTAAGAGTGAGTGAGTGTGTATATATATGTTTTTGCTGTATAGTGGTGGCTAAGACCCTTTTCTCCTGCAAGGGCCTTCACAATGTTTGAAGCCCACGGAATTCTGGATATCTTAAATTGAATGCTGTGATTTAAAAAAAAAAAGAAAAGATCTGCATCATGATCCATACTCCTTGAATGTAGATGACTTGCTTTATATTATTATGTTTGAATCAACATATTATGAGCACTGCAAACGTTGTCTACATCCATCCTTGTTGATTCTGTCTAAGGGTTGGGATTTAGTTTTATCCTAGCATCTTCCTTTTGTGATACTTCTGGTTCATTGCCACCTTAATTATGTTAATCTATGACATTGAATGATTACATATAAGCGGATTACCCCGAAAGCAATAAAATCTTGAGAAGTACAAGTGATCCAAAAACCTAAAAACGGGTAGGAAATAAAGAACAGTCTCATCTGTATAATTTCGATTACCTGATCAACGCCAAACATTGCAGGAGGGTATTTATGTTCCAATACGTTTGATTAAAATAACCGCTTCCAAAAGGATTTTTTGAAAAAGAAAGGCTAGTTTACTATATATGGTGATCGCCTTCACTTGAGTAATTTCAAAATTAATAATATAGCGAAGATGTTTGAATCGCAAATTAAACGAGATCGAACCTTCTTTTTTAGGTTTAAATATATCGAACTTTATGGTTAGATTCATATATATATATATATATATATATATATAAATAAAAGAACTACAATATTAAGTTTTACTCAATTTGACTAGAGGGAGGAAGAGAACAAATTACACTGAACCTACCGAACTACGTCCACTCTTAGATATGTCAGATAGCTCCGACACACTCTCTTAGCCCATCTTTTTCCATTTTGCAAGCTTTCAAGTCAATTATGAAGAATAAGGAGAATTCAAATTTGTTCCATCCCAAAAAAGATAATTGAATTCATACCAACCGAACTATCAGGCATTAGCAAATGTCATTGGTTTAATATATATATATATATATATATTAAAGATTTAATAATTAATATTAAATTCGTATGGGCACTTATGATTAGCTTTCGTTAATGTGAAAACTCATCATAAATATTTTTATCGACTTGGCTATAAACATGCAACTTTGCTTTTATTATTATTATTATTATTATTATTATTATTATTATTATTATTATTATTATTGCCATAAATCAACTTCAATTTGTTGAAAAATATATCGCATTATATTTTATAAATAGAAGGTGATTTTTTTCCTTTTCCCTCTGTTGTCTTGTCGGCAAGGTTGACTAGACTAAACTATTTGGATCACCGTTTTACAGACCAAAAGAAAAGTAAATTATTCATTGGATAGAAGACTTCAGAGTTGTGTGCATCGTGCTTTAGATTCCTTAAGAGAAAAGATACAATGCAAAAGGCTAAAAATTCACATCCACTCCAACACATCATTCTTTGTCTATGTCCTTTTGCAAATTAAAGAACAAAAACAAACTCAAAATTAGAACAAAGAAAAAAAAAAGATCTCTTTATTATATAGGTCTACAAGAATGTATACGATTGTAAAATAAACTAGTTATCTATATTCCCAAGCGATTTTTTCCATATTCTTAATAAAATTCAATTGTACCAGTAGTAAATGCGCAAGAAAACGCAACCTGTGATAGGAATTTACCATCTTATGCTCTTATTGCATACTGTTTTTTTCACAGAATTCCACGTTGAGCCTTGTCATTTAATAATGGTCGATATGGTGGAGGCTTGGCATAATTTCTGGTGGTTAAGGTGGACGTCATTGGGTCTTGACATGGTGCAACCGGCTGGCCTGGAGTATAGGTGCACTGGTTTCCCGGAGAAGGCTCTGAACCTTTCTGTAGTGAATGAAATTGCAAGTATTGATGGTCAATACGTTGCTGGTTAAACCCTAGCACTCTACATGCCTCATGAGGTTGCAGATTTGTCACAATAAGAAGGATGGTGACAAATAATGCTGTAGTATTTTGGACCTTCATTACTTAAACCTTCTAGGGTTTATTATATGGTGGTAACTAAAAGTTCTAATATAAGAAGAAAATGTGAATGATGAAGGAAAGAGTATATGGCTAAACAATCTAGGATACCTAGCTCTTTATAACAACATAGTTTTTTCATGACTTCACGTGTTATGGTCTGTTATACGTGTTTTTCTTTTACCAACTTGACAAGGATACCCAGGTCCTAGATTTGACGGTCCCGTTGTTTCTAAAGTTTTGAATTTTGAATGGTTCAGGACGGGAAAGGAATTCTTAGGGATACACATGCTTAGACCGATGTCATGACATTCCCTTTTATTCATATACCAATCCTAACATATTCTAGCGTACACGATATATAACATTGAAAAATAATCGCTCTTTTTCTTTTTTTTTTTCTTTTTTTTTTTATGTAATTCTCTTATCATTGCAGGCATGTTCTAGGAGGATGCACACGGTTTACTTCGAATCTCTTGTATTCAACTTTAATTTTGCCTCTTAGCTATAAATTCCAAGTATCCATTTACGTTGGCGATACTTTTTTTTGGCAGGTGAATTGGCAGATATACATAGCTTTGATATGAGTAGATATAAATAGAGACCAAATCATAAACTGAGACAAGGAACTGTAACGATGTGCATTTAAACACCGATATTGCTGGCAATGTCTGATTGTATCTCATATCTATGTCAAAAATGAGTTTGTATATGAAAAACTTCAATCCATAAGGCGAGCCATTTATCAATAGTGTATTAAAACTTAAACTCCCAACTTAATTCATTTAATTAGTGTATCTTGCATTTGGTTTAAACACAACCAAAAGAAAAATTTAAGTGAAGCAAATTCTAATAGATTATAACAAATATAGCACCTTAGGAGGACCTAAAGTAGGATCACATATCAATCATTCTAGAAGATAATCACAATAGAGACAAAAAAATTTCAAAAGAAAACCAAATACTTGATTATCGCATTTATAGAAAAATTAAATATTTATTGGCCAAAAGAAATATATATATATATATGTATATATATAATAAAATATAAACTTCTATTAAATGAATCATGAAATTGCCTTAAGCGACGATTGAGACGAATCATGAATAGTGATGCTTGGCTCTTACTTTTTGAACTGAAACCTCTTCTCTTTAAACATGTGATAATCTTTCTCTTGAAATTTTTTTGAATATCCTCCAATTGTAAACTAAAACCCATCTCCCTATTTTAAATTATATGATTTCATGGAATCATTTTAATTTGAGTAATAAAATGTGTTATCTTAAAGAAAAGTAAAACTTATATAAAATATTGTTAACTCATGATATATGATATGTTGATTACTTGTGCTCAAAGCTATATATGTAACAAACCTTTTTCACTTAACTATCTAAACAAAGAGTAGATGGATATAAACTACAAACTATCATACTTATACCTTTTGAGAATTTGAGATTTGTAATTTTAGAAAAGAACTTTATCTAACCAAATATGATAAGAAGAAAGAGATAATTGTAACTTGTGTTTGTATTGTGCTAAATGAAAAGGAAAGGAAAGTGAAGTAAAAAATCTTAAAATCAGTCTAAATTAGTAATTGGTGCACCAATGAAAGCAAAATAAACGTGTAAAATATATTAATATTAAATAGGTTCACAAGTTGGACTCATAACTCATTTATGGGGCCTATTTAATAAAAGAGTTTGTAAAAGGGTTCAGGTGTTGGGTATAAAACCAAACACAAATTCAAATAGTCACATTCTAGTTTAACCCATTTATTATCATGTTAATTTTTGTCATCACAAACTTGTTTACAATCGTATGTGTTGTATCCAGGTTTACGGATCGAGCCTCTATAAAACAATGAGCTACTATCCAATTGCTAGCCTTATACATAAACACATAGACATACACAAACATGCACAAGAATACACATACATATCCCAAAAGTTCTTAAACAAGATCTAGATTAGAACTTTTGGTTGGTTAGAGGTGCAAATAACTAAACAAAAATGAAAAAAAAAAACCGTTTAAATTATTAATAGATGAGTAAGTAAATATATATTCTAATAATGAGGAACTAACATAATAACACATTAAAGTATTAAAGTTTTGTCCTTGTATGTACATAACATCATTGTTCACTCAATTGGAGTAGTGAGTCGATTCCTTTCAAATCTTTGTAAGGAGCACTAGGTTGTAGTTAAATGGATCCTAAAGTATCTTCATTGCACCTCTAAATATGTTAATGTTTTGAAGAAAGAAAACCTTTAACAATTAGCTACATGGATATAGATATGGTTAGCAATGTTGACTTAAAAAATTTACATCAAGTTATTTGATTTTATTTGCTGGGGGTGTTGTGTCATAGCAATGAAGTTTACAAATATGTGTTGCTCTTTTAGAGACTAATGTGGAGCTTATTGTAACAACTAAAGTTTGTAAGGAGTCATTATAGATCAAAAAGTTCTTAGTTGAACTTGGTTTCTACCAAGAGAAATAAGAGTTGTTTTGTGATAGTTTAAGTGCTATTTAGCTTAGGAAGAATTCTTCTTTTCATTGCAAATCAAAAGATATTAATGTGTGTTATCATTGGATTAGGTAATACATTGAATATGAGGCTACTACAACTCAAGAATTTTCATACTTATAAGAATGGATTAAACATTACGAAGACACTCCTAAAGGAGAAATTTGAATACCGTTGACTAGAAGTAAGATCCCTTAAGCCATAAGGGGGTATATCCAATTTAGTCCTTCCAAATGGAGGCTACATGATAATAAAACCTTGAAAATGTAAACCGTGAGAATTTATGTATGATAGAAGGGAAAATTAGCCAAAAAGAATTTGACTTTGAGTTTACTTCAAATTGACTATAAATAGCCATGAAGATGAGTGGTAGGTTATAACAAGCTAAAGTAAAACATTCTTACTATGATGACTTAAGGAAAATTATCAAAGAGAAAAATAAAGAGAAATGTAATGGTAGTTACAAATAGTGACGTTTAATTAAGGTGTTTAGGAAACACTTTGTGTCATTATTTTCATTTTATCTCAATTGTTAATAATTCTAGAAACTTTATCTAAGGAAACCTCTCTTGTATGCTTACTATTCATTAGTATAAGAAAATTTGGGAGTTTGTCATGTGGATATAACCTAATCAAGGGTGAACCATATTAGATTTTTGGTATCATATTGTTATTTAATTTATGCTTACTCAAATTTAATTTCATTTATTGTTTATCTACCTCTTGTATGGAATTTTCACTACACAATTTTACTAATGCTTACTCCCCTTCTTTCATTACACCATTTAAAGAGTTATCCTTCACTTCCTATATCAATAAAATTGAGCATCACATACCATTTGTCGAAAAACCATAACTTACCTAATTGGTTTGATTTTTCCCTTACATTTTTTGTCTTGGGTAATAATTTCATTCCAATCTACAACATAGTTCTATCGAAAATCATCTGTCTTTTAATAAATTTACCTTGCTTTTTTTTTTTTTTGTAAGACTCAATCTGTATACTTAAATTAATGTAATTCTTAATCAATCATCATAGTCGCTGTATCTAACATGGGAATTAATAAAAGTTTTCCCTTGCTAATATCACTTGGACATGTATACCTTTATTTTCCAAAATGCTTATCTACCTACTCTTTTAATAAAATGCTTATCAATCTTGTCTTTTATCTCCATAAGTAAGCTAATGTTTGGTTGAAATTTCAACTATCGTCTTAAGGGTGTTAACTGTCGTGTTTCAATCTCGACTCAACTTTCAATAGTTATGATTAATAATACTTATGGTTCACTTATAGCTAATTTTAGCCACCCACTACGGCCATTAAATTTAATCACTCCTTCCTCAACATTCACTTCCACTATATCATTCTTTAAGGAGATGTTTCTTCGTGCAATTGAATATTTCTTTACAAAAATATATGTGCTCAGTCTTCTAGCTTTTACTCTTCCCTTCTTAACATTTTAAGAATCCTTAATTACACTTTTTTGTCTACTCTTCTCTAAGAAATGAAGTTAGCTTAGTTCATCATCTTCCCATCCTTATCTCTTTTTAGCTCCAAATAACTGAAGGCTTTAGCTAGGGGAGATGAATCCATATCAGTGCTATTTTTAGTGGATTAATAGGACTTAGGGCTTTATTATAAGACCACGTACTAAAGAAAGCTATAGTTGCAAAAGGAATATAGAGTTGTAGCAGGTTTGAGAAGTTTAAAGACTAAAGGGAGGGAAATAATTGGGTTTTGGGTATTGTAATTGGTCATTAATGTTCTAATTGATGAGACTAGGTTTGTGTAGGGGTCAGTTCCAAATCATAAACCGGTTTGGTAAGTTGACAAACCAGCTTTGGCTGGTCATCAATGGATCTAAACCATGTAGTGAACCATCAATCCTTAAGGACCCTAGTGGTTCAATGATGAAAGTCTATCGGTTTGGTAAGCCCTTGAACCGGCAATTAGGCTTGCCAATTTAGGTGCATAAATTAAAAAAAGGTATTTTGCTTTTTTTTTTTTACAAAAATTAAGTGGATAATTACGTAAACTTAACTTTTTTTTAACTTAAAATTTTCTAATAAACTAAAGGTTTCCTATAAAAAAAAAAAAACTAGACTATGATAGTTTGATTTCGATTAGTAGATACATAGGGAATTTCGAAGCGACCTTAAAGATGACGAAAAGAAAAAATAAAAGAAATTCTTTTTCCTACTACCACTAATTTCTTCATATATGAATTAGCTCTTTTGTATTATTGTGACGTTATGATTCACTTTCTAGTTTGGTCAACATACATGTACTCCGATAAATTAAATTTTATAATTTGAAATTTTTAGTTACATTGTAATTTAGTTTTTTATTTAGATAAGGTATTCCGAGAAAAGGAAATTTTGTAATTTATAATTTTAGTGATGATGAAATTCTTAGTAATATTGTATTTTAATCTTGTAATTTCAAGTTGGATACTCAGAATAATTAAATTGTTTGAATTATTTTGCAAACCTAAAAAAGGAATCATCTAAAAAATTAAATTTGCAGTTCATAGGAAACGACGATATGGTAGCAAATATAAATTGAAAAGGGAAAATTCGAAAGAAAAAATTATTGTTCAAGGGCTACATAAACCAATTCAAAATTACCGGTTCACATAAACCAACCTACACCCCTACCCTCCATGAGTTGGTCTCGGTTCAAGCATGAGCTGGTTTATGATCTAGTAGTTTTAGGCCAATTTAGCTTGATGGACGAGGTTAGATGGGACAAGGTTGAAAAGAAATTGGAATTCATCAATGTTATTTTTGTTTTTTTAATAATTAGAGAAAGTTTTGAAATAAAAATTATATTTTACATTGAATAACAATTTTTTTTTCTTTTAAGGGAAGGAAATAGTAATTCCTTATTAACTTCATATTATATGAAGTGGACATTACTTATGGTATATTTATTGTAAACCAAATAAGCAAAATGTCAGTACCAATTTAGTGAACAGACGGCATAATCCTTTAATGATGGGCTAAATCACAAGTTAAATAATGTTAAATTGGAAAATAGATGGATGAGGTGACACGAGACAATCGTGTAACTTTAGAAAAAATAGGGGTTGACATAAGTTTTTTCCCAAAATAAAAAGAAAAAAGAAAAAACAAGGTCAACGTTTAACAAAATAAATATTAAAAGGAGCAACTTTTCCTTTAATAACCGACTATTCCGCTCTGTAAACCAACGCAAGTCGGAACGGAATCATAGGAAATATAACTTCCTGCCTTCCCGGTAAATATTCTGAAAATCATGACTTATGAATATGATTTTATATACTACTCTCGTAAACAGCCATGCGACTAATAAAAATTTTCCAACACGAAAAACGGTGTACGTTGACTATTTGAAAAATGTTATTGAGGCCGAAGTTGTTGTCCCCGATTCTGGTCAAAGTAGTTGAAGATATCAAAACATATAGATTATGAAAAAGATTTTAATAATTACATAAATTGATAAGTAAATAATCATAAAATTTTAATATATAAAAATATAATTAATGTTTATTTAAAAAATATATTATTTTAATAACATGTATTATAATTTTATGAATACTTATATATTACTTATAAATTTACCTAATACGCAGATAGCATTGAATTTTTTTTCCGGATTTTGCTATGTTTTTGTTTCAAACTTTGAAGCAAGGAAAACACGTGCATGTTTAGCGTGCCTTCGGCTCAGACTTTCGCAACAAAGTTTCCACTTGCGTATAGGACCGGGTTGTTGATTTTACGAAATAAATAAGTCAGTCAAGAAAAAAACAGATGAAACTCCATCAAGCATGTTCAACAAATGGCTAGAGCACCCATAAATAAAATACATTTTAAGATTTCTCAATTATGCTTTCTTTCCCAGCTAAAAAGTGCTCGACCGACATTTACACTTTTGCCACCTATATAAATTTATCGAGTGAAGTAGCATGTACTGTGATAAACTCATAATATAAAGGAAAAAATTTGTATTATTGCAAAGACCGTAAAAACAACTGTTTTATAGGGTAGTTATAGTCTCGATCCCATAACAAATAAGGAAATTAAATATAATTTAGATCCCGATAAATTATGAGAGAGAACAAAACAAAATAAACTTTTTTGAATTATTAAAGAAATCTTTATTATATTTTACCAAAACTTACAAATTTAACTTCTTAAATAATCCTAAATGGAGAAGCAGCTTAGCCCAGATTAAAATAGATTCAAATTAATTTTTATTGACATATTATAATATGAGCTTCATAACTCTTTTTATACGAAAAGTTATAATCTATCAAAATTTACAAATATCAACCTAAAAAATTAAAGCTAAGCTTTTGAACTCATGGCTTCTACCAACTTTTGATGTCTTTGGCCTCCAACCAGGATACTTCTAAGTACTCTAGAGTTGGCTTTGGGACAGGGTTAATTAGTTTCTAACTTCTATTTTCCCTTCTATCAGTCCAAATGGTCGATGACTTAGAACTCGAGCTAGACTGCATAATTGGGCTTATATTAAAAAATTCTATATTCGCATAGAACGATATCAATCTATGATAATTATTAAGATGAATAGTCAAACATGTTATGACAACTCGTTAGTAATAAAATTATGAACCATATTAGAAAAATATTTAAAAGAAGAAAGGTTTTTTTGTAATTTCATACTTGAGCTTTTGATATAGATTGGTTCGTTCTCCCTACCATTTTATTATGTTTAAAATGAAAGAAGCAACGTAGAGAAAAGAAATTTAAAGAAAAATTTTCTCTTTTACTTAATTGGAATAGAAAGAAAAGAGTAAATAAAAGGAAAAAGTAAATAATAGATTTAATGATATCTTAACATGTCATACGTGCTTCTTTATAGTAACTACTGTCTTGGTTTTTATGATAAAAAATATAGAAATTTTGTTTTTTTTTTTAAGTATTAGTTGTACTAAGACCTCTACGATAATTTAGGATTTGACTTATTCAAAGAGTGAGTATGATGGTAATTGATTTGAATACCATGAGGATTAGATGTAAGAGCTATCTTATAAAATTTATGTTTTAAGCGATGTTTTATTCAAGCTAAAAGACTTTAGTTAGTTTATGTTTTTAAGACGGTTTTAGTGATGCATAGGTATTTATGGTGAATTGCTTGATTGAGCATTTGTTTTTCTTAAACCATAAGATGTTATTTCCCAAGTTGCTGCCAGGAGACTAGTAATGTACAAATTTGTCTCGATTCACGATTATCCATACCGAAATGCAAGCTAGAATTAGATCAAAACGATTTTTGTTGCATTGTTTTCTTAATCAAACACCCAATGAGGAGAGGACTCAATGGTTTTAGCATTTTCCATGGAAGACAAATAGAGACTTCAATTGATAACCAAATATTGCAGTTTTCTTCATCGACTAGACAAATATACAAAAGAAATCATAAAGCATGCATGGCCCTGAAGGGTTATAGACGACATTAAAGAGCCTAAGTAAAGGTTTTGATACCATATACTCCCAAGCCGTTTTGGGGGGTGGGGGGAAAAGAAAAAGCTAATGTATATGCAAGAACCCAAATGTTCCTCAGTGCAAAATACTACATTTGAATAGGCCGGCCAAAAAACACTTTCTTCGTAGGAGGTAACGGTCTTGCGATAAGCACCAAAACAACCAATTGTTGTATTACCAATTACCATGGAGCATTTACAACCTCTTGAAACGCCATCTCAAGCTTCCTTCCATCTTTCTCCAGTGTCTCAATTTCATCATCAATCGTAGCAGCTTCTTTTGCTTTGAAAAGTTTACTTTCAAGAGTAGTGAGCTCGCATCTAGATTCTCTATATCTCTTCCATTTTACAGCTAAGTGCAAAAGTTTACCAAGTCGGGCACGCATGAAGCCAACATTCATCCCCATATCCTCAATTGCCTTCAAAGTTTGGCACCAAACAAAAAGGTTTTCTGTGAAGGTAGTTATCGTAGAGGCTCTAGTGGCATCAGCTATGCTGACTGTCTCGGAAATGATTCCTGCAGCCAGTTTATAGGTAAGACCCTCAAGAAGACGGCCATGGAGAAATGATTGCTGACTACGGCATAGCTCGTAGTATGTATGTCGGACTTGCTTAGAGAGCTCAGAGTCTATAACCAAACCATTTACTACTACGGAAAACTCCATTATGCTTCTCACTTCCTTGAAACAAACATTACGTTTTGAAAATGTGATTCCACCAAGTACTTCTGGCACAGGATTATCCGAGGTGTGCTCTAACTTATGCAGAACATGCTCCTTGCTTGCATCATATTCCTTATGGTTATCTTCGGGAATGTTCTCCATTGGAATGTCCTTTGCAAGACAATCCCAATGCCGGTACTCTTTGACTTTGAATGCCTTTATCTCCTTTCCTGCAGAGTTCTATAAATAAAAGGGAACCCAAAAAAGAAAAAACAGAAAAGGGAATATACTTAAGCCATTAGACAGAAAGCTTCCATATTCTTACCATTAGTAAAATCATCTGAATTGACTCCTTTTGAGCAACAGTCTGATTTTAGGTCAGAAGCCCCACCCTCAACCTGTAAGTCATCTGCCCTCACAATGTATACCTACAACACGGATCATAAAGGTATATCAGCCAAGAAGATTGTATGGATTAGTCGCAGGTGCAGAGTTGTAATCATAAAATCTCGGACATCCTCACATGGAGCTTTATAAATATCATGAAAAGGTCATGCCTGATTATGGTTGCATTACAACAGCTTACTAGAGAGAAATTGGCTGGAGATGGGTAAAATCTATAAGGTATCTACCGAGAGTGTGGTAGTCAATGTTTCTTTAGTTTTAAGGAAGCATCCGTCAAGGACTCAGGATTTAACGATCAAGAAGTCCAAAGAATTTCATCTTCTCAAGGCAGTGAGTCAATGTATGTCTGCTAAAAACAAGTAGATGCAGCACTAGATCAAGCATTTCGCAGAACTTTGAAGCCTTTCAGAAAATAATACAGAAAAGTTCAGGACGAATCAATTACCTTAAATTTCGCTGGCCTCATTAATTGGAAGATGAGTGCATCTCCTTCATCTAGCTTGTGAGCGACAGAGAAACCTTTCCACCCTCCGCATAGGGCCGTCTCTGTCCAAATATATTTTGCTCTATATTCCTTACCGTTTTCATCTTCCAAAGTCATTTCAGCATCTTCATGGGGTAAATGCAAGTGCCAGAACCTCTTCCCAAGTTGCTGTCAAAAGAGGAACAATTTACAGAATACTGTCAGGATCTTGATCCGTTGTCGAAGCCTCTCAACTATGACAACAGCCAGATACCTTACCAGCCAGAAGCAACCACTGACATATGATGGGAGCATAATTCTGATTTCACTAGGGAACTCTGTCGCTAAAGATGATTGTAATTCTTTAACTAGCTTGAAGACATCAGGATGTTCACGAACATTATTATCCACACGTTTCGTTCTCTTTCTGCTCATGGAGAGCTCCACATTGGTCACAAAAAATTCGACATTCTTAGACGAGAATCAATATATACATCATCCATCTCACCTTCTAGGAATTCCCAAATCACGGTGGTCACCCTTAGGAATGGAGGAGTTGTGATCCTCACTTCTATTCCTACCAGTCTATGAAGAAAAATGTACTTGTTAATCAGGATTCAGTATCTCAAGAAATGGGAAAAATTGCAATTCATTTAACGGGAAAGGTGCAAGCAAGATTATGACCTGCAATCAAGAACTCAGTCACTCTAAATACAGATCTAAGACTCCAATTTTGGGCTGCATAAACATAAATTACTTGAAATAATACCATATAAAAAAAAAAATTTCAATACTTGGTCTTAGCTTTATAGTTCGGCCTTCCAGAAGGCTGTGCAAGCCCGAGTACTTGCTGAAGATTCTACTATATTCGGTTAGTCAAAATTTTTCTTTTCCCCTCCAAGTTTTATCATTCAATATCATCAGCGCAGCAAATCAAATTATTCGGAGTATAATCTAATATTGTACAACAAAAAATGGTCATTTTGATAGTACTTTTAGGGATAAAGGTCTAAGTTTTCTTCTCAATTTTTGTTTTAGGGTAATCGTGTAAATTTCCAAGACGTTAAATTGAAGCCATTTTAGTAAAAGATAAAAGTGTCATCACTGAAGAAACAGATTCCATAGAAAACAGTCCTGTTAAGGATTGACTTCGGGGTTCTTTTTTTTTAAAAAAAAAAAAGAAAAGCTAATAAAAGCATCTTAACAATTCACTGAAACCACAATATAATGCAGAACTTTAGTAGCTTCTACCGTACATCGAATCACGTATCAAATTCTTATTTATTTTTTTCCGACCATTAATCATCTAGGTAACTGGCATGTAGAAGAAATCAACTATTTTTTATGTGACCATGCTAACAAAACCAAGAACGTCAATTAGTCTCTCTCAACTTCAAAATAAGAACGAACCGTTCCTAGTAAGTAATAAGTCAAGTCAACCATAACATCCATGTAAAAAAATTTCACAGAGAACAGAGGAAACACCGCTTTTGTTTTCTTTTCCTGTACATTGTTTCTCACTCCATTTCGAGAAGCTTTGCGAACCCCCATTGGCATTTGCTTTTCTTTTGTTGCAGAAGCTGCTGGTGTCTGTGTCATCAACCAGATGAAGAACGTGTGTTGAGTGATGAGGCTAATACGTGACTGATCTGGAAAATATTTATTAAAGAAAAAACAGGAGCCGTGATTTGAAACCAGTCAGAGAGTGAAATGAAATGGTTACATGTAATGCTGACACGCGAGAACTGAATGACCAGACGGCATAGTTTGAAAGCAATTTAAAATATATATATATATATATATATATCCACCGTCGCAAGAAGGAACGGCGACGGGACATATCAGGATGGATAGGACATTTGTAAATTATAATCATTGCCCCTCGCTACAAATCCTACCACTAACTCAGATTTACGCGGCAAATGATAATATATATATATATCAGAGAGTAAAATACATCTTTTTAGAATATACGTGTTTGAATTTTTGAATTCTCATTTTCTATTTAAATCTTAAATATTTTGAAATTTTTATTTTAATTCTCAATATTTACAAAAAATTTTAAATAAATCCTCCTTAACTTATTGTTAACTTTTCCGTTAATTACACGTAGCACATTCTAATTGATGTATAAAAAAACTATAAAATTAGCACTTCAAATTTTTATCCATTTTCTATAAATATTTTAAACATTTCAAAATTTTTATGTAAAACCTCAATGGTTGCAAAATTTTTTTATATGCTTTAATTACAAAGGCTCGGCCTACACTCCGGTTCAGTGATCTAAGTACAATAATACTTAGGGTTTCTTTATTGCAAATTGACGATTTTTTCTCTCTCTTTACTTCTAAACCCTTCTAAGATAAGTCTAAAACCTAAACTTGGACACTACTCTCTCCTTCGTGCTTATTCTTTATTAGATATTAGGTTGGAACAAATACTAACTTATTCTTAACCTTATACAGATGTAGAAGGTAATCACTTCGAGCAAACTTAAGTTCCAAGAGAGAAAAACTCTTAACTTTTGTGATCGTAACTTATGTTCCTATTATTACTACCATCTTCTTTTTATGTGTTTGTATAAATCTGTTAGTTAAGCTTAGATCTATTATGATTTTAGTACTTCTAGTTACAATATGTTACTTTTGCTATTATTTGAGTACAAACTAATTACTTGTTACAGTTATTATTGTTTGTTTTACAATCTATGCTTTCCCTATTATGAAATCTCTAAACTTCTCAGGTCTCTTTGACATTCTTTGTCTATCTATCATAACGTTGATCTATCATAACATCTTTTCACAAGGTCAAAGTCAGAATATAACTCTATAAACAAGTAATAAACTTCCTATCAGGTATCCTCTTAGGGCAACCTTTGCTGCTGCATCAAAATCTGAGGCACCTAATGTCCCTATCGAATAACCTGTTGTGTAGCTAGAATTGACAAAGGTTAAACCAATGGATAGTTGTTCAAACCATCCGATAGAAGATTTAGTAAGGGAATGTGAGAACCTTTAGCCAATTAGAGTACGAAGACATGAAAAACATTGTGAATCCGTACATATGGGGGTAATTGAAGTTCATACACATAATCTCCTACTCGTCTAGTAATAGAAAAGAGCCCATAGTACTTCTTGAACAGCTTATGATGTCCTTATTGTGCTAAAATTAGTTGTTTATAGGGTTGAAACTTAACAAACACAAGGATCCTCACTTCAAACTCCACATCAGTCCTCAACTCGTTTGCATAAAACTTCATGTGCTTCTGGGCCTTTTCTAAATTATGTTTAAGCAGCTCTAATACCTCTTCCCTTATAGACAATTCAGTGTCCACTGCTTCCACTAAAGAAGTACCCTTAAGATAGTGAACCAAGGTTAGAGGCTTATGCCCATAAACCATTTCAAATGTAATAAACCTAGTGCCTTGATGAAAAGAAGTTTTATATGACAATTCAGCCCATGGCAAAAACTTCACCGATTTTGCTAGCTTGTCCATAACAAAGCCCCTCAAATATTGCTGAATTACTTTATTTAAGACCTTAATTTGACCATCACTTAACGGATGGTAAGCACTGCTCATATTCAACTTAGTGCTACTTAAAGAAAATAACTCCCTCTAGAATTTACTAAAAATGATAGTGTCTCTATCTGACATGATAGATCTCGGAAACCCATGATGCTTAACAACCATGTGTAGAAACAAATGAGCAACCTTAATAGCATTAAAAAGAGGATCTAAGGCTCCTAAATGACAATATTTAGAGAGCCTATCAACTACAACCATAATAACTATATAACCTTAGGATTTAAGCAAGCATGTAATGAAATCCACAAAAACATCCTCCTATACTTGATCTAAAATAGGGAGAGGGTATAAGAGCTTTGCTGGATTTCTAGAAACATGCTTAGTCTGTCGGCACACTACACACCCATTAACAAAGACTTCAACATCACATTTCATCCCTTCCCAATAAAAGTCTGCCATCAATCTCCTATATGTCTTAAGAACTCCAAAGTAGCCAAATGTAGGAGTGTAATGATATTTAGTAAGCAATTGAGGTATCAATTGCAAAGAAGGAACCAAGAATAGATGATGCTGGTAATAGAAAATACCATTGTGCCATAGCACTGGCTACTTTAATGGAAGTCCTTCGGATAAGTCCTTGACCACCTTTTGAAAGGTTAGAATTCTAGTATATTCAGCTTTTAACGGTTCAAAAATACTAAAACAGAGCATTGTAATAGCAAAAAATGAGGCATCATGTTGCCTAGATAAAGAATCTGCCTCTACATTCTCTTGTCCTGACTTATACAAAGTTGTATAGCCATATCCTAATAACTTGGTCAAATACTTGTGCTACTCAAGGGTAAAGATAACTTATGTCGATAGCTCTTTAATGCTTTTATGGTTTGTCTTGAAAATAAAATGCGCACCCAAGAGATAATATTGCCATTTCTTCACTGCTTCAACTATGGCATATAATTCCCTTACATATGTTATATAATTCCCTTACATACGTTGAAGCCTTCAACAAGTTCTTAGGCAATTTTGTACTAAAGTAAGAAATAACATGTCCTTCCTGTAATAATACAGCACCTACCCTACTACCGAAAGCGTCCGTCTCCATAATAAATTGCTTTGAAGAATTGGCAAAGTAAGTATGGGAGCATTAGCTAAAGTATGCTGTAGTGTGTTGAATGCTTCCAAAGCCTCATTTGTCCATTGAAATTTGTCTTACTACAACATATTAGTCAACGGTGTAGCTAACATGGCATACCCTTTGACAAATCATCTGTAGTACCTAGATAAGCCTAAAAATGCTTGCAGTTGCTTGATATTTCATGGTTAAGGCCACTCTTAAACAACTTTTACCTTACTTAGTTTTGGCCATATATACCCCCAACTCATAATGTGACCCAAAAATTCTATAGTAATAACCCCAAACACACATTTACTCTTCTTAAGAAATAAAGTGTTGTTGCCAAGATTTGTAATATAGTAGTTAAATGTGCAACATGCAATTCCAATGTAGTTATATAAATGAGGATGTCATCAAAGAACACGATGACAAATTTCCTCAAGTATGGTTGGAAAATTTTATTAATAATAGCTTGGAAAACTACTATGGCATTACTAAGTCCAAAAGGCATCACAAAAAATTCATAATAACCCTCATGGGTCCTAAACACTGTCTTTTCCACATTAGAAGCAAACATTATGATATGGTGTTAACCAAATCTAAGGTCTAACTTAGAAAATAAAGTGGCACCCCTAGGCTCATCCATAATTTGTCAACAATATGAATAAGGAATTCATCATTCACCATAGCTTCATTAAGAGCCCTATAATCAATGCAAAAATGCTAGCTACCATCTTTTTTCTTCACTAATAAAACTAGTGAGGAAAAAGGGCTTGTACCATGCTAAATAATGCCTTATTGCAACATGTCTTGCACCTGCTTTTCAATTTCTTGCTTCTGAAAATGCGGATACCTATAGGGTTTAATATTGTTAGAACCCATCCCTTCTTTCAAATGAATACGGTGTTGGATGTCCCTTAATAGAAGCGATGATAATGGTGCCTTAAATAGATGAGAAAATTTACCTAATACTTTGTTTATGAGAGTATTACTGGTAGTATTCTTTAAAGAATTTTCTACTATATAAGCCTTCAATTGAAAGAATGATGCAATAGCGTCCTAAGCAATCAACTTTTTCAACTGTAGGTGTGATATTTATGAACTATCCACCCTTAATCTATGCAATGTCACTTGATGACCTTCTTTTTGAAAGGTTATAATCAGTTTACCATAATCAATTATGATAGGGCTAAGCTCTTGTAACCATTGTACTCTAAATACTACATTAGCTCCTTGAATGGGAAGCACATCGAACGTATTTGTAAAAGTCATTCCTTGAATGCCCACTTGCAAATTTGAACATTTACCTTCACAACTTAGTTTCTGACAGTTCCCAATCATAACATTGAATTTCAAAGAAAGAAAAATAATGATACTTGAATGTTTAGCCAATCTACTTTGCACAAAATTGTGCGTATTACCAGTATCCACTAAAATTATAACTCCATGCCCTTTAGTACTTCCCTTAAAGTAAACAGTATGAGGAATAGCCTCACTTGACATGCATGGTAGCTAATAGCTACTGAGTCTTCCAACAAGCCAGTAGATTCATTTGTAATTCCTTGATCTTCTTAGCCTTCAAAACCTTCTTCTTCTTCTTGTAATAGTAGCAAGAATTTAGCTTTACGCTTATGCCCTTAATGATACTTCTCATTACAATTGTAATATAAGCCTTTCTCTTGTCGAGCATTCATCTCCTCTCGTATCATCCTTGTAATTGGCAAAGAAGGTTTAATAGTACCCTCAAAGGGTTTGTTGAAAGTTTTCACATTATTATTGTTGAGCCCGATTTTTCACCCTCTCAGTTTTTTTTTTTTTTACAAAATTAAGTCTTTTTCTAAATCGATTAGTACAAAACCTTATTCGTTTAATATTGGCCCTCGACTAGGGTTTAAAGCAAACCATTTCTTTTTATTTTGAAAACAACTTTGGAGTCCCTACCTAATAAGAGTTAGGAAAAATAATTAAGTTATAACCAATTTGGTAGATTAGTTATAACTTAATCACTAGTCTAAGGATTAAAACCAATTTTATGAAAATAGTTTTTGAAAACTAGAGATTTAGGTCCAGAGGTTAGGAATTTTAAACCTTTACAAGTATCATTGACTTTCCAAAATTAAAATTAAACTTAAAAATTACCTTTAATTTTGAAAGACAAAACTTGATTATTGGTTATTCTAATTGGATAAATAAAGTAATCTGAACTAAAGAAAAAGGAAAATTATTATTATTTTTTTAATTTTTATCGTTACCCCGTAAGTGTCTACGTATTCGCTATTTGGGATTAGATGCACGTAGTTTTTTTTAATGAAAACTTTAGTAAGTTAAGTTAATTTTAGTTTTTAAAATACAGTCGGGTTTACGTTTTTACTCATTTTGATTTATTTAAGAAAATTTCCTAAAGGGCCCTAAATTGGTTTTTATTTTTGAAAATTCTAAATGATCTTAATTTGAAAAATGGTTGATTTATTCTTATTTTATTTTTTAAAAATCAATTTTCTAAGTAACAAAAAGAAATAATAATATTTATTCTTTCTAATTACTTATTTACTTTTATTTTACTTATTCTATCTATTTTTATTAAAATAAAAATAAATAAATAAATAGACTACTTCCTTTTTTTTCTCTCTCTCTCTTTCTCTTTTTGTTTTTCTTCTCTTTCTTTTTTTCTTTTTCATTCTTTTCTTTTTTTCTTTTTCTCGTTTATCACATTTACAAATAAACAAAAAAAAAAAAAAACAAACAGGGTCAGCTTAAATTAGCTTCAGATTAGCATAGACAGCTCAGAAGCGACTTGAATTGGCTTGTCAGCTCACTTTGACTTGTATTAACTTAGTGTCGGCTCACTTCAGCTCGGGTTAGCTCAAGGTCGACTCACTTCGGCTTGGTTGGCTCCGCTCGACTCGAAAAATCCAATGGTGGTGGTTTTCATCAAAAAACACTGTAAGGGATGTTATCCTAGGGAGAGAGAGAGGAACCATACTAGAGAGAGGAAGCTTCGATTTTTGTTTTTCTAAAGTGTTTCGAAGCTTAGTTGTCTTTTGAAAATGAAGAGTAGATCTTTATTTATAGGTGTCATGGTCGAGTTAAGGATGGAAAAAATTAAATGTAATATGATTTTTTTTTCTAATTTTAGATTAGACAAACCTGGACAATATGTATTGCCAAATACATAGCTGTGCGTATAGGAGTGTGTCTACCATATTTGGAAGTGAGTTGGTAAATGATGTGGTGATGACATGATGATGAAGTGAAAAAAGAAAATAAAAGATACACTCTGCACCTTTCACAGATTGAACCTGAAATCTCTAATTCACATACAATATCAAGTCCAAGTGATTATCCAACTGGGTTATTGGTTTTTTCTTATTTATATGTGCAAACCAAGTCAGCCTAAGTTAAATTCAAATATAAGCTCAAGCCTAATAGCTTTTTATTCAAAATTATTTAAATTAAAATTATATTCTATTTAAATAACCTAAAAATTTATTATTTTCTAAATTCACTATTTTCTTCTACTTTCTTTTATTTTCTAAATTTCATATTTTTTGTATTATTTTTTTTTTCCAGATTTCTTATTTTTTATATTTTTCCAATTTTCTTTTTTTTTTTGTGCTTTTTTCCTATTTTTTTTTTCTAAATTTCTTTATTTTTTGAGCTTTCTTTAATTTCTTTTTTTTTTGTGTGTTTTTACTAATTTAGGACCCTATAACCTAATCTAAAAAATAAAAAGGAGGCAAAAATTAAGTGTCTATATTTGCCCCTTTTTGTAATAAAGTTTAAGCAAAATTTTGCCATAAAAATAAAATAGACACTATTTTTTTGCCCTTAGGAAGACTTTAAAACAATTATAACTATCCTAAAATTGATTTGGATGAAGAAAAAAAACTTGGTCATACCTCTCTAAACTCACTAACTTAAGTTGGGGTGTTTCTAAGAGATAAGCAATCTTATGTTAAGATTGATCTAAAACCAAGTTGTGCCTCATTAGGCTTATTAACCTAAGTGAGAGCATCTCTCAAGGACTAGCAACCCCAAATTGGGATTAATCTAAAACCGGTCCGTGCCTCACTAGGCTTATTAACCTAGGCGGGAGTGTCTCTCGAGGACTAGTAACTTTAATGTGGGATCGATCTAAAACCTAGTCATGTCTCACAAAGTTCACTAACCTAGGCAGGAGCATCTCTCAGGGACTAGCAACCCTTAAAATGGGATTGATGTAAAACCTAGTCGTGCTTCATAAGGTTCACTAACCTAGGTGGGAGCATCTCTTGATGATTAGCAACTCTAAACTAGGATCAATAAAAAACTTAGTCATACTTCACAAGTCTCACTCACCTAGGTAAAAGTGTCTCTCAAGGATTAACAACCCTAAACTAGGATCGATCTAAAACCTAATCATACCTTACAAGGCTCACTAACCTAGGTAGGAGTATCTCTCGAAGACTAGCAACCTTAAAACTAAGATTGATCTAAAATTTAGCCGTGCCTCATTAGGCTCACTAACCTAGGCAGGAGCATCTCTCGGGGACTAGTAACCCTAAATTAAGATCGATCTAAAACCTAATCGTACCTTATAAGGCTTATTAACCTAAGTGGAAGTATCTCTCAGGGACTAGGAACCCTAAACTGGTGTTAATGTCGTGCCAAAAGGAAATGATGAGGAGAAAAGCCCTATAGATTTTGGTGAACAGAAGGGAAATACCCTATGGGCTCGCTTGAGAGAAACTTGATGAAGGGAAGTACCCTATGGATTTGTTAAGAGAATATTAGGAAGGATGAATCGAGTTAAGATTGTGTTTTCGAAGGCTAGCTAAACACTAAATATAGAAAGTGACTGCCTTATGGTTTGGATAGAACAGACGATGAAGAGAAGTGCCATACTGGCTTACTAAGAGAAAATTCATGAATAGAGGGGCCCAATAGGCATGCTTAAGTGAATTTAGTGAACAAAAATACCTCATAGGCTTATTAAAAGGAACTAAGCATCTTAACGGGTTTACTAAAAGGAAGGGAAACACATTATGAGCCCACAAAAACCTTAAAGAGAATTATGAGGGGAATTACTTTATGATCCTGCTGGAATGTTTGAAGAAAGATCAGTAGATGAGGAAGCGCCTTATGGGCTCGCTTGAGAGATACCTAGAAATGAGACTGAGTTAAGATTATGTCTAGAAGGCTGGCCCAAAAGAAATTGATGAAGAAGAGTCCCATATAGGCTCACTAATAGGAACTTAGTGAACAGAGGGGCTAGATGGCCTTACCAATGAAATTAAGCATTCTATGGGCTTGCTAAAAGATCTTGATGACATAAAGGGCCTTATGGGCATGTTAAAGGGAATTGAAGAATGAAAGCGCCCTAAGGTTTTGCTAAAGACCTTGAAGAGAGATGAGTGGATGAAGGTGGGATAACCCAATCGAGAGATGGTTAGGATTAAAAACTTGTTCGAAACACTACTTGATTTTAAGGCAAATATTTACAAAAAAAAAAACCCTTTTGGTGAAAAACCAATTATGTTGAAAAAAAGACATTGGGGATAAATTCTTTTATTTTGAAAAGAATGAGAAAAGCCTTGACTATTGACTTTTTTTTTCTTCTTTCTTTTTTTTTTTAAATGAGTTGAAAAGTTGGCCACTTAGGCCAACATGGACTTAAAATACTTTTTCTCTCTTTTTCCTTTTCTTCTTCTTTTTATTATTATTTTTTTAATTTTTATTACCTTTTTTTTTTTAAATTTGCTAACAAGTAAAGAACTTTTCCTTAATAATCACATGAGGCCTCTTATGTTCCCCGTAACTTGGATACTGAGCCATTTGGTAGGACCTTATGATTTCAAACATCTTTAAAAAGGTAACTCATGACTGTTTTAGTTGAAGAGGACTTCTTTGTAAACTTTTTGTCCAGATTACACTCTTGACTACAGTCCCAAAATTATAGTCCATTTTGCATATGATACACCTTAATCAATCTATTAGGTCTTTTTGGGTTAACATTATGAATTTAGACTTTAGGTCTAAGGGTTTCAAAAGGAACTAACAAAGAAGCCTATTTTGACATAAATATCAATCCCGTGCATACAAGTCAAGAACCTTAGGAATTATTAGAAATATATTTGTCCCAGTTTCAAAAACAAATTTTATTAAAGATAAATTATTTTTAAAGATGGGAAGAGCTTTTACTTATGTAAGTGTAGTATTGTGGGTAAGAAGGCCAAGTGTGAGAGAGGCTTCAAAGTGGATGTAGAGATTTTGGGTTTTTGAGCTTGGATTGTAATTTAGGGCTTTGCATCTTTGGGGCTATTTAGGCTTTGACTTTTGATTTGATTGCCCTTACTGGAATATGATATGGCTTTCACTTAGCTCTTAACTTACACGTGAGCCCAATTTTCTAACCTCTTTTCCTCATCTTTTCCTTTTTCTATTTTGTTATTTACTTTACCCCATTGTTCTTTCTTTTTCTTTTAGCCCTAGTCTCCATTGTTAAATTTTTATCTCTTAAGCGATTTAGGGTCCTAAATTCATTTATTTCTATTGTATGGGCTAGGGTGAGGTAAGTAAAAGTTTGAGATGTTTAAAAAGGGTGTGGCTCTTCCTTATTTCAAAAAACGTAACTTATTAGAAATAAATTTTCTTTTGAATTTAACATTATGAAGCAAGTACAAACCAATTTTAATTCCTTTCTCCTTATCAATGACCCTAACCTTTGAATTGCCGTAATGAAGGGTGGTCCTCAATAGGGTTTAAATTTGAAAAATTCCAACGGGATAAACAAGAGATGATTGTGCTTAAGATTTGAGAAATGAATGCTTAATTTCATCTTAATTTGTATATCACATTTAAAGTAGACCTCCTTTAAGGAATGAGTCTACAGTATTGTCACTTTTATGTCACTTAACCTCTTAAAGTGTTTTAGGTTATGTATGGAAAATAGTTTGTCTCTTTTTATTGTAAACCTTGTAAAAGTGAGTTATTGATTTATTGAGGAGGAATTTATTTGCCCAAATAACATTGCAATCATTTCATTGAAGAGGCAACTGTATTATTCCAGCTATTACAAACTTTATTGAAAACAATTTTCTTTGCCTCTGACTCAACAAGCACCTAATTACTTGGAACAACTCGTAAGCTTATCAGAAGACATTGGTAAGCTCAAAAGAAATGGAGCTCTAGGTGACTCAATTGGACTATCTTCATCACTTAAAGAAGGAACATCTTGTTATAGCTCTGGCTAAATGACTTTTTCATCAATTAGGTCTTGAATCTTGTTCTTCAATCTTTAGCATTTTTTAGTGGAGTGCCCCTTCTAACCCATATGATAGTCGCACCTTGCTTTTGGGTCAAAGTTGCATGGTTTGTAATTTGGATTAGGGGCTTCATAAGCTATAACCCTCGTTGCTTTCAAATGATAAAAGAGTTAGGTAATTGATATCTTCAGTTAAGTGAATTGTCTCCTCTGAGTCCCTTGGGTTTGTTCTTTCTCACTTCTCTTCGGCTTCTTTCTTCTTGGGCCTCCTTCATGACTTACACTTACTGGCACTTGATCAATGTTGAACATTGGGTGTTGAAATCTTAAGCATGGAGCCTATTGTCATTTCTAGATTTGTGGTGATCTTTTGTAACATTCCTATTTTCTCTTCTAGATTTGAGAATCTCCTTTCTAGGTTTGAATCTTGGGATATTTGGAGAGTGGTGATTATTGGGAACAAAACTTGTCATTGTTGAGTCATCTGATGGAGGTAAGTTTGTCATTAGTCATGTGAACCTGATTGGAATAATTTCTTTACCAGTTAGCAACTTTTCCTTTATTTTTTTCTTTTTATTTTTTTTTTAAAGAGATAGAAAGATAAAACTTTATTTTATAGAAACCAGATAAAAATGATGGATTTATTTATTTATTTTATTTTTTTTACTTCCTTAAGTGAGGGAGAATAAAAAGTTCTATTGAAGGATTGTCTACAAAGAAGGAAAGAATGAAGGATGACTAAAGAGAGAAACAAAAATTATTTTGGAAAGATCAGTGTACATGAAACTCAAAGTTCTTCAACTACATCTAAAGCTTTTAATCTAACACTCGTAGTTGGGCTTTAATGTTTTCTAGCATTTTTAAAGCCCAATTTATAGTCCTCTCGCTTTTTTCAACTTAAGCTAATAAGACCCTGTTAGAAGCCTCAACAGGCCTAACCCTCTAATTCTGGTAAGTACCTTCAGCTTGTAGTAGTTGCTCATGGATTCTTAGGGCAACTGGAAATCTTTGATTACTCTCTTGTTGGTTACCTACCATTTTTAGTTCTATATATTTCATGGACAACAATCAATCATTAATGTAGAAAAGAAAGCACATGGAAATATGTAGGTGTTGGGATTGTTTGGGTTAATACATTACCCCCTTAAGTTGTAACCCTACTATTATTTTTGGGAACTTGATTGCATTAAAAGTCTTGAATGATCAGTAGGGTTGCAATTTCTTAATAGTAGTTATTAACTCAAGCTTGGGAAGGATTATATGCACTCAAGATAGGTTTTGAAAAAGGTCGTTAAGCTTTATCATCTCACTTGTTAAGGAACACTTTCATTGATCACATTAAGCTTAAGTAAGGTGACCTAATCAACCCCAAGTGGTGGTTACACTACAGTGCTCGGAGCTTACTTAATGGCCCCTCTTCTAGGGTCCTAAGAAGGCCTAGGTTTGACTGTATCTACCTTGCATCTTTGATGCAACAAATGATCCCCCATATCCCTATGTGTGTAATATGCAAGATAGATAAACAAAAGCTAAGAGTGAACTCTAGGAAAGAAGTTTCAGGTTCGTCTTTTCTTTTTCTATTTTGTAACAATGCTACCTTATTAGCTATTTGCCAAACCCTAAAGAACGTATGTAAGAAGGGTGGGTTCTAAAGGTTCTTAAACTTTGTGACCTCACATATTTTTTACAAAACGGTTCCTTGGTCACATTAAAGTTTAAGTGGGGTAGCCTAATCGGCCCCGAATAGTGGTTGTCCTACTACGCCTAGAACTTACACGATGGCTCCTTATCCTAAAGTCTTACGATGGCCCAAGTTCGATCGTATCTATCACGTGTTCATAGTATAAGAAATAAATCCCCCTATTAAAACAATAAAATAAATAAAACTAAACCTGCAAAGATGTTAGTACAGTTATGATACAAATAAGGAATGGATAAGTACATGAATTGCAATAAGGTGATTTTTAAAGTTTAATTTTAATTTTGGAAAGTCGAATGATTAACCTTCTTGATGTTCCCAGTGGAGTTGCCAAGCTGTCAAGCCTAGTTTTTCACCCTCCTATATTTTTTTTTATAAAATTAGCTCTTTTTCTAAATTGATCGGTATTAAATTTTACCTGTTTAATACTGGCCCTCAACTAAGTTTTAAAGAAAACTGTTTCTTTTTATTTTGAAAACAACTTTAGAGTTGCCACTCGACTAGAGTCGGGAAAAATAATTAAGTTATAACCAATTAGGTGGATTGGTTATAATTTAGCCACTAGTTTAACGATTAAAACCAATTTTGTGAAAATGGTTTTAAAAAACTAGAGATTTAGGTTCGAAGGTTAGGAATTTTAAACCCTTATAGGTACCATTGACTTTCTAAAAGTAAAATTAAATTTAAAAATCACATTTAATTTTGAAAGAAAAAACTTAATTATTGATTACTCTAATTGGATAAATGAAGTAATTTAAATTAAAGAAAAAGGGAAATTAGTTTTTTTAATTTTTATCGTCGCCCATAGGTGCTTACATGCCTGTTATTCGTGATCAGACGTATGTAGTTCTTTTTAATGAAAATTTTAGTAGGTTGAGTTGATTTTAGTTTTTAAAACAGTCGGGTCTACGTTTTTACCCATTTTGATTTATTTAAGAAAATTCCTTAAAGGGCTCTAAATTGGTTTTTATTTTTGAAAATTATAAATGATTTTAATTTGACAAATAGTTGATTTATTTTTATTCTATTTTTGAAAAATCAATTTTCTAAGTGACAAAAAGAAACAATAATCTTTATTCTTTCTATTTACTTATTTATTTATTTTATTTTATTTATCATTTTACTTATTTTATCTATTTCTATTAAAATAAAAATAAATAAATAAATAGACTACTTCCTTTTTTTTTTCTCTTTTTGTTTTTCTTCTCTTTCTTTTTTCTTTTTCATTCTTTTTTTTTTTCTTTTTTCTTTTTCTCGTTTATAACATTTACAAATAAAAAAAAACAAACAAATCGGGTCGGCTCCGATTGGCTTCGAATCGGCTTAGATGGTTTAGAGGCAACTTGGATCGACTTATCGGCTCACTTTGACTTTTATCGGCTCGGTCGGCTCAATTCAACTTGGGTCAGCTTGAGGTTGGCTCACTTTGGCTTGGTTGACTTGGGGTCAGCTCACTTCGGCTTGGTTGGCTCGGAAAATCCTATGGTGGTGGTTTTCATCAAAAAACACCATAGGGGATGTTATCATAGAGAGAGAAAGGAACCATGCAAGAGAGAGAAAGCTTTGACTTTTGTTTTTCTAAAGTATTTCGAAACTTTGTTATCTTTTGAAAATGAAGAGTAGACCCCTATTTATAAGTATCATGGTCGAGTTAAGGATGGAAAAAATTAAATGTAATATGAGTTTCTTCTAATTTTGGATTGGACGAACCTGAACAATATGTGGTGCTAAATACATAGCTGTATATGTAGGAGTGTGTCTACCATACTTGAAAGTAAATTGGTAAATGACGTGACGATAATGTAGCTCATGACATGGCGATGAAGTGAGAAAAGAAAATAAAAGATATATTTTGCACCTTTAATGGATTGAATCTAAGATCTCAAAATCACATACAATATTAAGTCTAAGTGATTATCTAGCTGGGCTATTGGTTTTTCCTTATTCATATATGCAAGTTGCACATATGGATCAGGTCAGCTTAGACTAGATTTAAATCTAAGCCCAAGCCCCAACGACCTTTTATTTAAATTTATTTAAATTAAAATTTATTATATTTAAACAATTTAAAAATTCATTATTTTCTAAATTTACTATTTTTTTCTATCTTCTTTTATTTTCTAAATTTCATATTTTTTGTATTATTTTTTTTCTAGATTTCCTATTTTTTGGTATTTTTTCAATTTTCTTATTTTTTGTGCTTTTTTCCTATTTTTGTATTTTCCTAAAATTCTTTGTTTTTTCTAAATTTATTTATTTTTTGAGTTTTCTTTAATTTCCTATTTTTTGTGTTTTTATTAATTTAGGACCTTGTAACCTAATCTAAGAAAAAAGGGACAAAAATTAGGTGTGTACAATTATTAGTAAAAATCTTAATAAATTGAACAAAAGTAGAAGATTTAGCCCCTAAAAATGATGAAGTTGGTTTGGAAAGAGATCAAGAGTCCAAATATTTCACCTCATGCATTTTAGCTAGCCAAATAGCTTTTGAAATAGAAGTTGGATGAGCAATTTGAACATCCTTCCTAATGTATGGCTTAAGACTCGATACAAAGCAACTAATGCGACAACTATTAGGTAAACCATGTACCTTATTAGAAAGATGATAAGAATCAACTTCTCGGACCGATCATGTGCATCCGAATAGAAGACTCCAAGTATTTACGCAGAGAATATTAGCTCAAAGTCCCACCCAAGATGAGAATTCCTATCCTGATCTTGATGTTTCATTCTAATGTTGACCTAAATACTGAGCTCTCATGTGTCTTAGCATAGTTCTTAAAGCTACTAAGTAGATGAATCAACCTACCAAACATACAAGCTGACCCACTGAGCAACTATATCATGATATAGACAACATCTGAGTGTACCAACCTCAAATGACTATCTAAGTTGATCTTTTTAGCTGACCACTAACACCTGATCCTAGTCCAAGTTGAATGCTCTTTACTGACTGATTGATTGAGCTTTGACCTGATTTAGATCAGGTCAGCTCTAACTACAGACTCTCTTTCCTTCATTTTATTTGAATTGTACTATATTTTAAATGCTCGCTACCTTGAGACATGTATCTTTTGGTATAATATTCCAAAAGGATTCTTTGCTTTTTTCGTATTGAATATTCTTTTTTACTATATTTTATGTATTCGCAGTGTGCGCAAATTACCTTTTTTCATTTCATATGTGTTTGTAACCCTAATGAGGTTAGTATATAAACCCCATTCTTTTTATATGTAGGAATTAATAAAATTTTAATTATCAAAATATAAAAGTTTATGTTTTAAGTAACTTTAGTGTTCTCACTGTCCTTTAACTCTTACATATTCTCTTTAGTAAAGAGTAGTGGTGAGTGACCCTATAGTTCGGACCGGTAAGTCATATCTTGTGGATTGTAGGCCAAGTAGGATCGATTAATTTGTCATATTTAGTTAATAACTGCCCAAACTTTGCTAGTCTTCTTTTCTTTTCTTTGATTTTTTCTTATTGTGGTGCTATTCTGTGTGTTTAACCTTAAAGACATATAAAAAATTCTTCAAATTGTGTCTCGTAATCAGCTACACTCCTTCATTGTGTTATCTTGGCTAATCGACCTTGTACATCTTTGAATCCTAACAAAGCAAATCTTGATTGCAGGGCTTTAATGAAATGAATCAAACACTCTAATTGATTATTTTGGTACATCCATTGAGACCGGTTTAAGGTCTTATCCTCCATTGCAAAAGATGCAATAGTCATACGTTGATCTTCAAATATGTAATGAAATTCAAAGAACTGAGTAGTTTTGAAGATCTAACCATCAAGATCATATCGATTGAATTTTGGAATCTCTAAGTTGATGCCTTTGAGAATATTGTTAATGACACTACGTTTGAAGATGATGAAGTACCCTAAGTCCCCTCCTCAATGATAGTGGTACTCTTATTCATATTTTTCTCAGTCATTACAAGTGCAACTAAGAAAGTTGCTTAACGAGCAACTCAAACTTATCATTCATATCCTTTTGTAGCTTTTGTTGGCTAGATTGTAGGGATTCAATCTTCTCATTTAGAACTGCTACTCAAGTAAGGTTAGTTATGGTGAAAAATTTTCTAAGCAAGAAGAGAACAAGTGCACCAAATGATGGGCCTTAACTACAAAGGCTGCGCCTACACTCTAGCTCAATGATTTCAGTACAATAGAACTTAGGGTTTCTCTACCAAAAACTGATGATTCTTTTGTTCTCTCTACTTCTAAACCCTTCTAAGATGAGTCTAAAACCCCAACTCGCACATGAATCCCTCCTTTGTGCTTATTCTTTATCAAATATTAGCCTATAATAAATACTAACTTATTCTTAGCCTTATGTAGATGTAGAAAGTGGTCACTTTGAGTGGACTAAGGCTCCAAGTGTGGAAAACTCTCAACTTTTGTGATCATAACTTTGTTCCTATTATTACTGCCATCTTCTTTTCATATGTATTTGTACAAATCTGTTAGTTAGGCTTAAATCTGTTATCATTCTGGTACTTTTAGTTACGATTTGTTACATCTACTATTATTTGAGTATAAACTAATTACTTATTACAATTACTATCATTTATTTTACATTCTATGCTTTCTCTATTATGAAATCTCTAAACTTCGTAGGTCTCTTTGACACTCTCTATCTATTAATTATAACAGTTTTCAAATAAGTCCTCTATTAATATGCTCTTAACTTTTCAATTAACTATATGTAGAACTTTTTTAATTGGTTTATGTGCTTTTATTAAATAATTAATATAATAAATTTTAAAATATAAACAAAATAATAAATAAAACTATTAAAAAATTTTGAAAATTTCAAAACAAGAAAAAAATTTTAAAAGATGCAAAACCAAATTATAAAGATATATATACATGTATAATTAATAAATGTATATACATGTATACTTATTATAATTTCAACAAAAAAAAAAAAAAGTTTTAATAATCAGAAAATAAAAGAAGGTAAAAAAATCTAGAAAAAAAAATTTTAGCCATACTAAGATTAGAGTTGGCTAGAACGGCTAAAAGCAAGTGTAAGTTGTAACTTACATACTAAAAGGGATGAATCAACTTACCATTAACTGTGGGTAGCCACTAGAGGCATGTAAGTGGGTTAAATGGGCCAACCTAGCCTGACCCAACCTACTTTATCTTACAGGTAAATAAGTTGAGCTCATTTGACTCACTTTTTAAATAAGTTCAATGGGTTGACCCATGGGTAAAGATATAAATGTGTTAAATGGGCCAGCCGAATCAACTTACGTTAGCCCACAAGTTAAACAAGCCAAGCTTATTTAGAGAGCTTTTTAAATGAGCTAAAAAACCTTAATTCACACCTGTTTAGGAAATGAGTTAAACGGATTGGCCCTGCAAACCAAAAACTACTTACACACCTCTAGTGACTACCCACCCTTTAGGGCTAGTCTTGCTACCCACGCTTTAGGGCTAGTTCTACGATCCCCCCTAAGAGGGTAGGTAGCTATTCATAGCCAAGTACATTAAAATAAATAAAAAGTAAACCTTGTTGAACACAGGGTTCACTTTGTGATTGTAATGAGAACAAAACAAAGAGTAAATGATTAAACATGTTTTATTTGATTACATTGAGTTAATAGGAAAAGAACAATCGTCTTGCATTATGATTATAAATAATAATTAATTATACAAGATATTTAGTTTTTAAATGATGAACAAACTTTCTTAAAGTTAGATTGTAGAAGTATGGTTGTTCTTTGTTTTTGTTTAAAAGATGCAAATAAGTAAATTAGGACTACCGGCATGACGGCATATGGAAGAACTGACTTAACAGTGAAGTGGCCTTGATAAGAAAATGAATTGCATTCCATTCCCTCTAAGCTGACATGACGATACACTTACCGGTGTATAGGCCAATAGTTGTTTAGCTTACTAGAATGACGGTAAGAAGGTGATACTATCATGATAATAAGTTTGTTTTAAGTAGTCATTGGAGCATTTAATACACTATAATGAGAAAAATCGAATAAGTTAATTAAATTCTCAACAACCCGACTAAGAATAAAAAAAAAACTGATATTTTACTGTAATAAAAAAACATTCTCTTACATTCCTTGTCTCTATTACTTACTATTTGTTTTTTATACTATTTCTTTGCAATCAAACAAGTGAGACTTAGTGTGTAGTGCTTAAGAGTTTTTGTATTTACAATCTTTAGAGATAAAAGCACTACACTTGAAATCATTGTATATAATAGTGATTGTGAAAACTTGTGTAGCTCTATAAGCATTGTATTAAGAGATTAATAAAGTTGTGTGAAGTCATTGATTAAAAGCGTTTGTGGGTTCATAGAGAGTAAGGGGCAATTTGAACTCCATATTATATTCGAGCCCGATCTTATCTATTTTTATCTTTTTTAATTTCCACATTTATAACTATATTATCATTATCTTGATCATACTTATTGTTGAATTTAGTATTTAATTTCGAAAAGAGTTACAATTTATCCTTAAAACTTAATATCCTTCTTGAGTTTAGTCTAGTGTTCTTCAAACCTTAATTGCATTTCAACCAGGTTGTGCTTTAGGGTTAATTGGCTACCTACAATCATTGGTTAGTCAATTCAACCTACTTTAGTATGTAAGTTGTAACCCACCACTTGCTTTTGACTATTTCGACCTTCTTTGATCTTAAGGTAGTTGAAAAAAAATTTTGTTTATTTTTTTAGCTGTTTCTTTATATTCTGATTTTTTAAAATTTATTTATTGAAATTATAATAAATATACATGTACATACATTTATTATATTATACATGTATATATATATATATATATCTTTATCATTTGATTTTTCATTTTTTATTTTTTTGAAATTTTTATTATTTTATTATTTTTTTATTTTGTTGTATTAATTATTTAATAAAAATAAATGGACCAATTAGAAAAATGCCATGTAATATGATTAATAGAAAAGTTAACAATAAACTAATAGAGAACTTATTTAGAAACGTTGAGGCCTTAAATAAAAATTTTAAAATATTTAGGACTTGAATAGAAAATGCATAAAAGGTTGAGTTTTAAATTTGTAACTTTTCTATAAACCAATTAGAAAGTATCACGTGTTATAATTAATAGACAAGTTAGCGATTAACTAATCAAGGACCTATTTTCAAGGATTTTTCTATTGCTTCATCCATATTTTTAATCGGATTGGTCTCGCTCTTATAGCCACCTTTGGTTTAATGTCCATTAAATTTGAACTATTAAATTAATAGTGTTTTTAATCATTTAAATTTGATAGAAATTAAATCGATGGTATGATGAAAGACTAGATCGGTCCTGTCAAAATATAGAATAAGATCTTAAAATTTTCTTAGTTTCAAATATTGTAAACATTAAAGGTTCAAATAGAAATCTTGAAATGCTTAGGGGTGAAACATAATTAAGGGATAAAAGATTGACTTTTTCTGTTTTTTTTTCTTTTTTTTTTATTTGGCTTAAATCGTTAAGTTTTAGGCATTATTACGGTGATTTTTAATCATTTTAAAATGGTAGCAATATAGCTCTTTGTATGAATTATTCCTCTTAAAAATTTATGCGAACGGATCGAAGTTAGACTTATCTGACATCCGTCGTTACATCCAGCATCACATGCAAAATGCCAAAAATCCAAATCCACGCCATCTAATTATTCTTTATCAATGTCCTTTTGCAAATTTAAGAACAATAATAATAATGAAAATAATATATATATATATATATATATTAAAGAAAGAGAGACTTTTTATATGAAGTCTCGTGATTATAAAATAAACTAATTGCTTATAACCCATAGAAAGAATTTCACACCGTGATCTTTTATCATTAATTATTTTTTTACAATCCCATGGTGAGCGTCATCATTTAAAAATGGTCGATATGGATCATAAGGTGATGGTGGAGGCTTAGCATAATTTCTGGTGGTTCAGGTCGTCGTCATAGGGTCTTGACATGGTGCAACCGGCTGGCCTGGAGTATATGAGGTGCACTGATTTCCTGGAGGGGAAATTGCAAGTATTGACTAGTGTCAGTGTCCTGCTGATGAAACTCCCCAGCTGTCTACATGCCTACTGAGGTTGCGTATTTGTCACGATAAGAAGGACGGTGATGAATAATGCTACAAATATTTTGAACCTTCATTTCAACCCTCTAAGGTTAGTATATAGTAGTAATTAAAAGTTCTACTATGTGGCTATATAATCTAAGATACCAAGCTATTTATAACAACATATTTTTTCATGACTTCATGTGGTATGGCCTGGTATAAGTGTTTTTTTTTTTTTAAATAAATAACTTTAATAGAATTTCCCCAAGTCCTAGATTTGACTGTCCTGTTGCTTCTAAAATTTTGAATTTTGAATGATTCAGGATGGGAAAGGAATTCTTAATAAGGAGACACATGCTTAGACCAATGTGATGACATTCCATTTTATTCATACACAGATGCTAACATCTACATGTATAACATTGAAAAATCACTCGTTTATATGTAATTTTCTTATAATTGCATGCACGTTCTAGAGGATACACACCATTTACTTTGAGTTTCGTGTATTCAGCTTTTATACATTCACATTGGCAATACCTTTTTTGGCCGGTGAATTGAAATTCAAATACACTAGTAAATGATGTATTTTTTAAACTTCGAGAAGTTGTGCTTCTAAGTCCACCTATCTTTCTTAAATCGTGTTTATTTGGTAATTTAATCGATATCTTGTAGGATGAGCTCGCTTTATTGCATAGACATAGTTTCTCTTTGAATTCGGAA
This sequence comes from Lumnitzera racemosa, assembly GCA_024138005.1. Lineage (NCBI taxonomy): Eukaryota > Viridiplantae > Streptophyta > Magnoliopsida > Myrtales > Combretaceae > Lumnitzera > Lumnitzera racemosa. Next base: position 69,758,199 of record JAMXBC010000006.1, read on the forward strand.
ACAACCTGTCCAATAAGTTCTTAAATTCATTTAATTTATAGATGATGAAGAGTTTAATATTTCCTTTAGTCACAATAAATCTAAAGATCACATTGTGCATTCAAATGATAACGTATATATATATATATGTATATTTGTATATTTCGACTATTTGTATAGATAAAAACTTATGTAGTATTCTATAATTTTTTTTCTAGGGCTTACAAATGAAATCAATATGTTCTTGGAAATTATATAGATAATTGTATAATGTTCAATATATTGTCCGGGGACTATTGATCTAAACCAAATTGGTCTTAGACGCTTTAACTTGGATCGAAGTCCTTGAACATTTGGAGAAGAGGTGGCTGTCTAGAATATTGGATCTAAATCCCTGGTCTGTGAGAAGTCACCCTATTATTCTCAACTATTGGGATAATAAAAGAAGATTGATGACCTTAATTTTTCTTATTTTAAGATTTGGATTCAAATCGATGCGCTCTCGTTACAATGGATGACAAAAGAAAATGCTCGTGAGATTGGTGGCAAAGTGGGAGAAGTCATCGAAGTAGAAGATCGCAAAGTGATTCAAAGAGATTCTTTTTATGAGTTTGAATCATTTTTAATATACAAAAACCTATTATCAAAGGTCTGTAGAATAAAAACTCAAAAGGAGTAAGATGTTAGGTTGATTTTCGCTAGGAAAGACTTCCAGACTATTCTTTTGCTTGTTCCATGTTGGACATACAGAATCTCATTGTCAAGTTAAGGAGTTCGAGGGATTCAAACATTGTAATTTATTAGCAGTGCTCAAAACTCCTATGTTGACAAAATTTGTCAAAGTTGACGATGTTTCGACCATTTCCACCCCTCTTATAGTGGTATATCGATTGGGCGATCGCTGCAGATCAAAAGGGAAACAACTAATTGAAAAGGAAAGTTCCTTGCTTGTTAATTCATGCAAGGATAATATAGGCCAATTCGAGCAAGTCAGGGATAATATTAATTCTGTCCATTTATCACATAAGACCTCCTCTAACGTTCCATATGAGGATCAAAGAAAAGGATAGGAAACCAATGCATCCATGCCAATTGTTAGCATAGAGGGTATAGTAGGGACATAGAGTTGATACATGGCCGATCTGGTAATTTAGATGAAGAATTCTATGATAAATTAAAGAATATGGATTATTTGACTCTCCACATAGAAAAAGGGCCCATTAATAGTTGCTTCAATAATTTTCTGGCCTTAGTAAATGATCAATCCTCTTTTGGTCACTCCCTAGATCTTGTTAACTCTACTCCCTTTCCTTTTGACCAACCACTCCTATTCATCGAAAGACCCTCTTTGTTTTATTGATACTCGACCAACCCATATGAGCAAAACTACTCTTGTAGAATCTATTGAAGTACAATCTTCACAACCTCGTATAAGCCTTATTAAAACTTGCATCGATTCGGGATCTTCTTATCTTATTAAAGAACCGGTGAACCCTATTAAAACCTTTTCTAATTCAAGTCAATTGACTTGCTCACCCAAATTAACTTATTTGAAACTTTTGCTTATTAGATATATCCCGTCCCCAATTACTAAGGTCATGGGAAATCTATCCATCAAGACAACTAAGGAGAATGAAGATGAGTTAGTCCCTATTGACAAGAGACTTCGTGAATGTATAACCAACTTGTTGACCAGTAATTTTCAAAGAAAAAGAAAATGTAGGGAGGAGAAGGATAAGTGCTCACATCAATAGCAAACATGTTGTGAAGAGTAAGTTGAACTTTGAAGAAAATTTATTTGAAGTAAATATTGGGGTGGTTAGTCAAATTCTGATGTCTGGTTGTGGTGGCAACCCTTTAATAGCCATTAAGTCGCCATGATTGGCCTTTCATGGAATTATTAGGGTTTAGGTCAACCCTTGACAGTTAAAGAGCTCGATAGAAATATCTAAAATTTTAGAACTAACCTTGTTTTCCTGATTAAAACAAGGAATAAATCTACATATGTCAATAGCTTAAGAAGAAGATGGTAGTTTGATGAATGTTATGTTTAACCGAGAGGTTTAAGTGGTGGGTTAACACTTTGGTTGCAAAACAGTTGTATGATGCAAGTCTTGCAATTTTTTGATATTTTAATTGACCCTATTGTGGTTTTCGAATCAAGTAAGAAAATGAGGATCTCTTAGTGTTATGTAACCTTGAGTACTATATTAGATTGAGATTTTGGGGTAAGCTACATAACATAGCAAATTATGTAAATAGTCTATGGATGGTGATTGGAGACCTCAATGAGATAGGTAATCATGATGAAAAAAGTGGAGGAAGAGTTAGGCCAACAAGACTGCTAACTTCCTTTAGTGACATGATCTTCAATTGTCAATTGAGAGATATTGACTTTCATAGACCTTGCTTTACATGGAGAAATGGCAAAGAAGATGAAGCTCTTGTTAAAGAAAGGTTGGATAGAGGTCTAGCGAATAATGAATGGATCATGGCTTTTCCCTACACCTAGATTTCACATCTTCTTAACATTAGTTTTGATCACTGTCTACTATTGATAGAGTTAAATCATAAATACAGGGAAGGACAAAAAATGTTTTGATATGAAATGAAATGGAAATTCAAGGATGGTTGCTTTAAGTTTGTCAAGGGTAATTAGAGAAGGTGTAATCAACCTCCTAATCTACTAAGAGTTATGAGGAAGCTTAATGCTTGTAAGAGAAGGTTGATTGATTGGTGTAAACATTAGTATGGAAATGACAAGAAGAGGATTGAGTAGATTTCACATGAGCTTAAGGAGTTGTTGAATAGGGATGTCAAAGATGCTAGTACGATGAAGGAAAAGAAGTTAAGGTATGAGCTTAATAATTTTCTTTTCCATGAGGAAATGTATTGGAAGTAGAGATCAAGGATGAATTGGATCACTTCTTTCTTGCTATTAATGCTATGAAAAAGAGTAATCTTTCCTTTAATTCTTGGTATCCTATTTAAGAAGTAGTAGATTCACTAGTTGGGGGTAAGAAAATAGGCTACTCCTATTCAAAGGGGAGAGAAAGAAATGCTTACATCATAAATCAAGATGAAATGCTAGGCTTTCCTCAAATAAGACCGGATTCTATTCTATATATATGATATGAAAATAGAAAAGGAGACCATTCTAATTTTGGCTAAGCTAAATTGTTAATTCATTCTATTTGACTTATGGACGATAGAGGTTCTTCCCTTCTTATCTTAACTTAATGTAGTTCAGTTACCTTGGTAGTAAGTGGTAAGGTATCTAGAATAGATAGAGTCTCTCTGCCAAAAAGAAGCTCTTTCGTGGAAGTTGGTCAAATTGAAGTCTATTTATTATTAAAAGTTAAAAAGGGTTAAGGGGAAAGAACTCTTTTTGATTAAAAGGGTTCGAGTAATAGAAACATGAAGTCTTTTCATCAACCAACTTTGAATAAATGAGTAAGAAATAAGATTTTTAAGATCAAGAACATGAACAATGAATGGTTGATAGATGAAGATGAGATTATAGTTGAATTCTTAAATTTTTATCAAAATGTGTTTTCATTGTAGCAGTCATTAGAGATGGAGTCACTCCTTGATTACGTTTAGCCGATTGTTACTTAGGAAAAGAATGATTTGTTGGCAAAGGAAATATCAACTGTAGACATTAAACAAGTAACTTTCTAGCTAGGTTCCAACAAACCTTTAGGCTTAAATGGTTTTAACGGCTTTTTCTATCATTCTCATTGGGATTCTATGGAGGCCTATATCACTAATGTAGTTAAGAACTTCTCATCAATTATATTTCCTTCTCAATTTAATGAATTTGATATCATTTTGATTCTTAGGTACTCTAATCCTGAATTTGTGTCCCAATATAGACCCATTAGTCCTTGTAACATTTCTTAGAAGATTATTTCAAAAATTTTAGCAAATAGGCTCTATTCTATGCTTAATAATCTTATCTTTCCATTTTAAAGTGCTTTTGTTCTCAGGTGACTCATTTAAGATAACATTACCATAGCTCACTAGATGTTTTATTATCTTAAGAATAAAATCGGATCTATAAGACATGATTGTCTATAAAGTTGGATATAGCGAAAGTATATAATAGATTAGAGTGGTCCTTTATTGAAAATGTAATGCATAGAATGGGATTTTGTGATATTTGGATTAATTGGATCATGAATTATGTAGTTTCAGTTACATATAATCTTTTGATTAATAGAAAAAAAAAGTTAGTTCTTTCAAACCTACTAGGGGAATAAGGTAAGGAGACCGAATATCGCCATATTTATTCCTCTTAGTGGTAGACTCTTTATCATTAATGATACATGAAGAGAATGTGGTTGGTAATTTGAAAGGTATTAAAGCTAAGCGAAGTAGCCGTGAAATTACTCACTTGTTATTTGTTGATGACTCCTTGTCTTTTATGGAGACCTTTACAAATAATATGTTTAAACTAAAGAAGATTTTGGAAGATTATTGTTGAGTATTAGATTAGTCTATCAATCTTGATAAATTTTCTATCTTCTTTAGTAAAAACTCCATTCAATTAGTAAGGCAAACTTGTGCAAATATTATGGGTATAAATATTGAGAGAAGTCTAAGAAAATATTTAGGACTTCCTATTGAGTGGGGGAAGTCAAAGAAGGAGGCTTTAGATAATGTTAAAGAAAGAATTGTTTCAAATTACAAAGTTAGTAGAGTAAGTTGTTATCATAAGGGGGAAAAGAAACTTTGATAAAATCAATTGCTTTTGCCATACCAACTTATGCCATGAATGTTTTTAGTTTTTCAATAGGGTGGTGTAAAGAAGTCACTAGTTTAATAGCTAAGTATTGGGTTTAGGGTAGGGAGGGGTGAGGGATGTAGAGACATAACAAAAAACAAAATACATGGGAAGCAATGGGAGGATTTGGTTAAATTGAAGAGTATGGGGGGTTTAGGTTTTTGAGATTTATTTGATTTCAACAAGTCTTTGTAGAAGAAACTTACTTAGAGAATTATTAATAAGCTTCATTGATGAGAATCCAACCTGTCATACTATTGACTTAGGATAGTTGACCTCTAAGCTTACATTGCTGAGCTCCAGACCTATCACCTAAGGAAGGCTTAAAGAACTTCAACCCTTAGCAAGTTGGGTTTTAAAAGGGCAGATAGTCGAAGATGAGCTGAACTATGATAGAATATTCTTCTCTCATTACATACAGAGCTGTTTTTCGGTTATTTAGGCTAAAGGCCCTCTGCTTGCTTAGCATTTGTACTAGTGTTAGCCCCTACCAGCCTCTTAGCCAATGATGAAATGTATTCTGATAGCTATAGTGGGCATTATCAAATAAAACTTCTTTTCTAGATATTCCTTTTATACCCTGAACCTTGTACATGTATATTCTTCTTATTTATACCCTTTTGTCATTTTCTCATTTTAGTAAGCTGCTTTAAATTAGTAGTATATAAGGCTATTATAAGAACATATAGACATCACTTTCACTAGCAATCTAAATAATTCATTTTAGTTCAGTGTAGTACCTAAACTTCTTACTCTTATCAAGTTTTTGTCGTAGCTAGGAATTAGTGGTGGGTACCTTTGTTACCACCACTTCTAAGTCATATCAAGCGCATGGTGTGAGCCTGATTGTGAGCCTAGTGAGTTACATCCTTGGTCTAACCTTTAGTTTGCATTAAGAAAGCCTTATCCTATACATTTTCTTCTCTACGAGAAGGACCTATCTCTAAATAGGAGCTAAGCCCTAGTGGTTGTTGAGTGCCTTAGGCTTAACAACTTTATTTGAGTATTAAAGCCCTAGTTTTTGACCAAGAGTGTATGTATGCTGCATTCTTGGGTTTGAAATGTTAAGTGGAGGTATGTTGCGGTGACACTATGTTAGTTGTGGTTGTGAGGTAGTGTTGGGTAATAGTCATATATGTGTGTTCTTTATAGTACTTTGTTTTTGTACTTGAAAATAGAATAAATTGAAGTATATGCAAATTGTAAGAGTTTCGAGTCTACATGAGTAGCAGAATGGTGGACGTAGGAGTTGAAGGTAAAAGTGAGTCTGTTGGAGAAGGGTTTTAGCAGTTGTTGATTGTTGTAACTCTATATAGAGGTCCCAATCATGGGTGCGAGTGTTTTTTGTGATTGTAGTAGTGCTTATGATGTTTCTAAGATAATGAAGTAATGATGTCAAACCTTAGTGTCCATGGTGGCCTTATTGATTCCGAAGTGATGCCTTTGACTATGAATGGCAAGGGAATCAAACTCTTAGGACAAGAAACAAAATGATTTATGACTTAGTTACAATGATGGCCAAAATGACTATATTTATATGCCAAATTGCCAATAACTAAGCTACCAAAATGGTACAAGGTAATGGCCAACCTAGTGATGTTGGCAAAGTTGATCCCAAACCTGTTGCTGCTAGTGATCGACCTATCTTAGGTAGATAGGAAAGAATACCCCATTGTTAGGCGATGGATGAATCATATTACCTAGCTTGGAATTTAGTTAGAGGAGTTAAAGTGGAAGGTTGATAATCCAAGAGGAGAAAGAGTTAGATGATGTTGAAGAGGATGAAGATGATGACTTTTACAAATTTGAGGAACTTTGTGGTTGAGTTCTTAGAGGTGTAGACAATGTTAAGGTATAGCTACCAAGCTTTAGTAGAGTTAAGAGTGCTGATGAATACTTACATTAGGAAGAAAAGATCGAGAAGATCTTTGATTACTATGACTATGATGATGTTGATTGAGTTAGGGTAGCCTTCTTGGAATTTACAGGCTATGCGGCTATGTAGTGGAAGAATTTGTAAGCCATAAGGAGGTAAGATGACTAATGTGAAGTAAGAACTTAGTACGAGATGAAGTTAGTGATGTGAGGTCGCTTCATTCCTAAGCATTATGAATATGATATGTTCAAAAGGCCATAAGATTTGAAGCAAGGATCTAAGAGTGTGGACGATTACCTCTAAAAATTTAAGATGTTGATGATCAGGTGTGGTGTGGATGAGCTTAAGGTAAGAACTATATCTAGATTTTTGTTTCTAACATGAGATTTGACATTAGAAACATTCTCGAAGTCCAAAAAGATTAGGTTCTTAGATGAACCTACCCATATTGCTCCAAAGATCACGTGTGAAAGCCATATATAGCTTAGTTGAGGTTTTATTAGCCGACTTATTCCATAAAATTGACCTAATGCCAACCTACTTGGACATAGTTAAGACTTAGACCATTGTAGTATTACCTTTGACTAACTTGAGGATAATAGAGGGAAGGCTAAGATCCTTGAGGTTGGGGTAAAGAAGGATGTTAGACAAATTTCAAAGAGGAAGACTTAAGAGATTAAGTGCTTTAAATGCCTTAGACTCAAACACATTACATCCCAATATTTGAATAAGCGAGTCATGGTGATGAAAGTGGATGGGCTGGAGAAGGCCAATGAGGAGGAGTTGGAAGAGAAACTCAAAAGAGAGGAAGAGGAGAATGGAGGCATCCTAAATGAATTCTGTGAACCTTATAGTTTTACATAGTTAGTTCGAGCTAGTAATTTAGGGTACATGTGAAAGTGAGCCAATGAGGACGATATTTCATGAGTAAGTCTTAGGAGTTATATGAAGATACTTTGTAGGTCTGGATTATAGAAACATAATAAAATAATAATAATATAACTAAAAATAATTAATTTTGTTAAATTGTATTATATTGTAATTTATCCATTGTAAACGCGTAAATTAGATAACAAAACTTAACCAAACTTTAGAGATAAATATTTTAGGTACTAAAATTATAAAGTGACATAAAATATTATATAAAAATAGTACATGTTCCTTGAGTGTAATTATTATATATAATTATATCCTTGAAAATGCCTAAAATAGGAATAATTGGGTATAAACTAATAGGAAAAATCATAAACAAAAAAAATTTACAACTAGCATGTGGCAACAGCTTGGATGCGGCTTAAAGGTAGGGGACACTTGTTAAATTAATCTAAATTGCCTTATAGACACTTATGCATGATTTAGGAGTAGATATTTAAGCAAAATAGAAAGAGAAAATCCTCATTTTTACTTCCCTAACCTAGGAATTGTCACCAAACCTTCTCCTCATGTTTATAATGATGCAAAGAATTCTAAAAATGTTTTAGACGAGAAGGAGTGGTAAGGGAAAAATTTAGAGAAAATTTTTAAGGAAAGTTGCATGAATTAAGCTGTTCATGAGTACAATGGTTCGAAGAGCACCTGGGCATAAACCACCATCATTACCTAACAGAGGTGGTAGCGACTAGAAGTACTGGCAAGTAGATGGTGGCCGGACGATGGGTTTTCAACAAGTTAAGATTTTGGTCTGATTTTACGAAATTTTGTAAAAATAATAAATTAATTTAAAAAATTATGAAAAAATTTATTTTGAAGTATTTTTTCATGTAATTTTAGGAAAAAATATTAGATCATAAAAATTTTAAGTAGATTTATGATCTCCTTAAAAAATTGTATGAATTGATCAATTTTCGAACTTGTTTTAAATAACGCTATTGTTGTTTTTTGGAAACCAAATTTTTTCTGGAACTTCCCTGTATTGCATGTTTTGATCCTACAAAAAGATTTTGACCAAAAATATTTTTCATAATTTTTAGTAATTTTTGAGCATTTAAATTTGGTGAAAAATGTTATTTTTGGGAGCTTTTGTATAATTAGGTTTAAAGAAATTAAGTTGAACTAGTTCTAGAGTTCATATGAGCTATGTTGTATTGTAGAAAATGATCCGGAGTTGATTAAATTAAACAGGATTTGAGATATGCACAAATCATTAGTTATCTTATACATGTGTTAAAGTAAGGATAAAATGATTTGGAAGTTTGGGGTGATATGGTGATTATGGTTATGTTGAAACTATTATATGATCATGTTTTATCATGATTGTAAACTGGAATGGGATGTTGGGGCGAATCATTGGAAGTAAATGTATAAATTGATTCTACTTAGAGAGTTCTTCAAATGGTTAAACTGGTAGAAGGGAGACTTAATTCTTTGTTTGGATACTTGATTAGAGAAATAGCTGGTAAAGGATTGTAATTATAATGCTGTTGGGGCCTTATTTAAGAAACTATTGGATAAAATAAACATGGTAGAAATGACTTTAGAAACATGCTCAAAAGGTTGGTAGACGAAGGGATTTAACTCTAAATATTTTGGAGCCTTATTTAGGAATTTTTTGGTGAAAGAAGTGAAATCGTATTGATATCAGGGACTTGAGTCAAGGTTTGGCTGGTTTAGAAGGCTTAGATAAAATTATTTCAGATACATTTTAAAAGGGTTGGTTTGTAAAGAGGGGATGTAATCTCTAGTTTAGAAAGTTGATAAGAAAGTTTGATAAGAAGAGGGACTTAACTATACCCCCATCAAAGACTTGTTTAGGTAGTCTTTGGTATTGGAAATGTAGTTGGAAAGGCTTTGGGGACTTGATTTGAGGATTGGTTGGTGCGAAAGCTTAATGGAAATGACTTTAGAACCTTTTTTAGAGAGTAAATTGGAGTAAGGGTATAATTAGGATAATCTTAGAGACTCGATGAGAAGGTTCTGAGATCAAAACTTGGTGTTAAGTGAGCTTTCAGAACCTTGTTTAGAGACTTCAATAGCAAGATGGCAATCAATAAAAAATTTACAACATTCACTAAAGATAAGTTCTAGCAACATTTAAATTATTAAAATGAACTCATTTACTTAATATTTAATAATACTAAAGTTCTTGCATTACATATTAAGAGGAAAATTGAAGTGGACGAGATCTATATGCATATTTATGGAGTGTCACATGTCTAGGTAAGGAGGATTAGTACTTCACTGCACTTTGTAGTATTATTTAATGATACTTAGAGACCTTAGTATATGTCTTGGTAATGACTATAAGATAGTTGCCTGTATATGCAATGTGTGTGCATGAATAATGTTTTGCTATTTGGAGTGCTAGATTTTATATATTGGTTGCTTTATGATTTTATTCAATTGAATTGTTTGAAATGGCTTGATCACCTTAAAAGTAATCTAACAAAAACTTAACTTAACTATTAACTAGACTTGTATCATAACCCATTTGGGGAAAACAACTAGGTTTCTTAGGCTAAATATGGACCCTTTGATGATGATAGCAAAAATTCCTTTCCTTACCCTTAGTTGAACTAAGTGATAGAAGAAAATGTTATAGTAAGGTTGAGGATTATAGTTTGAAGGTAGTCTTGGGGGGAGCATGTTTCTCCATTGCATAAGCCTCAGTTTTGATAAGGATCACGGACTAATCACATGCTCTTGAGCTTGTAGGCTTGCTTAAATGGTTCACCGAGCTATCTGAGGTGAGTTGAATGTTGAGGAGCAATGCATTTTATAGTTCGACTTGCTAAGTTACTTCACTCTCTACATCTAAGAAGCTATTGAGGAGACCAGCTGACATGCGGAGTTAACCCATTCGAAACATTCTTGCCCAAGCATCGAATCAGGATGCTGCTAAACATAACCGTGCCAAAGCCGATCTATTAGTTGTCAAGAGCCGACCCCCTAAGGTTGGTTCGAAAATGAGTTACCTATGAACCCACACTTATTCGATCCTGACTATTTGAATTGCTAAACTATTGATGTCGACCTTATCTAACCTTGCCCCCTTTCGGCTAATAGTGTCAGTGGGACCATGAAATGAGCAAAATGACATGCATCCTACCTTTTTCTAACATTCTTATTGTCCTTTCTGTAACCGGATATTCTTTTTGCTCGATTACATTAATACCTTGTAAATTAGTCTCCTTTTCCTTAACTAACAGGAATCCTTTTTGTAATTTACTCCAACTTAAGATTTACTCTAATTGGGTCCTATAAATACTTTTATATTGTAATGGCCACAATGGATGAAACATTGAATTTTCATATATACCCTCTTGAGCCAAATATTTTGCTGCTTACTCTTAAGCCGCTTTTATTTGGCCCATTAAGTATGGATTAGTGGTGTGTGACCTCTAACCACAGTTATCTATCATATTAAGTGCGACTCGAGCTTATGTGAGGCGTTGGTGCATCATATTCATCATCGGTGTATGGGGACCCTTGCTTAACCCATGACTCTTATTTACTTTTTAGAACATCTTACAGTTTAGACCCATCCCCCTTAGTTTGTACGATACTAGGCATCGTGTGTTCTTTTACGCTGGACCTTATTATCTTAGTGTTAGAGCCTTATGTTTGAAAACTAGTTTCTACTACTTTGTTCTTTGAGTAATTTGTTACTATTATAGTATGTTCAAAGTCCTATTGCTAAGATTAGGAGTTTAGTAGGCGAATACTATTGGAGACTTTTGGTGCTTTGTTTTCCCTTGTTTCTCATACACAAAACAAAGTGTGGTTGTTTGCTTATACTTTGTATGTAGTTGTCTTAGTGTTGGGAGTATTAGATATTGTTTTGCTATTGTTATTCATAGAGGAAACTCTGAGTGGTATTTTAACCATCAATATTGAGAATTAGCCAATAATGCCAGATTCAAGTGTTTAAGGAACTCTGGGAAACCAAGAAAGTGGTGCTTTAAATAGTTAAGGATTGCAAGGAGGCTTCACACCTCAATCCTTGGGTGATCGACTAGATAAGCTCACTGAACTAGTAATTAATTTGGTGATTGTTATTAATGAAGATAGACAATGAGCTAGAAATAGCCCAAATAGAGGACATGAGCAATAAGAGAAAGGTAATGGTCAATATGGCCAAGTTAATATCCTAGCTCGACCATCCCAAGCTAAAGGAATGGGAAGGGTTGCTAGGTATTGGCTAGCAATTGAAGAAATCTAAGAAGAAGAAGAGGAAGGAGACAACAAAGCAGAAGAGTACTATGAGCCTAAAGAGAAGAATGTCCGAGCCCCTAGAGTTGAAGGCTTAAGGATATGTATTCCAAGTTTTTTTAAGAGTGGTGATGTCGAGGACTACCTATATTAGGTAAATAAGATTGAGAAGCGATTTGAATGTCATGAGTACCCGATAATGCAAAGGTTAGACTTATTGTGTTGGAGTTTATTGGTTATACTGCCACATGGTGGAAGAGCTTGCAAGCCACCCAAAGAAGAGAAGGAGAATGAGAAATTAGGAGTTAAGATGAAATGAAGAGAGTCATAAGGTGAAGGTTTGCGTTGAGCTATTATTTGCAAGATGCCTTTAAAATATTATAAGAGTTGAGGTAAGGAGGATCGACCGTTGAAGCTTATGTCAAGGAAATTTAGATGTTAATGATCCGATGCAAATTCAATGAGTTAGAAGATCGAACTATGTCTTAATTCATTGGTAGATTGAAGTACGAGATCGGAGTTATCCTAGAAATAATGGATATTATATAACTTGATGACGTAATTTGAACTGCCCAAAGGATAGAAAGACGTTGAACAGGAAGGTTCTGACCTCCTGTCAACCGACCTAGTAATAGCTAATCTGTTTTGAGTAAACCTGTGCGGATAGATCCATATAAGGTTATTGAAGCCTGACTTGCTCTAATTGCTCGAGTAAAGGATAAGGAGATTCTAAGGAAGTTTGAGAAAGGTTAGAGCTTAGGAAGGAAGATGAGCAATATCAAGTGCTTCAAATGCTAAGGTTTTGGACACATAGCCACTCAACGTCTGGATAGAAGAACTATGGTGATTTGAAGTGAGGTGTCGATTGTTGAAGTAAGCAATATTGATGAGGAAGTAAAGGAGTTGAAAGAGGATGGATAGACCAAGCTATTTGAGGAGGAAGTTATTTATAGTGAGGAAGGAAACTTTATGCTGGCTACTCTAGTATTAAGAAGGACAATAAGTGTCGAGAAGGACAATAATTGTCAGTCTTATACCTAAGGATGAACAAAGGGAAAATCTCTTCTACATCAGATGTAAGGCAAATGAGTCACTATGTGCCTTGATCGTTGATAGTGGGAGCTGCACCAATGCAGCCTTTATATTTATGGTCCAACAATTGAAATTATCGATCGAGCCTTGCCCAAAACCTTATAAGTTCATTGGCTTAGTGATAAAGGAGCCTTATAGGTGAATAAATAGGTGTCTGTGTCGATCTACATTAGCAATGATCGAGATGAAGTGCTTTGTAATGTGCTGCCTATGAGTACATCCCACATTCTACTTGGATGACTGTAGATATTCGATTGAGCTGTGATGTACGATGAAAGGAGGAATACATGTTCCCTAGAGCATGGAGGTAGGAAAGTGAAATTGAGTCCTATAATTGCTGAGTAGGTAAAGGTCATGCAAACCTAACTCAATTTGACCCTAAAGAAAGAGGCTTTGGTAATGATCCGAGTTGAGTTGAAAAGGGAGATGGAGATCAAAGGACCGACCTATCTGCTGGTTCAAAGAATACTAGAGATGAGATCCAAGGAGAGGGAGCAGTCTGCCGAGGAGAAAGCGATATTAGAGGAGTTCATCAATCTATTCCTAGATGAACTATCGGAAGGCTTACCTCCTATTCGAGGTATAGAACATTTCATTAACTTGTAGCCAAGAGTTGTACTACCGAACAAGCCTGCTTATAGGCTGAATCCTGAATAGGTTGTCTAGTTGCAAAGGTAGGTAGATGAGTTAATGAAGAAAGGTTGGCTTTGTTGGTCCCTAAGAAAGATAGGTTATAGAGAATGTGTGTAGATAGTCGAGTAATTAATCGCATTACCATCAAATACAAGTATCCCATACCAAGGCTTGATGACATGCTAGATGAGTTGAACGAAGCAATAGTATTCTCTAAGGTTGACCTCAAATCAGGACACCATCAGATTTGAATGTTTGAAGCTGATGAGTGGAAAACTGCATTCAAAACACGCCACAGATTATATGAATGGCTTATAATGCTGTTTGGATTGTCCAACGCATTGAGTACATTTATGTGCTTGATGAATCATGTGCTTTGAGATTTAATAGGAAAGTTTGTTGTGGTTTATTTTGATGACATCTTAGTATATAACCCCAACCTAAAGACTCACTAAGGGCTTCTTCGAAGAGTCTTTACAAAACTTCGAGTTGAACAGCTTTACGCCAATCTAAAGAAGTATGACTTTTGCCGATTCGAAGTGATATTCTTGGGGTTTGTTGTAAGTAATGGAGGCATACGAGTTGATGAAGAGAAGATTAGAGTAATCACTGGATGGCTAGTGCTGAGCACTTCGGTTGATGTGAGGAGTTTCCATTGCCTAACATCATTCTATCGTAGGTTTATAAGGAATTTTAGTACAATCGTGGCTTCATTCATTGAACTATCAAAGAAGAACATTGAATTCATATGGGGGGAGAAGGAGTAGAGGAGTTTTTTGGAAGTGAAAGAGAAGCTGACTACAACCCTTATCTTAGCTTTACTGAGCTTTGACAAAGTATTTGAAGTAGAGTGTGATGCATCTAGACTAGGCATAGGTGTCGAACTAAAGTAAGAAGGTTGACTTATTAGTTACTTTAGTAAGAAATTTTGAGGAGCTACACTCAACTATTCAATCTATGATAAGGAGTTTTACTCCTTAATCCGAGCCCTAATGAGATGGCAACACTATCTGTTATCTAAGGAATTTATGATCCACACCGATCATAAATCCATGAGATATTTGAAGAGCTAACCTAAGTTGTCTCGGAGGCAAGCTAAATGGGTCGAGTTTATGGAGGGATTTTCTTATGTCATGAAATATAAGAATGGGAAGAACAATGTAGTGGACGACATCTTATTGGGACAACATTCCCTTTTGATTGAACTGTAGACCAGATTGCTCGGTTTCTCCATAATAAAGAATCTGTATGCTGAAGACCTACACTTTGGTCCCATCTATGCTAGGTGTGAGAAAGGATGGACATTGGAAAACTACATTGGGAGAATGGATACTAATTTAGGAAAAGGAGACTATGTATCTCGACTCGTTCTATGAGAGAATTGCTAATGCACGAGGCACATGGAGGAGGTTTGGCAGGGTACTTTGGTGAGCGATGAACTCATGAGGTATTATCCTGAAGATTCTTTCAGCCAAGAATGATGAGAGATGTCTAATTCATATTGGAAAGGTGTGTGACCTACTGAAAAGTGAAGAGTCGAGTCGAGCCGAGTAAGGACACTATCTACCCTTACCCATCCCAACCAAACCATGATCTGAGTTGAGTATGGACTTCATGTTAGGATTATTGAGGACGTCTCGAGCGAAGGACTTCATCATGATGGTCATGGATCAATTTAGCAAGATGGCACATTTCTTATCTTATTCCAAAACTAACGAAGCTTCGGCTATCTCTTTTCTTTTCTTGTAGGAAGTAATCAAGCTTCATGAAGTACCTTGATCCATTATTTTAGATTAAGACCTAAAGTTCTTGAGCTACTTTTAGAGAACATTATGGAGACAAATGGGGACAGAGCTATTGTATAGTATGTCCCGTCGTCCATAAATTGATGGGCAAACCAAGGTTGTCAATAAAATTGTAAGAACTTTACTACAGGTTGTGGTTAGACGAAACATAGCTGATTGGGATTTGTGTCTACCAATCATTGAGTTCGCCTACAATAGGATTGCCTACAGTGTAACAAGCATGTCTTTCTTTGAGGTTGGCTATGGGTTTAACCCATAGCTCTTAATGGACCAAGCATCCTTTCTTAGACCTGATGATGACCCACCAATTGCAGAGAGAGTCAAGGACATTAAGCCATACACCAAAAGGTTGTAGAGCAATTAAGCCGAGTTATTGCCAAGCTTGAGAAGCGAAGCTGAGGATGGGAGAAAAGAGAATTCCAACCAAGTGATCTGATTTAGATCCACCTCAGCAAGGAATGGTTCCTAAACTTGAGGAAGAGCAAGCTATTTCCCAGAGTCGATGGACCCTTTAAAATGCTTGAAAAGATCAATCTTAATGTGTACAAAATTGAACTACCTGAAGGATATGGAGTCTCGGACTCCTTCAACATTGCTGATCTCCACTTGTATACTCCTAAGGACAAGCAACTTGGAGGGGATGATAGGGATCACAGATTAATCATGCCCTCCCGAGCTTGTAGGCTTGCTCAAATTGTTCATTGAGCTATCCGAGGTGAGTTGAATGCCGAGGAGCAGTGCATCCTACAGTTTGACCTATTGAGTTACTTTGCTCTCCACATCTGGTAAGTTGCTAAGGAGACCAGCCAATGTACCAAGCTAGCCCCTTCCAAACATATTTGCCTAAGCATCGAATTAGGATGCTGCCAAACATAGCAGTGTTGAAGCCGATCTGTTAGTTGTGAAGAGTTGACCCTCTGAGTTTGGTTCCAAAAATGAGTCACTTATGAACCTGTGCTTACCCAGTCTCAACTATTCAAACTACCGATGTCGATATTGACCTTATCTAACCTTGGCACTAGTCGGCTAGTAGTGTCATTGGGACCATAGAATGAGCAAAATGACGTACATCTTACCTTTTTTGACATTTGTATTGTCCTTTTTGCAACCAGATATTCTTTTTGTACGATTACATTAATATCCTTATAGATTATTCCCCTTTTCCTTAACTAGTAGTAATCTTTTTTGTAATTTACTCTAACTTAGGATTTATCCTAATTAGGTCATATAAATACTTTTATATTGTAATGGCCGTAATAGACGATATATTGAATTTTCAAACATACCCTCTTGAGCTAAGTATTTTATTGCTTACTTTTGAGCTACTCTTATCTAGCCCATTGAGCATGAACTAGTAGTGAGTGACCTTTGGCTACACTTGTCCATCATATCAAGTGTGACCCGTATTTGTGTGAGATATTGATGCGTCATATCTATCATCGATATACAGGGACCCTTGCTCAAACATATGACTCTCATTTACTTTTTGAGCCATCTTGTGGTTCAAACCCATCCCCTTTGGTTCATGTGATACTAGGTGTTGTGTGTTCATCTACGCTAAAATCCTCGAAACCCCCTTTAGTTTTGATCTATGAAGTGCATGGTGTCAAACTCCTTGAAACCTAGATTAAAACGGGTGCAATTTCTTTGATCTTATGACAACTATGATGGTATTTGAATGAACATGCATTGCATCTAATTAACCTTGCTTGAAAACCTTGGTCACTCTGTGTTAGATAAATGTTACTATCTCCATCTTACTTATTAAGTAAGTTATCGCTCATTTCCTTATAGTTGTTTTATAAGTATTCCCAGAGATATACTGGTACTACTTCAAGTTCTAGAAGAATAGAGAATGGGGATGGGGAGTGTGATTCAAGACCAATTGCTAGATTCTTATTTTATTTATTGATTTTACATACTTCTAAGAAAACCAATAAGATCTCTTTAGGTGATCCTTTAGTTTTCAATTATTGTTACTAGTATTATGTTCTGTAAACTTGTAGACTTTTATAAATCCTTATTAGGCCATTTTCTAAAGTTATTTATAAAACTTGTTTTCTTATCAAGCTAATTCTCTTTCAAAAGCTATTTTATAAAATAGCGTCATAGGTTGATGCCAAACACAAGTTGAATTAGATGACTTAAAACTATGGAGTGGTAAAGGCTTAGTGTAAATTATACCTATGTTAGCAGCTAAAGTGGTTAACTTCTAAATTAAGTTGATTTACATGGCAAGATTGTTATAATTCTCAGGTTTGGGGTATGACAAATTCCTTAGGGATGAAGAAGCCATTGTTTGAATTAAGAGAGGGAGATTCCTAGACATGGTCATTTGCCGAGTTGTTATTGTGGTAGCAACTGAAGAGGCGGCTCAAAGAGAGAGCATATTCCACATTGGTTGTCGTGTTAAAGGAAATTTGTGCATGTTGATAGTTGATGAGGGGAGCTATACCAATGTGGTAGTAGCTGGCCTAGTTACATAATTGAAGTTGCCAAACAATCCTGATCCATACCCTTATAAACTCCATTGGTTGAACAAGAAGGGTACCTTGCACGTGACCTAGCAAGCTCACGTACCGATCTCTATTGGAGATAGATACAAGGACAAGGTTTTATGTGATGAGGTGCCGATGTGTGCTTTCATGTATTGCTTAGCCAACCTTGGATGTTTGATCAATGGGTGCCCCATGATGGATACAATAATAGTTATCTCTTTCAAAAGGATGGGAAGATAATAGTCTTCTACCAAATGACCCCTCAAGAAGTGTATGAAACCTCAGTCGAGCCTAGAAGAAGAAGACACTACATATGTGCTGAGGTGAAGTAAAGTAGGCACTGAAGCAAGCCGACCTCATATACTTGCCAGTAGTTAAGCAATTGCTGAAGATTGCATTTGGGCTTATTTTTAATAGAAGTCTAAGCCTTATTAGATAAATAGTTGACGTATTTCTTGATGAACCATTGAAGGGATTGCGACCCTTGCATAGATATAACATGCTGTGGATTTGTAACTAGGTGTAAGCTTATAGAGTCGACCTATGTAATGAATGAATCTTGATGAAGCTAAGAAACTTAAGTGGTAGGTAGATGAATTGATCGAGAAAGGGTTTGTAAGAGAGAGCACTAGCCCATATGCTGTACTTGCCTTACTTGTACTAAAGAAAGATGGCTTATAGAGGATGTGTATAGACAGTCGAGCTACCAACAAGATTACTGTGAAGTATAGGTATCTAATCCCCCGTCTTTATGACAAGTTGGATGAGTTACATGGAGCTTAAATGTTTTGAAAAATAAATTTGAATAGCAAATACCACTAAATTAGGAAGAAAGAGGGAGATGAGTGGAAAACTGCATTCAAGGCATGACATGGGCTACATGAGTAAAAGGTTATGCTGTTTGGATTAACTGTTGCGTCGAGCACATTCATGCATCTAATGAACCATGTGTTGCGCAAATAGATTAGCAAGTGTTTTGTGGTCTACTTCGATGATATTTTGATATATAATAAGAGCTTATCTAAACTTGTTGAGCAACTTAAAGAAGTCTTGGATGTGTTGTGAGTTGAGAAGCTATATGATAGCTTGAAGAAGTGCATGTTTGTCTGGCTGAAGTGGTATTACTTAGATTTGTTGTTAGGATGGATAGAGTATGAGTAGATGAGGAGAAGGTCAAGGCTATAGTTAGTTGGCCAACCTTATGGAGTGTTGTCGAAGTCAACG
The DNA here is from genome assembly GCA_024138005.1 of Lumnitzera racemosa. Taxonomy (NCBI): domain Eukaryota; kingdom Viridiplantae; phylum Streptophyta; class Magnoliopsida; order Myrtales; family Combretaceae; genus Lumnitzera; species Lumnitzera racemosa. Next base: position 69,777,240 of record JAMXBC010000006.1, read on the forward strand.
GTTTTCTTGGGCTAGTATCCTTCTATTGGTGGTTTATTCATAGCTTTATCACCATTGTTGCCCCTTTGATCAAAATAAACAAGAATACTGATGGGTTTAAGTGGATGGACCAAGCTTAACAAAGTTTTGAAGAAATCAAGAGGTGAATGACAACTACACTAATGTTAGTATTGTCAAGCTGATAAGTTCTTTAAGCTTAAGTGTGATGATTTTAGAGGTGGGATTAGAGCCATACTCATGTTGGAATGAAGGCTCATTGCATATTTTAGTGAGAAGCTACGAGGTGCTGGTTTAAATTATTGGTATACGCAAAGGAATTCTATTCCCTCATTTGTGCTTTCAATATATGGCAACATTATCTATTACTACATGAATTTTTGATATACACTAATTGTGAATTCTTAAAGTAACTTCGAAGCCAATAAAATCTATCACAATGGCAAGTAGAATGGCTCGAGTTCCTTAAAACATTCTTATATGTAATTAGGTATAAGAAGGGTAACGCTACTTCGATTGCTGATGCTTTATCAAGATAGCATGTATGGATCACTTAAGTGGAAGCTAAGGTACTTGGGTTTAGGATGTTGATTGAGCTTTATGAATAAGGCAAATACTTTAGCCCTATTGTAGTTAGGTGCAAAGATGTCTTAGTCATGGATGGGGTTTACCAAGTTGTTGGGTACCTATATAAAAAGGGTTAACTATGCATCTTAAATAGCATAGTATGAGAACTTTTAGTTTGGGAAGCCCAAGTTAAAGGGTTAGTAGGATATTTTGAGGAGAAAAGGATTTATGAGTTCCTTAAGAAGCATTCTTCTTGCTTAGCATAATGAAGGATGTCCATCATGAGTTAGAGAATTGCTTTGTGTATGTAAGAAAGATAAGGGAAGGAAGGAACACTATGAAGAGTATTCACCTCTACCAATACTGAGCCAACCATGGATTGACTTGAGCATGGACTTCATGCTTAAATTACTATGAATTGCTAGACGTCATGACTCTATCATGGTCATGGTAGATTAGTTCAGGAAGATGGCTCATTCCATTCCTTGCCAAAAGAATAGTAATGCTTTTTATATTGTTAACCAGTCCTTACAATCGATCATGTGGTTACATGGAGATCCCCACAGTATTGTCTCAGATTAGGACTCAAAGTTCACTAATTTCACCTAGAAGACACTATGGTAGAGACTTAGAATGAAGCTAATGTTCAATATCTCTTATCAACCTTAAACCAATAGATAAACAAAAGTAGTGAATAGCATAACGCCCTAAAAGGAGGCCTAGTAAGATTACTTAAAATTTTTATATCACATATATACCCATGATATAAAGATCGCCTTCCAAGTTAGAGGTTGCAAGACCCAAGTTAGTAAGTTTCTAATAAACCGTAGAGAGTTAGAATCACCTATCAAACAATAAGAAAAGGGTAGTTAAATAACAAACACAAAAGTTACTAGAATCTATGAAGGTTTAATTCAACTAATACGGTTTACGATCCTACTTTTGTCCTTCTATTCCCTATCTTAGTAGATCACTTAGTACTTGAATCCTAGCCTAATCCCAGATTGTAGGACTTGCAAAGGAAACTATTGAGAAGTAAGCTACATTTAGTTTAGTAACTAACCTTTTTATCTTACCAATAAACAATGTTTAAGTAAGTTATTTAACAAGCGCATGAATGTATGACAAGCATATGCAGCATAAATATCATACATAGCCTTTGGATGACTGTGTAAAGCACAGTTTTATGTCTACCATTGCCTAAGTTTGGAAAGTGTTTAGTTACGTTAGGACTTGAGTCTTCATGTCCAATTCAATAGTAGTTCTCTTGCATAAACCCAAAGGAGTAGACACGGCTCGACCTCAAGCAATAGGTGGCACTCCTTAGAGCCACTTAGATCTTAAAAGGTCAAGGCAAGAACGTGTTGCATGCACAATCTCCCACTATATTGTATACTGCTGATGCTCTTATTCTATAATGTAGTAGGATGTAATGCATGATCAGTTTATTGAAATTTGGAGAATTATTAGGTTTGGTATACAAGTGACCAAACGATATATAAGTAGACACTCTAATGTCTTAATATTTAACTAATGCAACAACTAGTAGTGTTTTGTTATTTTATAGTATTTTATCATGCAATTGCATCTAGATACAAACATATGTGAGTTCTTAAGCACCCTAAACATATTTGTTTACATTAATCTTATAATTTGATAATGCACTACATTATAAGGACAAACAAGATTAAATAGGCGTTTGTGTATTCACTTAGCCATAATGTTTAACAGTACTAATAGTCTTAGATTGAGTTAATCTATGGATCCAAATCACTTGAAGAATGTAATTATAGTAAATAAAACTCCTATCCTATATTAAACTATTACCTTTTTTCGTTATAATTCTCCCTTTTTCCCTATTTCATATTTTAGCCATAGTTTTTTTGTTTTAAGTCTAATTTTAGTTTTCTTATAGTCGATTTCCATCATTTGAAGTCCAATTATCCTAGTGGGCATTTGGACTTAATGGGCCTTTAATATATTATTTCAAAAGTTCCTTAATTTAGGGGTCAGATTTAGTCCTATAGTTATCGAGCCTTCCTTTTAGTCTTTTTAGGGTTTTTTTTTGCATCTAATTCACTTCTTAAGGCCTTAAATCCAATCTTAGTTGTCATTTTAGGCGTAAGCCCACCAAAAGTCTTAAGATAAGTGAATTTTCTCCTAAGATTTAGATCTAGACTTATTCATTTGTTGGGCTTCTAATCTTATTTCTAAGGCCTTAATCACTAACTAAGCCAATTTAAGCATTTCACCCAGCATTATGTAACTTAACTTAGTTAATTACATCTAAATCATGTTTTACACTAATTAATCATGTCATTACAGAATTTGTAGCTTATTAACCCACTATTAGTGGTAACTAAGATGGGTTCTCCTAGAGTTTTCTTCAACATCTTCCATCTAACACTTATCTTAGTGTATTTCTTTATTTTGATCACATTTTTACTTGTTTTAAGCTAATAACATTGTATAATATGATGAAAATAAGATAATTATACACCAAGGAAGGCATGTCATGTAAGGGGAAACTAAGGTTTTAGGGCTTTCCTTACCTTTTACTAACATCTATTTATCTCCACATTTCCATACATGTCATTATACTACTTCAACTAATGAGCCATGTACCATAATTATTCAAGCTTTTCCTATCTATTCTACACTAAAATCCTATGATGCTTATACATATAAGTTGTAGAGCATTATATGTAGGAATAAGTTTTGAACTTAACGGAAATAGGAGTAGAAACTTACCTAAGTGAAGTTATAGAGGACCTTTGTTTTTCCCTTTTGTGTTGTGAGCTTGGGGACGAATTGATGTGTGTGTATATGTTGATAGTGTGTTGATAGGGTTGGGAAGTGAGGGAGGAAAGTATGTTAGGTGATGGTATATGGTGGTGTTTAGTGGTTAAGAGGAAAAAATAGGTGGTGGTGTGTAAGGTGGCGGATGAGAGAGATAGAATGGGGGGGAGGGGTGTAGTTTAGTTTAAGGGCTTATTTTTAGAGAGTTTTTGAGAGTGTTGGAGGAGTGTTGAAATGAAAAGAAAACAAGGGAAGGGAAAGGGAATGGTGGTTGACATTAAGGGTCAAAGGGGACAAGGGAATTTATTTTTAGGTGAGGGTATAAGCCTTCTTTTTAGGGACCATTGTACCTTATGTGCCTTTTGCCATTTGGCAAAAGATTTTGTCCCCTAAAGGATAATTATCCTTTGATTTATCTATTAATTATCTTCTCATCTTCTTACTAATTAATCTTATCTACTTGTTAATTAAGATGTAGTGAAAGTTGATTATTGGAGTAAGGCGTAGTTAAGATAATTACTCGTATTTAAGTATGATGGAGCAAATTAAGCGTAATTATGGTTAGAATAGGGTTTTGTCATATCTTATCACTTCAATTAAGTTGATTAACTTGCATTATTTGATTTCTTAGGGTTTCCTAGAGTTTAAAATCTTTTACAGTTATTGGATAGCATACGGGATCAGTACTTAGGGTTTTTGAGCGAATAGTGAAATCGCTTGTGTTTGGCACTTAGTTTTGTGATATAATTAGGTTTCATTAGCTATATTAGGGTTTTAAGAGTTCCACTAAGGTTTTATATATGTTTTAGTATTTCTTGTGTATTAAGATTTAGGGTTTTATGCATACTATTAGGGTTTAGGGTTTTCACCTCTTTTAAGGTTTTGGATTTATATTTTAAGGTTTGTTTGTGTCTTCTAGGGTTTTTGATCATTATATCTTAGATGGCTATAGGGATTATCCATTGACTCTCTTTATCAATTTTGAGTTTAGATTTGAAAACTTGTAAGGTTTACAGATAGGACCTTATGACTTATAAGCATTACTCTAAGCTACAATGTGCAAGACCTTATATGAATGGGATCTTTATCTACCCATTGTAGAGTTTTCATATAACTGGTCTACCCATAGCTTTATTACTTAGTCCCCATTTGAGATCATCTATGGCATAAATCCAACCTTACTCATGGGGTTAATATCTAGCCTAGCAGTTAAGACAGAGAGTTTAGAAAGAGTTCACTGAGCTGATGACTTTAAGAATCTACATCATAAAGTTGCTAAATAGCTTACGCGGATGGTATCTAAGTAGAAAGAGGTTGGCAATTAAGGAAGGAAGGTTGTAAGATTTCAACCTAGGGACCTAGGATGGTTTCACATTAGCAAGGAAAGGTTTCCTAATCGTAGGAGTAGTAAGTTGTCAACTTCAGTTGATGGATCATTCAAAATCATAAGAAAGATTGATGATAATTCCTATGAACTAGATTTACTTGAACATTGTTATGTGTCTCCCACCATTAATATATCTGAGCCGATACCCTTTTTCCCTAATGAGACTAAGCTCAACAATTTGAGGAGAGATCTTTAAGAGCCTTAAGGAGTTGATAAGAATTTGACCTCTTATACTGCTAACTTAGGACAGACAACCTTTAAGCCTATGTTACCAAGCTCTTGACCCATTACCCTAGGAAGGCTTAAAGGACTTCAAACCTTGGCGAGCAGGGATTTAAAGGGCAAATGGCTGAAGATGAGTTGAACTATATGAGAGGATTCCTCTTTCATTACATGCTAAGTTGTTTCTTGATTATTTAGGCTAAAGGCCCTCTACCCCAACTTTAACTTATATTAAAGCACCTTAGAACCATTGAGAGCCTACATCTCCCAAAACTCAAGTTGACCAACTCAATTGCTGAACTATCTATATGACACAACTAAGCTAACCCGACACTTGTACTAGTACCAGTCCCTATCAGCCTCGTAGCTAACTATAAAGGGACGTGTGTTTTGAGAGCCATAATGGGCATTCTCTAAGGAAACTTCTTTTTTGGATATTCTTGTTGTACCCTATTTTAGTAAGTTGCCTTGAATTAGTAGGTATATAAGGGCTAATGTAAGAACACATAGACATCACCTTCATTATCAATTCGAATACTGCTTTCATTTTGGGTTTAGTATAGTACCCAAACTTCTTCCTCTTATCTAGTTCCTATCTTAGTTAGGAATTAATGGTGAGTATCCTTGTTACCACCACTCTTGAGTCATATTGGTTATATGGTGTGAGCCTAATTGTGAGCCTTGGTTTGTCACATCGTTGGTTTGGGCTTCAATTTATGCTAGGAAAACCCTATCCCTTTCTCTTTCTTCTTTATGAGAAGGACCCATCTCCAAACACAAGGTAAGCCTTAGTAGTTTGCTGAGGCCTTAGGTACACCACTTAGGATTTTTGGGTACAAGTTCTTAAAAACATGTATTTCCTTTGATTTGATTTCTTTGATGTGAGTAAAGGGAAGATATCATCATGTTGCTAGTAAAGTATTTTAATTAGGAGAGAAGTGATTATTAAAGATTATTTATGGCAACTAGGAAGAGGAGACAAGATCAAAATGTTGAATGATCTATGGATTTTATCATATATGTGTATTTAGTAATTACGAATTTCATCTGGACATGGCTGGAATGTTGATCTAATTACAAGTTTAATTTCTACAGAGGATAAGAGAGCTGTTTATGATGTATTAGACCACAATAAGGATAGGATGGACAGAATAGTATGGCCTAGAAGTAAAAGTGGACAATATGTTGCAAAATTTGGGTACTTGTTACATAAGGCAAATAAGGAAGCCTCACCTCTCTCAAGGGCATCCTCTTCTTTTCGATTTAATGAAAGGCTATGGAAGATAGTTTAGAATGCTTAACTTACACCAAAAAATCAAACATCTTTCTGTAGGGAGTTTGCTCTAATGCACTGGCTTGTAACCTTAATCTATTTAAGAGGAAAATCAAGAAGGATCCTCTATGCAGTTTTTGTCAAAATGAGGAATCTTTGGTGCACATTTTTCTGTTGTGCCCTTAAGACTCATAATGTGAGGTTCCATATTCTTGGTTATAGTGTTTATGTTTCTTTTATTAATAGATTAGAGGATCAGCTTACTGTTATTTCAACACTCTACTTATTTGAAAAAGATAAGGGGAGGAAAATCTCACTAAAGCGTTTTACTCTTTATGGCATATATGGAAAGAGAGGAGCAATTGCATTTTTAAAACTTATTTGCCTGATCTGGTTGCTACTATTCGAAAGATTGATCGTTCTATTGTTGAATTTATTTCTGATATGTATACTAACTTGAGTTCAAATGCAGGAGGGTCTTGATCATGCGAGTTTGGAAGCCTCCTGTTGGTGACATTATTAAACTGAACTGCGATGGTTCTTATAATACACAGGAAATAGGTTGGCATCGGATTCATTGTAAGGAATAGTAGGGGCAATCTCTTTTCGGTGGTTGTAGTCCCAGCAATTGTGAAGAATGATGAGACAACAGAGGTGTTAGCTGTGTTGGCAGGCTTGTAATTTACTATAGCTCTAGGATGGAGAAGAATAGAAGCAGAGTCGAATTCTTCAGAGGTTATCCATAGTGTAACAAATTTCAATGATTGTTCTTAGAGGATTTTCTCGATTGTATCGAAAATATCGTTGATAGAGTCTTTTAATTATATTAGTTTTAAGTTTATTTGTCGTGAAGCTACTAAATGCGCCTATTGGATGGCAACGTAAGGTAGAAAGGGAGAATTTTTGTCTTGTAGGGAGGGTGTTTTGCCTTCCTCGTTATTATCTTTACCCTTTGTTGATCGGGGAAATAGTCCCTCGAATTCTTGTTATGATACTTTATATAATAATGTATTTATACATTTTGGTAAAAAAAAAATAATAATAATCCTTGATCATTTTAAAAAGGAAATTGCATCTCTAAATTTTCTGAAATTTATCTCCATAAATTGGTATAAATTATAAAGAGATGATATTGTAATAACAATTGATTTGGAAATTTAGAAAAATTTAAAGAAAATGAATATAGAAAATTTAGATCAATAAAGAAGACCAAATAGGTCCCACACTTACAAAAAAAAAGCTACAAAATTATTAGGTTGCTAGAGATTTTCTAGGTCCGCTTTTAGTATTAAAGAGACGCTCCTATTCAATTGAATGAAAATGTTTGATCCGCTAGAATGTTTTTGTTCAAACTTCTATGCTACATGGATATCGATCAAGTAAAATGATTACAGTGTTTAAAGAGGATTTTATGCTAATTTGAGGTTTTGGGTGGAGCACGAAGGATTAATTTGGTCCAATTATAAAGTTTATGGATCTAATTAGCTCAAAAAAAACTTAGATACTACGTGCAGGCATGGTTTAATTTATTCCCTTCAAACCAAAGCTAAGCCATAGGGAATGGTTCAATCTAACTCTCTCGGACCAGAATAAAAAAAACAAGGAATTTTTTTAATCCAAAACCAAACCACGAAGAAAAATCTTTTTTTTTTTTCAATTGATTTCGTTCATCAGTTAAATTATAAAACAATTATCAACTAGTTATTTTTTAAAGATGTGACATAATTGAAAAATAAATGTTCCCACTAAGGAAATTTCGACAGGGTCATAATTTCAAAATAATATAGGTGAGAAAAAAAAGATCTATCCATTGTGTGAGTTGTTTGTTTCATGAATGTAAGACTTTAAGTCTGAAATAAGGTATCCATATCTTCCAAATTAGCTTATAGTGGGAGGATTGAAAATACAACTTAAAAGAGAATAGATAAATAAATAAACGTTGTATTCCCATTTTTCAAGAATGATGGAGAAGGTTATGGATTAGTTTTTTTTTTTTTTTTTCCTTTTTTCCATAGCTTATGGATTAGTTTTAGTTTTACATATGAGGACATAACTTTTACACTTTATTATATTACTACATTAATTCTCCATTATTAGAGAATATATATATATATATAGTTCTACTTAAGAAGTTTACCGAAGTAAACGGAGAACATTATTAAAATTGATTTGATTCGATTTGATTTAGTTTACGAATCGAGTTTCTAGAATTTCTTTAAACTAAAATCACTTTTAAAAACTATCTATAGGAGACAAAATACACCTCTCTAAGTAGCTTAAGAAAGAAATGGTAAATTTGGAGAGTTGTTGAAGGGAAAAACTTGCTACTTAGGTTAAGGAATATGGACAGCACGAGACAAGACAAAGTATACGCTCCCTTGAGGGTCAGCCCATAAAGGCATCAGATTATGGTGAATTCTTGGGAAAATGATGGTTCATCGTTTATCCTAAAGTTAGGGGCGCATCCACTTTAGTTAAGTGATACATACTTTTAAATATGGCTATGCACCTTCGCTCTTAATTTGAAGGGATCGTGAATTATAGTGGAAAAATAGCATTCACAGATAAATATGCTCACCTACAACTTGGCATCCAATATTATTCATTCGAATCTTTATATAGGTTATGGATATATAGATGGAGTCAGACTTTTCTATGTGGGGAAGAAATGGTGTAGAAGAGTAAGATACCGATGTGCCACAAAAATATTTGCTTCTAGATATGATAGAATGCTTATTTTGTATACATTTAAGCTTGTTTAGTTCTATTTCATGATCAAATGTCATACATATGTCATGTCCAAAAACTGAGGGACGTGGCAACTGGCGACATGTCATTTTCTTGTATTGGTAACGATACGCATTACTCATCCAACTATAAGCAACATAGTCTGAATAAAATCCACTAATAATAATAGCATGATGATTTGACAAACAACTTGTCCTGAAAAACATTAATATATTCCTGTCATTGAAATGAGATCTTCCATCGTAATCACTGTGCTCATTCTCATCTTGTCCAGACACTAGTCATCACTTGGAAAAGTAAATGATAGAAAGGGTCACTCAGATGTTTAGCCACATAACTCTACCAACCCGATCATTGCACGTATACTATGCACAAACCGCATGCCATAACTTGATGAACTTTTAATGCAACAATGGGTATACGTATACGCTAGCCACCGTTATCGATTATCTTTTTTTGGTCCGAGTTGGTTATAAACCTCCAACTTTTTTTCATTTCAATCTCTTTCTCTTTTTTCTTATCTCTTTTCCACATGTCAGTCATTATTCTAACTCCAGTTAGTCAGTCCGAAATTCACTTATCCTACTCTAAAAATAGGCGCTCGAGGAAACTTCTTCCTTCTGATTTCCTCACCATAGCATCTGAACAGTCGTATTTTGGCTCTCAATATATACTCATCTAAAATTCACATAGCCTACTCTACATTTAGATAGGCCACTTGCTAAATTGCCTTGTTGGACATTCACCTGCTAGGCTTTTAGCTCTGCACTAAATCGTTGTTTTGAACTTAAAATCAATCCACAGCTCACATATCCTATCCCATGTTAAGAATTGACGTCCTAGCAGGTACTTCCAACTCAGGCCCAACCAATCCAAACAATAAATGAGAACTGAATACATTTAAATTTTGTTCATGTGCAACAAATAGTATGTTTTTAGCAAACATCGGCGACAAGCAGATCAAGAAGGTGTTAATACTTGTGTGATATTTTTAAGGTCTCAGATAAAATTTATGAAACTAAACTCGATAAAATTTTTTATTCGATGTTTGATCTATAATTTTAACTTGGATGCTTGAAAAAAGAAAAAAAAAAAGCTTTTGAAAAAATAGATAAAATATTCAAAATTTATTCCACCTGAAAAATGGTATAAAAGTTAATTTTACTAAATAAAAATAAAAATATGTAATTAAATAAATATTGGACAATATTGATGGCATAAATATTACGTAAAATATATACTTTTTGGATAATATAAAAATATAATTAAAAAAATATTAGGTAATATTGAGGATATAAATATCAAAATACAATATCAAGTCTAATACTTGTGTATATCAAATAAGGGATATCATAAAAATTTGTATTAAGTAGTGTTCAAATTAAGTGTGGTACAATAGAGTTGTATTATCTTATACTTTTTATATTTATACCATTTAGTTCTCCTAATCTATCAAGTTTTATTAATCAAAGGCTATCTAAGATGTATTATAATATCTTGTAACACACAAAGTGAAAGAGACCTTAAAGAAAAGAACCCGTGTTATAAATTTCCAATAATTATCAGGAAGATTCATCAATTAATGTGATACTAGAATATAAGGCTTTAACTTACTAGGATGGGTCTTAGACGACAAGGTCCTAAGGTTTTGGTAAGGAGTAAAACTTTGGTCGATGCGATGATCAACTGTCATAAATGCTAATTAACCATAATAAGCGTGCATTGATTTCTATGAAGGAAAAAAATTATTGTAAAATTTTCCCAATTGATTTATAGGACTATTTCCAATTTTAAAAACGATTATTGACTCTCTTTTGAAGTCTCAGTAGTTTACGTAATACCTATTATTGTCATAATTAAGTTGCACCAAAATATTGCCTCAAATATCCTAATTAATATGGCTACAAAAGAAGATGCAAGCCTTGTCACTTGCTTTTTCTTTTCTTTTCCAATAAAAATTAATTTCATTTATCCCGAAAAAAATAAAAAAATTGCAACAATCAAACCGATACATAATATGGCAGTTCTGTATTGGCTTTAATTTGTTAAAGTGAAATGATACGGTTACCAAAAAAAGTGCAATCTCAATCAACATATTCAAACTGAAAAACTATAACATTAAGCAGCATACATGATGGTCCCAGTTAAACGTCTGGTACTTCACACTTATTTCCATCCTATTATCCCTACATTATTACATTCAATTCAAACTACACACCCATCAAAATATTCAGCAAATTAAAAAAGAAAAAAATCAAAATACAACGAAAAGAGAAGAAATACACCCATTTTTGAGATCACACTTGTTAAATGGTACCAATTATTCATTCTTCATATACTACTTTTCGAAATTCCGCGTAGAGCCTTCACATTTGGGAAGTATCTATATCCATACGGTGGTGGCTTAGCATAGTTTCTTGTGGTTAGGGTTTTCTTTGAGTCCGGGCAAGGTGCAACCGGCTGACCAGGAGTATAGGTGCAGCGATTTCCTGGAGAAGGGCTCTTGCCCTTTTGTAGTGATTGGATTTGCAAGAGGTATGGATTATGGCCATGGTCATCCCTTTTCATACCCCATTCTTCTTGCTCGTTAAACCCTAGAGGCCTACATGCCTCATGGAGTTGCACTTTTGTCACAACAAGAATAATGGCGACAAGTATCATAAATGTAGTTTGAGCCTTCATTTTTTGATATCTTAATTAGGGGTTTAGAATATATGCGATCATAAAAATATGAATATGTATATGACAAAGTGATGGATGAAGAAACATGTTCAGGGATATTATGCCATTTATACCACAAAATAATTTCACAATTACATGACTTCAACCGTGTAACTTGTTAGACGTGTTTAAATTCTTGACTACTTACCAAATTCAAAAATTTGACTGTTAATATATGTAGGATTCAAGATATAGGAATTCTAAGGCACATGCATATACCGAGTAACTACATATTCTATTTCATGCATAAATAAACAAGAAGACATTCTTTAGTTGAATTATAATATAATGCCTTTATAGTGATTATGATCCATCTCATTAAGAGGAGATATCATAATATTTGTGTTTATAGAATATACTAGAAGACCAGGTTAAAATGGAAATTACGCTTCATATGTTTTTCTAATGCCATGGATATTCTCGGATATTACGTGGTGTTTAATTAAACTCGTATGGAATACTTTTCTTGGCCCGAAAGTTTATAGAAAATACATAATGACCATTTTGTGTAACTTTTCACTCGCAGATATTTTTTCCATACAGTATTCTTTCATGGCACAGCGTGCTAGAAAATTCATACTAAGTGCAGGTTCTGAGCGGACTTTGACCACCACTTTATGTAAAACATGACTTTTACTGATTCTTCGACGATTACAAGGATTCCAGGTAGCTAGTCATATATGCCAATTTCTTGCCGTAAGTATCCGGACTAGGGCTGGTAATTTGGATCCCCATATGATGGATCCAGACATGATACCATAAGACTTAAACGAATTAGCATATAAAAATATTTGATATGAGATATAAACAAGTAAAACCTATTTAAACACGGTTGAATTTATAATCAGTTTTGATTCAAGCTTTTAGATCCAAACCTTAACACGTGGCATAAGATATGCTATATATTCTTTTATATTTCATTTTATTGTACAAATTATTTCTTTTATATCAAACATCTCAATTACAGGTATGAGATACTTTTAGTAGGTGAGAGACATGTCCACCAATATTTTAAAAAAATTTACACAAATATGAATTGGAAGAAAAAATTACAAGAATACCAAAGCAATGTTGCATGTAAAAGATGCAAGTTCAATTTTAAGGGTATCTTGCATGTCAAAGATGTGATATCACTAAGCATATACTCCCCCTATCTTGCATTTCAAAGTTGCAATAAAGGTATTACCTTATTATCGCATTTTCTAAATGCAATTTAATGGTGATATTTTAACAACTCGTATACCAGCTATAATGTATTTCAAAATTGCAACATAAGATTGGACTTTTGTTGCATCTTAAACATGCGATATATGATAAAACTATATATTGCATCTTAAACATGTGATATAAGCTAAATTCTTACCCTACCTAAATCGCAATTAAAATGTGTGACATAAGCCATATTTATCACATATTAAACATACGATATAGGTTAGCACATTTTTTTGCATCTTAAACATGTGATATAGCCTAAACTCTTACCCACCTAAATTGCAATTAAAAGGTGCGACATAAACCATATTTATTGCATATTAAACATGAGGTATAGGTTACTATATTTGTTACATCTTAAACATGCCATATAAGTTAAATTTCTACTTACCTAAATAGTAATTGAAAGGTGTGATAAAAACCATATTTATCGCATATTAAACATGCAATATAGGTTATTACATTTATCACATCTTAAACATGCAATATAGTGTAAAGCAAATACTTTTATCATACTTCTTAAACGTGATACCCATGATTGATGAAATGGTGCACATGGGTATACGTAGAAACACCATAAAAAACAAAACTCTCGGCTCAGACTATCACCCATCATTTTGCTTCAATAGATCACTAAAACAAATCTCTCTTTGAGCTCCCTAAAAGACAAATCCGAAATTCACAAAACTCATAAAATCCATAAATTTTCTTTGAAATTCAGACCAAAAGCATTAAAGTCATAACAAGGTAAGTTGCTATTTCAATTTTAAATGAATTTAGAAGTAATTTAGTTCAATATTATCTATGATCACAAGGTGTTCTCTTATATTACTTATTTGTTATTTTAAATGCCTTTAACAGGTAACTCATATCCTATCCTTTCAAAGACGTATTCTGACGTACTACAACCATATTTCCAAGTATAAAAAGATAATGTGATCAATTTGCTTTTGTTAGTTGCTATTATAAATTGCTATTGGTTTGGTTCATGATTCAGTTAATAATTACTGTAAATAAACTCAATTTGGTTTTCACTGGTATCCTTTTGGTCAATTGGAAAGGATTCCCTTAACTTTTGAGTAAGCATGATGCCATACTTATTTTATCAGTCGCTTGGTGTGCTTGACTTCTTATACCTAGTTTTCTCCCTTTATACTTACTTACCTAAGCAAAGTTAAAGGGGGTCTTTCTCTAAACTTATAGCATTGTCTCTTTATGTGGTTGTAAATAATGCCCTTTTTTCCTTCTCTTTTTCTTTTGTTTTTTTGTAAAGTAATTAATTTGTGTTAATGTGAGAAATTAGTTACAAGAATCACTTGCTAAGCAAGGAAGGAAATAAACATCAAGGAAACACTTACAAAATGCTGCTATCTAATAAAATACTTTAGTATAGGTAAAGGTATAAACTTAGCCCTAAAATGTTAGGTGATGAGGGTTTGAAGCTTTAGTTATTTCTTGAGGTGTTGCTATATGCTGAGACGAAAAGGTTTAAATCCAGAATGGTGTTAGGTTGTGCAAATTCTCTGAACAATGCATTAGATCTATGATTTTGTTAGTGTTGTGACTTTAAAATGCTACTAACATATTACAAAAATTGGACTCTAGTGATCATCCCAATAGATAATAGGTATTTATGTAGATAAAATGCTGCAAGCTTTCACTCAAACTTGCATGTTTAGCCTTCTCATGAAAGTGAGACATCAAATGGCATAATGAGTGTACTATATCTTGAACTACTTTGGCTTTATGAGACTTCTTTCCTGGTTTTCTTATTTTTTTGTTTAAGAGTGCTCATTTGAGAGAACCTTAGATTCTTCATATTCTCCATAACTGATTTTCAAAGGAAACATATAAATGAACTGCTTACAATTACAAGACATAAAGAAAAGTTACCTAACCCTAGATACATGTGCTACGTAGCCCTGCACGAAACTAAACACAACATACCCACATTCTTGGCGCATATGTAGACACACCTATTTATAGGAACACACTAGTTTCACACAATTATAAACACAACACAAGTTGTCACATTAGATTCTAAAAACCCATAACAAAACAACTTAGTTTATAGTTTTCACCAAATTAGCATCAGTAAAGAACATTCCAAGCATCAAAACTTAAATAAATCGATTTTTGTGTAGGAAATTTTCTACATAATAAAATGGAATCCCACCAAAATTTATTTCATGAAATCATTATTATGTTGGTTTTTTGTATTTTGGTTTCAAACAACTACATATGCTTGAAGTAGACAGGAATCAAGTTGAATGTATGTACAAAATCACTCATTATACTAACAAGATGAGATAAAATTAACAGAGTATCCAAGTAAAGAAAGCTTAGAGGGGAAAAAAAATCATGATAGGATTAGGGGTATCGATCTCACTAAATGCCGAAGTCAAACTCGTTTGCTACTTTCGTAGATATCTCATTTGACTACTCATTTTTGTTTATGTTATTTAGATGTCTTATTTCTTATATTTTTCCTAAATTACCCTTATATTTATTTTGCATTTATAGGAATGCCACTTGAGCATTTTTTTAGTAATTTTATTTACAAGTTTGCCATTATATATAAATAGAGTACATATATAGGGTTTTAACTAGACTTGACATTTTTTTAATGAAATACCCTTGAGACTTTCTCTCTTAAAAAAATCTCCTCTTCCCGCTCTTATCAATCCCTTTAGTAAGGATTATGGTGAGTAACCCTATTACTTGGATCGGTGCATTAAATCCAGCGAGTCTTAGGCTGTGTTGGATCTTGTTTGTATGTCATATCCAGCTCGATAGCTCACAGATTTGCTAAAACCTCTGTTTTATTTTCTTCTTTTTGTTCGTTGTGGTACCTCTTCGTATGTAAGACCTCGGAGATGCATTAGCTTCGTTGGTATCAGAGCGCGGTTATGACGAAGGAGCGTGTTAGATTCCGTGAAGTTTTTGTTCGTATATTGTTGGTGGCTGCTGTGTTTTTCTCATGACTGCTATAGTGAGTGTTTTGAGGTTACTGTTTTATATTAGAGAAGATACCATTCGTTGGTTTATATTATGAAATTGAAGGTTTACTGACTAGGTTCATCGAGACTTCAATTTAATTTACTTTTCTCTTCGTTGGCTACTGTGTTTTTAGGTCTTATGTTCACGGAGACCATAACGACTCCCAAAACTGAGGAAAATGTATTGCCATTGCAGGGAGGTGAGATGGATTGCAAAATCTAATTTGGAAGGTTTTCCTTTCAGTGGAGTCATAGATTATTATATATATATATATATATATAATAAAATAACAAAAAGAGAGAGAAGGTGGTTTTGCTTTTCATGTTAGGGCATTTGATGCCTACGTGCTAGGATCTGAAATTAGGAATCCTTTACTTTCGAAGGACAGTTGGAGTCCGATTGCTTAGAGTTTGAGGTACTTATGTGTGGCTGTGAGCTTGTAGTCATGTTATGTCTCCGATGGCCATGACTGAGTGCTAGAGTCGTATGGGTTTGTGAGTTTAGCTTTGGTGGTTGTCGAAGTTGAGTTGTACATTGGACTATGTCATTTCAGCAGTGCGTAAAGTGGTGGTTACGAGTTGTTGCGCAAACTACTACGTTTGTGCTGATTGTTGAGTGCACCAGAGTTCGTTGTGTGTTTGTTGCTGTTCATCCTTGTGCTACTGTATTTTTTGCCGTGATCGTGTTGTGCAATTATGTTTTTTCTTTTCTTTGAAAACTGCTGAAGTTTGTGGCTGATAAGATAAAGTGCAGAACAGTCCTGAACCATGCTTCATTGAAGCTACGATCGTGTGTGTTGAGCTGCTTCTTGGTTGACAGAGATCTATGCCGAATAGCGCAATAGCCGACTAGAAGTACTGTAATTTTATACCATCACCAAGCCGAACTGAGCTGTGCAGCTTTCTTCAAATTTCCAAGCTAATTTTGACACACAAAATCCGAGCTATCTTGGTGTCAATCCACTAAATGTAACGACTGAGCTGTTTCATGCAAGAACTTCAAATTTACCGAGCCGAAAATTGTCTAGCCGAGCTGTTGCTCAACTTGTCGTGGTGGAGTTTAGTGCTGAACTGTAAACTATGTGTGTCGAAGGAACCGAACTGTACTACTGCATCTAGCCAAACCGAATTGCCTTTCACTAAGATTGCCGATCAGCTGTGAATGGACAATTGAAGAAGCGGCGTGTTGCTTTGTATCATTATTGCTGATTCCGAGCTCGGCTACATGATTTTCGAGCTAGTTTCTTTGAAGTAATGAAGTGAACTTAGTCAGTGAATTCCAGTCCGAGCTGCTTTGTAATTCAAGTTAGTTGAAGAACTACTGAACTGAAGAACTATAGTGTTCGAATCGAGCTGACGCATGTATGTTGCTGTATCTGCCGAGTAGAAAATTCAACGAAGAGAATTGTCCGAGCTGATTAAATTGTCTGTGCTGCTCTGAACAGGACGAATAGTGTTGACATCGAGTTGTCATAATCCTTAGCCGAGCTACTTTTTCCTAATCATTGCCGAGCTCTTAAGTTGTAAATGTTCGAACTAACGAACTGAAGTTGTTGCCTTGCCGAGTCGACCAAGTTTATGCTGTTGTGTATGGAAGCCGAACTGAGGTCGTGAACATTGTCCGAGCCGAAGTCAAGTTCTGAGCTGTTGCAGCAAGTCCCGAGTTGAACTATAAGTAAAGTGCTAAACCGAGCTGACGAAGTGAATCTGAGCTATTTCGTGAACTGATGAAGTGAACTCTACATCTCAGCTTAGTACACCTAGTCGAACTAAACCCGTCGAGGCTGAACTTACACATCCAAGTTCTCTATTGAAGTGTAGAGGTGAAGAAGAATGCTGAGCTGATTGAAATTTGTTGAACCGTACTAAGCTATCAGTGCGCTTGTGCTGTCGTGTTTGAATTAAAGATCGAATAGGTGCAACTCAAAGTGCCAAGCTATTTAGTGTACCGACCCCTATAGAATTACTATCAGAGCTACTATAACTAATTAATGATTTGAGCTGTCTTCTTGTTGAAATGCCAAGCCGACCTTTTTTCCCCAACTAATTGCCCAAGTAGGCTGCACTGCATTGCTTATCCTTTGTTTATTCGAGCTGCGAACTTCAACTGAGCTTACATGCAAATTGTCTTTAAGTTGCCGAGCTAATTTAAGTGTTTAAGCCGAACCATCAATTTTATGATCGAGCTGTCGCAATTTAGCCAAGTTGAATTTTCTTCAGGTTGCTAAGCCAATCTTGGCTTGTTCGAGCTCTTGGTTAAACTAAAGAAGTGAAGTAGGAATCCGTGCTATTAAATAATTTGCTAAGCTGAATTAATCGAGTCATCCGAGATCGAGCTACTGTGATCCAACGTCCTAGGCTATGTGGGAAGGAGTAGGATTGTATTGTGCTATTGTTTCTTACTTTGATACGAATGTTTTGAGGCCAAGCTATCTGAGTTGTCGCCAACATACATCACATTGTTAAGACTGAGTTGCTGCAAAGAAAAGCCATACAGAGCCACTATTTTCCTTGTTTTACTGAGCTAAATTGCAACCGATATCCAAGCTCTAAGCTACAACGATCGAAAGTGATGAACTGAACTACTCAATAGAAGTAATCGTGAAGAGTGTGTGCTAAAGATTGAATTACCAAGCGAGTTAGTGTGCAGGCCGAACTGAAGATAATTCCTATTTGAGCTCCTTTGTGAGATTTTTCCGAGGTGCTCAATTCAAGAATTGTAGCGTGTGAAGTGTGGGATTCACCTTTGACCGAGTGGCTTGTAGCCGAACTAATACTGCAAATCTAAGCCATTTGAATTGCTGTCATGCTAAGCTACCTTAGAAACTTTAGTTTTAAGTCTGTGAGCTATATAGTGCTGACTTGAATGTTTATGTGAGATGCAATTATATCTTCATGTTTGAGATGATTCTAGTGTTTGAGCTCTGAGCTGCTGTAACTGTTTTGGAATAGGGCATGAAATATGCCATCTTGCTAAATTGATCCACGAACACCATGATGGCGTCCTTCCTTCGAGATGTCCTTGGCAACCGTAACATAAAGTTTTTACTTAGCATGGATTATGGTTTGATTGGGATGGGCAAGGGTAAATAGCGTCCTTGCTTGGCTCTATTCTTTGCCTTTCTATAGGTAGTATACCTTTCCAACATAGATTGGATGTCTTTGATCATTTATAGCTAAAAGAATCTTACGGCTTGTTTACTTCACTAAATAGAATGAGGAAGGAATGCAATTGGAATTCTTAAGGAATGTAATAAGGGTGTTATACCTATTATTTTGTTTAGTTGGATCAATAAACAATTTAAGAATAGACACGTAATAGAACTTTAATGACTAAATTACCCTTGATTCATTTTCTTTCTTAAGTACTTCTAAAGTAATAGGTGGTGGTGATGCAAATTGACTGTAAGGGCCAGGGCAGTGGTGATGGTGGTGGTAGTGGTAGTAATAGCTATGGTGGTGGCAATGGTTGATGGTAGTGGCGGCGGTGGTTGGGGTAGTGGCGGTGGTGGTTGGGGTAGTGGCTTGGAGGGGGTGGGGGGTAGTTGCAGTAGTGGTGATGATAGCAGTAGTAGTAATGATAGTGATGGTTAAAGGTGATGGTGGTGGCAGCAATGGTAGTGGTGGCGGCGATGGTAATGGTGATGGTGGTGGTAATAGGGTAATGGTAATGGTGCTGGTAGTGATGGTAGTGGTAGTATTAGGGTGATGATAATGGTGTTGGTGGCAATGGTGGTGGTGGTATTAGGGTGATGATAATGGTGTTGTTGGCGATGATGGTAGTGGTTAGTGGTGACAATGGTGGTAATGGTAGGTAGTGATGGTCGACGGTTAGTAGTATTGGTGGTTGCAGTAGTGGCACTGATGGCAGTAGTGATAATGGTGGTGGTGGTAGTAGTAGTAGTAATGGTTGGTAGTGGCAATGGTAATGGTGGTAGTGGTTATCATTAAATTATGAGTTTTTTATTGGAAAAAAATGTGAAATTTTGTGAGGAATTATGATTCTTTGGTTATATAAAGGAATCTCTATTACTTAATTTCACGTATTAGGGATTTATAAGGAATTGTGATTCGGAGATAAAAAATCAAGTGAACGTTACAATAATGAATAAGTGGGGAATTGAATTCCAATTCCCCTCAAGTGAATGAGGCATTAAGGTTAGTAGCCATAAGTTTGGCATTGGCCAAAGTGTGTTGACAATCCTATTCCATGTACCTTGCGCACTAACAATTTACTGATAGAATAGGTTAGGATACATAATCTCCTCTTCCTTAACAAGTATTCGTTCTCCCTATAATACTCATCTAGTGTCCATTCTTCCTCACACCTAGCATAGATTGGACCAAAGTGTCGATCCTCATCATACAAATTCTTTATTATTATTAAAAACCAAGTAGCCCAGCTCGCAGCTCAGTCAAGAGAGAATGTTGTCTTAGTATGTCCCGGTAGGAATTCTATCGAATTGAGATCCTATATTTATATCAAAATTTTAGGGAAGTTAGGTGATACGAAAGAAGCTACAGTTCAGCACAGCATATCACCTCAAATTGATGGATAAACTGAGAGAAATATTCAAACTTTGGAAGATATGTTGAGGCCATGTATCATAGAGTTTAAAGGAAGTTAGGATGCTCATTTGCCTTTGGTTGAGTTCGCCTATAATAATAGTTATTACTCAACCATACATATGCCACCTTATGAAGCTTTATATGGGAGAAAATGTCGATCTCTGTTATTCTGGGATGATGTAGAGAAAGCGGTAATAGGTCCCGATCTGATTCAGGAAATAGTGGATAAAATCATAGTCATCAAACAAAAGATGAAAGAATCCCAAGATAGACAAAAGAGCTGGGCTAATTTGAAAAGAAGAGAATTGGAATTCCAAGTATGAGAACATGTGTATCTAAGGGTAAAATCGATCAAAAGTATTCATAATACTAAATCCCAAGGAAAACTAAGTCCAAGATATATAGGCCCATTTGAGATTTTAAAACGAGTTGGGAATTTAGCATAGCGATTAGCATTGCCACCTAATTTGTCGGGAATTCATAACATTTTCTATGTGTCAATTTTGAGGAAAAACATTCCTGATCCCGATCGTATTGTTGCATTGGAACAAATAAGACTGCAAGAGAACTTGACATACGAAGAACACCCAACGAAGATTATAGATAGTAAAGAATAGCAATTGAGGAATAAATAGAGTCATTATGTCAAGATATTATGGAGAAACCATGAACGAAAATCAACTACTTGGGAAGCGGAAGATGAAGTAAAGAGGAAATATCCATACTTACTCGTAGAACCAAGTATGCATCTCAAGTTTTGAGGACAAAACTTATATGAAGGGGGGAACAATGTAAACCCTAAGAAATCAGTAGTTGAATTCTAATTCAAGTCTAAGTATCTTAAACCGTACAATAAGTCGATAAGGCTAGTAACAATAAACGATTACAAAGTTTAATAAATCAAATATAACATCAATAACAAAACTTTAGGAATTGATCGAAACCCTAAATCACAAACTAAATCCTAAAACTGACTTATACAGCATTAATCAAAATTGATCCCGAAGTTGTCCGAAACCTTAAAATTATAAATATAAACCTATAAAATAGTTAAATATTACTCAATAGTGATATAATCATAGCCGATTTTAATTTTCGACTAAATCGCCTATTCACGTGAAATTTTAACGAAATCGCTATAATAACTTATAAAAATTATAATTGTAACGGGTACCAATTAAATTGATAAATTTTCATAAAAATTTAAAAATTAATTTATGATGAGTGTTGTTATAATTTATATGTTTCGAAAAATTACATATGTTTATTGTTAATTTTTATTTTCCTTTTCTTTCTTTTTCTTTTTTTATCTTTTTTCCTTCTTTTCTTCTTTTTCTTCAATTATCACATTCTGGATATGAAAACCAAATGGCAGCCCACGTGAGGAAAAAAAATTGCCATGTGTTGAGTGTAAAATAAAAGAAAAAAATTTTAAGATAATTATCTTGTCCCATCCTCATAAATGCAAGGATTAGGATAAGATTTATTTATTTATTTATTTTTATTTTTATTTTCCTAAACTTTCTAATCACCGTGTATAAAAGCAAGAAACAAAGTCTGGAAATTTTTTTAAAAACAAAAAAAAAAAAACAAACCGAAACCTTGAAACAAAATCGTGAAAGAAAAAAAAAGAAGGAAGAAAAAGAAGAAAGGAAAAGAAGAAGAAGAAGAAGGAAGAAAAGAAGAAGCAAAAATCAATAGGTAAGTAATTTATTTTTCTAGTATAGATGTATATTATATAGTATATACATGTCTAAATGAAGTATTTGTATTGTATTTTTATAAATATAACATTACTAATGCATATATATGTGCATAAATACATAAATTGAATTATATATGCATGTATTAGGCTATATATGTATATATGTATGTACATAGGTATATTATATGGAAGAGTATGTATTATGTATTTTTTTTAAGAATACATATAATTAGTATTAAGTATTTTTATTAAATAACTATAATATATATATATGTGTAACCATGAAGTGTAAAATAGTTATGTATACATGTATAATTATTTTCATATGTATATGTAATCGTATAGTATATATATGTAGTAGTATATTTCCATAAGTAATAATATATGTATATAGGACATATATATATATGTATAATATAGAGTATATATTGCAGTATACCGCATATATCATAGAATATATGTATAATATATAGTATACCTATTTTATAACAAATACTATGTAAATATATATACCGAATATATAATACAAGAATAGGTATTGGTAAATTATTTATATATATCTATGTATTCAGAATTATATAAGTATATTTATATGTATAAATACAAATACATGGATATATGTATATGTATATAAGAATATGTTTGCTTTCATAAAATAAGTATATACATACATATAACGTATAACATATAGTATATATATGTAGTATACCAAAAATATATATGTAATAATATCTATAAACTAAAATAAATTTATAATTATATAAGGAGTAGGTACATATATATATATATATTACTGTAATTAAAGATTTTCAAATAAGATAAAATTATAAAATATATTATAAGTATATGTATATATATATGTATAAATCGTGAAATATATAAATAATAAGAAAATAAGAAACAATAAAAATAATAATGGCAATAATGATAATAATAATCATAATAAAGCTACAATCTCAAAAATAGGAAAAATATGCTCAAAATAATAAAAATGTCGAATATATGATTTAAATAATTACTAAATCATAAATATATTAAGAAAAAGTGAAAATTAATATTTTATAATTTTTAAACTTACAAAATGAATTTTGTGATCATAATTTACACTACGAGTTACAACGTTCAAAATAAACCTCGTTACGAGAAAATACAATCGAAAATTATCAAAATGGACTATAAGTTCATAATGATCTGAGCTAAAACAAAAAAGTTACATGCGATTTGATAAAAAACTCGAATCGACAATTTCACGTAACTAAATGAAGTATATCTTACAAATTATAATACTAGTTAGCTTTAAATTCCCTACCTTACAAAATTTCTACCATTCTTAGGTGATTTTGATATAAACTCTAAGCTGCCACCAGGCTACTACGATCCCTAAGCTAGCCATGGCCGAGTGAGTTTTTCCTAATAGTTCCATACTTATTTGTGTTTATAGTTAGTGAATATAATTTATGATTAATAAATGAATGTGTATGGGGTTGGGTTATGCTTGTGCATGATAATTGTTGCTGATGGTGAATTTACTTTACACTTTAATAATATAATGATTGTTGCATAGTAGATTCACTAAGAATTGATTATTTGTGACTTATAATGATCACTTAATAAATAAGACTTAATTTTATTCGATTAGAAAAAGTTAACTCAGATCATGCATAAATTATGCACTGCATAACTAATTCCAGTAGTCATATTATACAGAGATAGCGAGAGGCCATACGTAGGTTGATTATTAATCGTGATAGACTTCGTACGGTACACACATGCAATATGACCTTACCTTGGCCTGCGGGATGACTAGGCATGAGAGGCGCCAACTACTTGGCTAAGGGTTAAGCCTAGAAGCCTTTGTTTAGGGGTAAGTGAGGGCTACATGAACCTACTCACAATCATATGTAGAACTCGTTTTGATAAAGCTGGTAATTGATGTACCATTACATTTTAAATGTGAAACGTAGAGTTTCGTTATGAAATAAGTTCTAATATAATACCCGGATCTGAATGTACCGAAGAATCTCCAACCCTGACTTCGGAGGGCGTTAAATCTGAGTTGCATGCAGTACCTGATCACTTTCATGTATTTGTTTGGCATAATGTTTACCATGCATTTATTTGGTTGAACCTAATTATTGTATGACTTAATTGCTATATGGTTGTAGGAAATTATCTCATTAAGCTAGTTAGCTTATACCCTTGTAGTCTTCTCTTGCAAGCCGATCTTTTTATAGAGTTTGGGCCGTCACATGCCCGAGGTTAGTTTCTACCCAAGGTCAGTGTGGGTACTGGATGAGATCGGAGAGTACTTCTAATAATTTATAGATCTGAATATATAATTGTTATGTTAGTTGAACTGAAGACATGTTTCAGACTTCGTATTTGTAAGCTTTTATACAAATAGACAATGTATTATGTTTTATAATTTTATTATTTGTCATGAAATGATATTACTTAAGCTTACACACTCTTGGTAGTTAGTAGTAGCTGTAGCCTTGTGTATCGTATAAAAGGGTCGTTGATTATAAGGGAATTCAATCTGCAATCCTTTGTACGGTATACAGTGACTACCATAACTAGCCCCTCGAGTGGTGACAGGTTCATTGAAAACCACCCAAAAAATATCTATACAGGCGAACACAAATGTTAAGGCGATATTATAGTTTCAAGACATATAGGGAACAATTAGCAAGGGGGTAAAGTTAAATTAAAATTCAAAACTATAAAAACATACCACATTTTCCTAATAAAAATACCTTAAATCATAAAAACTCTCTTTATCTCTCTCTCTCTCTCTCTCTTCTCTCTCCACACGTTACATGCTAGACCTAAATAACATTTGCTACCATCTCTCTCTTTAACTTCTCTACACATCCCAAGCCATAACCATCTATGTTCTTCATCACTCTTTCAGACTAACATCTTCCCTCTTTCTCTTATTTGCTCATACTTTAGCAGATTAGTTCCACTACATTCTATCTCTCACCACTAGCCTCTCTCCATCCCTACTATGTTCATATCTCACCATAG
Source organism: Lumnitzera racemosa (assembly GCA_024138005.1). Classification (NCBI taxonomy): domain Eukaryota; kingdom Viridiplantae; phylum Streptophyta; class Magnoliopsida; order Myrtales; family Combretaceae; genus Lumnitzera; species Lumnitzera racemosa. The sequence goes on from JAMXBC010000006.1 coordinate 69,802,469, forward strand.
GCATAGTAATAGACAACTTACATTGTTGCAGTGAATGACTTCAGAGTGATTTCCAAGAGGTAAGAAAATTGATCAAACAATAAGATTATGGTTTTAATCCAACTAAGGGAAATGAAATTAGGGTTTTGTTATCTATCCTTCACAAATATTATTAATGTAAATTGCACTTTAAAACATACTCCAATAGTTGCTTATTGAAATACATAAATTATCTATGTTTTTTTTTTTAATTTTTTTAGAATGTAAAGTAAATTACACTTTAAATATATACTCAAATTTATCTCCAATTATTTAGTTAGTTAAGTAAGAGTTCATTTTATTAATTTAAATTATTTTTGGATAACTAATATGCCTTTTTTTTTTAGAAGTACAAATTTAGGACTTAATCTTTTTACACTTTTTTTTTTTGTTTATTCCTAAATGTTTCAAGATTTTTATTTGAGTTCTCAACATTCGCAAAAATGTTCAAACAAATCTTCCATTAGTTTGCCATTAACTTGTTTGTTAACATGATATGTGCCACTTCTTAATTAGTTCACGAAAAAGGTATAAATTTAGAAATTAACCTTTTGCTCGTTTTTTATTTGGGTCTTAAATATTTTAAAATTCTATTTGAGTCCTTAACGATTACAAAAGTTGTTGAACAAATCCTCTGTAAGTTTGCTACTAGCATTTTGATTAATTATGGTATGTAATACTTTTTTGTTGGTCCATATATTTTTATTAAATAATTACTATAATAAAATAATTAAAAAATATCAAAATAAAAGAGATAATAATAATAATTTTGGAAAATTATAAAAAATAAAAAATACAAAATCAAAGAACAAAGATATATATATATACATATATAATGTAATAAATGTATATACATCTATATTCATCATGAATTCAATAAAATAAATTTTTTTAATAAATCAAAGAAATAAAAATCATTGGGCCTATCCTTTAGCCTCAGGGTAGCTCAAATGACTAAAAGGAGGTTAAGTTAACTCATCACTAGCCATGTATTTGAAAAAAAATATAAAAAAGAGTAAAACCTGATTGAGTTTCCATGGGATAAGTAGGCATCAACTTTATTATGTAGGTCATAACCCATTATATCATTTCAGCTGTTTTAGCCATCCTTTGGTCTTGAGGTGGATGGAATGAATATATATTTTTTTCTTTTTAAATTTTTAAAATTTTTATTACATTGAAATTATAATAAATAGACATTATATACATTTATTATATTATATTATATTTGATTTTGAATTTCTTTATATTTTTTATTTTATTGAATTTTTCTAATTTTTTATTGTTTTATTTATTATTTTCTCAATTTTTAATTACTTTATTATAGTAATTTTTTAATAAAAATAAATGGACCGATCAAAAAGTGCCATGTACTATAGTTAAGGAAAAAGTTAACAACAAACTAAAGGAGGACTTATTTGAAAACTTTTCAAACATTATGGACTTAAATAAAAATTTTTAAATGTTTAGGACTCAAATAAAAAATACATAGAAGGTTGAGCCTTAAATTTGTATTTTTCTTATAAACTAATTAGAAAGTCCCATGTATTATGTTAATGGACAAGTTAGTAACAAACTAATGGAGGATTTGTTTGAAAACTTTTATAAATGTTGGAAATTCAAATAGAAATTTTGAAACGTTTAAGAATCAAGTGGGAAAAAATAAGTGCAAAAGGTTTATTCCTATATTTATACTTTTCTTTCTTTCTTTTATGTTTTTGTTAATGGTTTGTTTTAATTTTATTAATCACCTTAGATTGCTTTTCTTCTTCTTCTTCCTTTTTTTTTAAGTGTGTCCTTAAGTCTTCTATAATTTGTATTTGATTGAATTTATTATGTCTTTTTTTCTTTTTATGCTTTAAAGGTCAAATTTTATAGATAAGAAATGTAATTATGATGTTTCAAGCTAGTATACTGTCATTTTATGTTAATTTTTATCATTCTTGTGCTTATGTATGTGTTTTTTATCTATGGAAAAATTAGTACGGGTGGTTTATATCACATTTGGTGCCTAAAAGATTAAATTTTCACTTATTCTATAAATGTATATATAGTTGTTTGTATACTAGAAAGGAGAGATGAAGAATTAGAAGAACATTAAGGAGATAATGTTATGAAACCGTAATAATTCTTGAAGCTTAGCTAGTCATCCTCACTAGAGTTTACTTCATATATTTCATACAGTAGCTAATCATTTCAATGATTTACTTACATGTGAGGTTTGGATGCTATTTAGTGTTTTTGACCTCAAATAAGAATAATATGGCATCACTATGCTGGTAGTTATAATAATATTCCCCTTAATTTTAAGAAACTCGAAATGAGGCAAAATTTTTGGCAACTTAGAAAATCACATTAATTACAAAAAAAACTATATAAAATATAAAGTGTGGATGAATAAGAATGGTTAGCATTTTTTTTTTTTTTGTCATGAAGTGTTAGTCTTATGTATTAAGATTTGTTATGTTGTTTATGACTAATGTTTTCCACTCTATGTTGTTATAGTGTCCTTTACAATGAAATCTATACAAGTCATATGGGTTTTGATTTGATTATGGTTTATAATTGATTATCAATCAATACCTACTTCAAACAAGTCCCTAGCTAATTATATTAGTTGTAACTTGTAACTTCACATGATTCTTTCTTTTATTTATTCAAACCATTAATTTTAGATACATGAATCACGTTACGAGGGTTTCTTAAGCCTAGAAGCATAATATATCATATTATTGTTTCAAGGGTGCTTTATGAATGAAAAAGTGACTTTACTTATAGATAATCATGTAATGGGTCCCTTGTATCAATTGAATAGGCAAAATGTCAAGATTAAATTTTTGTTGGTTTTGTCATTTAAGTTTTGGATTGAAAGGGTTCATGCTATGCAATTTGTTTCTAAAACCGATATTTGGAAAATGCACAATTCCTTATGTCAATTCAAATATACATAAAAGGTTTTACTTGCCTTGCATTTGTGCATGTATTTACTATATGATTGAAAGGGCAATACGCTATACTTTATGATTAGAAGGGTTCCATGATGTGGATGTAGGCTACAGCGAAGAAGATAGCCCATAAACCTACTTTTTTTTAGGAAAGTTAAATTTCACTAACTCCATTAGAGAAAGGTACATCTTATTGTTTCATGTTTGCCAATGATGAGAAATGAGATATGTAAGTGGTTCTTAAATTCTAGGTCTTACGTGGTTTCTATTATTCAAATTTAACTTTTTGAATTCCATTCCTAATAATCTAGATGCTTGAACTAAATATTTGGATATGGAAACATATAGTGAGCGGGATATTAAAAAGAAGTTGGAGTTGTTGACAAGAGAGTTAAAGTGGAATAGGCCATTATTTTAGCTTACAATTGAGTTAAAGTCTTCATAAAGTAATTATAAATTGTTTTATGTTAGATGATAGGAAAATGTTCTTAACCTTATTATTAGAATTAGGAACTAGCTAGCTTTGTTTTTTTGGTTAAATAAATAATGAATTTAAGCTTTTTCTCATGAATTTTGATGTAGAAGCAATTTCAACTCATTACTACTGAACTTTACCTTAATTTTTCTGATTGATTCTCAAGAATACATGGGAAAGTATCAGAGTTCTTTAGAAAGATATGTGTCCTATAGGTGCTACATGCACCTTTTTTGTGATGCCAAACATTTGTGAGTATTCTTTGAAATCTTAAATTTCATAAGTCATATTTTTACAAGTATTCAATGTTATTGAATTGTTAGATTCATTTCCATTTTTGTAGAAAGTTATGATTATGGCACATAAAGTTATTAGCAAATACTATATCTAATTTATCTATATGCAAGTGGTAGGGTATAGATTTTCCTGTTAAATAATTTAACAAACTAAAATTATTTAGATGACAAAAGAGTACCTAGTCAAAAGCATTATTTATTTAGTTTAAAAACTTTCATGTTGAAGCTATATATTAAGAGATATGGGAAAGAATTCCATCTTGATTTCACTTAGTTTATTTTTTAATTCTTTTGTAGTATTCATATTTATTCAAAATTGTCACAAGAGGTAAATTAATTGGTGGTTAATGATTCAATAGAAGTATTGTGTAGTTCATATTAAATATCTAAAATAATTTACTGCATATATCATTTCCCTAAAATGAAAGCGGATGTTATTTAGTTTAGAAGTTGGTTGAAATACTTAAAGATGAATATATATCCATTTGCACTAATTTTGGTGTATATATTGTTCTAGCAACATGTATCTAGTTTCAACTTTCACCAATTACATGATGTAGTAAAACAAGTTTGTTTTTACACTTTATCGCTATTGTGCCTCCTATAATAGATACTTACAATTTGTTGTAACATAATTGCTTGGTATCTTATTGGAATTTATGTGAGAGTATATGCCATGTCATAGGTAATTAATTAAGACACTCTTTTTAGTTTAAGTTTATATAATACGATTTCTATGATCATACGGTAATAAAAAAAATGGATGTTGAATATCATCATGGTTATCTCAGCATTGCTATAGTTACATAAAACAAAACATGCCGTGAACATCTAGCAAGTGGCTCTTTAGGTTCTAGAATAAGTCAATTTAGAGCTTTTTGTGTAGCCATTCAAGTTTTGTACACTAGATTGTATTTCTCCTCTTTCTATATTATTAGTTTTCGTACTTTCTATCATTTTCATGTATGTATTATTTGTTTGATTTTGTAATTTTGATGACTTTGAATCGTTGAATTATATTTGGTCTTAGTCATATTTGTTAGTTTTATACTTAATTTTGTTAACTAATTAGTACATGTTGCATGAAAATCCATGCTCGGAAATTTCTCCTATACTCAATGCTTTTCTCATTTTTGATAAGTAAATTTATCATTTTAGAGATTTATATTTTTTTCTTAGATAACTTTGTGTTTTACAAGATTCATTTATTGATAAGGTTGTGACCTAGTTGTTTTGACCTTATATGTTGCAATCTCTAATCAATTCAAGTTTAAATTATTTGTAGGTGACACTTTTGTTCTATATTCATAAATATGTAGGCAAGTTTTAACAAATGGATCGTGTGCGAAACTTAACATATAAATTAGAGAATCCTCTAGAGCTTAATGATAGATGAAATATATAACCATTGCTTGAGAAATAAGTGCTTGCATCTTGGTTTATTGAGGTTGATTTTCCTTAAAGCTTCTATTGGTAATTATTAATGGATTGAAGGAAAAGTTCGAACATGACTAAATTGTTATTCTAAACATCAAAATTACTATATAGTATTATTTTATCACTTATTCACTTTTTATCTGTAAGTTGAGAAAGATAATGATTTTTGAAAGATGATCATGCAATAAAATAGAAGATCGAAGCTTTTATTTATTGTTTTTTAGTATTTGTGAGTTTATGATGAGAGGGGGGGAGGGGGAAACAAAAATATTTATAGTACTTGTTGATTGTAGATAAAAATTTAAAGTATATTGTATCGGTATATTAGTGTTTTTAGTATTTATGAGTTTGTGATTGGAAAAAAGACATTTCCAACACTCGTTGATTGTAGAAAAAAGTTTGAAAATTCATTTGAATATATTTTGGTTTATTAAGTGATTCTTTGTAATGATTTTGGTTCACTTTTCCATATATTTAGTTGTTTATGATCAAAACTAAAGATAGTTGTATTGAGACTAATTATATTAAATGAAAAAAGAAAAAAAAAGGAGAGAACTCTTTAAGGGCAGTCAAAGCTGCTGTAATAAATGAAAAAACAAACAAAAAAATTGTTGACTATCCAATTAGGGAGGTCATGACCTCCCAATTAGCAAGGTATTAAGGAGAGTTCGCCCTAATGAAGTTATACAACAAAAGCATTCGTAGCCTTTTAGAGTGGTTTTGGCTACCTCATAAGTAACAAATTTACATGGGTATCTTTTAGGGTAGCTTTTACCATCCTTAGAACTTATTGTAGCACGGCACTTATTAAGTGCACAATCTGATTGCCTTAAGTGCATAACTGCCCCGTTAAGTTACCTATTAGATTGCCCTACAAAGTATTTTTTGTTGTAGTAGGATTGGTTTATGGTTTCATCAAGGATTGGTTTGCTTCACCTATGAAGTTCAAAATTATTAGTATGATTTCATCACACGCAATTTCATGGGAATGGACAATACCAAGTTTGTGGAGGAATCAGTTATGTTTGTAAAAGAGTTTACGAGAATAAGGAAAAGGGATGTAATATGACTAGGGTTAGTAGTTGTCATTGTATTGTGCTCATTTGTTTTTCTATTTTTGTTAAGATAATTTATACAGTATGACATCATTCATGTCAAATTTTTTCCTTTTAGTAAATGGAAATAATGTCGCTTATGATGACTTCATTTCAAGTTTGATTTCTTCTTATTAGATCCTGATTTTTTTTTTTTATGAATTTAGCTCAATAATAATTTGCAACAATTCATAGAAGAGAACTAAAAGAGAACAATGTAATATGTTATTAAATTTTATTTTCTTATGACTGTACAATAATGCATTTTAAACTTGTCGACTATTGAATATGTAAAGATATGTAACATCTATTTTTCTATTAACAAAGCCAAATATTGATGAACCACCAATTTCATTATAAATTCATTAGTAGATGACCAATAATGAACATTGATGAACATGTGCATGTATCTTGGAATTCCTTGAATAAATTAATTTTAATGTGAGAAAAACATGTTTAAAGAAACATATATCCACAAAAGCTTTTGTTCAAAAAAACATATGTAGATATGAAAGATGTATGAGAAGCTAAAGAGTATGGAGAGAGCTTATCCATCCAATATGTCAAAAAATATTTAATAACATCCTATTGGTGGAGAAACAACATTAGACTTGTAAGTGGCCCGTAGCTTGCATTAGGAATTGGCTTTTTGAGGACTTCAATTACCTAGTATTATTAGACTTAGAAGTTCAACACATATTAGTAGATCTAACAAAAAACTATCATGAGTTGATGAACAAAACTATTGTACATCAAACTTTACATATCAAACTCTTAATACACTACTTATTTCTTGTAACATGATACAATTAGTTACTCTTATTTATAAAAAGTAACCTTCAATTTTCATATTTTAGCATGGTTTCCATGGTCTTCCTTTTCGCAATATACAATTGTGTTGACATTTTCTAACATACTAGATGGAAAAAAAAAAAAGGTCAACCATATTGAAGAAGAAAATGGCCTTTCTTTTTTTTTTTTTTTGTTTTGACATTTTCTAGCATAGTAAGATTGTCTAATTAATACAAAGTTTCACATATTAACGCTACTAGAAATTTTTGTTACATCCTCTTTTACTCTATTTAGAAAAGAATATTAAAGAAAGTAAATAATTTCATATATAAAATAAGATAAAAAATTTACCTTGAAGATAATAGCCATGTTGTATAGATGATTCATTGTTGCTATTGTTTTCCATTGATTCAAGAAAGTTAAATATGTCACATTATTACCTAAAGAAAAAAAGAAAAGGAAAGAAAAAATCACTGGTGGTTTAGATGATGATTCTATATGGTGTGGTTTATGAAGGAGTGTTTGTAAATGGAGGCATGTACATGATGGCTCTTTGGTCTATTTTGCCTATGGAGGTCTGTACGTGATGGAGCTATGTTTTAGGTTAAAAGTCTACTGTAAATATAAGGATAAGCAATTTTATGAGCGCATTGGAGAGAATCCAATACAGATCATTGGATTTTAATAATACACATACCAACATCCTAGAAGCTTAAACGGAGGAAAATTTAGAAAGCTTAAAATTAGAGAGAGATGCTTGATACTCCGAAAGTCAAATGTTTTCATTTTGTCAGATGAAACTATGTTTACAAAGGCTGTTACTTACTTGGTTTCAAGAAAACCAGTATATATAATTCCCATTGTTATAAAACGAGAAATTAAAATTTCTTTAAAGGATCAAATGAATAGCTATTGCTTGATTTTTTAAAAATATTATGATATTTAACCAAATAATTTAATTCATGAGTCAAGTCATGAATTGAGATATGGTTAGATTAGTTATCAAGCCTAATTTTTCAATTTCTTTTATTTAAAATTAATTCCCCCATTTCTGATTAATACTAAACCTAACTCATTTAATATTAATCCTTGACTAAAGAAATTGAAAAATTCTGGTTTCTTATTTAGGAAAAGTTTTTAGAGTCGCCATCCGATTAAAGTTGAGAAAAAAAAATCATAATCAATTATGTGGATTGATTATAATTAGCTACCAGTCTTTGATTTCAATTCAAATGAAAAACTAAAGGATTCCAAATTCGGAAGCTAACCCATTAAACTCTAATGGGTACTACCATCAATTTATCGAAATTAGGATTATTCTTCTAATTATAATACATTTTTTTTAATAAATAAATAAATAAAAATCAAAAGAAAAATAACCTAAGTTTTTATATATTTTATCGTCGTCCCGAAGATACCAAAATACCTGCTAGTCAGAATCAAATGATCATAGTTCTTTGGGAAAATTTTAGAATGTTGATTCTTTTTAATTTTTTGAAAACCAACCGAGTTTACGTACTCAATCGATTTAGTTTATTTGAAAAAATCTAAAAGGATCCTAACTCTCGAGTGTTTTCGTTTTAAAAAAAGCTCTCTAAAAGCCCTAAAATATTTTAAAAGGATTTTTTATTTTAAAAATTTTCTGTGTGATGAATCTTTAAAAAAAAAAACTAATCCTAAGAAAAATTAATCTTAACAATCCCTAAACTAATATATATAACTATTAAATAACTAAGAAATTAATAACATAATAATAATAATATAATAATATCTTGCAACCAAACCTTAGTTGCTGTTGGCTACAGTACTATTGATCCGTGTGCAGTGCTGAGTGGATGAAGCCGAACGTATCGTGGTTGTTCGCTGCTTTAATGATTGGTGTGGACTTGCTGTGCACGTTACTACTAGTGGATGGGAAGCCGAATGGAGTGTGATAGTAACTTGTGGACTAGACTTTGTTGGTGGACGTTGGTACAGTGGCTTTGTGGGAAGTACATTGGAGTGTTGGTTTTTGGACAATGCAGTGTTCGGCGTGACAGTAGATAACGGAGTGTGACGGATTTGCTAGGGATCTGGTTAGGTGTTGATATGTCTTCGGTCAAGGCGTACGAAGGAGATGCTCGGATGAGGATTTGCTATAGTTGGGTTAGTTGTTGTGGCTGATCGAAATGTGATCTAGGTGTGTAGCTTAGACGCCAGTATTGTTAAGGATCTATTAGTGTGGATAGTGTAGTCCGTGTTCTGCTGTGCAAGGTGCAATGGATGTGATTAGGGCGCGTATGATCATGGTGTGCTACGCTGTAGTGAGGTGGAATGTTTTGGTGTTAATGTCGATCGATATGAAACCAGGCATGCGTATGCATGCAGGCTATGGTCTAAAGTCAGTGCAGTAGACATTCATTGTTGGCTCAATTGGTGAGGTTGGGGTTTACTGATTTGTGGACGGACGTCGTGGAGTGTTCGACCGAATGTGCTGATTGAAATTGGTCGATGGAGGGCATGAGAAATTGTAGGATCTGGCTGATGATAAATTGCATGTAAGGGTTAATTTCTTATTGATGGATATATGTTAGGTACTGTCTTGAGTTGGGTTAATGAAGGATTTTCAGTTTATTTTTGGAGAGTGTGATTGTAGCGAGGGTGTTTTTTTGTTATGTCGCGTGATATCTATTTATAAACCCGAAACAAATCAAATTAAATCCAATCGAATCTTTTGTATCGATATAAATCCAATCCGATAAAAGTCAAATCATTTATATTAATTTAAACCTGATTTGATAAAAATCAAACTAGATTTGAATCTTTTATAACAATTCAAATAGATTCAAAAGATTTAATAAGATTTAAAATTAAATCTGAATTCTATACGCTCAACTGATTTTTTTGTAAAAATAAAAAGATCGAAATAAAGGATACCTATGTATCTAGTGAGATTCGAACATAAAACCTCAAATTAAATTTAACCCAATACTTCAATATTTATCCATTAAGTCGTTGACCTGTGCTTTGATTTTTAGTACAACTGAATTGTATTTAAACAACGCTACTCCCTAAAATAATTATTTGAATTAAGCTAAAGGTAAAGGTAAAGGTAAAACTAAAACTAAAACTATTTGTCCTTAATATAAGTTATTTCCTAAAAATTTACAAAATCTTTATAATTTTTTTTCTTATTTTTTTTTGTATTTCCATCATTTTTCAATTTTTATTATTTTTATCTTTTATTATTTATTTATTTATTATTATTATTATTATTTATTTTATTTTATTTGTATTTTTTTGAATTAGGACCCTTTTTTTTAAAAACAAATTAGGACTACGGAGGAACAAAAATTAGGTGTCGACACTAGTATGTTGATATATATTACTATTCTATTACTGAAGTCATTTTGATTGTAATCGAATGAAATAATAGTTATTACTTATTCATTTTATTTATTTAAAATTGAAAATTCTATTACTATCTTAATTTATTTTGTGAGACAAATACTGCTATCTCCTCTACTTTATTAGGAGTGGTTGTGCTAATATTGTATTAATGAATGACCTCTAAAATACTTGTTAAACATAATAACCAAATTACATAACTTTATTTTTTTTATATATCAACATTAACTACATCTAATTATATTAAGTAAAAATGTAATAGCCTAACTTCTAAGTGTTTGCTTAAAATTTTTTTTTCAAACTCTTGATACTTGAAGATAGTTCGTTACTACCATCCTTGAGTTAAGGATAGGCCGAACTTGCATGCTAATATGCTCTTTTATTTCTTAAACAACTACTTTTACATAATTCCTCATTCAATATGATAAACAACAACGAAAGCTTCTACATTAATGAGCCATTCTCAAAGTATCACAGTTATACACTTCTATACAATATAGTAATGCTTTTACAAATATACATTTTTGGTGACGATACTAAAACTTTGGTGAAGTACTCCCACTGCTTTCCTAAAAAGCTATCTTCATATACTTAAACTATATTTTGTAGTTCACAACCTCTCTTAGGAGCCTGTATTTAACTAAAGTTTTGAAGTCTCCTTATCACTTTGATTTTTCTATCTATTCATTCCGTAACTTGAGTATAAGAGAAACTTATCCCCTTAGCTACTACAAGTTAAATAAGCATGGATAAACGCACAAAAACAATCTTAGCAAAAAAGGCACATCATTCCAACGGTTAGTCTAACTACATTATCTTATAGTTTCCTAGCCAAACAATCAATGTAAATGTGACAAGCGTATGCTATGCTTATGCACTAAACAAGCATTGGCTCTAATATCTTAACTCAACCTAGCAACTCATCCAGTTTACTCAACTTAAACTGGACATCTAGATAACATATCTAAGTACCTAGCAAACATTTTAGCCAAGCAATAACCATACATAGTGCTTGCAAAATCCAACATATAGTTTGCCCAACAGATACCATGCGGTCTCTATATGATCGAAAACTTAGCTTTTACAAATTAAGTGGTTCACTTAATAAACACATCTTTTCATATGAAAAAGTGACCTAGCAATATGTCAGTTTTTAGAAAACTTGATTCACAAGTCTTTTTCTTGCCATGCCATGAATGCATTAGATCATACGCCAAGTAAATCCTAATAAATCCAAGTAAGCTTACTCATCACTTGTTACCCAACATTTATTTTATAGTTTTGTTAGTTCTAAGATCTTAGTATTGGATTCACTTAGGTGAACACCTTAGGATAGAGAGTTAATCCTTAGATTCTTTTCCAAGATAACATAGACCTTAGTAAAAGTCACATATACATTCATCAGCATTAACATAACAACCAACTTTAATATCATATCACTACTCAATCAATAACAATTATAACAGGTAGCACCATATGATTCATCAAATAGCACATCAATTTGCAATCAATGTTTAGCCAAGCTAAAACATTACAAAGCACATAAAGTTAGGAGTAGGCATAAGTTTACTAAAGTACACATAAATATTCACTTACCTGAAACTCAGTTGCTTGCTAATTAAGCTTGCTAACTTGTCTTCGTTAGTGAACCCTCAATATTCATCTCGATGTAATACTTTATTCTCTATTACCTTTTGAGCTATTCATTGAGTCGAGACACTATTACAATATTTAATAGAAAAGCTTCTAAGCTACTCTCTAAATGATATTGGAGTTGAAACTCATAACAAGTTCAGCCTTTAAGTCAACTTTTAAGTTTGATAAGTCTCCCAGATTCTTCAACGAACACCCTTTGATACAACTTCTAAGCATTCATATATCTATAATTACCCCATATTTTACATTGAGTTACTTTCTCACTAAGTTATTGCATTTACTAGAATTTAACTTTCTTAATAGAAAACCTTTTAAGCTCTTATCTGAGTTTAGTCAGCTTCATAATTTCAAGGAATTGAACCCTCTCAATTTTCCTCTAAGACTAGCAATTTCAGAGTTCCTAAGAATATTCCCTCTAATTTAGTCTCTAAGATTTCCTTGTTTTACCACTCATTCATAATCTTCCCTTTGATTTAGCTTCTGAGTAAATATTTAGTAAAACATTTGCCCACAACTTCCTTTAAGTTATCTTTTAACTTCATTCAATACCCTACCCTTATAATTAATTCATTGGTCCATTTTCTTCTAACTCCAATTAAGTCTAACCAAAGTAACACTTCAATCCATACTTCTCTGCTTCATTACTTCCAAATTCCTCATATAACACATTATCATTTACTAATTCCTTAAAGTTACATGCTCTTAAACTATACATTTAAGTGAACATTGTTGATTTCCTATACTCCTCCCTTCAAAATCTAATCCAACCACTCCAATATACAATAAATATTCCGTAAATTACATAAACTCAAAATCCAAGTGAGGTTCTTAGGAATAATATATTATTTTTTGCCAAAAACACCATTTTAATCATAATTTCGGGCTAAAAAATCACATAAAAATTTAGAATATAGTTTTGTGAGAATTCCCTTCATAGCAATTCAATATTAATATAGGGTTGTTTATAGAAAAATTTTGAAGGTGAAACTATATCATTAGCTCTATTTATTTCAATATTGAAAATTGTTTGATTTCTTGAATTTTCTAAGGATGTATATAATAGCTACTAAATTTGTGCAAAATACTATTTTTCTTAGATTTTGTATATAAAAATATGTAGGAATAAATTTTTCTAGAATTTTTTACATTAAACTGATATTTTTAATAAATATTTGAAAATCGATCTAAAATTGAACATCATCGAAATTGGAAGCTTCAGCCACCAGTGGTGGCTGCTACCTTATCGACATGGCTGGATGGTGGCTGCTCCCTCTTGTGATAGCGGTCTTTGGTTTCTAACAACTCCCTAAGTTCATGAACACTCATAAGCTCAAATTACATACTGATTTTGAAGTTTTTCCTTAAGTTCCTTTTTTTATCCTTTTAACCCACTCTAATTTTTCCTTAATCCTGATTTTTTAGAGAGAATTTTTTTATTTTTCAAACCTTAGTTGATGAAGAATGAATTTTCCTTTCTCTCTCTTCATTCATAATTCCTCTAAATCCTAAGCTTAATGTGCATGATTACTTGTTTTCGTCCTTAAACACTTGTCCGTTGGCAAAGCCACCCTACTTGGTAAGTCCCTAACAGCTTTTTATAACTTTCATTAATTTTTTTTATAATTTCCTAAGCTTATTTTAGTTTAAATTGTAATTTTTCAAGTATTTTAGATAATTATAGGTATATAATTACACATAATAATTACATGTAGAGTATATACACATGTTTTTTTTTAATTATTTTGTGTCATGTGATATTTTTGTTATATATATAATTTATCTCTAAGGTTTCATGATTATTCAGAACCTAATTTAAAGTTTCCAATAATTACCAATCATGTTTGATAAAAATATATTTTATTAAGATTAAATATTATAAATACTTTATTTTGAGAAAATTGATATTACTAAGGCTATTTGTTTAACTTTTATGAACTTATATTAAAATTTGGCTCCAAAATCGTCTAAAGGCCTAAAATCATTTAAAACACCTTAATTTGCATCACTATCGAATAGTTTGGGTATAGTCATTTAACTCAACCTATTTTTTAAGCTTCTCTTAATGACTTTACTTTATTACTTGCCTTTACTATACTTGCCTTTACTATACTTCCTACGTCAAGTAGATCGTTGGTCGAATACTAGGTCTCGTAATATATCTCCCTTACAAAAAGTTTTGTCCTCAAAACTTCCATAATCTATGACATTTGAGTTCAAACCTAATACTATGCTTCTGCTGTGCAACTTTGATTTCCACATCACATTACAATCATTAACTGTTGTTAAAGTTATAACTGCAATATTCTTCATTCTTTAAGTGCTTACATGTAAGTCTATACCTTTGTTATTCCCTTTGGTGCTATAGGGGTTCAAGTAGCAATATTAATTTTACTCACTTTACCGAGTCTTTAATACTTCATATGCTATCAAGACCTTCTATCCAACTTTCTAAGCCTTATGCTTATAGTTTATCTTCAGCTTCAATTTTCTACCCATTCATAACTTAACATAATTGCTAAAGGCACAACTACTTTGCATTTATGTTACTTTCTACACCTCAATGTCTTATCATAAGTAAACTAATCTTACTTCTACATATTTTCTATAACTTTAATACATTTGGCTCTAAACATCCCATGCCTTTACTTCTATAACATCCCACAATCCTACCAAGGCTAGTAGTCTTTGCTTCCATCTCTATTCTGTTTGACTACTTATAAACTGAATATATCCTCCCTTCTCATCCTACACAACCTCATACATAAGTCTAGCACCATTATTCCTTATTAGTGCCATGTTTAGATTCAACACTTTGAGTTTAAGGTACACATACCTAGCTACATAGAGCCCACTCATTTGAGTTTTTGTACTCTACTATTCAGATTATCTAGCCTATAATTTCATTATATTAATTATTTTGAATCAACCTGTGAATACTTATCCGATATAAGATTTTAACTAACTAATGTCCTGACCTACTTTTCGAGTTAGGTTCTGATTTTGTTTCTCATATCACTAGATTACTTCTTTTCAACTAAACTTCACTTTTCCCCATCTTACAACTTTATGAGCTAAATATGTATTCTTGGTAAAGTTATTCTTAGAATTCCCAACAAGATAGCATCTAATGTATTCTCTATGCTATCAGTCACCATAATATACTTAATGTCTTTAGTAAGGACATCACTTGTGAAAGTCATCAAATCCATTTGTAACTATATAAATTATTTTCAAGTTGACAAGTTTTTGAAGTTTGATGTCATTTCAACTCAATCCTACTTTTTGTACTTTCTAACGTAGGTTTTAAGTTTATACACATATGTTATAAAGTGAAAGTATGGCAAATATGAACTTTTAGCTAATTCATACTCAAATGAGACTTATAATGACTTCATATAGTTGGATTTCATTTGAATCAAGCAAAACTAACACAACTCTTAAACTAACAAGATACGCAAAGGAACTTATCAATTACTGATCTTATGATCGATATGACGTGACTGGATCAATAGTGAAGACAAAAACTCTACATAAGAGACACCAGAATCATGATGGTCATGGGATTGAATGAATGAAGCACGAGAATCATATATTTCCCATTACCTTCAAAGCTTGCTCATATGTGCCAAGATTATACATGAAGTATATCATTTAGTATTGGTTTAACCATATCCCATGCTTTATCCATTTATTTTCTTCTTATGACATGGTTACTAGAAGCATACAATTCCTATACTTGATCCTTAACCTATTCTTGCTATGTAGAAATACTATTCTTTCACCTCCTTAAGTTATTCAAGCTACTTTGGATAGCCCCATACATGCATTCCTATTACTACATTCGTATCTTTACAGAGTTTCCTTAGCTTAAAACCTAACTCAATCCATTTCTTTTCTGTTCTTAACCGCTATATATCTACAATTCTCTACTCAATTCTTTCAACATAATAATTTGTTTTAGATTTACCAAGATTTCTTACTCAATATCAACTCAAGTCCATCAATTTCTCAACAACTTCCTTAAGAATTTTGATCAAAGCTTGTATCATTCCATGTTACTTCTTATAGTTTTTGTCTCTTTATCTTAAATAACCTTGATCCATGCTCCTTGCCATACCTTAGATCTCATTTCCAACCTTATTGCAATTCTTTAGATCTACATAAATGCCTTAACTTTTCAATTCAACATACTTCCAATCCAATTCCTTAAGTAAGTTATGATATTTTATGGCCAATTTTCAAACCTTGCTCTGATATCACCCTATAATGCCCCTACCTTCTAGGTGCTTACTTAATAATTTTGCTCAAACTCTTAGTACCTAATGATAGTTCATTACTGTCATCCTTGAGTTAAGGAAAAGGCAAAACTTGTATTCCAACTAGCTTTTTTATTTCATAAACAACTACTTTCAAATAATTTCTCATTCAATATGAAAAACAACAGCGAAAGCTTTGGCCTTAGCGAGTCATACTTAGAGTATCATAATCACACACTTATATACAATATAGTAACTCCTTTACAAATATACATTTTTGGATTACCAGAACTATACTAAACCTTTGGTGAAGTACACCCACTGCTTTCCTAAAAAGCTATCTTCATGTACTTAAACCATATTTTGTAGTTCACAATCTCTCTCAAGAGTCTATCTTTAGCTAGAGGTTTGA
This sequence comes from Lumnitzera racemosa, assembly GCA_024138005.1. Classification (NCBI taxonomy): domain Eukaryota; kingdom Viridiplantae; phylum Streptophyta; class Magnoliopsida; order Myrtales; family Combretaceae; genus Lumnitzera; species Lumnitzera racemosa. The sequence continues at coordinate 69,819,237 of JAMXBC010000006.1, forward strand.
AGTCTCCTTGTCACTTAGATTCCTTTATCTATTTATTTTGTAACTTGAGGATAATAGAAAGTTATCCTCTCAACTACTACAAGCTAAGTGAGAGTAGATAAACACATAACAACAATCATAGCGAAACAAGAACATCATTCCAGTAGTTAGTCCAACCACATTATCTTATAGTTTTCAAGCCAAGCAATCAATGCAAATGTGACAAGTGTGTGTCATGTTCATGTACGAGACATGCATCGATATCGATATCGACTTAGTAACTCATCTAGTTCAATCAACCCAAATAGGGCATCTGGATAACATATCTAGGTACCTAACAAACATTTTAGCCTAGCAATAACCACCTATAGTAGTTGGAAAATCCATTATATAGCTAGCCCAGTAAATATCGTGCAGTCTCTATATACTCGAAAACCTAGCTTTTACAAATCAAGTAGTTCACATATAAACCAAGCATTCATATGGAAATAAACCTAGCAATATAGAAAACTTAACTCGTAGGTCCTTTTCGCACCATGCCATGAATGCATTAGATCATAAGCTAAGCAAATCCAAGCAAACTTACTCGTCACTTGTTACCTAGCCTTTATTTTGTAGTTTTGTTAGTTCAAAGATCTTGGTATCAGGTTCACTTAGGTGAACACCTTAAGAGATAGAGTTAATCCCTAGATTCTTTTCTAAGATAACATAGAACCTAGCAAAATTCACATATGCATTCATCAGCGCTAACGTAACAACCAAGTTTAATATCATATCACTAATCAATCAGCAATAATTATAATAGGTAGCACCATATGATTCATCAAATAGCACATCAACTTGCAATCAATGTTCAACCAAGCTAAAACATCACAAAGGATACAAAGCTAGGAGTAGGCATAAGTTTATTGAAGTACACATAAATATTCACTTACTGAAAACTTAGTTTCTCACTAATTAAGCTTGCTAACTTATCCTTGATGGTAAACCCTCAATATTCATCTTGATGTAGTACTTTATTCTGTATTACCTTTTGAGCTATTCCTTGATTCAAGATACTATTATAGCATTTAATAGGAGAGCTTTTAAGCTACTCTTTGAATGATATTAGAGTTGAAGCTTACAACAAGTTCAACCTCTAAGTCAACTTTTAAGTTTGATAAGTCTCGCAGATTCTTCAATGAACACCCTTTGATACAACTTCTAAGCATTCACATATCTATAATTACCTTATATTTTACTTTGAGTTACTATCTAACTAAGTTGTTACGTCAATTGGAATTTAACTTTCATAATAGAAAACCTTCTAAGCTATCATCTAAGTTAAGTTAGCTTCATAATTTCAAGGAATTTACTCTCTAAATTTTCCTCTCAAACTAGCAACTTTGGATTTCTTAACACTATTCCTCTTGACTTAGTTTTTGAGATTTTCCCGTTTTACCACTCATTCATAATCTTGCCTTTGATTTGGCTTCTAAGTGCATATCCAGTAGAACATTAGCTCACAATATCCTCTTAGTTATCCTCTGCCTTTATTTAATACCTTTATAATCAATTTATTACACTATTTTCTTCTAAATTCAATTAAAACTAACCAAAGTAACACTTTAATCCATACTTCTTAGCTTCATTACATCCAAATTCCTTATATCACACATCATCATTCACTAATTCCTGAAATTTACACTCTCTAAAACTATACATTTAAGGGGACATTGTTGATTCCTATACTCTTCCCTACAAAATCCAATCCAATAGCTCCAGTATACAATAAATCATCCAAACTCAGAATTCAAGTGAGGTCCTCATGAGTAATATATTGATTTTTACCAAAAACACCATTTTAGTCATAATTGAGGGCTAAAAAATCACATAAAAATTTAGAAAATAGTTTCATGAGAAATCTCTTCAAAGAAATTCAATATTAATATAAGGTAGTTTACAAAAAAGCTTCAAAAGCAAAACTACATCATTAACCTAATTATTTCAATATTGAAAATTGTTCAATTTCTTAGATTTTTTAAGGACCGATATGATAGCTACTAAATTTGTTCAAAATACTATTTTTCCTAAATTCTACACATAAAAATATGTAAGAATAAATTTTTCCAGAATTTTCTAGATTAAATTGATATTTTTAATAAATATTTAAAAATCAACTTAAAATTAGACCTCACCAGAATTGGAAGCTTCAACCATTAGTGGTGGCTACCACCTTGTCGACATGGCTGGGTAGTGGTTGTTGCCTCTTATGGTGGTAGTCTTTGGTTTCCATTAACTCCCTAAGTTCACGAACACTCCTAAGCTCATATTGTGTACTGATTTTGAAGTTTTTCCCTAATTTCCTTCTTTAATCCTTTTAACCCACTCTAATTTTTGCTAAATCTAGATTTGCATGTATAATTTTATAGAGGCAAATTTTTTTATTTATCAAAGCTTAGTTAATGAAGAATGAATTTTCCTTTCTTTCTCTTCATGCACAATTCCTCTAAATCTTAAGCTTAATGTGCATGACAACTTGTTTTCGTCTTTGAACACTTATCCCTTGATAAAGCCAAGTGACTTGGTAAGTTTTGAGTTGTTCCCAAGAGTTTTTCATAATTTTTATTAATTTTTTATAATTTCCTAAGCTTATTTCTACTTAAATTGTTGTTTTTCGGGTATTTTAGGTAATTAGGGATATATAATTACACATAATAATTACACACAAGGTATATACATATGTTCTATATATTATTTTGTATCATGTAATATTTTTTATGGTTCGTTGCTTTAAGTCTCGGGTAATAGCTCGAAGACTAGATATCACAAAAAGGTCTCTTAATTAAAGTTTTTAGCAATTGTCAAGAAACACTATTAGCATTTTCTTTACATTAAACATCTTTTATTTTCTATGAGAAAAGACACTAATTAAAATCGTGACAAAAGGACTCTTACTTTTATCTCTACCATCATAATGATTCATTGACGAGTTAATGTTTGATGTTTGATATTTTTCAAGACATCATGGAAATGTATTAGTTCTAGCTTTTGAAAATATGTAAAAATAATTAACCAAAATTCAATAGTTAAGGTGTCACATTACAATTATCAAAGTACATTGTCAACTCTTGCTAACATGGTTTCCCCTAATTCATTTTTAAAAGTTTTCATTTTGAATATGATTTTTGGTCCCTTTTGGAATCATACTATGGAAAATAATTTCCAAAGCACTTTCTTTTTTCTATATTTCATTTATTATTATATCATTAACGTATTTCCAAAATTTTTTTATCACATTACATGATGTTATAATATATAATTTTGGAAGCCCTTTTCTTTATTTACATCTCATCTTTTTATTATATCATTAATATAATTTCTTAATTTATTTGTCACATTATATCATAATATGTAGTTTTCAAATTTGTTTTCTTTTCTATACCTCATTATTTTTAGTATCATTAATTCATTTAAATAATTTTTTTAATCATATCATATTATAGTATGTAGTTTTAAAAGCTTTTTTCCTTATATATATACATATTACTTTTTATGGTATCATTAATACATTTTGCATAATTTTCTATCATATTTAATATAATTTCGAAAGCTCTTACTTTTTATTTTCTATTACAAAAAATTATTATTCAATAATTCAATTTAATTCATTCTTTATATGAAAATTATATATCATATTATAATATGTTATGTGATATCCTGTGATTTTAGCAACTAAGATCAAACACTTAATTTAAGAAATGTAAGTTGCATAATTTTGCAATTAGATTCTAAGCAGTTGATTTAAGACACTCATGAGGGTAGCCTAATTGAGTTAAGATTTTACGTACAGGTTAGAAATATTAGTCAAAGGGTTTTTTGTAGGTGTAGATTTCAAAATCATAATAAAATAATAGAAATATAACTAATGTTAGTTGATTTTAATATATTATAATTATTAGAATCACACGAATTAAACCCCAATAGTTAGTAGGATGTTAATGATAAATGATATGGGTATTAGAAATACATATATAAAATGACATGTAATTATATGTAGGTAATACACATAAAAAATAATAAAATATAGTAATTATATGTAGGTAATAGCTAAAAAGTGAAAATTTACAATATAATTATATAAATATCGAAAACACATGAAATTGACACTAATAATAAGCGAACTCTCAGAGGTAAATTATATGAGTTACAAAATTATTAAACAGCAAAAATAATATGTAGAAGACATGTATATATATTGGATATAATTATCATATAACTATATATACCTATAATAATTAAAAATATCGGAATATATCCAAAATTTATTAAATTAATAAGAGAAAATAAGGAAAAATTATAAAAATATATATAACATGATAAAGAAATCTTACGATGCATAGCAAGCTTGAAATTGTAGTTAGACAAGTTATGAATACAGAACATCATCAATTTTGCCACCAAATTAAGCTAATATACCAAGCGTTGGCAAGTTAAAAAATCAAAACACTCTCTAAACAGCTTATAGAAAACATAAATCAATCTTCATTCAAAAGTTTGGTCAATTGAAAGTTTTGGAAAATTTAGTGAGAGGAAGATTGGAGGAGAAATGAATTTTAGGAAATTTCTTAAGAAATAGTGCAAAATTAGGAAATGAAGAGTTCATGTGTGTAACCAACAATTGGAAGCAAAATCACACCACCACCTAAAGAAGAGACCCGTAAGTAACCTAACTGATAACCTTTTTCTCCTCAACGGTAGCTAATACTCTAAGTTCTAGTGACTACTTGATTTTCCTTGATTTTACTTAAATTTTTCAATAAATAGTAAGTGATCTTCAAAAATTTTGAAACTTAGTTTTTCAATGTATTTTTACATGATAAATTCAATTATCAAATTAGATTTTTGAAATTTTGAGTATTAATATAAGCTCTAAGAAAAATATCTTGATAGTTGATTTTTTTATCACATTTTCAAAAATACAAATGTTGTGGTTTCAGTCTAAATTTTTTGTATGTAAACTTATAAGAGACTATATTTTCATGCTATGTGGTTGGATTGTCAAAATCACAAAGTTGGATTTTAAGAAATTTTTTGTTTTCTCTAAAACTGTGAGATGGTAGCTTAAATTCCTTAACAAAACACTTGATTTTCTTGTAAAGTATATATATAATTAGTTTTCCTTAAGTGTATAGCAACTGAAGGTAGGAAATTTCAAGTTTTAAATTGAGTATCTTGTACTAAAACTGGAGCTTAAGCCAAAACTTAGTGATTTACAAACTTACTCTTAAGGTTTTTCTTAAGAACTTAAATAAATGAAGTATAGAGAAGGATTGAATAGGTATTTATGGATTTTGAGTGCTATAATGCTTTAAGGAGTGAATTTAACTTAGTTTTATAACTTTGGATAAGTTGGATATATGTGTAAAGTAGTGAAACGTAGAAGTGATACTAGAGTTAGAAACTTGCTTAGAAGCTCAATTAAAAAGTAGTCTTATAAAGGAAGCTTGATATGTAACTAAACTATATTAGAAAGTAGTTTGGTCCTAAATGTTTGATCACACCCAAAGTTAGAGAATAGGTCAAAAAGTTGTTTGCATCTAATCTCTAAAAACTTACCAGAGGTAAAACATAGGCCGAAACTTCAGTATGCCTATACCTAAGTTAAACTACTAAGTTAGAACCTTGATAAAAGTTTTAGTTAGATCCTATATTACATAAATGAAACTTAATGAATGGCTTAGGAAACTTATTTAACTCAAATGAAACATGCCTAAATGTTAAAAAGAACTCTCATGCTATATATTGAATGGAAACTAAAGAGGTTATATTAAATATTGAGGGATAATTAAAAAAGACTAAAGAAACACGCAAAGATAACAAGTTTCAATACTAAGGTAAGTGGGAATTGATGCTTTGCAGCATTTTGGAGCATTAATTTAAAATACTTAAAGGCTCTTGTGTGCTTTAGCTTATGGTTGTAATCCGGTTGCTTGTGTGGGTATTATGCATGTGCTTGTGTATTGCCTTACAGTTGTGGGAGCTAAGCTTCATGTGGTGTTTGTATTTGTGTATATTATTTTTGTTTAGACTACATGGAATTGATTTATCACCTCAAAAATTAATTAACTTAACTCTACTTAACTTTTAAGCTTACATGCATTGCAACTAATTAAGGGTAATGTCTAGGATTATCAAGCCAAACACGGACTCTTTGATGAAAATAGTTGAAATGGTCTTTTGCCCACTTTAGTCAAACTAAGTGATAAGTGGAGAGGTTATGGTAAGGTTAGGGGATAGTGGTTTAAAGGTAGTCTCAAGTTGAGGGTATTCTTCATTACATAAGCCCCGGTTTGACTCAATTCATGAGTACATGACATCAAACTCCTTAATTTGGATTAGCGTGAGAGTAATTTCTCTAATATCATGATGGAATGCATAACTCATATGATGATACTTGCTTATACATGCATTGTGTTTAATTAACATGATTGAAAACCTTATTTGTTTTTGTACTAAATGCATACCTCCATCTTTGTCCCACTAACTAAGCAAATGGTGTTCATTCCCCAACAAATTCTTTTGTAGTTCTATAGATGAATGTAATACTCCACCTAACTTTAAAACAATAATGAACAAGGTTAAGGAGTGAAGATCAAGAAAGACTAGTTGGACTTTTGTTTCTATTAACAACTATCATAACTTTTTAGGAAAAACTGATTGGGTCTCCCTTGGTGGCTTAGCAATTTTTAACCCTTGGTTTGTAATACATCCAACTTTAATTTGTCATCTCTAAAGACTCTTTTAGAAATATAGCTTTTTCATGTGAGTATATTACTTGCCATTATGATTATAAATCATAAGTTTTATTATATAAGTCTTTGACAATGAACTATTTCAAAAAGTTATACTATAGGTTTTATAGCTAAAAGGTACTGAGCTAGATACTTAAAAGTAGTTGAGTTGAGTCGAGTACATTTTGTGTGAACTAAGCCTATGATAGTAGTTAAGAGACTAGCTTCTATGTTTGAATGTTTTACATGGTATGATTGCTACAACTCCACCTATTTCGGGTATGATAGTTCTAAATTTGTATCAGGGTATAGTTCTTAAGAACTCGCTAATCGTGTGATTCTTAAGGACTTTCTTTGTGACATCATAAATTAAAGTAATAAGGTACCATAGGAAACACCAAGTGTGGGTAGCAAGTAGGCTGTAAAAGATTTAGACCCTAGATTTTTATTCATAATATAAATATGTACTAACTTTTGATCTAAGTTACGTACAAGATCATAAGATGGAAAAAAAAAATCCATGATATCTAGGTAGGATGGTTAATCCTCCACTAATATAGGGTCCAATTTCAAAGATGGTAGTTTTTAAAAGTATTTAGAGTAATGTAGTAAAGTTGTGTTGGACAAAGGCACATATTAAGATGAAGTTAGAATCACCATATTGTGAGTTTATGGTGACATCTGTGAAAGTGGATGCTTATAGCATATTAGAGTAATACTTGCTGATGGTTGGTTTTCACCTTAAAACATCATACAACTATTTAGCTAACGATTGGCCAAGTAACTTTATTCTCACTTAATGCCGACTAAGCTCAATCCAATCAATGGGCCTTAAAACCTAGCTTATTACTAAGTCTGGTTTAAACTTAAAGGAGTGACGTAAATATTTATGATCTAGTATGATCTCATTACATACTTGTCCACTATTCTTATATCTTTGACATGTATTTGATTATGAAATCTCCATGTGTCCTATTATTGATGATTAACTGTCATTTCAAACACCTGATCTTCACCTATAAATACCTAGAGGAGCTATTATAAGAACGCTCTTACAACCCTAAACTTTATACTTATCTTTCCCAAAACATAATTATTGACTTAAGCATTAGAGTGGCTATATTGGACTAACCATGGTACTATTTAGTTTTCTATGCTCTTACAAGAACCAATTCTTATCCTAAAATCGTCCAACAACATTTAGCACCACCTATTTTTCATTTATATACCTACATGGCAAAGACGAGAATGACCAAAAGTGTAGGTACTGGTTCTTCATCTCACTACCAAGTGGTGGGAAGTAGGCTTATTGATGAACAACGTTTGGCTAAGTTAGAGTAACTTTGCCCCGACTTAGCCAAGGAAAACCAAGAACTCAGCAAAAAACATGATGAGATCCTTAACCCTCTCTATAGAAATATCTACCTAGATGAAAGCCAAGAATATGACGATAATAATGTTGATAATAGTAAAGATTCAATCTACTCTCCTAAATTACTTTGACTCCTACTCTTAAGAAAAATGAGAAGTAAAAACAACTATAGTAGGTGCACTATGCTAAACCTTCGCATGTTAGCTCCCTTACTACAACGAGTAAGAAATTCTAAATAGAGAAAAGCCTTTTCATCCTTAAGATTTTAGATGAAGTTATATCATAACACATCAAGTTGTCATAATTTGAAACTTATGACGAAACAAGACACCTTAAAGATCATCTCGAGTACTACCACACTTTGGCTAAGTTGCATAGCTTGAGTGATGCCGTAGCTTATCAAGCTTTTCCCTCAATACTAAGGAATGCGGCAAGTACATGATTCAAACATCTGAAGCCAAACACCATTTCATATTTTAAGGATTTAGCAGAAGTGTTTCTCTAGTACTTCCTTACAAGCAAACTTTCCTTTAAGGATTTTTCTATCCTTAATACAATAAAGCAAATATCAAAGGAATCTATTAAGGATTATCTAGCTAGATTTATGGTTAAGATGGTCTAGATTCTAGAGTTGGATATGAACATTGGTCTCAATGCAGTTATCGATGGTCTTAAGCCCCATGAAGACTTTTTCAAGTCTTTAGCTAAAAATAAGCCTAGAACTTTTGCTAAGTTCAAAGCTAAAGCCAAAGCCAAAGCCAAAGCCAAAGCCATAGCCACTTCTTACATCCAATAGGAAGACAACATTAAGGTATACTAAGAGGCCGATTAGAATAAAGGAGATAGGAAATGTGTTAAGAAGAACAGTGAAAAAAGATTGACTCAAAGCAAACAATGATCAGTGTCCCAATGTCGAGAAAAAGAGGCCATGCATCCCAACATACACTATTCATATGTTACTTAATAGTCCAATTGTAGACATATTGATGGAAGTGCACAACTACAAAGGCATTTTACAATAGTTGGAGAACATGAGAGGAAATCTCACAAGACGGAATTTGAATAAGTACTATGATTTTTATCGCAATAAAAGTCATAATATTGATGAGTGTATCTAACTCAAAAATGTGATCAAGGATTCAATCCTATGAGGATATCTGAGTAAGTTTCTTCCACACTATGCCAAAAACATAGAACAATCAACTCAAAGGAGATGTGATGAGTAAGAGAATGCCACGCGGCCTTCTCAAGCTACGAAAGATACAAGAGATAGAAGTAGTAGTAGAGCACCAAATGGTATAATAAATACTATTATCGGTAGACCTTCTACCTTAGGCTAATCTAACTCTTTAGGCTTGATTAGCACCATACATTATGTTTTTAATGTGTAAGGCAAGAAGGTTAAGGTTAACCATTCAATATCTTCCTTAGAAGAGGATTTCAAAGGCATTTAAACACCTCAAGATGATGCACTGGTAATTAATGTGAGAATTGCCAACTTCGAGGTAAAAAAGATTTTGATTGATATTGATAGTTTAGCAGATATCATTTTTCAGCATGCTTTCCATCAAATGAGGCCAAAAATCAAGGTGTAACTAAGATCATATGATTATGATCTCTATGCTTTCAATAATCAGCCCATTCGGGTTAGTAGAGTGATCACTCTCCTTATCTAGATTGGAGATGATGAACAGTTTACGGAAGACAAGGTAGATTTCCTTATAGTAAAGTATTGGTCCTCATACATTATAATCATAGGTCAGCTATGTCAACATCTATTTAGCATGGTCCCTTCCATTGCGCATCTCAAAGCCAAATTCTCCACTCCTACTAGAGTTGGTGTGTATAGAGGGGACCAACAATTGGCAAGATTCTTGTATATAATGGTGCTATATTGAGAAGAAATCTTTCAAATTGAAACTTATCTAGAACAAAAATAAGTCAATGTAGAGAATGCCAAGGAAGAGAGCAAAGAGATTCCATTAGGAAATGATCTAGGGAGGATAACCAAGATAGGGAAACCATTGCCAATATACAAAAATTGAGAAATTTGTATTGGCGATAGTTCTCTTGACAAGGAAGTTGAAACCATACTTCAAGGCTCATCAAATTATTGTCTTTACTAATCAACCCTTACAGTAAGCTTTACAATGGCTAGATTCCTTAGGGAGGATGATGAAATACGCCTTGGAGTTGAGTGCCTATGAAGTACAATACAAACCCAGAACAGCATTAAAAGCTTAAGTGTTGGTAAATTTTCTAATCAAGTACACAAGTGAAGAGATAGTCGAGAAGCTGATATGGAATTTATATGTTGATGGAATTTTGACTAAGGAAGGAAGTGGTGTGGGTCTTGTTTTGCAAGGATCTTATAATGTCAAGGTTAATTATGCTTTAAAGTTTGGATTTCCGATTAGTAATAATGAAGCCAAATATGAAGTATTAATAGTTGAACTCAAATTGGCAAAGGAAGTAGGCACCAAAAATATCAAAGTTTTTTCTAACTTGCAACTTGTTATGAATCAAGGCAATGGGAGTTATCCATCAAAGGAGGAAGTAATGAGCAAGTACTTATTGATAGTACAAACGATCATAAAGGAGTTTTATTCTTTTTCGATTCAAAAAATACTACAGAGCTGGAACATTGTAGTTAGCAAATTATCAAAGTTAGCTAGCATGGCACTCCCCAATTCAAATCACAAGCTCTTTGTTGAATTCCTCCCTAATAAGAGCTTACAAACTACTCAGTAAAGTTATGAATTGGCTCTATGCTCAAGGAAGAGATTTTGGATGGACCTGATCATAGATTATCTAAAGGACAGCATCATCCCTAAATATAAAAAAAAGGCTTGAAGGGTAATCTATTAAGTTTCAAACTATACATTGATTGACAATGAATTGTACAAATGCAATATTTCCTAACCTTACCTTCGATGTCTTCCTTTAAAAGATGTTCAATAAGTACTATTAGAGCTACATGGTGGTATCTACAGTAACCATGTGAAGAGGCAAACACCATATGTTCGTTACTGACTCGACTATTATTGGCCGATAATAAAGGACGATGTAAGGACATTTGTTCGCCAGTATTCGTAATGCTAGAAACATGAGGCATTGAGTTATGTGCCTCCTACTAAATTGTATAGCCTCACTAGTCCTTGGCCCTTTGCCCAATGGGAGTTAAGCATACTCGGACCATTCTCAAGTCTACAACCTAGTAGCAGTTCACCATTGTTACCATGGATTATTTCACCAAGTGAGCGAAAGCTGAGGTATTAACGAGAATCATTGAATAGAAGGTAGAGGTCTTTGTTTTCAACTTCATTGTATCAAGATTTAAGGTCATATTCATGACAATTACTAATAATGTACCATAATTTGACAACAATAAATTCTAGGCACTATGTGAGAAATACGACATTTGTCTTAATTATATGTCCATGGTACATCTTTAGACAAATGGGCAAGTGAAAGCCTTTAATAAGATCATCTTGCATAGTTTAAAGAGGAAAGTCGATCAAGCCAAGAGTAAATGGGTTGACAAATCATTGAACATTTTATGAGGATATTGGATTACCTAAAGGAGTACGACAAGAGAAACACCTTTCAGATTAGCGTATGATATAAAAGTTGTATTGCTAATTGAATTGGACTAGCTCAATATTCGCATACAAAACTTTAACATAACGGCCAACCAAGTTGATCTTACAGCCAATTTGGACACAATTGAAGAGATAAGAGATGTCACAACGGCAAGGGTTACTACGTACTAACATAAAGCAATTAGATATTATAATCAAAAGGTGAAACACAAGTTTTTTCTACTTGGAGATCTAGTTTGCAAGAAACTAGAGGCGACTGGTGCATGAGATAAATAAGGGAAGCTTGGCGCAAATTGGAAGGATTCTATTAGGATCTAATAAGTCATTGGCGAAGGGGCCTATCAATTAGAAAGGTTGGATGGAATAATCATCCCTTGAGTCTGGAATGCCAAGAATTTGAAGTATTTCTGTGAATATAAAATAAACATGAGGGTAATTTGGGAATAATACAAGAAATAGAAAGTCCAAATAGCATAAGCAAAAACAAATAATTGAATAAGATATCTAGGTAAAGAGCTAATGAGTTGGGCTGATAAGCTAGTGGAGACCCTAAAGACTTGGTCTGGGTAGACTTGAAATCCTAGTTGACCTAATTGAGTTGACTAGCCGAGCTGAATAGAATTGGCCCAGTCGAACAAGTCATGTCGAGCTGAGCAAACCTAGCCAAGCTAGTAGGCCATGCTAAGCTGAGAATATCTAGTCGAGTCAACCTAAAAGAGTAGCCCTGGAAAGGCTGACTTGGCTGAGCAGGTCTATCTATCCTTAATGATTTTATCTAATAAGAGCTCATAAATAGGTCTTCTACACATGTAGAACTTCCAAATAAGTCTTTAGTACATAAAGGATGCATAAGCAAGTTGCTAACATAGCTTGAAACTTAGAAATTAATTAGCCTGATCCCCTATACCATATTATTCCCTCTCATTTAGAGAAGTTTTGGCCTAAAACTTGGCAATTGGTGGATCTTACGAAATTGCAAAAATAAAATATAAGCATAGAAAAGTACTCTAGCTCCTATACCAATGTTATCATCAACCAATGCTCTTTCTATTTATCATGAGCCTAATCAACTTAACTCTTCTTTAAGGATCCTTTCTTCCATTCATCATGTATTTGGTCAACTTTACTTAGGTAGCCCCAACAACTATCAATCAAGGGGAATAACACAACTTTTAGTTGAAACATCATAACCTAAATAAAAATACCCATTACCATGACCTTAGAAAACACCAATATACAATCTATAGCATCTTACAAGTATAATACTACTACAACTCACATTACCTCAAGATAACTTGAGGTAATGATCGGAACAGCACAACTTGAAGTAATTCAAGCAAACTCAGCACGGTATTTAATGATCGGAACAGCACAACTTGAAGTAATTCAGCTCGGCAATATAGGACAGCAGCTTAGCTACACAAAGCAGCAGTTCAGCATGTGTCCGTAAACTATTACAACACATGATCTCCGATCTCTTCTGGATAGTTCAGCGCAAACAATTTTGCAGCTCGACACAAGCAACACAACGGCTCGGTCAAATAATGTAGCGGCTCGGATTTTGCATATACACAGCTTGGTAATTCTTTTCTCCAACATAATATTAGTTACCCTTGGAATTCAAGAAGCTCGGATTCGCTTTAGCTCAGACAATGATCACGATCGCTTGGACATGCAAGTTTAAAGTAGCTCGGATCTGTAGCTCAGCTCGGAATTCTCAAGTTAAGCATGAACACCTCTGCTAGATGCAGCAGTTCATCCTGTTCTTAAATCACTGCGGACATGCACTACGGTAGCTCAGTTGAACACAACCTCAGCTCGGCACTCGTATACAATAGCACAATACTTAGTCAGCTTAGCATTGGATAAATCTCGCAGCAGTTCGACAAATCAGTAGCTCGAACTCCTCACTTGTTCAGCTCGATAACTTACAGTAACAGTAGTTTGACACACTACCTTTCACTTATGACTCGCACGCAACAAGGCACCGATCACTTCTGTCCACTCTGGGTCAAGGCAGAACAACTTCGAACACTGCTTCACAACACATCCTTTATTCAAGCACCAACTACATGCTCCTCCTCCGATTGTACTTAATGCTTCACCCACAAACTACGATAGCAGTAGCTCCGGTGATGGCGAACTGACAATACACTCTACGTTCTCAATTGCCCTATAGTCTACACTGACCAAATGGAGCCCACTCACTCTTTACGCACTCTTACCCACTATCAACTGTCACTAGCCACACATTGTAGTACATCCACTTGCTATCCACACAGAAGCTACGACAACTACTGTCACGACAAGATGCCACGGTACCTACTACTACCCAACCACGGCAGCACCACTACTGTCGCTCGGTTGCTACTCAAGACTCTGAACGAACGAACGAACGCCACGCTTGCAGTCACAAACTTCCACATCTTCAAAAAGAAACCAAACAACAACCCATAGCTAGCGTCACTACTACACGCCACTGTAACACCACTGTTGAATATATAACAACTCTCGACACTTGCCGCAGCACCTTCGTTGGCCACCACTACTACTACCGTGGCAACAACACCAAAACACCTTTAATAAAAGCTCCGATGACTACTACACCAAAACTAATTGACCCACTCAACAACAGTACAGTATTCTCGTAAAATGGCACCGCAATTGGCGCTCCAAGCAACATAAATCACAAAATCCCAATTTCAAACCCTAATTTTAACTTTCCTATCACACTCCTCTTTCTCTTCTTTTCTTTTCATATATAAATATATATATATATATATAGAAAATCAACAACTGCCTAAGGATACTCAAATACCCAATTTTTTTTATTTTTTTTCCCAAATATTTTTCTCGACAATGGATAGTAAATATTTTATGCTCTCTTCTTCTCTAATATTTTAATATTGGACCTACGATGATTAGGAGGCTCACATTTAAAAAAAAAAAAATTGTAAACAAACAAATCAAGATAGTTTGCCACGTATAGAATTGAAACTAAACTAATTTTCCGATAAACAAATCTTCGATGTCATAACGAAACCTAATAAACTAGCAACTTAACCAGATTCTTCAAGAAACTTCAAAAGATAAAACCCTAGAACTCTAATATTGAGATAATATAAATCCATGGATGAACATATAAACTTAGTATCAAGTGTAACTAAGGGATGGCTTCGGATTACAGGATAACTTAAAAAGTAAATGAAAGTCAATAATTTAGCAATCTTGCATACTAATTCTATGGATATAACACATCATAGAATTATACACAAACCTAAGCTAGTACACCTTAGTATGAGTCATAGATTATCCTACATCAGAAGACTAAGGGGGTGTAAACATACAATTTGCTTAGTGAGTAATTCCTCTCACTATACCTTTCATGTAGTTATCAAAAAGTTAGATTATGCAATTGTATGAATGCAAACAACAATATGCTTAAGCAAATATATATAGACAAACTAGTAATTGCATATAGCTTGAGATTTTTCCCTTGAAGCTAGGGTTGGATGTTGGGGGAAATCACAAAAGAAATACTTTTGCTTGTTAGGTAGTATGATGTAAATAAGTGTTGAAGTAGGAATAATGTAGGTGTATGTGATGGTGTGGTTGCAACTAAGAGGATGGTGGATTGAGTCTTTTGTGGCTTATGTTTTGAGAGGAAAAATGAAGTAGAAGTGTGAAGAAAATGAAGTGAGAAGGAGGGGGGAAATGGAACTGGTGGTGGGGTAAATCTTAAGGTTTCCTTATCTTGTGTTGTAAGGGCTCAAATTGAAAAACTTATTGACAAGATGGGTAAACAAAAATTTTCCAAAGGATGGGATTTGCAGCTAATTTTGGGGATTGGAAGAAAGCTAAAGTCCTTTATCACACCACTCTAAGCAAAGGTCTATAATCTTAGAAAAAAAGCTACACAAAAGTACTCTTAGGTTTCCTTAAATAACTACCCTTAAGTCTTGATGTGAAGATTGATATGATACCTTGAAGCTAGCCTACAAAATTTAGAATACAAAGGATATGCTGCAGTACGCTTTCGGGGTGATTTAACTAGGCAAAAGGGATACAATTTCTCGGACGCTTAACATTGCTGTTTTATGTCCAGACCAGATTTTCTCTATCTCTCTCTCTCTTTTTTCTTTTTCTTTTTTGGTTCATTCAAATGTTCATTTGGTAGGCGATTCATTAATTTATTTGTTTGTTTACTTATTCATCTTATTTAACCTAAGTAGATACTACTAACTTGTTTATTTAATTGGTTACAAAATTATGGTTCTAAGTAGGGCTAAGTAGATACTACTAACTTGTTTATTCATTAATTTATTCACTTTTTTAGTTGGTATTCTATTTCAATCAACTTTCAAATTTTGAGTACTAAAATATTAAGGATTTGAAGTTTTATAATTGATAAACTTTACTTATGTTTCAGGACTCCATTTGTTACCCTTTTTCTACGATAATGAGTTCAATTTTTTAGTGAGTGAATTTTAAATATTTGGCTTGTCAACTCTAAGGAATATCAAGACGATCTAAACTTGACTTCAAGTATTACTAAAATTTTGCAAAGCTTATGAAAAGGGTAAGTGAATTGAATTTCTTTGTAAGAATGGCAATGTTTGTTGAATTTAATGAATACGTAGTTAATAACATGTGAAGTGGATGATTTGAGTTGAAGGTTGAGATATATATAATTATGGTTTGACATAGGGAACATGAAGTAGAAGAGGAAGTAAGAATTGAGGTAGAACCCTAGGTAGGAGTTGAGATAAAAGCTGATTTGGTAAGCTATGTGCAAGTAATGGGGAAAAAAGAAGATTAATTTATAGTAAATTATAAGATTGACCTCGAAGTTGATATGGCTAAGGATGATAATAAAGCATATGGAGTTACAAAATTGTTGAGACTCTTAAATATAGGGCTTTGAGTATAAATTTAGGATTGGGAATTAAGAATATAAATTTGATGGACATGAGAAAATGGTTTCTATTAGAAAACATATTGTTTTTTTTAAAGGGTCCAATAATTTGGAGGGATAGTAGTTAACAAGAAGGAATGATTTCTAATGACCTAATCCTTCAAATATTTGATGTAAACTAAGGAATTAGTCATTTTTTATTATATTTAGTTTCTGTAATTTTTTATTGTATTCTAAAGATTTGATGTATCTTGTAATCTTTTGATGTATTTTAATTTGTAGCACTAGAATGAAATATAAATATACTAATGTTTGTAATGGAATGAAGTTGCATATGGACAAAAAAAAGAAAGTGTATAACCATTTGTTACTTACAACTAAGGTCATGAATGATCTTTTATAATATAAAGTTTATATCTTAAAGTAAACTCTTCGAGAATGTAAGGCCAATGTTTGCTAGTTGTTAATGTATCGTATATGTTATTAAGGAAAGATGTAAGTCACATTTTCAATATTAGTTCATTATTGATTTCGGTTAAAACAAATCATATGTAAGAATATTGGAGCATGGACATTATATTTTGATAGGTGATGATTGGTTATGATTATATACGTAAGTGAATTAAGGAGACTTTATAGTATGTTTGATAGGAGATATCATGCTATCACTATGTACTGGAGAGATAGAGATATTATGTTGGAATTATATACATAATTGATATTACATTACAAATATAAGTGATAGGAAGTTTACTGATGGTATGTCACTATTAACATATATATAAGGATAGGATGATTATAGACTACATATGGATATTAACAAATTAGGTTAGAGGAGTTGTTGTTAATTGATGTTGATATTGTATGAGTAAGGATTACTAACTTACAAAATAGATTTAAGAATTAGCTTGGTATTATGAGAATGAGGGATTATGAATAGGTAGGATTTATCAATACTTAAAATTATAACTACCCCCTATTTCTATGAAATTAATCCAAGAGAAAAGTTACCCCCATATTTGGCGGGTCAATTTAAGGTAAAAACCCATCCTTAACCTATCTATAGAAAATAACCTTATATTGATCTAATAAACCCTTATCTTATTGTACACTAAAATCAAACCTAAAAAATATTTTGATATAATATCCTTGGTTAGGAAACTTTATAGTAGGTAGTGATCTAGGAGGTAACATTACAAAAAACAACTCTAATGTGACAGCCAAATCTTGATCTTAATAAAATTGTAAGTTTTTCTAATTAAATATTATGAGATAATATTCTTCATATATATGTTGACATATCTGAGTAAAATATAAGGAAAATAGCAAATTGATAACCTTTGGGTCTCTTTGATTGACTCTTTTTCTTTGTTATACTTAAGCCATGTCTTGCTCTATCAAGTATGAGTCAAATTAGTTGTTGATGTTGTATGAGTCCAGTTAGTCAAGGATGGTATAAGTTCTCATTAATTCATGTCAAGTCCAACTCATTCAAGTCGTCAATTATCTTACTTGAACTCAATATAGAGAAAAGTTGAGATTTACCAAACTCATTGCTATTGACATTTGTGCTAGTGATACAAAATGTAAAATTTAGAACTACAATAGTGGCACAACAATTATACAACAAAAAATGAAAACAAGACCAAAATGAATCAAACTTGTATTAATTATAAAAGGAACAACATGGATGTGTTTAACTATGTAGATAACCTAGAATTTGGATAAGGTAAAAGATATCACTAAAGTGGTGATAGAAGGTAAAACAATAAATGCATTAAATTTGTTATGCTAGAACTATAAAATATTAGATAGGATAGATAATATATTGATGGGCAGATGTTGATATGGGAATACAGTAGTTAGAGTGGAAAACCTTATGACCTTATTAGCCAAGAATCCTAGAATTAGGAGATAGTGAAAAGTGTTTTTTATCAAATGGTTTGAAATATATTAGATACAATAAAAAGACTAAAAGAATTTGAGCCTATTAATCTAGTGAAAATAAAAAATTTATAATTATAATTCAAACTTGTATCCACGACAAAAAAAAAATATCGCTCATAACAGTTGGCTTTTAACTTGTTCCTAATAATTTATATAACACCCATTTTCATCATACGTTGTACCAAACATTGCACCGAATATACTAATTAATGTGTATTAACGAAAAGAATGTAAAATCAATCTAGCATTACTAAATATAAAATTAAGCACTGTGATTGTCCTAATTAACCTCTTGCACTTCAAGACTTATTCCGATTATGCCTAGAATATTGCTTTCGATTCATACATCACCTATCAAACTTTTTAACAAGTTAAAAAAAATATTAAAATAGAAGGAAAAGGAAAAGAAAAAAGAAACACACCCATATTTTTGAGAACCCTCTTAAACGATATCAATTGTTCATTTTCATATACCATCTTTTGCAGTTCCGCGTAGAGCCTCCTCATTCGGAAAGTATCCGTATCCGTATGGTGGTGGCTTAGCATAGTTTCTTGTACTAAGGATTTTCTTTCGGTCCGGACAATGTGCAACTGGTTGGCCAGGAGTATGGGTGCAATGATTTCCTGGAGAAGGGACTGCACCCTTTTGTAGTGACTGAATTTGCAAGAGGTGTTGATTATGGTCATTCCTTTCCCTAGCACGTTCTTCTCGCTCGTCAAACCCTAGCAGCCTACATGCCTCGTGAAGTTGCACTTTTGTCGCAAGAAGAATAATGGTGACAAATATCATAGCTTTCGTTTGAACCTTCATAATTTTTCAACCTTAGTTAAGGATTTAGAATGTATATGATGATAAAAATATTGAATATGTGCATGACAAAGGCATGGATTAAGAAATTTTCGGGGATACTTATGCTATTTATAGCACAAAATAATCTCATGGTTTCATAAATTCAAACGTTTAACTTGTTAGACGTGTTTAAACATTTGACTAGTTACCAAATTCAAAGATTTGACTTTCATATAATATGTATGTTTCAAGATGTACGAATTCTAAGATCATGTTTGGAAAGAAAAAAAGATTCAATTATATTAATATATTATATAAATTGATAAATAATATATAAGTATCAATAAAAATTTGATACATAACAATAAATGAATATATATATATTTAAAATGTTAATTATATTTTCATATATTAAATTTTTATTAATACTTATACATTATTCATAAATTTATTTGGTATGTTAATATTACTAATGCTTTTCTTGTTTATAAAGAATACTTAACACATATTTTCTTACAAAGTATCTCTTTGACTTTTATATTTGCATGATATCATGGGGTGCTTATAAGAATTGGGGTATCAATATTTGTACCAATTACACACCGACAAAGTATCTCTTAACACATGCAGCTTCTTCTTCTTCTTCTTATTTATTTTTTATTTTTTAAAAAAACCATAAATGAATAAAGCCATGTTGAACCACATGATTAAGCCGTTTTGGGCACTATCAATTTGTGCCGTTCCACTCATGCACTATTTTACACAATTTAAAGTTTATAATATGAAATATTATATTTTGCATAATAATAAATAAATTAAAAGTTTAACATGAAATATTAATAAAAGTATTTTATATAATTTAATATTTATCTTAAATAGTTTTTTTTTTGTATTATTTAAAAATAACGATAATATGAGACTTGCAAAAGAATAAATAAATTTGATAAATAACTTTGATTAAATATCTTTCTATAAAATAAGACTTGCTTATAGTGACCACTCCTTGGCATGCATATACAGGCGTGGACACATATTCTATTTCATGCACATATAGGAAGACGTAATTTAGTTGAAGGTATCATAACACATGTTTTTTCAGAGATTATAAGGAGGGAGGCGTTCATTCCGTTATATGGGATACTATAATATATGGTTATAATATATAGCATAACTCTGGATTAAAATGAAAGTTACATTTACTTATATTTTCTAATGGTCGATATTCTTGGAGATCACATGGTATCTAATTAAATTTATTTGACTTTTTTTTTTTGGCCCAAAAATGTATCTGAAATATATGATGGCCATTTTGAATAACTTTTCACTCAGCCGATATATACATATATATATATATATATATTTTTTTTCCATATGGGCAGCTTGTTAGAGAATTATTTCTAAGTGCATGTATTGAATTGACATTAATGACCACCACAATCTGTGTAATATGAATTTTACTGATTCTTCGACGACTACAAGGACTCCTGGTATCTAGTCATATGCGCTATTTTCTTTCCGGATGTATCGAAACAGTAAAATATTTGTATTTTAGACTTTGTGGTCTGCTGTATCAACTGTTAACTCTTATATTATTGAATATAAGTAAGTTCTAATTTGTGCTTCGGAGCAATGAGGAAAAATTATTTGGTTAAAGTGGTGGCGTTAGTAATGAAGGTAATGCAATTAAGCAGAGGTGGTGAAAAATGGTTGTGATTATAGTCACAACAACCAATAGAAACTAAACCAACTAAATTCAACTGAGAAAGCCTCAAATTAGCTAAATAAAGCCTACCCCAAATATAAAACTCATGATAGGCCTTTGTCATTAGAGACTCGATAAGTAGCTATATAAATCATTATATATATATATATATAACGTACAAATATCAATAAGATATTTATATGTATAATATATACAAATAATACGTAGTAATTGATTTGATAATTATTTTTTTCATTATAATTTATATAAATATTTTATTGATATTTACATATCAAATATATGTAATACGCGTCATATTATTGCAATCTTGCAAAGGACATTGCAACCAATATTTTCATCACATCAGCTTTGGCTTCTAGGCCAAAATACTTCACCTTTATTGAATCATTTACTTTTTAGTACCTAACATATTATGAGATTATATGGTTGATAAGAAGTTAAGATGACCATATGCACCTCAACATGCAGCTACCGTGACCACGTAATTGTTAATGTAACAAAATATTAATGCGGAGCATAAGAGTAACGAACAGTTTCAATAGAAAAAAACAAAGATTATAGGCTACGATGACCAAAGGACAGTCTACCTAAAGGATTTAAACGATTAATGTCAATTGATCCCCTCCATTTAAGTCGGTATTGATAGGTACTCTACCTAGGAAAGAATTAGAAGGGACCAGCAATGCGGGTCTATTGACATGTCCTCACGACATTGGCCTCTAGCCCAAGCTCAACCGATCCACCCAGAGCTTTTGAATAAAGGACAAGCAAGAAAGAAGTACTTGATAATAGGGATGATAGCATTTGGTTTAATATAATTCATATTGAGTTTAATATAATGGTTTGAGTTTCTATTTATTTATTTATTTTTAAGTTGAATCCAATTATATAGTTAATTTCATAATTTTTTTTAAATTTAAAAAGAATAGTTTAGTCTAATTTAGCTTGTGGTAGAAAATATATTATTTTTTAGGAATTGTAATTTTAGATCCACCGCTCTAATTTTATTTAATTTTATTTTTTATTTTTGTTGCCAGCCACTTCTTTATTGTTTGAAAAAACGTTTTCTGTATTGCTTTTTAACCTTTCAAGATTTGTTGTAGTTGAAGTTTCTAAAATAATTAAGCCTGAAATTTGGTTCATCAGTTGAATTTTTCTGTACTCTAGTTTTATTGATTGCATTTATTATTGTTGTGAAGTTCTTTATAAGAGAAAAAATTCAATGTGTATTATACATCACGTATAATATATATATATAATATATAAATATTAATAAGATGTTATCATATATGATAGATGCAAATCACGATTAATAATTGATTTAAAAATTATCTATATAATTATTATGCATGTCAATGTGATTGAATCTTTTTTCTCTTTATAGATATCTTTAAGGAATTGGTGCATCAGAAGAAAGAAGCAACTAAATAACAAATCCCATAAATAGGGATTGAAAAGTTTATCAATAACTTCATCACTTCCAAGTGAGTAGATTATTTCTCATTTTTTGTCGTACGAGGCAACATGAAAAATTTAAGCAAATCCATACGTAAGTTTGAAGCTAGTAAAGTAGCCATAAAGGGAAATAATTTTTAGTAACTCCAGCTCCAACGGAAAGAAGAAATGATTTTACGAATAAGTCTAAGAGGCCATATGGAACGTCGGTACCATCATTGAGAACAATTTTCTTGTCATAAACCTCTTTTACAACTCCCCGCGTGAGACAAACTCCAGACCGATATTATAACTCCAAATATTAACACTTGAAGTGGCTTTAAACTGAAAACCAAAACGTATGCATTTGAAGATATTTTTGTTATCAAGGTCACTCTAACTTAGTAGCATTACTATAACTTAGTTGCATCATTATTGATCTCTCTTTTGAATAGATCAAGGTTTGAATTTCTTATTCCTCATTTTATAACATAGTCGGCAAAAATAAAATATAAAAAATAAAAAGGAGATATCTTGGTTAGCTGATTTGCTGCATCTAGGCATATATATATATATATATTTATTGTTAATCGGTTTAGCTCAATCTAAAGGACTAAATTGAATTGTGAACCTTTTTCACTGGACTACCAACCGTTTGCATTAGATTGAACCAAACCATAAATCGAACCAATTGTAAAAAAAAAAAAGAAAATCATTTTTTGGTTTGATTCTAGTGTGAAAATAAAAAAGAATGATGTGCTTAATATGTTTTATTGGAATAGTGGAAAACCCTCATTTTATTCAAGATGCAGTAGGTTTATATACAACTAATATATAAGAGAAATTAAGAAAAGAACATTTTATAATTCTATATATGGTGCAACAATCAAACCAATAAATGATGTTATAAGACATATCCTTTGTGATTAGATTTGATATTCTATTAATTAGACATATTGATAGCAATCTGACCTAAGGTCCCATCATATATGCTCAAATTAAGGAACATAAAAAGCATGGCATGCCAAATCTCTCTTTGATCAAGCTTAGAAGATTCATCCTTATTTCACACTTAACGCTTCTATAGTTCGTTAAGCAAGAGCTAGTAGTGAGTGATCCTCTTAGCTTAGATGTACATCATATTAGCTAGGCTATTAATTTCGTATCAGGTGGTTCCGGTACGTCATATCTACACACTTGTATACGAGTGAGCTTACCTTTGACTTTCATGTATCTTTGTGCATTTGCTTTGTTTCAACCTATCCCCAATGTTCCTTAATATTGCCACATGTGTGGTTCTCTATATCACAGTATATCATCTTAGTATAAGAGATTGTAGGTTACAAAGAGGGAGTAGTAGTGTTTAAGTGGCTTTATCATGCTATATCTATTGGAGTGTTCGTTCAAAGTATGTTACTATTATAGTATGTCTAATAAGTTGGGTTTTATCTGTCTTTAGGTATTTTATTGTAGCTTTTAATCTCTTTAAAGCATTTGAACTTAAGTGCTTAAGGGTTTTAATGTTCAAGTGTATGCATGCTTTGTCTTTATTCTAGGTTTGTTGAAGTCCCTATGTCTGCTATTAGTACTGTGGGTTGTCACTGTTTTAGGTTTTAGCTATTGAAGTTGAGTTTGTGGTGTTTCTAAGTAATTATAGAGTTACGTAATTGAGTTACCGAAAGTTATTTATTTGAAGCTTTTGTGATGGTTTGCTATGAACATACTTGACCTTAGTATGAATGTAATGGTTAGAGGCTATGAGAGTGGTGTCTAATATTATGGCCACTAGTTTAGACTACACTTAGGTTAGGAGGTGAGAGATTTAATGAAATGGATATGATAATGACTAAATTGACCCATGTTATATGCTATTTGGCCACAATCGAACCTATTGAAGGTGCCCCTAAAGTTTACTGAGTTGATGTTGGTGTAAAAGATGGAAGGAATGAAGCTCATAATGACAAGGGGAATTATTCGATTTAGAATGACCAAGAAGGTGGAGTGAACAGATGATTTTGTAGATGAATTACTTGGGATGATGCAATAGAAGAAGATAAGGATGGTGAGGAGTACTATGAGGCCGAAGAGATAGAAGGTCGAACATATTGAGGTGTAAACAATGTTAAGTTACATATTTTGTCCTTTAGTGGTACTAGGGATTCGGATGTATACCTCAACTAAGAGGAGAAGGTTGAGAAAATTTTTTCATTATTAGTACAACAACTATGATAAGGTGTATTTGGTCACCTTAAAATTTACTATGCATGTGGCCATGTGGTGGAAGAACTTCCTTGCCACTGGGAGAAGAAATGGAAACCAAGATGTGAGAACATGGCTTGAGATTAAAAGGATCATGTGAGCTAGATTTATCATGGACACCTATTGATAAGACACTTTTGAAAAGCTACAAGAGTTGAAGCAAAAACCTCAAATTATTGATGAGCATGTGTACGAATTCCAAATATTAATGATTTGTATCGAAGTGGAAGAACTAAAAGCCTAAAACTATCACTAGCTTAAGGTTTGTAATTCGAAGTATTATTGAGTTGCAAAGGTTTACCACCCTTGAAGAGGCCATCAAGATTGCCTAATGTATAGAGTGGTAAATGAGAAACAATCCTTATTGAGCTTAGTTGAGCTGACCTGTTTTGTCTACTTAACTTGGCTTCAACAGTGCTAGAAGGCTAAATAGCTTAGACTAGAGTAGGAGGGAAGGACATGTGACCTGAGCTAATGAGGTCAGATTAAGCAAAAAGGAAAGGTAAAAGGATCAAGGAAGTTCTAAAAAGGTTAGATGTTGGGAAGAAAGACTGGTGGGATCAAGTCCTTTAAGTGTGAAGGTTTTCAACATATGGCTATACAATGTCCTAACCAATATATCATGGCCATAAAGGGAGAAATTCTAACCTTTGAAGTAAGTAGTATCAACAATAAGCTAGAGGAGAAGGAAGAGATAATATCAACAATGTACCCTGTAAATGGGGAGCATATGAGTCTAGTGGTACACAAAGTCATGAGTATGGCACCTTCTATTGAGAAATTGCAAAGAGAAAATTTATTTCACACAAGTTGGGAGGGGAAGGACCAACTCGGTGCTTTGATAATAGATAGTAAAAGCGGTACCAATGTTGCTTTTGCAAGTATGGTATAGAAACTAAAATTGTTAAGCATTCTACATCCAAAACCTTACAAGATGAATTGGTTTAATGAAAAGGGTGCATTGTATGTCACCCATTACGTCTTACTACCCGGATTAGTTGGATCTTACCAAGATGAGATTATTTGCAATGTTTTACCAATGTATACTTCACATTTACTTCTAGTTTGTCCACAGTTGTTTGATAGGAGAGTCATGCATGATGGGTTCCATAATACATACACCTTGGCGGAAGATGAGAATATCACATTGAACCTTATGACCTTTAGTCAAGTAAGCAATATGCAAGTAAAATTGAGTTGAGGTTAGAAGAAGACTCTAGGAATGAGCTAACTTGAGGTAGAAGAGACACTATGGTCAGATGCTCTAACTTACTTGCTAATCTAAAGACTAATGGAACTAAGAGAGTAAGCTGAACTACCTAAGGAAGTTCAAAATCTAATTGACAAATTCTAGGATCTCTTTCTTAAGGAGTTGCCTAAAGAATTACCCCCATTTTGAGGCATTAAGCATGACATTAACTTGCAGTCTAGGGCCAACTTACTAAACAAACTAACCTAGTGGATGAATCCTGAGCAAGCAGTTAAGCTTCAAAGGCAAGTAAGTGAGCTGGTAGAGAGTGTATATGTTTGAGAATCCTTAAGCTCGTGTATTGTGCTGATCTATTAGTGCCAAAGAAAGATGAAAGTTGGAGGATATGTGTAGATAGTCAAGCTATCAACAAAATTACCATCAAATGTAGGCACCCATCCTAAGGCCCAATGATATGTTTGATGAAGTACACTAAACTAGGGTATTCTTTAAGATTAACCTTAAGCGATAAGGCTAAGTCTAAATTATTAGGATTGATTGTTGAAATTTAGTAGTTCTTCAAGTGTTGTTATTCGACTATTCTAAGGACATTATAAAGTCAAGGGAGAAAGGATAATTTTTTAGAGAATTGTGAAGCTCTTCGATTTGAGGATATACTATTCTAAAGAAAATTTGATGATCATATACTTAAGATATAGTTGTTTTAATATTTCAAGTGTTTTGCTTTAGAACAAGTAAAAGCTTAAGTATTGAGAAAGTTGATAACACTCATTTAGCATATATATTTTAGAATAATTTTTCATATTAATTAAGTTTGTTTTACAATGATTTGGAACTTAATTTGTTAATATTTCATTTCTAGGGACATTGAAAATGTCCAACTAATTTCTAAATATTTTGATGAAGTTTCAAAGCTTAATTGACAATGTACATTGATCAAGAATTGAAATGAAGAAATTCAAGCCAAGAATTAAGTCTAAAGAGCATCGTATGTAGACATCATGGCCATGATCCTGGTCATGAACCTCTCATCCTCAATTTCTATCGAATTTGAAGATTTTTATATGAAGTACATGACTACACACATACTGTAGGCCATGATCTCAAGGTGGTAGTGATTCTATAATTTGTAAATTTTCTAGTTTTGATAAGTTTTCATTATAAGCCTAGGTTTAGTCCTTATAAATAGGGGTTTAGATTGCAAAGAGAGCCCTTTTGGAGAAGAGTTGGTAAGGTAAAATATACGGGGGTTTCTCTATTTTCTTTTTACCTTTTTTCTATTATGTCGTAATTTTCATTATTCTTAGTAAATTGTTATTGAACCATAGATTCTAATGTGACTATTGATATTTTTATAATGATATTTATTTGTTTTAATCCATAATTTTGCATTTTGTGATCTAATTATACGTATCATGTCATTATTTAATTCTGTTTTATCAATGATTAAATTAATGTATGATTTTGCTATAGAGTTCGTAAGATCCTATAGCATGATTGACTGATCTAATTAGAAGGAATTGATTGACTAAAACATTTAGCTAGTTGATTTCTTCGAATTAAGGTAACTTAATAATGGGATTTAAGGTCATAATGCAATCTTGACATACTCTATTACATAAGCGATTCCCGTAGAGTATACTCTAGATTAGGCATTAATTAGAGATACGAGTTTGATTAGTTTATAATAGGAATCTCCACAGTCCAATATTACAATTGAGATTAAAAAGTCACATAGAATTAGGTAAGAAATAACACCAGATTTACCAAAGATTATACTTCTTCCTAATTTTAATTGACTATGTTATTAGTTCTATTATCTTAATTGTTATTTTTATTGTTGTAGCTTTATTTTGTTATTGTTCCTTATTTTATTAAATGTTTAATTGCACTTTCAATTGTTATAGTTAAATAATTGGGAATTGTAGGAAAACATTGCTAATTAATTAGGAATTGCTCATATTTATGGTTTCTTATGAGATCAACACTCAAACTCAATGCGTTTATCATGTAATAACTTGATTAGGTACATTTGCCTAATACCACTTGTGTGTGCGTACCATAAAACCAATGTGATTTGCTTAGTGGATGTAGTACACCACTCAAACACTTATGTCCAATTACTAAAATGAGTAAAATCTATGTTATAAAGTAGAGATAAAATAAAGGGCAATTTTGTATACAACAAAAAAGTGGATATTCAATGTTAGGTGGTAGGAATGTGAGTCATGAGACATATAGCCCTGAAAGAGTGACTATTAGATGCGATGTACAACAAACCTTAAGGCGAAGAGATAAGGTTGGCACTTAAGTTGGCATAGACTTGGTGATCGGTTATAGGAGACTAACCGAGCAAGCATAAGCTCTCATGTTGTCCACTCTGACTGTTTTGCCTTGTTGCTCTGCTTTTCTTACTTTGCTCTACTGTTCTTTTCTAGTATATTCTACTTTGCCTTGCTGTGTTGTACTATGTCTACTCAACCAGGTCAGGTTAGCTCATCCAGGATAGTGGAATTTTAGGTTTACTTACTTATGTTTTCTTTACTAGATTACCCTAATATATTATTTTGTACTTATGGGACTGCCATTAGGGTATCCTTTACTTTATTTTATTTACAAACTTGCCACTATATATAAATAGTTCATGTTTGTAGGTTTTAGGGACTTATCACACCTATGACTTTTCAATGAAAATTCCTTTAAGTATTTCTTTATGAAAACTCTCCTATCCTACTCTTATAAATCCTTTTAGCAAGAATTATGGTTAGTAAACTTAATTTATACTTTGTGTGCAATATCAAAGTAGAGATTAGGTTGTGTAGTGTTCATTTGGTACATCATATCCTCATGGACACGATTTCGCTAAACTTGATCCCATCTTCCTTTCTTCAATAGCTCAATGGACCCATTTTGCCCACTATGGTAGGAACTAATAATCACTAAGCCTCTAGGTACATTATATATTCTTGGTATTAGAGTTTGAGGTTCCGAATGGGGCCATTTAGTCACCTTGTTCTATGAGTACGTATATTGTTTTGTATTTAAGAAGTATTGGTTCATTGGTTTACAATTTGATACTAAAGGTTTACTGACTAGGTTTATTATGCTATGAGTTTTGGGTATCATTGCTCCTTCATTGGCCTATTAGGATTTAGGTATTGAATTCAAAAGAAGTTATACTATATCAAACTTGAAGGTTAGTTATTAGAGGTGTGAATCAAGTTTCAATAGTGGTTTAAAGTTCCAAATTAGATGATATATATGTACATAAAGCGATAATAGGAAAATTAAGAATTAGGATTTTGAAATTGGGATTTTGTGAATTATGCTGCTCGAACCACCAACTGCATTGCTATGCTTTGGGAGAGTACTGTATTGTATTGTAATTTAGGAATATACTACAAAAGTAAGGTTATGTCAGAGTGTGCAAGGAGACCAGTGTTAAATCTATAGTAGCAGACTAGGTGTCGTCATGTAATGGGTTATGAATTGTGTAGTTGTATGGGTTTTGTTGTGTAGGTTTGTGTATTTGTGGCATACTGGTCCTTTAGGTTATATTAGTCATGGTTGTGTTGCGATTGTAGTTGTATATGGTTGTGCTTGTAAGTTGCATTGTATGAGTAGGTCGTGAATGAAAAGTATAGGTAAGCTTATTATGTCTGAAGTGTGATAAAAGTGCAAGTGTAGTATAATAGTGAGTTCATTGTGTGATTAGTGTTGTACTTGAGACAAGGTCGACGTAAGGTATTTGTTGGTGCTTGACCTATTGAGAGTGATTGTGACTTAGTATAGTGCTACAACTTTGTGCAGCTAAGGAGAAGTTGAGTTGAAGTAGTACGTTATGTATTCTTAGTGGATTATCTTGTGCGTAGTGGTTAGAGGCTATTGATATGTTGGTTCTTCGAACTGCTGAGTTGGTGTGAACACTCAATTGCCTAGCTAAACTACTAAAGTGTGGAATCGAATTGCAAGTGATCGAGCTATGGTGATAATCGCTTAGCTACTTTATATAATTGCTGCTGAGCTATGATTGTACTAATCCAAGATTGTTGTTATGTGTGTTAAGCTTAAAGTGAAAGGCGAATAAGCGTGGAATTATACTCTTAACATTGTGTCAAGTGTAGAGATCAAGCATAAGGGCTACACTAAGCTAATTATTAAGTCAACTATCGAGCTATTGCAATTAGCATTGGTGAACCATTTGTGCACTGTGCGTGTATTGAGGTACACTTGTGAATTTTGGTTGGTTGTGAGTTGGTGCCACTGTGTTTGAGTCTACCTCTGAGTTGTTGACTATCATGTATTGTGTTGCTTTGTTGATTTCCTATCATTTTGACCCAACTGTTGAAGTAGCTTGTTTTATAATTCAATTGTGGACAACTATTGGATTATATCGGTCATTACCTAACTAATTCCTACAAATTAGAGCCAAATAAGCATAGCGTGTTAGTGTGTGTATGATCTAACTCTTTAGCTGTTGTGTACATAACTAACCATTCTGATGTGTATAAACTAAGTGTCAAGCTCATGTAAGTTAGTACTGAGGTATTTGTAGATGTCTCTGAGTTAGCTGCATGTATAAGTGTGATCGGTGCTACTATCCATTCTTTAAGAAGTTATGTTTTTTTAACAAATTTAATTGCTGCTAAGCCGTTGTGTTATGTAAGTTTGTATGTGTTTCGAACTGGAGAGAAGTTGGCAAGCTAAGATTACATGCTTGAGTTGAATTTTTATGGTGTCTAAACTGTAAGTACGTATAGTTAGGTGTTGTCATTGTCAAGCTAAGATTTTGCTGTATGTGAGTTGTGTCTTTAGTATCAAGCTAAATTGAAAAGGAAAAGCTAATGTATGACAAATTCGTAAGATGTATCAAGCTATTGAGTTGCTTAATTCGAGATGTACTGAAGTAGGAAGTTACACATAAACGTAATTATGGTACCAAACTATTGTTGGATTGGAGTAAAGAGCTGAACTATCTAAATTGTGTACTAATACTTGTTGGCTGTGCTACTAATACATGTATTATTTTATGCTATATACGTACGTGTAAAACTAAAGGTTGGATAGTGGTACTTTGTGCAGGCCGAACTTTAGACAAATACTATGCGATAGAGCAGTTACTAAGCTACTAACCAACTTTACAATAGCTTGTGGATTGTTATTGAAGTGTGAGTGGGAGTGTTTATTATTTATTTAGTGCTGTTGTGTGGTACTCAAATTTGATAATATTAGAACAAGAAAATTTTACTTTGATGGAAGAATTCAAGAAAATATTATGTTAATTCAAGTTAGTGATTATTCTGTGAATTTTATCTCTAAAGCTTTGGTTGGGAGATTTAGTTATGCTACTCTCACTTAAGCCCTTATGAATTTTCCTATAATGACAAGGTGATTCAAATTACGAAGCAAGCAGAAATAGCCTTCTCTTTTGATAAATTCTAAGATGAGGTTTTATGTAATGTAACTAATATTGATGATTGCTATATGTGTTTGGGAAGTCCATGGAAGTCAAGTGGTGATGTGCTTTATTACGCATCAAGGCATGTTTATTCCTTCTATGATAAAAGGTGAGTTATGATGCCTTGCAACCCCAAGTAAGAATTAAAAGAGGTTTAAGAGCTATCAAGATTTTCACTCAAAGGTAGAGAGCCTAACTACCTTCCAAGACATTCTAGGAAGACCAGGCTAAATCACAACTTCTTACCCATGTTCTTGATGTGATTCCATTACTAACCATACATGCTACTGAGGATGACCTCAGGTAGTATTACATTTATCTCCTACTTATTGGACTTCTTTGTCTTGATCCATTGATGGGATTATGTAGGATTGATAAGAGATGCAATACTCTTGTGCCCATAAGATGTTATAGATTACTTGTTGGTATTTATGGTAGTCATGGTGATGGACATTCCTATTGGGATTGTGTTGTGCTCCTATTCAAAATTCTTATGTTCAAAATGCTAGAACTATATTGGTGGAGAGAGGAAGAATTCAGTTATGAAAGAATTGAAGAGGTGGAAGTGGATGAGCTAGAGGAATGGATTGAGGCCTTAGATATTCAGGTACCCTAAGCTCTTAGCTTGATATTTGAGATAAAAATTGTGTTATTCCCTATGATTGATGGTTATTGGAGTTACTTGAACATAATTGATCAAATACACGATGAGTGGAAAGAAGGGGCTTTAGTAAAGAATTTGGTTGGCCATGCTTATGAGGAGTAGATGGAGCTTAGGATGATGCTAGAATTAATCATAGGCCCAAGCTATCTCTATAGCACTTTATTTGGTTTTTGCAAATTGGTGTTTGACCTTAGTAGATTTTAGAGTAAGTGGATGCTAAGTTTTGGGTTGAAACTTTTTCAATAGAGGGTAATGATGGGTTTTAGGAGACCAATCAAGTAAGCATGAACTCTCATGTTGTCTACTTTGATTGTTCTACCATATTGTTTTGCTTTGCTCCGCTCACTCTACTCTACTTTATCTTTTACTATATTCTATTTTGCCTTGCTCTACTATGTCATGTCTACTCAGCTAGGTTAGGTTGGTTTGGCTAGGTTAAGTTAGCTTGGCCAGGTTAGGTTAGCTTAGCTAGGTCAGGTTAGGTCGGCCAGGTCGACTCATCCAAGATAGCAGAATTTTAGGATTACTTAATTATGTTTTCTTTACTAGATTACCTTGATATTTTATTTTGTACTTATGGGACTGCCACTAGGTCATCCTTTATTTTATTTACAAAATTGCTACTATGTATAAATAGTTCACATTTGTAAGGTTTTAAGGACTTATCACACTTAT
This sequence comes from Lumnitzera racemosa, assembly GCA_024138005.1. Classification (NCBI taxonomy): domain Eukaryota; kingdom Viridiplantae; phylum Streptophyta; class Magnoliopsida; order Myrtales; family Combretaceae; genus Lumnitzera; species Lumnitzera racemosa. The sequence continues at coordinate 69,852,038 of JAMXBC010000006.1, forward strand.
GAATTTTCAATGAAAACTTTTGACTGTTCAATGAAAAGCCCTTTAAGTATTTCTTTGTGAAAACTCTCTTATCTTGCTCTTATCAATCCTTTTAGTAAGGGTTGTGGTGAGTAACCTTAATTATACTTTGTATGCAATATCAAAGTAGAGATTATGTCGTGTATTGTTCATTTGGTGCACCATATCCTCATAGACAGCTTACAAATTCACTCAACTCGATCCCACCTTCCTTTCTTCGATAGAGAACCTATTTTGATCATTACACTAAGACCTAGTGATTATTGAACTCCTAGGCATATTACTTGAGGTAGGGAATAGTCTTTAGGACAAATTGGCATAATTACTGTTGAGCTCATAGATGGCATGGCTTAACCTTACTTGTGTGTGAAGAAGAGGTTGAACTCATGTTAGTTTAGGAGCATGTTTATACGAGGATGGCATAATAGGTCAGTTTCTTCTAAAGAAAGGTAATGGTTGAGAACTTGGTAGTCCATGTTAGTTAACCCTCTTGCTTGGAGTTAAGTAAGGTCACCTATAAGCTAATTCCTATCATATAGGTCATAATCATAAGGCCTTGGCTGTGTCTTAATCTTAGGCTTCATTTGATCATATATGCATGTTTAAAAATTACATCTACCGTAATCCTTACACCGATGACTAATGCATTGTCATGGGGCTTTTAGATGCCTTTGTAATATCTTTTTGAAAAAGAGATCAAATTGTCAACTCTTAGCTTTTTACCTTACACATCACAAATATGAGCAAAGGTGTTAATCGAGCTTGAAGGGCAAGATCGGCTTAAATTGGAAGGTCCACCAACTATGGTGTTGATAACACCATAAGGTGTCCTATGGTTATTGTTGTTACCATCTTGTCTTCTATTTCTTCTAGCCTAGAAAAGCTACTCATCTCGATGCTAATCGGTTCTCTATCATTGGGTTGGTCTCTCAATGTTCTTTGAATCATGCATAGAAAATTTCCACAAATTACCTCGTTGGATGGCATCTTCAATGGCATTATTCAGTTATATACACTCATTCTTATTGTGGCCTTTATTATGGTAGAAGTTACAATACTTATTCAAATTCTGTCTAAAGGGATTCCTACATATGAATGGAGAAGGTTAGAATTCTTGGTATTTTCCTATCTCCACTACTTCCCCTAAAAAATGAACATCTTGACCTCCTAGCTGTTCTATCACGCTTAAGCAAATCTTATTACTTTTTAAGTTGAATAAGTTATTTTATGACTAGGCTATTAAAATGATACTTACATAAGAAACAAATTAAGTAAGGTCTTGGGTTAATTGAAAATCGAAAGTCATTTAAATAGCAAAGCTTATGACTAGGCTCAAAATATTATTCAAAGGTGATATATGCTTAGAAAATATAATTTATATATTAAATATATATAAAATAAGGAATAAATATTATTGGGAATAGAACCTTATAGACGGTTATGATTATATGGGAATAATATAGAATAATTAATGAAATAAATAAATAAAATATCAAGGTGGTTTTGTGAAAACCCAAGTATCGTACATGGAATTGAAATTCAAAACCATAGACCCATGGTTTTAGGAGACAAAACAAGGGGTGACCATGTTTTCATGTTCATGGTTTTTGGAAACCACTTGATACATGGCAACTTTGTCCCCTATACCACCTATTATATAAACACTAAATCTACTCATTTCATACTCTTTCAACAGATTTATATCTTAGAAAAACTTTGGAGAAAAATTGGAATTTTTGGAAATTTAGGAAAAATAATAGGAAAATTAGAAAATTAATGTGAAAATTTGGTCATGTGGAGAACTACCATCAAGCGACAACTTGCCACCACACCACCACCACTAGACTTTAATAAAGAAGATAGCGTTTGGGGTTAATGACAAACCCTTATGGTTAGATGGCTGTTGGAGCAATCTACACTAATGAGTCTCTTCTTATGTTTGATTTTCAATAATTTGTTAAAATTGGTAAACTAACTTAGAAAATGATCAAAAATTGTATTCTGAAGTTATTTTTAGTGTACTTTCATGGAAAAATATCAATTTTTAAAAATATATATGTTCTACAAATCACCTTCATGAAATGGGCCGTTCTAAGCAAATTTTTTATGTGTGTCTAGGGCCGAACATACGGCAAGACACCACAATGAAACAAACCAAAACAAACATAGAAAAAGGTTAGCAAAGTTTAGGTAGTTACCAAGTAGATACGATGCACCACTCGATTCTACTTGGCCTATAATATACTGGTCTGAACTAAATGGGTCACTTGCCATTACTCTTTATTAAAAGGGAATAGATAAGAGATAAGAGAAAACGAGAATACTAGGGTTGCTCAACTGAATAAATTTGTATTGAAAGTTAGATTTGTACATACAAGGAAGTGGGGGCTTATATACCTGTCAACTAAGGTTACTTTAAATGTATGAAAAGACAAAAAGGGTATTATACTTAGGTTACATGAAACATACTAAAAGAGGTAAAAGAGACAAGGAATATTTAATATGGAAAGAAATAATCATTTTGAAATATTATGTCAAAAGATACATATTACTTGATGGTTGGTCATTAGGAATATTTTACAAAGTAGGTAAAAACAAGAGGACGTTATAGTTACAGGTTAACCTAATCTAGTTCAGGTTAGGGACTAATTAGTTTTGAAATGAAGTTAGCTTGCTTCGGGGTTTGATGCCTGTGGTCTGATCAAGTGCTTGCCTTAGCTTTTCTTAGGCTATCTCTTAAGGTAAAGCATTGTTACTGAATAGGGGTAGATCTGATGCATGTGAGGATTTGATAGTTAGGTCGATTGGAGATCAACTTGGGGTAGGAATCCCCATCTTAGCTATGGCTTAGAGCGAGAATCCTCCAAGCGAGTCCTTAGAGTCCTTTAGCTCAGTTGCATGTAATCGATTTGATGGGTTAATTCATATCATTTACCTTGGGGTCAGAAAGATTTATCCTCAAATCTAAAGTGGTCTCTACTCTTTCTTCCAGGAAACTTGCTAAGTCTTCTTCTGTTAGTTGGTAAGAGATCAAATTGGATACATTGAAGGTGAAAGAAACTCTATAGTCATTAGACAACTCGATTTGATAAGCATTGCAGTTGATTTTCCTCAAGACCTTGAACGAACCATTAATACGAGGAGATAGTTTGCTTTGTCTCAAGTGTAGGAATCACTTACGACTGAGGTGAATCCAACTAAGTCTCTAGGTTAGAAAGAAACAGTTTGGTAGCTTTAGCTACCAATCTCTTGTTGTTTCTAATTGAACTTAGCAATCTTCCTCGTTACAGACTAGTGTCGCACATGTAATTCTTGGACTGAATCCACTTCGAATTGACTTTCTGTAGTAGCTGTTGGGGTATTGATCATATCTAGAGGAACGGTAGGGTTAAGGCCATAGACGACCTCGAATGGGGTCTTCCCAATAGTACTATGGACAGTTCGGTTGTATGCAAACCCTATAACTAGTAGACACAAATTCCAATCTTGTAAGTTCTTTCCCATGATAACTCTAAGTAGATTACCTAGTGTCCTAATTACCACTTCAGTCTGAGGGTAGCTACTAGAGTTGAATACAAGTTTAGTTCCAAGTCTTCTCTAAAGAGTCTTTCGAAAATAGCTTAAAAATCTTGTATCTTGACCTGAAACAATAGTCCTTAGTACTCCATGTAGTTGGATAATCTCCTACAAAAATAGCTTAGTGTCATATAGGGCATTGTTAGTCCGATGGCATGGAATGAAGTATGCTATCTTGCTAAAGCGGTCCACTTCAACAAAAATCGAGTCCTTTCTTTAGGATGTCTAAGGAAACCTTAGGACAAAGTCCATGCTAAGGTCGGCCTAAGGTAAAGTTAGTGTTGGTAGAGGTATGTACTCTCCATAGGGTTCTCTCTTCCCTTTGGCATGCTTGGATAATTCAGAACTACTAACTACCTTATGGATATCTTTAGTCAAACTAAGCCAACAAAAGGTTTCTTTTAACACATTAGCTATTTTGGTCTCTCCAGAATGACTAGATAATCCTTTATTATGAGCTTCTCTGGTCAATAGCTCACGCATGGAACAGTTTGGTATGCATAGCCTTTGGTCCTTGAGTAGGTAGTTGCCATTGAGATAATATCCCTTGATAGCAATTCCTTCCTTACACAGTTCTATGATAGGGCCAAAATGAGAATCATAAGCATAATACTCGATAACTAGTAAGAATTCCAATAATTTTGTCTACAAAGTGGCTAGCAAAGTTTGCCGTCATAACAGAGCATTGGCAACTACATTTGTGCTTCCCTTCTTATGCCGAATGTCATATGAGAACCACTCCATAAACTCCAACCACTTGGGTTGTCTCTTTGAGAGTTTATTTTGACTCCTAAGATGCTTCAATGATTTGTAGTTAGTGTAAATAATAAACTCTTGTGGTAGCGGGTAATGCTACTAAACAATGAAGGCTCGGATTAGGGAGTATAACTCCTTCTCATATATAGAATAGTTCAGGGGAGGACTGTCACAAACTAAGGACGGCCTAGTCGTGGCAGACGTCGTATACTGTATGAAGAACCCCTGATTGGTTACCTTTCCAATAAAAAACTCTTCACATAATATACAAGGCTCTACAACCACTAGTTTTCAAAGTACATTCAGATTCACATGATATTATCACACAACATATTTATATAAAAGTTAAGTTATAAAGCTTACATTATACAGTATTTAAGTATGTCTAAGTTCATAATAATAAGATAAACGTAAGTACATGAGAAGGAATCTACATAAACTATTTTCTCTCATCACACAGGACACCTCGCTCTTGCCCAAGTCCCTAGGCTAACTTGTGGCATCCCTCGTCCTGTCTCTATGAACAGGCTATCCTGCAACAAAAGTCTAAAGGGGTATAAGCCTAAGCTTAGTGAGCAAAACCCTCAGCCACACAACAAGCAAGTTATAAGTACATTATAGTCACGCATATGAATGAATGATCAAATAGAATGCCAAACCATACGCATACTTAACTAGTTCATATACGTAACTCGGATTTAACGCCCTCCGAAGTCAGGGTTGGAGTTTACATGGCACCAATTAGATCCGGGTATTACACTAGAACTTACTTTACTACGGAACTCCATGTTCCGTACTTATATCAAATAATTATTTTATTTTCAGAAAAACCCAAGTTTTAGTATAATTGTAAGTAGGCCCCCGTAGTCTACACTCACCCCTAAACGGAGGCCTCTAGACTCGACCCTTAGCCAGGCAGTTGGTGCCTCCAATGCCTAGTGTTCCTGTAGGCCAGGGTAAGGTCATTTTGTGCGAGTGCACCATACATAACCAAATAAATCTATAATGTCAACCCCCAAATGGCCTTTCTTTACCTCCGTGTGATGTGACGGCCGGAATAGTATCCATGCTATGGATGTTAATGCATGTTCCAGTTTCTTTTTATAGGCCGAGTATAATTTAGTTCAAATTATGTTGTGACCATCTAATAATATACACAATCATTTTCTATACTACCATGCAACAAACAAAACATTCTCTACATTTAAGGTAAGTTCACAACTCAACATACAATTACATAAACAAGCATTTCCCGAACCCCACACAGTAGTTAATTAACAATAATATTTAAGTCCATTATCTAAAATCACAATTAAGCATGGAATCATAGGGTAAATACTTACTTGGCCATAGCGATTCGCCCTAATCGTAGTAATTGATCGGGAGGTCCTCGTTCACCTCAAGGTCACCTGATCATTATGCGATAATAATACTAGTAAGTACCTGAATTAACTACTAATTCTAAACATCTAATTACCTAAGACTTTAACCCAGTAAGACTTTAATTTCAATTGTATGTAACTTTTTCGTTTTATTTTTGATATTTATGAATTTATAATCGTTTTTCATCGTTTTCGAACATATATTCACATGGTAATATCTGTTTTGGATATTGAGACCTCTATTTTACGTTATGAGCTAAATTTATAGAAATTTTTAGTTATGAACACCTAAGTACTTTTATAATGAAAGGATTTTACTTTGCTATTACTAATTTATGTACTGAATTAGATATAATCTAATTTAGAAGGTGTATTAGGATTTACTAATTTAGTTACCTAATTACCTATACTTTTTTTAGTTTTCTTATTTTCTAACTTATGCTTATGTCATCGCTTACATCATCTTTTGCTTATGTCATTGCTTATGTCATCACTTGCTTATGTCATGGCTTATGTCATCATGTGCTAATGTCATCACTTACCTCATCATATGCTTACATAAGCCTTTCCTCATGCTTATGTCATATGTATATATATTATGTACATGTTATCCCTTTCTCTTGTACTTATGTACATATACTTTATACATAATTATACTCATACCTATACTTAGAATTATACTATATTTATACGTGTATACATACTCATATACCTATACGGTTGGATACGTATTTTTATACTAAAATTCGTATGCCTAAGCTTTTCCTTAAGAAAAACTTCCTAATTCCATGTTTTTGTGTTCTTATGTATATATTTAGTGTAGTATAGGTATGTATAGTTAGATATGATCTTAAGTTAGGTTATGTACATGATAAATACTTATGTACAAAGGTTCACATACTTGTACTCTTTTGGTATTTCCTTATGTATACATACTTATAAGCATATACTCATGTCTTCCTTTCTTCTTCTTCAAAAGTTCTAATTTCTACACTTAAAGATGGAAACTTTGTTTCCTCTTCTTCAAGACAATACTAACTACATAACTACTTATCTAATCTACCTAATTAACTAACTAATGAATAATAGAAAGTAACATAAAGCAACTTAAAGACATACCTTTAATGATGTTGAAGTTATGGAGACAAAAGTGAAGGAATGAAAGGGAAAGAAGAAGAAAGAGGTCATGGCATGAAAAAGGGGTTTTGATTTGTTTCTTTTGTTTGTTTCTCTTAATGGAAGACAACATGTGGTGGGGTTTAGAAGGAAAATTGTGGACGGCAACAATAATAAAAAAGAGAGAAAGAAAAATCAAAAAGAAAAAGAAAAGAAAGACATCATTAAGAAAGAGATATTTTCCTTAGCTAAGTATCTCTTAGCTTTTGCTGACTTTTCAAAATGTTGACTTGGTCAACATGTGTTGACTTGGTCAACATTTGAACTTTGGTCAACATGTATTATCTTAGTCAACATTCCTTAAGTATGTGCAATTTTGTGCACATAATGTAGTAATGAAGGGAAATTAGGGAAGAAATGAAGGAAATGAGAAGAAATGAGGTACATGATGCATTGATGTGTAAATATGGTTGATGAGATCTTACTTTAGGTCTTTAGAGTCCATATATCTCATTTGATAAACTACTTTGGATAACAAGTGCAAAAAGTGCAAAAAGTACTAATTTGAGTATTAAAGTTCACTATATGTAACCTAATATTCAACTATAACCCTAACCCTAAGTAAGATTATGTTAATCATATATTTAAGGAATAAATATAATCTATGACTCATTATCTTAGTTCCTAATGGATTACTTGAGAATTCGAATCATATAAGCAAGAATGAGGGTTATCTCTAACCTTTTATTAACGATTTAGCAAAATAGAAGCATAATATTTTCAATTAGGGTTTTAGGGTATAGCATGTTGGATTGGTGTACATATGTCCTTAATGTAATCATTTTTAAGGTTTTTATCACTTTCTAATGAAATCTTTAGCTTTTAGAAACATTTAGGGTAGAAAAATTTTTTACGCGATTGATTAATTCTTTTAGGGTTTTCACTTTAATTAGCCTTGTCGACTCCTAAATTGTCTAATATAGTTGAGTTTATTTCAAAAACTAGATCGAAACTTTTAGGGGTTTACAAGGACCACTAAGTTTCTTACTGTGGAAGGTGATGGACTATCGCTCTTGCATCAGGACAGCACCAATTCCAACTCATGATGCATCACATTCTAGTTCGAAGGGCTTATCAAAATCTAGCAGTGACAAGATAGGTGTCGAGGTAAGTTTTTCTTTGATCTCTCTAAAGCTCTATTTAGTTCAGTCATTCTACCTAAATCCTTCACTCTTCCTAGTCAACTCAGTTAATGGGGTGGCTATTGTATTGAAGTTCATAATATATCATCTATAGAAAAAAGCTAGGTTATGGAAACTTTGGACCTTAGTGACATTCTTTGGCATTAACCATTCTAGAACAGCTCAAATCTTCTCTTCACCTGCTCTAATTCTTTCCCTTAATACTACAAACGTTAGGAATATAACTTCTCTCTAGCAAAACCTGCATTTCTTTACATTCCCATCCAACTTCTCGATTCGCAAAATATCAAATACTCTACGAAGATGTTGAACATGGTCGTTCATATTGGCATTGTATATTAATATATCGTCAAAGTATATGACCACACATCTCCCAATTAGAATGTGCATTACATCATTCATTAACCTCATTAATGTGCTTGGTACGTTAGTAAGCCCAAACTGCATAACCAACCATTTGTAGAGTTAGTGCTTAGTCTTGACGGTAGTCTTCCATTCATCGTGCGGCCTCATGTGAATTTGGTGGTAGCCTCTTCGTAGATTAATCTTAAAAAATATTTTGGCACCATGAAGCTCATCTAACATATCATCAAGCCTCGGTATTGAGCATTTGTACTTGACAGTGTAATTCTATTGATTGTTCAGTTGTCGATGCACATGTGCCATAAACTATCCTTCTTTAGAATGAACAAAGTTGGTAAAACACAAGGGCTCATGTTCTCCCTCACATACCCTCATTCTATGAGCTTGTCTACTTGCCTCTTTAGCTCAGCAGTCTGCTTGGGTTTATCTTACATGTGGGTCGATTTAGAATGGTGGTACCTAGTTGCAGGTCAATATAGTGCTCTATGCCTTAGACTAAAAGCAGTTCTTCTATAAATAAGTCGAAAAACTCATCTAGTAAGCTTCATATCTCTTTTAGAACATCCTGTAATTCCTTCATTCCCAACAATCTCCTAACCAACAGGAACATGGGTTCATTAGCCTTCTCAGTAGATTAAAACTCTCTTCAGCTCATCACTAGGGCTTTCTTCTTACTAACTTAAGTGACTTGATTATGGGCTTCATACTTAGGATGGGGTTAGAGGTTGTAACACAATCTTCCTCCCAACCTTGACAAAGGAGTAAGTGTTCTTATACTCGTTGTAAGTAACACTTCGGTCGAATAACTAAGGTCATCCAAGCAGCAAATGCGAAGCTTTCATGGGGACGACATCACACACTATTTTGTCTCTATATACATTTCCAATACTAAATGGTATGGTTACTTGTTCAGTCATGTGTAAAGCACCCTTATCAAGAAGCCAATGCAACTTGTAAGGTCGGGATGCTTTAAGGTAGACAGACCCAACCTTTGCATAAAGAATTACATAACCACATTTGTACAGCTTCCTCCATCTACTATGATCAAACATAATTGGCCTTTGACGATACATTTAGTATAGAACAAATTCCCTCTCTAATCCTCTATAGAGTTCAGTAAGAAACCCAGGACTCGTTTTAGGACTAAGGTCATTACTTCTCTCTGGTTGGTATAGACATAGGTCTCCTCTTCCTCTTCAGCTTTAGGTTTTCCAACATCTTCTTACTTTTCAGGATCGCTCTTATTGATGCTATCCACTACATCTCCTCTAATAAATTGTTGACCATTGGTCCCATTACTCGCGTATGACTCTGATGCCTCTAATCTCTCACCCGAAGAATCCTTTCTTAGCAACTTGCTGATGACAAGAAACTTTACATCGAAGGAACGTAGCTGAACTCCTTGATCTCCTTACATTGTTATACGTTGACCTACACTCTTGGTTGTGATGATGCCGACTATTCCCTTACCAAGGACCCTATGTTAAGTAATTTGACCAACTGTTGCTGAGAGGTTCTTACTAAGTGACAAGAGATTCACTTATCAGCTAAGTAGTTTTCTCTTAGCCTGTTACCATTTCTCTCATTACCCCCTTCTCATCTCGGCCTCCTTTATTATCATAACATCGTGATCCCTCTTGCTTACTGTGTTAAAAGAATCTTCGTACTGGACCAATATTGCACGACCACCTGTCTACCTCATCTCACATTGTACTACTTTTCCATTTTTGTCTTTTTTCCTTTTTGCCCTTTTTCATATGTATTAGGAATTCCCTTTTTGTATATACTTTTTGTAATTTCTCTATTTGAAATATTGCTCTAGGGACTTACTATAAATAGTCCATTTCCCTTGTAAGCCATAGATAACTTGATAATTAGACATTGACTATTTTATTCTTGATAGACAACCTTCTCTAAGTTCATCTTATATCATACACTCTTATCTAATCTTGGTGGACCTTAACGTCAACTTGTACGTCATATCAAGTAAGGTGTCAAGTCGTGTTGTGTTCATTGGTGAGTCACATCTTCTAAGCAGCTTTTCATCATCTACTCTAGTTTATCCGTAGACCATTTCCCTCTTCTTCGATGTTTTGGAGGAACCAATTAGTTCATATTTGCTACGATAAATCCTAGTGATAACTAAGCTCCTAGACACACCATATAATCTTGGTATCAAAGCTTGAGGTTAAGATCGAGAACTATGTGGTGATAGTCAGTTTGCTGTTTAAGATACTTATATGTGTGTTGAAGGCATCTATATGAAGTGTATTTATTAAAACTTTGTGTTAAGAAAGTCAAATCTTAGTGTATAGGGAGAGATTAATGATGCTGAAAGTGATGCTTATGGTTTTGATTGAGTTACCCAACAAACTCTACGTACTATTAATGAGCAAATACGGGATCTTATTGTTATTGTGTTTAACCTAGTCGTCTCAGTAAACAAAGTCTTAGAGACTGGACCGCATAAGAGGGTTACTAAGCTGGGCTGAGAAGATAGATGAATGAGCAAGCTCTAGAAGCCTTTCTAGTGAACCAAGCACCACCTTGACGTGCCGATAAAGTTGTGAGAAGAAGGTTGGAGATGGACAAAGTAGAAGAATATGAAGATAAAGAAGACCAATATGTTAGGATTGATGAGTGTGAGTTTAAGGCACTAAGAGGTGTCGAACATCTTAAGGTGCAGATTCCGAGCTTCAATGGGTTTGGTAGTGCTAATGACTACCTGGATTGGGAAGAGAAGATCGGAAAGATATTCAACTTCTATAATTATGAAGATGCTATCTGTGTTCAAGTGGTCGTATTAGAATTTTCTAGGTATGTGGCAATGTGGTGGAAGAAACTATAGAATGTTCGCTTAAGGGCTCGATGTGAAGTCTGAAAATAGAACTAGAAGAAGAGATTTCTAAGAAGTAGGTTCATTCTTAAACATTATAGACAAGACACTTTCTGATGACTCCAAGACTTGAGGGAAGGTAACAAATCCATAGACGACTATGTCCAAAAGTTTCGGTTACTCATGATATAATGCGATGTCGATGAACTTGAGACTTGGACTATAGTATGGTTCATCTCTGGACTACGGGCTAAGATTGGTAACATTATGGAATTATAGAACCTCATAACTCTGGATGAAACCATTCGTATGGCTTAGAGAGTTGAAAGGCAATGGCGGAACTAGGTTAATTGGATGTTGAGTAGTCAAACATTAATGTCGAATAGGAGTGGCCCACAAAGCTGACTAAGGGATGATAGATCTTCAAACAATTCTGAGGTGGAATGCTGAGGTTAGATGCCAAGTTGACCAGAAGAAGGAAGAGGTAAGAGCAAGATCGAGGAGCTTGAAATTCGAAGAGATCTAGGTCAGAGTTCAGGAAGGAAAACCTAAGAAATCAAATGTTTTAAATGCCTTGACTATGGATACACAGCTAGTCAATGTCTAAACCACCGAGTCATGACCATAAATGGAGACAAGCCCCAGCTTGAAGTAGAAAGTATGGGTGAAGGAGAAAAAGAAGTGGTAATTGATCAAACGCTTGAAGAATTTTAGGAAGACCTCAATGCCAAGATACCTCCTGAGGGTAGAGCCAAGTATTGCTTTGTTGTTAGAGGATCTCTTAATGCTTTTGTAGTTAACGAGAATTCTTAATGCTTTTGTGGTTAACGAGAATGAGCAAAGAGAGAACCTCTTTCATATGAATTGTTGGGTGAATGGTAAACTATGCGCTGTGATCATTGATGGAGGGAACTATACCAACGTCATCGTGGAAGGGGTAGTTAAGGCCATGAAACTGCCAACCCTTCCATACCCTATGCCATATAAGATTCATTAGCTGAACAAGAAAGGAGGAATATACATTTGTAAGCAAGTTAGAGTCCCGATTACCATTGGTAATAAGCATAGGGATGAGGTGCTATATGATGTCCTTCTTATGTGTGCTACTCATATCCTACTCAGTTGATTGTGTTTTTTGATTTGTGAGTGTTACATGATGGATATATAAATACTTTCATGTTCCAAAAGGATGGAAAGAAAATTATATTGACATCTATGAGTCCTAAGAAAGTACAAGAAGCCTAAGAAAAGCTTGTTAGATCCCTACAGTAGAATTCCTTGGTGATTTCCCGAGCTTAGTTTGCATGAGAAGTTAAGGCTAAGGACTATGTGCTCTTTTTAGTTAAGAGATTCTTAGTGGTTAGAGAAGCTAAGAACTTACTTGCTAAAGTGTAGCAGCTACTTTAGGACTTTGTTGACCTATTCACTGTTGAGATGCCAAAAGGTTTACCTTCCTTGAGAGGTATTGAGCATTGCATTGACCTTCAACCAGGAGTTGCTTTACTAAACCGACCTACTTATAGGCTCAATCTAGAGCAGGTAGCTGAATTGAAGAAATAGGTAGATGAGTTGAGGATCCTGGATATGTTCGTGAAAGCATGAGTTTTTGTGCCATACCTATTGTACATGTGCAAAAAAAGGATGGGACATGGAGAATGTACACTAATAGCTATGCTATCAATAAGATCATTGCCAAATACCGATACCTGATCCTAAGACTTGATGATATGCGTGATGAGTTACATGGTGCCTGCATCTTTTTAAAGATTGACCTGAAGAGTGGCTAACACCAGATACGACTGAGATGTAGGGATGAACGGGAGATGGCCTTCATGACAAGAGATGGTCTGTTCGAATGGTTAGTGATGCTGTTTTGTTTAACTAATGTGTCGAGTACATTTATGTAACTGATGAATCATACACTTAGATCATTGATCAGTAAATGCATTGTGGTTTATTTTGATGATATTTTGGTCTACAGTGTCGACTTCCCTGTTCATGTTGAACATTTCAGATTATTGTTTAACATGCTGCGAGCTAAGAAATTATTTAGCAACTTAAAGAAATGCACATTTTGTCAAAGTGAGGTTATATTCCTTGAATATGTCATTTCAGGGAGGAGAGTTTGAGTTGATGAGGAAAAAGCCAAAGCTATTAATGAGTAGCCTACGCTGACTAGTGCCACTGAAGTTATTTGCTTCTATGGACTAGCTTCATTCTAATGGAGATTTATTCGCAACTTCAGTTCCATAACTACGCTATTGACTGAACTGAATAAGAAGAACGTTGAGTTTAGATGGACATAGAAGGCTTAGAGGAGGTTTGAAGATGTGAAGTCTAAGTTGACATTTGCCCCAGTACTTACCCTGCCAAATTTTGAGAAGGTTTTTAAGGTAGAATGTGATGCATCTAGTGTTGGCATTGGTGTTGTCCTTATGTAGGAGCGCCGACCCATTGCTTACTTTAGCGAAAAACTCTAAGGTGCTACCTTATATTACTCAACTTACGATAAGGAGTTCTATGCCCTTATCCGAACACTCCAAAACTAGTAGCATTATCTATTGTTGAGAGAATTCATTATCTATTTGGATCATGAATCTCTCAAGCATCTTTGCAGGCAATAGAAGTTTTCTTAGCATCACACCAAGTGGGTCAAGTTCTTAGAGACCTTTTGCTATGTCATCAGATATAAGAAGGGAAGTGCCAACACAGTGGTTGATGCACTTTCTCACTGTCATACCCTCATTACAATGTTACAAGCTAAGGTGATTGGATTTGGTACTTTACCTAATTGGTATGAACATTACCTACATTTTAGAGCTTTGGTAGCTAGGTGCAGTGTTAGAGGAGTTGTGGAAGGGTTCTACTTAAGTGAAGGATTCTTGATGAAGGGTGATCAGATTTGTGTGCCGAGTGGTTTTGCAAGGGAGCTACTTGTTCGAGAAGCTCATACTAAAGGTTTGGTCTGCCATTTTGGGGGAAAAGAGGATGATTGGGATATTGAAGAAGCATCGAATACTTGAGAGGTGTGAGGTGTGTAAATATGTGAATGGGAAGAGAGAGCCCTATGGAGAATATACACCCCTATAAATTCTAGAGCGGCCATTGACCAATTTAAGCATGGATTTCATGCTCAACCTTCCCTATATATTGAGAAGACATGACTCAATCATGGTGGTGGTTGATCGATTTAGCAAGATGGGCCACTTTATTCCCTATCATAGAACTAATGATGCTTTATTAATTGTTAACCTCTTTTTGTAGGAAATTGTGCGATTACATGGAGTGTCGAGAGTATTGTGTCCAATCGTGATTTGAAATTCACGAGCTTCTTTTAGAAGACCCTTTAGAGGAAACTCCGTGCTAAGCTTCTGTTTAGTACCTCTTGTCACCCCTAGATAGATGGCTAAACTAAAGTAGTGAACAAAACTGTTAGTAACCTCTTGTGCGTCACAGTTGGAAAGAACTCTCATGATTGGGATTTATGCCTACCTATCATTGAATTTGCTTACAATCGCTTAACTCACAACTCAATTGGAACATCACCATTTGAGGTTGTTTATAGACTTAACCTGAACCTACCTTTGAATTTAATTAACAGTTTGACTATGTAAGGGAAGAGTCAATTTGGCCTACAGCGTGTTGAGGAATTCTAGAGGTTACATCAAAAGATTGCTAAGAAATTGGCCAAAACTATAGACCGACAAAAGGAAGTAGGAAACTACGGAAGGAGAGGAGTTGTTTATACCCCTGGAGACCTTATTTGGGTCCATCTTCACAAAGAATGTTTCTTTAACAAAAGGGCAAACAAACTATCTCCTAGAATGGATGGACCCTATAAGATCCTAAGGCTCATTAATGATAACGCCTATGAGATTAAGCTACCCGAATTTTTCGATGTGTCTACCACATTTAATGTCACCAATCTAACTCCCTATATGCTCGATGATGATGAAGACCAAGATTTGAGGGCAAATCTTTAGCAATCCTAGGGAACTAATGAACTGTCAACCATTGGTCCCATTACTTGTGCACGGCACCAGGATCTCCAATCCCTTACTTAAAGAATCTTCTCTCGATAACTTGTTGATGATAAAAAACTTTACATCAAAGGACGGTAGCTAAACTCCTTGAGCTCCCTACATTTTTATACATTGATCTACACTCTTGGTTGTAAAGATATTGACCTTTCCCTTACTAAGGACCCTATGCCGAGTAATTCAACCAACTTCTACCAAAAGGTTCTTGCTGAGTGACGAGAGACTTACATACCAGCCAAGTGATTTTCTTTCAACTTGTTACCATTTCTGTCGTCAACCCCTTCTCGTCTTGCCCCCCTTTATTGCCACAATATTGTGATCCCTCTTGCTTGCTATGTTAAGAGAATCTTCGTACGGGATCAATGTTGCACTATCACTTATCTACCTCATCTGATATTATACTACTTTTCCATTTTTTTCTTTTGCCCTTTTTTTCCTTTTTTATATGTACTAGGAATCCTCTTTTTGTATATACTTTCTTGTAATTTTTTTATTTGTAATATTACCTCAGGGACTTACTATAAATAGTCCCTTTCCCTTGTAAGCCATAGATAACTTGATAATTAAACATTAAATATTTTGTTCTTGAGAGACAACTTTCTCTAAGTTCATTTTCTTTTATATACTCTTATCTAATTTTGTTGAGTAGCTCAAGATTAGTGGCGGGTGGACCTTGACATCAACTTATGCTTCATATTAAGTAAGGTGTTAAGTCGTATTGTGTTCGTTGGTGAGTTACACCTTCTTAGTAGCTTCGTGTCAGCTACTTTAGTTTGTTAATGGACCATTTTCCTCTACTTTCTTTGATATTTCAGAAGAGCTAATCAGTTTGTATGTATCGATTCGGACACTTTGCGACCACATGTTCGAAGCCTAAGCATTTAAAGTACTTTACTTCAATAGTCTTCCATTTGGAAGTTTGCCCTTTCTCATGATCGGCCTACTTTTGGCTCAGCACTAGTAGTTTCCTTGGCTATCTTCAAGTCAGTCATTCCTATCTTCGGTCCTATATGGCCTCCTCAACTTGTCTTGAACAAATCAGTGTAGTACTAGTACTAGTGATAATGTCGGCCTAAGTTGGCTTGGAACACTTCTCTTCTGCCTTTTAACCCTTTGCACTATCTTGATGGCCTCTTTTAGTGTACAAGACTTGTGTATTTCTCTAATATTGCATATCTCATACTTGACCCCAAAAACAAACCTTGATATTGCATAGGCCTCTGGTTCTTCCACGTCGGCTCGAATTATTAGCATTTGGAACTCCCTGACATAGTCATCAATAAATTGTCTTACTTGGCGAAGCTCCTATAATTTTGCAAATGTATCTTATAGGTAAGTCTCAGATACAAATCTGCCTCTTAACAATCTTTCTGTCTCATTCTAAGTTCTAACACCTCATCTTTTATCTCTTGCTCTGGCTGCATTCAGATTCTTCCACCATATAGTGCTATACCTAATAAATTCCAATGTAGTAAGTCGGACTTTGACTACATCCTCATACCCATAGCATTCAAATACTTTCTTAACCTTTTCTTTCTACTTTAAGTATTCATCTACCTCTCCACTTCCATTGAAGGGTAGGATTTTGCACCTTAACGTTGTCTAGCCCTTAAGGAACCCGACATCCTTGTCCCTATGCCTAGTAATAGTCTACCTCTTCTTCACTTAGCTCTTCAACATCTAGCTTCTCATCATCTTTCCCAATCTCCCCCTACTCCAGTCTTTGTTTAGTAGCTTAGTCTACTACTCGTCTAGCTTATGGCAGTTGAATTGGGCGATTGGGGCGATTGCCTTAGCTATAGTATCTCTTAGGGATGTCTTCCTGTGGGTTTTGTTGCTGTACACCTTGGGGTTGTTTTCTACTAACTAGCATTATGGTAACTAGACTCTCAACAAGATTTATGAGTCTATCAAGTTTGTTGTCAACTGATACTGGGGTGTTATTATCATTATGACCACAACCAAGTTGAGTACCACTATCTTGGTCACCAATAACTCCTTAAAAACTTGAATTGGATATGGTGCAGTGCTTTTTAAATGAATTAACAACTCGTTAACAACTATAATACTTGATGGCTACTCAAATATAATAGAAACAAACTTGCTCTGTTTTTACAATGGGAAACAGAGTAGAAACCGAGTAACAATGAAACCATACTTGTTGTCATACAAACACACTGTAGTAGCTACAGAAGGAACATAGCAGTAGCTGCGAAAGGAACATAGTAGCCACTAATAGTGAAACGAACCAAATTGCCACTTCACACATTCCCTCACAAAATCGTACTTTGATATTAGCAAAGCTGATGTATCTTTGAGGTTGGACACTCGGAGAGACACCATAACGAAACAAAAAAAAATAATAATAAGGAAAAAGGTTAGCAAAGTTTAGGCAGTTACCAAATAAATATGGCGCACCACTTGATCCTACTTAGCCTACAATCCATTGAATATGACACACCAGTTTGAACTAAAGGGTTACTCGCCACTACTCCTTGCTAAAGGGAATAGATAAGAGTTAAGAGATAACTAGAACACTAGGGTTGCTCAACTAAATAAATCTGTATTAAAAGTTGGATCCTTGTGTACAAGGAAGTAGGGGCTTATATACCTATCCACTAGGGTAACTTTACATGAATGAAAAGACAAAAAGATTATTTTACACTTAGGTTACATGAAACATACTTAAAGGGGTAAAAGAGACAAAGAAAATTCCATATGGAAAGAAAGAATCATTTTAGAATATTGTATTAGAAGACATGTGTCGCTTAGTGGCTGGTTATTAGGAATATGTTACAAAGTAGGTAGAAATAGGAAGGCTTTACAGTTAAAGATCAACTTGATCTGGTTTAAGTTGGGGAACAATTAGTTCTGAAAAGAATTTAGTTTGGTTCAGGGTTAGATGCTTATAGTTTGATTGGGAGCTCACCTCAGCTATTCTTAGGCTGTCTCCTGGGGTAAAGTGTTGTTGTTGAACAGGGGTGGATTTAATGCATGTGATAATCTGATAGTCAAGTCGATTAGAGATCCACTTGGGGTAAGATTGCCCATCTCGGCTATGGCCTATAGCTAGAATCCTTTGAGCGAGTCCTTAGAGTCCTCTAGCTCAGCTGCACGTGATTAGTTCAAGGGGTTGATTACTATAATCTTCATACAATATTTATTTTCATGTTATGGCAAAAGTTTTCCCAAATATTCTTGGTAGATTTTTGTTAATTTTGATTTGCTAAAAGCTACTAAATTTGGAAAATTTGGTAAATTGATAGATTTCTTAATATTATTAGAAAAATATGATTTCTATCAATATTTTGGTCTTCAAATAATATTTTAAATGGTTGCATGAGTTTTTAGAAGAATAAGGGGTCAAACATTTGATGTAAAATTGAAAAGATAATGTGTTAAAAAGGAGTTTGCATGAGTTTTTATAAAATTGTCCTAATCTAGAATTCATCTTTGGAATTGGACAATTTGTTGGTTTGTGTTCAAAGTTGCTAAGTGTTAATGGTTGTGTGGAGTTTTAGTGAGCTTAAGCATTATTTGGCCTTGTAGAAACTTTTGTAGAAGGTTGCTTAAGAGAACATTAATGTAGTGGTTAGCAAAAGCTTATACAGAAGGAATTTGGTTAGATACCAAATTGAGTAAACTAAAATAGGTCTAAGTAGAGGCTTAAGTAGAAGGTTTCTTGGTGTAATATAAAGTAAAAACTAAAAACTAAAGATGGATATCTAGTAGAAGTTTCCATAGAAGCTTTCTTGGTCATTAATCTTAAGACTAATCTTAAGTAGAAGGTTGAGTAGAAGGTACTACTAATGAAGTAAATAAAGACTCCACCCTAGTAAAAGGTTGTGTAGAAGGTAAGGACCTTAACAAAAGGATCATGTGGAAGGTCGTGTAGATGGTCTTAGGTACTAATAAAGTGTTCTTATCTAAACACTTAAAGTGCACATCTTTAACTTACGAAGATACTTTAAGATTAATTAAAGCACTCATGAAGCTTAATCATAAACTAAAACATGAACTTCAATTATAGGTCACCAAGGTAACATGGAACCCAAAGATGATACTCGACTCAAGGAGCATTAGCTGTAAGTAAGTAAATATTGTGTGTTTAGGAGTAGACTTTTGTCTACTTGTTAGATTGCAAGTTTGTGTAATTCTATTATAATGTGCTTGGTTGTCTTGGTTTGATGCTTCATCTTAGAAATATTATTTACTAAATATGTGATGATTATGTACTTGGTTAACTCAACGTGGTTGTTAAGCTTAACTGTATGATTTTTTTATTATGTAAGAAGTTACAATTAGAAAAATGCTAGGAAAATGGTTCAACCTTTAATGTGCTTACTTAAGTAAACTCGACACATGTTCTAGTTACAATGATGAGGTATACCAAAGAAAGACAGGGTTAACTAGAATAACATATGATATAAAACTTGAATGCGTTGCTTGGAAATTGTGCTTGGTATTGTATGAACTTACTCCTTAGTGCATTTATGGCATGACATAGCACAAACAACATCTATAGGTTAGATATTTGAAAGGAAAGTGTTTTGTAAGCAAGTACCTAGTTTGGAAAAAGTTTAGTTTTCTTGGTTTTGAAAAACTCAATTTTCAAGCATATAGAAATGCATTTGCATGAGCCCTTCAATGACTCCTTGTGATCAATTGTAACTCAAAATTTGGGGGTCCAACTCCCATGCAGCTTCTTATTGCTTGTTCAGTTCTTAGACATTGTATTCAGATGCTTGCTTAAGTTGACTAATTGAATGAAAAGCTCCAAAGCACAAATAACTTGAAAATTAGAAACTAGGACATCAGTACTGATGCATTTGACCACATGCATAAACATGGCATGCATTACATTATCTAACATAGCTTGGTACTATTTGTTGTGTGACTAAAGGATCCATATGTTGGCTTGATCATTGTTTCTTAGATATGTTTTATGTTATGCTATGTTTGTTATCTACTATCACTTAATTCATAATGACTTGAGTGGATATGTTTTGTATCTGTAGGTCAAGGCAAAGTATAAGAAGGGTTCCACTACCATTGGGAGGAAAACTTTTTGAGAGCGCTTAGGTTGGAGTTAACTATTTTGGAAGAATCTTTTGTTGATAAAAGAAATAGGAAGCTCTATGTATTACATTGTAAATAGAAAGGAATTATATGATGCAAATAAACTTGTTGAGGTTTGGACCTTTCTTGTAAAAAAAAAAATTGAGATGTAAAGCTGAACTCTAAGTGTGATATTTTTATGAATAACTTCTTTTGTGCAAATAGCCTTGTTCTCTATACTTAAAGCAAGTTAGTTGCGAGTGTTGCATTCAGAGCCAAGGAGGGATGTGACACCTTATTTAAGGGGTATTGGCGCATGTTTAGGGACTACGAACTATACATGTGTAAATGTGTGGGCTAGCTAAGAATTAAGTTGTTTTAACCTTGTTTGGGGAAGGTTGTTGTGTAGAAATTAACTAAGATTGTTAAACCCAATTGTCAAGAAGATGGTTTAAACACGTATAAGAGGAGATCATGGTTTGTTATTTATTCAAGGGATTTGCATAAGGGAAGAACCTTGCGTGATCGTCGCTTGACTAAGGTCAACCCTAAGTAAAAATTATTTTACTTATGTACATAAGTAGCCTCATAATATGTATATACATATAAATATATTAATAAGCAATTTCCTTCTCTTTTCCTAATCTATCGTATGATATATATATATATATATATATGATATATATATGTGTATGTGTGTTGCATAACAAAGCGATATTTTTAAATAATTCAGCTAATTGAACCTTAAGCTCCTAAGTATAAGTCAATTACTCCCGAGTTGGTGAAAAACCCTAAAACAATTAAGGACTTGTAACCCTAAGCGGCTAATTAAGAATTTAATTTGAACAATTTTATTCAACTTTAGAAATTTCTATAATTTTATAAGAATTAAACCATAACTTACAAATCAATTTAAGAGACAAACTCCAAAATAATTTCATATAAGACAATCTCCTTATCTTCATGCATAAGATTTGTGCACACGAATAAATAAACCAACCAATCATCCTAAATAACTTGTCAATTGATAAATATAAACCCTACTTTTAGTAGGCTCATGATTCAATTAAAAGTACTATTCGAACGTTCCTAAGAATCAATAAAACTAAGAATTTAAGCTTACATTTAGAAACAAATCAAATTTTTCCAATTCAGAATTTAATTATTGATAAAACCTGAGCTTGAAGAATTACGAGCTTTAAAGTTACTTAAACCCTAACCCAGAAATAATTAAGGAATTTTAACCATAGGTAATTAATCAATAATTTAATTTGAATAATTTCATTCAACTTTAGAAAATTTCACAATTTCATAGTAATCGAATCATAAATTACGAAACAATGCAAAATGAAAACCCTAAAACAATTTCCTATAAGTCCATTCCCTTATCTTCATGTATAAGCTTTATACATAAATAAGTAGACCAACCAATCACCTTAGATAACTTATCAATTGAGATTTGGAATCATTTATCAATTGATAACTTATCAAAATCTAATGATAAGACAATTTCTTTATCACCTCTTCACTTATACTACATATGGACAATTTTTCACAAGATTTCATAAGCTTAACTTTAATAAATGAGAAAAGACCACTCCATGGCTCAAAAAGACTTTAAATGGCAGATTTGGATAAGGGAGAAAGGGGGGCCATGCTCTTTTCTTTCAACCATCAATCACTTTCTCTTACACATC
The DNA here is from genome assembly GCA_024138005.1 of Lumnitzera racemosa. NCBI lineage: Eukaryota > Viridiplantae > Streptophyta > Magnoliopsida > Myrtales > Combretaceae > Lumnitzera > Lumnitzera racemosa. The sequence continues at coordinate 69,874,082 of JAMXBC010000006.1, forward strand.
ACTATTTACCCCTTAATGCTTACATCATCAATAGTTGCAATTGTTGACTTTTATGTAAGCTACAAGATAATCAATTAAAGCTTCTTTCACACACTTCTTTCCTCTTTCAAAATATGCCACTCTCTCCCTCTTTCACTCCCATTTTCACTTCCTTTTCTCTCACTTTAAACACAAATCAAAAGAAGAAATCAAACTCCACAAATTCCCAACATTTTCGCCACTATATTTGCTTTCATACTCACGGCAATTTATCTTCTTATTCTTGTGTCATTTTCTTTCATCATCTAAGATCTTTTAGAACCATTATAACCTTTCATAAACCCCATTCCAAAAGACTAAAAGATTCGGGTTCCAAAAGGTTGCAAAAGAGGAAGCAAAGTTAAGAGCTTAAGTGGAACCTTTGTGCATAACCACCATAATTTGCTTTAAGGACGAGTAAGTATTTCTTATGATTGTGGGTTAGTGTTTATGATTAGGAGACTTTGATTTCTTGAAGATATAAGTAAGGTTTAAGTTATATAACACTAAAACTCGTTTTAAGAAACAAACCATGAAACCTTTACATGAAGCTGAAGCATGAGCATGTAAAGTTCGTATTTTGTAAAGACACTTGTTCAACACTTTGAATGGAAGATTTTAAGTTGAGAAAATATTGAAACAAGAACTTGAATGGGAGATGAACATGCTGGAGGTGAGGGTTCAAAGGTCATTTGAATGTTGATTTTATTTCCGTTAAGTTAAACATGCTCAAATCTAGACTTAAGTTAAGGAAAAATCCACCACATGAAGTTTTATGAAGAAACCAACTTTTTATGACATGAGCTATGATATGGAGGTTATATAAAGTATAAGATCTTTTATTTCTTTATGTGGAGTATGAGTTAAAGGATCATCTTATGGAAGAAAACTTAAGTTAAGATTTGGACACAAGTAGTCTAAGTGCATAATCTACTACCTAAACTTAAGGAAATAATGAAACAAGTTGAAAAACCAAGTAAGGACCCCTTGGAACCATCATGAACAGATCTGGATTGTGGAAGAAAGAAGCCTAAAAATATGATAAAAGTGAATGAACAAAGTGAAAAGATTAACCAAAGCAAGTATGGTAAGCATACAAAGCCTAAAACTCAAAACCGAGCCTAAAACTCTCAAACGAGCCTAAAACTCTCAAACAAGCCTAGAACTCTAAGATGGGCCTTCAATGAAATTCTGACCAGCACCTTAAAGTATCAAGAGAGGTTGTTTTGAAGCCCATAAGAAATCCACCTAAGGCCCCATAAGCCCACCAAAGTCACTAATTTTAGTTTGAACAAAAAATAAGCCAATTTGACAACTTAAGCCTATTAAAGGGCCCATAAAGTGGTTGTTAGCCTTAGGAATATAAATCAAAGTTGTAAATATGATCTCAAGGAGTATTTTCAGCTTAGGATAAAATCTTAAGATCAAGCCCAAAGGATTTCTCAAGTTATCAAAAAGCCCATTTACCATACAAGACCCAAAAACACTCCAATACGTGAGGAACGCTACCGTTCTTTCCCATGGACAAAATTGTATACCTCATTTTGAAAATCTAACCTTACCATGTTAAAGTACACTCGAAAAAGATGAAGATTGACTATAATATCATAAAAATCGGATTTAAAACGAAAAAGTTATACGTGATTGAACTTTTAAGTAAAACCGGAAAAATTTATGAAACGAAGTCCAAAGTATAACTTAAAGGGTTTTAGCTTAGTTTTCTAGGTTTTATTTCAAATCCTTATAGTATCATATTTATGATGTCCAGGGGACCCGGCTTTGGGGAGAAGACTTATCCCGGATTAGTTTGATTGATTCGCATGGCTGAGTGAGTAAATTCCCGATGACTCTTTACTTAATTGTGCTTGTAAAGTAGATGCACCTAATCTTATATTTATAAATTTGGATGCTTGTGGGATATGTGAGATGCATGTGTATGAATTTGTGGATGAATGTGATGACTTATTAATTATATATAATAAGGGGAATTGTTTGTATGAATATATACATGTGAATTGTATGGAATGAAATTGGTTGATCACCCTAAAAATCAAGTTAATCATTTATATGATTAAGAACTCAAAATGAATCATGCATTCCCCATATTGCATACGGATAACACTGACTACCGCTTCATGCAGAAGATGGGAAGGGACTCACAGGAATACGAGTTTCCTGCAGGATTGGGCATTAGTTATGCAATCATATCTATTAAGTCTTTAACCTAAGCTGATGGGCTTATTAGGCGTTGGGAGATGCCAACCGTCAGCGAGGGGCCGAGTTTTGTGGCTTCTGCTTAGAGCGTGTGTTTGTGGATTGCAGAGGCCATCACACCGCTAGACTTAGGATTTTAAAACATATGATTTGATTTTAGTAAAGGAAGTATACATATATATATATATATATATATATATATATAGAGAGAGAGAGAGAGAGAGAGAGTTTTGTTTTGGCGTGAGCACGATAGTGCAAATGAAATAAAACCTAAGGTCTAGAACCTGGATTTTGGTTTGGGTTGGTTAATTATCTCCAAACCCCGACTTCAGGGGGCGTAATTCTGAGTCGTATTTAGTTCCTAGGTCATTGCATGCGTTGTTTGGCATACTGATTGTTCATGCATTTATATGATTGTGCATTTAATAAATTTCTGTCATACAGTATTAATGAGGGTAATTATCTCACTAAGCGTAAGCTTACACCCCAACAGTTCTTTTCCTTGTAAGTTGATCGATAGTTGGGAATGGGATAGGAATCGAGCGCAGAGTGCTACCATTGAATCAATATGATGAATAGCTTGTATAGTTAATTCGAAATGCTCCGAAAAATGACTAATGTCTCAATTAAGTTTAATATCTTTAGTAAGTTTAAAATTTTCTAGAATTGTCTATTTTATTTCACTATTTTGGTAGGGGATACCGATTTTCTACGGTTCTAAGGAACTGTTGAAAAAAAAAATGGATATCCATAATTATTTATATTATATAATGAGTCAATGAACTAAAATTGAAGACTCTAGCAAATAATTATTTAGAGTCTTGTAATCTCTGACTTGCAAGGCGATTTTCTTATCATGGGTGCACACGTGATATATAAATTTTAGGCAATACTACTAGGCCCCTCCTAGGGTCGTTACAAATTGAATGGGGATAAGTTAGCTAAAGTTTAGCATATTGTGAAGCCATATGATGGGCATAACACTGACCCCCTAGTAGCAGAGGAATGGATTAACTCACTGGAAAAAGATTTTGAAGTATACGAAGTCGAGGATAATAAGAAGGTATAGATTGTTGTTATCTTATTTGATGGAGATGCAAATAATTGGTAAAAAGCGATCACCAATTGTACCCATAACTTCAAATATATTTAGAGACTCTTTTTTGGAACAATACTTCCTTGAATATGTGAAAGAAGAAATGTGCAAGAAGTATTATAAGTAGAAGCAATAGGGTAGGACAATTGAGGAGTATGAAAGGGAGTTCAATAGGTTGCTGAAATTTTCCCTAGAGGTTGTACAAAAAAACAAGATGGCTAAAATTAGTAGGTTTAAGGCTTACTTGGATCTTTATTTTCAAGTTTTATTAAAAAAAGCTCTGTTGGTGTGAATTGCAGATATTGTTAATGAGGCTTGTTTAATAGAGCAAGCATGTAATTTGAGAAAGGAAAATAAGGAAGATAAGAGTAAGAAGAAGAAGTATGAAGGGAGCTTTAGTCATATGAACAAGTTAGCTAAACAAAAGAGGTTATACTAAGCCCCAAGAGGTAATAGGAAACCCCAAAAGGAAATGCCTCCTTCTTGGAAATGTAATGGTGGACATCCATCAAATGAATGCCTAAAGTTATAAGGAAAATATTATAAATGTGAAAAAGTTTGACATTTAGCTAAACGATGTCCAAACCCAGACCTTAAGAGCATTTATTGTTATAGATGTAATTAAAGGGGCCATACTAAATTCCAATGTAGTAGGCAAGGGTAGTAGTAGCTAGCCTTAGCTTAGAATCAAAACAATGCTAATCTACAAGAACATGTAAATAGAAATGATAGACTTGGTGGGGCAAGACAGAAGCCTAAGGCCTAAGCAGGAGTATATGTAGTTCGGTAATAGAAAGTTAAGGATGATAATGTGGTAGTACATATGAATTCTTAAACCTTTCTAGAACCTTCTTTAATTTGATGAGTAAAGAATAATGTCTTGTAGAAGGTATTGTTGGAATTCCTTTAGATGTGAAATTTTAATTAATTTTTTTTAGAAAGTGTTGTAGAAGGATCGATAGATGATCTCTTATAATACAACTTTCCATAAAGAATTGTAGAAAGTTTGGTAGAATGTTACTTGAACATAAAACTTGTCTTGTAGAAACTCTAATAAAAGGTCACTTGGATATGATGCTTATCTTGTAGAAAGTTCAATAGAAGGTTGCTTAAACATAGCACTTGTTTTATGGGTGCTCGTTTGCTAAATTTTTGTTAATGTTTATGTTTAGTTGTTGAGTATGGTAACATGACTGCAATTAATTGTGTTAGGAATGGTGTGTATTGGAGGTAAATATGCCTATATATTATTTGATTTGGGAGCTACTCATTCTTATGTATCCAAGAAGTACGTAGATAAAAATGGGCTCTCGATAGAAACTCTAAGGTATGAGTTAGTGATGTTAAATCCTTTAGGAGGAGAATAGGTTGTGCCACAAAAGTTGAAGAATGGAAGCATGTATATTGGTTTTAGGAAGTTACTTGCAATGTTGATAGTTCTAGAGATGATGGGATTTGATGTGATACTTAGAATGGATTAGTTAACTGTACATTGTAAGAATGTGGATGGTGAAGGGAAGGTGGTGATATTTAAGAAGTAGAATAGGGAGGAATTTTATTTTAAAGGAAATTCTAGGGAGGCATCTCCTTAATTGATCTAAGCAATTAAAGTGAAAAAGTTGTTGAAAGATGGAGGAGTTGGGTATTTAGCCACAATAATGGATGTGTAACCTAAGGATATGAGATGAGGAGATATACCAATGGTGTGTGAGTACTTGGAAATCTTCCTTAAAGAACTGGCTGGATTACCACCAGGTAGAGAGAGTGAGTTCACAATAGACCTTATGCCAGGTACTACACCAATATCTAAGACCCCGTACTAGATGGTGTAAGTGGAATTGGTAGAGCCCAAGAGGGAGTTACAAGAGCTGTTGGATAAGTAGACCTAGTACAACAACATGGGGAGCTCCTATGCTCCTTGTGAAGGAGAAAGACAAGAGATTGACATTATGTATAGATTATCGAGAACTGAATAAAATAATTGTTAAGAATAAGTACTCACTCTCTCGAATTGATGATTTATTTGACCTACTGAAAGGAGCTATTGTATAATCGAAAGTAGACCTGCAATTTGAATTTCACCATTTAAAGATTAAGGTAGATGATGTACCTAAGACTACATTAAGGTTAAGATACAAGAACTATGGATTTTTAGTAATGCTATTTGGATTGACTAACGCCTCGGTTGTGTTTATGGATTTAATGAAACATATGTTCAGGAAATATTTAGATAAATTTATAGTTATGTTTATTGATGACATCATAATAAATTTGAGAGATGAGGAGGAGCATGCAAGACATTCAAGGATTGTTCTTCAAATTCTTAAAGATAATCAATTGTATGCTATCCTAAAGAAATGTAAGTTTTGGCTAAAACAAGTTGGATTCCTTAAACACATAGTGTCTGGTATGAGTGTTGATAGCATTTTTTAGTATAATAGGTCATAGGCCTAAATCAATAACATTAAGGCTTAAGCCTAACTCCTTTGGTCCATTTAGGTACACATGTCCAGTCACTTATTATAGATACCAAATAAGACCTCTAGGTAAGGGGACCCTCTCCCTGATTTTCTTACTCTAATAATCACTTCACAACTCTATTTACACAACAAGAAGGTTAATTTAGATATCGAAGTATTTGTGTTGGAACATCCTTTGATGCTCTCCCATAGCTATGTTCTTATTTTGTAGGTACTTGCGTACTGTAATGAAAATGAACAATGAACAATGAACAATCAACAATTGGCTCCGTCTGTGGGAATGAGGAGGAAAACAAGATACAACCTTAATCAATAACGATTCTCCAAAAGAGTATAGGGAGATAAGTCGTCCTTTGATGGATTCTTCTAGATTCAGTTTTCCATGCTTGACTCTTTCCATTTCTTTTTAAAATCTATTGAAATCTATTCATAATTGGTTATTGAGTCTTTCTTTTCTCCTTGTCTTAAATTCATACTACTATTTCTTTTTCATATTTTCCATGATCTACGATATTTGGTGAAAACTCTTAGTTCTCATAAATATGTGACCATTTGCATCATGAAAGTTGAAAATTGCTACAAGTGACTGACATGCTTTTATACATTCGAGGAATCATTTACTTATAACAGTATGAAGTAATGTTTTACGTTGGGAAATTTGAGAAATATTGATCTTAATTATGAACAAATTCTTAAATAGATGGAGTTTCGCATTTTATTATGTTGAATAATTAAATTTAGTTTTCATTCCTTAATCTAGTATCTGGAAAAGGATATTGCAAATTTTATGAATAAAAATGAAAAGGAAAGAAAAGTGATGAAGTAGAGGCAATTATACGCTTAGTTTCTATTTGCATGTCTCCTGGAGTTGTGAAGGAACTGACACTCACAAACATTAATTGCACCTTCAACTTGCCATCAGTCTGGCTATGAACTCTATTTGGTGCCACATGTTTTTTTAATTGCCATCAGGCCTTACACGTGAAGACAATGGAGCCAAGTCAACCATCACTATGTAAGCAATGGGTGGCAAAGTGTTTTAGTTATTAAGATTATCACCTCAAGGGTATCCAGTGAGATTCTAAGTTAAAAAGAAACAAAATCATTCCCACTTTAGCCTACTACCCTTCTCCATGTTTGCCAAGCAATTGTATGTAAATGTAGTCAATGAAGTGTCGCTCTAGTGTATACGTGTTTGACCTTATGAAATTATGTTTCGAGATGTCGAGTAGCGTGATGCAAATATTATTCTGAATGAAGTAGCCAAGCTTCAAGTCTCTATAAGATTATGTGAAAGTGGAACCACAGCTACTGTGAAAGTTATTGAATCAAGCTTCGCTACACCAACTTTGACATTAAGATCCTAAAGTTTGGGGTCGTAGGTAGCGAACACTACGCTATAATGTCGAACTATAGTCCAAAAGCCGAGAAATGCTATGGCATCAAGCTCCATGCCGAGTAATGACCCATCTCCATGCCGAGCTGTATATCTGAGCTCTTGGCTTATAACAGTTTGTACATTACCAAGTCGAGCTGTGGCATTCACGAGCACCGATATGCTTCTGATGAAGTAGACTAAGTTAACAACTTGAACAAAAGTTGAGAAGTCCTTGTCACCGTGTTCTGCACTATAGCAATCAAGCCGAGAAGCCCTTGTATGTAAGGCTAATCTGACCTTCAATGTAGGCAATCAATAGAAATGGATGGAAAGGGAATTCAAGTAATTCAAATTCTAAACTGAGTTGAATGCAACATTATTAAAAATCTAACATGAGTAAGGCCTCAATTGTGGTAGTTGCTCCCTTGGTTGAGAAGGTTAAATAGCTTTACATAGCTCTACACTTGAGCATGAAGACCTATTGATAACTCCGTTCCTACAAGAAATTTATCCGTATTGATATTCAAATGATTCCATCACCGTAACATTAGTATTTAAATTTCCTAAAGAATTTTCATATTTAAACTAAATCAAAGCTTTTTAGGCTTATTGAAGCATCACGCCGAGTTCGGCATTTCCAAGCCGAGCTTCCTCGACCTAGTCGAGATCCAAGCTCCTGCGGCATAAATGAGCTCCATTCAGTAGAACTAGATTGAGTTAATTACCGACAGTAGCAGTGTGTCAAATTGCTCGCTCGTAACAAAAGTAGATCAACTAGATTGCCAACTGGTGCATTCTGAGCTTTTCAACGGTTGAGCTCAATACAAGCACGGCAAAAAATCCTAAGCACGTCGAGCTTCCATGTTCCCAGCTATTGAGCTCTTGAATACTTAGTCGACGGTTGAAATATCTCCGCAGTCCATGGCCGAGTAATTTACATGCCAAGCTCTACACATTGCTAAATTCTAACTGCCGAAATCCTTGTTTAAGTGTCACCGCGACTGAGCAATTGACGTTCCATGGTCAAACGGCCAGTCTAAATTCTCCATTCGTCAATCCCATAGCACTTTATGACTGTCATAACTCGGCCTAATCATATACAACATGGTGCTATAGGATAGCCCTTTTATGGATCATACGACCTTAACAATGGTGAATGGAGACTTGCACTTTATGTGCATATAAATATAAGTTGCTAACAGGCTACTCCTCAATAGCTATAAGTCCTATATACAATTGAAAATGAGTTAGTATAAACTCAATGGCTTAGACTAATAAACAGGTGATGAGCCAATCGAAAACCCTAAACCATTAAGTAGTGACAAGTAAACTACTCTAAGTCCAAAAGTTTGCATGGACGATGAAGGAATAAGCCTACATTCTTATACATTAATAGACTAGAGGCCAATTAGCCTATCCTATGGCTCTACATAGCACAAGTTATGCCCAACTCGGATGACTCACATGTTTTCCTAACCTCTTCAAACACATTAGCCTCTTTAGGCTCTTACCTTTTCAAGCACTTTAGCCTCATTAGGCCTTCGCCTTTTCAAGCATACTAATATCTACAAGTGCTCCCACTACTCTTGACCTTTGCCTCTTCAAGCCTTTCCCTCTTCAAGCACTTTAGCTCCTTCAATCTTAGAATGTACGCTTTTCTAGAGATCTCACAAAATCAACCTTCCTAAATACTCTCTTTGCTAACTTTGTCACTAAAGAAAGTAATTTCTTTTATAGAGGATGACTTTGATGGCATCCAAAGGCCATATGATGACGTACTAGTCATCAGTGCAAGAGTCACAAAATTCAAAGTTAAGAAGATTCTTGTTGACACAAAAAGTTCAGCTAATATCATTTTTTAGCATACGTTCGACCAAATGCGATCTAAGATCAAGGCATAGCTACGATCTTACAAGTATGATTTGTATGCCTTCAACAACCAACTAATTCAAGTAGTCGGAGTAATTTCTTTGTTGATACAAATTGGTGATGATGAGTATGTCGTAGAGGATAAAGTGGACTTCCTCGTCATCAAATATTAGTCCCCATATAACATGATAATGGGATATCTATGTCAGCATCTATTTAGCCAAGTTTCCTACTTTTACAAGAGTCAGTGTGTGCAAAGGGGACTAGTTATTGGTAAGGTCCTTATATATGAGGGTCTCAAGATGAGATGAAGTATTTCAGGTGGAAACCTTTCTAGAAGGCAAGTTGATTGGCATAGATAATGCCAAGAGTGATGTTGAGGAAATTTCTTTAGGAGATGACCTTAGGAAAACAATGAGAATTGGGAAACCCTTATCAGTAGATATTTGTCAAAGTTTAATTAACTTCTTGCAAGCTAATGCTGATACGTTTGCATGGTCTCTTTCAAACATGCTGTGTATCTCGAGAGAAGTTAGGGTATACAAACTCTAAATTGATCAGAATGTGAAGGTGGTCCAACAAAAGAAGAGGTATCTTGCACCAGAGAGATAAGCAGCAATAGAGGAAGAAGTCCAGAAGTTATTGAAGGTAAGATTTATCCGAGAAGAGCCTTATCTCACTTGGCTAGCTAATTGTATGCAAATCATGTGCTAATCAAGAAGTCTAACAACAAGTGGTGAATGTACGTAGACTTCATGAATTACAACAAGGTCTATCCTAGGATTGTTTCCTATTGCTAAAAATTGATCAAATGGTAGATGCAATTGCTAGACATGCGTTACTTTATTTTATGGATGCTTTCTCTAGTTATAAGCAAATTAAGATGGACAAAGAGGATGAAGTCTATACGGCCTATTATATGAAAGATATCTTGTTTGAACAGTTACATGAGAGAACGCAAGGTACAAAGAATACAAAGAAAATCCTATAGCTTACTCTTGGAATTAATAGAAATAATTTTTAGATCGAAGGTTAAAGCTCTCTCCAAGCAGGCTTCTTTCTCGACACTTAGAGTCATAGAGCTGACAGATTGCGCTTTCTACTCATAGGGGATTAATTTTGATAGACGTTCTTTGTCTTCCCCTAGATCTTCGACATGAGCTTTATCATTGCCCTTATTAACAATCTTGGCACCTGCCTCGTTGTCATCATCTTCGTCAGCACTGTTGACTTTATCATCGATATTGGTGAAGTCGAGGCAGCGGAGATCATAATTAGGGTGAAGCTTCAGGATCTCCTCTCTTGCCACTTAGACCCCCTCTAATAACTCCTTCTGTAGAAGTATCTCATACGACCAACTAGGAGTGACTATATTGAGAGCCACTTCAATTGATGGTCTTCTCTTCAGAGTCTCCTCCAATTCAACAACACGACTTTGTAAGTACAAGTTGTTGGTCTTTAACTTGTTAATCTACATTCTGAGCTTATCTTCCTTATCGCTCATTATGCAAAGTATTTGACCTAGCCCCTAACACTCTTCTTTCTTCTTCTATAGCTCCTTCTTTAGGCTTTTAGACTCTTTGTACTGCTCTTCCATTTTGGCCTTTAGGCTCAAGACTTCATCAGTAGTAAGGGTATGTGCCAATTTCTTGGTAGCAAGGTCTTCTTAGAGCTTTCTTGCCTCCATCTCAACCCTTATTCTTGTTTTCTTAGCATTAGCAGTCTAGGCTTTGGATGCATTATATGCATCCTTAATTTTTTGCAACAATTTCATTTAATATGATGAGTACCAGAAATGAGTCGACAAAATACATGAAGACTTCTATGGATCTTACCTTCTTAGTGTACTTATCGGCCTCATCTAGAGCCGTCAGAATGTAGCTACTTATCTAAAAAAGAAAAGGAGTATTTGCAATTAAGTAAATTCAACAGTTAAAAAGATGAATACAAATACTCACATCATATAACTTGGCCATTATATGGGCCTTATTGCAACTGCCAACCCTATTGACGTCTTTCTTGGCAATCTATTTGTTGTTTGGAAGAATAATTCCTTCCATCAAGGCTAAAGATTTTATCTTGTTGCCTAAGGCTGAGTTGGTATCCAAAACATTTTGGCTCTAATATGAGACGAAATACTCGCTAACTTCCTTTTTAGGGATGAATTCAATGCTACTGATGCCAAGACCTTTGGAATACATTGCCTCCTTCGTCCTCTCCTTTAAACCCTTAGACCTTTTAGTAGGTGGCTAGCCGATAAGTTCTTTTCCTAGTCTCTTATTAACACTAGGCATTGCCTTCAGTACCAACGATGACCCCTTGACAGCGGTGGCATCCTCGACCTCACTACGGGGTTAGCTGTCTCGGCTTACCTTTCTTAGCTCGACAGAAGGTTGAATATTTTTTGTTAGAGGCTCCATAAAACTAGGGACCTTAGTTGGCATTGTTCTCTCGCCTTCTTTTTACTTGCGGATGGCCATGAGGTCTTCTTCTGTATTGCTACCTGCTTAGATGTGTCTTCTTTTGCCGTTTTCTTGACAACAGTAGGCTAAGTTATAGTAGTTGATATAGCTGCCCTCTTTTCAGCTTTTGATTTTTTGCCTTTAGCTTAGGTTAGTAGCTTAGTAGGATTTACCTCATTAGCACCCATATCGGTAACATGAGCAAACAAGTTAATATCAACACAAGAAAAGAATAAATTTACATTCTTGATGTCGAGTAAGGCTTAAAGGCAATAATTCTCCCCCCAAGTCATGAGAACAGCTTTTCTCTTGTGGCTATATTTGGCATGGTGGTAACTCATTAGCGTACTTTCTTTTTAAAAAAGGATTGGGTCTCTACTTTCATAACGCTGTATAATTCTATTGGTGTTCTAAAAGAACATTTTGTTCTTCATCCTTTCCTAAATTTTCTTCATCACTATTGCATCATTTGACATTAGATCTATCTCTTTAGTATGGATTGGCTCAATCCAATGAGTTTAGAAGTCTAGCTCCTCATCAAACACTATCAACACAAATTTGTCATGCTACTTATGGATCTTAGACTCTAACCCATCCATGAACTTTCGCCCGTGCCTTGTAGCAGCAAACTACCATTCGTCAGGTTACCTCCTAATCATGAAGTAAAACTGAAATAGTTGAGGCATAGCCCTAACTTCAACTTCTTCACAAACTATCTCAAAAGTTGCCAAAAGCTGGTATATATTGGGTAAGAACATACTTGGCATGACTCTAAAGTAGTTGAAGAAGCCCTTCACAAAAGCCAAGAAAGGGAAGCACAACCCAAAATCTAAATATATCAAGTACATATGGAATTTGTGCTCCCTTAGGAAACATACCCTCTCCTCTTTTCTCGGCCTCCTCAAATTCTATGTTCCAAGAAGATCTTGCTAGGATCAGTTGTATTTCGTGACAAGAACTCTATCGGTAGGATTGGTAGTTCTATCTAGAGAGTTGTAGAAGTAAGCTATGTTGTTATTCAGATATCTCGTTGAGGATCTCCCTTCTTTGTCCTCGAGATAATTATCCTTAGTGAGAGCATTTATTCAAGTGAGTTTATCCCACGTTTCCTCAATACTATCGGCTGAGCTACTAGAAAAGTACACCGCGTTGCTCCTTATTTGGGAGGGATAAGTGATCTTAGTTTCCGTTGCTTCGGAATCGAAGAGAACAAGTCAATGGATGATGTTGTGAACCATGCCTGAATGGTTATGAAGAATGGTATCATAGAAGTTGAAGAACTTGAGAGTGAAGATGAGAAAGTAAGAAAATTTATTTAACTTTGAATAGAAATGAATTTTGGTTTTAAAGAGTCCTTTTGATGGGAATTAGCCTCCGACAATATCTAAGCCAAAGCTTGTCAACGCTTGCCGAAGACAAGTTGCAACTAGAAGGATGAGGGGAAGGAAAATAAATACTCGACATCAACTTCATCATTAGCTGAGGTGCCGAGAACCACATGGTTGAGTACTTGAGACCAAAAAACCACTTAGCACCTCACCGAGAGACTCATGCTGACTGATTATAGTGTTCGGCAATTATAGGTCGACCTTTCTGGTGTTTCGATCAAGCCATGAGAGACTTCAGGGACTCCTTCCCAAACTTGCACATCCAATTACTGACCCCATCCGGTTTGGATACTACCCCTCCTAAGACATGCCGAATTCTTTAAAATACACAGTTTTGTATTCTTGCACATTTATAGGCCCAATTCTTTAGGGTTTAAGGCCTTGTACATTATTTACAGTCTTGCTACTAGGGTTTAAGACTTGCTATAAATAGCAACATTTGTATTAGAAGAGATATACATCGATATACATACAGAGATATATACAAATAGAGAAGATATTCCAATCTACGGAGTGAATCTTTCCTCTTTCGAGCAAGGCCATACTTAAGTTAGCATTTGCTAGATTATCGAGTGTTGATTACTCTCTTTAATCACTCCTGTGTTCTTATCAGTCTTATTCTTAGGATTGTAGTGAACCCCTTCATTTGAACCGGTTAGTGAGTCATATCTAACCTTCATTTGAAACCTCCGAGCAACATTTAGTGTTCGTGAGTCATATCAAACTCTATTTTGAGCTCAAACCCCTACTTGTGTTTGTGTCTTAGTGAGTTCTATCTACTGACATTCACCATCAAAAACCTTCTTGTTCTTCATACCTATTCTTCATATGAATATCCATTCCAAATTACTAACTCGCTGTTGTTCCATTGATCCTTGATCCTTACCATCTTAGTATTAGAGCTTTAGGGAGATAGGTGTTCCAGTATTCTTCAAAGTAGATTTATGGTTCTAACATTTTTGTTAATCATTGTTCTATAGTGTAGCGTACTACTCGTAGTAATCGTACGTAGTTATAGAAGTCGAGTAGTGGTTGTTTTTAGGTTACTGTTATTGTGTTTTGTTGTTTGTCCAATTCTCTGGTCAATTACTATACGGACAAGAATGTCGGAGGATAGTATCAACAACACTGGTGATAGTCCTTGTGGAAGCTTGAGGCGATGTGTTAACAAATTAGAATACCATATCCAAAATCTCATTGACTCTATTCAGGAACTTACTAGGTTAGTCAGAGGCCGCAAATGTGATGGATGAGAAGGAAGAAGGGAGCGAACACCTACAAGTGAAAGTGATTCCAATGAGCTTGATAATGATGAGCAATAGTTGAGAAGAGTTGTCAAGTGAAGAAGAAGAGAAAACCATTTGGTATCGAGAAGGAGAAATGAAAGGAGTGTTAACTCTGAAACAAATCAAGAAGCCCAGAGAAGAGAGCTAAGGCTAAGAAGGAACATGGCTAAGCAAAGCTCCAACAGAAGTGGCTGAACCAATGTGAATCGAGTAGCTTGGAATGTAAGGGATGAACCCCAAGCACCTGGCCTAGGACTTGACAATGTCAAGCTGAAACTATTGATCTTTTGTAGAAGTAGTCGGCTCGAAGAGCTCCTTGACTGGGTTCCCCGAGTTGAGAAGTTATTCAAGTGCTATGAGTGTGATGATCGAGCAAAGGTTAAGCTAGCTTCATTATCCCTTGTTGAATATGCGACTCTTTGTAAGCTAGTGGCTAAGTGAGATATTGAAGGAGAGGAGCCGATCAGAACTTGGAGGCTCATGAAAAGAATGATGAACCAATGCTTTTTGCTGACTTATTTCAAGCAGAAGATGCTCTATGCTTTCCAGTACCTGAGATAAGGTCGAAATACTGTTAAAGAGTACTTATAGGAGTTTGAGACCCTGATGACGAGATGTGAGATTGCCAAACCATAGGACCATACCATTGCTAGATTCTTGAGTGGACTCCAAGACAAAATTGCTGACATAGTTGAATTGCGGCGGTTTAACTTCTTGGACGAGCTAATTAATTTGGCATTAAGAGTAGAAAGGTAGAGGAGAAGAAAGCATCAAAGGCCGAGTAGCTAACCTTTACAAGGTAGCCCTGAGCCTGAGAGGTATGTCGAGAGAAGGCAAGAAAAGAATATGGAGAAAAGAGAGCTTAGCTAACCAGCCCATGGCAAGAAAAAGATTGCTGAGAAAGAGAAGGCACTCGACAATAAGGCCTGAGAAGTGAAATGCTTCAAATGCCTAAGCTATGGACATATTGCATCTTAATGCCCAAATAAAAGGGTTATGGTCTTAAAGGTTGAAGGGATTAAGGCTTAAATCGAAAGTTAGAGTGACAAGAGCTCAGATGACCAATTGATAGAAGACGATGTCTATTTTGAGGACCTTGATAAACTCTTAGTTATGGCGACAAGAGCCGACCTGAAGACAGATCTTAGACAAAGGGAAAATTTGTTTCATATGTGGTGCCTGGTGCATGAGAAGACCTATTCCCTAGTAATTGATGGAGGTAGCTACACTAACATTGTCTTTGCTAAGTTAGTGGAAAAGGTGAAGTTGTTGACCTATCTGTACCCCTAACCTTATGGATTGAAGTTGTTTAACGATAAGGGTATGGTCCATGTGCATAAGCACGCTCGGATTGCATTCATGGTAGGACAGTACAAAGACGAAATTGAATTTGATGTGGTCCCTCTGAATGCTGCAAATCTACTTCTTAGCCAACCATGGGAGTTTGATTGGAAAGTGATCCATGATGGATTCCCAAGCACTTATACTATTCGGAAGGATGGGAAGAGCTATCTCTTAACCCCGATGAGCATTGAAGAAATCCAAAGACATTCGGTACCTATGGTAAAACAAAAAGGGAGGAGCTTATTCGGCATCCCAGCTCGAGCTTAACACTTAACGTCGAGGACAACTCCCTTTCAAACCCATGGTAATGATTGGAACTAGCCTCCAATAATATCTAAGCCGAGGCCTGTCAATGATTGCTGAGGCCAAGTTGCAACTAGAAGGACAAGGGGAAGGAAAATAAACACTCGGCATCAACTTCGTCGTTAGCCAAGGTGCTAAGAACCACATGGCTAAGTACTTGAGACAAAAGAACTACTCGGCACCTCACCGAGAGACTCATGCTGATTGATTCTAGTGCTTAGCAATTATGGGCCGAACGTTCTAGTGTTTCAATCAAGCCTTGCAAGACTTTAAGGACTCCTTCCCGAACTTGTACATCCAACAGCTGACTCCGTCTAGTTCGGATACTACTCCTCCTAAGACATTACGAGTGACTGCATGCCAAATTCTATAAAATGCATAGTTTTGTATTCTTGTACATGTTTTCCCTTTATTTTATTTATGGGCTCAATTTTATAGAGTTTGAGGCCTTGTACATTATTTATAGTCTTGCCACTAGGGTTTAAGACTTGCTACAAATAGCAACATTTGTACTAAAAGTGATATACATTGATATACAAATAGAGATATATATAGATAGAGAAGATATTCCAATATACGAAGTAAATCTTTCCTCTTTCGAGCAAGGCTATACTTGAGTTAGCATTTGTCGGATTATTGAGTGTTGATTACTCTCTTTAATCTCTCCCATGTTCTTATCAATCTTATTCTTAGGAATGTGGTGAATCCTTTCATTTGAACTGGTTAGTCAGTCATATCTAACCTTCATTTGAAAACCCCGAGAAACATTTAGTGGTCATGAGTCATATTGAACTCTATTTTTTGCTCAAACCCTTGATTGTGTTTGTGTCATGGTGAGTTCTATCTACTGACATTCACTATGAAAAACCTTCTTGTTCTTCATAACCATTCTTCCTATGAATACCCATTCCAAATTACCGACCCGCTACCGTTCCATTGATCCTTTATCCTTATCACCTTCAAATATGAATAGTTTATCCTCGTAACTGCAAATTTGTTTTTGACGATAATGATGTGCTGATTTGATAGTGGCCTGGATTGTTGGTGCATGTTTCGAGATAGAAATCGGATGGTTGAAAACTTCCGAATAGTTATAAGGCCTGTGATGTAATGATGATTGAGGCAATAGGTGTCATACTACCTACTCTTTAGTTTCTTGAACAGGCGGGAATTTGAAAGTCGCAACTTTTCAATTAGGATGTGAACTGTTTTGCTTCCTATCTTGCTCGGCATCTAAAGAACTACTCCTTACTTAGCCTCCAGAGCATTATGTATTACTCCCTTTGACAAATTATTGAATACGAGAGTTGGGGGGTAAATGTTGATAGTCAATTTTTGTCTACCCATCTTACTCATCTATTTGGTTGCCAACAGATTGTATAATCTATATTCTCAGTACCTTACCAAGTAATTGACATTCTTGATACTACGCTGAGTCACATAGATCCATTACCAATTTGAATTCTAGTTCATGGCATGAACAGTTATCACAAGCACAGTTATATTACATAATTGCCTGCTCTCCCTACATTTCGGGGAAGGTGTCTAATCAATAAGCTTCTATGTGTCTCAATAGTTATTCTAATAACTGCTCTTTCAAACATGACAATCTCCTATAAATACGGGAATGAAACTCTATAAGAGAGATCGGATAACTCCTAACCTCTTGACTTTACCTTTCTCGTTCCTACTTATTAACATAGGCATCGAAGTGGTTACACCAGACTAGCCCCAATACCAAGTATTGTTCTTATCTTTATAGGATATTTCCAATCCCCAAAATTTACCAACAACACCAAGAATGAAATTACTTGACTCATGATTTAGAATTTAGGGCTGTATATTTGCTTTAAAGATTTGGAGACATTATCTATGTAATGAAAAGTGTAAGGTATACATCAATCACATGAGTCTTAAATATATTTTTACACAAAGATAGTTGAACTTAAGAGAGAGACAATGCTTAGAATTATTGAAGGATTATGATCTTTCAATTCATTATCACCTTAGAAAGGCCAATGCTGCAGCTAATGCATTAAGCAAGAAAGAGTTTGGTAATATGGATGTACTTATCATAAATAAATAGGAACTGATTAAGGAAATAAAGAAGTTTAACTTCGAGATTGTAGCTAAGAGAGGTGATCACATGTTAGTTAGCTTAGAAGTAGAGCTTACTCTCTTAGAATGTATCAAGGAAGCTAAGATCATGACACTGAGCTATAAAAGATTAAAAATAACATTGATAAGAATCCTAACTTTAGAATTGATGATAAAAGAGTGTTAAGGTTTAAAAATAGAATTTGTGTCCCAAAACAATTGAAAATCAAGAAGATAATTTTGGAAGAGGCACATGATTCGAGATATTCCATATATCTAGGAAATAATAAGATTTTTTAAGGACTTGAAGTGGTAGTTTTGGTGGACAAGAATGAAAGGAGACGTAGCACAATATGTATCATGATGTATAACTTGTTAGAGGATAAAAGTAGAGCATCAAAGGCCAAGTGGATTATTGCAACCTTTAGCCATGCTTGAATGGAAATAGGAATACATAATAATGGATTTTATAAGCGGTTTGCCAAAAACAAGAAAACAAAATGACACGATATAGGTTGTAGTTGATTGATTAACTAAGTTGGAACATTTCCTAACTGTGAAACAAAGTGCAACATTTTTATAGTTGGTTGAAGTGTGTATTAAGGAGATAGCTTGATTCCATGGGATACTTGTATCAATAGTCTTCAATTGTGACTTACTATTTGTATCTCGGTTTTGGCAATCATTACAAGAGATAATGGGGACTGAATTGAGCTTTAGTATTGCATATCATCTACAAAGTAATGGGCAATCTGGGTGAACAATACAGACCTTAGGAGACATGTTAAGAGCTTATGTGTTGGATTTCAATGGAAGTTGGGATGATCATATACCATTAACGGTATTTGCTTACAATAATAGTTATCATAGTTCCATTTAGATGGTATCATATGAAAGGCTATACAGGTGAAAGAGTAGATCCCCAATTTATTGTGACAAAGTGGGAAATAAATAGATTATTAGGCTAGTGTTACTACAAAAACTTAAAGATAAAGTAGAAGTTATAAAAGAATGGTTGTGAGTGGCCCAAAGTCAATAAAAGAGTTATGCGAATGTTAGAAGGAAACAAACAGAATTTCAAAAGGGCAATGGGTATTTCTAAAAGTATCTCTAATAAAAGGAGTAAAATGATTTGGGATAAAAGGAAATCTAAGCCCTATATATATTGGACCTTATTAGATTAAGAAGATGATGGGAAAGGTGATATATGAGTTGGAGCTACCTAGTGAAATGGTAGGTGTAAACACCTCATTTTGCTCCCCTTTTTATTTTTCAAAATTTTTAGAATAGGTTAAAGGCTCATAAATTAGGAAAAATACAAAAAAATAGAAAATTAAAGAAAATCCAAAAAATAAGAGATTTAGGAAAAAAATATGAAAAATAGAAAATTAAGAAAACTCAAAAATAAGAAATTTTAGAAAGATACAAAAAAAAAATATGAAAATTGGAAAATTTACAAAAAAAAAAGAAATTTAGAAAAATACAAAAAAATTAATTTTGGAAATATATATATATATATATATATATTTAACTTTATTGAGAGCCGATCATTAGGGGTTTTAATTAGGCTTCAACAAGATTACTAGTTTTAAAACTAATCTAAGCTTAACTAGTGGTTAAATAGTATTCAATGCACATTCATGATAAGAAGAACTTACAACACAGTTAGTAAGGAATATGGGTATAGACCTTAAAATCCTTAAGTTTGACTCCTATAAGATGCACCTAGAGCATTTTTTTCCTCCTTCTACAACGAGGCACTATATGGCATAATCCTATTGGTTGTTGACTAAGTCAATGCTAGATCAACATCTACTTTATGAAATTGCAGCAATACGTTACAAACATGAAATGGGGCGCTTTTCACTTGTTATTTTTTTGTCCATTTTTGCTTAATTTTTGGGCCTTTTTCATTAAATAAAAAGCATGGATTCAAAGAGGACTTGGAGTAGATTAACAATAAGTCATTAATTGTTAAAATCAATAATTAAATGTGCATCAAAATCGGACTCACAAGTTGGAAAAATTGTTAAACATATCATCTATGGCTAGCTAAGAATCATGAATTCGAGCATGTTTTAGTAGGAATTGAAGCAATTTAATGGTGTGATCTAACATTGAATACATTTCATAATACATTTTGACCAAAGATTTCAATTAAAAACAAGATTTTCATAATCAATTGAATTGAATTCTTCTGAAAAATCCATCAAAGAAAAGTTTCAATTTTGGGCAAATCATGGATTTCCCATTTGAAATCAAGGATGCAAAACTATAAATAGGAGTACGAGAACTCATTTGGATAAAGAAAAAGCTGAATCACACCCATTCGAGCTTTAATGCCATTTTCTCTCTCTCTAGAGTTTCAGCCCGATTTCTCTCTCTAAAATCCATTACTTTTGGTGGTTGTTGAAGCAAACAAACTGCACCACGAGTATTAGCACCCCCTTAAAGCCTCCAATCCACTCATCGATTTTTCCCCAACAACTATCTCCCGACCTACAACTAATGTACCACCAATTCCAAATTCGTCACCTACCACTGACCTCCACAAAACACCACCTAAAACACTTGTTTTTGCAAAAATAACTCTACCAAAGAGTTCCTTGATCCTAAAAAATTAGGAAATGACCGCTACCTTACTTTAATCCATAGTCATTTGAGCTCACCAAAAATTTTCTCTCTTTAACTCCAATAACCACCATGCACCACTTTGCACTACCTCCAAATGGTTGCCATTGGCCAAGGCATCACTCTTATACCCTTATTTCTAAATAAAAAATTCACGAAACCGATGTTTCCTACTTGTTTAGAGGTCTAGATATCACCATAGCAATCCATGGTAACTGCTTCTTCAACTTCTTCATGCGACCCGACCTGTGGAGCTTTAGATGACACAATTCGATTGAACCATCTGACCTGCTCTGACTTGAGATCTGACCCAGACAACTCGATCCGCATCTTCAAATCGAATTGCTCCCACTTCATCTCCTTTGATCCAGTCTTGTTCTTTAATTTAGGCCCATGCTATTTTTTTTTATTTAATTTAACTTTTATTTATTTCTTTATTATGATTTGTAATAAACAAAAAATCAAAAGAAAAAAAAAGAAAAAAGGAAAAGGAAAAGATAAAAAAAAATAAAAAGGAAAAAAAAGAGAAAGAAAAAAAGAAAATGTTTAGCTTAATTTTAATTATATATTTGTGTTAAGTAAAATAATAAAATATTAAAAGGTTGGAAATAAAAAGTAAAATAAAATAAATAAAAATAAATAAATAAAAATGAATAAATCATCTTAACACTTAGAAAAATAAATTTTCTAATAAAAATAAATCAACCATTCTTCTCAAATTAAGGCTTTTTAGAATTTTTCAAAAAATTAAACTAATTCAAGACTCTTAGAAAATTTTCTTTAAATAAATCAAAATGGGTAAATAATTTAAACCTAACTTTTTTGAACTAAAATCAACTCAACCGACTATGTTTTTAGTGAATCAACTATGGAATTCTAATCTCAAATTGTAGGTACATATGCACTTATACGTAAGTACGATACAACTTAAAATATGGAAATTTTTTTGTTCTCATCTTTGTAGATATTTGTGTAAATTAATTAATTTAGTCATATGTGATATGATTAGTTGTTTAGAAATTAAAAAGGATAACTGGAAAAGCAAAGTTAAATTCGAAAAGTTAAAAAAGTGGTATTCGTTTAGGTTTTAATAGGATAACCCTTGGATTCAAATCTTGCGTCTTAGAAAGCCGTTTTGAAAATTGGTTTCCTCATTAGGACTAGTAGCTAAGTTATAGCTAATACATCTAATTGGTTATAACTTCATTTTTTTCCCAACTCTAGTCAAGTAGCGACTTTAATGCATTTTCAAAATATAAAAAACTAGTTTTCTTTGTCGAGGGTCAATATTAAAGGGGTAAGGTTTAATATTGATCAGTTTAAAGAAGAACTAATTTACAAAAGAATCAAGAAGGAAAATAACAAGCTTGATAACTTGGCGACTCCACTGGAGACATTACGAGGGCTAATTGCTTAAAAAAATTTTGAAATTAAAATTGCTTTTCATAATACCTATGTTATTTGTTCATTTGTTTATTTATTTGTATGTTTATTTGTTATTACTTTCGTATATATACTTACCTTTAATTATCATACAACATGTATTAGGACATGGGGGGGTCATCTGTTGCATCAAAGTTGTAGGGTAGATGCGATCAAAGCTAGACCATATTAAGATCCTAAGATGGGGGGTCATTGTGTAAGCTTTATGTGTTGTGGTGTAACCACTGCTCGGGGTTGATTATGCTACCCCACTTAAATTGTAACATGACCAGTGAAAGTGTTTTCTAAAAATAAGTGAGGTCACAAAGCTTAAGGATCTTTTAAAACCTACCCCAATTGTATATACTCCCTTCTAAGCTTGAGTTAATACAATACCCTTAAGAAATTGCAACCCTACTAATCATTCAAGGGTCTTAATGTAATCAAGTTTCTAAAAATAATAGTAGGGTTGCATCTTAAGGGAGTAATGTATTGACCCAAACAACCCTAACATCTGCATATTTCCATGTGATTTCTTTTGCTACATTGATGACTGATTTTTGTCTAAAATTGTATAGACCTAGAATGGCAAACAACCAAGCAAATGATCATGGGAATGACAAGCCATAGACATCTCTAGGATTCGTGAACAGATGTTAAGAGATGAGATTGCTTACATGAGGGATTGGGATACTTATGAAATGATAGAGGACCTTAAGGCTCGTATACAAGACTTAATGTAAGGTTTTTCTAGTACACATCTAAAGAGCCTAGAATAAACATCAAATTCTTGAATAAATGTTAGGTTCTCTGACTTTATTTTTGTATTCTGATATTTTTCAAAATAATAAACCTCTCTTTAGTTCATTGTTCTTCATTCTTTAACATTCTTGACTTTGTAAATAGTCTTTCATTAAACATTTATCTAACTACTATTCCTTCTCATTTAGGGAAATGTAAATAAAATCTCAGACTTGTAAATATCACCTTAAAAAATCACTATCCTTATTTGTAAATAATTTTCTTGGTTTTTTTTTTCTTGTACAATAAAACTTCATCTTTCTCTCTCAAAAAGAAAAAGGAAAAAGAAACAAAATTGAAAAAATAAATTGCTAACAGCTATAAAATCTTTATGGGCTCAAGGAGTTAGCACAAGCTTAAGCCTCTACCTCACTCAAGCAACCGGCCCAAACACTTGGTTGCTAACCCACACAAGACCCCTTGATCTATTAAAGAAGCCAACATAAGCCCCTTGGCCTATTTAATACGAATACGAACCCCTTGGCCCATTCAACCCAAACATGAAACCCTTTAACCCATTTGGCTAGATGTTCAATCTAAACACCAACCTTAGGCCTATTCAAGGTAGTTGACCTAAACACAATCCTTTTCCATTAAAGGTAACTAAGCTAAGCTAAAACCTCTAGTTTGTTTAGAAAGCCAAGCCCAATCATAAATCAAGCCAAAACACAAAATCAAATACTAGGGTATGATTCGACAAATCGAGGTACAAAGTCAATCTTTACCCTGCAAAAATAAATATAGATTCCTCCTTAAAGAAATTGGTAACTCACTTTTGAAAAGTTTAGAATGAAAAGAGACATTATATCCAACATACTAACCTAAAACACTTTGAGAGTTAAGCGACATAATTATGAGGATACTTTGGACTCATTCCTTAAAGGAGGTCCACTTTGAATGTGATACGTAGATTAAAATGAAGTTAGGCATTTATTACTAAATTCTAAACACAATCATCTGTTGTTCACCCCATTAGACCTATTTAGAGAATTTTCAAATTCTAGCCTTGTCAAGAACCACCTTACAATGGGGTAATTCAGAGGTTAAGGTTATTGATTAGAAGATAAGGGTAAAATTGGTTTAACTTACTTATGTAACGTTAATTCAAAAATGATTTTTATTTATGATAACTTATTTTTCATTAAAATGAAGTAGAGCCAAATCCTTTTCGAACGCCTTAAGCTTATATACACCTTACACTGAGCCTATACAATAGAGATCCATGGATTTATGACCTTAAATCACTTAAAGGGCAAAAACTTGACAATGGAGAAAATCACTCTTGGGGCCAAAAGAAAAGATAGAATAATAAGAGATAGTGGGGGCAAAGTAATGATAGTAAAAAAAAAAAAAAGAAAATAAAGAAAAAGGGGCTGGGTGTAAGACAAAAGCCTTAAGAGATATATCATGTCCCAATAGGGGTAGTAAAACTAAATAAAAAAGTAGGGAGTTTAGGCTTAAAAAGCCCTAAGAAAAACAAAGCCCTGAATCACATAAAGCCTAGAAGCCTAAGTCTCTCTTGCCCATATTAAATAACATAAGGCCTTCCCACTCACAATACCACCCTTACACAAGTAAAAGCTCTTTTGACCTTAAAAAATAATCTATCTTTAATAAAAGTTGTTTTGAAATTGGGGTAAGCATACTTCTAATTTTTCCCTAAGGTTCTTGACTTATACACCTAGGATAAATAAAAATATTTCTTTCAAAATAGACCTCCTTATTAGTCCTTTTTGAAACCTTTAGACCAAAAGTCCGAATTCATAATGATTGAACCGAAAAAGACCTAACAGATTAACAAAAGCGCATCACTTACAAAATGGACTATAATTTTTTGAACTGTAGTCGAGAGCAAAATCTAGACCAAGAGCTAACAAGTAAGCCTTCTTCGACTAAACTAATCATGGGTTACCTTTTCCTTAGGAAAAGAATTTTGAAAATCACAAAGTCCTACAAAGGAGCCCAACGTCAATCCATATCATCCAAAATTCTTATCTAATCCATGTTAGCTTGAGTAACCAAGCTTTCAATCCATGTCGTCCGTTTCCTTTTCAAGGTCGTCATTTTTTTAAAATTGACCTTAATAGTTTAGATCATTCTTCCCTAATTGCAGTTTTTAATATCCTTCAACTCTTTTTCAAATCAATGGGCTTATCCTTATTTCTTTTTTAACAAATGGCTTTTTAACAATCTTCTTGTAAATACTTTTCCAAGTCAAGAAGTCTTTGAAAATGTGTTGCTTTCCTTTCTTCAATTATTTAATCCTTCATCGATTTCCTCATAAGGTTCAAGTTAGCTCTTAGAGAGCAGTCACCTTTTTAGTTCTTTCGAGGGTTCTAGCTAGCCTTTAGCGCATTGTCCTATCTTTAGAGACTATTAGCTAACTCTTAGAGTCCTAACCTCTTCTCTATTCATTTTAAGGTTCTAACCAGCTTTTAGGGTGCTATCCCATCATTCTAAGGTGTTAGCCAGCTCTTAGAGTGTTGACCTCTCTTTATTCTTTTTATGGTTCTTACTAGCTGTCTTCTCTTTTAATTCATTTTTATGGATTCAACCAACCTTTAGGGTGCTATCCTGTCTCTCTTTTTGAGGGAACTTGCTAGCCTTTAGGGTTCTGTTTCGTTCTTTCTTTCTAGGGTATAGCCAGCTTTAAAAGCATTACCCTTGATTTACCCATTTCTTTTTAGAGTTATAGCCAGCTCTTATAACGTTGACCTATTCTTTTATTCTTTTTAGGGTTTTAGCCAGCCTTTAGGGTTTGGTCCTATCTTTTTAAGGTGTTAGCTAGCTCTTAGAGCACTGACCACTCTTTTATTCTTTTCAAGGTTTCAGCTTGCCTTTAGGGCATTGTCTCGTCTTTCTAAGGTGCTAGCTAGCTCTTGGAGTGTTGAACTCTCTTTTATTCTTTTTAATGTTTTAGCTAGCCTTTAGGGTGCTACCGCATCTTCTTTTTTTTTTTTTTAGGGTTTTAGCTAACTCTTGGAGCGTTGACCTCTCTTTTATTCTTTTCAAGGTTCCAGCTACTCTTTACGGCATTGCCCCATATTCCTTTTATTTTTTAAGGTTCTAGCCAGAACTCAAAGCATTGACCCTTCTTTTATTCTTTTTAGGGTTCTAACCAGCCTTTAAGGCATTGTCTTGTTTTTCTAGGGTTTTAGCTAGCTCTTAGAATGCTGACCCCTCTTTTATTCTTTTTAGCAGTCTAACCCGCCTTTAAAGGCTGTTTCATCTTTCTAAAGTGTTAGTCAGATTTTGGAGTGCTAACCCACTCATTTATTCTTTTTAGGGATTCAGCTAGCCCTTCATGTGCTATCCCATCTTTTACTTTTAGGGATCCTACTAGCCTTTAGGGCTCTTTTGTTCCTTTAGCAAGCCGATAGGGTGCTTCCTTTTATCAATTTCTCTTAAGCATCAAATCTTCTTAGCGAGCCCATAAGGTACTTTGTTTTGCCAATTCCTCTTAAGCAAGCCTAAATGGCACTTCTTCCCATCATCAATTTCATTTAGGCTTGTTAGTTTACCAAAGACACTCTCACCTAGGTTAGTTAGCTCAAAGGAGCACTATTAGGTTTCAATTTAGGGTCTTAGCCAACTCTAGGAGTACTTCACCCATTTACCTAGGTCAGTGAGGCTAGAGAGGCATGACTAGGTTCTTCAGATCAATCCCAACTTAGGATTGCTAGTCTTTGAGAGATACTCTCGCCTAGGTTAGTGAGCCTAGAGAGGCACAACCAAGTATTTTAGATCAATCCTAGCTTAGGGTTGCTAGTGTTCAAGAGACGCTCTCGCCTAGGTCAGTTAGCTTAAAAGAGCACTACTAAGTTTATCTCGAATTGATTCTAAAAGTTAGGCTTGTTAGTTTCTAAGAGACGCTCCCACCTAGGTTAGTCAGCTCAAAGGAGCGCTACTAAGTTTATCTTGAATTAATTTCAAAAGTTAAGATTGCTAGTCCTCAAGAGATGTTCTCGCCTTGGGTTAGCTCATTGGGGCATGACCAAGTTGTCTCATTCAATTTAGGGTTTTAGCCAGCTTTAGGGGCACTTTGCCTACGTTGGTTAGTTAGCTTAGTAGGGCACGACTAAGTTGTCTTATTCAATTTAGGGTTTTAGCCAGCTTTAGGAGCACTTTGCCCACCTTGGTTAGTTAAATCATTAGGGCATGACCAAGTTTTCTCATTCAATTTAGGGTTTTAGCCAGCTTTAGGGGCACTTTGCCTACGTTGGTTAGTTAGCTTAGTAGGGCACGACTAAGTTGTCTTATTCAATTTAGGGTTTTAGCTAGCTTTAGGAGCACTTTGCCCACCTTGGTTAGTTAAATCATTAGGGCATGACCAAGTTTTCTCATTCATTTTAGGGTCTTAGCCAACTCTAAGAGAGCTTTGCCCACATTGGTTAGTCAGCTCATTAGGGTATGACTAAGCTTTCTCATTTGGTTTAGGGACTTAGCCAGTTTTAAGAGTGCTTTGCTTACCTTGGTTAGTCAGCTCATTGGAGCGTGACCAAGTTTTCTCATTCTTTAGGGCCTTATCTAGCTCAAGGAGCACTTCTCCCACTTAGGTTAGTCAACTTAATGGGGCATGACCAAGTTCTCTCATTCTTTTATGGTCTTAGCTAACTCTAAATGCGCTTACCCATTTCTTTTAGTTTAGGGCTTTAACCAGCTCTAGGAGCACTTAACAATTTCTTTCAATTTGGGACCTTAGCTAGACTAAGGAATACTTTGCTCACCTTGTTTAGTTAGCTCATTAAGGGCAAGACCAAGTTTTTTTCATTCTCTTTAAGGCCTTAGCTAACTCAGGGAGTGCTTCGTCTATCTCACCTCAGTTCGTCAGCTCATAAGAGCACAACCAGACTTTATTTCTTCTTTTAGTTTTTAGCCATCTCTTAGAGTACCGCCTCTCTCTTCACCAAAGTCCCCAATGGATAAGCCTTAGGATAGGTGACTAGTTGTAGTATTTCTTAAGACAAAATTTGCCTTTATGGTAAAGTTTTGTTCAAACTTCACCACAAAGAGGGATAGTTGTAGACACCTCATTTTGCGTTCCCCTTCCCTACCCTTTTTATTTTTCAAAATTTTTAGAATAAGTTAAAGGGTCCTAAATTAGGAAAAATACAAAAAAGAAATAGAAAATTAAAGAAAACCCCAAAAATAAGAGATTTTGGAAAAAATTAAAAAATAGAAAATTAAGAAAACTCAAAAATAAGAAATTCTAGAAAAATACAAAAAAAGGAGAGGAAAATTTCAAAAAATTTTAATTTATGAAAATAGATATACATATTTTTAACTTTATTGAGAGCTAGTTATTAAGAGTTATAATTAGGCTTCAATAAGATAGCTAATTTTAAAACTAATCTAGGCATAGCTAGTGGTTAAATAATATTCAATGCACATTTATGATAAGAAAAACTTATAGTACAATTGGTACGGAATATGGATATAGAGCTTGAAGTCCATAGGTTCGACTCCTATAGGATGCATTAAGAGCATTTTTTCCTTCTTCTACAATGAGGCACCATGTGGCATAATCTTACTAACTATTGAGTAAGTCAACGTTAGATCAACGTCTTCTTCATGAAATTGCAACAAAACGTTACACACATGAAATGGGATGTTTTTCGCTTGTTTTTTTTCATCCATTTTTTGCTCAATTTTTTGCCCTTTTCATCAAATAAAAAGCATGAATTTAAAGAGGACTTAGAGTAGATTAAGACCGACTCATTAATCATTAAAATCAATGATTAAATGTGCATCAAAATAGGACTTAAAAGTCGAAAAAATTATTAAACATATCATCTATGGCTGACTAAGAATCATGAATTTGAGCATGTTTTAGTTGGAATCAAAGCAATTTAATGGTGTGATCTAACATTGAAGACGTTTCATAATACAATTAGACCAGAGATTTCAATTGAAAACAAGATTTTGTGGTCAACAAAATTGAATTCTTTTGAAAACCCCATCAAAGAAAAGTTTCAATTTTGGGCAAATCATAGACTTCCCATTTGAAATCAATGATGAGAAACTATAAATAACAGTACGAGAACTCATTTGGATAAAGAAACGGCTAAATCACACCCATTAAATCTTTAATGCCATTTTGTCTCTCTTTAGAGTTTCAACCTGATTTCTCTCTCTAAAATCCACCACTTTTGGTGTTTGTTGAAGCAAACAAACTACACTACGAGTATCAACACTCCTTAAAACCCCTAACTTACTCATCGATTTTTCCTTAACAACCATCTCCCGACCTACAACTAATGAACCACCAATTCCAAATTCATCACCCACTACTGACCTCTATAAACCACCACCTAAACCACTTGTTTTTGCAAAAATAACTCCACCAAAGAGTTCCTTGATCCCAAAAACTTAGGAAATGACTCTTACCTTGCTTTAATCCATAGTCATTTAAGCTTACCACAAATTTTCTCTCTTTAACTCCAATAACCACCATGCACCACTTTGCACCACGTCCAAATGGTTGCCATTGGATAAGGCATCACTCTTATACCCTTATTTCTAAATAAAAAATTCATGAAACCGATGTTTCCTACTTGTTTGGAGGTCTAGATATCACCATAGCAAGCTATGGTAGCCACTTCTTCATCTTCTTCATGCGACTTGACCCATACAACTCCGGTTGACCCAATCCAACTAAACCATCCGACCTACTTCGACCCATGATTTGACCTAGACGACTCGATCCATAGCTCCAAATCGACTCGTACCTACTTCAACTCCTTTGGTCCGGCCTTGTTCTTTAATTTATGCCCATGTTGTTTTTTATAATTTAATTTTTATTTATTTCCTTATTTCATTTTTTGTTTGTTGTAATTTATAATATACTAAAAATCAGAAAGAAAAAAAGGAAAAGGAAAAGAGAAAAAAAAAAGAGAAAGGAAAAAAAAGAAGAAAAGGTATAGTTTAGTTCTACTTATTCATTTGTGCTAAGTAAAATAATAAAATATGGGAAAATAAAAAGTAAAATAAAATAAAAATAATGAAATAAATAAAAATGAATAAATCATCTTATCACTTAGAAAAATAAAATTCCCAATAAAAATAAATCAACCATTCTTTCCAAATTATTACTCTTTAGAATTTTCCAAAAAAATAAAACCAATTTAGGATCCTTAGGACAATTTATTTAAATAAATCAAAATAGGTAAGTAATGTAAACCCAACTTTTTTGAACTAAAATTAACTCAACCTGCTATGTTTTCAGTGAATGAACCATGGAAGTCTCATCTCGAACAGTGAGTATATAGGTACTTGTACATAAGTATAAGGTAACTTAAAATATAGAAAGTTTTATTATTTTTTCATCTTTATAGATATTTTTGTAAATTAATTAATTTAGTCACATGCGATATGATTAGTTATTTAGAAATTAAAAAGGTATATTTGAAAAGCAAACTTAAATTGGGAAAGTTAAAAAAAGTGGTACCCATTTAGTGTTTAATTGGATAACTCTTAGATCTAGATCTTACATTTTCGAAAATCATTTTGAAAATTGGTTTTCTCCTTAAGACCAATAGCTAAGTTATAGCCAATCTACCCAATTGGTTATAACTGAAATTTTTTTCTCAACTCTAGTTGGGTGGCAACTCCAAAGCATTTTCCAAATATAAAAAACCAGTTTTCTTAAAACCCTAGTCGAGTATCGATATTAAACGAGTAGGGTTTAATATTGATTGGTTTAAAGAAAACCTAATTTATAAAAAAATCGAGAAGGAGAAAAACAAGCTTGACAGTAGGTATATACAATGTGTTTCATATGTTAAATCTAAGAAAGTGTATAGGAGATCTGATGAAAATCTTAGAGGTTCCACTGGTAGAATTGAAGAAAGACTTGATGTATGTCAAGCGTCCAATTTGAATAATAGATAAGAAGGATAAAAAATTAAGGAATTGAAACATTGATTATGTTAAAGTGTTATGGGATGGATATACAGTGAAAGAGGTGACTTAGGAGTCTATAGGTTAAATGTAAATGGATATACAGTGAAAGAAGTGACTTGGGAGTCTATAGGTCAAATGTAAATGAAGTATCCTAAATTGTTTATAGAAGGTTACTAACCTTTTTACCAATGGTTTCTATTACTAGGAATAGGTCATTAAAAATAAGTTCTTTACTACTAGGTAATGTTCGAAGGAGGAAACTTTTTTGTAGGGGGGTAAATGTGATAACCCTTCAATTTTAAGTCCTTAAATTTAGGCCATTGGTCAATGTTGACTAAACAAGGTGAAATTTTATTCTATGAATTTGAACCACTAAAATAATTCATACATAAGAAACAATTAAATAAAGTCTTCGTGAAGCTTATAATTAAACTCAAAACATTATTTAAAGGTGATATATGCTTGGCAAATATAATTTATATATTAAATACATATAAAATAAGGAATGACTATGATTAGGAATAGAGCCTTGTGGAAGCTTAGAAGCTCCTTATAGAAGCCTATGATTATGAGGGAATGACAAAGAGTAATTAAAGAAATAAATAAATAAAATTTTCAAGGTGGTTTTGCAAAAACCTAAGTGCTACACATGGAATTGAAATTCAAAACCATGAATGCCCATGGTTTTTGGAGACAAAACAAAGGGAGACCATGGTTGTATGTACATGGTTTTTAGAAACTACTTGACACATGACAAGTTTATCTCTCATACTACCTACTATATAAACAATAAACCTACTTATTTCACACTCTTTTGACAGATTTAGAGCTTAGGAAAACATTAGAATAAAATATAGAATTTTTTGGAAATTTAGGAAAAATAATAAGTGAATAAGAAAATTAGTGCAAAAATTTGATCAAGTAGAGAACCACCATCAAGTAATGACCTAACACCCCACCATCACCACACTCTAAAAAAGGATGTAGCATTTGGGGTTATTGACAACACCTTATAGTTGGATAGCTGCCAGAGTAAGCTACACTGGTAAGTTTCTTTTTATGTCTAATTTTCAATAATTTGTTAAAATTAGTAAATTAACATGGAAAATTATGAAAACTTGTATTCCTAACTTATTTATAGTGTACCTTCATGGAAAAAATATCAATTTTTTAAAAATATGCTTGTTTTAAACAAGTCTTTCCAAGTGAATTTACGATCTGATTTTCATAAGGGCAAATAATGTTATTTCAAGGTAAGTCTTTCTCTATAGACTTCAACCAACGTTTATTTTCGTGTTATGTCAAAAGTTATCCAATGTTTTCTTTTTAGATTTTTGCTAATTTTGATTTGCTAAAAGCTACTAAATTTGAACATTTCGGTAAATTGACAAATTTCTAAATACTTTTGGTCTTAAAATAATATTTTATATGATTATAGAAGTTCTTAGGAGAGAAAGGGGTCAAACATTTGATATATTACATCTTTATAAGCTCAAAAATATCATTTTTGTAAAACCAGAACAATAATGTGTTTGAAACAAGTATGTATGGGTTTTTACAAAATTATCCAAATTTGGAATTTGGCTTTGGAGTTGGTCAATTTTCTTGTTTGTGTTCAAAGTCACTAAGCCCTCATGATTATGTGGAGTTTTAGTAAGTTTAGGCATTATTTAGCCTTTTAGAATCTTCTGTAGAAGGTTGCCCAAGAAGGAATTAATGTGACAATCAATAGAAGCTTCTATAGAAGGTGTTTAGTGAGATACCAAATTGAGTAAACTAAAATGGGTCTAAGTAGAGGCTTGAGTAGAAGGTTTATTGGTGAAATATGAAGTGAAAACTAAAAACTAAAGATGGATATTTGGTATAAGTTTTTGTATAAGCTTTCTTGACCATGAATCTTAAGACTAACCCTAAGTAGAAGGCTGACTAGAAGGTACTGCTAATGAAGTAAATGAAGACTCCACCTTAGTAGAAGATAAGGACCTTAATATAAGGATCACATAGAAGGTCGTGTAGATGGTCCTAAATACTAATGAAGTGTTCTAATCTAAATACTTATGGTGCACATCTTTAACTTATAAAGATACTTCAAGATTAAATAAAGCACTCATGAAGCTTAATCATATTAAAATATGAACTTCAATTATAGGTCACCAAGGTAACTAGGAACTCGAAGATGATACTTAACATAAAGAGCATTAGCTATTGGTAAGTGGACATTGTGTGTTTAGGAGTAGACTTATATTTACTCATCAAATTGCAAGTTTGTGCAAATCTATTGTAATGTGCATGGTTGTTTGGGTTTGACGCTAAATCTTGGAAATGCTAAATATGTGATGATTGTGTACTTGGTTGATTGAACTTGGTTATGAAGCCTAACAATATGGTCGCTAATTATGTAAGAAGTTACTATTGGAAAAATATTAGGAAAATGGTTCAACCTTTAATGTCTTCACTAAAGCGAGCTCGATGCAAGGTTCTAGTTATAATGATGAAGTATACTAATGAAAGACTGAATTAATTTAATAACGTATGATATGAAACTTGGATGTGTTAATTGGAAATTGTGCTTGGTATAGTGCAAACTTATTCCTTAGTTCATTCATGGCATGACATAACACAAAAATGACCTATGGTTTAGATATTTGAAAGGAAAGTGTTTTTCTAAGCAAGTACTTAGTATTGATGCATTTTACTACTGGTGATGTATCCTAAGCTATATGAATTTTCTGTCACTTGATTGTTTGTATCAAGCTTGGATTTTCACTCTTGTTTTTCTTTTTTAAATTAATTTCTTTAAACAAATCAGTATTAAACCTTACTCATTTATTACTAACCTTCAACTAGGGTTTAAAGAAAATCATTGTTTTTTTTATGAAAATGTATTGGAGTTACCACCTAACCGGAGTCTCGAAAAAGGTTTAGTTATAATCAATTGAGTGAATTAGTTATAACTTAACTACTAATCTTAACAAGAAAAGAAATTTTACAAAATGGTTTTCTAAAACGAGAGATTTAGATTCGAGGGCTATCATATTAAACCCTAAACGGATACCACTTTTTAACTTTCCAATTTTAAATTTATTTTTCAATAATACCCTTTTTCTATTTCTAAATGACTAATTGTATCACATGTGATTGATTTACTTAATTTACACAAATATTTATAGAGATGAAAAAAAATAAAACTTTTCATATTTTAAGTTGCCTCGTACTTTCATACGAGTGCCTACATACCTGCTATTTAGGATTAAACTTCCAAAGTTCGTTCCTGAACACATAATGGGTTGATTGCTTTTAGTTTTAAAGAAGGTCAGGTTTACGTTATTTACCTATTTTAAAGAAAATTTTCTAAGGGTCCTAATTAAGGCTTTATTTTAGAAAATCCTAAATAAGGTCCTAAATTTGAAAAATGATCAATTACTTTTATTTATTTGAAAAAAAAATTTTCCAAGTGATATGGTAACTTTGTTATTTTTTATTATTTATTTATTTACTTTTCATTTTTATTTTTGGTTCTTTGGTTAAAATGTGAAAAATAAAAATAAAACTAAACTAAATAATTCTTCCCCTTTTCTTTCTTTTCTTTTATTTTTCCTTTTTTCGATTTTTCTCTTTTTTCTCTTTTCCTTTCACACTTTTTTTTACTTCTTTTCATTTTCTTTTTTCTTTACATTTACAAATAATAATAAAAAATTAACTAATAATGCAAAAGGAAAATAAATTAAATAAAACTACAAAAAAAAATAAACAAAACAATAATAAAGGGTTGTACCAATAGTTGGATCACAGGTTAACTCGATAGGTCATGAAGTGGTTCAGGTTGGGAGTTGGGCTTGTAAGTCGGATTCAGGTCAAAGCAGTGGGTTATGGGTCAGGTCATTAAGGAGCTAATGAATGGATGCAATCCGGAGTGTTTTGATTGGTTTTCGAAGGGGGTAATGGTGGTTTTGTAGATATTATATTAGACTTTGGGGGTCTAAGGATGATGTGTGGCCTAAACCTAACCATTAGTGGCAGTTGGAGGAGTAAGGCGGTGGTTAAGATAGAGATCTGGCTTCGGGTTTAGTGTTTGGGGTAGCAGTGGTTATTGTTGTTTCAGCTGAAGTGAGGGCAATGGAGTAGAGAGAGAGCCGAGAGTGTATTTGGGATGCAATGGTGCCATGAAGGTTGTGGACTATAGGGGGTCATGGTTATGCAATTCTATTGGGGTTATGTGTGGTTCGAGAGAGAATGGGCTAAGTACAAGAGAGAGATTGAGGTTAGTGGATTTTTAAAATAGGTAAGGATCAAATGGCTAGGGTTTCAGTGCTATGGATCTAATGAAGGACGGCTGTTTGACATGTTAGAGGATGGAGATTGATTGTGTTAAGTTTAGAGAGTGAGTAGATAATGGAGCTTGGTCAATAAGGGTCGCAACTAGAGGCTGAAAGGGGTAATTGGCATGTAAGGGTATATATGTATTCAAGAGTGGACAGTAGGTGTCGGTCTCGAGGGGTATCGTATGAGTGAGATTGTAGAGAGGGGAAAGAGTTTGAGAGAGACGGTTTAAGAGAAAGAGTGATGGTAGAGAGAGATGGACAATAGAGAGGGAGAGAGGGTAAATTCAAAGAGAAGGTAGATATAACGACCCAACAGTATCGTTGTCGTGATAGGTCGCCGTGTACCGTATAAAGGTCTATTATCAACCCCCTTGCTGATCATAGGCCTTTCATACGACACACAAGGCTCCTTCCACTCTACGTTACCACTAGGCCCATAGACAGGTAATATAGAGCAATTTAACTAAAATTACTTCTATGTTATAAATTAACTAATTGTGTGGGCTCGTAAGACCCACACCAAAACAATATTACAAACGAATGCAGTTCATATCGGAACTGCATAAAATCTAAGTTATGCATAAATACATGAAAGTATCTAAATATCTATTACAAAATATCCTCTTCGCTCTCTGATCGCTCCAACCCGTCTCTACCCGAGACTTACCACGGGCATGCCTCGGCCCGGATTGACGAAGAGGTTCTCCTGCACCAACAGAAATCTATAGGGGAGTAAGCTTACGCTTAGTGAGATAAATACCCTCATCAGTACCACAAGGCAGAAATTTATTAGATGCACAATCATATGAATGCATGAACAAACAGTATGCCATACAATGCATGCAGTAACCTAGGAACTGCATACGACTCAGAATTTCGCCCCCTGAAGTCGGGGTTTGGAGATAATTAACCGACCCAAAACAAAATCCAGGTTCTAGACCATGGGTTTTATTTCATTTGCACTATCGTGCTCATACCAAAACAAAACTCTACATATATATATATATATATACATATATTTCCTTTATCAAAATCAAATCATATCCTTTAAAAATCCCAAGTCTAGCGGTGTGGTGGCCCCCGCAGTCCACAAACACACGCCCTAAGCAGAAGCCACAAGACTCGGCCCTTCGCCGACGGTTGGCGTCTCCCAACGCCTAGTAAGCCCATCAGCTTAAGACAGAGACTTAATATATATGATGGCATAGCTAGTGCCCAATCCTACAGGAAACTTGTATTCCTGTAAGTCCCTTCCCATCTTCTGCGTGAAGCGGCAGTCGGTGTTACCCGTATGCAATATGGGGAATGCATGATTCATTTTGAGTAATCTTAATCATATAAGTGATTAACTTGATTTTCAGGGTGATCAACCAATTTCATTCCATACAATTCACAAGTATATATTCATGCAAACAATTCCCATTATTATATATAATTAACAAGTCATCACACTCATCCATAATTTCATACACACGCATCTCCCATATCCCACAAGCATCCAAATTTATAAATATAAGATTAGGTGCATCTACTTTACAAGCACAATCAAGTAAAGAGTCATCGGGAATTTACTCACTCTGCCATGTGGTTCAATCAAAGTAGTCCGGAGGCAAGTCGTCTCCGAAAACAGTGTCCCCTGGTCATTGAAATAATTTTTATAAGGAATTGAAGCAAACTTAAGAAACTATGTAAATTTTTCTTAAGTTATATTCTTAGCTAGTTCTCGGAATTTTTCCGGTTTTTACCTAAAGTTCAATCACGTATAACTTTTTCGTTTTAAATCCGATTTTTATGATCTTATAGTCAATCTTCATCGTTTTCAAGTGTACTTTAATGTGGTAAGGTTAGATTTTCGAAATGAGGTATGCAATTCTATCCATGGGTCAGAAGAGTAGCGTTCCTCATGTGTTGGAGTGTTTTTGGGCCTTGTTTGGTAAATGGGCCTTTGATAACTTGAGGAATCCTTTGGGATTGACCTTTAAATTTTATCCTAAGCTTAAAATACTCCTTGAGATCAGATTTACAACTTTGATTTATATTCCTAAGGCTAACAACCACTTCTTGGGCCCTTTAGTGAGCTTAAGTTATCAAATGGGCTTGTTTTTAGTTCAAACTAAGGTTCATGACTTTGGTGGGCTTATGGGGCCTTTGGTAGATTTCTTATGGGCTTCAAAGCAACCTTTCTTGGTTCCTTAAGGTGCTGATCAGATTTTTATTGAAGGCCCATCCTAGAGTTTTAGGCTTGTTTTGGGAGTTTTAAGGTTGGTTTTGAGTTTTAGGCTTTATATGTCTACTATACTTGCTTTAGTTATTCTTTTCACTTTGTTCTTTTACTTTTATCATATTTTTAGGCCTCATTTTCCTATGTTCCAGATCTGTTCATGTTGGTCTTAAGAGGTCTTCACTTGGTTTTTCAACTTGTTTCATCATTTCCTTAAGTTTAGGGGTAGATTATGTACTTAACTACTTGTGTACAAATCTCAACTTAAGTTTCCTTCCATCAAATGATCCTTTAACTCATGTTCCACATAAGGAAATAAAAGATCTCTTACTTAATACAACTCCCATATCATGGCTCATGTCATGCAAAGTTGGTTTCTTCATAAAACTTCATGTGATGGATTTTTCCTTAACTTAAGTCTAGTTTTGAGCATGTTTAACTAAATGGAAACAAAATCAACATTCAAATGATCACGGAACCTTCACGTCCAGCATGCTTACCCTTCATCAAAGTTCTCATTTCAAGGTTTCCTTAGCTTAAAATCTTCCATTCAAAGCATTAAACAAATGTCCATACAAAACACCAACTTTACATGCTCATATTTCAACTTCATGTAATGGTTTTAGGGTTTGTTTCTTAAAACGACTTTTTGTGCTATAACAACTCAAACCTTACTCATATCTTCAAGAAATCCAAGTCTTCTAACATAAATATTAATCCACACATCACAAGAATCACTTACTCGTCCTTAACGCAAAGTTTGGTGGTTGTGCACTAAGGTTCCTCTTAAGCCTTTAACTTTGCTTCCTCCTTTTTGCTTACCTTTTGAAACCCGAATTCTTTGGTCTTTTGGAAAGGGGTTTATGAAAGATTCTAATGGTCTTAGATGATCTTAAATGATGAAAGAAAATGGAACATGAACAAAGAAAAAAAAAATGCCGTGAGTTGAAGCTTCAAAATGGAAGAAAATGGATTTTGTGGGGTAAAGTTGTTTCCCCTTTTTATGTTTGTTTTAAAAGAGAGAAAGATGAAGTGAAACTAAAATTAAAAGTGAGAGAAATGGGGAGGAGTGCAGCCGGTTGGAATGAAGAGAGAAGGAGTGTTTAAATGCCTTGAAAGTATTGTCTTAAAGCTTACAAAAAGTCAACAATTGCAACTCTTGATGATGTAAGCATTAAGGGGTGAATAGTGATGTGTAAGAGGAAGTGATTGATGGGTGAATGACAAATGCATGGCCCCCCTTTCTCCCCTTTTTAGATCTGCCATGGGAAGTCTTTTAATGGCATGGAGTGGTCTTGTCACCTTTATTAAAGTTAAGCTCATGATTTCTTGTGAAAATTTGTCCATATGTAGTATAAGTGAAGAGGTGATAAGGAAATTGTCTTATCACTAGATTTTGATAAGTTATCAATTGATAAATGATTCCAAATCTCAATTGATAAGTTATCTAAGGTGATTGGTTGGTCTACTTATTTATGGTGTAAGGCTTATGCATGAAGATAAGGGCATAGCCTTATAGAAAATTGTTTTAGGATTTTCATCTTACATTGTTTTGTGATTTATGATTTGATTTTTGTAGAATTGTGAAATTTTCTAAAGTTGAATAAGATTATTCAAACTAAATTATCGATTAATTATTTAGGGTTAAAATTCCTTAATGGTCTTAAGGTTTAGGGTTTTAAGTAGCTTTAGAGCTCGCAGTTCTTCAAGCTCGGGTTTTATCGACAATTGGCTTTTGAATTGACAATTGGCTTTGGAATTGTAAAAATTTAATTTGTTCCTAAATATAAACTTAAGTTTTTGGTTTAGTTGATCTTTAGGAACGTTCGGGAGGTACTCCTAATCATGTCTTAGGCCTACTAAAAGTAGGGTTTACAGTAGAGAGAGAGTCGGCCAAGCGAGGGAGTTGGTGTCGGTGGTGTAGTAAATTGCTGAGAGAGAGATAGGTTGAAGGAGAGAGAAGAGGCCGAGAGAAAGAGAGAGAAAAGGTTTGTCTATTTTCAAAGTGGGTCCCCCTTACCTGTGTATGTGTGTGTGGATTCAAAATGAAATCTTTACCCCCTCACTTGTATGTCTATCTCTTTTTTTTTTAATTGTTTAATTGTTTTTTAAAACTAGAAAGCAAAGGGAAGAAAAGGCAAGGGGTAAAGAAAATGTATTGTCTAGACGAATCATAGAGTGGTAAGTGTCATGAGCAGACACGTAGCCCAATGATTCTTTAACATGTAGTAGTATACAGAGTGTTAGAAAGAAAAAGATAAAAGGCATCTTTAAGCTTCTAGTGAGTTTTGAACCTAAAACCTCAAACCAAACTCCAATGCAATGTCTATAAACTTATCCGTCAGGCCAGTGGCCTATGTCTTTTCTTAAAATTGCACATATAGATTCGGTCAACCTAAGCTAGATATAAATTTAAGCTCAGGTCCAATAGTCCTTTCTTTAAATTTATTTAAATTAAAAATTTATTCTATTTCAAACTACCTAAAAAAATTTATTATTTTCCAAATTCTCTATTTTTTCAATTTTTTATGACTATTCTAAAAAACTTTTATATATTTTTCTAAATTTTTCCATTTTTTGTATTATTTTCTAAATTTCTTATATTTTGTGTGTTTTCCTATTTTCCTATTTTTTTATTTTCATGAATTTCATATTTTTGGGTTTTCTTATTTTTCTATTTTTTCCCTAATTTAGGACCTTTTAACCTATTCTAAAAATTTAGGGGGGGGGGGGGGGGGGGGGGGAAGTGGTGTAAAAATGGGATGTCTACGGTTGCTCTTTTTATAGTGAAGTTTGAGCAAAACTTTACCATAAGGATAAAAGAGTCTCTATTTTTGCCCTAAAGGTGGATTTTATCCTAAGAAATGTTACAGCTAGCTAACAATCTTAAGCCTAGTCCACTGGAGATTTGGTGAAGAGAGGGCTAGTACTCTAAGAGCTGGCTAAAAGACTGAAAGAAGAATTAAAGTTTGGTTATGCTCTTATAAGCTAATGAACTGAGGTGAAATAGGTGAAGCACTCCTTAAGTTGGCTAAGGCCTTAAAAAGAATCAGAAAACTTAGTTGTTCCCTAATGCGTTGAATAACCAAAGCAAGCAAAGTGCTCTTAGAGCTAGCTAAGACCCTAGACTAAATGACAAACTTGGTCGTGTCCTAATAAGTTGACTAACCAAGGTAGGCAAAGCACTCCTAGAGTTGGTTATGACCTTAAGCTAAATGAGAAAACTTGGTTGTGCCTTAATGAGTTGACTAACTAAGGTAAGCAAAGCACTCCTAGAGTTGGTTAAGACCTTAAGCTGAATGAGAAAACTTGGTCATGCCTTAATGAGCTGACTAACCAAGGTAAGCATATCTCTAAGGGACTAGCAAGCCTATATTGGGATCGATCTAAAGAACCTGATTGTACCTTTTTAAGCTTACTAACCTAAGCATGAGTATCTCTTGAGAAGTAGCAATCTTAAGTTAGGATCGATCTAAAAGACCTGGTCATGCCTTTTCTAGGCTCACTAACCTAGGCGGGAGTGTCTTTTGAAGACTAGCAACCCTAAGGCAGGAGAGTTCCTTGAGGACTAGCAGCCCTATGCTGGGATTGATCTAAAGGACCTAGTTGCACCTCTTTAGGATCACTAACTTAGGTAGGAGCATCTCTTGGAGACCAGTAACCCTAAGCTGGGATTGATTTAAAGGACCCGATCGTACCTTTCTAAGCTCACTAACTTAGGCAAAAGCATCTTTTAAGGACTAGCAGCCTTAACTTTTGGAATTAATTTTAAAGGAAGCAACCTTTGGACATGCTGGAGAAGAATTGGTAAAAGAAAGTGCCCTATAGGCTTACTTAAGAGAAATTGCAAAAGGAAGTGCCTTATGGGCTTGCTACAAACAAGTTGGTGAAGAGAAGCAACTAATGGGC
The DNA here is from genome assembly GCA_024138005.1 of Lumnitzera racemosa. Taxonomy (NCBI): domain Eukaryota; kingdom Viridiplantae; phylum Streptophyta; class Magnoliopsida; order Myrtales; family Combretaceae; genus Lumnitzera; species Lumnitzera racemosa. The sequence continues at coordinate 69,915,225 of JAMXBC010000006.1, forward strand.
TCCTTAAAAGAAATTTGATGAAGAGAAGTGCCATATGGACTTACTAAGAGGAATTGGTAAGTTAAGCACCCTAAAGGCTCACTAAAGACCTTAAAGGAAGATGATGAAAGAAGGGTTGAAAGCAACTTAGAAAGAAAGATGAGATGACTGGGATCCCTAAAAATGAAAGATGGGATAGCACCCTAAAGGCTAGTTGAATCCCTAAAAAGAATAAATGAATGTGTTAACACTCTAAGAGCTGGTCAACATCTTAAAAAGATGGCACAATGCCCTAAAGGTTGGTTGGAATGCTAAAAAGAATAAAAGAGGGGTCAACACTCTAATAGCTGGCTATAACCCTATAAAGATGAGATGGTGTCTTAAAGGCTAGTTGGAACCCTGAAAAGAATAAAAGAGGGGTCAACGCTCTAAGAGCTGGCTAAAACGTTAGAAAAATAGGACAGTACCCTAAAGGTTAGTTAGAACCCTCCAAAGAATAAAAGAAGGGTCAACGCTTCAAGAGTTGGCTAGAACTCTAAACAAAAGGAAGATAGGGTAACACCTTAAAGGTTAGCTAGAACCCTAAAAAGAATAAAAGAGGGGTCAGTACTCTAAGAGCTAGCTAACACCTTAGAAAAACAAGACAGCGCCCTAAAGGCTAGCTAAAACGCTAAAAAGAATAAAAGAGGGGTTAGTGCTCTAAGAGTTAGCTAGAACCTTAAGAGTAATTTGATGGAGGACCTTAGGAAGTAAAGTAAGGAAAACAACTAGTTTTAAAAAACTTATTGACTTGGAAAAGTATTTACAGAGAGATTGTTGAAAAACCATTTATGGAAAAATGCATTCGGGATAGGCCCCTTGATTCGAAAAAGAGTTGAAGGATATTAGGAATTGCAATTAGTAGCGAATGATCTAGACTATTAAAGATTAAAAAAAATAACTACCTTAGAAAGGAAACGAATGGCATGGATTGAAAGTTTGGCTACTCCATTCGACATGGATTGGATAAGAATTTTGTGATAAGCCTTTACTTTCTCTCTCTTCTCTTTTTTTTTCTTTTTGTTTCTAAAAGTTTTTCCAATGAGTATAAATTATTATTTAAGGAATAATCTTATAACCCCTTATCCTTGGTAATCATATGGAGTTTCCTAGTACCCTTGACCTTAGGGCTTTCTCTTAGGGTTTTTGTTATTTCAAGATATTCCTTTCTTTAAGAAAAAGGTAACTCATGATTAGTTTAGTTGAAGAGGTCTTCCTCGCTAGCTTTAGGTCTAGATTTTGCTCTTGACTATAGTTTCAAAAATTATAGTCCATTTTATAAGTAATACATTTTGATCAATCCATTAGGTCTTTTTCAGTTTAATATTATGAATCTAGGCTTTTAGTCCAAGGGTTCCAGAAAGGATTAATGAGGAGGCCTATTTTGAAAGAAATATTTTATTTGTCCTGAATGTACAAGTCAAGAACCTTAGGGAAAAAATTAGAAGTATGCTTGCCTCAGTTTCAAAAACAATTTTTATTAAAGATAAATTAACTTTTTAGATTAGAAGAGCTTTTACTGGTTTCAGAGTGGTAATATGGGTGGGAAGGCCTTATGTGATTTAGCATAGGTAAGAGAGGCTTCAAAGTGGATAAAAATATTTTAGGTTTTCAAGCTTTGGAATGTGATTCTAGGCCTTATGTCTTTAGGACTATTTTGACTCTTAGCCTTTTTGATTCGGTTTAGTTAACCTTATTAGGATGTTAAATACTTCCTAGGGCTTTCCGTCTTAAACTTGGGCCCATTTTTTTGGCCTCTTTCCTACTTTTTTTTTCTTTTTCAATTGATTTGCCCCATTATCTTTTACTATTCTTTCTCTTCTTTTCGGCCTTAAGAGTGAATGTCTCCGTTGTCAAGTTTTTGCTTTTTAAACGATTTAAGGCCCTAAATCTATGGTTTTCAAGTCTATGGGCTTGAGGTACTTCAAAAGGAAATTAGCTTTTATTTATTTCAAAGAAAAATAATTTATTAGAAATAAAAGTGATATAAGGCAAGTGTACCTACCAATTTTAATATAATGGATGTGAGTTCGAGTAGATCCCTTAGAGACTTCGAGTACTAATACTAACTTTAGCTCATTATCTAACTGAAAAATTGTATTGAGTTGAATGAATTAAAAATACTAAAATTGACAAAGTAACCTAATTATGAGATTTGATTAAGCAATTTAGAAAGCGATAAAACTAAGAACGACTTCATAACGTATTTAGGAATTATTTCCCCTAGTGTTTAACATGTGACCACTTAAAATGTATCTAATTCAATTTTTATTAGTCGTGACCAGAGGGATTCACAATTAAAGTTAATACCTTTCTCAAGCATATTAACCCTAATCCTAAATTATTTACCAGAATCTCTTCACTTAGTAATATAATTCAGAATTGCATTAATGTATAATGAATTCCCATACAAAAGAACAACTTTTTGGAAGAAACATGCATCTTATCTCTAAGTACATATGCAATTCTCTCCAATTATGTCAAGATCTCATTACACATGTGATTTCTCAATCATCATGCATAATATCATAGATTGATACCCTAGAAATATCAATTAACAATTAAACAACATAATTGAATCAAGAAAAGATAGAAACTGTATTGAAAATTATCAATAAATCTAATAGTCACATGAAACCCTAGGTTCCGCAATCCTAAATACAAGAATTTTAAGCTATCATAATGAAATTAAAAACGAATTGCAACAAAATCATAAAATAAAACATGAAAAATCCCTTTTATTGATGGTAAATCTCTTCAATCTTGAAGTTGAGCATTACTTTCACCTTTTGCTCATCCTTTTCTTCTAGTCTCTTCTCTTTTGAATGTCTAAAGTTATGTGCGAAACCCTAGTATGTCCTTTTATAATGTATTGTAAGGTTTCTTTTTTCGTAACCAGACACAGCCTGGGACATAGTTGTATCCCCAGGTCATGTAACTTTCTGACCTTGGCAAATCTTCCTTCATGGACATAGCCTAGGATATAGTTGTGTCCTAGACTGTGTAACTTTCTGACCAAAATTCCTATTGTTTATGTAAATTCAAAACTTCATAACTCATTCATTTGAACTCTAAATTGAGTGAAACTTGATTCCTTTTCTTCGTTTTCAATCCAAGAATGCGTTCAAACCTTGAAATCAAAATTTTACTCCATTAAATATTAATTTCTTTAAAGAAACCAAATATGTAAGGGAAATACTATAAAATCACTAGATGAAATGTATTTAAAATAAGAGTTATCAAAAAGTAATTTTTGAATTAACATTACTTAAGTAAGCATAAACCAATCTTATCCTTATCTTCTAATTAATGACCCTAACCTTTGAATTGCCCCATTGTGGGGTGGTTCTTGACAGGGTGTGAATTTGAAATTGAAAATTCTCCAAATAGGTCCAACAAGGTGAACAAGGATTTAGAAATGAATGCCTATCACATTTAAAGTGGATAAGTGTATAGACATAGTATTGGGTTTAAGCTTGAGGTTAGGGGTTCAAATCTTGTTAGAGGTAGAAACTACCTTTTTTTCTTTTTTCCACAATATTCACACTGCACTACCATGTATCAAGGTTTCACTGTACCACTTATCATAACACGTAGTGCCTTCGGATTAAATGATGCTGACGTAACGCCCACAGATTGGACGACACTAACATGGCACCATGTGGCACGACACATCAACATTCGTGCCACATCAATTACTACATATCACTATAGGGATACATAGCACGCTTTGAATGGACGATGCAACTGATGTAGTACCACGTTAGCACCACGTCAACTATCCCTTTTCTCTCCCTTTCTTTCTCTTTCCTCCTCTTTCCCCAAAAATCCTACACTTTCCTCTTTAGGCCGCTTACTTCAGCTTCATTTTCAATCTACTTTATGTTGCAATTTCGCCTAATTAGTGGTGAAATCGCAATTTAGAAGTAGGCTACTTGAGATTGGACTCATAAAATTGTCTAGATACGTTTATTTACTTAGTCAAATTGACTTTTAAAGTGGTAAAGAAATTAAAGGCACTTCCCCTTTTCCTTGAAGCTAATGTCCATGATTTGAGCTTAAATAAGTTTTTTCAAAGCTTCTTGAAGACATACTCAGAAAACATTGAATCTCCATAGATGCCTTTTGACTAAAGACTACAATCAATCTCATTAAATTTGAAATCAAATTCAGCCAAAACCCAATTTTTCAAATTTATTGTGATTTGATTGCTTTGATGTTTAATCCAGCTTTATCAAGTATAAAAAGAAGCTTGAGATTGATTCCAGGAAGAAGTAATCTTCAAAATACATCCTTACATAACTCGAAGCTTCTCTCTCTAAGGTAAAGTCCTTTCTCTTTCTAACTTAGAATTTGGTCTTAGTTGCTTTTGAATAAAACTAACATCACAGTTGAGGTCCCTAAACTTTGAGAATTCAAACCCAACCACTCTTGGTCGTTGCCATGGCTGTTAGAGCTTCAACCACTAAAACCTAGCACTACCACTAAGGCCATGACACTACCCTTTGAAACCATTGTCTAGCTACCCTTGCGTAAAATCCCCACTACGGTTAACTTTGTAGCGGTTAATAACTCAATACTTAACTTGCAGTTGAGCTCCATAAGTTATCGTACGCTTCGAACGCCACCACTACCATTGGCCCATATCCAAAACACCACCAAATGGCCACTAACAACCACGACACTTTCCCTACACCCTAAACCCAATAAAAAACACTTTCCCTACTACCATTGATCCACACTTTTTGTTTAATCATTAGATATTATGTGACAAAGGGACTTAATAACTAATTGTTTAATAAGTAAAGTCAGATCATCGATCTTCACTTAATTTGGGTAAGCATAAAGTCTTACTAGAGGCCACTTATTTCTTGTAGGTTTGAAAGAAGTTTTAGGTCTACTACCAACATTAAGTGAACTTATAAGGTCACATACAAAGAATGAACAAAATGGGCTTGGGAATTATTGAAATATTTAATATTTTGAAATAGTTTAAGAATGATAAATAGTGGCATATATTATTTTTGTAGAAAAAAAATAATAATATAATACAGTAGATATTATTTATATTAACACTCCTCTATATATAAATTGAGGTAGCTCTCCATTAGGGTTATACTAATGCTTATCGTCAATATTAAACCTATAGAGAAACTCTATAGACCAAAATAGGGAGAGAAAAACACGAGAGATTGTAAGTCCATTCATACATGTAGTGAATATAGATTTAGCTAAGAGTGCTAGCATGCTCCAGTCTATTTTGGCAAGTTCATTCATGTGTGGATACCGGTAAATGGTGTTTGCATCTTACAATGCCTATAGATCCATAAATTAGTGAAACTCAAAAGGACTATGATAAGCTAAATTCATAGTTTCCTCTTGATTTGATTAATATACATGGTTATTAGGGAGTCTAGGGTTAATAAGATCTTAAAAAAAAAAAACGCTGTGTAAATCTATATTTTGTAACCCTAAAATTCAAGATTGACCATGTGCATAAACATGGCACACATTTTGCATTTTCGCACTAATCTTAGTACTCTCTATTTTATGACTAAAGTATCCATGTGTTAGCTTGATCATTGTTTGTTAGATATGTTACATGTTATGCTATGTTTGTTATCTATTATCACTTTGTTCATAGTAAACTAAGCAGATATGTTTTGTACTTGTAGGTCAAGGTGAAGGGCACCACCACTAATAGGTAGGAAGACTTTTTAAGAGCGCATATGTTAGAGTTAGCTATTTTGGGAGAATCTTTTATTGATTGCAGAAATAGGAAGCTTGATGTATATATGTTTTAAATAGAAAATACTTATTGAATGTAAATAAACTTATTGATGCTTGGACCTTTGTTGGAGAAAAAAAATTTCTAGATGTCAAGCTAAACTCTAGGTATGATATTTTTATGACTAATTTCTTTTGCGCAATAGCCTTATTCTCTATTCTCAAAGCAGTTAGTTATGGGTGTTGCATTCAAGGCTAAGCCAAGATGTAACAGTTTAGCCCTAAATTTAGCAAACATCTTAAGCTTGTCTTTGGTTAAAAACTTAAAAGGTCTCCATGCAGCTTCACTCTATTAATAATTGCATTGAGAGCAACACTCATGTCAAGCTTTGAGATTTGTATCATCTTTGTCATAAACCAAGCCAAATATTCCCTTATGGTCTCATTAGGATTTTATTTGATTATGTTAAGGACAGAGGAATGATTAATTGGAAGTTTACTAGCAAGGATGTGCTACAAGAACACTTATGCTATATTGTCAAAACACATAATGGTGTTAGGCTTCAAATGCTCGAACAGAGTGCTTATAGCACTATGTAAAGTTGATAAGAAAGCTTAATAAGTAGCTATATCACTTAGGCTATGTAACTTGACCAAAGTATGGTAATACTCCAAGTGATATTCTGGATCCTTAGTCCCACCATATTTATCAATTGTATAAGTTTAATGTATTGAGGAATAACTTCCACCAATATCTCTTAGATGAAGGGACTCTTCTTCAAAATAAATTGCCAACTTATTGTAGAAAGAGCATTAAAATGTGACAAACCCACATGATGTGCTTGTTGTGAAGCTTTCCCTTTATCATTTCTCTTGAGAGCAGGAGCCTAAGTTTCTTGAGCTACTCTAACCTGGTTGAATTGTTGCTTGGCTGAATGAACAGAATTAATTGAGTTCTCATCACTATTTCAATCTTGCTCATTATTTTGGGTCAGCAACATATTCATACATACCAAATTTAGGATCTTGTTATATTTCCTTACTTGCTCTTGATTTTCCTTGTTAAGTAGCAAAAAATTGTTCCAATATAGCAAGTCAATCATCTCTTAAGTGGTGTTAACCATTCCTTCATGGTAGCTAGTGGGAAGTAGCAGTACCGTACTCTTTGTTATTCTCCCTTTTGGCTACTATGGTAGGGATTTAAGCATAATCGGCACCAAGAAGTTGTTGTTTAACCTTAGGTTGGTGTTTGCGATTTGTAAAAGGAACAAAAGTTAAGCTTTAGGAGTACCAATGCTAGTCCAATGTAGCTTCTCTTATGCTTAAGTTAGGTGTGTATTTAAGTAAAAAGGAAGTAATTAAGCAATTGAGTGAGCATACTACGTAGAGAGTTCTTATAGAGGTTGCTCTCCCATATTTATTAACTTATGTTTGATAATCATATTGGAAAGCAGTTGGACCACTAATGATATGTGGTATCTCTTAGATTTAGCCATTCAAATATTCTAGGGAGAAGTGGGCAGCTAAGCAATTATTGTTTAGATAACTATTGAACTATTCATGCTCAAATTTTGATATTTGAATCTTTTAACTTAATAGGTCAGGCCTTAGTGATTTGGTTGTAGAATTTGATGGTTGAGAGAATTGTAATGAACTGTAAAAGCTCCAATAAGAGGTTAGTAGCAAAAGTGTCAAACTAGTGGTGCCAGTAAAGTAAGAGCCACGATAAGGCTTTGTTTAGAGTGTTATCTTTACAATTGACATGAATCTTAATTTAAGATAGGTCAGCATTGCACTTGAGAATCTAGCTATAAGGATGAAAATCGACTATCAACAATAGGGCTATTCATATGTTCTAAAAACATATGCCCCTTTTAAAGTATAATGCCTGTAAACTTAAGCCTTTCTTATGAAATTTTTCTCACTACTAATGACATGGTTGACTATGATAACAATAATGTGACATAGATCCTCAAAACTTCATTTTCTAAAAAGTAAGGCCCTTAAGTGTATGCTTGAAAAATAAAGAACCTATAATGCATGTACCTTAGAAATCTAGCCGCTTCTATAAGGTGTAAAATAATCTTGACTCTAAATTTCATCTCATAGAAATAAATTTAGAATGACTTATGCAAAGCTCAAGCGTCACATATGATAAGTGATACGAATCAATGAGTATGTAGCAAACTTGAACCTCAATCAAAACCTAAAAGGGTATTCGTAGTTCAAATGGAAATAAGGAAGTAGCAAATGGAATGAGGGTTTGAATGTGAGCATGTATAGATATTACATGCCAAGACACAAACATAATTGGATTTGAGTTCGAAATAGGGTTTGATACGACTTACGAATACTAAATCAACAATTGGGTTTCAAATGAAGGTTAGATATGACTCACTAACTCACTTAAATGAGGATTTCACCACAATCTAAAGGAGAAGATTGTTAAGAACATAAGAAAGATTAAAGAGGAATAAGACGCAATATAATTACTCAAAAAGAGACAAGCTAAAAACAAGCTCATGAGAGAAATTCTTTAAGAAATTCTATTAATGGTTGATGATGATCACTTGTCTGCTATTTACAAAAGTTACTATTTATAATATATCTTAAAACCCTAGTGGCAAAAAGGTAAATAGAGTACAAGGCCTTAAATTCTAAAGTAGGCCTACAACTAAAGTAAAGGAAAATATTTACAAGTGTACAAAATTGTGCACTTAATAGGTAGGTTAGCATGCGGGTCATTCGAGCTATCTTGGAATGAGTATGATTCCAACTGGTTAAGGTAGGTAATTGGATGTCCTGGTTCTGGTAAGAGTTGCTGAGCTCCTATAATGATTAGCCAAGCTTCCTATAAGGTTGACCCATAGTTGGCAGGCTTTAAGATTGGTCGACACTAGTTTCCTCATACCATGTTGAGCTGTTCTTTAGACTTAGGTCCTTGGTTGTCTAGTCTCTCTGCTTCTTAACAGATGACAGATTTGATGCCGAGTTATTTCTTTTTCACCTCTCAACCTCTTAGTATCAACATGGCCTTGAATAAGGGAGGTTAACCTTAGTCTAAAAGAGGTCGGCCTCGGTTTAGGATAGGTCAACCTCAACTTAGAACAGGTGAGCATTAGCCTGGGGATCGTCGTAGGTTGATTCCTATCAATAAGCCTACAATTATTAGCCTTAGTTATTTAGCTAACAAAAATGTGACTTAGGCTATTATAAGGGCATTCCATCAACCTTAATCAATGAAATGGTTTTTTAAGAGAAAACGCAGACTCCATTTTTCTTTATTAACTGATTAACGTTCCAAATGGAAAAGAAAATAAAAAAGAGTCGCTAATGTGTATCGTAGAGCATGATGCAATGTCTAGGAGTTATATATCTATAACCAATAATGATCTTATTACATCTTAAGCTATTTCATCTTTATATAGATTTGTTTGTAACTTAATTTTGTTTATGTTGTCATCAAATTTATCATCTCAAACAATTTTAGAGCATTTTCATTGACTTTGTAAGAGTAGAATATAATATTCTTTACTATAGATTTATTTTTTCATTTTGTTAGCTAAATAATTATTTTATGAAATTATCATTTGCTACAAAAAGAAAAATTGTAATTTCTTTTGCAGGATTAATAAAGAGTAGCAAAACTTAGGTCATCTATAATATATTTCTAAATCTACACATGAGACTTTAAATGAACTATAAGAAATAACCATGACATTTTCTATTATATTGTTTAAAGTTTATAGTTTTATTTCTACTTTATTCCATTTTGGAAAATAAACATGTTATGAGAGAATTATGTGTTTTAAGATTGATAAAGGATTAAAAAGAAAATGATAACTTAGAATTCGTTAGCACCCTTTCAAATGGCGTAACACAAATCATCAGTAACTATTGTATGCCTTTACAAGAACCTTTCAAAGTTATTGTACACTTAAATTGCTTAACAAAAAGAAAAAATATTGTACATTGCCCAAGGTTACAAAGTAGATTAAATTTTATTGTTTTTACAAGTTAAAAAGGGATCCTTTGGAAATATGATGTTATCAATTTGCCAAATAGTTAAAAAATGAACTATATATTTTAGGATCAACAAATAAAATAAAAAAGAAAAACATTTACAAGATAAAAGAAGGGCACCGGTCTAAAGATAAATTTGAAAGTTAGAAAACTAGTGATAGCTAAATTTAAAGTTAATATTTGAAGAAAATTTAAGAACGTTTGAGAATATTGCTTTTACGAAGATTGTTTAAGGTATAAAGCTATGCAACAATAAAGTTAATTTACAACCAAGGGTCTTGTAGCTTAGTAACATAAATGTTGGTTTCCTAATAGAATAGATCAGGTTCAAATTCACCTCCCCCATCAAAGAAAAAAAGTTAACCTACATCTTAGATTGATTGCATGTTTTCCTTTGAATTTGAAACAATGCAATTTAAGCTACAGCAATAACTACTAATGTTGTAGAGTTTTACATTAAAATTATTATAGAGGCTTCAAATGTGTCTAGTAGAAATATACACCTTCATTTAGGCAAAAAAAAAAAGGAAAAAGAAATATATGCCCTTATGCATGTTTAAAATGGTGAATTACATTTTAGGTTCTCATATTTTCACATATTTTCATTTTAGATACCTATGTTTTGCAAAATTAGTAAAACCATGGGTTGTTTTAAGCGTTGTTACTACCAAAGGAAAAGAACAAAACTAGTTGAAGAAAGAAAAATATGATTTAAGTGGAGTTCTACTCCTAAACGTGATATGACAAGACGACTTTTGTAGTTTTGCACATGAGGGTGGTGCCATCAAGTTATTTTGGCTAGTTTAAGTTCTAAACAAAACTTTAAAACACAAAAGTTGCACGAATATGATTGTTCATTCACCTTTTTGAAAGATATACCCCCTATTTAAATTTGGGAAAGGGCTAATTTTGTCTCATAAACCAGCCTAGGTTAGGCTTAGTGGGTTGTAGCAATTCAACCTACTTAACCCACTAAATTGATAAGTTGGAAACTAGGCGATAAGATAGGTAGTTCAATCGCCTCTCCAACCTAAGCAAAAATAAATAAATAAATAATAATAATAATAAAATTACATATTGAATCCATTGCTGCTTCTGCAGTGGTTAAAAGTCACCTTTTGGTGATAATTTATCCAGGCCAACTTAATGGCCTTTAGTAAGTGGGTGCCATAGAAATGACTACACCCTGCATAACCAAGTCGGATTGGTATGTTATATCCTTTTGTAAGAAGCAATGGTGAGTGACTCTTCAGTTCGGATTGGTATGTTATATCTAGTAGATTATTGGCTTAGTAAGTTCGAGTTGTGTGTTATATCTATTCGGTAGCTACCTAGACTTTGCTAAACCCTACCCCTATACCCCCCCTACCCACCTTCTTCCCTATTTTAATTTTTTGGTTTGCTTTGTTGCAGTGCCTCTCCGTGTGTCCAACCTCGAAGATACATCAGTAGGTAGTTATAAGTATATACAATTGATGAAATTCAAAGTTGAACCTTTTGAAAATTTGAGCATTGTGAGAAACTTCAGAAGCAATTAACATACAAAAATTTGAAAATTGAATGAAGGCAGTGCAATATAAGTTCATTCGCTTCTATCATCCACTTCTTCACCCCCTCACATTTGCTCCCTTCTCAATACTTTATTGTGAGTTTTCTGTAAACAATCAAATACTAAGTGCTATTCTCTATATTGTGCTTCCATACTAATTGTACCATTATTGTGCGAATTTTTCTTTTGGTCCTGATTGCATACCTTTTTTTTTTCTTTTTTGTTGGTCAGTTGGAAAATAAAATTCTCTTTTGAAAAAAAAAATAGTCATTATCCTATTTTACTCTCTCTAATATCATGCTATACAATAAAATTTTTTACTACTTTTTTATGAAAAACAAATGAATCGCTTTTTTTTAGGCTCTTCTTCGAGTAAGAAGGTTCGCAAAAGAAAAGTGAAAGATGTTGAAATCAAGCAATTTGTTGGCATAGAGAATTATGATGTCTACTACAACTTCACTAGTGACTAAATTGAATATGTATTTGATAGTCCTCTATTTGCTCCTAGGTTTGAGAGCATAATGCTATATGCCAGGGATGAGGCCATGGAGGACGAAGAAGTTGAAGATACTATAGGAGATGACATACCAAAGCTCCAACATGGTGATCAAAGTAAACCCCCTAAACTTGTGAAGTTAGATATGTTTATTAAATATTTCAGCAATGTTGTAGATGAAAAGGGGAATCCTCATTTGTATTGCAACTATTGCACTTTGAGCTACGCATGGTAAAAGAGGATGGGTATTGTCAGGACCCTAAAGGGGGCCTAGTAGGATTTCCTAAAATTTCTACAACATGTGTACACCCATGCTATAAAAACCGCCTTGCAAGTCAGAGATTGCAAAACTTGAAATAATTAATCACTAAGGTTACTGATTTTTAAGTAATCAATTTACTGTAGAATACAAATATAAATAACTATGGGTATCCGATATCCCACAGTTCCTCAGAACCGCAGAGAATCGGTATCCCTTACCAAATAATAAGACAGGATATACTAGCATTAGAGTAAGGTTTAGTAAATAAATATTTTCTGCAAATGATGTCTATGTATTATCTAAAAAGTACTCAGCTACTTCTAATACTAATGTACATATCTTCATCTCGCACTCAGCACTCGAGACATATCCCAATCCCATCGTATGTAAACCTGCAAATGAAACTAAGGGGGAATGAGCATAAAATAGCTCAGTGAGTTCATTCCTCACCACGACCGGTCAAGCAAGTTTTCACACATTATTATCACACATGCAAGCAAGCTATCTACATACATAATGAATGTAAGCGTGATGAATGCAAGCAACACATCCATAGGAGTCCGGAACTATGGAAGGTGTAGAATTACGTCGTCTACACTTCGATTATCCCCTATACTTACCCGCACAGGACACCTCAGCTTACCCGCATGAGGCTACCTAAGGGCACTACCCCACTAGGCAAAACTCGACTATTACCCTAGCCGAGAAAAGAGTTTCAATCTAAATAGGGGCAGTCCAAACTAGGACTATCTACCCTCCAAGGCCCCTCGGGCACAAACATGCGAGTCCTCTCGCAACCAAAATTTAACCAAGGCCTTACAGGCACAATAAAGCGAGTCCTCTCGCTATCAAGTGGAGAACCCATGCTAGCTTTGCCTTAACGTTAAAAATACTCTTTATGGCTCCTCAAGCCCTTACAGTGATCATGTAAAAATTTGTTTACGGATAGAAAAGCTTTTTCCAAAAATACTTTTCTTAGGATTTTTGCAAGGCCAGCACTCTCCATTCATACCTTTACCAAGTCATAGACATGCGATGAGTAGAACCGGTTATTTAGGCAGATATTTATATTTATCAATTTAAAAAGGTGATCACACGGATGATAGCATACAAGCAGAACAGTCATTCAAACATACAAGCAATAGCAAACAGCAAAACATCATACAAGTAACACATACAAGCAAGTAGCAGGTCATCAGAACTCCCTCACCTGGATTATTGCTCATTCTCCAAGCCTTTTTAGGGTTTCCAGGACTAGATATCGAACCCCTAAATCAAAATGCTAAAACTTATAAGTGTTCTGAGAATTCAGACTCCTTAGTTAACTAAAAGTCTATTGTAGTTTATCTAGTTTCCTCCAATATAACCCAAGTATAGTGTATATAGGGTTACCATACCCCATGAGATTAATAGTAACTATTTTCTTATATTAGTAAGGTATGAGGCTTCCTTTATGTATTTTGTAACTTTTTCGTTCTGATTCCGATATTTGCGAACTTATATTCGTTTTTCATCCTTTTCAGATGCACATTCACACGGTAATGTCCGTTTTGGACGTTAAGACCCGTGTTTTATGATATGAACTAAATTTATTGAACTTTTATCTTATTGAAGTTTAATTATTCTTATTACTTATGTTTATGCCCTAGTTTAGGATTTAATGATTGAATTAGCTATTTGATTCTTACACTTAGAAAATTTTTACATTAGTGCTACTAATCCACACACTTGATTAAATTTAATTCAATCTAGGAAGTGTATTAGGGTTTAAGGGATTTTCGACTTCTAAATACATGTATATACCTATGTTATGTGATTATGTAATCTTATTATTTCTTCTATTTTAAACCTATGCTTACATCATCACTTATGTAATCAATTGATGACATTATGGCTTATGTAATGTTTAGATGATGTCATGGCTTATGTAATCCATTTATTACATGTAAATATATATGTCATTAAGTACGTATACATATACATATGTTATATAGCTACCTACACTCATAATATACTAATATGTGTACTTATGTACTAATATATATACTAATACATATACCCATATATGCATACGGTGACATACGTATTTTTATACGTATTTTCGTATGCCTTATATAGCCCCTTAAAAAAGCTTCATAATTTCATTCTTTTTGCATTTTAAGAGTATATTTGACATGATATATGTATGTATAGTTAGTATATACCTTATTTTAGGTTATGTACATATTGTATACTTATGTACAAAGGTATTTATACTTGTATTCTTTTAGCATATCCTTTTATACATATACTTAAGGACATATGCACATGCATATCCTTCTTCTTCTTCATGATTCCTAGATTTCTACACTTAAAGAGGAGAACTTTGTGCTCTTTTCTTCAAGATCACACTTTTCACATGCCTAATTGTCTAATCTACCTAATTAACTAACTAATGAAGAATAGAAAACAACATAAAGTAACTTAAGTACATACCTTTAGTTGTGTTGAAATTATGGAAACAAAAGGAGAAGTTATGAAAGTGAAAGAGGAAGAAGAAGCTCACGGTAAGAGGAAGTTGTTTTTGTTTTGTTCCTTGTTTTTATTTGTTTTGCTTATGGAAGAAGGAGAATGGTGGGGTCTAGAAGGGGAGATGAATGGACAGCAATTTAAGAGGAGAAAGAAAAAGAAATGCTAAAGGAAAAGAAAAGAAAGGAAATCATGAGAAGAAGATATTTTCTTCAAATGAAAAGGACACTTTTGTTGACTTTTCAATTGTTGACTTTAGTCAACATTTTGACCTTAATCAACATGTGTTGACTTGGTCAACTTTCAAAAAAATAAAGACCCTTTTGTGTACATAATGAACTAATTAGGAAAAATTTCGAGAAAGATTAAGGAAATGAAAGGAAATAAGAAATTTAGTGAATTGATTAATAAAAATAGATAATGAGATCTTCCATTAGGTATTTATATCCTATATACACCATTTGGTAAGCTACTAAGTATAATTAAATTGGAAACTATCATTTAGGGTATTAAGGTTTACTACATTTAACTTAATCCTCAACTAAACCTTTAACTCTATGTAATACTAACCTAGTTATATATACTTAGAAGATGAATGTGATCTAGAATACAATATCTTAGCTTCTAAATGTTTATGCATGATTAAGAGTTATCTTTAGTCGTTTACCGATGAAATGGCAAAATATGGAGGATATATCATCACTTAAGGTTTTAAGGTAAATTATGGTGAATTAGTGCTTTTGTATCCTTAAAGTTATAATTTTAGGGTTTTTATTACTTTAGGGCATAATCTCTAATGTTTTTCCACATTTAGGGTTTCATATATTCTTACGCGATTAAATCTTCGATTGTTATCTTAGGGTTTTGATGTGGTTCGAGGTTTTAAGGTCTTCGTATGCGGTTAGGGGTTCAATTGATGATTTAAGGTTTTTCGTATCTACTTTAGGTTTTGGATTGAGATTTTAATTGGTTTTAAATCTCATTGTCTCTTTTGAGTTCGAGAAATCATCTACAGTTTGGACGTTTTTTTCTATACTTAGAAAGCTAAATTCGTGGGGTTTACAGGTATGGTACCTTAATAAGCTACATGCAAAGGAAGCATCCTACTCTATATGGTATTGACAAATCTCAGTAGTAAATTGCATGTGCTAGTAGTTTGTAGTCTTCCATATTATTTTGGTACAATATGGAGAAACAAAAATTAGCCCTTGGACAACATATTACAAATGTGCACCTCTCCTAGAGTGTAGGTAAGTACAAGTCTCGATTATGACATGAATAGGAAACATTGAATACAAACTTGTATACTTTTAATTCCAAAACTATGTGCAAAGTCAAGTAAGAATCATAGCACAAAGGTAAGCAGAAGCCAAGAGCTATGTTTAGATCCTTAGATATGTAAGTTTTAATATGAGCGAATATACAGATCAATAGATGGTAAGAAAATTATTACACAGGAATAACCTATCGCTAGATGGATGATAAATGGTAACTTAATAAAAGACTATTGGCCCTTAGGGTATTCAACAAAAGATACATGACATAAGTAATGTATATAATTATATATGTTATACTAGATGAGTATCATTTAGCAAGAAAAAAATTTTCAACTGGCTTTGATAATGCTAGTACAAACACTATATCAATGGATAAATAAAAAACCTATGCCAACCATACTAGGTAGAACATTTTTCCATATTAGATGTGCATGCCATATTTTAAATCTTCGTGTTAAAAGGAGAATGGTGAGTTTAGAATATAAAGTATCACTAATAAGATTAGTGGTTAAGATACTAACCGAGAGATTCGTTCTATATATAGGGTAAAGGGATTACTACTTACAAAAAGGTAAAAGGTACAAAAAAAAAATTAAAAAGGATGTTAAGCACCGATGGAATTCAATGTACCAAATATTACAAGGCATTGTAAATTATAAAGAACTTTATGTAACTTTAATTTGCAAAACAATCTCAAAATTAAAATCTACCCAAAAGATTAGGAAATGTGTAATAAGTTTCTATAAGTATTTAAAGTTTTTAATGATGCTCTTAATGCCATTTGTCAAGTTTATAGGCCTATCATACACTATTTCACCATGGAAGCCATTGATATAACTATGGTTCTACTTGATACACATGGGGACCTTATTCTCCACAATTATGTTGTTGACATGGGGGTAAAGTGATTATAGTATTACAAAGAAGTTCCTTCTCTTTACCTTATTGCTACTATCTTAGACCAACCATGTAAAATAGATATTCTTTAAGATTAGCTAAATATGTAATATCAAATAATTAACAACCACTTTAATACCTAAGATAAGTATACTATAAGTGTATTTAAGGAACTTTAATGAGCAACATAGAAAATGAACAAGCTATTTCAATATTCTTCGTATGTACATGATGGTTAGGCTATAATTACTCCCTCGTCACCACCAATGTCATTCATCTACTCCTCTATCGGGGAAAAATTGTTAGCCAAGAAGTTGAAGAGAGATAAGCCTAAAGGATTGCAAGCTCTAGTACTAACTCAACACCAATTTGAGTTTAGTGATAATATTAGCATTAACGATTTCTAAATTCTTAAATGGTGGAAGTTATGCAAAAAGATATACCTAATCATCTGCCACATAGCTCAATAGGCTCTTGTCACTTTAGCATCAATGGTCGCAATTGAATTGGCATTTAGCATCACTAGCATCATTCTTGACTACTAGTGGGCCTCTTTAACCCCCGTAAATGTAGAAGTTATGGCCTATAACAAAGATCTATGAGCATACATAATTATTGTTTGAGTGCATACGAGAAGGAAAAGAAGACAGAAAGAGACTTAATGCTATTAATAATGAATGAGAGAGAGATAGGGACGAAAGGAAAAGGAGGTAGAAAATGAAAGTGACAATTCATTGTCACTTGTAAAAGAAAGAGAGAAAGATACATGCAGTTATTGTTTACATGAAGAGGTAACTAGGATTCAAATGAGAAAACTTCTATGAATTTCTATAAATCCAACCCTTATGCCTCTCTTCTATTCACACTACTTGCTTTCATTTTCTACTTCCAACTCATATGGCTCATTCACTTCACTGAATAAAATGAAGGAGAAATACAATTGGAATTTCTAAGGAATGTAATAAGGGTGTAATACCTATTATTTTGCTTAGTTGGATTTATAAATGATTTAAGAATAGATTAAATAGAACATTAATGACTAAATTAACCTTGATACATCTTTTTCCCAAGTAACCCTAACATAATGGGCAATGGCGATGGTGATGGTGGCAATGATGGTGGTAGTTGACAATGACAATAATGGTGATGGTGATACTAGAGTAGGGAGTGGTAATAGAGGTGGCAGTAGTAGTGGTTGATAACTCTTATTTTAAATACATTTCACATGGTTATTTTATAGTATTTCCCTTACCTCTTTGGTTTTCTTTAAAGAAATTGAAACTTAATTAAGTAAAATTTTGATTTCAAGATTTGAAAGTGTTCTTGGATTGAAAATGAAGAAAAGGAATCAAGTTTCACTCAATTTGAAGTTCAAATGAATAAGTCATGAAGTTTTGAAGTTACATAAATAATAAGAGAAAGTGGTAAGGTCAGAAACATAGTCTGAGACACAACTGTGTCCCTAGGTTGTATCCATCTAAGAAGTTTTTTGTTTAAGGTCAGTAAGTTATACAACTTGGGGATACAACTATGTCCTAGGCTGTGTCTAGTGATGAAAAAAGAAACCTTACAATACATTAGAAAAGGATATACTAGGGTTTCGCACCGAACTTTGGACATTCAAAAGAGAAGAAACTTGAAGAGAAGGAGGAGCAAAAGGTGAAAGCAACACCTAACTTCAAGATTGAAGGGGCTTTTCATGTTTTATTTCTTGATTTTGTTGAAATTCGTTTTTAGTTTTATTATAATAGCTTAAGATTCTTGTATTTAGGATTGTGAAACCTAGGGTTTCATGTGACTATTAGATTTATTGATAATTTTCAATAAAATTTCTATCTTTTCTTGATTTAATCATGTTATTTAATTGTTAATTGATATTTCTAGGGTATCAATCTATGACATTATGCATGATAATTAAGAAATCACATGTATAATGAGATCTTGACATAATTAGAGAGAATTACATATGTACTTAGAGATAAGATACATGTTTCTTCTGAAAAGTTGTTATTTTATGTGGGAATTCATTATACATTAATGCGATTCTGAATTATATTACTAAGTGAAGAGATTTCGGTAAATAATTTAGGATTAGGGTTAATATGCTTGAGAAATGAGTTAACTTTAATTGTAAATCCCTCCAGTCAAGAACAATATAGATTGAATTGGATACATTTTAAGCGGTCACATGTTAAACACTAAGGGAAATAATTCCTAAATACGTTATTTGCCTTCTTGAAGTCGTTCTTAATTTTATCGCTTTCTAAATTACTTAATCAAGTCTCATAATTAGGTTAGTTTGTTAATTTTAGTATTTTTAATTTATTCAACTCATCATAATTTTCTGGTTAGATAATAGAACTAAGGTTAATATTAGTACTCGAGGTCTTTGAGGGATCGACTCGGACTCACATCCACTATATTAAAACTAATAAGTACACTTGCCTTGTATCAGTGGTTGTGTTGCTGGTTGTTAAATTGGGATGTGGTAATTTTTAGTAAAAGATATGAAATTTTATAAGAAATTGTAATTCTTTAGTTAAAGTAAAGAATTCTTATTATATGATTTTAAGTAATAAGGATTCTTATAGAATTATAATTCAGTGACATAAGATAAAGTTAGCACCATAATAAGGAATAAGAGAGGAATGGAATTCCATTTCCTCTCAAGTGAACGAGGCATTGGTCTCTTACGTATACTTCTATACACTTATGAAAAAGGAGTAGACAAACATTTCCATTTTGCTCTAGATAAGGAAGGACATAGCATGTATAAGGCTTACATTAAGCACTACAATTACTTCAACTTGTATTGAAGAGGAGATCATTACTCAATGGGAAATTTAGTTAACCATGAGAAATTGAAACATAGTGAAGAGTATCTATAACGACCCAACAGTATCGTTGTTGTGATAGGTCGCCGTGTACCGTATAAAGGTCTATTATTAACCCCTTTGCTGATCATAGGCCTCTCATACGACACAAAAGGCTCCTTCCACTCTACGTTACCACTAGACCCATAGACAAGTAATATGGAGCAATTTTACTAAAATTACTTCTATGTTATAAATTAACTAATTGAGTGGGCTCGTGAGACCCACACCAAAACAATATTATAAACAAATGCAGTTCGTAATGGAACTACATAAAATCTAAGTTATGTGTAAAAACATAAAAGTATCTAAATATCTATAATCTATTACAAAATGTCCTCTTCGCTCTCTGATCGCTCCAACCCGTCTCTACACGAGACTTACCACGGGCATGCCTTGGCCTGGATTGACGAAGAGGTTCTCCTGCACCAACAAAAATCTATAGGGGTGTAAGCTTACGCTTAGTGAGATAAATGCCCTCATCAGTACCACATAGCAAAAGTTTATTATATGCACAATTATATGAATGCATGAACAATCAGTATGCCGAACAATCAATATGCCAAACAACGCATGTAATGACTTAGGAACTGCATACGACTCAGAATTTTGCCCCCTGAAGTCTGGGTTTGGAGATAATTAACCAACCCAAACAAAAATCCGGGTTCTAGATCTTGGGTTTTATTTCATTTACACTATCGTGCTCATACCAAAACAAAACTCTACATATACATATATATATATATATATATATACTTCCTTTATTAAAATCAAATCGTATCCTTTAAAAATCCCAAGTCTAGCGGTGTGGTGGCCCCCGCAGTCCACAAACACACGCCCTAAGTAGAAGCCACAAGACTCGACCCCTCGCCGACGGTTGGCATCTCCCAGCGCCTAGTAAGCTCATCAGCTTAAGATAGAGACTCAACATATATGATGGTATAGCTAGTGCCTAATGCTGCAGGAAACTCATATTCCTGTGAGTCCCTTCCCATCTTCTGCGTGAAGCGGCAGTCGGTGTTATCCGTATGCAATATGGGGAATGCATGATTCATTTTGAGTTCTTAATCATATAAGTGATTAACTTGATTTTTAGGGTGATCAACTAATTTCATTCCATACAATTCACATATATATATTCATACAAACAATTCCCATTATTATATATAATTAATAAGTCATCACATTAATCCATAGATTCGTACACATGCATCTCTCATATCCCACAAGCATCCAAATTTATAAATATAAGATTGGGTGCATCTATTTTACAAGCACAATCAAGTAAAGAGTCATTGGGAATTTACTCACTCTGCCATATGGGTCAGTCAAAGTAATCCGGAGGCAAGTCGTTTCCGTAAACGGTGTCCCTTGGTCATTGAAATAATTTTTATAAGAAATTGAAGCAAACTTAAGAAACTAAGTAAATTTTCCTTAAGTTATATTCTTAACTAGTTTTCCTAATTTTTCCTGGTTTTTACCTAAAGTTCAATCGCGTATAACTTTTCGTTTTAAATCCGATTTTTATGATCTTATAGTCACTCTTCATCTTTTTTGAGTGTATTTTAACGTGATAAGGTTAGATTTTTGAAATGAGGTATAAAATTCTGTTCATGGGTCAGAACAGTAGCGCTCTTCATGTGTTGGAGTGTTTTTGGGCTTTGTTTGGTAAATGAGCTTTTTGATAACTTGAGGAATCCTTTGGGCTTGGTATTTAAATTTTATCCTAAGCTTAAAATACTCCTTGAGATCAGATTTACAACTTTGATTTATATTCCTAAGGCTAACAACCACTTCTTGGGCCCTTTAGTGGGCTTAAGTTGTCAAATGGGCTTGTTTTTTGTTCAAACTAAAGTTAATGATTTTGGTAGGCTTATGGGGCCTTAGGTGGATTTCATATGGCCTTCAAAACAACCTCTCTTGGTACTTTAAGGTGCTGGTCAGATTTTTATTAAAGGCCCATCTTAGAGTTCTAGGCTTGTTTTGGGAGTTTTAAGCTCGGTTTTGAGTTTTAAGCTTTATATGCTTACTATACTTGCTTTAGTTAATCTTTTCACTTTTTTCTTTCACTTTTATCATATTTTTAGGCTTCATTCTCCCATGTTCCAGATCTGTTCATGATGGTTCCAAGGGGTCCTTACTTGGTTTTTCAACTTGTTTCATCATTTCCTTAAGTTTAGGTAGTAGATTATGTACTTAACTACTTATGTACAAATCTTAACTTAAGTTTCCTTCCATCAAATGATCCTTTAACTCATGCTCTGCATAAAGAAATAAAAGATCCTATACTTAATAAAACTCTCATATCATAGCTCATGTCATACAAAGTTGGTTTCTTCATAAAACTTCATGTGATGGATTTTTCCTTAACTTAAGTCTAGATTTGAGCATGTTTAACTTAATGGAAACAAAATCAACATCCAAATGACTATGGAACCCTCACGTCCAGCATGCTTATCCTCCATTAAAGTTCTCATTTCAAGATTTTCTTAGCTTAAAATCTTCCATTCAAAGCATTAAACAAATGTCTTCACAAAACACCAACTTTATATGCTCATATTTCAACTTCATGTAAGGGTTTTATGGTTTGTTTCTTAAAACGATTTTTAGTGTTCTAACAACTTAAACTTTACTCATATCTTCAAGGAATCCAAGTCTCCTAACATAAATACTAATCCACACATCACAAGAAATACTTACTTGTCCTTAACACAAAGTGTGGTGGTTGTGCATAAGGTTCCACTTTAGCTCTTAACTTTGTCTCCTTCTTTTTGCTACCTTTTGAAACCCGAATCTTTTGTTCTTTTGGTATGGGGTTTATGGAAGATTCTAATGGTCCTAAAAGGTCTAAGATGGTGAAAGAAAATGATACAAGAACAAAGGAAAATAATGCGGTGAGTAAAGCTTCAAAAATGGAAAAAATTTGATTTTGTGAGGAAACGTTGTTTCTCCTTTTTATGTTTGTTTCAAAGGAGAGAAAGATGAAGTGAAAGTGAAATTGAAAAGGAGATAAACGGTGAAGAGTGTGGCCCGTTGGAAATGGAGAGAGAAAGAGTGTTTAAATGTCTTGAAAGTGTTGTCTTGTAGCTTACATAAAGTCAACAATTGCAACTCTTGATGATGTAAGCATTAAAGGATGAATAGTGATATGTAAGAAGAAGTGATTGATAGGTGAATAACAAGTGCATGGCCCCCCTTTCTCCCCTTTTTAGATCTGCCATTGGAAGTCTTTTTATGTCACGAAGTGGTCTTGTCTCCTTTATTAAAGTTAAGCTTATGAATTCTTGTGAAAAATTGTCCATATGTAGTATAAGTGAAGTGGTGATAAGGAAATTGTCTTATCACTAGATTTTGATAAGTTATCAATTGATAAATGATTTCAACTCTCAATTGATAAGTTATCTAAGGTGATTGGTTGGTTTACTTATTTATATGTAAGGCTTATATATAAAGATAAGGACATAGCCTTATAGAAAATTATTTTAGGATTTTTATCTTACATTGTTTTGTAATTTATGATTTGATTTTTGTAGAATTGTGAAATTTTCTAAAGTTGAATGAAATTATTCAAATTAAATTATCGATTAATTATTTAGGGTTAAAATTCCTTAATGGTTTTAAGGTCTAGGGTTTTAAGTAGCTTTAGAGCTCGTAGTTCTTCAAGCTCGGGTTTTATCAACAATTGGCTTTTGAATTGTAAAAATTTAATTCGGTTCTAAATATAAACTTAAGTTTTTAGTTTAGTTGATCTTTAAGAATGTTCGGAAGGTACTCTTTATCGAGTCTTGGGCTCACTAAAAATAAGATTTACAGTATCACTTAACAAAATTGTTTTCCTAGTCAATAGAAAAAAATTGAGTTGTCGTATTCACAACTATAGCTCATACATTTTATGTCTCCTTGTGCATGCATTCTCTTCCTTTTCTTTTATAGGCAAATCTAGTTTCATAATGTATGCATCGGTTTGAAAATTTTCATTATCTATGTCAATTTCCATTGAATGCGTACTTCACCTTTTATGTATTTTTAACCTTGTCAAACATGAGTTGTAAAATGTAATATGTTGTGTAACTACACATGGTTAATATAGTATACATAATTTATGTCTACAAGTATACCAAGTAAGAAATAAAATACGACCAAAAAAATTATTTCTACAAGGAAAGTAAAATACAAATAATTTTGGCATGAAGTTAAACAAAGAAAAAAAGAAAAAATTCATCAGGAAAAAAAAAAAAACAATTCTAGGTCGGTTCATAGGCCATGAACTGCCGGTTCTTCATGACCAAACCAAAACTTGCCTTAGATGAGTTGGTCAAGGTTCAACTAGAAGTTGAATCATGAACCGGTGGTTTTGTTCTGATCATGAACCGGTGGTTTTGTTCTGATCCTAAGTTGGTTTTGACCCAGAGCTTTGTCAAAACTTGTTTCAGTTATTAAACTTATTTCTTCGTACACTATGAAAATATGATTATGTGTTAAAAGAGAGTAACATAAAAGATGTTAGAAAAGGATATGGCAAAATGTTCAAAAATTTGTGAGAGATGAATTGGTCTTGTAATTGAAAATGGTCGAGTCACATTGTCTTTAGCTATGCAATAGTTCCTCTTCTTTTCACGACGTCTGGTTTCGGAGTTTGTGGATTTGGGCGCGGGGAGTCGGCTTCGGTTGTGAATTTTTTCTTTCTTCAATGGCTTTCTTCTCTTTGTTTAGAATTAACTGGACTTGAGGGAGTTGGATTTTCTTAATTTTGATCTAGTCACATTGTCTTTAGCAATGCAATAGTTCCTCTTCTTTTGAGGATTTGTGGTTAAGGAGTTTATGGATTTGGGAGAGCGGAGTCGGTTTCAATTGTGTTTTTTTCCTTCTTCAATGGCTTTCTTTTCTTTGTTTAGAGTTAATTGGAATCAATAAATTTAGTTTTTCTTAATTTTGCAAAACCCAGCTACCTTAACTATAGAAATAGAGGCACAGTTACACAAATAAAAAAGTATAAAAAATTAGTATCTAATTTACCCTATTCAGAAATAAAAGCTGTCCAACACATAATACCGCACGGTTGAGTATGGTAACAGCAATTTGATGGATCGGAGATCCTTAGATCTTTCCGATCATATAGTTCGAAAAATATACATCTTATAATGCAACCTGCATATGCCCTTTAAATCCAACCTCTCCTCCTAAAACGTATCCCATATTTACTCCAAAAGAGGATGGAAAAACAAGCTTGCTCCAAATTTCATCTAAAGAATTAAATTTACGAGTAGTTTACAAATTTCAAGTATTAGATCATGATAAGCCCACAGTTATTGGCCTCAGTTTAATATATATATTGTCGCTAATAATGGCGCCACTGACAATACTATAAGTACATTCTATCAACTTTCTTTGTAGAGAAACGATAAGCACACTCAAATCTTGCACTACAAATTTATTAACATTCCAATTTCCATTTTGGAAAAAAAAAAAAAAGTTGACAAATCAATCGTTAAATCAAGCACTAGAGATGGACCATTGAATCTTTTTTCCTAGAGATGAATCCTAGTTTTCCTCGCACATCTGACTTTTTTTTTTTTAAACCCTAGAATCCCCACGTTATTACATGCAATCTTCACTCTTAAACATCATTCTTTCAATATTAAAGAATGGAAAGAAAGGAAAAAGTAAAATCAAAAGCCCATTTTATATTCCGATGATTTATCTTCATATACTATCTCTTGTAAGCCCACGTTGAGCCTTCTCATTTGGGAAGTAACCATATGGTGGTCGCTTGGCATAATTTCTTGTATTAAGGGTCTTCTTTGGGTGGTCCCGGCAAGGTGCGCCTGGCGGGCTTGGTGTAAACCCGCAGCTATTTCCGGGAGAAGGGACTTTACCCCTTTGCAGCGATTGAAATTGCATGAGGAATAGAGTATTTTCACTTTCCTTATTCCACTCCTTTTGCCGGCTAAACCCTAGCAACCTACATGCCTCAAGATGTTGCACTTTTGTCACAAGACAGACGATGGTGACAAGTATTATAGCTGTAGTATGAGCCTTCATGATAACTTCCTAGTATTTTGAAGGGTTTTGGGTCAGGGGAAGATATCAATATGTATGCAAATGTGATGGATGAAATGATTTATGTATGAAGAAGCATGTTCAAGGTATGAACCTATTTATAGAGCAACTTAGTTTCATGACTTCAGATGTAGAACTTGTCAGCCGTGTTTTAATACTAGACCAGAGAGCAACTTACCAAATTTCTAGCTTTGACTACTGTTTCATGTATATGGTTCAGGATGTTGAAAATCATACTCTTGCATACACTCGCGTCACTTCATATTCTTATATAATAAATATAATGGGACAATATCAAAGAAACCGGTTTTATAATAGGATAAATTAGATTTGATTTTCCCCTTTTTGAAGAGTCTTAATTTGTGTAGTTGATAAAAAAGAGAGAAAAAGAGATAGTAGTTTATATGTTTTTTCAGTTTTATACTTAAAGTTTAAATTTATTATATATTACATATCTAATCAAAGTTTCTCTTATCATGTTTTATAACTAAGTTGGAAATTAGTAAATATTGAACTTAATCAAAATTTTACTCATCACATTTACTACTTTTTGTTATCTTAACAAAGATATCATAACAAATATTAATCAATCAAATAATATGGTTATAAGTAATGGGAGATATCACATCGAAGATTTATTTAATAAGTAAAAAGTTGAATAGAAATGATCTCTAATAACTTTAAACTTTAAGTATAAAATTGAATATTTACAAAAAGGTTCACGACATAATAATTTTGATATTGTCTCAAAATAGAAATGAAAAGAAGCTATTTAGAAGAAAATATTTAAATATATGCTTATAACATCGTACAGGAGAACACGGAATTAAGAACGGAATCACCCTTTGATCATGTGTTTCCGAAGGGGTCGGTGATCTCGGAGAATACACGGTTTTCAATTAAATCTTTCGTAGTGTTTGACCCATTTGCAACTTTCCCTTCACAGCTATTGTATTCTAGACCGTTGTTCAAAGGACAAATTTTACAAATAACGTTGTGGACGGAATGTCTTGCTGACTTCGACCACACCACTATCAGTATTAAATTATATGACTTCCCCGGAAACAAAATACGAGGATTCTTCCGCGAAATTCAGAAGTAAAATTAATTAAATTTTTCATTATGCATGTTAGCTATACCGCATTAAAATGTTGGTTATTTTCATTCTCATTTCTGCTTTGTACAATTCGTTAACGAACTGATTGCACGTCGATAATTTTTTCGGGACATCATGAAAATACGAGGGTGCTCGATGGAAGTTAACGTGTAGGTAATTATGCGAACTCTATGAAGTTAACAAGTAAGATCTAGCAAATGGACAATTGTAGGAAAAAAAAGTGTAGCATCACCCTCTATTGAGAACGTCGTACATAAAAGCAATGAAATTGTGTAGGTCTTATCACTTTTATATTTCATACCCTCAATGAAGTCTATTTGATAAGACATATAAGTAAACTTGTGATCCACCTATATATTGCTCATAATCGAATCATTTTTAAAGAATAAAGTTAACCCAAACCTTTTTTATTTTCTTTTGGAAAAATTATACTTTTAAAATCCTCAAATTTTACCATTTTTTTAAATTGAGTTTTCGAACTTTTATTTTTTCAATTTTATTTCTTAAACTTTCTAAAGGTTTGCAAAAAGAGTCATCTGTTAATAAGCCATTAAATTTTCCACTAACTAATGAATCTTTTTTAAACTTACAAAAAATTTGAGGACTAAAACAAAAACAAAATGTTCGAGGAATCAATTGGAAAAAGTAATAAAGTTGGAAGACCAAAGGTATGAAGTGTACTTTTTCTTTTTCTTTTTTTCCTGTTCATCTATTGTTAATTTTTCTAGTATAAAAACATGGGTTATAAAATTAAATGTGATTCAATTGATTATTTGAAGTATTTTGAACTGAAATGGAAAATTTACATCGAAAGGACCAATATTTTTTTCTTACCATTTTCATTTTAGGATTTTATATTTTCATAATTTTGATGCTTTCACTATCACCTAAGATGTGATATTACTGTAACATAATATTATGTGATTTTAATTCTTATATAATTTCTTAATTTTAAACATTAATGTTTGATTAAAAGTTTCAGAAACTATTAGTATTATCAAATATAATAAAGTACTTTTAAAAGTGAATCGAACAAAATTGAATAGAACCAAACCACATTTGAAGTAGTTTGGTTGAAAACCTTGAATTGTTAAAAGTGGTTTGGTTCGTTAAAGGTTTGAACCGAGCCCTTTCAAATGTGGTTCGACCTTGGAATCAAACCGAACCAAACCATGAGCATCCCAACTTAAAAATGAGCAAAATTAGTATTTTACCATTTTGTTTTTCTGTTACAAGTACTATTAAGAACCATGTCCTAAAGGGTTAAATATGTATATATATACATAGGTTGCAAACTAAAAACAAATGAGTTCCTAAAAGAAAAAAAAAAAGGGAAAGGGGGAGGGAAATTACACTTTACACTTAGTCCTCAAACTATACTACTTTTTTTAATTGAATTCTCAAGCTTTTCAAAAGTTTACAAAAAAGTCATTTGTTAATGAAAAAACTATTAGTTCACTAACAGAAAACTTTTTGTAAGATTTTGTAAACTTTAATAACTGAAATAGAAAAAATAAAAGTTCAATGACTTAATTAGGAAAAGCGGTAAAGTTTATTGACTAAAGGTGTATTTTTTTTTTCCTTTTTCTTAATGAGTAATAATGAAAAAGACGAAATTGAGATCTGAATTTATAATAACAAAATAAGACATTATTGATACTAATTGAAATATAAACTTTAGCAAATTTAACCTACTTAACTATTGTGATTACCTCCTTTAAGATTTCAAAATGTTGCCCCTCCACAACCCCTATAAAATGGTATAATAGAAGATTTTAAACTCTAAAATTTCCATTATGTGAGTAAAATACTTAGTAGTTTTTCATTGAGCTTTAAATAAGTTAAATTATTTTTCAAAGTATGTAAAAATAGTTAATTGAAATTCTATATTTAAGGTATCACAATGCTATTAACCTAACAAATAATGAGATAACATTAAATGTAGTATTTCTTACTTTGAGATAGAAGTATTTATGTATTTCTTAATTTTTCTAACTTGGTTACAAATGAAGGAGGGCTACCTATTTGTTAGCATTCTCCTCTTCAATAGAATGTAGAAATCAACTTAATCCAATGGTTACAAATTACTATCTAGAAGACTTCATTTATCATCTAGAAGATTACAACTACTCTCTAGAATGTTACATGAAAATAAATAAACTAACATGTTCTAGAGACTCCACCTAACATTTTTTTTTTGGAATATGGTTGATATGATGGACTTGGACTTGAAATGGGCTAAAGTGTATCAATGTTAATACTCTTTGTTGATACACTTTAGTATAACTCTAAGCATTTTTCATAACATCTTGAACCTTACTCATGGGAGTGCCCTAGTAAAAATATATGCTACTGGATCTTTCATCTTACAATGATTCATCTTGTTTTCCTTAGAAGTGGTGGCCTCTCACAAAAAAAAAAAAAATGATACTTGATTGTAATGGGCTTCATTTTACTATGATGCAATGGATTCTTTGCCATTTTAATAGCTGATTTGTTGTCACATAATATGGTAGTTAGATCTCCTTGAGACTTACCCATGTTTTCTCGTAGTCTTCAAAGCCATATTGCATGAATGGGCAATTGCTGCTACTATAATATACTCGGCTTTAGCTAATGATTGCGCAAATGTCTGTTGTTTCTTTGATGATCATGAAAATACTTTTGATCCAAGATTGAATGCATAACTTGATGTACTTTTCATGTCATCAATAGATTCTACCCAATCATTATCTATGTATCCTATCAATTTATAGTTGTTTATTTGCTTATACCATATACCACAGTCTTTAGTACTCTACAAGTATCGTAGAACTTGCTTTGCTGCTCCAAAGTGCACCTTACTAAGATACTACATAAACCTTGATAATAAGCTGGCAACATACATTAGGTTTAGATGAGTCACCATTAGGTATAGTAAACTTCCTATGAGGATTCTATATCTTGATGCATTTGTAGCTTCTGATCTATCCTCTTTCTGCATCTTCTCATTTGTTGCCAATGGTGTAGCCACCGCTTTATAGTTAATCATGTTCATCAGATTTTTAGTATACTTTCGTTTGTAGATGAATATCTCATCATCTTCTTGATAGGCTTTAATACTAAGGAATACTGCATCAAACCTAGGCCTACCATTTCAAAGGTCTTCATCATGTTCCTTGAACCATTGAACCATACACTCATTGTTACTTATACATATGAGATCATCTATGTACAAGGACATAATAAGAGTATTGTTATGTTGGGATTTGGTGTAAAGAGTAGCCTTATTATAGCTCTTCTTAAATCCTTGTTCAATAAAATATTGATCAATTCTATTATATTAAACTCATGGTGCTTGCTTAAGGCCATATAGTGTCTTCTTGAGTTTGAGGACTTTGTCATCTTCACCTTTGACCCCAAACCTTAGAGGCTATTAAGTGTAGATGTCTTCCTCTAGATAGCCATCCAAGAATGTTGACTTTATATAAAGATGATATATTCTCCAATCTTTCCATGTTGTAAGTATTATTAAAGCTTAAATGGCATTTAGCTAAGTAACTAGAGCAAATGTCTCATTGTAGTTTACTCCAAGATTCTAAGAGTAACCCTTTGCTACTAATCTAGCTTTGTGCTTCGAAATTGAGTTGTTAAGGTTAGCCTTTACTTTATAGACCCACTTAACTTTAATGACATCTTTGTTTGATGATGGCTTTAAAAGCTCCTATGTCTCATTTTTCTTAATAATGTTTATCTCGTCTTTCATTGCTGCAACCCATATAACTTGTCTCATTGCATCTTCGAAGCTCTATGGCTTTATAGCTATAAAGTAGCACGTTGCATATACTTTTTAAAAAAGCCTTGACTTTTTAGGAGATAATTTTAAATTGATTCTCCTTCTGCTAATGAAGTTGATGCTGTAAGTAAGTTAAGAGTCCTCTCTTCTTGATCATTAGATCCAAGAGAGGATTCCATTCTTAGCACCAACATGCTTTCCCTCTTTCTTTTTATTCCAATTTTAGGTAACACTTTCATTAAACTCAACATGCCTATTGACGATAAGTTTCTTGGTCTTTAGATTGTAGATTCTATATCCTTTAGGATGTATACTGTAGCCAAGGAAGATGCCATTTTTAGTTTTCTCTTCCAACTTATGTCTCTTCACTACTGGGATGTGCACATAGCAAATACTTCCAAGTACACAAAGATGTTGTATTAATAGCTTTTGTCTACTCCAAGCTTCAATAGGTGTTTCATCTTACACCACTCTAATTGGACATTTGTTAAATGGATAGATTGTTCTATACATTGCTTTAGCTAAAACCATCTTTGGCATCTTCTTCTCTTCTAGCATAGATCTGGCCATCACCATAACTGTGTGATTTTTCCTTTCTGATATGCTGTTTTGTTTCAATGCATATCCAATTGTAAGTTGGTGTTCAACTCCTTCATCTTCACAAAATTTACTAAACTCCTTTGAAATATATTCTTTAACTCTATCACTTCTGATTGTTTTGATATGACATTCGTTTTGTTTTTCAACATATCTCTTTAATTTCTTAAAAATCTCAAATACTTCAAATTTTTTATGCATAAAATAGACTAATGTCATCTTAGTGTAATCATCAATGAAGAGGATGAAGTACTTACAATTCTCAAAGGATGGTGTTTTCATGGGTCTACACACATTTGTGTATATAAGTTCTAATAGTGCTTTAGCTCTTCATGCTTGACCTAAAGGGAATGATTTTTTATGCTACTTCCTAAGCATGTAACCTTTACAATCATTGGTAGACATGACATCATGTTCTTCTTTTATAGAATCTTCAACCCCTAGAAGTTGTAATGGCCAAGTCTCTTATGCTAGAGTAATGACTCTTCTTAATCTACTTTCATAGCCACTTTTGTTTTATGGTGCCATTAGATGGGAAAATTTCTTTGTTCTTACATCTTAACTTTTGCAATCTCCTTGCCTTTGTCTTCTTTATCATATATGGTGTAGAAGTCTCCTTTGAATAGTAAGGAGTATCCCCTTTCCATCATTTGCCTAATACTAAGAAAATTTGTCTCTAGACTCGGTACAAGTAAGACATCTTGGATAAGATGCATATCTTTCTTTTTCTCAATTGTAACGATACCTTTTCCTTCAATAGCCACAATCTCTCCATTTCTAAGTCTCACTTTAGAACTGACTGATGTGTCTGTCTTGAAAAATGATTTTTTTGCTTGTCATGTGGTTGCTACAACCACCATCCAAATACCTTTTATCTCCTTTAGTCTCAAAAGTAGCATGGCAAGCATAAAATAGATAATCACTTTTTTCTTCAGAATAATTAGCTTCATACCTCTCCTAAAGAGACAATCTTTTATAAGATGGCCAAATTGATTACAATTTTGAAAATCTGGCCTTCCTTTATATCTATTATCTTTCCTTTGATGATTGGTACTCTTACAAATTTAATACGGTGGGTGCTTTCTTCTTTTTCCTCCACTCCCTTTATTTCTGATTCTTTTATCTTCATTTTTCGTCTCACCACTTCTAAAGTTCTAAGAGTCAAAATTTAGTTTAGATTGAAAGGCTTTCTCCCATGTAGATTTGTCATGCCTATTCAATTTCTTTTCATATGCTTCTAGAGGGCCAATCAATTCAATAACTAATAAGGTAGCTAAATCTTTTGTCTCCTCAATAGTAGTCACAATTGAATCATATTTTTCTAGGAGTATGATTAATATTTTAGAGAAATTACAAATAACCCCCTAAACTTTAACCTAGGTGTGAATTGACCCCTTAAACTTTTAAAGTATAGTTTTTATCCTTAAACCTTCATAAATTGATAACTAATCTCAAGAGATTAAGAATAACCCCTTAAATTTTGATTTAAGTGTGTAAACAACCCATTAAACTAAAAGGGTGTTTAGGGGTATTTATACACTAAAATCAAAGTTTAAATGGGTTATTTTCAACCTATAGGGGTTATTTGCCAATTTATGGAAGTTTAGTGACCAAAAACTATACTGTAAAAGTTCAAGAGGCCAATCCACAGTTATGTCAAACTTTACAAAGGTTATTTGCATTTTTCCCTAATATTTTTTCTACTACACTTTTATCAGTTATAGTTTCTTCATAGGCTCTCATTTAAGTCACCACTTCATTTACTCTAGTATAATAATCATTTATGGTCTCATAATCTCTCATTCTAATATTTTCAAAGTCCCTTCTAAGAAATTAAAGTTTCACAAGATATACCTTTTCACTGCCTTAGAACTTTTCCTTCAATGTATCCTATGCTTGCTTTGCATTAGTAACATCACTAATTCTAGGAAAAGTTACATCCCCCATTACTATTTGAATATCATATAACACATTTCTATCTTTTTCTTTACTAGATTTGAATTTAGCAAATTCTGTCTCTGATAGGTGATGTGTCAGGTAAGTGCACTTATCAATTTATAATATAGTGCATTAAGTCTAACTGTCAATCCCTTAAGAACTCTGACTACTCGTACTCATTAGATCTTTATTATCTAGTCGGCAAATTAAATTTCAAGACACTTAAAGAAGTAAATCTAAATTATTGCTAGAACTAACTTAAAGATTAACTAAGATGCAATTCAAGAATTAATAAGAAAATAATTCAATTGGAAATTTATTCAAAATTCATGTTGTACTTAGATTTTGTTTCTCCTAGATCTAACATATGATTTTCCTAAAGATCATCTAATTTATTCTTTGATCTTTCTTGACTAAGAGAATTCTCTATTAAAGTTAATCACTTTCTTAAGCCAATTAACCTTAACCCTAAAATCAACTATTAGAATCTCTTCTCAATAGCATAACCTAAGATTACATTATTGAAAAATGAATTATCTATGCTTTAATTTGAAATTCCAAAAGAATCTTACAAATTATCTCTAATTTTGCAATAATCCTTTTCAACTATGCCTAGGTATAATCTTATATAAAATTGCCTGATTTTCTTATAAGATATCAAACTATATGTGGAATTAATAACCTAAATTATGAAGTAAACATAGTTAAATTAAGAAAATAATAAAGAACTAAATTAATCAAGTAATAATAATATCACATGAATAGATCTAGGTCCTACAAAACCTAGATACTAAGATTCTCCTGTCTATACATCATAAAATAGGAATTTAAAAACAAAGTATAGAAAAGAATAGAAAGAAGCATAATGAAATCCAAACAAAATTAAATCTTTAAATCTTCTTTTCTCCTTGCTTTATTTATTGTTCTTGACTTCAAAAACTCCCTAAAAGTTCCTCCTCAAATAAACCTTAACAAAGCCTTATATATGAAGAGATAAAAAAAAAATAGGTTAGTTAGAAAAGACACCGCCGATGACACAACCGTATCTTTTGGTCATGTACTTAACTGTTCTACACATTTGTTTTCTTTTTTCTCTTTTTAAATGGAAACAATATGACCGATGACATGGTTGTGTCCTAAGCTATAATAATTAAAAATTAACTCCAATTTTGCTTAGAAATGTCATAGTTATGTCGTTCGGTTGTGTCAATCTTTAAACCTTCATAACTTGCTCATTTTAGCTTCAACTTGGGTCAAGTTTGTTTCTATTTTCTTGTTTTCTTATCTAGATCATTTCAAAACCTAAAAAAAAAAAATTTACTCAATTAAGTATTATTATCTAAAAATTGATTCAAATATTGAGGAAAATCACAAAATAAAATATGTGCTATTAGGAACTCATCAAACTTCCTCACACTTAAGACAAGAAAATAAATAAATAAATAAATCAATACAAGAATTCTTAAGTAAAAAATAATCACTACCTAGGTAACTAACCAAAATTTACACTTAACCTAGAAAAATTCAACATGCAAATCTAATTAATTTTTTTTAAATAACTTCCTTAACTCTTATATTCAATCTTTTTGTCCTAATGTCTAAAGGACACAAAGTTCGAGAGTTCACAAGCTAATCTATGTAAATTAAAGTTTAACTGGATCATTTAATCAAGGATTCTGTACTTAAGATCAAATTTAACATCTCATCAATTAGGAAAGAGTCATAAAAATTTTAACCTACTTAATTAAAATGTATACAACTTTCTCTTCAATCTCGTTAAGTACTATAATTCAAAGTAACATATATTACATCCACTAATCTTTTGATCCACCCCTTAGTTCATGCTTTAGTTGGAAGGCTTCAAATTCATTGAATTTATGCTATTAATTAAGCACATTATTCAAAAACAATTGTATTGACAATAAGAAAGGATCTCACTCTTCTAACAAACTAAGACTAATCCATATCGACCAATCATACCAACCTAGCCATCATATTGATAATAGAAAGGAACCTTGCTCTTCTAAGGGATTAAAACCGATCCATACCAACTTATTCTTAAAGCTTATTTTAGCATTGGCAGTGAATTTCAACCCTGCTCTTATGAGGGAATAGGGCGAATTCTAACCAATTTTGCCCTTTCTTTATATATATATATATATATTATATCACTTTTTACCTCTAACCATTTCAGCTTTTCAAGGTTTTCTCAAAAGAATTTTTTTTTTGTTTGTTTACTAAGAATTATAGGGCTCTAAAGTCATCTAAAAGGAAAGTATACATCAAAGTAAGCGTTGAAAATAACATGACTAACTCCTAACCATTGATGTTGTTCTAATCCTAAGTACTAAAATCCTAAGCTAAATAGTCTGTAACTTTACTCTACAAAGAATTTACCTATCAACTCTAGCGTAATATAAATCAAACATTAAAAATCAAGTATTCAAATTGCATTCAACACATTGGAAGTTATCAATTTCCAAATACTTGCAAGTTAATAAAACAATAAAATTATGTTAAATGTAAAAAAATTGGTCTCCTAAGTAGCAAAAGTTTCTATATATTTCTATATCTCGTTCCTACACTTAAAATTGTATATTGTATCCAATGTACGAATTAAGTCACATAATAGAAAATGTATCAATCAAAACAATCATAGATAAGACAATATAAAAATGGGAAATAAAAATTGATACTAACTTAAAAATTTAACACAATTCATCAATGTAAGAAGTCTGAAGTAGTCCAAATCAAATGCAATCTCTAATATGAGATTCAGAGTTCCAAGGCATTAACTCCACAATCCTCCTAATCAGAGGCATCATCCATAACTTTATCCTCTTCCTCTTCATATTCTTCATCCTCTTCCTCATCATCGACATCTTCAACCAAACTCTTTTCTTAAGCTCCTTTCTCTTAACTTATAATTTACTCTTGGTACCATGTTTCTCTACAAAAGGAAACAAGATTCAATTCAAATTTCCAATACACT
This sequence comes from Lumnitzera racemosa, assembly GCA_024138005.1. Lineage (NCBI taxonomy): Eukaryota > Viridiplantae > Streptophyta > Magnoliopsida > Myrtales > Combretaceae > Lumnitzera > Lumnitzera racemosa. The sequence goes on from JAMXBC010000006.1 coordinate 69,951,334, forward strand.
AGAGCTTCCCCACACTTAGAATAAAGAAATAGATCAAAAATCATGACTAAGTGTGGAAAATAAACACTATAACTCATTGAGCAATTTTATCAAAAACTTAGCATGCATGCAAAATGTAGTTATAAAAGAAATTCCTAGCAACTATTGCTATAAAAGAAATTCCAAGCATGTTTAAACTCGCAATTCCTCAATTACATGATCAATAGCACTTGTATATTTGATTAAACACTAAATCCCTAAGTGCTCAAATGGAGAACAAGACATATAAAGTAATAAAATTCAACACTTCAACTCAAACATGCAAGAATCTCATGCCTATATTAATGTACTTATAAGTGATACAATTGTGTCACAACCTCGTATCTTTCACAATCTAATTGTAGCACCAATTTAAGAACACAATTATGGTCATCATATACATCACTACCAAAATACTAAAACAAATAACATCTACTAAAACAAAGAAATGAGGTCTCCGGGAATGCTCTACCATTCCCATGTTTGATTGAAAAAGTTCATACAATTCTTGATAGATGGATCAAGGACGAGAATATCAAATTACTAAGGGTGAATAAAGAGCCCACCACACAAGAGAAGAATGATCCCAAATATTGCCAGTATCATGGAGTTATTAATGATGCTACTAAGGATTGCAGGAATATAAGATGGATATTCCAAAAGAGAATACAAAAAGGCGAATTGGTTGTTGAAGACAACGACATTCGTATGATGGAGATTGAAGACAATAATAGCAAGTAGAGTTTTGTAAAAGTAATTGATCATATATTAAAGATAGAATTTTCCCATCATTTGTACTCATCCTCTAAAAGGAAGAAATAAATTCAACTTTATTCATGAAGTGATATTTTCTTTTACCCATCTGTTATGATTGTTTGCACATATCTTTTGACAATTAGCTTAACCATAATAATGAAAAATTTGTGAGCATCACCTCACCGCTTGAAGCTAGGACAATCCCTTTACACTACATAGGGCTAACATCGTTTCCATAAGCTTATGATGCATAAGTGTAGCTAATGTCACCCTTTGTTGTCAAGCAATTGAAGCATCCTCTTGACAAGTGTCTTTTAACCACCATGGTATAGCTATCATTGCTACCATGGTGATTTGTTCACAAATATGATTAGGTGTAGCTGAGCTAGGGGTGGGCAAATTAACTATGAACTATTAATTGAATTGCGAACTAAATTGAAAATTTGGTTTTTTTTTTCATACAATTCAATTATTGATTCAATTTACTTTCAGTTAAATAGTTCGTGGTTCAATTTAGTATTCCAAATTGAACTGTATTAGTTAGACTTAAAAAAAAAATTCCATGGAATTACTAATTACTAGGCTACAATGTATGTTCCCTAACCTTAAAACTAAAAGTAAATGTTATTCTTCTTCTAAAAGAATCAAACTAAAGCTATGCCTCTCCTCTTTTTGATTCACCATCATAACATCACATTATTCTCATCGTCTCTCTCATAAGTCACAAGTCAAAGTCACAATCGTTTGTTGCATTGTCGATTACTATAGTTGTACCATAGTTGATGCGGCGTATTATTGTTGTAGTCATCCTAACAATATAATCCATTTAGAGTTGGAATTCTCAAAACTAAAACCTTAGGTTTCCTTTTGAAATTCAAACAAACCTAAGAGGACTACCTTGTATGCATATTGTTGGAAGTTGGAATAAAATACACAAATCATATTTTATTGAAAAATTGGACATAATGATATAGATTCTAAATTTAACACAAATGAAAAAATTAGACACATCACTCGCGTTAAATTAAAAAAAAAAAGTTCAAACCAAGAACCTAATCATTTAATTCTAGGTTCAAAGAATTTACGAACCAAGCCATATGACTAGGTTTGAAATTAAGAAAAAAAAAATCCAACCGTTAATTTTAGGTTTGATTTAGTAGGAGGGGAGGAGGTAACGTAAACCATACCAAATCAAATTGCTCCTACCCCTATAGTTAACATTGTCACCTACTATCCCTTATTAATAATCTCTATAAAACAAAAATTGGTGTAGCTAACATTACCACCTCGTTAGGTGTAGCTAACATTGTTACCTCATCGTGTGTAGCTAACATTGTCACCCATTATCCCTTATTAATGGTTTCTATGAAACCAAAACTAGTGTAGCTAATATCACTGCCTGATCTAGTGTAGCTAACATTGCCACCACATTCTTAAAACACATAGGTTTGTCCAAGGTCACTATTTATGTTCCTCAATTATGGGATCAAAGTGATCTTGACTATGATGGGTTAAAGTAATCTTGTAGTAAGCTTAGAGTCGAGATTAAAGTGACCTCATCTATGAATGGTTGAAGTAATCAAATCATGATAGCTATAGTTGCTTAGTAAAAGCATAGGCTCTTGAACATACGGTAGGAAAAATGCTCATTTCTATAACATTATTTACAAGATCAAAGTGATCTTAGCTGTAATGGGTTGAAGCAATCTTACAATAAGGCTAGTAACCATAACATCTTTCTGGGGAGTTGAGGTCGAAGTGATCTCATTTATGAATGGTTGAAGTAATCAAATTGTAGTAGTTGTAGTTGCTTAGTAAAAGCATACTCTCTTCAATACGTAGTAGATGCAATGCCCATTTTTGCAACATTTCTCATAAGATCGAAGTGATCTTTGTTGTGAGAGATTGAAGCAACTCCATAGTAGGCTTAGTAGCTGTAATGCCTTTCTGTAAGGACGAGGTTGAAGTGACCTCATTCACAAGTGGTTAAAATAGTTAGATCATGTTATCTATAGTCACCCGATAGAAGTATACACTCCTAAGCACACATGGCAAACGTAATGCCCATTTTTGCAACTATATGCAATCATGGAGCTAAAATGACCTCAATTGTGATGCAATAGAGCAATCCCATAATATGCTTAACTATTGGATGAGATCCAAGCTATCTTGATCATGAAGGTTTAGAGTGAGACCATGATAGGCTTAACAATTGTAATGCCATTTCCATTAAAGAAATCTTGGCCTAATCATTTAATCAAAGCCTTCTTAATCCTTAAGGATCAAAATAAGCTTATAGAGTTGAAGTAGCTCCATGATATGCTCTACCTGATAATTCATGAAGTACACGAATAAGTGCAAAGGGATTCACATGATGGGATGAGTTTATATCCTTCAAATCATGAGTTACTTCCTCATCATGTTGTGACGCACCATCAACTGGGGGAGAAGAACGATATTTCAACATATCATGCTTGATTATGAATGATTGACATCATAGCATGAGAACAATTCACATTGTAGTAAAGCTTTTGTATAAAGTACTTAAATGTGGAATATACCTCTAATCATGTTACATAAAAGATGATTGAAAGCTTTCTTGAATGTTAGTAGTTCTTTAGCTTCTCTCATTCGATGTCCTCTTAGCACTCTATAGTGGTAGCCTCATATACTTAGTGTAGGTGATCATCTATGAATGCTTGTTTTCCTTCACAATTCTAAAAATGTTGGTCTTATACTTATTACACACTTGAGTGAAGTTGGCTCTCCTTAAGTAATCTACCCAGCTTGTTGATGATCTTAGCATCGAGAATAGAGCTAAAGACTCTTGCAATGAAATCTTATTGTTGTAAATCTTGAACCTAAAGTGAAGTTGGAGTATAATCCTACGCTTATTATGGATAAACACATTCAAGTGAGGCATAGTACTCCAAAGAAAGTGCCTACACATGGGGAAAGCCCAAATAGCTTTCTGTAAACCCCACGAATTTGGCTTTTTAAGTATAGAAACAAACGTCTAAACTATAGATGATTTCCCGAATTCAAAAGAGCTAGTGAGATTTAAAACCGATTAAAATCTCAATCCAAAACCTAAAGTGGACACGAAAAACCTTAAATCATCAATTGAACTCCTAACCGCATACGAAGACTCTAAAACCTCGAACCTCACTAAAACCCTAAGATGATAATCAAAGATTTAATCGCGTAAGAATATATGAAACCCTAAATGTGTAAAAACATTAGAGATTGTGCCCTAAAGTAATAAAAATCCTAAAACTATAACTTTAAGGATATAAAAACACTAATTCATCATGATATACCCTAAAACCCTAATTGATAATAAATTGCTCACATTTTGCCAAATCATTAGTAAAAGGTTAGAGATGACCCTCATTCATGCTTATATGATTTGAATCCTTAAGTAATCCATTAGAAACTAAGATAATGACTCATAGATTATATTTATCCCTTAAGTATGTGATTAAGGTAGTCTCACTTAGAGTTAGGGTTATAATTGAAGATTAGGTTACATATAGTGAACTTTAATACTCAAATTAGTACTTTTTGCACTTGTTATCCAAAGTAGTTTATTAAATGAGATATATAAGCTATAAAGACCTAAAGTAAGACCTCATCAATCATATTTACTAATCAATTCATCATATACCTCATTTCTTCTCATTTCCTTCATTTTTTTCCTAATTTCCCTTAATTACTATATCATGTGCACAAAATTACACATACTTAAGGAATGTTGACTAAGATAACACATGTTGACCAAAGTCCAAAAGTTGACCAAGTCAACACAAGTTGACCAAGTCAACACATGTTGACTAAAGTCAACATTTTGAAAAGTCAACAAAAGACACTAAGAGATAAGGAAAAATATCTTAACTTCATGATGGCTTTTCTTTTCTTTTTCTTTTGATTTTTCTTTTTCCCTTTCCCCTCAATTGTTGCCGTCCACTTATTCCTCATTTTGGTCCCACCATTTGTTGTCTTCCATAATCAAAAACAAAGAAAAAGAAACAAAACAAAAACATTCCCCATTACCGTGAGCTTCTTCTTCCCATTTCACTCTCATCACTCCTCCTTTTGTCTTCTTAATTCCAACACAATTAAAGGTATATCTTTAAGTTGTTTTATGTTGCTTTATATTATTCATTAGTTAGTTAATTAGGTAGATTAGATAAGTAGTTATGTGTTTAGTGTTGTCTTGAAGAAAAGAGCACAAAGTTCTCCTCTTTAGGTGTAGAAATCTAGGAATCATGATGAAGAAGAAGGATATGCATGTGCATATGTCCTTAAGTATATGTATAAAAGGATATGCTAGAAGAATACAAGTATAAATACCTTTGTACATAAGTATACAATATGTACATAACCTAAAATAAGGTATATACTAACTATACATACATATATCATGTCAAATATACTCTTAAAATACAAAAAAGAATGAAATTGTGAAGTTTTCTTAAGGGGCTAGATAAGGCATATGAAAATATGTATAAAAATATATATGTCACTGTATGCGTATATGAGTATATGTATTAGTATATATATTAGTACAGAAGTACACATATTAGTATATTATGAGTGTAGGTAGGTATATAACATATGTATATGTATAAGTACTTAATGACATATATATTTACATGTAATAAATGGATTACATAAGCCATGACATCATCAATTGATTACATAAGTGATGATGTAAGCGTAGGTTTATAATAGAAGAAATAATAAGATTACATAAGCACATAACATAGGTATATACATGTATTTAGAAGTCGAAAACCCTTAAAGCCTAATACACTTCCTAGATTGAATTAAATTTAATCAAGTATGTGGATTAGTAGAACTAATGTAAAATTTCCTATGTATAAGAATCAAATAGCTAATTCAATCATTAAATCCTAAACTAGGGCATAAACATAAGCAATAAGAATAATTAAACTTCAATTAGATAAAATTTCAATAAATTTAGTTCATATCATAAAACATGGGTCTTAACGTCCAAAACAGACATTACCGTGTAAATGTACGTCCAAAAACGATGAAAAACGACTATAAATTCGTAAATATTGAAAATAGAATGAAAAAGTTACGTACAATTAGCAATTAGGTTTAATCGAATAAGGGCTGATAGTAATCTAAGTAGAATTAGGTAGATAGATATCTAGAACCCTTAGTTGAGTCAACTACTTATTATCTCTGTTATCTTGTAATGATCAGGTGATTTCGACGAGGGTGAGGATCTCCCGATTGGTTATTCCGACTAGAGCGAGTCGTCATAGTCAAGTGAGTACTCCCGATGACTCCATACTTATTTGTGCTTGTAGTTAGTGCACTTAAATTGAATATCAATAAATTGATGCATGGGGTTTCGGGATATGCGTGTGCTTGATATTACTTGATTATTATAAGAAATATTGTTAAATACGATAATTAATGATTTGATGGTATGATTGATTTTTATATGATTTGGATGGTTTGCTGATATTGATTGATCACCTCATAATTTGACCTAATTATATTTGGCTTATCTTGAATCAAAAGGGTCATACATTATCCATGCATCGCATTACTTGTTCCGGTCGTCACTTCACGCGGTTGGTAATGAAGGGCCTTAGAGGGATGGATTCCCACATGATTTGATTAGTACCGTACAGGAGCATGGGTACAACAAGACCCTACCCTTGGCTCGCGGGTTCTATTGGCGCCGGAGACTCTAACCTTGGGTGTCTGGGGGTCGCGTCTAGAGACCACTGCTATAGGGTGTGAGTATGGATTGCAGGGGCCACCTCACCGCTAGGCTTGGGACTTTGTGAACTACTGGATTTTTAGAAATGGAAATGTAGTTTTGTGAAATACGGAATTTAAAGTTATGGGTAAAAACCCAGGTGCTAGAGCCCGGTCGTGATTGGTGCCGATGAATCTCCAAACCTTATTTCGGAGGGCATTAAAATCCGATATTATATGCAGTACCGGTCAACTGCATATATTGTTTGGCATTCTACGTGTGTATGTATTCATATGGTTGTAATAATTTGTTTGATAACTTGTTTACCAGTATAGTATGAGGGATAGCTCACTAAGCTCTTGTAGCTTATTCCCCAATAGTCTTTCTTTTACAAGTTTACATACGATGGGATTGGGATAAGTCTCGAGTGCTGAGTGCGAGATGAAGATATATACATTAGTGTTAGGATTAGTTGAGATCTTTATAGGTGATACATAACACTCTTTGTAGAAAATATTCACATGTTAGAACTTAATATAATTTAATTCTACCTGCAGTTTTATAATGTTGGCATATCCTGTCCTATTATTTAGTAGGGGATACCGATTCTCTGCGGTTTTGAGGAACTATGGGCTATCAGATATCCATAGGTATTTATAATTCTATATTATGTCATGTTACAATAAATTAATTACTTGAAAATCATTAACCTTAGTGATTTATAATTTAGAGTCTTGCAATCTCTGACTTGTAAGACAGTTTTCATATCATGGGTGCACACATGTTATGGAAATTTTAGGTAATCTTACTAGGCCCCCTTTAGGGTCCTGACAGCTTTCTGTTGTTAGGATTCTTATAATCCCGATATCCTATGGTAATATACCATGAGAAGTAGTAGTCCTTAGCATCATTGTACTTGACCTCCATTGAATTCTCGTAAACTTTATCCTCTTGAATTGTTGAACAACAACCTTGCATCTAATGTTAGTGGCAACACCTGGTTGAATTTTGACTCTCTTGAATGATGTGAATCCTTGCTTGTTAATGATAGAGCAATTGAATAGATGCTTAACTATTGAATGGATCCTTGATTAGATTTGGATTCCTAAATGTTGTTATGTGATTTTGGGAAGAAATCTTACTCTTGCAAAACACAAAGAACTAAATGATATCAAGGCTAGTCCGACGTAGCTACTCTAATGCTTAAGTCAATAAACGTGTTCAAGAGAAGATGAATAATTATTATGGATCATGAGAGAGTTCTTATAGTGCTTTTCATCTACATTTATAGGAGAATTTCGAGTGTTTAAAGTAGCAGTTAATCATTAATCATAAGATACGTAGAGACTTTATAATTAAGCACATGCTAGAAATATAGGAGTGATAGGCAGCTATGTAGTGGAACATTATAGGATAATAACCATTCGCACTACTTTTACTAAGTTCAAACTAAACATGAATCTGTCTTAGTCAGTGTATGCCAAGAGCTGAGTTACTCAGCTTTTTGTTAATCTAATGGTCGAATAAATTGAAGGGATGAAATTTGACGATTAACATTTGCCCCCCCAATTCTCGTGGTCGAGAACTCAACTTAAGGGAGTAAATAAGGCTCAAGGTTTTGTTGGTGGGGTTAGAGTATGAAAAGCTAAATTTCCCAAATGCTGAGTAATGTAGGAAGTCTTTTGATTTTTGTTTAGAACATGACATATTGTATCCTAATTGAAGAGTTACAACTCTTCAAATTTCCTGCTTGTTTAGAAAACTAAGTGACAACACGTATGACAATTGCCACTCTAGCCATAATTACATTATAAGGTTAATAATTGTTAGAGCAACAATGACAATCATATCCCTATATCAATACACATGTTAAAAATCTGCATTACACCATCTAATTAGTGCTTCATTCCTATCAGAAACGTGTTAGGGTTACGTAGGGAAATTGCTCATATATAAAGAAATTTCACTATTGAAAGAAGATTTCCTTGCTTTACTCTCATCTATATCCTTAAGCATTCATCTCATCTTTGTCTTCAAAATTCTTAAAAGTTTTGTAACTTTTGTCATATAGCTAGAATCAAGTATGGTTTGAAACATAATTCATCAACTTGTTCTTTTAAATTCCAAAGTGATTGAGACTGAGGCTACTTCTCTTCCACAGAAAAGGAATGAGACAGTGTGTTCCTCAAGTAGCTTAGACAATAGTACGATGGAGTGGTGGGACAACCTCACTCATATTAACTCTCTCAAAGTAGATGCCTATCTAGATGACAAAGAAGGAAGATCTATAGCTAAGTATTTGTATGACAATATGGTTTACTTTAGTGATTCTCTAGATAGAGTGGCAAGTGTTGTTGATAAAGGTCTTGTTTTAAAATACAATAAATACTAGCAAGATCTTCCTAAAGTATAGAATCTATCGAAGTCGGAAGAGGAAGAAAGGTTATGCTTTCCAAGGGAGAGTGAGTTTCACATTTATCTAAAGTACCTTGACTTTGGACTATGCTTCCCATTTTTCATTTTCATTAAGCAATTCTTTAACTATTTTTGAGTTACGCTAAGCACGTTCTCACTAAACATTTATCAACTACTCGTAGCTTTCAAGATCGTTTATGAAGAGGTTAAGGTTAGGACTAGCCTTAATTATTTAGGTTCTTCTTTACAATAAGGAGGTAGCTTGATGGTTGGTACTTCGTGGCTACTAAGCATAGGCGAAAATTCATGGATGGATTGGAGTCTAAGATCCATAGGTGGCATGATAAGTTTGTGTCGACTATATCAGATAAAGAATTAGACTTTTAGACCTAATGGACTGAACCCATCCACATAAAAGATATTGAATTGATGTCGGAAAATGTCATCGCGGAAAAAAAGATTCAAGAAAAAAGAAAAAATAAAATTTTTTCTAGGATACCAAGAGAATAATATGGCAATATAAAAATGAGGAGCCAATCTTCTTTAGAAAAGAAGGTATGCAACTGAGTAATTATTGTACTGAACTCCATTGTTTAAATAGTGTTTCTACAACCAAGTTGAGCTATATAACAAGAGCGAAGCTCCATTCTTGTGCATGATTGACACATACCGAGCTGCCTTTTTTAGCCTAAGCAACTGTATGGATTAATTTATAAAATAGATGTACGAAGCCATACTTGCTAACACATGTACTGCCATTGATCAGCAATTCAAAACCAACAACTCAAGTTCGAATGATTCTAGTGGAGATGCATTTAAGCTACAATTAATGGCATAACAAATTTAAGCTCTTTACCATCTTATACCCCTATGGCACAAGGTTGAGCTCTTTTTCAGTCAAAGATTGCTTGTCCTTACTTGCTTATATACGTTTCTGAAGGAACTGACATTGAGGACAAATATAGATACTTGGGTCATCGGTAGACCATGTGCCTATCATGTAAGTAAATGATATGGCCCAATTTCACAATGATACCCTACAATTAATTGGCTATTATTTTTTCAAGACATGCATCTTAAAGCTTTATGCCAATCGATTGTTAATATTTACATATAATTTTTGGGTTTAGTATTAAGATTATATACAATTCATCTAATTCTTGACAAGTTCATTCTTACCTTCTTTAGAGATGAGTACAAGAACTTAAAGATAAAAATTGTCTTTCATTTTGAACTCATGCAAGTATAATTTGTTAATGGGTAACTTCCCAATAGCTCTAAGTCTTATACATGACTACCGATGAGCTAGTATAAACCTATTTGCTCTATCTAATAAATAAACGTCAAGCTACTTAGAAACCCTAAATCATTAGGCAATGATGGATAAAATACTCTTAAGTCCTACAACTTACATGGACAATAAGTGAATAAGGCCAAGATCCCTACATTAATAGAGTAGAGGCCAACTAGCTAATTTTATGGCTTAACTTAGTACAACTCATGTTTAGCTTGGATGACTTGCTTGCTTCCTTGCCCCTTCAGGTGCTTTAGCCTCACTTTAGCTACTTCAAGTGCTTTAGCCTCTTTAGGCTCTTACCTCTTCAAGCGCTCCATCCTCTTCAAGTACTCACCTCTTTAAGCACTCTAACCTCTTCAGGCTCTCACTTTCTTAAGAGCTCTAGCCACTTCAAGCCTTTTCTTTTGAAGGCATACCAATATTTATAAATGCTCTGACTACTCCTACCTTTTGCCTCTTTAAGCCTTTGCTCCTTTAAGCGATCTAGCCAATTCAGGCCTTGGATTGCAAGCTTTTCCAAGAGATCTCAGAAAATTAACCTCCTTAAATACTCTCTTTGCCGACATTGTCATCAGAGAGAGTAGGGGGTTACAAATGTTGATAGCAATTATATTAAATGGGCCAATGACCTAAATTGGTCATATCGAGACTTGAGATCAACTCTTAGGGCCCATCCATATACACGAATCCAATCACCTACTATAAATATTAAACAAGACCCCTAGTTAAGGGGACCCTCTTTCATCCATTCTTTCATTTTCTAACTCTCATAATCACTCTACAATCCCCTTCATATAGTAAGAGGGCTAACTTAAGCATTGGAATGGCTATGCCAAAGAACCTTCCGGTGCCCCCTATAGCCCTATTCTTATTTTGTAAGTATTCACATACTAGAATGAAAATCACCAGTCAATACCACTAGCTCCTTAGGTTGATACACCTTTAAGCTTGACAAGTAACTTCTAAAGATGGAAATAACACTAAAGTTGTTCTAATCCTTGTTGTGAAGTATGATGCTTGACAATTGGATGATGTATGACTTGTTTCGATATGAATCCCTTACATGCATAACTCACTACTTAACTTCAAGGCAGTAGGATCAGGAATCCACAACAATACCAGGATTAACCACAAGCTCATTGAGTGTCTAAATAATAAGATCTATGGTAATGGCTAGGTTAACTAAAGGCTTGTATAAGGTTGATGTCGAGAATCAGTGATATTGCTAAGGTTGACTGAGGGCCTGTATAAAGATGATGTCAAGAATCTACGATAATGTTAAGGTTAACTGAGGGTTCTAAATTAATGATTTGATTTTGGGAATCTAGATTGAGACTTAAAGTGAATTAATGCACGAGTTTTCTTGAAAAGGAAAAAATAAATAAGAAAAGGACTATTATCTTTATTTGAAAAATAAATAAATAAAGCCTTAGGATAAATCAAATTTTTCTTGTGAAGATATTGGTCACAAACTGAAGGTCATCACTGATGCATTCATTGGTAAACCTCTATGATTGATGATCGCCAATTGCTATTTGTAGCTAAGTTGATGCCTTCAATATGTTGTGCATTTAAAAAAAGAGAGATAAAAAAATATGGAAAGCGTACTTTATGAATGCACATTAACATGGAGTTTCTTTTGAGAACTAAACAAGGGCATATATTCTTACTCAAGGGACACTAACGTGCATGAATATGTGTAGACTCTGTAAATTTAACCTTCTAAACATAATATCAGACTCGAGTATTTTAAATATTTCTCTAAGTCGATAAGACCACATAAAATGAAAACCAACTAAAATTTTAAACTTGGAATTTAAAATGAGCTTGAAAGATATTATTATACGATTTGGAAACCCTAATAATGCAAGAAAACCCCAATCCTTACATATGCTTATTTTTTTAAAAAAAAATATAAAACTAAACTTAACAGGAACTGTAAATACTAAATCGCAAAAGAAAAAAAAATTAAATCAATAAAATTATCTTAATACTTGAAAAGCCATAAATCAATAAAATTGTCAATAGTTTTGTGAAATTATATAAAACCGATAATGAATGAATCAGGGATTATTTTAAGCAATAATAAACAACAAAATTAAGCTAGTAAAAGGAATAAATTAATAAATTTACAAAAAATTATTTTACTTGTATACATAAGTAGCCTCATAATATGTATATACATATAAATATATTAATAAGCAATTTTCTTCCCTTTTCCTAATCTATTGTATGATATATATATATATATTGTTGCATAATAAAGCGATATTCCTAAATAATTCAACTAATTAAACCTTAAGCTCCTAAGTATAAGTCAATAATTCTCGAGCTGGTGAAAAACCCTAAAACAATTAAGGACTTGTAACCCTAAGCGGTTAAATAAGAATTTAATTTGAACAATTTTATTCAACTCTAGAAATTTCCATAATTTTATAAGAATTAAACCATAACTTACAAATCAATTTAAGAGACAAACTCCAAAAGAATTTCATATAAGACAATCTCTTTATCTTCATGCATAAGATTTGTGTGTACGAATAAGTAAACTAACCAATCATCCTAAATAACTTATCAATTGATAAATATAAACCATACTTTTAGTGGGCCCATGATTCAATTAAAAGTACCATCCAAACGTTCCTAAGAATCAACAAAACTAAGAATTTAAGTTTATATTTAGAAACAAATCAAAATTTTCCAATTCAAAAATCAATTATTGATAAAACCTGAGCTTAAAGAATTACGAGCTCTAAAGTCACTTAAAACCCTAACCCTGAAATAATTAAGGAATTTTAACCCTAAGTAATTAATCAATAATTTAATTTGAATAATTTCATTCAACTTTAGAAAATTTCACAATTTTATAGGAATCGAATCATAAATTACGAAACAATGCAAAATGAAAGCCCTAAAACAATTTCCTGTAAGTTCATGCTCTTATCTTCATGTATAACCTTTACACGTAAACAAGTAGACCAACCAATCACTTTAGATAACTTATCAATTAAGAGTTGGAATCATTTATCAATTAATAACTTATCAAAATCTAATGATAAGACAATTTCCTTATCACCCCTTCACTTATACTACATATGAACAATTTTTCACAAGATTTCATAAGCTTAACTTTAATAAATGAGACAAGACCACTCCATGGCCCAAAAAGACTTTAAATGGCAGATTTAGATAAGGGGGAAAGGGAGGCCATCCTTTTGTCTTTCAACCATCAATCACTTTCTCTTACACATCACTATTTACCCATTAATGCTTACATCATCAATAGTTGCAATTGTTGACTTTTGTGTAAGCTATAAGACAACAATTTCAAGACATTTAAGCACTCATTCTCTCTCCATTCAAATTGGCCACTCTTTTCACTATCTCTCTCACTTTCAATTTCATTTTTACTTCATCTTTCTCTCATCTGAAATAAACATAAAAGGGAGAAACCACCTTACCCCACAAAATCAACTTTTCTTCCATTTTTCCAACTTCACTCACGGAAACTTCTCTTCTTGTTCTTGTATTATTTTCTTTCACCATCTAAGATCTTTTAGAGCCATTAGAACCTGCCCCAAACCCCATTGCATAAGACCAAACGATTCGGGTTCCAAAAGGTTGCAAAAGCGGAAGCAAAGTTAAGAGCTTAAGTGGAACCTTTGTGCACAACCACCATATTTTGCTTTAAGGACAAGTAAGTATTTCTTGTGATTGTGGGTTAGTGATTATGATTAGGATACTTTGATTTCTTGAAGATATAAGTAAGGTTTAAGTTGTCATAACACCAAAAATCGTTTTAAGAAACAAACCATAAAACCTTTATATGAAGTTGAAGCATGAGCATGTAAAGTTGGTATTTTGTAAAGATACTTGTTCAACACTTTGAATGGAAGATTTTAAGTCGACAAAGTCTTGAAACAAAAACTTGAATGAAGGATGAGCATGCTGGACGTGAGGATTCCATAATCATTTGGATGTTGATTTTGTTTCCATTAAGTTAAACATACTCAAATCTAGACTTAAGTTAAGGAAAAATCCATCACATGAAGTTTTATGAAGAAACCAACTTTGTATGACATGAGCTATAATATGGAGGTTATATTAAGTATAAGATCTTTTATTTATTTGTGTGGAGCATGAGTTAAAGGATCATCTTATGGAAGAAAACTTAAGTTAAGATTTAGATATAAGTAGTTTAAGTGCATAATCTACTACCTAAACTTAAGGAAATGATGAAACAAGTTGAAAAACCAAGTAAGATCCCCTTGGAATCATCATGAACAGATCTAGAACTTGAGAAAAAGAAGCTTAAAAATATGATAAAAGTGAATGAACAAAGTGAAAAAATCAACCAAAGCAAGTATAGTAAGCATACAAAGCCTAAAACTTAAAACTGAGGCTAAAACTCTCAAAACAAGCCTAGAACTCTAAGTTGGGCCTTTAAGGAAATTCTGACCAGCACCTTAAAGTATCAAGAGAGGTTATTTTGAAGCCCATAAGAAATCCACCTAAGGCCCCACAAGCCCACCAAAGTCACTAACTTTATTTTGAACAAAAAAATAAGCCCATTTGACAATTTAAGCCCACTAAAGGGCCCATGAAGTGGTTATTAGCCTTAGGAATATAAATCAAAATCATAAATCTGATCTCAAGGAGTATTTTAAGCTTAGGATAAAATCTTAAGACCAAGCCCAAAGGATTTCTCAAGTTATCAAAAAGCCCATTTACCATACAAAGCTTAAAGATACTCCAACACATGAGGAACGCTACTGTTCTGACCCATGGATAGAATTGTATACCTCATTTCGAAAATATAACCTCACTACGTTAAAGTACACTTGAAAATGATGAAGATTGACTATAAGATCATAAAAATCGGATTTAAAACTAAAAAGTTATACGCGATTGAATTTTTAAGTAAAACCGGAAAAATTTATTAAACCAAGTCCAAAGTATAACTTAAAGGATTTTAGCTTAGTTTTCTAGGTTTTATTTCAAATCCTTATAGTATCGTATTTGCGATGTCTAGGGGACCCGGCTTTGGGGAGACGACCTATCCCGGATTATTTTGATTGATCCGCATGACTGAGTGAATAAATTCTCGATGACTCTTTACTTGATTGTGCTTGTAGAATAGATGCACCTAAACTTATATATATATAAATTTGGATGCTTATGGGATATATGAGATACATGTATATGGATATGAATGTGATGACTTGTTAATTATATATATAATAATAGGAATTGTTTGTATTAATATATACATGTGAATTGTATGGAATGAAATTGTTTGATCACCCTAAAAATCAAGTTAATCACTTATACGATTAAGAACTCAAAATGAATCATGTATTCCCCATATTGCATACGGATAACACCGACTGCCGCTTCACGCAGAAGATGGGAAGGGACTCACAAGAATACAAGTTTCCTGCAGGATTGGGCACTAGCTATGCCATCATATATATTGAGTCTCTGTTTTAAACTGATGGGCTTACTAGGTGCTGGGAGATGCCAACCGTCGGTGAAAGGTTGAGCTTGTGGCTTCTGCTTAGGGAGTATGTTTGTGGATTGCAGAGGCCACCACACCGCTAGACTTGGGATTTTAAAAGATATGATTTGATTTTGGTAAAGGAAATATATATATATATATATATAGTTTTGTTTTGACATGAGCACGATAGTGCAAATGAAATAAAACCCAAGGTCTAGAACTCGGATTTCGATTTGGGTCGGTTAATTATCTCCAAACCTCAACTTCAGGGGGTGTAATTCTAAGTCGTATGCAGTGATGCAATTCCTAGGTCACTGCATGCGTTGTTTGGCATACTGATTATTCATGCATTCATATGATTGTGCATTTAATAAATTTCTGTCATGCGGTATTGATGAGGGTAATTATCTCACTAAGCGTAAGCTTACACCCAAATAGTTCTTTTCGTTGTAGGTTGATCGATAGTTGGGAATGGGATAGGAATCGAGTGCAGAGTGCTACCATTGAATCAATGTGATAAAAAGCCTTTGTAGTTAATTCGGAATAATCCGAAAAATGACTAATGTCTCAATTAAGTTTAGTATCTTTAGTGAGTTTAGAATTTTCTAGAATTGTCTATCTTATTTCACTATTTTGATAGGGGATATCGATTCTTTGCGGTTCTGAGGAACTATAGGAAAATGGATATCCATAACTATTTATATTATATAATGAGCCAATCTTTGACTTGTAAGATGATTTTCTTATCATGAGTGCACACGTGATATGGAAATTTTAGGCAATACTAATAGGTCCCTCCTAGGGTCGCTACAATATGCATGGAAAGGAAAAACCTATATCATGTTCTCTGCATGGAACAACAACAACGTAAAGAAAATTAGAGAAAAAGAAACAAGAGTAAGAGAAAGTGGAATATATTACTCCATCGCAAATGTACGTACTATTAGAAGAAGACACCATTCAATATTTATCATAAGGTCATATATGTATATCTATGTAAGTATATGTATAAAAGTATATTGAATATAACTTGGTAGTATGATTTCTGATTGCAAGATACTTTCCAGTTGCACTAGTATGTGATGATGGAATATAAACAAAAGTGTGTATTTGATACACGCGTGAAGGTCTAAAAATGAAGGAGCTTGTAAGAATAGTGGTGTCTCACTCGTCATTGTCGCTGCCCATCAATAGGGAGGATTATTACAGAGTTAAAAATGGTAGAATGATAAGGAATTGAAAATAGAAAAAGTATAAAAATAGAAAAAGAAAAAAAGAAAGGAAGTTGGAGAAGAAATGGGACACACGAGCCTTACTCTGCATGAGGTGATTGCCTGCTTTGCTATGCTAAGGATCGGTCGCGCCCTGAGATAGTTGCTTTCCATAAGATTCAAAAGACAGCAAACTAGTGCGATAATCGAGCCATAAAGGATAGATATTGCTACACAACTCAACGCGATTTAGCTCACTTTAGAGGGAACAAAGAATGAAGACAACATGAATGTTAAATCGAAAAAAACAAGAGTAGAAATGGAAAAGAAACTTGAATCTTGTAGTGGAAGAAAGGTAAGTAATTTAAAGCAAGAGTCTACAAAATTAATCACCTACCAATTTTCGACCCAATTGTTTATCCAAGAGTTTGTGCCCAACGGTAAGGGATGGACTTGATGATAAAGTGAATCAGTGTCTTTCTTTTTTATTCCTCCATACATGCAAAGCGCAAAGATTCAAGCCATAGACTCACTCATGCTCATTTACAGACTAGCGCGTGAAAGAGTTGAACTTATATCAGCCTTAACTAATTTATTATGGTCGAAGTTGGTCGCCACTTCGTGCATGGAGGGAATAGCATAGGTCTTGTTGAAGACTTCTATTTACCCACTGCAAAGAAATAACGAAGGACATGAGACCAAGAAGTGAAGAAAAAGTGGAATCTCGATGAATTTATGCATGACAAGAAAAATGGAAGGGAGAATTAAGAGCCTTACCCTATAATTGGTGGTGTCGCTAATGCAGAAAGCTTGCAAACGTTTAAGAATTCATATACTATAACATAGAGCCAAGCTATTCATATAAGAAGATAGGTTTCAGCTGATTTGAGTTATAGATTTGATAATGATTGAATCAATTTAGCAATGCTTATATTGACTTAATTACGAAAAGACAAAGGATTTGAATTAGTACGGAAAAAGATTCAGAACAAATGGAGATTTTTAAAAAGATACAAGTCGATCTTGATGCGGGAAAGATACAGTAGGTGCTGTAGCTTGAAGTCACGTTTTATAGAATATAAAAAAAAAATGAAAAAAAGAAATGAATGAAAAGAGGCCTTGTGGTCATGATGTTAGGATTCAAACCTAGGTATTCGTGATAAAAGTCATACACATTCCATTAAATCAAGAAGGATTTCAAGAGGACCATAATTCTATATACAAGCTGGAGTTCTATGTAAGAAGAAGAAGGATACATGAAGGAACTTAAAAGATAACATACCCTATTGAGGGTGCACCCCTAAGCTATCTCTATGTGGTGTAACATGACTCTTGTAAAGATTACAACCTGACTCTACTTAACAATAACACTATCCCCGTATACTGGTACGAATAAATATATATATATATATATATATGTGTGTGTGTGCACATGCATGCGTGCATGTAAAACATAGCATAATGGAATTTTTTTTTGAAGCTTTAAATTTCTACAAGTTCTCCAATGGCTCTATTTTTCTACTAATACTTGTAGACTAAAGAGGAAATATCAAGAAGAGCTACCTTATCAAGCCTACACAAATAGATGCAAGTCAATATCATAGGAAAAATAAATGATCGTAAAGTGCAATAAAGAAGCATATGGAAGATTGGATTCCATGATAATAAAAATGAATACTAGCATATTGTGCTTAGCTTGTTAATGATTTGAAAAAAGCATTAATTTTATTGATATTATAAGTGATCAAGAAAGTGAGGTCAACAACCAACACATCTATACAACAGTTGAAGAAACAATTTCTAGAAATGCCTAAAATCCCCCTTGACTGTGTTTAAGGAACGTTTGGTCGGGGGGGTGGGGGGTGCGCAAAATGTAAAGGGTCATTTTACTCACTAGGCTATTAACCCACTTTAACACCATAAATCAATATCTTAGATTGGTGGTAGAGCTTTGGAAATTGGCTCGTTTAGAGATGTTTTAGGAAGATTTGGTTTGGTAAGTTCAGAATAAGGATTGTCAGACTAGAATTTCTACTCTTAACCTTATTTAATTATTTTGCGTGTGAAAAGTAGACTTGAAAATGGTCCTTTTAGGCCTATTTAGACTTTATTTTGGCTTTATTTGGTTTTATTAAGCCTTAAGGAGGCTTAGTTGATCTTTAGGCTTAATTGCAATAATAATAGGCTTTCTTTAGCTGCTACAAGCCTTAAGCATACTTGAGCCCAATCCAAGCCCATGAAGGCTAAAGGAGAGGATAAGCTTCAACAAAAAAAACTCACTCTCAATCGTCCTCTTAAAGTCATTCAACGGACAAGATTAATCTCCAAACTCTATAAATAAGAGGATTCTCTTTTCATTTGGATCACTTGGAATATTTAGCATTATTAAGTGTACATCAAAGCTCTATTGAAATCACACCGAAGAAGATCAAACAAGTAATTTGATCAGGAACAATCCAAGAAGAATTAAGAATACCAAGTTTGATCTACTATCACACATAAGCATTCGAGATATCGAGTCTGCTTATTCTTCCTCCTACGCCTCTCTTTAATAACATCTCTCCACATGTCATCAACTCAAGATGTCTCCTAGGTCAACCGATACACCCGTTAGATGTGATTGGAAAGCTACAGTAACCGCCACCATAGAGATACATTAGGCCACATCAATGTAAGGTACAAAAGGCACCATATATTACTACGATAAAGAGTTAGATTTGAAAGTAAATCCTCTATATGTCAATCAAGTTTCAATCATTTACAACATATCATTCTAACTTTAGTAAACATATCAAATATAAATTTTCTCTAATTAAGCAATATGCCATCCTCAATTCTACAAATTTTAATACTGAGAAAAATCTTTCTAACCCCCAATCTTTGATAGTAAAAGCCGTATCCAAATTTTACTTCAAATTGTTAATATATAAGAGTGACATTTTACCGGTGAGTAACATGACGTTGATATAGAAAAGCACTTCTTTCATGTCATTACCAATAGAGAGAGTGAACAAAGAGTGATCCTAAATGGATTAAATAATGCCTTGCTGGCAAGAAACTTAGAGATCTCAATATTCCATTGCTTAGACACTTACAAAAGACCATAAAGCAAATGTTTTGCATATAAACTTGATTAATACCAACATTAGAATAATGTAAAGGAGGTAACATGTAATTTTCCTTACCAAAAATCCATGCAAAAAGGTATGGTTGTTGTATGCTTGATAATAGTAGCCAATGTTTCGCCATGGCTATAGTAATGAGAATATAAACAATACTTAGTTTGGCTATAGGAGAAAATGTATCATGATAATCAAATCCTTCAATTTGTGTAAATCCTTTAGCTATAAGACTAACTTTACATCTCTCAATACTTCCATTGACTTTGTATTTGCTATTTTAGATCCATTTTGAATTGGTTTCCTTTTTGTTAAGGGTAAATCAGTTATCTCCCACGTGTCATTTATAAGGTTGTTTAGAAAGTTGGTTTGGAAAAATAACATTGAATGCATGCATTTTGAAGGGTTTTTAGAAAGTTAAAAATTGCAAATTGAGTTGTATTCAGAAATTTATTTAGAAAGTTTGAATTGTTTGAAAAAGAGACTAATTTGAAAATCTTCAAAAAGTATATCGAAAGCTTTTATAAGAAGAATTGATACAGCCCATCAAAAACTTGTTCAGAGACTTTGAAAAAAAATAAGAAAACTAATACCCTTCATAAGATTGTTTAGAAAGTTGGTTTGGAAAAGTAATATTGAAATTTAACTCATATTATATTCGAATTAGACAAAACCTAACTTAACTAGTTTAGGTGTATTAAGGAAATACACTTAATTCTGTTTTACTTAAGATTGAATCAAGATCCATGGGGATTATTTTTTAGCAAATTTATTTTTGATAAATTAAGATATATACAAGAATGGATAAGGATAAGATTGATTCGGATTTTGTGGAATTTCAATTTTGAATATGAGGTTTATTTGGAAATTACTGATAAAGCATATCTCTTTGTCAATTTCAAATCTGAAGCTTATTTGGAGGTTACGAATCAAAGAATATCTGATTGAATCATGATTAGAAGAGCTAATTTTAAAATTCAAAATACTAAGATCCTCACAAAAATGTCTAAGGATTATCACTATTAATTAAATTTTTGGATAAACATAAAAGTGAAGATAATCTTCAATAAATTAGCCATTGGAAGATTTCAATATAAAAGGAGAAATGATTCAAAATGTCAAGCATGTCTATGAGAAAATTTTTGTTACATAAAAATTGTGATCAAATTCTACCTTATGAAAAAGCATAGAAAGTTTTTCAGATATTCTTTAAAAAGTTTCACTAAAGTGAATTATTCATCAGTTATTATTTTTGTTTAGTGCGAAATTATTTGAGACTTGTATTATTGATCTCACTTATAATTCGTAAACTTTTTTCTTGTTTGAGTGTTGAGAGAAGTTAGATTGTACTCTGTAAGATCTGTATTAGCCTAGATTTTGGAAAGGCTAGATAGACAGAGTGAAGTATTATGTAAGCCTATGTGTAGCAATTGCTTGTAATCTTCAAGTGATTTTGATTTAATAGATCAAATGGAATAGCATTGGTGAAGTAGATTGAGTCCCCAATAGTAAAGTTGGAAGAGAGTAATAGACAGAAGGTTGAAACTTTATAAATCCTTAGATTGATATTCTCCTTCCTTATTCTTTTAATTTAAATTATTAATTGTTGTGTGTTGAATTATTAAAATACCGTTATTCACCAATTTAAGTTAGAGGGGGTATTTTTCTTATATCAAAAAAGTTTTCAAAAATTTTAAAGATATCAATTCACTCCCCTCTTGATATCTTATCTGGGACCAACAATAATATTAGAGCTTTGCTCTAATATTTTCTAGAGTTTATGATCATGGGTGAACCAAGTGGTAGTTTAACAATTTGGCCTAACAAGGCACCATTTTTTTATGGAACTAACTTTCTCTATTAGAAATTCAAGATGGAAACTTATGTAAAAGCATCAGATTATCAGGCTTGGCAAATTATTTCTATAAGAAATTTCAAAGTTCCAACCGCTGTCATAATAAATAATGATTTCACTAAAGTCGAACTCAATCCAAAGGTTAAGATCTTACTTCTAAGTATTATTATACATTCAGAGTTTTATCTAATTGCTTCTTGTGCAATAGCTAAAGATATTTAGGACAGCTTGGTGGAAACTTATGAAGGGGTGGAGGCAAACAAGGATATTATAATCAACTTACAGGTTCAACAATATGAAACATTTCAAATTCTTCCTAGTGAAAAAATTAAAAACTCTTTTAGTAGATTTACTACTATAACTAATGAATTGTCTTTTTTTTTTTTAGCAAAATAACTATTGACATAGATATGGTACGCAAGATGCTAAGAATTCTTCCCAAAATTTGGAATGCAAAGAAAACTGCCATAGGAGAAGCTTGTGATCTAAAAACATTAACTCTAAGTCAACTACTACATATGAAACTGATTTTCTCAAATCAGAAAGTATTTTAGAAGATACAAAGAAAAGGACCAAAGCCTTCAAAGCCAAAGAATAGATGATGATTTTAAAAGAGAAGATTCATCTAAAGAAGAAGATGAGGATGTGACACTTCTAACCAAGAAGCACAACAAATGAGGAGGTAATCAAAGAAAAAGAGGAGAAAAAGTTCAAAAAAGAAACTATCTACTATGAATGCAAATATCCTAGACATATCAAGTACAAATGTCCCTTGGTAATTAAGAAAAAGGAGAAATTTAAGAAGAAATGCAAATCTTTGATGACTACATGGAGTGACTTGGAAGATTAAAAAAATAAGTCAAAAAGTTCATAAGAATGCGAAGAAGCAAATTTATGCCTTATGGCACTTTCTGAGGTAGATTCTAAAACTAATTCTGATTTTGACTTAGAAGTACCTGATGATATATGTGTTGAAATTAACAAACTACTCAAAACTCTTTCCAAGTCGAGTAACAAGATATCTAAGCATGAATCTAAAGTAAAGACATTAAAAAGCAAAAAGTATGCACTTAGTTAAGCTAATCAATTGCTAGTAGATGAAAATGATTTTTTGCAAAATGATATCACAAGATTACATATTTCTCATGAAGTCTTAGTAAATGAAAATCTTATTCTAAAAGAAGAAATTAAAAACTTTAAAAATATTATGGAAGGTTTATCTAAGTTAGTAAAAAATACGTTATGTAAGTTTGATGAAAGTGACAAGAAATTACAAATGTTAATTTCTTTTCAAAGGATGGATAATTCAAAAAAATCTAGACTTGGTTTTGAATTTAGAGAAACATCTAAAACAAAGAAAGGAAAAGAGTTTGTTAAATCAAAGGAAGAAAATTAAGAAACTATCCAAGGAGGTGAAAACAACAAAGCATTTGATGTTATCAAAAAGTACAACAAAAAGTTCACTTAAAACAACAATAAGTATCCCTTTAGAGGGTATAACAGAAGGTTGAACCGAAGGTATTTCAGAAAGAATCTAAATTAAGGGAAAGTAGTAAGTAACAAGTATATGGAGCAGAAACCTTATGCTTGTTTCCTATGTAATAAACTAGGTCATATAAAGAAACATTACTTTTACAAAAAAATACATGCTTAATAATATTCAAGGTCCAATTCAAAAGACAGGCTTGAATTTTTATGGACTTAAGCTTCACTAGGTTTGTAAACAAACTTGATTTTTCTATGATATGTGTAGGATTACGAAGCTAAGATAAAAGAAACATGGTATCTTGATAGTAGATGTTCAAGATACATGATAGGTGATGCTTTGTTGTTCACAAATCTAGAATGGAAGGAAGATGGTTATGTGAAATTTGGTGACAATAGTAGAGGTAAAATAATTGCGGTAGGTCGAATTGGTTTAACACCTCATTCAATTAAAAACATACTGTTAGTTAAAGGGTTGAAACATAACTTATTAAGTATAAGTCAATTGTGTGATAAATGATATAGAATAACTTTTAAACAAGATAAATGTGTTGGCTTTAACCAGGATGGAATTAAGCTGTTTGAAGGATTCAAAAAGAAGAATGTTTATTTAATTAAATCATTTGAAGTATCATCTAAAAGCTGTTTCATTTTAGTAAATGATAATGCTATACTTTGGCATAGAAGACTAAGACATGTGAACTTTCAACAACTAGAGAACTTGTATAAAAAGAACATAATTCAAGGATTACCAAAATTACATGCTCATGAGAATATTTGTTGTGCTACTTATCTAAAGAATAAGATGAGTTCATCTTCTCATAAAAGTAAAATAGTTATTTCCACTCAAAGATCGTTAGAGTTATTGTACTTAGATCTATTTGGTCCAACTCATACTTTAAGTTTAGGAAGAAATAAGCTTGGACTTTTCATAGTAGATGATTTCTCTAGATTTACTTGGATCTTATTTTTGCATCATAAAAGTGATGTTTTCAAAAAGAGTTAAAAATAAAAAAGGCCTCTTTGTCATTAGTCTACAAATTGATCATTGAAAGGAATTTGAAAACTTAGATTTTATCTCATTTTGTATAGAAAAGGGCATCTCTCATAACTTTTGTACACCCTATATTCGACAACAAAATAGAGTAATTGAATGCAAAAACATGACTATCCAAGAAATGATGAGAACTTTACTTAGTGAAAGTAATATAACAGATCATTTCTAGGCAGAAGCCGCCTCAATAGCTTACTACATTATAAATCATGTATATGTAAGATCCTTGACGCATAAAATTGCTTATGAGATCTATAAGGGAAGGAAGCTTACTGTTTCATATTTTCACACATTTGGTTACAAGTGTTTTGTTAAGAAAATAGTAGAATTTTAAGGAGGGAGCTGATGAAGCCATTTTTCTAGGCTATACTCTGAACTCAAAGGCATGCCAAGTATATAATAAAGAACCAAAAGTTGTGGAAGAATCAATAAGTATCAAATTTATTGAAGAAACAAACCATGAAGAATCCAACAATGAAACTCCAATTGTCTCAAATAAAGAGAATACATTGTGTCTTGATTCAAAAGAAGGAAAGACAAAACCTCCTTTAAAAGGAACAACAGAAGCTTTAAGGATGCTTGATATATCTAAAACAAAACCTGATTCAAAAGATTCTTCATAAACTAATACCAGGTTTATTGAAACAGATCTAGAAGGTAAGTTAGAAGGTTTTGAACATTTTCATACTCTACCTTCATCTCTTAAATTTAAAACCGATCATCCTCCTGAACTTATAATTAGTAATGTTAGATTTGAAATAAGAACAAGATCGAGCTTACAAAACTTTGAAAATCGTTTTGCCCTTATATCTGAAGTTAAACCTCATTCAGTTGATGAAGCTTTAAATGATAATAATTGGATCTTAGCTATGCAAGAAGAACTTAATCAATTTCAAAGAAATCAGGTTTGGAGTTTAGTTCTAAGACCTAAAAATAAGTCAATCATTGGAACTAAATGGGTGTTTAAGAACAAGCTAGATGAACATGAAAAAATAATAAGAAACAAAGCACGTTTATTGGCTAAAGGTTATTCTCAAGAAGAAGGACTAGACTACGAAACCTATACTCCTGTTACTAGGTTAGAAGCTATAAGATTATTATTTGCTTTTGCATGTTTGAAAAATTTTAAGTTGGATCAGATGGATGTAAAAAGTGCTTTTCTAAATGGCTTTACAAAAGAAGGAGTATATATTGATCAACCCCTTGGATTTGAAGATCCCTTCAAATCAAATCATGTGTATAAGTTAAAAAAGGCTTTGTATGGACTTAAATAGACTCTTCATGCTTAGTACAAAAGACTAAGTCAGCTCTTAATTAAAAATGAATTTCAAAGGGAAAAAGTAGATATTACTCTCTTAGAAAAACATCATGGAGAAGACATGTTAGTTTTACAAATTTATGTTGATGATATTGTTTTTGGTGCGACTAATGAAAAATATTTCCAAGAATTTTCAAGATTGATGCAAGCAGAATTTGAGATGTCTCATGGGAGAATTAAATTTCTTGTTGGGATTACAAATCAAATAATTAGAGGATGGAAAATTTATTCACTAAGAGAAGTACACTAGACAAATATTGAAGAAATTTGGTTTTGAAAATACTAAGGATTCCTTAACTCTTATGAGTACCTTAACAAAACTTAACATCATAAGTAATGGAAAAAAGATCTTTAAATATATAAAAAGCATTGTAAAATTAGGAGTTTGATATCTTGAGAGCTAAATTAATACTGTCATAGGATATTTAGATGCTGACTATGCAAGTTGCAAAGTAGATAAGAAGAGTACTTTAGGAAATAGTCAATTCTTAGGAGATAAGTTAGTTTCTTGGTCTTCTAAGAAACTAAATTTTGTTACTCTTTCAATTGCAGAAGCTGAATATGTATCTATTGGAAATTATTGGGCATAGATACTTTGGTTAAAACAACAATTGAATAACTATGGGATAAGTTATAAGAGTATATCAATAAAATGTAATAATACTAGTGCTATTAATCTAACAAAGAATCTAATTCATGACTTAAGGTAAAAAAATATAGAAATAAGGCACCATTTCATTCATGATCATGTAGCAAATAATGAAGTAAGTATTGATTTTGTTCTAACTGAATATCAATCTGTTAATATATTTACAAAGCCTCTAGATAAATTAAGGTTTGAATTTGTTTGTAATGAAATTGGTGTATGTAATCCTTTTTTGCTAGATTAGAGATTTTTATTAATTTTCCTCATTTTACAAAATTTTGCACACGTGCAAGTTTTTCCTTTTTATTTTTCTTCCATTTGTTGCACACGAAAAGGAGTAGGTCTTATCATGTCTTTGGTGGGTCCTTAAACTATTTAGTAGTGGGTCCATTAAATCAACCCACTTTCTTACGATTGAAGACCATCAATACTGGGGTTTCACTTTTTCTCATTCCATTGTATAAAAGCCTATGTTATTTCTCTTCTTCTCATTTCATCAAGCTCTTCACATTCCCTTCTTGAATTTTTCTTTCACCCAAAATTCATGGCACCTAGAAAATCTACTCAAATTGTTGCAAAGGGGATTAAATCCAAAGTATAAAACAATCCCAAAAATCCCATTGTTCTTAATGGAGAAGAAACCAACACCACTATCCCTACAAACCCTAAACCTAATCTACTCTTTGAAACAAGTCAAGATTCATCTAAAAAAACCTTAACCCTAGAACTTCGTAATGAACCATTGGAAGAAGCTGCTTAAGAAGTGAATCAAAAGAATGGTATTGAGGAACATTATGAACCAGTTTAGGAAGTTACTCAAAAGAATGCTTAGGATGTGCAAGAATCTTGCTCATCTAAAGAAGTTACTGAATCTAAAGGCTTTGATCCCCTAAAGAAACAATCTAAAGGAAAGTCTAAAAGAAATCCTTCTAAATAGTCCCCTATAATAAAACCAAATAAGACTCCACGAAAGTTTAAGGTTGCTACTTTAGTAAATAAGACTTTGAAATCTTCTAAGAATTTGCAAAGGTCACCAGAAGTAAAGACTTCAATTCCTTCTTCCAAATCAAAAGATTAACCCAAGAAAAGATTTACAATAAAAGGTAAAAATATCTCCATCAAGGATTCTTTTTATTTAGATTTAGAATTCTTTGACAAGAATGGTTTTTACTAGAAAGAGTATTTGGATGGGTTAAGATTGCATGGTTTAGTTGATATGAGAGGAATTATATGTAGAGAACTAGTAGATGAGTTTCATAGGAATCTTGATAACAAAAATCAAGAAGTGTGGAAGTTAGTTGTACTTGGCCAAAAAATTGAAATAACAAAGGACATTCTAAAATGCTTCGGCATTAAAGAAGTACAAGAAGATGAGAACTTAGTACAGATGACCACGGAGAATTTGCTTATAGAAATTGAATGATGGAGTAGAGTTGGGTATAGGAAAGGATATTTTCAATACTGAATTTAAGCTATTAATTAGGATTTTACACAAATTTGTCTACTCATTTGTGTTGCCTAAAAGGGGTAGTGCAACCTCTATAACAAGAGAAGATGTACTAGTTAATCTGGCAGTGCTAGGGAAGAGAAAGGTAGATGTTATGAAACTTATAATAAGATACATATGGTAGCATTTGGATGTTCGGCCATATGGGAATTTATTAATGAGCCTCTTCAATTTGAAGAAATTGAAAATACTAAGTGAAGCAAGTTATCCTTTTTATCGTATTAAACTAGGAGAAAGAATTTTTAAGTAAATGGGGATTTATGTGAGTGACAAGCTTTGGCATTCACATAATGAAAGCATTTTCATTTATCCCTCAAATCTTATAAGAAGGGTAATCATAATTGAAGAGAAGGACAATGAAAAGAAAAGGAAGTGAGGTAAAGAACCTATTGAGAAGGAACCAAAAAGGAAAGGAAAGTCGGTAAGAAGATTAAGTGGGATAGAATTCAGAGATGCAATTGGGTTATCTTTAGATAGTGATTAAAAATGTATAGAGATATAGCCTATTCCTTCTAAATAAGGAGAGTGTTAAGATTTTGTTGAACAACTTTGTAAAGGAATCAATGAACTTATAGGCAAGTTAGTTAAGGATCAAATTACAAGAATGAAAGATTTGTTCAAAACCTGGGACAAAGAAATTGTTATAGATTCCAATCTTGATAACCAAGCTCATCCTACTGATCTTTCTTCTAAACCCCTTGAACAAACCTAACCAATTAAACCATCTGAATCATCTATTCCTATCTCAAATCCTCACTTCACACCTATTGAACCATCTATTCCTGTCTTAAACCCTCACCTCACACCAAATGAGTCTCATCCCCTTATGATTTCTACTCAACCAACTCTAGCTTTTGACTAAACTACTATCATCTCCCTATAATCTCTTGACAAAACACCTCAAATTGCTACTTTTGTGCTAAATCTTAAAGAATAAACACCTTTAGAAGGAAACACAAAAACTCTTTCCATTGCTTCTAACACAGAAGACTCTGCACTAGCTCTAGCTCAAATTACACCTACATTTAACAAAGAACCAACTTCCTTTATAGCAACATCATCTGAAGCAAATCCTTCTCCTGGCAAGGTGCTTACAACTTATTCTAGAAGATTCAAACTTTGTATTAGTAAGAAAACAAAGAGATCTAAGAAATGATTTTCTTTCTCTCTATCTAGTATTTTAGTTTCAGCTTTGTTAAGATCTTTTGTTTTCTAATGAAAAGTCCTTTTATAGATTTGTTTTGTTATTTCTTTTATTCAAGGGACTTAGTTATGATCTTTCTTTTAATCAATGCAATCTTTTCATTTTGCACATGCTATTTGTTTATAAAAATTAAGGGGAAGTTAATTAATGATTTCACAATATGTTAATCAATGATGATAATAAAAAAGTGGGAGAGAAAAACCAAAAACATTTGTGGTTTGCACTCTACATGACATGTTGTTTACATGATTGTGAATTTTTTTTTTATTGTTTGTTGTATATCAATTTAGTTTGATTACTATTTTTAGCTCTATAAAATTTTTTTTATTATTATCAAAAAGGGGGAGAATGTATGATAGCTTTCATATATTTTGATGATAACAAAAACACATAAATGCTAATGAATCATCAAGAATGGAAGCATTCAAAAGGGTTCTTAGAAAGTTAAAATTTGCAAATTAAGTTATATTTAAAAGGTTTGAATCATTTGAAAAAGTGACTCGTCTTAAAATCTTCAGAATGTATTTCGGAAAGTTTTATAAGAAGAATTGATATAGTACATTAGAAACTTATTAAGAGACTTAAAAAAAATTAAAATTGATACGCTTCATAAGGTTGTTTAGAAAGTTGGTATGGAAAAGTACCATTAAAATCTAACTTATATCAAATTTGAATTAGATATGACCTAGCTTCACTAGATTGAGTGTATTAGAGAAATACATTTAATCCAGTTTCACTTAAGATGGAATCAAGATCCATGGGGATTATTTTTTAGCAAACTTTTTTTTCTTTTTGATAAATCAAGATATATACAAGAATGGATAAGGATAAGGTTGATTTGAGTTTTGTGGAATTTCAATTTTGTATATGAGGTTTATCTAGAAATTGCTAATAAAGCATATCTCTTCATCAATTTGAAATCTAACGCTTATCTAGAGGTTGCGGATCTAAGAACATTTGACTGTATCAAGAGTAGAAGAGCTGATTTTAAAATTCAAAATACCGAGATCCTCTAAAAAATATCTAAGGATTATCACTATCAATTAAATTTTTGGATAAACATGAAAGTGAAGATAATCTTCAACAAATTAGTCATTGGAAGATTTCAATATAAAAGGAGAAAGGATTCAAAACATTACGCACATCTCTAAGAAAATTTTTGTTACATAAAAATTGTGATCAAATTTTATCATCTGAAAAATTATAGTAAGTTTTTTAGATACTTTTTCAAAAAGTTGCATCGGAGCAAATTATTCATCAATTATTATTTCTATCTAGTGTGAAATTATTTGAGACTTGTATTATTGATCTCACTTGTAATTTGTAAACTTTGTTTATTGTTTGAGTGTTAAGAGAAGTTAGATTGTACTTTGTAAGATCTATATTAGCCTAGATTATGGAAATGTTAGATAGGCAAAATAGAGTATTGTATCAAGTGGAATGGCACTGGTGAAGTAGATCGGGTCCCAATAGTAAAGCTAGAAGAAAGTAGTAGGTAAAAGGTTGAAGCTTTATAAATCCTTAGCCTAATATTCTCCTTTCTTATTCTTTTAATTTGTGTTATTAATTGTTTTGTGTTGAATTATTAAAATATCACTTTTCACCGATTTAAGTTATTAAGAGGAGTATTTTTCTTTTACTAAAAATGTTTTCAAAAAGTTTAAAGATATCGATTCACCCGCTTCCCCCCCCCCCCCCCCCCCCCCCCCCCCCCCCCCCCCCCCACCCTTTTAATATCTTATACAAGATCAATAAAAAGGATGACCAATATTAGAAGGAAGAAGCAATCTAGATGATTGATTAGTATGTATAATATTATCAATTGTAGAGAAAGAAGTCATAGGGAAAAATGATGAAGAAATGAAAAAAAAAAAAGGATTAGAAGAGGCAGCACTTTGTTGAAAAGGAAAAACAGACTCACAAAGTATGATATCTTGGTTAACAATTATTTGATTATTTTGCTTGTCAAAAACTTTGTAACCTTTTTAGCCAAAAGTACATCTAAGGAAATTGCATCTAATGCCCTTTGAGTCAAACTTATCTTTGTGTAGTTTATTTATGTAGTGTTGCACAAACAACCTATGGTTTTTTATTGACCATAGGGTAATTTCTTATTGAACAAAATTTCACTTAGATATTTCCAATTCAACTTGGAAGTAGATATCAGATTAATGAGATAGGTTGCAATGAGTATACATTCTCTTCAAAAGTGTTTAAGTAAGTTTACATAAGGCCTTAAAGCTCTACTAATCTTAACAAAATGACTACATTTTCTTTCTACCCTCCTATTTTATTGTAGAGTATAAGATATGGTTCTTTGGTGAATTATTCCAAGATCATGTATTAAAGATTGATATGCATGAAAAACAAATCGTAAACCATTATTGGATCTAACAATCGAATTTTGATTACAGATCAATTTAATGAACTTATTGAGACATGCAACAACTTGAGACTTACTATTAATTAAATAAGTCTAAGTATAACAAGACTAATCATCTAAAATAGTAAGAAAATATCTGGTAGGAGTGCTAGAAGGAACATAATTAAGACCCCAAACATCAATATGTAACAAATGAAATAAAGTTAATGATCTATGATTACTTCTTTGAAAGAGAGGCTTATGTGACTTAGATGCAAACAAGATTCACAAATGAAATAATTCAATCATAGATGTTTATAAGAATCTAGATGCTTCAATTTAAAGATAGATAAATGCCCTAATCTATTGTGTATCAAATGAAGATTTGCTAATTTATTGGATGAAAATTCGATAGGTATCAACTCCTTAAACCAATCATGCATAACTGAGCTAGAAGGCTCCAAGACTTACGTAGACGATACTAGCTCGGAGCCTTATCCAAGATGAAGACTCCTATTTTGTCCACTATTTTTCACTTTATTGCCAACTTGAAGACCGAGCTCTCATAAGAGCCATTATGATTTCTAAATAGATGTGCCGACTTGCTGAGCATACTAGTTGACCTACTGAGCAATCATACCATGACCTAGATAACATTTAAGCAAACCAACCTCAAGCGTTTGTTAAGACTAACTAGCATTCGACCTTAGTCTGAGCTAAGCTGTAAGATACCCAATCTAAAGGAGTTTAGACATCCTTAAGTGATCAAGCTTTGACTCGAACCAAGCCTAGTTAGCTCTAAATACAGACCCTTTCCTTTAACTTTTTCTAAATTATATCATACTCCATAACACCAACTACCATACAATACATGTCTTTTGGCACAACATTCTAAAATGATTCTTTACTTTTTTTATATAGAATATTCTTTGTCTCTATTACCCCTTTTAGTATATTTCATGTATTCTATTTGTAAATTACCCCTTTGTCTTTTCATGTAGGTATTGTAACCCTAGTGGAGTGAGTATATAAACCCTAATTTATTATACATGACATCAACTAATACATTATCGGATTATTATAAGTTTCCTTTTATGAGCAATCCTAGTGTTCTCATTCATTATTAACTCTTATCTATTTCCTTTAGTAAGGAGTAGTAGTTAGTGACCCTATAATTTAGACCAGTGAGTCAGATCTAGCAGATTGTAAGCCAAGTAAGATCAATTGGTATAACATATCTAGTTGGTAGCTGCTTGGATTTTACTAGTCTTCCTTCATGTTCTTTCGTTCCTTCCTGTTGTGGTGTTCTTCTATGTGTTTAACCCCGAAGTTGCATTGGCTTCACTAGTATCAGAGAACAATTCAAATAGGGAGTATATAAAGTTGCAGTAAAGTCTTGGTTTGTGTTTTCTATTAATGGCTACCGTGTTCCTTCCATAACTGCTACAATGTGTTCAAGTAGAGTAAGTTTTGAAGTTTTGATTTATGTATTGAAGGCTTATAAGTTGATAAGTGTAATTCTTGTTGTTACTCTATTTTTCATCGAAAAAATAAAGTAAGTTCATTTATGTAGTGTTTATGTATATGTTGGGTGTTAAAGTTGTTAGGATGTAAGTTAGTAAGACTTTAAGCAGTAAGAAGTGTTTGCTGTGTATTGTATTGTTACTTTGTTAAAGAAATATCACATAATGTCAAATTTGGGTGTTTAAGGTGTTATTGGTGACTAAGGTAGTAGTGCCCATGCTAGTCATAGTCATCATGGTAGTAACACTCCAAGGTTAGTTGAGGATAAACTTGACCGACTTACAAATCTTATTGTGAGTTTGGTCACTGTGATGTAAGTTAATAGATAACCCTGGGGTATGTTGCATCATAATCTACTTGAGAATGTTATAAAAAGTTGCTTAACTAAGGTGGCATAGCTAATTGCCCAATTCGACCTCATCGAGTTGGAGGAGTTTTAGACCAAGTTGCTAGAAGAAGGTTAGAATTGTAGGAGATATAAGAGAATGATGCAAAAGGAGATGTAGAGACTAATGGAGAAGAAGAAGAAGAGGCTGGGTACTACCAACTACGAGAGCAAGGCTACCAAGATCCTCGAGGACTTGATAGTGTTAAGATCTAAATCTCACCCTTCAGTGGAAGTGCAAATGCGAATAACTATTTAGAGTGAGAAGAGAAGGTCGATAAGGTACTTGCCTGTTATAGGTATACAGATGCTATTAAAGTATGACTTGTTGCACTTAAGTTTTTTGGTTATGCTATCATATGGTCGAAGAATCTAAATGTAGCTAGAGTAAGGGATGGAAGACAAAGTTGAGAACTTAGGATGAAATAAAGAGATTATTAAGAGGCACATATGTACCCAAGACCTACTTGCAAGACGCAATTGCAAAGTTATAAGAACTTTACTAAGGAGGCCAATTTGTTGATGACTATATGTGCGAATTCCAGATGTTGATGATCTGAGCTGATGTAGACATGTCCTAGGCTCGTATAATGTCAAGGTTTATTTCTAGACTTAAATATGAGATTCACAGTTTTTTGGAAGTATAGATGTTCTATACATTAGAAGAGGTTATCAAAGTAGCA
Source organism: Lumnitzera racemosa (assembly GCA_024138005.1). Classification (NCBI taxonomy): domain Eukaryota; kingdom Viridiplantae; phylum Streptophyta; class Magnoliopsida; order Myrtales; family Combretaceae; genus Lumnitzera; species Lumnitzera racemosa. The sequence goes on from JAMXBC010000006.1 coordinate 69,985,416, forward strand.
TAAAGGGTTGAAAAGTAAAGGGGAAATGCTTTGAGTTCACTTAGGTTAACATTTCTTTGTGCCCTTGTTTTTCATCGACCTACTCATGCAAAGTCGAGGAGATCGTCCCGAGCTAAGGAAAGAAATGATTGTCTAGATAATAGTTAAGTAGGACAGCAAGGCTAAGTAGGACAGTTGAGCTAAATTGAGGATAGAATGACCTTAAGAATATATGAGAAAGGACATACTTTTGGATGTAAGATAAGTGAGATGAAGTGCTTTAAATGCTTGGGCTTTGGACATATGGCTGTTGAGTGTCTAAACTGATGTGTTATGGTGCTATGAGGAGATGTGGTGGATAGTAATGTTGAGAATGAGCTCGAGGAAGAAAAGAATGTTGCAAGAGTTGAATCCAAAGAGGAAGAGGTGACTTATATCCGTGTTGACTAAGGATAGGTGATGGCTCTAGTGTTAAGGCGAGTGGTAAGCTCCTTGTTGATCTCTAAGGGAGACTGGGGAGAAAATTTATTTCATACAAAGTGTACCATCAAGGGATAGTTGTGCACTAACATAGTGGACAAAGGAAGTTGTACTAATGTCCTTGCATAGTCCTTTGTGCAAAGGCTAAGACTGCTAACCTCTAAGCACCCTTGACCTTATAAACTACATTAGCTCTATAATAAGGGTATTTTACACATCATAGAGCAAGTAACTATATAATTCAGTGTTGGGAATGTGTATAAGGAGGAAGTGGTGTGCAATGTTGTCCTTATAGGAGCTTCACATCTATTACTTGGAAGACCTTAGTTGTTTGACTAATGTGTTACTTAAGATGGATACAAGAACACCCATACGTGTCTTAAGAACAGAAAGAAGATTATGTTGCAACCGATGAAACTAACCCAAGTGAATGAGACTCATAATCAACTCACCTAAGCTAATAAGAAGAAAGCCTTAGTTATGAGCTGAAGAGAACTCTGAGTTATTGAAAAGGCTGACAAGCCTATGTTTTTGTTTATTCGAAGGTTGTTAGAATTGAGAGATCTTAAAGCTGTGATCTAATAATTAACTGATGAGTTCTTCAACCTCTTACCTAAAGAGTTTCTTAGAGGACTATCCTTAGTCTGAGGCATACAACATAGTATTGATCTACAACTAAGAGCAGCCTTACCAAACCAACTTGCTTATAGAATGAATTTAGAGTAGGTTACCAAGCTTAAAAGGCAATTAGATGAGATCATAAAGTGAGATTACATGAAGGAGAGCATGAGTCCTTGTAATGTACCATCTTTGCTTGTAATCAACTGTATTACTGTCAAGTATAGATACCTAATACTAAGGCTCAATGACATGTGAGATGAGCTTCATGGTGCAAAAATATTTTCAAAAATTGATTTGCAAAGTAGCTACTACCAAATTCACTTAAGACTAGGTGATGAGTGGAAGATTGCCTTCAAGACTAGGCATGGTCTTTATGAATGATTAGTTATACTATTCAGACTTACTAATGCACCAAGACATTTATGTCATTGATGAACCATGTGATATACCCTTTGATCAAAAGATTTGTGGTCATGTACTTCAATGACATATTGGTATAGATTGTTGAATTAAATGACCATGTTCAACATCTCTAAGCTATTTTTGATATTTTATGAGCTAAGAAGTTATATGGGAACCTGAAGAAGTGTACATTCTACCAAGGCAAAGTAATTTTTCTATAGTATATAGTATTAAGAGAAGGAATCTAACTTGATGACTAAAAGGTACGAGCTGTTTTGGGGTGGCTGACACCAAAGAATGTCATTAAAGTTCGAAGTTTTATGGCTTTGCTTCCTTTTATAGACGATTCATCAAGAACTTTAATATCATTGCAGCCCCTTTGACCGAGCTGATAAAGGAGAGTAATGGATTTTGACGGAAGGACTGAACTGAACAAAGCTTCAAGGAGATAAAAAAGAAGCTTACCTCAACCCCTGTCTTAGCTTTACTCGATTTTGATAATCCATTTGAACTAGACCGCAATGCATTAGGCATTATAATTGGTGCCGTCCTATTGCAAGAATGACAACTAGTTGCCTACCACAGTAAGCTACTTAGTAGTGCAGCATTGAACTATTATGTGTATGAGAAAGACTTGTATTCGTTCTTTTTTTTTTTTTTGAGCTCTTACTATCTAGCAACACTATCTATTATCACGAAAGTTTGTAATTTACATTAACTATGAATCATTGAAGCATCATAGGAGTCAGAACAAACTTTTGAAGAGGTAAGCCAAGTGGCTAGAGTTTATGGAAGGATTTTCATATGTGATCTAAAACAAGAAGGAAAGTGCCAACGTGGTTGCCGATGCATTGTCACATCAGCAAACCTTGTTGATGAAATTACTAGGATTTTCACTTATCATTGAGCAGTATGCTTATGACCTTCATTTTGGTCCTATTGTAGAGCAATGTAGAGATGGAGTTGCTATTGGTGGCTATCATGTATAAGATAGCTATTTGTTTAAGGATCGAAGGTTGTGTTAAGTAGGTTGATCTACATGTGAGTTGTTGGTCAAGGAAGCTCATAGTAGTAGATTATCTAGTCATTTTAGAGAGACTAAAACAAACAAATTATTAAAAGAAAATTTTTACTAACCATCTTTGGCCAAGGATGTCTAAATGATCGTCTGTAGTTGCAAAGCCTGTAAGAGGGCTAAAGGAAAGAGAGAGCCACATGAAGAGTATATGTCTTAGTTACACCGAATTTATGTTAAGCCGACCTTAGCATAAACTTTATCCTAAGGTTTCCTTGGACATCCAAGGGAAAAGATTCAATCTTTGTTGTAGTAGATCACTTGAACAAAATGGTATACTACATCTTATGCTATTGAACTAACGATTCTCTATATATTGCTAATTTGTTTTTGTAGGAAGTTGTCCGACTACATGGAGTGCTAAAAACTATTGTTTTAGATTATGACACCAAATTCTTAAGCTATTTATAGAAGAAACTTTAGAGAAGACTTAACTCTGGCTGCCAACTCTAAACTGATGGTTAGATTGAAGTAGTGGACAAATAGCTAGGCAACATACTCAAATCTATCATAGGAAAAAACTTAAAAGACTAGAATCTATGTCTACCCGTTGTGGAGTTCGGATACAACCAAATTGTCTATATCACCACTAGAAAGACTCCATTTGAGGTAGTTTATGGCCTCAATCTTATTATTACACTAAATTTGATTGGTACCCCTACAGCTACTAAAGAGAGTCAATTTTGAGTCAACTGAGCCCAAGCATTGCAAGAATTACGTCAGTCCGTAACTAGGAAAATCACCAAGTTAAACTAAAGACAACAAGAGATTGGTAGTCGAGGTCATCAAACTATTTCTTTCAAACTAGGAGCCTTAGTATAGATTTACCTTAATTGAGAACAATTTCCATACCTAAGACAAAGCAAGCTATCTCTATGAGTTAATGGCTCATTCAAGATCCTAAAGAAGATCAACCACAATGCCTATCAGATTAAATTTCTTGAGAACTATGGTATTTCCTCTACCTTTCATGTATCCAACCCGATTCCCTATTAGCTAAAGATAAAGACTACGGAAGTTGTGACTAAATAAGAGCTAGAGACCATTTCAAATTTGAGGATAAATCTTTCCAACCCCAAGGCAGATGATAAGAATCAACTCCTTAGACCAATCACGCAACTGAGTTAGAGGACTCCAAAGACTTATGTGGAGGTTACTAGCTCGAAGCCTTATCTACAATGAGGACTCCTATTTGAACCTCTATCTTTTACATTTTACCGATACAAATACCTAGCTCCCATAAGAGCCAACATGATTTTTGAACAACCAAATAAACATGCCGACCTATGAACCATACAAGCCAACCTACCAAGCAGCCATACCATAACCTAGACAACATCTATGTAAACTAGCCTCAAGCATATGTCTAAGCCTACCAGCATTCAATCCTAGTTTAAATCGAGATGCAAGATACCTAATTGAAGGGGTTTGGACACCCTTGAGTGATTGAACTTCAACTTGTACTAAATCAGGTTAGCTCTAATTGTAGACTCTTTCATTCACCTTTGTCTAAATTTTATTGTACTCTAAACCGCTAACCACCACACATGTGTCTTCTGACATAACATTCTAGAATGATTCTTTACTTTTCCATATAGAATATCTTTGTCTCTTTTACCTCTTTCTGTATATTTTATGTATTCTTTTTGTATTTATAAATTACCCTTTTGTCTTTTAATGTATGTGTTGTAACCTTAGCGAGGTGAGTATACGAACCCCAATTTATTATGCACTAACATCAAACATTACGTTAACAGATTATTACAAGTTTCCTTTTGTGAGCAACCCTAGTGTTCTCATTCATCATTAACTCTTATCTATTCTCTTTACCAAGGAGTAATGAAGAGTGACCCAGTTACTAATGAGTTATATCCAGTGAATTGTAAGTCGGGTATGATCGCTTGGTGTTCATATTTGGTTGGTAGCTGCCTAGATTTTTCTTGTCTTCTTTTGTTTTCTTTCATTCCTTCCTGTCGTGGTGTTTCTCTGTATGTTTGACCATGGAGATGTATCAAGATTGTATGAATGAAGAATGGTATTGCATACTATCAACTAAAGAACTAGATTCCTACATAGCTATAGATTGTAATACATACGATCAATAGTCACTTAAGCTAATGCAACTATGTACTTAGACTGTTAGTCTTAAAAATGAGTGTAAGAGAATCAATTTTCACAACCAAATTATTACCATGAATAGCTCTAAACTCCAACAAAAAGTTATGTCTAATCTTAAGATCAAACAAGACATTGCAAATGGTTAAGAATGTATTAGTGAAAAGAGACCCAACATTTTGATCTGTTGGTTTTTCCATTACGTAAGCAAATGGAAATGGGTTGAGGTAACAATCTTATGTTAAACAAGAATGAGTATAATGGGGTCATATGGTCAGTAGCACTAATGTCAACAATCCATGAATCAACCTTGTTATTCCTAGCACTAAAACAATTAAATGATCATGACATGCTTGGAAAATTTATATGTGATATGTCCTATGCTTGCCTTCCTTTCATCATTGTAAAGACTTCTTAGCATAGATTATGCACCAACCATAGATTAATGCTATCATCACTAGCAGAACCTGCTACACCTATTGCAAAATCATTCTTAACATTGTAAAAATTATCAATGGTGGTCTAGAAAATCAAACTCATATCTCCTCCTTCTACCAAAACATTGGCAGCTATTTTATTAGTCATATGTCTTGCAACTATTCTTCTTTTATTCTAAGTTGGATAACTTATCAATTGAGAATAACTATCAATTCTATGTCCTCCTTTGTAATGTTTACATGTCATCTTGGAAAATTTTAGACCTTTACTTTGCCATTTGTTAACACTGTGATATGCTTGATCTAACCAAACATTTTATAACGAATAACAAAAGCATATTTTTATTAGTAAGTGCACTAAACAACATATGTAGTCGTAAAAATGGCGAGAAATAGGTTGAACCCATAACGAAAGAATTTTAATTTTTAATAATATTAATCTAGTTTAATTCTAGGCTATTGGAATCAAAGAATTATTGAATGATTAAATTTTGAGGATAAACAAATTAAGAAAAAATAAATAAATAAATTGGTTTATTAAACATCTTTAAAGATTCAATTGTAAACCAGACAATTAGAAAATCAATTAATGTCAATAAAGATGTCTTTAACAAGTTTAGTTTTGAAACAAATAAGTACTAGGAATTACTTCTTGTGAAGCAAATACCCAAGATTAACCAATTTATCATTTCTACTACTAAAGAAGTGAATATTAAACTAATTCTCTATAGTACCTAAACCTTAATTGAATTAAATTGCTTATCTTCTTTAATTCAAATTATCTATCTCAAAGAAAACAATTAGTAAAGGTCTTGCAACTTAATCCTAATTAATATGCATTCCAACAAAGTCAAAATACATATGGTCGTGATTAGGGTATTAAAAACTTAAAACAATCAGCACACTTTACTTACTAATAATTGAATAACCTAATAAACAATATCAATAAAGCACAAAGGAGAAATAAATATGTTAAAAAGAATGGAAACAACTTGTTTAAGAGTTTCAGTCATTAATTAAGAATAAAATATCACTCCTATTATTTTTAATACTGTAATCCTTAAAAAGAAAATAAAACTCCCCTCTAAAACCCTAGACTATTGAATAAGAGAAAAACCGACAATTCTACCCAATTTTCTATCTTTCCTATTTACCCCATTTTATACACAAAGCCTTTTATGTATATTATAAGGAGTACATAAGAGTAAGCCCACAAGACATAAGTGTATCTTTCTTACAATTGCTTCAATTCTCTAATGAAATAAAAGATATACGACTTAGCAAATCAAGTACACAACTAGGAAGTTAGAATGTATATGGTATGCAGAACTTATTGCAATTCTAAAACATGGTACACAAAGTGTGGGATAAATTATTATAAGTATATAATCTATATTAGTTGGACCACGATCGAGAAGTTCTTCCATGAAGCTATTGATCCAATTTCTCTTCATTGGAATCCCGCATGCTTTTCATCACCATGTGTATATTTTTTGACTTCTTTCATTTTTCCTATAAAAAAATATAAATTAGTGTAATAAGGTCTCAAAATAAAACAGAAGCAAATAACATACTAAACTATATTAAAATTACACTAAAAAGGTCTATAAAAACACTATAAAATCTACTTACAAAATAAGTACAATTAAACTCTATCAAATTCCCCTACACTTGAAATTTTACTTATCTTCGAGCAACATAAATAAAATAGTGAAAAACTCTTAAAGAAAAAAAAATCATTGAAAGTTAAAATTATATAATAAAAAACAAATAACATATACATTTTATTTCAAAATTTAAGGCTCTAGCAACTTTTTATTTCATAGAAGTTTACTCAACCATATTTACATGTTCTTAAAACATAATTACATGATACATGAACTAGCTATAGAAAACATACTAGAATTCAACAATTAATCCATGTAATTAGAGTTAAACCATACCATTTAAACAAAGATTAAACTAGAAATGAGAATAAACAAAATTAAGGAAGTGTTATCCATGTTTTAAAAACTAAAGGATATACAATCCTCTTTTTCACCTCTTTGAGTATAATAATTAAAAATGAATGCATATTACATCAAATAGTTCCTTGATTGTCTCCTTCTTTCAATTTTTCGTTGGAAGGCTTTTTGGCATGCCGAGGAGCTTAGTTATCACTAAGACTTACCATAGCAAATTTGACTAAAATGGGTCCTCTAAAATATTAAAGAAAATTAGAGGGAAATGGTCCATAAATGAATAAGAGTAGCTAATATGAAGCTGCTTGGAGGATGTAACTCACCAACGAACACAACACGACTTAACACCTTACTTGATATGACACACAAGTAGTTGTTAAGGTCCACTCACCACTAATCCTAAGCTATTCGGTAAGATTAGATAAGAGTATATGAAAGATGGAGTTGGAGAGGGTGTCTCACAAGAACAGAATATTTAGTATTAAAATGTAAGTTATGTCCGGCTTATGAGAGATAGGGATTATTTATAGTAAGTCCTTAGGGCAACATTTTAAATAAAGAAATTACAAGAAAGTATATACAAAAAAGGGATTCCTAGTACATACGAAAAAGGGTAAAAAGGACAAAAGACAAAAATAAAGAAGTGGTACAATGTTAGATGAAGTAGATAGGTAGCGATGCAACATTGGTCTTGTACGAATATTCTTTGAGCATAGTAAGCGAAAGGAATCAAGATGTTGCAGCAATAAAAGGGTTGGGATGAGAGAGATGGTAACATGCTGAGAGAAAACTACTCAACCGATAAAGTAAGTCTCTCATCACTTGGTAAGAGGTAGCTGGTCAGATTACTCGGCATAGGGTCCTCTGCCAGGGAATAGTCGACATTAGTACTACTGAAAGCATAGATCATAATATGACAATGCAGAGAGCTTAAGGAGTTTAGGCACCTTCCTTTGGTGTAAATTTTCTTGTCATTAGTAGGTTACTAAGAAAGAATTCTTTGAGTGAGGGATTGCAGTCCTTAGAGTTGTGTACGAGTAATGGGACCACTAGTCGATAGTTCATTAGTTCCCCGAGGTTACTGAAGATTTGCCCTCAAATCTTGGTATTTGTCATCATTAAGCACATAGGGAGTGAAATCAGCGATGTTAAAGGAGGTAGATACGTCAAAACCGTTGAGTAGCTCAATCTCATATATCATTAATGTGCCTCAGGATCCTATAGGGCCCATCCGTTCTGGGAGATAGTTTGTCAGTCCTTCTATTAGAAAAGCATTCCTTGTTAAGATAGACCTAAGCAAAGTCCCTAGGGGTATAAACAACTAGTCTCCTTCCATAGTTTTCCACTTCCTTCTATTAGGCTACAGTTTTGGTCAATTACTCGGCAATCTTCTGATGTAACCTTTAGAACTCCTCGGTACACTATAGGCTAGATTGACTTTCCCCTTGTATAGTCGAGCTATTAATTAAATCCAAGGGTAGGATCAGGTTAAGTCCATAAACAACCTCAAATGGTGATGTTTCGGTTGAGTTGTGAGTTGAGCGATTATAGGAAAATTCAATGATGGGTAGGAATAAATCCTAATTAAGAGAGTTTTTTCCCAATAGTGGCGCATAGGAGATTACCGACATTTCTGTTAACTACTTCAGTTTGGCCATTTGTCTGGGGATGGTATGAGGTACTGAATAGGAGCTTAGTACCGTGTTTCCTCCATAGGGTCTTCCAAAAGAAGCTCATGAATTTTGAATCATGGTCGAATGCAATACTTCTTGGTACTCTATGTAGTTACACAATTTCCTACAAAAAGAGGTTAGCGACGAATAAAGCATCATTAGTTCTTTAGCAATGAATAAAGTAGCCCATCTTGCTAAACCGATCGACCACCACCATGATTGAATTGTGTCTTTTTGGTGTATAGGGAAGGCTGGGCATGAAATCCATGCTTAGATTGGTCCATGGCCGCTCGAGAATTGGTAGGTGTGTATATTCTCCATAAGGCTCTCTCCTCCCTTTTGCATACTTATACGCCTTACACCTCTCAAGTATTTGGTTCACATTGTCATCATTCTAAGCCAATAAAAGTACTCTTTTAATATCTCAATCATCCTCTTTTTCTCTAAAATGGCCAATTAAACCCTCGGTATAAGCCTTTCGAACCAATAGCTCCCTTACAAAACCACTTAATACACAAATCTACTTGCCCTTCATCAAGAACCCCTCACTCAAGTATAAACCTTTCATAACTCCTCTAGTATTGCATCTAGTTATTAAGGGTACAAAATGTAGGTCATGCTCATATTAATAAGGTAAAGTGCCGAATCCAAGCACCTTGGCTTTTAATGTTGTGATGAGGGCATGACAACGAAAAAGTGCATCAGCTACTATATTGGTGCTTCCTTTCTTATATTTGATGACATAGCAAAAGGTTTCCAAGAATTCAACCCATTTGGTGTAATGTTGAGAAAGCTTCTATTGCTCACAAAGATTCTTAAGAGATTCATGATCCAAAGAGATGTGAATTCTTTCGGCAACAGATAATGCTACTAGTTTTAGAGTGTATGAATAAGGACATAGAATTCCTTATTGTAGGCTGAGTACTTCAGGGTAGCACCTCGGAGTTTTTCACTAAAGTAGGAAATAGGTCGGTGCTCTTGCATAAGGACAGCACCAATGTTGACACTAGATGCATCATATTCAACCTCAAAAACCTTCTCAAAATCTAATAGGGCGAGTACTGGAGCATATGTCAACTTAGAATTCACATCTTCAAAGCTCCTTTGAGCCTTTTCTATCCATTTAAACTCAATGTTCTTCTTGGTCAATTTAGTTAACGGTATAGTTATGGAGTTGAAGTTCTGGATAAATCTCCAACAGAATGAAGCTAGGCTATGGAAGCTCATGACTTCGGCCGCACTAGTCGGTGTAAGCCACTCATTAATAACTCTAACTTTTTCCTCATCAACTTGAACTCGACTCCTTGAAACGACATATCCAAGGAATACAACCTCACTTTGATAGAACGTGCATTTCTTCAAGTTACCGAATAATTTCTCGATGTGGAGTATGTTAAACACCAATCTCAAATGTTCAATATGTATGAGGAGGTCATCACTGTAGACCAGAATATCATCAAAATAAACCAAAACGTATTTGTCAATCAACGATCTTAGTGCATGTTTCATCAACCGCATAAAAGTACTCAACGCATTAGTTAGTCCAAATAGCATCACCAACCATTCAAATAGACCATCCCTTATCTTAAAGGCCATCTTCCATTTATCCCCAAGTCTCATCCATATTTAGTAGTAGTCGCTCTTCAAGTTAATCTTAGAAAAGATGTTGGTACCATGCAACTCATTAAGCATATCATTAAGCTGCGGGATCAAGTATTGCAATTTGATAGTAATCTTATTGATAGCTCAGCTGTCAATATACATTTGCCATGTTCCATCCTTTTTTGACATGAGTACAGAGGGTACAACATAAGGACTCATGCTCTTACAAACATATCTACAATCTACCAACTCATCCACTTGCTTCTTTAGTTTAACTACTTACTCTAGATTGAGTTGGTAAGTGGTTAGGTGTAGTAAGGTAGCCCTTTGTTGGAGGTCAATGCAATGCTCAATTCTTCTCAAAGGAGGTAAACCATTCGGCATCTCGTTAAGGAAGAGGTCAGCAAATTCCTAAAGTAGCTACCGTACTTTTGTAGGTAAGTACATGACCTCTCTAACCTCTAAGAATCTCCTAACTATGAGGAGCACATAATCTTCAGCCTTAACATCTTGTGCAAATTGAGCTAAAAAAAATCACCAAAGACTTCCACTGTAGAGATCTACCAACCTTTCCCTGAGCTTCTTATACTTCCTTAGGACTCATAGGTGTCAATATAATTTTCTTCCTATCCTTTTAAAACACATAGGTGTTTATATACCTATTGTGTAACACGCTTAAATGAAATAGCTATGATCGGCTGAGTAATATGTGAGATGCACACATAGAAAGGACATCACACAACACCTTATCCCTATACCTATCACCAATAGTAATCGGTACCTTGACTTGCTCAAAAGCGTGTAGTCTTCCTTTCTCATTCAGCCACTAAATCTTATATAGCTTGAGGTATGGCAAGGTTGGCAATTTCATAGCCTTAACTACCCCTTGTATGATGACGTTAGTATAGCTCTCTCTGTCGATGATCACGGTGCATAACTTGCCATTTACCCAACAATTCGTATGAAAGAGGTTCTCTCTTTGCTCATTCTTGTTGGCCACAAAAGTACTGAGAGATAGTTGAACTACAAAGCAATACTCACTTCGCCTTCAGGAGGCATCTTGACATTGGGATCTTCCCCAGGTTCTTCTAGCATCTAATCAGCTACCACTTCTTCCTCTCCCTTACTCGCACTTTCTACTTTAAACTAAGGCTTATCTCCCTTTATGGTCATGACATGACAGTTTGGACATTGACTACCTATGTGTCTAAAGCTAAGGCATTTAAAACATTTGATTTCTGGAGTCTTCCTCCCTAAACTCTAACCCTAGTCTCTTTAGATCTCAGGCTCCTTAGTCTTGCCCTTACCTCTGCATTCATTTGGTTGGCTCAACATATGACTTTAGCGTTGTACCTCGAAACTGTTTGAAACTCTGTTATTCATTGGTTAGCTTGGCAGGCTGCTCTTATTTAGTATCAGTGTTCGGTTACTTGATATTTGATTAACTTGGTTCTTCCATTGCCTTTCAACTCTCTAGGCCATACGGATGGTTTCATCTAGAGTTGTGAGGCTCTGCAGCTCCACGATGTTACAAATCTCAGCCCGTAGTCCCAAGATGAACCATACTATAGTTTGAGTCTCTAGCTTATCGACATCACATCGTATCATGAGTAACTAAAACTCTTAGACATAGTTGTCTATGGATTAATTACCTTACCTCATGTCTTGGAATTGTCAGAAAGTGTCTTATTTGTAGTGTTTAGGAACGAACCTACTTTTGAGAACTCTCTTCATCTCATTCCATGTTGGACCTTGCATCGAGTCCTGAAGCAAACATTCTATAGCTTCTTCCACCACATTACTGCATATCCATAAAATTCTAATGTAGCCACTCTAATGAGGATAGCATCTTCATAATCATAGAAGTCGGATATCTTTTCGATCTTCTCTTCCTAGTCCAGGTAATCATTAGTGTTACCAGACCTATTGAAGCTTGAAATCTATACCTTAAGATGTTTAGCAACTTTTGGTGCTATGAGCTCACGCTCATTGATCCTAACATACTGGTCTTCTTTTTCTTTGTACTCTTCTAGTTCATCCAACTCTAACCTTCTCCTTACGACTCTATCGACATGTCGTGGTGGTGCTTGGTTCATTTGAAAGGCTTCCACAGCTCGCTCGTTCATTTGCCTCCTTAGCCTATCTTTAATTTCTCAACCCTACTCTACCACTCTATCATGCGGTCCAGTCTTTAAGACCCTCTTTACTGAGACAACTAAGTTGGTCACAATAGTAGTAAGATCTTGTATCTGCTCATCAATAGTATGTGGTGTTTGTTAGGTAACTTGACTATGACCAAGAGCATCACTCTCGACATTGTTAATCTCTCCTTATATATTAGGATTCGATATTCTTAACACAACTTTAGTAAAGACAATTCACTCAGATGCTTTCAACACACACCCAAATATATTAAACAGCAGACTAACTATCATTACGCAGCTCTCGATCTCAACCTCAAGTTCTAATACCAAGAAAATTATATGGTATGCCTAAGAGCTTAGTTATCACTACGACTTACCGTAGCAAATTTGACTAAAATGGGTTCTCAGAAATGTTGAAGAAAATTAGAGGAAAATGGTTTACAAACGAACAAAAGTGGTTAATGTGAAGTTGTTCGAAGGATGCAACTCACCAACAAACACAACACGACTTGATACCTCACTTGATATGACTCACAAGTTGATGTTAAGGTCCATCCACTACTAATCCTAAGCTACTTGGTAAGATTAGATAAGATTGTATGAAAGATGGACTTAGAGAGGGTGTCTCACAAGAATAGAATATTCAGTATTAAAATGTAAGTTATGTCCAACTGCTATTTATAGTAAGTCCCTATGGCAACATTACAAATAAAGAAATTATAAGAAAATATATACAAAAGGGGATTCCTAGTACATACAAAAACGGATAAAAATGACAAAAGACAAAAATGGAAAAGTAATGTAATATTAGACAAGGTAGACAGGTGGCGGAGCAACATTAGTCCCATACAAATATTCTCTAAGCGCAGTAGGTGAGAGGGATCAAGATGTTATAATAATAAAGGGGCTGGGATGAGAGAGATGGTGACATGTCGAGATAAAACTACTCGGCCGATAACGTGAGTCTCTCGTCACTAGCAAGAACCTCTTGGTAGCAGTTGGTCGGATTACTCAGCATAGGGTCTACAATTAGGGAATAGTCGGCATCATAACTACCGAGAGCACAGATTATTGTATGATAATGTGAGGAGCTCAAGGAGTACAACCACCTTCCTTCAGTGTAAATTTTCTCATCATTAGCAGGTTGTCAGGAGAGAATTCTTCAGGGAAAGGGATTATAGTCCTCAGAGCCTTGCACGAGTAATGAGACCGCTGGTTGGCAGTTCATCACTTTTCCTCTCAATTCAATTCTTTATATAATAATAAATATTTTAGTAGCTAAAAAGACCCTTATACTTTTAATAAACCATGACCAATCCATATCATTTTATTTCTCACATTGGTAATAGGAAAGTACCTTTTCCTCTGAGGGATAAAGATTAATCCTTACTAATATTTTAAAACCAATTTCCTTAAGTTAACAGCAAATAAAAACCTTACTCTTCTAAGGGACTAAAGAAAATCCTTAATGTTGATGGGTGATTCTCATTCTGATACATGAACACCTACAGCACAAGAAAATAGCTACGGGGGGCACCGGAGGGTACTCTAGCACAAACAATCCATTGCTTAAGTCAACCCTCTTATGATGAAAGTAAAATTGTTGAATGAGTATGGGAGTGAGAGAATAGAGAAGAAGGTCCCCTTACCTAGGGCTCTTGCTTGGTATTTGTAGTGAGTGAATGGAGATTATCTCTAGACTAGATCATTGGAGCGAGCTTAGATATTGGGCTAACTAATACAATCCCACATAATAATTATCTAAAAATGCTTATCAAGACTTACCCCTTACTCTCTTTGGTGACAAAGTTATAAAAGAGAGTATTTAGAGAGGTTGATTTTGTGGGATTTTTAGAAAGGTTTGTAATCTTAACCTGAAGAGGCTAAAGTGCTTGAAGAAGCAAAGGCTTAAAGAGGTGAAAAGCAAGAGTAACTGAAGCACTTATAAATATCGGTATGCCTTAAAAAGTGAAGGCTTGAAGAGGCTCAAGTACTTGAAGAGGCACGAGTGCTTGAAGATGCAAGAGCTTGAGATGGTAAATGCACCAAAAGAGGTGATAGCTTGAGGAGGCTAGTACTCCTAAAGAGGCAAAGGCTTGATGAGGTCGATATGCCTAAAGAGGCAAGTGTAAACCCTACTTTTAGTAGGCCTAAGACTTGATTAGGAGTACCTCCCGAACGTTCCTAAAGATCAACTAAACCAAAAACTTAAGTTTATATTTAGGAACAAATTAAATTTTTACAATTCAAAAGCCAATTGTCGATAAAACCCGAGCTTGAAGAACTGCGAGCTCTAAAGCTACTTAAAACCCTAAACCTTAAGACCATTAAGGAATTTTAACCCTAAATAATTAATCGATAATTTAGTTTGAATAATTTTATTCAACTTTAGAAAATTTCACAATTTTACAAAAATCAAATCATAAATCACAAAACAATGTAAGATGAAAATCCTAAAACAATTTTCTATAAGGCTATGCCCTTATCTTCATGCATAAGCCTTACACCATAAATAAGTAGACCAACCAATCACCTTAGATAACTTATCAATTGAGAGTTGGAATCATTTATCAATTGATAACTTATCAAAATCTAGTGATAAGACAATTTCCTTATCACCTCTTCACTTATACTACATATGGACAAATTTTCACAAGAAATCATGAGTTTAACTTTAATAAAGGTGACAAGACTACTCCATGCCATTAAAAGACTTCCAATGGCAGATCTAAAAAGGGGAGAAAGGGGGGCCATGCATTTGTCATTCACCCATCAATCACTTCCTCTTACACATCACTATTCATCCCTTAATGCTTACATCATCAAGAGTTGCAATTGTTGACTTTTTGTAAGCTTTAAGACAATACTTTCAAGGCATTTAAACACTCCTTCTCTCTTCATTCCAACCGGCTGCACTCCTCCCCATTTCTCTCACTTTTAATTCCACTTTCACTTTATCTTTCTCTCTTTTAAAACAAACATAAAAAGGGGAAACAACTTTACCCCACAAAATCCATTTTCTTCCATTTTGAAGCTTCAACTCACGGCATTTTTTTTTCTTTGTTCATATGCCATTTTCTTTCATCATTTAAGATCATCTAAGACCATTAGAATCTTTCATAAACCCCTTTCCAAAAGACCAAAGAATTCGGGTTTCAAAAGGTAAGCAAAAAGGAGGAAGCAAAGTTAAAGGCTTAAGAGGAACCTTAGTGCACAACCACCAAACTTTGCGTTAAGGACGAGTAAGTGATTCTTGTGATGTGTGGATTAATATTTATGTTAGAAGACTTGGATTTCTTGAAGATATGAATAAGGTTTGAGTTGTTATAGCACAAAAATTCGTTTTAAGAAACAAACCCTAAAACCATTACATGAAGTTGAAATATGAGCATGTAAAGTTGGTGTTTTGTATGGATATTTGTTTAATGCTTTGAATGGAAGATTTTAAGCTAAGGAAACCTTGAAATGAGAACTTTGATGAAGGGTAAGCATGCTGGACGTGAAGGTTCCATGATCATTTGAATGTTGATTTTGTTTCCATTTAGTTAAACATGCTCAAAACTAGACTTAAGTTAAGGAAAAATCCATCACATGAAGTTTTATGAAGAAACCAACTTTGTATGACATGAGCCATGATATGGGAGTTGTATTAAGTAAGAGATCTTTTATTTCTTTATGTGGAACATGAGTTAAAGGATCATTTGATGGAAGGAAACTTAAGTTAAGATTTGTACACAAGTAGTTAAGTGCATAATCTACCCCCTAAACTTAAGGAAATGATGAAACAAGTTGAAAAACCAAGTGAGGACCCCTTAGGACCAACATGAACAGATGTGGAACATGGGAAAATAAGGCCTAAAAATATTATAAAAGTAAAAGAACAAAGTGAAAAGATTAACTAAAGCAAGTATAGTGAGCATATAAAGCCTAAAACCCAAAACCGAGCTTAAAACTCCCAAAACAAGCCTAAAACTCTAGGATGGGCCTTCAACAAAAATCTGATCAGCAACTTAAAGTACCAAGAAAGGTTTTTTGGAAGCCCATAAGAAATCCACATAGGGCCCCATAAGAAATCCACATAGGGCCCCATAAGCCCACCAAAGTCATAAACCTTAGTTTGAACTAAAAACAAGCCCATTTGATAACTTAAGCTCACTAAAGGGCCCAAGAAGTGGTTGTTAGCCTTAGGAATATAAATCAAAGTTGTAAATATGATCTCAAGGAGTATTTTAAGCTTAGGATAAAATTTAAAGGTCAAGCCCAAAGGATTCCCCAAGTTATCAAAGGCCCATTTACCAAACAAGGCCTAAAAACACTCCAACACATGAGGAACGCTACTGTTCTGACCCATGGACAGAATTGCATACCTCATTTCGAAAATCTAACCTTACCACGTTAAAGTACACTCGAAAACGATGAAGATTGA
Source organism: Lumnitzera racemosa (assembly GCA_024138005.1). Taxonomy (NCBI): domain Eukaryota; kingdom Viridiplantae; phylum Streptophyta; class Magnoliopsida; order Myrtales; family Combretaceae; genus Lumnitzera; species Lumnitzera racemosa. The sequence goes on from JAMXBC010000006.1 coordinate 70,002,331, forward strand.
CTATAAGATCATAAAAATCGGATTTAAAACGAAAAAGTTATACGCGATTGAACTTTTGGTAAAAACCGGAAAAATTCCGAGAACTAGCTAAGAATATAACTTAAGGAAAATTTACATAGTTTCTTAAGTTTGCTTCAATTCCTTATAAAAATTATTTCAATGACCAGGGGACACTGTTTTCGGAGACGACTTGCCTCCAGACTATTTTGATTGAACCACATGGCAGAGTGAGTAAATTCCCGATGACTCTTTACTTGATTGTGCTTGTAAAGTAGATGCACCTAATCTTATATTTATAAATTTGGATGCTTGTGGGATATGGGAGATGCATGTGTATGAAATTATGGATGAGTGTGATGACTTGTTAATTATATATAATAATTGGAAATTTTTTGCATGAATATATACTTGTGAATTGTATGGAATGAAATTGGTTGATCACCCTGAAAATCAAGTTAATCACTTATATGATTAAGAACTCAAAATGAATCATGCATTCCCCATATTGCATACGGATAACACCGACTACCGCTTCGCACAGAAGATGGGAAGGGACTCACAGGAATACGAGTTTCCTATAGGATTGGGCACTAGCTATGCCATCATATATATTGAGTCTCTGTCTTAAGCTGATGGGCTTACTAAGCGCTGGGAGACGCCAACCGTCGGCGAGGGGCCGAGTCTTGTGGCTTCTGCTTAGGGCGTGTGTTTATGGACTGCGGGGGCCACCACACAGCTAGACTTGGGATTTTTAAAGGATGCGATTTGATTTTGGTAAAGGAAGTATATATATATATGTATATATGTAGAGTTTTGTTTTGGTATGAGCACGATAGTGCAAATGAAATAAAACCCAAGGTCTAGAACCCAGATTTTGGTTTGGATCGGTTAATTATCTCCAAACCCCGACTTCAGGGGGCGAAATTATGAGTCGTATGCAGTTCCTAGGTTACTGCATGCATTGTATGGCATACTGTTTGTTCATGCATTCATATGATTATGCATCTAATAAATTTCTGCCTTGTGGTACTGATGAGGGCATTTATCTCACTAAGCGTAAGCTTACTCCCCTATAGATTTCTGTTGGTGCAGAAGAACCTCTTCGTCAATCCGGGCCGAGGCATGCCTGTGGTAAGTCTTGGGAAGAGACGGGTTGGAGCGATCAGAGAGCGAAGAGGATATTTTGTAATAGATATTTAGATACTTTCATGTATTTATGCATTACTTAGATTTTATGCAGTTCCGTTATGAATTGCATTCGTTTGTAATACTGTTTTGGTGTGGGTCTTACGAGCCCATACAATTAGTTAATTTATAACATAGAAGTAATTTTAGTTAAATTGCTCTATATTACTTGTCTATGGGCCTAGTGGTAACGTAGAGTGGAAGAAGCCTTGTGTGTCGTATGAAAGGCCTATGATCAGCAAGGGGGTTGATAATAGACCTTTATACGGTACACGGCGACCTATCACGACAACGATACTGTTGGGTCGTTATAGCAACGGTACTTAAAGAGGTAAAGGTGCTTGAGCAGGTAAGGGCTTAGAGAGATCAAGAGTTTGAAGAGGTAAGAGCTTGAAAAGACTGGAATGCATGAAGAGGAGAAAGCACTCGAAGAGGCCAATGTGCTTGAAAAGGTTAGGGAAGTATGCGTGCTATCCAAGTTGTATATGACCTATGCTAAGTAGAGCCATTATATTGGCTAGTTAGCCTTTAATTCGTTAAAGTATAGATTTTTTAGTTCATCTATTTATAATCCATAAAAAGTGTTGGACTAAAATACTTAACCTATTGCCTTTTAGTAGCCTAAGGATTTCAAATGGTTTGTCATCAATTAAATAGACCTAAAGCAGTTAAGTTTATATTAGCTCATTATCTGTAATGTGTAGGGCTTTAAGCCACTAAAGAGTAGCTTGTTAGCAGATCATGTTTGCATAGGCATAAAGTAGAGCGGTTTCGTTAGCCCTAATCTTTTTCAAAGTTTTCATACTCTTCTAAAGAATTAGAAATGCTTGTTAAACCCTAGATTATGAAGCATGATGTAAATAGATAATGCATCATCTATAATTGAATGCAGACATTATTAATTGATCGACATGGATAACAATGACCAAGTACATGTCCTAAAAATAAATTATTGAATGAAGCAAAAACAAAGAGTAGAGAAATTTTACTCATCTTTTCTCAATGAGGATCAGTGCATGAATAAGGCTTGAAGTGAAATAGTCTTAGTTTTGCATATTTAGAGTAAATCTAATAGTGAAATCTTATATGGCCATGACTTAAAGTGCTTAAGTTGAATATATTTTATTATACTTAACGCGATTAGTCAACTTGTGACTCATGGGATGCTCGATTCAACTCATCATTTGATTAGGTATGGGTACTCACTGGTATTAGGTTCCATGAATAACTCCGCATGCTGCTTGTGGTTCTTACAAATATTAGCTCGGATAACCATACGGTCATGAAAAGCAAACCTAAATCAAGAGCTTAGAAAATATCTTTTTCCTTTGCCTCTGCACTGAAGCTTATGTGGACAATTCAACATAAACTAGTGGCTCGGCACTAGAGATGTATAAGCAGTAAATAACTCAACACTTGGACAAAACTCAGATGCTTGTAGAGCTCGACAAAGGATGGCTTGACAAGGTGCTTCTCAACCACTTGGCACTAAGCTCTTTGGCTACTAAACACTAAGCTTAGGGACTTGATGCTTCTTAACCACTTAACAATGAGTTCTTTGGCTACTCAACACTAAGCTCAGGGACTTGATGTTTCTTAACCACTTAACATTGAGCTCTTCGACTAATCGGCACTAAGCTCAAGGACTTGATGCTTCTTAGCCACTTAATACTGAGCTCAAGGACTTGATGATTCAAAAACACTTAGTATATTAGCTTTGTGTTGGTTAGAAAAGTAAGCGTAGCTGTTACTTTGTTCCCTATTCCTCTAGCTTAATGTTATTGCATTTAGATCAAAGTGATACTTAGTACAACTCTTTAGATGCTCAGTTAGCAATTTGCTTGGTCTTGATCAATGAACTCAGTTGGGGAACAAAGAAGGAATGTTCAGTACTAAAATGATTATCTCACATACAACTTTACAATAGATTTACCATGGTTACGGCTTGTAAGTGTAAACCCTTTCATATTTGTGGTCGTGTTTACTATAGTTACTCATTTTTTACTTAGGCTACTCGGCAAAGGAGTTGATTAATCTTAGGTATAAGAATGAGCTCTATTCTACCACGTTATTAGTAAGGACAATCTCGGCTACTTAGTGAGTCATAGACAACTTGGCTCAGCATGTTAGTGCTTACTTATGGTAGAATTGGAAAGCAAATTCAGCTAAATTGGACTCTTTAGTCAGCTTGGGTTTGTTGTCGTAAATTGGTATATGTTGATGGGTGATTCTCATTCCAGTATACGAACATTTGTAACACGAGAAAACGGCTATAGGGCGTGCCAGAGTGTACGCCAGTGCAGTCACTTTAATGCCTAAGTTAGTTCTCTAGTCATGTAGAGAGAGATATCCAATCGTTAGGAAAGAATGAGAGAGTCGAAGAAGAGACCCCTTACTTGGAGGTTTGCCTGTTATATATAACAAGTCAATGAAGATTGTACTTAGACTAGATAGTTGGATTGGGCTTATACATTTGGTTGATTAATATAGCCTATCTAATAATTATCCAAAAATTCCTATCAACGATATACCTACTCCTTTCACCCGACCACAGACATTCTTAACCTCTCAACAATTTGGTACATCTTAGTCGCGCTTAGCTTTTCATCAATTCAGCATGGAGCTTAACTCAACCATAGACATACTTGTCTTTTCAACACATGGAATCAAGCTTAGGTTTACCATGTCAGGAACTCAGTAGTAACCCTCTTTAGTCGTATGTGGAACACTTGTCCTTAACGTTACATGCCATTGAGTCATTACTCAAATAAAAATCATCATTTTATATGAAGAATAACTCAAACTTTAAGTTTAGACTAACTTAAACTGGTTACTCATGTTGGATCATGCTTAGATAAAAGAAAGCATATCGGATCTACTATTTAGATGGAGTTTGGCATTTGCTCGTGTTTCGTGCATAAAAGGGGCTTGGTTTTGTATTTTAGCTTAGCAATAGAGCTTGAATCATAGAAGCTCAAAACATGTAGCTTAGGAACTCAACTCCATAAAAGTTACTCTGCTACAGATTGTCATATGCTTGGTAGTTTAAAAACTTGATTTAGTATGGCAGCTTAGCAAAGGTGTTGCAACATGGTTATGAAGATATAGTAATTCCAAGTGAATTTTTGTTCAGCAGTTTCTTTAGGAACCCTACACGCATTGTGCAGCTCAGCATTAGCAACAATGAAAGGACAAATAAGCTCAACACATGGAGCTTGACAACCGGTCTTATAAGAATAAGTTCAGCTCAACTTTTTTACTGATTGGCAAAGCTCGATCTTACACTTATGGCATATGGCTTAGTTAGATGTTGTGGCAATGGCACCAGTGAACTCATGTAGTCCCCCACAATTTACTATCATTCATCCTTCCCCAATAATAAAGAAGACGATTGTATCTTTACAGTTACAAAAATATGGTATGAAGTAGCTTTGATAGGAATCAACCCCCTAGACCAATCACGAGCAGCCAAGTTAGAAGACTCCAAGAACTCGCTCGAAGAATAGTAGCTCTAAGCCATAGTCGAGATGAGGATTCTTATCTTGAGTTGATCTCATGCTAACTTGACTATTAGATCCTCACATATGTCAGATCCGCCCTTATTTAGTAGCAACACTTTATCCTAGGAGACAGCTTAAGAGTAGCCGAGGCAAACTCCCAATCTAACCATGTGAATCCGACCTTGAATCATGCTGACTTCTCTTTAGAAGAATTTATTGGTCCTTAACTTAGTTTACATCAGGTCATCCCCTGACCACAAATGTTACTCTATCGGTCGACCTAAGTAAACATTTTTTGAGCCCCAATACCACATCGACCTGTTAAAGCTGAGCTAAGGAGATCATATCAAGCTAAGGAAAGAATTGATAAACCTAATGATAGCTAAGAAAACTAATCGAGCTAAGCTAGTCAACCGGGCTGATCCAAGGTTAGGCTGACTTCGAGAACATATGAGAAAAGGCAGACCTTCGGACGAAAGATTAGCAAAGTAAAATGCTTTAAATGCTTAAACTTCGGACATATGGCCGTTGAGTATCCAAATCATCACGTCATGGTGCTCCAAGGAGATGTAGTAGATAGCACTAACAAGAGTGAGCCCTAAAAGGAAGAAGATATTGGAAAACTCGAGGCTAAAGAAGAAGAAGAGACTCGTGTTTATGCTAACTAGGGAGAAGTAATAACCTTAGTCCTGAGGTAAGTACTAAGTTTCTTGCTAAACTTTGAAGCAGAGGGAGAATTTGTTCTATACCAAGTGTACCGTCAAAGGCCAATTATACATGATCATAATGGATGGAAGAAGTTGCACTAAGGTAGTTGTGTAGTCCTGAGGTTAGGTTTGCCGACCTCAAAGCATCACTGACCTTACAAGCTGCATTGGCTTCATGATAAAGGTGCTTTGCATGTGACTGAACAAGTGATCCTATTGTTTAGTATCGGAAATCTATATATGGATGAGGTAGTATGTGATGTCGTCGCCTTAAGAGTTCACATCTGCTGCATGGATGACCTTAGTTGTTCAACCAACGTATTATGCACGATGGGTATAAGAATACCTATGCCTTTGTTAAGGATGGAAGGAGGATAGTTTTGCAACCCCTAACCCTATCCCAAGTAAATAAAACCCATAATTAGCATACTTGAGCTAGTAAGAAGAAAGCCTTGCTAATGAGCCATAGAGAGCTTTGATCTATTGAGAAGGCTTATGAACTGATGTTCCTTTTTATTAGAAGATTGTTAGAGATGAAGGAACTAAAAGATGTTCTAGAAGAGATCCAAAGCTTGCTAAATGAGTTTTCTAACCTGTTTCCAAAAGAACTACCTAGAGGACTACCGCTAGTCTGTAGTATAAAGCATTGTATTGATATGTAGCCAAGCGCCACCCTACCAAACCGACCTACATTTAAGATCAACCCCTCGGACCAATCACATACATCAAATCCATCCCTATCTAATCTCATGCTAACCTAACTATTAAATCCTTTCATACGTCAAATCCATCCCTGTTCAGTAGCAACACTTTATCCTAAGAGTAGCCGAGGTAAGCTCCCAATCCAACCATGAGAATCTGACGCTAAATTAAGCTAACTTCTCTTCAAAAGTACTAATTAGTCCCCGACTTGGTCTACATCAGGTTGCCCTGACCACAAGCATTACTCTGTTTCCTCCTACCTTGTACCATATTTCTCCCATCTAGATGCTAAGCAATACATGTCTTTTGACATAGTATTCTAGAATGATTCTTTCTCATATTGAATATTCTTTATCTCTTTTACCCTTTTTAGTATGTCTTATGTAACCTAGTTATAGAATACCCTGTTATCTTTTCATACATACAAAGTAACCTTAATAGACAGGTATATAAACTCCCACTTTCTTGTATGCAAACAATCATCTCTTTAATATAGAAATTACTCACTTTGAGCAACCTTTGTGTTCTCATTATCATTCAACTCTTATCTATTCCCTTTAGCAAGGAGAAGTGGTGAGTGAACCTTTAGTTTGGATCGGTGTGTCATATTCGCTAGATTGTAGGCCCAATAGGATTGAGTGATGTGTCACATCCATTCGGTAGCTGCCCAAGTTTTGCTAGCTTTTTTTTTGTTTCTTTCTGGCTCACTTTGTTGTAGTGCTTCTTCATGTGTCTGACCCCAGAAACGCATTAAGCTTGGACTCCATAAACTAATCTTGCCCAACACAAAAACTTAATAGCTCGGTAAGTTGATGAAACTTGACATTTTAACTCAATAAAGTGTAAAGCTTGGCAAACATTCACAACCACTACATAATGTGTGAAATTTCCAAAAACAATAGAAAGAAAGGATAACACAATATGGTCATCAAGATTTAGTGATGCGATCTAGGCAGCAACTTAAAAGTTTAACAACTAAGTGGTTATGAACATAAATGTACAGGCAGTGCATGAATATACAGTTATTGATCGAAAGGCAACGATTACCATCCACAAAAGATGGCACTATAGTTACTCAAACATAAAAATTTGCATAAAGGAAGCAATTGTGGTTATATAAACTCACAAATTCCAAAAACATGGATGTAACATTGTGGTTATGCTACCCTAAAAGAAAAAAATTTTCAAAATTTTAAAAACAAGTGTTGGACATAGCTGCATGTTGAATAATGCGATTCAAATTATAAAATACTTTCAAGCAACATTGGAAAACAATGGTTATGAGTAGTTTCAAACCAAACCAGCAAGAAGTTATGATGGCTTCTCATAGGAAGCGGTTATGAACCATCCATAGTTGTCATTAATAGCATTTAAAGCTACAGTCTTTTAGAAGGAAGAAAAGAAGACGACACTTTAAGCCGCAGTTATCATAACCTAATAGTATCGTTGTCATGGTATATCATCGTATACCATACAAAGATCTATAATCAACCCCCTTGTTGAAGGCCTTTCATATGAAACACAAAACTTCTTTCACTATACATTGACACTAGGCTCATAGATATGTAATATCCAGCAATTTAACTAAAATTTACTTCTTTGATATAAAATAATATAGTAAACGTATTGATTCGTTGAATTCCACACCAAAAGAATATTATAAAATGAATGCAGTTCTTATAAGAATTTGCATTAGAAATTGCTATCTAGAATATGAACTGGAAAAGATAAATAATTACCTACAAAAGGTTATTACAAAAATTTCCTTTCTGCTCCCTGAACGCACCATCTTTTCTCCACACAAGACTTACCTCAAGCATCCCTTAACCTTGATGAATGAAGAGGTTTACCTGCATCAAAAGAAATCTATTGGAGTGTAAGCTCATGCTTAGTGAGATAAATCCCCTTATCAATTCTGCATAACAATTTTATTTATTGTACAAACATATGAATGCATGAACAATCAAGATACCGACATGCAACTCAGAATTACGCTTCCTATGGTCAGGGTTGGAGATAATTAACCAATACAAACCATAACTAAGTCCTAGTACTTGGGTTTTATACCAATCACACTGTTGTGCTAAAGTAAAAACAAAATCATATATACATAACATATAACACTTTAATATGAAAGTACTCTTTCTTTGCATATTTCGTATTTTAAAACCAAAATGACCAGGTCTAGCAATGTGGTGGCCCCTACAATCCACAATCACATGCCCTAAGCGAAACCTACAAGACACAGCTCCTTGTTAACGGTTAACATCCCTTGACTCCTAGTAAGCCTGTTAGCTTAGGATAAAGACTCAATAATAAAATGATGGCATAGCTAGTGTCCAATCCAATAAAAAGCACTCTTCCTGTGAATCTCTTCCCATCTCTGCATGAGGTGTCAGTCGGTATAGTATGATGCAATTATGAGAAATGCATGATTCATTGAATTTCTTAATCGTATAAGTGCTTAATCCAGTTTCCATAAGGATCAAACAATTTCATTCCATACAACTATACATATATGTCATCATAAACAATTTCCATTACTATTTGATTAACAAGCCATACTATTCAATCATAATATCACACATATGTATTTCCCATATCCCACAAGCATCCAGATTTCTTATACGAATTTAAGCGCATCTACTTTACAAGCAAAATTAAGTAAGGAGTCATAAAAAATTCACTCACTTAGCCATGTGGATCAATCAAAGTAATCTGGGGGAAAATCGTCTCCAAAAGCTAGGTCCCTTAGATATTGCAAATATAATACTATAGGGATTTAAAATAGAACTTAAAAAACTAAGCTAAAACCCTTTAAGTTATACTTTTAACTAGGTTTCATATTTTTCCTAGTTTTACTTAAAAGATCAATCTTGTACAACTTTCTCATTTAAATCCAATTTTTATGATCTTATAGTCAATCTTCGTCGATTTCAAGTATACTTTAACATGATGAGGTTATATTTTCGAGATGAGGTACAAAAATCTATCTATAGGTTAGAACAGTAGCGATCCTCATGATTTAGAGTATTTTTGGGCTTTGTTTGGTTATTGAGCTTTTTGATATATTAGGAAATCCTTTGGGCTTAGGCTTAGGATCTCATTCTAGCCTTGAAATAATCCTTAAGGTTAGATTTTCAATTTTGATTTATACTCCTAAAGTTAACAACAACTTCTTATGCTTTTATGTGAGCTTAAGTTGCCAAATGGGTTTGTTTTTTAACCAAATTAAGGATAGTTATTCTCTTGGGCTTAAGGAGTGTTTTGTGGGCTTCTTAAGATTCTTAAAACAACTTTTATTGTTGGGGTAAGTTGCTGGTCGGAAAATTGATGAGGGTCCAACTTAGAGTTTGAGGCCTGTTTTAGAAGTTTTAAGCTCAGTTTTGAGTTTTAGGCTTTATACACTTATCGCACTTGCCTTGGTTGGTCTTTTCACTTCATTTACTTACTTTTATCATCTTTTTAAGTGTCTTTCAACATGGTTCCAGATCTAGACATAGTGAATCCAAAGGGTTCTTACTTGGTTTTCCAACTTGTTTTATCATTTCCTTAAGCTTAAAGGTTAGATCATGAACTTAGATTACTTATATTCAAATCTTGACTTAAGTTCTCTTCCATGAGATGATTTTTTAGCTTATAATCTACATGAAAATAATAGATCTCATACTTATCATAACTTGTATAGTTCATATCTTACAAACTTGGTTTCCTTATAGAAGCTTCATATAATGGATTTCCTTTACCTAAGTCTAGATTTAAGCATGTTTAACTTAGTAGAAGTGAAAATAACATCCAAAGGACCTACAAACATTTCATGTACAACAAGATATCCCCTTTTTCAAGTGCTTATTTCATGATTTTCTCAACTTAAAATCTTCCATTCTAAGTGTTAGATAGGTATCTCTACATAACATCAAGTGTACATGCTCATTTTTCATCTTTCTGGTTTCATAAGTTTGCTTCTTAGGGTGGTTTTAGATGTTTCATCAACTTATGATCATACTAATATCCTCATGAAAACAGGGTCTCCTAACATGACATACTAGGTTACTAACATAAAGAAATAACTTACTCATCATCAAAGCAAAAATAAGGTAGTTGTACACTAAGTATTCACTTAAGCTCCTTATTTTACCTTCTCCTTCTTGCAACCTTTTTGGAATCTAGATTTTTAGTCCTTTCAAGTAAGGTTTTGAGAGATAGGTATCATTCATTCATTTGTTGAAAATTAGAGGGCTCTCATAGCTTCTAAGGAGTAAATATATACTAAAATAAAATGTAAACAACTAGCTCCTTATCATCAATGTTTACCCCAATTCAAGTCTAAATTTAAGCTTAAAAAACATGAAACTTTCAACTTTACACAAATTTTGTTATTCAATTCTAGCATTGAGTAGAAAGGTCATAATGATTAAGCAAATTCCATATGAAAATCTAAAAATTTTGTCCATGGTAACTTTGTTTACATGATAAAGGGGTTGCTACATCGGAGTTTAGTTGGATATTCAATTACAACTTATGTATATATCATAATATTTTCATTAAAACATGAACATTCCTTTTCTTTTGTTATCTTCACAATAGTAAGATTCCCAACTTAGTACAGGTTCTATACAAAAGTTGTCAATTCTAACTTGTTCTCTCAGTATACATTCCCCTTAGTGTTAGTCCCTTCACAATTGTGTTAACTTGAGGATAAAACATTTTATCCCCTCAACTATTGAAGTTGGGTGAGAGTGGATAGCAAACAATACAACATAAACAATATCACAACTGAAACATTTCAATCATAACCAATAGGTTTAGCTTCACATAAACATTAGCCTAACCAAGCATTTATTGTTAGTAATGCAACATACTATGCTCATGCACGTAGCATGCATTAGTATCGATATCTTATGCCCTCTAATTTTCATCTAGTTAGTCGATATAGCCAAGCATCTAAATACAACATTCAAGAACCTTTGGGCAATAAGGAGCTGCCTAGGAGTTGAACACCCACCGAATTAGACTACCATTGTAGTATTCTACCAAGATCAAAAAGGACAACAAGTAGTTGCTTGGGAGTAAGACCGCTAAATTTGTTTTATAAACATTAGACTATACACTATAGTTTACCAAATCAAAGAAGCAATAAGACTAACTTAGACTACATACTGTAATCTAACAAATCTAACTATCAAAATACTCAAGATGTTCAGGCAATGCAAATCTATATGCTTCCAAAACTAAGATCATAAAGCCATAATTTTTCCTTAATCACTTGGAAGTCTCATTTTAAAAATTCTAACTTATAGGTCCCTTTTTGTGTCATACCATACTATGATATGCAATAATAACTCAGGAACATCAATTAGCATAATCAGTATTTAAGTTTTATTTAACCTAGTTATCTTATTCTAGTTTTCAAACTCTCCCTAGTGGAAATCTAGCATCTCACTTAGGGTTCACTAAGGTAAACACCTAAAAGATTAAATTAGCAATCCCTTAACTCTTTAAGTTAGTACAGTCATTCATAAACACCACATTAACATCCAACATAGCAGCATAACAGTTCAACCAAAATATGGCTACCATTATTTCAAATCACCACATCAGCATCCACTATGCTAACATATTAGTTCACCCAAGATATAGCCATATCCCATTTTCACAACAACACACAATGTTATGAGTAGCAATATATCAACTTTAAGCATAGGTAAAATCCACTTACTTGGGCTTAGTAATAGCGTAGACTCCTAAACTTGATGACGTGATCCTTCCTTACTTATCACACGTGAGAAAATATAAACACAGTTTTCAAATCAAGTATATGTCGAATCTAAACTCTTATAAGCTTTTATTTCTGTGTTTTTAAACTTCATTTGATTGTGTCTTATTCATTCCATATTCGATTCCAATAAACTTTATATCATCATGATCGTTATTTTGAGTACTGTTAATATACCTTAAGAAGCAAGATTGATCAATATTGTTAAAAACCCAAAAATACCCTTTCATATTACCAATTCGATTGTACATTATTGTAACTCCATAATTAACTTGAATAAGCTTTAATACTAAAATAAAACCCTAAAAATCATACTTTGCAAACTTATCTATTAACCCATAATGTACCCCAATGTGTACATTTTACGTGAATTCGATAAGTATTTTATTAATACTAATTACTGTATTACATATTAAGTCAATATATAAGCTTATATTAGGAAAATACGTGATAAATAGTATATGAGCATGATTGATTCCATGAAAAATCCTATAGACTTACAAAAATAAATAGTTTATTTATTGACCATGAATTACACTAAATTGATTATTATTTATTTTTATGAAAATAGCGGTTTTAGCTCGAAATAACAAAAAATTAGGGAAAATAAATAAATTTATGTATGAGATAAAAATTATGTGTTCTACACATTACCATAAATGTCTAGAAATCAAAAAATGTAAGGCTCATTTATTAATTTTATCAAAAACTAATTATTTTAACAATTCGGTAAAACTAGTAGTTTTATTCAAAATAATTACAAAAAAGTAAACATGCTTAATTTTCAAAATTATTATTAACATAATTAAATATATATATATAATAGGAGTATTATATACAAAAATTTAGCTTGAAACAATGTTATCTAATATTTATAAAAATTAGTTTAATTTTCACCCAAATAGGGTATTTTCTTAAGGACCCTATATTCCCAACCATCATTTAACTAAAATAAAATTACTACGTTAGTCTACGCTTAAAATAACTTCAACAAATGAAATTTCACAATTAATTAACAACATTTGAAATTTTTAGAAATTAGATGAACTTAAGAGTGGAAAATAGGTTCACTTGAACCAACCGCCTCCAACTATGCTCGAGCTACCTAACCTTGTCGAAAGACCTCTCTTGGTGGTCCTTTCTTTAACCTTAAATGGCTACCACCAAAGAATTCTTACAACCCTTTGAACTAGCCTGATTATATTTTGCCCCTGATTTTCCTTTGTTTTTCTTTTTCTTTTTTCTAATTTTTTCCTAATTTTCTTATCTCATTTTTCTAGTGTTTCTAAATTTCTAAAATAATAAAATAATGCATAGAAAGCTTATTTATAGTAATAGATATGATGACATGTCAAAAAGTTGGTGCCATGTGTCAAAAATCTAATAATCCTTGGTGTCTAACTTTTTAAGGTGTCATTTCTTTATTTTTTTAGCTTTTAACTCATTATCCCAACTGATCCTAAGCTGCTACATAAGTTTGATGACTCATCCATTCATTTTTTTTATTAATTTTTCATTATGTTATATTAATTTCCCTTATTTCGATAATTTATTATTATATATATTTTTAATACATATAATGCATATCACATGTAAATACATGTATATTCCATATAATTCAACTTCATTTATTATTTTTGAAAGTTAATTAACTTATCTTTAATATATCACTATATCTAAAAGTTCGAATTTCACGTTTTCGATATTTATTGGTTTTATCAATAAATTAACGTTTTTTTTTTAACTTAATCTTTTTATATAGCTTATTTTGAAAATTGACTTTACTAGAATTACTTCATCTAATTTTTCTAACCTTACTATAAACTTTGAAATAAAATAGATAATATAATTTGACATCCTAAATTTGAGGGCTTAGATCCTAGGGTTATTATATTAACTTGAAACCTTAGGGTATTACACAAATTTTCTTTTAGAATTTTTATTTTAAAAAAAATCCTAATTCATACATATCAAAAGCAACAATCATAAACATATTAAAAATTAATTGATAAAAATTATTAAGTGCTGTAAAAACACAACATTCAATTGAAAACATAACATCACTAGATGAAAGACACTTATTTTTTTTATTTTTTCAAATTTTTCATTTTTTTTATTCTTTAGGAAAATAATGCATTCAAATAAAATTACTAGAAAACTAATCAACAATAAGTAACAAACCAACGACTAGTTCAGGTGGATATTGACCAACTCTCAAGGCAAGGACAAAGGCTTTGAACTCTTATGATACCTCCTTTGAGACCCCCAATTCAATTTCTAGAAAACCTAGTCAAAACGAGTCCTAATTTCTCCAGAAACTTCTAGCCCAATACAAACAATCCCTAAAAACACATTTGAAACATTAAATTTGAATTAGTCAAATTTAAATTGAAATTGAAATAAACCACCTATTGAGCTTTGTTCTAGGATGAATTTAGAATATTCCATTATTTTATCTTAGATTGATTTGCTTTATAATAGAGAAATCAAAGAAAGAGAGTAGATTGGCAATATGAACATCTAGAGTGAGAAACTATCAATTTCATATATTGTGATGATTTTTAATACTTGAGAGTTGAATGAATGAATGAATGTTAGAGACCTCTATTTATAACTCTAAGTTAGGAGTGATGCCCAAGAAATGTCAATGCAAAGGAAATATCATATCTTTATTAATTGAGTAAGTTTTTGAATGTATCCTCGATTCTTTCCATTTTTTGGCTTATTTAGACACATTTTTGCACAAAATAATGGAAATTAAAAATGCGCATAACTTACGAAAGATATCCTTGATCATTTTATATCAGGTTACATCGTTAATTTTCAAAAGAATCACTAATTTTGCTAAAATAAGTAAGCATGTATGATATGAGCATTTATTAGATATCCAAATTTGTTATTTTTATTTCTCATAATTTCCTTCACAATAATTCAAAAAATGTACGTTTCCAAAAGAAGACTTCTCAAGCTTTCACTTCCATATTTTTTCAAAATTTTCACTTAATAAATAATGCACGAAATTGGTTATAAAAAATTAGTTAACTTTCCTAAAAGTAGAGCTTATAACTCCTATTCTATTCATCGTAGAAACATGAAAGGACAAGGAATGGTTGACCTAGTCAATTGGGTTGCCATGGGGCATCCTATGATTGAGCTACATAGCTTTGCATTAGTGCTACGTACCACCCACACGTAGCACCCCTAATATGGGTGCTACGTAGCACTTTAAGAAGTTGACACATAGTAGTGTGTATATCCACCACATGTCCTCCTGTCTCTTTTTTTTTTTTTTTTGCTTTGTTTTTCTTCCTTTCTCTTTGCCTATAGTGACTAATTCCATCCTAATTTCTTTTTTGTCAAAAAACCCAAAATAGGAACCAATTAATTCTCTGACTCCTAAAAAATCATACTACGTTTATCGATGAAATATAAAGTCTAATAAATATATACTTAATATATTTTCAAAAATGATCAAATTTAACCAAATTAAGAATCCAATTTTTACTTACATTTCATTTTTATTTGAAAACTTTAAATAGCCATAAAATATTCATTTTAACTCTAATTTAGACATAGTTTAAGGCCATGAGCTCCTAAAAATATAGATTTTTAAAATATTTCAAAATGAGTTGGTTAAACTTGAGCTACTAAAAAATTATTTTCAATAAATGTCCTTTTTTATCTAAGTTTCCTAATTTGAACAATTCACATATGTTTATTTTGACTAGAGAAACTGTTTTTAACCTCAAAAAGTGATTTTTACCCTAAACCTACCTAAAAGGATCACTGTATAGTACTTTTTACAAGTTTTCAATTTTTTTTATTCTTGGGTTTTCTTATTTTCTTGTTTTTCCCGTATTTTTCAATTTTGTTTTGTATTTTCTATCTTTTCCATATTTATTTTCAAATTTTTTCCTTTATAAATTTTTCAAATTTTTTTGTATTTTTCCTTCTTTTGGCCTCTTCCAAAAATTGGGCAATTCTAAATTAAAGATGGACCTAGAGAAGGCAAAAATAAAGTATCTACAACTAGTTTTCTTTATGATAAAGTTTGATGAAAACTTTCCTCTAAAGACCAAAAAAGAGACTCCATTTTTTCCCCTAGGAGGAAGAGAGTTATAGAAAGGTTCTTGATGGTAACTTTTAAGATGTTAAACTGGTTACCTATAGAACGTACCTCTTTGACAAGTTGTTAATTGAGGAATGTAGAAAGCTTCTTGCAAACTATCTTACTGAGACCCTTTGGTGAGATATTCTTTTTTAAAGGGAACAATAATACAAATGCCATCTAAGGGCAATGCTTCTTACACTCTATCAAAACAAGACCCTTTGGTAAGATATCTTACCCTATGGGAATGACAGTACTAAGGTTACCTAAAGGGTGGAAAGAGCTCCTTGTGGTTTATCTTAACGAAACCCTTTGATAAGATACCATTTCCTAACAAATTGATAGCACTAAGGCTATTTGCGAGTAAGGTTCCTTGCGATCTAACTTAGCGAGAAGATATCCTATCTGATTGTATGATGATACTAAGGTAGTCAATTGAGTGAGCGATCCATGGGAATTTTAAAACAATATAGCGCTCATCGAGCAAACGATCTTCAAATTTTTAGAATGGCGCAATACTTTATCGAGTAATTAGTCCACATGATAGTGCTTTATTGAGCAAGTAATCCTTAGGTTTTTTAGGATAGCGTTCTATCGAGCAAGTGGTCCAAACATGACAGTGCTCCACCGAGTAAGTGGTTTGTAAGATAATGTTTCACTAAGCAAGCAATCTAAATAAAATAAGATAGCGCTCTATTGAGCAAGTGATCCTAAATTTTTCGTAGAGGTTGATTATAAGAAGATTAGATATCTAGAATGGGCTTGAATTTGTTCAACACAATTAAAGGAAGTAATTGAATGGGAGGTGCTCCCTGATGTAGCAGTTAAGGAGTAAATCCTTGAACAAAATTAACCCTTGGATGAGAGAAGACATTTTGAAGTTGTGATCTAACTTGAGAAGTAATGCATTGAGTTTTGATTAAACATGGAGGATTTGCTAGAATAGACAAAACTGACCACTAGAGGAACCTAGCTACTAGGGCCATTGCTAAAGGTGACTCTTCAAAAGTGGGCAGCCACTTGAATTAAGCCTATGAGAAGGCTTAAAAGACTCGAGTTTGAGAGAACTAAGAATGAAACATTCTCTAAACTCTTCATTATTTTGAAATATTTCCCTTTAAAAAAACAATTGGGGTTGTTCCCTTTATTATAGAAAACAATTTTTTTTTTTTAATTTGCTAACAAGTGAAAGGGCCTTACAAGCCATAGAGGTTGTAGATAAAAGGTAGGCTTGCCCTGTTACTTAATAGTCATTTGATATTTCACAGACATTTCTAAAGCTTGAGCTTGTACTTAGAAGTTATGGTTGAAGGGCCAAATTACCTTCTCATTCTCTTGATTCTATCATATCTTCAATTTTTTTGGGGCTTCAACTCTTTTGACATGATTGTTCTACGTACCATTCTTTTCAAAGCTCTAATACCATGGGCTTTGATCTTCATCATTGGGTAAATGGCCTATGTTATCTAAGTTACAAGTCTTAAAACCTTCTTGTCTCGAAATAGGTATCACATTCATTGAATTGTTTAGTCTAAGAGGACTTTCTTACTCTCTTGGCTTAGATTTTACTCTTAACTCTAGATTCTAAAAATTATGGTCCATCTTGCAAGTGACATGCCTTGGTTAATTGGCTAAGCCTTCTTTGGACTTTTATAATGTAATATAGACTTTTGGTTAACAATTTCAAAAGGGATTGATGAATAGGCCTATTTCGAAAGAATTACCTCCTCGACTTGAGTTTACAAGTCAAGCCCTTAGGAAAAAATGAAATGAGCTTACCCCTAGTCTCATGAGTAATGATAATCTTATCCCTTTAATTGGAAGAGCCTCTTAGGGAAGGCAGTGTACATTGTGAGGGCCATAAGCTATAAGCCTTGCTTTTGAGTTTCTACCTTAGTTCTTGATGTGCTTAAGCTTCTTCAGGCTTTAAAAGTGGTCTTTAAACTTTGTGCTTCAATCATTTGATGGTGTTGTTTCGAACTTATAACAACTTGATGCCTCTTTCTTTTCCCTTTGTTCTTTAATTTTTTCCTTTTTCTTGATATTCTCTCTCTTTGGCTTTTTCCTTTCTTTTTATTACCTTTTACTTTCTTTTTATCGCTTTTTCCTTTCACTCCTTTTGGGCCTCTTTTGCAAGCTTTTGATGAAATGAAGAAACCTATTTCCTTTCTCTTCTTGAATGGCTTATAGCTTAAATTATGTAAGTCTTTTAGAATTAAGCCCTTTCTTCCTTTCAAAGGGAGCGAGTTATCAAAAGTAATGATTATCCATGAATTGGTGTGACTAAGGGAAGCATAAATTAGTTTATCCTTTTCCTCTTGGTTGATGGCCCTAACCTCCTAATTGCCTCATTATGGGGTGATTTTTAATAAGGTTTAATTTTGAAATTACTTCTTTAGAAGTCTTGATGGGGTTGGCAAGGGATACGAGCATAAGATAGAGAAATGAATACCTACCGACATTTTGATCTATGTATTAAGTTCAAGTTAGAGCTCCTTTAAGGAATGAGTCTAAATTCCTTACATTGATGTTGTTCAACTCTCAAGTATGTTTACGGTGAGTGTTTGGGACTTGGTTTACCTCTTTTCATCCTAAACTCTTCAATTAGTAGGATACCTTTACTTGTTCGATCTTCCTAGAAAGTGCCCTTCATTGGATGCCCCTAACTTGATGGACATATGTGCCCTCATATTCTTCTAGAAGCTCATTTGCTCTTAAACTAATAATTTAAGCTAGACCTCTAATCTTATCAAAATGCTCCTTAATTAACATGGGCTTATTAGCTTGGCCATATAATTGTCTTAGACAAATTTATTAGCTTTAGCTTAATTAGCTTCCTTTGAGGGTTTGTTGGTTGAGCCCATCCTCTTTATGTCGCAGTGATGAAGGATCCTATCATCTTCTCTTGGATTACTTATTCCCTAAATTCATACTTCAAACTCCAATAGGTTACCCCTTTAAGTAATAGTGGAGACAAGCTTTTGGTTTTGATTTTCTTAGTGAATTGAGAATGGATTTATCTTCAATATTTTAAGGGCTGCTCTTGATAGACCATTTTCAATAGGCTTTTCCTTCTTACCCCCCAACATTAGATGTTAATAGTCTCTTGGCTTGTGGTTTCATGGGCTGAAGTATTTTGTACTTGGAGTGTAGTCTACTTTAAACTTTATGGTTGTAAGCAAATGACTATGAGCTTTAGGTTGGGCCAATTGTTGAAAAGCAATCTTTAAAGCCTATGAGGATCTCTTATACCTTAGTAAAACCCTTTTTTCTTTTTCTTTTTAAATCCTAAAGGAAGAATAAGATTAGATAGCAATTGATGAGCTAGTAAAGACCTTAAAAGGTGGTTAAGGTAGGGAAAGTGTTCGGAAGAATATGCCAAGAGGGAAAGCGCCCTATGGGATGGCTTAAAGACCTAGAGGGAACATAAAATGGGGAAGCATTAGCTAGGACCTTAAAGGAAACATGAGATGGGGTAGTACTTGATGAGCTGGTTAGGACCTTAAAAGATGATTGAGAAGGGAAAGCATTATGTGGGTTGGCT
Source organism: Lumnitzera racemosa (assembly GCA_024138005.1). Classification (NCBI taxonomy): domain Eukaryota; kingdom Viridiplantae; phylum Streptophyta; class Magnoliopsida; order Myrtales; family Combretaceae; genus Lumnitzera; species Lumnitzera racemosa. The sequence goes on from JAMXBC010000006.1 coordinate 70,021,853, forward strand.
TAAAAGCTTAAAAAATCATGAAAGAAGGGAAAGCACTATATGGGTTGACTAAATACCTTTAAAGATTATTAAAGATGGGAATGCACCCAATGGGCTAGCCTAAAACCTTTAAAGACAATTAGAGATGGGAAAGCGCCCTATAGGCTGGCTTAAAACCCAAAAAAGTTCGTGAAAGATGGATAGCATTCTAGGAGTTAGCTAAAGCATTAGAAGATGATTAAAGAAGGGAAAGTACCCTATGGGCTGGCCTAAAGCCTTAAAAGATGACTAAAAAAAGAAAAGCATCCTACAGGCTAGCCTAAAACCTTTAAAGATGATTACAAATAGGAAAGCATGTTATCGATTGGCTTAAAGCCTAAAAATGCTTGTAAATGAGGAATAGCACTCAAAAAGCTAGCTAAAACCATGGCAAAAGTGGAGACTATTCGCAAAGGGATCGCAATCCTAGAGAAAATGACAAACTTAAGAGGTGACATGATTAACGATTAAATTACAAGGGTAAGAATAAAGGAGTGAGTGTTTGGCCTCATTTAAAGGTAATAAACTGCAAGGATAGCTAAGAGGTGATAATTATTGATAACCTAGAGAAGAGTCTATGGAAAGACTCAAAGATTTTTTTTTTTTTTTAGAGAAGCCCTAATAACTACTGATTAGAGGTAATAAAGAGTGTTAGTTTCTAAGGGGATAATGATTATTTAGAACCTAAGGACTAAATAATGAATCTCATTTTAAGATTTTTTTATTTTATTTTTTTAGTTTTAATTTTCAAAGAGTCATTCACAAGTCAAAAGATAGGATAGGGAAGAAGCAATGATTGAAGATGCTAACAATGTGATTACTAAGAGGAGGAAACAAATGTGTTAGTGATGATGAATAAGTAGTGGTGACTTAATCTTAAGTTTCTAAATTGAAGGGGAATATTTATTCACAACTTAAAGTAATGATAAAGGTATCTTTTTCATTTTTCTCTTTGAAAATCTTTTAGTTTTTTTTTTTTTCCACTTCTTTTTTGTTTTTCGATTTCCTTATTGGTATTTAAGACCAGTAGGTTGAATTAATTATAAGACCCATTTAATTTTCATATAAAGAATTTACAATGTGATCTAATGGAGAGAAGGTCTAATTACAATGGCGACAAACACTATTTACATAGCTAGTAACTTATAAAGAAACCTATGTATGACAATAATCCAAAGATGCGGTTAAGTATACAATGGCAAATAATAACATAAAGGAAAAGAAATATTTACAATTTAGGAGAAGAATAAAAGCTCCTTTGATCTTTTATTTTTATTATCATTTCTAGTAATTTTTCTCTCTTTATTTTATTTTTTTGAGATAAAGGAATAATTACCTAGCTATGGAAAAAGTTAAATTTATTGCAAATTTGACAAAATGTAACAACTATTAACAAAGAAAAGCTCTAAAATTGCAATGTGAAACATAGTTGAAAAGAGAATTTATTTATAGGGTAGGTTACAAATGTTTGATAGGGAAATATTATTTTATAATTTATTCACAAATTTAATTGTTTATTATTTTTTGAATTTTAATTATTTGCAAGGACTTTATGAGAGTGGAACATATTTTGTCATAATCTTGAGGGTTTTAGGGATTACTTTACAAGTTCTAAATGTCTCCTAGATTAGTTATTGCTTTACAACATGGTAAGTAAAAGAATATTTATAAGCTATGGAAAAAATGATTGCAATATTTACAAAAACTCTATTTTTTCCAAAAAATAAAGCTACAAATACTTATAAAGTAAGTTACAACTATCTAAAGGTTACCTTTTCTTTTTTTTTTTTTAATTCAAGTGAGAAATAGATATACGTAAACAAGGAAATAAATAAATGCAATAGTAGGCAATTGATATGAGACCTTGGTCTTCAACCAATTATCAATGAGTCAAAGTAGTAGCACATTTCAAATAAATATAGAACTTAGAAAATATGACGTGTGAAGTGATGAAATAAAGTAGTTGTAAGCACTATGAGTTACAAGTACTATTACGTAAAATAACCATAGTTATTTGGAATTGATAAATTTAGGTTCTAGAAAATATTTTCGAAATTAAATAAATTTTTAATATAAGGTCTAAAAATGTTAAAAGAAACACTTTGGTGAAGTTTACTTTGTAAAATTAAGTTAGTAAAATATTAAATCTAATAAAAATGTAATTTTGTCGATTGTGAAAAATTAGTGTTGTATGCATAGTATAACGACCCAACAGTATCGTTGTCGTGATAGGTCGCCGTGTACCGTATAAAGGTCTATTATCAACCCCCTTGCTGATCATAGGCCTTTCATACGACACACAAGGCTCCTTCCACTCTACGTTACCACTAGGCCCATAGAAAACTAATATAGAGCAATTTAACTAAAATTACTTCTATATTATAAATTAACTAATTGTATGGGCTCATGAGAACCACACCAAAACAATATTACAAACGAATGCAATTCATAACGGAACTGCATAAAATCTAAGTTATGCATAAATATATATAAAGTATCTAAATATCTATAATCTATTACAACATGTCCTCTTCGCTCTCTGATCGCTCCAACCCGTCTCTACCCGAGACTTACCACGGGCATGCCTCGACCCGGATTGACGAAGAGGTTCTCCTGCACCAACAGAAATCTATAGGGGAGTAAGCTTACGCTTAGTGAGATAAATACCCTCATCAGTACCACACGACAGAAATTTATTAGATGCACAATCATATGAATGCATGAACAAACAGTATGCCATACAACGCATGCAGTGACCTAGGAACTGCATACGACTCAGAATTTCGCCCCCTGAAGTCGGGGTTTGGAGATAATTAACCGACCCAAACCAAAATCCGGGTTCTAGACCTTGGGTTTTATTTCATTTGCACTATCGTGCTCATACCAAAACAAAACTCTACATATATACATATATATATACTTCCTTCACCAAAATCAAACTGTATCCTTTAAAAATCCCAAGTCTAGCGGTGTGGTGGCCCCCGCAGTCCACAAACACACGCCCTAAGCAGAAGCCACAAGACTCGGCCCCTCGCCGACGGTTGGCGTCTCCTAGCGCCTAGTAAGCCCATCAGCTTAAGACAGAGACTCAATATATATGATGGCATAGCTAGTGCCCAATCCTGCAGGAAACTCGTATTCCTGTGAGTCCCTTCCCATCTTCTGCGTGAAGCGGCAGTCGGTGTTATCCGTATGCAATATGGGGAATGCATGATTCATTTTGAGTTCTTAATCATATAAGTGATTAACTTGATTTTCAGGGTGATCAACCAATTTCATTCCATACAATTCACAAGTATATATTCATGCAAACAATTCCCAATTATTATATATAATTAACAAGTCATCACACTCATCATAATTTCATACACATGCATCTCCCATATCCCACAAGCATCCAAATTTATAAATATAAGATTAGGCGCATCTACTTTACAAGCACAATCAAGTAAAGAGTCATCGGGAATTTACTCACTCTGCCATGTGGTTCAATCAAAGTAGTCCGGAGGCAAGTCGTCTCCGAAAACAGTGTCCCCTGGTCATTGAAATAATTTTTATAAGGAATTGAAGCAAACTTAAGAAACTATGTAAATTTTTCTTAAGTTATATTCTTAGCTAGTTCTCGGAATTTTTCCGGTTTTTACCTAAAGTTCAATCGCGTATAACGTTTTCGTTTTAAATCCGATTTTTATGATCTTATAGTCAATCTTCATCGTTTTCGAGTGTACTTTAACGTGGTAAGATTATATTTTCTAAATGAGGTATGAAATTCTGTCCATGGGTCAGAACAGTAGCGTTCCTCATGTGTTGGAGTGTTTTTGGGCCTTGTTTTTGGTTCAACTAAGGTTAGTGACTTTGGTGGGCTTATGGGGCCTTAGGTGGATTTATTATGGGCTTCAAAACAACTTCTCTTGGTTCTTTAAGTTGCTGGTTAGATTTTTGTTGAAGGCCCATCTTAGAGTTCTAAGCTTGTTTTGAGAGTTTTAGGCCCGGCTTTGAGTTTTAGGCTTTGTATGCTAATCATACTTGCTTTGGTTAATCCTTTCACTTTGTTCTTTCACTTTTATCATATTTTTAGGCCTCATTTACCCATGTTCCAGATCTGTTCATGTTGGTCCTAAGGGGTCCTTACTTGGTTTTTCAACTTGTTTCATCATTTCCTTAAGTGTAGGTGATAGATTATGCACTTAACTACTTGTGTATAAATCTTAACTTAAGTTCCCTTCCATCAAATGATCCTTTAACTCATGCTCCACATAAAGAAATAAAAGATCTTATACTTCATAAAACCTCCATATCATAGCTCATGCCATACAAGGTTGATTTCTTCATAAAACTTCATGTGATGGATTTTTCCTTAACTTAAGTCTAGTTTTAAGCATGTTTAACTAAATGGAAACAAAATCAACATTCAAATGATCATGGAACCTTCACGTCCAGCATGCTTACCCTTCATCAAAGTTCTCATTTCAAGATTTCCTTAGCTTAAAATCTTCCATTCAAAGCATTAAACAAATGTCCATACAAAAACCAACTTTACATGCTCATATTTCAACTTCATGTAATGGTTTTAGGGTTTGTTTCTTAAAACGAATTTTTGTGCTATAACAACTCAAACCTTACTCATATCTTCAAGAAATCCAAGTCTTCTAACATAAATATTAATCCACACATCACAAGAATCACTTACTCGTCCTTAACGCAAAGTTTGGTGGTTGTGCACTAAGGTTCCTCTTAAGCCTTTAACTTTGCTTCCTCCTTTTTGCTTACCTTTTTGAAACCCGAATTCTTTGGTCTTTTGGAAAGGGGTTTATGAAAGATTCTAATGGTCTTAGATGATCTTAAATGATGAAAGAAAATGACACATGAACAAAGAAAAAAAATGCCGTAAGTTGAAGCTTCAAAATGGAAGAAAATGGATTTTGTGGGGTAAAGTTGTTTCCCCTTTTTATGTTTGTTTTAAAAGAGAGAAAGATGAAGTGAAAGTGAGATTAAAAGTGAGAGAAATGGGGAGGAGTGCAGCCGGTTGGAATGAAGAGAGAAGGAGTTTTTAAATGCCTTGAAAGTATTGTCTTAAAGCTTACAAAAAGTCAACAATTGCAACTCTTGATGATGTAAGCATTAAGGGATGAATAGTGATGTGTAAGAGGAAGTGATTGATGGGTGAATGACAAATGCATGGCCCCCCTTTCTCCCCTTTTTAGATCTTCCATGGGAAGTCTTTTAATGGCATGGAGTGGTCTTGTCACCTTTATTAAAGTTAAGCTCATGATTTCTTGTGAAAATTTGTCCATATGTAGTATAAGTGAAGAGGTGATAAGGAAATTGTCTTATCACTAGATTTTGATAAGTTATCAATTGATAAATGATTCCAACTCTCAATTGATAAGTTATCTAAGGTGATTGGTTGATCTACTTATTTATGGTGTAAGGCTTATGCATGAAGATAAGGGCATAGCCTTATAGAAAATTGTTTTAGGATTTTCATCTTACATTGTTTTGTGATTTATGATTTGATTTTTGTAGAATTGTGAAATTTTATAAAGTTGAATAAAATTATTCAAACTAAATTATCGATTAATTATTTATGGTTAAAATTCCTTAATGGTCTTAAGGTTTAGGGTTTTAAGTAGCTTTAGAGCTCGCAGTTCTTCAAGCTCGGGTTTTATCGACAATTAGCTTTTGAATTGACAATTGGCTTTTGAATTGACAATTGGCTTTTGAATTGTAAAAATTTAATTTGTTCCTAAATATAAACTTAAGTTTTTGGTTTAGTTGGTCTTTAGGAACGTTCGGGAGGTACTCCTAAACAAGTCTTAGGCCTACTAAAAGTAGGGTTTACACATAGCACATGAGACCATATTATAGTAAGGCCGTAAAAATAAAATTATCTAATTTATAAAAATAATTATTTTAAGTTAATTGAGAGTAAAATAACTAGTACATGTATTGCATATATTGGTGTATACCTGAAATAAGAGAAACAGTTATATGTTATATAATATACTTTAAAATAATAGTATAATTAAGCTAAGTAAAGCAAAAATACATCAAGGATAGCTAGTGGACATAGGAAAATAAGGAAAGGGTGGTAACATGCAGTTGGAACAAGATGGAGCTAACGTTACAAGTGTAGTGCTAGAAACCTAATGCATGAAAATTAAGGGAAAAAGAGACTTTTAGCCTTGGAAAAATTCATCAACTCAAAGATCACTTTCCTAAAATCACAAAGCTACTTTTGAAATTTTGTTTACACAATTTAGAATTTGGGATAAATACTAGAAAGCTTAGAATAAGGGTTTTTGCAAAAATTAAGAAGAAAAAGGAAAAATTTGGTGGAAGTTTTAAGTTCCCTAGCCTAGAGACTACTTAGAGGTGAACTCAACCACTTAAAGACAAAAGAGGTGGTGCCAACTTGGTAATACAAACCCCCACCCCCAAATTGTAGCCAAAGTTCCAAGTAGCAATGAGTTTTTTTTTTTTATTCTATTTTTCTAAAAATAGTAAAAAAACCTCTAAAAATTATGATTTTTAGTTTCCCTAAGTGATTTTTTGCATAGAATTTAAAAAATTGAACTAGATTTCTAAAATTCCAATTCAAAATATGTGTTCTATCAAAATTTAAGCCAAAAACGGGCCTTAATTCCAATTTTCAATAGCCTAAATGATGTTTTCATCTCAAAACTCATGTACAAACATTTCAACATGTTTACTTCAATTCCATGAAAAGAGGTTTCAAAAATTCCAAAGTTAAATATTATGGGTTTTGCCTATTAAGCATTCACATGGTTAAAATTTCCTAAAAATGGTGTTTGATTGACTTATGAGGTCTTCAAGTGCTGGTTTATTACTGTGTTTGAGGTTTGAAATATTGTATCAGAGTGTTGAAGTGAAGAAGTAGGGGTATAGATGCTAAAATTGTGTGATTTGAGAATTCAAAAGAATGTTTTATGCATGTTAGAGTATAAGTTAGAAGGTAAATCAGAAAATATACTAGAAGGGAATGTAAAATAGTCTATGTATTGAATGTATGTGAGAAACTGATGTAGGGGTAGATTGGATATTGGATATGTATAAGTATTTTTGCAATAACTTTCTATGTCCTTTAGGTGATTAGTGAAATAGTTAACCTAATTAGTATACAATAGTAAAATGGATGTTTAATAAGTGTTGTACTAAAGCTTGAATATGAGAATAAGAATAATGTGTTAAGGAAAGGGGATACAACAATACCTTTGTAATGTAGATGAACTCAAAAACTATATCAAAAAGTTTGCTTGAAGGGCCTTATGTGTAGGATATAGTTAGAAACTGGAGTAGAAATTCGATCAAAAAGTAGTTAAGATTAAAGGTGTCTTAAAAAGAATAATACTAAGTCTTAGAACATAAGTGTAAGTAAGTTAGTAATTTTGCTTATACTTAATATATATTAACTTAAATATTATATACGCCTTTTTTAGGGGATATGTACACAACAAGGTCTTGGGGACAAGAGAAAGACTTGATGTATTTGCTAAGTGGCCTTGCTAAGTGGATTGCTTATGTTCTAGAGTAGATTTTATCTACTCTTAACTTATCTAACTATGTTTCCTAAGACTAATTCTATGTGAATGAATGTGACATGTTGATTATTGAGTCATGAAATGCCTTGTGAACTCCTTGGTATATGCTCCTGGATGAATTGAGCTTGGCTATTGATTGGATTGACTTTAATTGTGTATTGCTTAGTTATACTTGATGTTTTAGATCTATATATTGTTTTGATATAATTGCTGCTTTAAGATTTGAATCAACTTAGATAAGAATCTAGGTGCTAACTAACCTAACCTCCTAAGGTATGCACTTAGGTGAACTTGATACCGAGGTTTTAGAAATGGAAACATAAATGAAGTTAAGTGAAATCTCAATTAATGAATTGATGAATAAGCCTTCTTGTGTTTCTTAGAACTATTTGATCTTTCTTGGTGTGCGAGCAATGCATTCATAGCATGGCATGGCATAAAAGGACTTGTATGTTAAGTTTTCCAAATTGAAATTTTACGTGTTAAGTTCTATCTTGAAAACCCGACTCTTATTAAGAAAAAGATTTAGTTTCTAAGAGCATTTTTTGTAATACAAATATCTTGATTTACAAATTGGTTTTCAAAACCATTTAGAATTGCATTGCTTAAGCTAAGTAGAGTCTATTAAACTCTATTCTAGGTTATAGAATTAGATAATTTAAATGCATGACAATGTTGCTTACCTAAATGATTAGGTCTAGGGTTGGGACTAGACTAGGATATTAATGCCAATGCATGTCATGTATATGAGCATGACATGCGTGTGATTCATTTGCATTGCTTAATTAGAAAGATTTATGTTGCATAGATTTTTCTGTATTGATAATGAGATACTATTTTATGTTATTGTTAGTCTATCTACTTTCGCTCATCTTACAATAAGCTGAGGGGATAAGTTTTCTTATCCTTAGGTTTTGAAAGAAGTTTGCCAAGATCGTACTTCATTGAGGCGAAGAGACTTTAATACACTTAATTGGTAACTTTAAGGTAAATTGTAAAGAAAATAGTAAGTTAGAATATTGGTTAGAAAGTGTGTTGGAGAAAACCCTATATTGCTGAAGGGAATAAAAAACTAAATCTAAATGCTAAGAGGAAGCTCTATAGAAAGCTTGTCAAGTTGTGTACAAAAGCTTCAAAGGAAGATTATAAAAGTGATGTGTAGACCTTTTAATGATATTATCTTATATACATATATCTTAATGGGAGATATGTATTGTATAAGAACTTATAGTTGTGATACTTTCGATTTGGATTACGCTTGAGAAAGACTTCCATTGTTGTTTATTATATCAAATGAAATGTGTTTCAAGAGTAAGAGTTTCATCTTGTTATATGATAGGTGTAGTATAAATTTTACCTTAACCTTAACTAAGGTTAGTAGTAATGAAATGTCTTTAGGTACTAAAGTTAAGAAATTTTTATGCAAACACATAGAAGGTGAGGCGTTACAAGGTTGTATCAAAGTATGGTTAGTAAAATGGGCCTAAAAGTATCACAACTTGCTTTTGGGATAAGGATTGGATGAGTAATGGATTGAAAAGTTGAGACATATATGTGGATTTAATGAATCAAAGTAACTATTAAAATAAGACTTGAGGCATGTTAGGGAACATGGATTAGGATTATTTAAGAAGGAGAGATAGTAAATATGAGCTACAGCATGGAATGAAGTAAGTTTTGAGCAAAAGTCTTATGAAAGTTGTTGAGAAATTGATGGACTTGAGTTCGTGTCAAGGAAGAAATCCTAGTTAATTCTCAATAAATTGGTGTATTGAAGAAATTGAGTGGAATATTTATGGATATATAATAGTATGAAGAAAAAAAAAGCAATTAAGTTACATTACGAGCTAGGAAAAGTCTATAAAAATGAGAATATGGTAGTTAGATTATGTGTATGAGTTTGTTTAAAGTATCTAGATTAGCTCAAGAAAGCAAAAGAATAGTATCCTTGTATAGTAAGAATAGGTTAAGGAATGAGTAGAAAAATCATACATTCCCATCAACTACCATTGTAAGAAGAAAAATAAATAGATATAGTATGAAGTGTAGTTCAACTACTATGAAATGGCATTCTTCATATACGCTTTGGTGCACATGAGTAAGCTTGGAAGGGAATGGCAAATCTATTACTCTTAAGTTTCTTTTGTTTAGTTCTCTAGCTTTCATGACTCAGATGTCTCTCATGTTCAGTTTCTATCTTTACTGTTGATCCAGTTATGTTATGTTGGTCATGAGCCCAGTAAGAGGTTAGTTTTTTCATGTATCTTATTGGTCCAAGATTTATGTCAATCTTGTTTAATGCAAATGGAATCTAGCTAAATCTAGTTATTCTCTATCTCATTTGAGTCTAAGATAGTGAAAAGTTTAAATTTTCCATAATCATACTTGATACTATATGTGTACCAACTATATGAAGTACTTAACCCTTTAGTGAACATGGAGGTGTAATACTTGGAGAGTTATAAAAGTAAACATGAGGAAAGGAATTAGTCATAAGTTACATTTTAATGACAATATTGTGATGACTAGCCCTCAATAGAAATAGGAAATGAGAAACATACTAGGTGGTAGAAATTGAGTCAAAAGGTATTTGAAGGTGGAATCCTATTTAAATTAAGGGTCAGTAGATAAGTCAAACTGTGTCTTGCCTAAAAAAGTATTGTGGCTTGGAAAGTAAGGGAGTATATCAACTAAGAACCTAGGTCAAAAAGTGCAAGAAGTAGGATTGAGTTGAAATGATATTGAAGACATACCATTTTTGTCCATTTTATATTTTATTTTATTTTACTTTTTTATAATTTTTAGAATAGGGTAAGGGATCTTAATTTAGAAAAAAATCACAAAAAATAGAAAATTTAGAAAAATACAAAAAGATAGAACATTTAGAAAAATCATAAAAAAAAATACAAAAAGATAGAAGATTTAGAAAAAAAACAAAAAAATTAGAAAAATCACAAAAAGTGGAAGATTTAGGAGAAAATTAGAAATTAAAAAAAAAGGTATAAATAAATAAATAACAAGACTAACAAAATTTTTAGGTAATAAGATTTTTAGCTTTAGTGATTTTAGGGCCTCAAATAGGGGAGGGGCATTTAGCGTGTGCTTAGATTCAAATCTAGCCTAGGTTGACCTTATTCATATGTTCAATTTAATTGTATATATAAATAAGTACAAGCCAATGGTTCAATAGTAATACACTTAGACATTGCATCGGAACTAGCTTAAGGTCTTAAGTTCGAATCTCACCAAAGGCATTAAAATGCCTTTTATTTTTCACCATAGAACACTTCACCATATGTCAGGATATCATTACACTACGTGTCTGCCATGGGACATGTAGCACCACTACATCACCTACACCACGAATATGTGTCAGCTACGTATCATATACATGCATAACACATAGGTACGTATTGCTACGTGGTATGACATATGTTATACACGTATCAACCATGTCCTTAACACGTCGTCGTCCATATGTCTTTTAGGACATGTTAAACTTTTTCACTGGATGACACGACTAACGTAGAGCTACATTAGTGCTACGATGTCATCCTTTCCACTACTTTCCTACATTTTCCTTCTTTTTCCCTAGAAATACTACACATTCCTCCTTGGTTAGCTAATGGTGAAATTGTAAACTAGACATAGCTTGGTTTTGCATCAAACTATTTTCCTGTCTAAATTCAATTGATTATATGGAGAAAATCGAATTAAAAGTTGGAAAAAAGTTTGTTTCTCCGGTCAAAGTTCATTAACATAATTAATTTGATTTCCAAACTTTCTTAGCTTAATAGGTGATAGATTAGTATATAAAGCGGTCGAGGATGAACTCAAGGGATGAATTGAATAACAATTCAAAGAACTCCCTCTCTCTTCCTCTCGAACTCTTTCTCTCTTGCTACACTATAATTCTCTCTCTCTATAGAATTCTGTCTCTCTAACCACTTTTGACCCATACCACTACCTTAGCTAAATCCCCATCGACCTAGACTCTCCAACAACAATAAGCCCATCCACCAACGTAACTTCTAGCTACACCAATATAACCACTACTAAACCACTACGTCTAGTAACCATTGAGTGAAATTAACACCACCACGAGCCTCACCATACTCTAAAGCCCAAACCCCAACCAATCACTTAACTCCAGTAGCCACCAAACAATGTAAAGCTCTACTACTACTGACTGCCACTTTTAAACACCCTAAAAAACACTGCTAAACTCCATGGCACCCTCGTCATCCCCCTATCATCAATAAAATACTCATGAAAGTAGGTTTAACCACTACAAAGACCATCAAGAACCGCCCTTATCAAGTGCCTTCACTGTTGCTCTCGTCCCCTTGAGTAACCTGATTGCCTTCTCCTAACTCGAATTTGAGCTTAACTTGTAATCTAACTGGAAACTCGATTACTAGCCTGTGCATTGAAGTCTTTAAGTTTGGCCCTTATCCTTTTTTTTTTTTTTTTTTTTGCTTTTGTATTTATCTATTTATTTTATTTTTTAGTGTAAATTCCAATTGTATTGTAAACATAAATAAAGAAAAATAAATGAAAAAAGGGAAAAGTCTCTATCATCCTTAAGCTTTTATCAAAAACAATAAATTAAATAAAACAATAATAAAAAATGATATTTAAAAAAAGAAAAAAGAAAAAAGAGGGGTGGGGGTAATGGTCTATCACTTAGAAAAGATTTTATTTCCAAATAATAAAAATAAATGAATCCTCCTATAGTTAGGGCCCATTAGATTATTTCAAATAGTTAAAATTTAGGACCCTTTTAGGATCTTTCCTAAAATGAAACCAAATTGGCTAAATAATGTAAACCTGAGCGTTTTCTCAAAATAAAATTAACCATCCCGCTAACATTTTTAGAAAAGAATTACGTGTATTTAATCCCGAATAACAAGTATGTAAGCACATTCAAGGTGATGTAAAAAACGAAAAACCTTATTTTTTCCATTTTAGTTTAAATTATGCAAATTGATTGAATTTCATTTTATAGGGTAATTTTGAAAGATGATTTCAAAAAGTTGAATCTAAATTTGGAAAGTTGATGATATGTGTAAGAGTTTAAAAAACCTAACCCTTAAACACATTTCTTTAGTTCTTTCCAAAAACCTTTTTTTCTATAAAATTAGTTTTTCCTATATGAACTAAGGTCTAGATCAAAACCAAATCTACCTATTTGGTTTTAACCTAATCAATTTCCTAACCTTGATTGAGTGGCAACTCCAAACTTAAAAGAAAAAGCAGTTTTTTTTAAACCTTAGTGGATGATCAATATTAAACGGGGTAAGGTTTGGTATCGATTAGTTTAGGGAAAACTTACTTATAAAAACCGAGAAAATATCCAACTCGATAGATATCATCTTCAAAAGATTGTCAACTTGAAAAATACTTATTTAATAACAAATGGATTAGATGACATTCATAACTGATGTTCTTACTAAAGACATTAAGTGTACTATAGAGATTGATAGCGTAGAGAACATGTTAGAAATTATCTTGTTGGGATTTCCAGAGATGACTTTGATAAGAGGATGAGTTTAGCTCATAAAGTTATAAGATAGGAAAAGTGATGTTTACTTTGAAAAGAAGTAATCTAGTGAGATGGGATCAAAATAACAAAGTCAAAACCTTTAGAAAGTAGGTTAGATCCTTAGTTAATTAAAATCCTATATTAAACTAGAAGTTAAAGTTAATTCGAAGGAATTGATATAATTGAATTATGAGATAATCTGAATAGTACAATGCAAAAACTTAAATGAATGGGCTCCATGTAGATAGGGATGCATACCTCAAACTAAAAATGTTGAATCTCAACATGGTACTAATCAGGAATAACAATGCTAGACCTATGTATGAGGGTTTATGGATGAGAAGAGAGGATATATTCAGTTTATAAGGTTGTAAAATGGAATAGAGATGGAGGCAATGGCTACTAACCCTGATAAAAATTAATAAGGGACAAGGGAAGTGTAGGATGTCATTGAGTTTGAGGCAAGGGATGTTTAGAATCAATTGTATTAAAGTGATGTTATAACAATTATGTAAAGGTAGGATTAGGTTAACCATGACAAGCATTAAGGTGTAGAAAGTAACATGAATGCAGTATAGTTATACCGTTGGCATCTATGTGAAGTTATGAATGTATAGAAATTAAAGGAGAAGATAAAATATAAGTCTTAAACTATAAGCTTGAGGCTCAAAAAGTTGGGTAGAAGCTCTTCGTAGCATGTAAAGTATTAGTGATTTTGTAAAATGAGTAAAATTAATGTTGCTACTTAGACCCTTATAGTATGGGAAGAGTATAACAAGATGGGGTATATGTGTACTGGAGTTACAACCTTAACAAAAGTTAATGATTGTGATGTGAGAATCAAAGTTCCATAATGAAAGTGTACTAGTAAGGATGAAATTATATTGTTCAAAAGTGTAATAGTTTCAAGGACAAAACTTTTTATAAATGGGGTGGAATGTGAGACCCCAGTCTTTAGCCAATTATTGAGGACTCGAGTTAGTAGCACATTCCAAATAAATATAGAACTTAGAAAATATGACTTATAAAGGGATGAAATAAAGTAGTCTTAAGCAGCATGAGTTACAATTACTATTATGTAAAATAATTGTAGTTGCCTAGAATTAGTAAATTTAGGGTTCTAGAAAATATTCTCATAATCAAATAAATTTTTAATATAAGATCCAAAAAGTTAAAAAAAAAAACACTTTGGTGAAGTTTATTTTGTAAAATTAAGTCAACAGAATATTTAATTTAGTAAAAACATACTTTTACCAAAAGTAAAAAATTAGTGTCATATGTATAGAACGTAAGATTGGATTATAGTAAGGCCTTAAAAATAAAATTATCTAAGTTATAAAAATAATTAATTAAGATCAATTGAGAGTAAATAGCTAGTACATGTATTGCGTATATAGCTGTATACTCAAAATAAGAGAAATAGTTATATATTATATATTATACATAAAATAACACCCTAATTAAGCTAAGTAAAAAAAGAAAAAAAGAAAAAGAAATCAAGGATAGCTAGTGGACATGGGAAAACAAGGAAAGGGGTGTAGCATATAGTTGGAAAAAAGATGGAACTTACTTTACAAGTGTAGTTCTAAAAACTTAATGCATGAAAATTTATAGAAAAAGAGACTTTTAGCCATGGAAAAATTCACCAACTCAAAGAGAAGTTTCTAAATTTAGAAAGCTACTTTTAAATTTTGGTTTACAAAATTTAGGATCTAAGAAAAATACTGGAGAGCTTAGTAAACATTAATAAGGGTTTTTGCAAAAATTAAGAAGAAAAAGGGCAAATTTGGAGGAATTTCAAGTTACCTAGGCTAGAGACTACTTAGAAGTGAACCCAACAACTTGGAGATAGAAGAGGTGGCACCAACTTAGGAAGATAAACCTCTACCCCCAAACAATGGCCGGGTAGCAAGTAGTAGTAAGTTTAGCTTTCTGGCTATTTTTATTCTATTTTTCTCAAAATAATAAATGAGCTATAAAAATTATGATTTTTGGCTACCCTAAGTAACGTTTTATGTAATACAAATATCTCAGTTTACAAATTGGTTTTCTAAAGCATTTGGAATTCAATTGCTTAGGCTAAGTAGAGTTTGTCAAACTTTATTCTAGGTTCTAGAATTAGATAATTCATATGCATGACAATGTTGACTACTTAGATGACTAAGTTTAGGGTTGGGACTCGACTAAGATATCGACATCAATGCATGTCACATATATGAGCATGACATGCGTGTGATTCATTTATATTGCTTCTTTGGAATGAATTATGTTGTAATTGGAATTAGTAGATTTATATGTGTTGATAACGAGATACTGTTTTGTATTATTATTAGTCTATCAACTCTTACTTATGTTACAATAAGTTGACAAGATAAGTTGAGTCACCAAGTTATTGAGTTGAAAATTTGGTTTCTCCTTTTGTTAGCTTGATTTATGCTAAGCCTAACCTACTCAATATAAATTTTTCAACTAAACAAAGAAAATTTTTTATCAAAAACAAGAATGAAAAAAGAGTCGCAACTTAATCAAAATTGAGAAAAAGTGAAATTATGACCCATGGGTTGCTAAGAGGTTTACCTACTATTAAAGGCATAAAGCATTACATTCACGTCTAACTAAAAGCTACTGTACCTAACTGACCTGCCTCTAGACTCAATCCTAAGTAGGTAGCTGAGTTGAAGAAGCAAGTAGATGAGTTGATTGAGTGTAGATATGTCTAAGAGAGAAAAAAATGATAAGAATCAACCCCTCGAACCGATCATAAGAAGCCGAGCTAAAGGACTTCAAGGCCTCACACGAAAAATATTAGCTCTAAGCTGTAGTCGAGATAGGGACTCCTATCCCAAACTGACCTCCTATTAATCTATCTATCAAATCCTCACGTGTGTCTAGCATGCTCTTGCCCAACTGAAGGTAACCCAGGAAAGGCTAGTCGAGCGAAACTCTCTAACCAACCACTGGCAATTGACTCTAATTTAGCTAACTTCCTAACCAAACTCATTAGCTCCCGACCTGATCAAATCAGGTCGGCCCCTGACTACCAACACTTCATGTTTCTACCTATATTATATCATACTCTTAACTTATAGCCATCAAGTGACATGTGCCTTCTGACACAACATTCCAAAATGATTCTTTCCTTTCCGTATTGAATATTCTTTGTCCTTTTTACCCCTTTTTAGTATGATTAATGTAATGTAATTGTAAAACACCCTTTTATCTTTTCGTACGTATAAAATAAACCTAGCAAGCAAGTATATAAACCCTTACTTTCCTTTTACGTAGTCAATCATCCTTAAATACAAAAATTACTCATTTGAGCAACCCTAGTGTTCTCATTATTCAATTCTTATCTATTCCCTTTAGTAAGGAGTAGTGGCGTATAACCTTTCAATTTAGACCAATGTGTCATGTCCAGTGAATAATAGGCCGAGTAAGAACGAGTGGTACATCATATCTATTCGGTAGCTAGCCGGACTTTGCTAACCCTTTTTCCTATTTATTTTGGTTCATTCATTATGGTGCCTCTCCGTGTGTTTAACTTCGGAGATGCATCACTTCGTTAGTATCGGAGCATGATTTTGCGAGGGAGTATGTGAAGTTTTGGTTCACTTTACTGTTAGTTACTACTGTATTCTTTCTGTAGCTACTGCAATGTGTTTGAGTGTTCATAAGTGCGATTTCGTTGATACTCTGTTTTTCTCTATTTTCCATTGTGAAAAGAAAAGCAAGTTTGTTAATCTGTTCAAAAAGATATTATGCTATGTCAGATGCAAGTGTTCAGGGAGTTATTAGAGACCAAGGTAGTGGTGCTCAACCTGGTCGTGGTCATAATGGTAGTAACACTCTAGGGTTTATTGATGACAAACTTGATAGACTCATAAACCTTGTTGAGAATATAGTCACTATAATGCAAGTTAATAGGCAACAACCCTAAGGTGTTCAACAACAAAACCCATAGCATGGTGCCCCTGAGTGATACTTTGGCCAAGGCAATCGGATGAATCATCCAATTCAATTGCCACAAGCTAAAGGAGTAGCAAACAAAGCTGTTAAATGAAGGCTAGAGTTAGAAGAGAATGGGGAAGATGATGAGGAGATTGATGTTGAAGAATTTGGTGAAGAAGAAGTTGATTATTAACAAACATAAGGATGAGGATACCGAGTTCCACGAGGACTGGACAATGTTAAAGTGCAAATCCTGCCCTTAGGTGGAAGTGGAGATACAGATGAATACTTAGAGTAGGAAGAGAAGGTCAAGAAAGTATTTGAGTGTTATAGGTATGAGGATGCGGTCAAGATCCAACTTACTGCATTGGAATTTACTGGATATGCCACCATGTGGTAGAAGAATCAGAATGTAGCTAAGGCAAGAGATGGAAGACGAGGTATTAGGACTTTAGACGAGATGAAAGGTTGTTGAGGGTAGATTTGTGCTCGAAATGTACCTGTAAGATATCTTTTCCAAGCTGTAAGAGCTTCACCAAGGAAGCCAAACTGTTGATGACTACATAAGGGAGTTCCAAATGTTAATGATTTGAGCCAAAGTAGAAGAATCAGAGGCCTATACAGTATCGAGGTTCATTTCTAGGCTTATGTATGAGGTTCACAATATCGTAGAAGTACAAAGGTTTTACAACTTAAAAGAGCCCATTAAGATAATGTAAAGGGTCGAAAAGTAGAGGAGAAATGTTCCGAGCTGACCTAGACAAACATTCTCCCGAGCTCCTATATTGCGCCGACTTGCTCAAGCTATTCCGAGGAGGCCATACTGAACCTAGAAAAGAAATGACTGACCTAATGAATGCCAAGTAGACTAGTAGGGTAAAGCAGGACAATTAAGTTGACCTAAGGATAGGTTACCCCCGAGAATGTATGAAAAGGAATAGACCTCTAAACGGAAGTCTAGCAAGGTGAAATGCTTTAAATGCTTAGGCTTTAAGCACATGGCTACTAAGTATCTGAACAGACATGCCATGGTGCTCCGAGGAGATGTAGTGGATAGCACCAATGAGAGTAAGCCTAAACAAGAGAAATATGTTCGAAAAGTAGAAGCTAAAGAGGAAGAGGAGACCTGTATCTATGCCGACTAAGGAAAAGTGATGACCCTAGTCTTGAGAAGAGTCTTGAGTTCCTTGTCGAATCTTGAGGGGGACCAGAGGGAAAATTTATTCCATACCATGTATACCGTCAAAAGCAAATTGTGTACAATGGTAGTGGATAGATGAAGTTCTATAAATGTTGGTGTGCAATCCCTTGTACAGAGGTTAGGTTTGCCGACCTCAAAGCATCCTCAACTTCACAAGTTGCATTAACTTCATGATAAAGGTGCTTTCCATATCACTAAACAAATTACTGTACCGTTCAATGTTGGGAACGTGTATAGGGATGAAGTAGCTTGCGATGTCGTTCCCATAGGAGCTTTACATCTACGACTTAGGCGACCTTAGTTGTTCGATCAACGTATCACTTACGACGGGTATAAGAACACCTATGCCTTTGTTAAGGATGGAAGCAAGATTGTGTTGCAACCCCTAACCTTACCTCAAGTGAATGAGGTTTGTAACCAACTCATTCGAGTTAGTAAGAAGAAAGCTTTAGTGATGAGCTAAAGGGAGCTCTGATCTGCTGAAAAAGCTAATGAACCCATGTTCCTATTGGTTAGAAGATTATTGGAGATGAAGGAATTAAAGAATATTCTAGGAGAGATCCAAAGCTTGCTAAATGAGTTTTTTGACCTGTTTCAGGAAGAGCTACCTAGAGGACTGCTACTAGTTCAAGGCATAGATTATTGTATCTATCTCTAGCTAAGCTTTACCCTGCCGAACCGACCTGCATATAAGATGAACCCTGAGCAAGCTGTCGAGTTGAAAAGATAGGTAGATGAACTCATTAAGCTAAGATATGTGAAGGAGAGCATGAGCCTTTATGTTGTACCAGCTCTACTTATCCCGAAGAAGGATGGATCATAGCACATGTGCATCGACAGCCAAGCAATCAATAGAATTATTGTTAAGTGCAAATATCCAATACCGAGGCTCAATGACATGTTAGATGAGCTTTATGGTGTAAGGATATTTTCAAAGATTGATCTACGATGTAGCTACCATCATATTCATATGAGACCAGGGGATAAGTAGAAGACTACCTTTAAGACTAGGTACAGACTCTATGAATGGTTGGTTATGCCATTCGAACTTACTAACACGCCAAGCAAATTCATGAGGTTAATGAAACATGTGATGCGCCCTTTGATCGAAAGATGTGTGGTCATATGTTTTGTGACATACTGCTATATAGTACCAACTTGAACGACCATGTTCAATATCTTCGCAAAGTATTTTACATTTTGTGAGCTAAGAAGTTGTATGGGAATATAAAGAAATGCATGTTCTGCCAAAGAGAATTGATATTCCTAAGGTTTGTAGTATCAAGGGAAGGAATCTAAGCAAATGAGGAAAAGATCCAAGTTATTCTGGAATGGCTAATGCTAAAGAATGTCACTGAGGTCTAAAGATTCCATGGCTTAGCTTCTTTTTATAGGCAATTTATTAAGGACTTCAATATAATAGCCGCCCCATTAACCGAACTGATAAAGAAGAATGAAGGGTTCAAGTAGATCAAGGAGAAGCTTACCTCGATACCTGTCTTTTTACTACCAGATTTTGACAAGCCCTTTAAACTAAAGTATGATGCATTGGGAGTTGGAATTGGTACTGTCTTGATGCAGAAGCAGTAACCTATCTCCTTCTATATTGGGAAAACATAGTGGTCCTATCTTGAACTATGTTATGTACGAAAAGGAGTTCTACTCCCTTTTCCAAGCCCTTACTATTTGGCAACATTACTTACTGCTGTAGGAGTTTGTTATTTATATAGATCATGAGTCTCTAAAGCATCTAGGGAGTTAGAACAAGCTTTTGAGGAGGTAAGCCAAGTGGTTAAAGTTTATGGAAAGTTTCTTATACGTCATCCGACACAAGAAGGGAAGTACAAATGTGGTCGCTGACACTCTATCACGATGGCAAATGTTACTGAGCACTTTGTGGGCAAAATTATTGGGATTCTCACTAATTACTGAGCACTATGCTCATGATTCTCATTTCAGCCCCATTAGAGAATAGTTCAAGACCGGGATTTCCATCAAGGGGTATTATCTTAAGGATGACTACCTATTCAAGGATCGATGGCTGTACATACCAAACTGTTCCACAGGTGAGCTATTGATTAGGGAAGCACATAGTAGAGGATTGTTGAGTCATTTTGGGGAAACCAAGACAGTCAGTTAGTTAAAGGAGAACTTTTACTGGCCCGATTTGGCTAAGGACATCCATAAAATGGTTAGTAGTTGTAAAGTGTGCAAGTGTACTAAGGGGAAGAGAGAACCCCACGGAGAGTATATGCCACTACCAACACCAACTTTACCTTGGGTCGACCTCAATATGGACTTTATCCTAGGGTTGCCTTAGACATCTAGAGGGAAAGATTCTATTCTTATTATGGTAGACCATTTTAGCAAGATGGTGCACTTCATTCCATACCATCACATAAACGATGCTTTATATATTACTGATTTGTTTTTGTAGGAAATTGTCTGACTATATGGAATACCAAAGACAATTGTCTCGGATCAGGACACAAAATTCTTTAGCTATTTTTGGAAGACCCTTTGGAGATGACTTGAGACCAAACTCGTATTTAGCTCTAGTAGCACCCTCAAACTGATGGCTAGATTGAAGTGGTGAACAAGATACTAAGAAATCTAAATAGAGCTGTTGTAGGAAAGAACTTGAGGGATTGGGATCTATGCCTACCAGTTGTAGAGTTCGCATACAACTAAACTATCCATAGCACTACTGGGAAGAACCCATTTGAGGTCGTCTATAGCCTTAACCCTAACATTCTCCTAGATATGATCGACACCCTAGCAACTATTGAAGAAAGTCAACTTAGAGTAGACTGAGCCTAAAAATTGCATGAGCTACATCGATCAGTCACAAAGAAGATCACTAAGTTCAATTAAAGACAATAAGAGATTGGTAGCCGAGGCCACCGAACTATTTAATTCTCGCTAGGAGACCTAGTATGGATTTACCTCAACCAAGAGTGATTCCTGCACTTAAGACAAAGCAAACTATCTCCTTAAACTGATGGCTCATTTAAGATCTTGAAGAAGATCAATCGCAATGCCTACCAAATCAAGTTACCTTACTACTATGTATCTCCTCTACCTTTAATATGTCTAATTTGATTCCCACCAACTAATCGAAGAAAACCCTATGAGCACCTCAAAAGAACGAGTAAAAATAGCTTTAGATTTGAAGACAAATCTTTTCAACCCTTAGGCAGCAAAGCTCATGCATCTCCAGGGTCAGACATATAGAGAAGAACCACAACAAACGAACAAAAATAAACAGGAAAAAGGGTTAGTAAAGTCTAAGCAGCTACTAAATGGGTATGGTGCAACACTCGATCTTACTTAGCTCATAATTCGCCAGATATGATACATTGGTCCGAATTGAAGGGCCACTAGCCACTACTCCTTACTAATGGGAATAGATAAGAGTTGAATAACAAGAACACTAAGGTTGCTCAAATGAGTAATTTCTATATTCAAGTATGATTGTCTACGTAAAAGGAAAGTAGGGGTTTATATACTTGACTACTAGGGTTATTTTACACATATAAAAAGAGAAAAGGGTATTTTATAATTATGTTACATTAATCATACTAAAAAGGGGTAAAAAGGACAAAGAATATTTAGTACGAAAAGGAAAGAATCATTCTAGAACATTGCATCAAAAGGCATGTGCCACTTGCTGGCTATAAGTTAGGAGTATGACACAACATAAGCAAAAACAAGAAATGCTAGTAGTTAGGGGCCGACCTAATCTAGATCAGGTTGGGACCTAATTAGTCTAGTTAGGAAGTCAATTGAATTAGAGTCAGTCATTAATGCTTGGTTGGAGAGTTTAGCTCGACTAGCCTTTCCTAGGTTACCTTTAGCTGTGCAGGAGCATGCTAGATACATGTAAGGATATGATAGATAGATCGACAGGAGGTCGAATCGGGATAGGAGTCTCCATCTTTCTTATTGCTTAGAGTTAGTATTTTTCGTACGAGCCCTTAAAGTCCTCTAGCTCAACTTCTTGTGATCAGTCTAGGGGGTTGATTCCTATCCATAAGCCCTTATGGTATGCCAGTTGTCCTAACATTGAAGAAGGATGGCTCATGAAGAATATGATTGATAGCAAAGCAATCAACAAAATCACTATCAAGTATTGATATCCGATCCTATGATTGGATGATATGCTGAATAGTACACAAATATTTCAAAGGTTGATAAGAAGAGTAGCTATCACAAGATCTAAATGAGACCTAGAGACAAGTGGAAAACTACTTTCAAAACAAAGGACAGTCTATTCAAGTAGATGGTGATGTTGTTTGGTCTTACAAACGTGCCGAGCACCTTCATGCATCTAATGAATCGTATTTTGAGATCATTGATTAGTAATGTATTATTGTTTAATTTGATGACATTCTAGTATATAATGCTAACCTCATTTCTCATGTCATGCACTTAAGCTCTATGGCAATTATTTGTAAATTTAAAGAAGTGTGTGTCATGTTAGAGCAAGGTAGTATTCCTCAATTATGTTGTTTCTGAAGGAGGTATCAGAGTTGATGATGAGAAAGTTTGAGCTATTCTCAAATGGCTAATGCCAACTAGTGCTGCAAAAGTTAGGAGTTTTCATGGTCATTTTATCAAAGAATCATTTAGAACTTTAGTTATGTAGCTGACCAAGAAGAACTCTGACTTCAAATGGTCTAAGAAAGCTCAAAGTAATTTTAAAGAGATCAAATCCAAGTTAACTTCTACCCTAATGTTAGTATTACCTAACTTTGACAAGGTTTATGATCTAAAATATGATGCATCTAGAGTCAGAGAGTTGTTCTTATGTATAGGAGTGCTAACCAGTTGTGTATTTTAGTCAGAAGCTTAGAGGTACCATGCTAAATTATTCGGCATATGACAAGGAGCTCTATACCCTTGTTTAAGCACTTTAGAACTGGCCAACATTATTGCTATTGAGAGACTTTATTATCGATATAGACAATGAATCCCTTAAATACCTTCGAATCTAATAGAAACTCTCTTGATGTTGTGCTAAATGGGTCGAGTTCTTGGAAACCTTTTGCTATATCATCAAGTAAAAGAAGGGAAGCTTTAACATTATGGCCAATACCCTCACTTGTCGACATTTCCTTGTCACAGCATTACAAGCTAAGATACTTAGGTTTGGTATACTACCAAATCAATATAAGCATGATTTGTACTTTAGACCCCTAGTGGCCAAATGCAACATTAGAGGAGTAGTAGACGGGTTCTATCTAGGTAAATAATTTTTGTATGAAAGGAAGGAAAGTCTATGTACTGAGTGGTTTTGCAAAGAACTTACTCACCTTAGAAAAGAATAGCCGAGTTGCTAAAAGAATACGTCTATTGGCTTAGGATGATGAATGATGTGAGCAAAATTCTCAAGCGATGCAAGGTATGCAGATGAGCTAAGGGGAGAAAAGAGCCATATGGAGAATATATGCCTCTGCCTATACTTGAGCAACCATGGACCGATCTAAGTAAGGATTTCATGCTCAGCCTACCTAGAACACGATGGAAACATGATTCTATTATGGTGGTAGTCGATCAGTTTAGTAAAATGAGCCACTTCATCCCGAGCCACAAAACCAATGATGCTTTATTTGTTGCTAGCCTCTTTTTGTAGGAGATCTTGTGATTGCATGGAGTTACAAGAAGTATTGTATCTGATCATAATTCAAAATTTACGAACTTCTTCTTGCAAATACTATGGAAGAATCTTGACAATAATCTTATGTTCAATACTTCTTACCATCTACAAACGAATTACCAAAAAAAAGTTGTTAATAAGACTGTAAGCGATCTCCTTCGGGCTATTGTTAGGAAAAATCTACGTGATTAAGATCTCTACCTACCCATCATTGAGTTCACTTATAATCGCTCCACTCATAGCTTAATAAGAAGGATGCCTTTTGAGGTCATCCACAGACTTAATCTGAACTTACCCTTAGATATGATTATTAGCCCGACCTCTTACACAGAAATTTAATCAGGCCAGCAGTGCATCAAGGAGTTTTAGAATCTACATTAGAAGGTTATCAAGCAATTAGCTAAGATATTGGCCCAATAGAGAGAACAAGGAAGGTGAGGAAGGAGGTGAGTCATTTACAACCCAAGGGACCTTATTTAGATCTACCTCAACAAAGAGTGATTCTTAGGGAACAGGATAAACAAGTTATCTCCCAGGTCATATGCCCCCTTTAAGATCCCTCACTACATCAATATTAACACTTATGAGCTAGAACTACCTAATGGTTACAGAGTGTCTCCCACTTTCAATGTTGCCAACCTGATGCCCTATGTGCCAAAAGAAGAAGAAGTCCAAGATTTAAGGGAAAATCTTCAAAAACCCTAGGGAACTGAAGGATAGTCAACCTTTAGAACCATTACTCGTACTCGTTGAGAGGATTCTCTCACCAGGAGGATTCTCTCTTGTCAACCTACTAAGAATAAGCTTCAGTACATAGAAGAGCTATGGATGAACTCTCTAAGGGCCTAGCTCAGGTATGCCTTGCTTTACTCGAACTCTTGCCCAGTTATTGACTTACTAAGTGCTGAGGTTGACTTTCCATGTGCCATGTGCCAAGGTTAACCTACCGAATGCCAAGTCCAAGGATACTATATTCTAAGCTCTCCTCTTTTAACATACTGAATTGCAGCATCATTCAATCACCTTAATAGCTCCTAGTATAGCTCATCAACAATAGACCTCACATCAACTTTGCTTAACCACAATGCCCCAAGATCCCAAAATGTAGACCTAATCACTTGTCATTCCTTTTTCTGATATTATACTATATTCCTTTTGTATGATTTCCCCCCTTTTACCCATTTAGCAATGTACTAAGATAGTATTAATGTGTTAACCTTTATTATAATTACACATCTTTACTTATTAGCCTAAGAACTTACTAAAAATAGTATTTTAACTTTTGTAGCTAAAATCATCTTACACCTTTACAAATATTAAATATACTTGTTCTTGCGAGAAACCCTTCTTTAAGTAACATTTTCCCCTACACTCTTATTTATTCTTGCTAAGTAACTTAAGATTAGTGGTAAGTGAACCTTAGTATTAGCTTGTACATCATATCAAGTAAAATACTAAGTCGTGCGATATTTGTTGATGTGTTATATCCTCCAAGCAGCTTCACAGAAGCTACTATGTTTGTCGACTTTTCTATTCCTTCATTTTTTTGATATCTCAAAGGACTTACTTGATTATAGCTTCTATGCTAAGCCCTATTGATCAACTAAGCTCCTAGGCACATCAACTTAGTACTCTTAGAGAGCAATATGTAGCGACATGCATAGTCGCCATGTGTCCTCCTATCTTTTTTTTTTCTTTTTCTGTTTTCCTTTCCTTTTATTTTTCTTCCCTTCTCTCTACTTGCAACAACTGATTCCATTCCAATTTCTCTTTTTTTTCTCTTCTTTTTTTTTAAAACTCGAAACACAACCCAATGAATTCTCTAACTCCTAAAATATCATACCATGCCCTTCAATGAAATACAGAGTCTAATAAATATTTTCTCAATATATCTTAAAAAATTATTAAACCTAATCAATTTAAGGACCTAGTTTTTACTTGCATTCACTTTTTATATGAAAACTTTAAATGGCCATCAAATATTCAATCTAACTCCGATTGAGGCATAATTTGAGACCATAAACTCTTAAAAATATAAATTTTCAAAATATTTAAAAATGAGTTGGCCAAACTCAAGCCAAGAAAATCGATTTTCAATAAATGTCCACTTTTATTTGAGATTCCTAATTCGATCAAATTACAAATGTTTATTTTGACTCCAAAACCCATTTCTAACCTCGAAAATTGATTTCCATCCTATAACGAACCAAATGGACCACCACTAGACACTTTTTATCATTTTTTAATTTTTTTTCATTTCTTTTGGATTTTTGGGTTTTCTTTTTCATTTTTTCCTTATTTTTCCCTTTCTTTTATTTTTCAATATTTTTTTGGCTTGTATCAATTTCTCAATTCTTTTGGTACTTTTGCTTCTTTTGACCTTTTCCAAAAATTAGGGAATTCTAAATTAGAAATGGACTTATGAAAGGCAAAATTGTAGTGTCTATGAAGAGGTTCCTCTATTCTTTTCTTTTCTTTTATTGTTAAGTTTTCATTTTAATTTTCTTAGTCAATCATTATTAAACCCTATGTTCTAATGTGACTTTTTATTATTGATAGTGACATTTAATCTTTGATATTTGCAAAATATGATCTAATTGTATTGTATTTATTTTTATCTTTAATTTAATATACTGATGATTAAATTATTACTGTTGTCTATTATAGAGTTTGCAAGAGCATGTAATATGACTAACTAATACAATTACATAAAACTGGGTGACCAAAACATTTAATGGTTCAGCTTTTTCAAATTAGATCAACCTAATAGTGAGATTTAAGGTTTTCATGTGATTCTAAGATACTCTATTCAGAAACAACTTGGATAAAGGTCTTAAGATTAAGAATTGGCCAAGATTTGTGAATCTTGTTAGCTTATAATAGGAATCCTTATGGTTTAATATTGCAATTGAGATTGAATAAGTCACTTAGAACTAGGTAGTAAATAACAATAAAGATTTACAAAGAAATATGTTTTCCCTTTCAATTTAATTGTTATTATTCTTATTTTCATCATTAATTTTGTTTATGTTTACATTTTTGTCATTTTAAGTAGCTATTATTACAATCTTTAATTATTTAATTATATCTTTTATTGTAAAAATTAGGCAATTTGAATAATTTAGGGATATAAATGCTAATTAATTAGATATTACTTCAATATATGGTTTCTCGTAGGATTGACACTTAAACTCAAATCCAAATCTATACTATAACTTGACTAAGCACACTTGCCTAATTAAAACCATACTACACTGCAAAGCACGAAAAAGGTATCATAGGGGTAAGAATACTCATTTGGCCATCATTTATGAATCTCAATAATCTCTAGTAGTGTTAACGTCCCAATCCAAGTCACTTGAAGAGTATAATTATAGTAAGTAATAGATATTTACTTTACAATGCCCTAGCTTAGTTCGCTATATTACTCAATTTTTTCTTATTTCGTGTTTTAGCCATAACCTTTTTATTTCAAGTTTGATTTTGGTGTTCTTATAGTCGATTGTCATTTTTAAGTGTTCTATTATGTGATGAGGTTTAATTAAGGAGATTAGACTCAAAATGGTTTGGTTTAGCTTGTATAAGTTCATTAGTTAAAGGGCTTATGTTTGGCTCTTACAGGTTTTAGGCTTTATTCTTTTCTTAAGGTTATGGTTTGGTTATTAGGCCTCCAATATGGGCTCTTGGATCGGAATATCATTTAAAGTTTTGATTGGGCCTCAAGTTTACTTCTATAAGCCTACATGGTCCCTTTTTGCTAGTTTTATGTAATAATGCAATGTTAAGCCTATAGGGGGTTCTCTAAATGACCTATTGGACCTATTGGGCTTCCTATATATCCTTAAATGTTTTTTTATTTGACTAGTCAACTTTGTTCCATAGGGTTATAGGTTTCATTTTTGGACCTCTTAATATGGTTTGAGTCTAATTTGCATCTTAACGCCTCAAACTTGATTCTAACTTGCTCTAATGAGCCAAATATCCTAATGAACCCATTGAGTAACCCATTTTATTACATGTTTCAAATATGGTCATAAGGAATTTTGGGGCTTCAAGTCAATTTCTTTAAGTCCAATGACTAATCTAAGCCATATTTTTCTTCTATATCATTATTAAGCCACTTAGCTTAATCGTTCAAGCCTTAAACCTTAATTATCACTAATTAATTAAGTCATTAAGGTATCAAACATAAAACCCTACTTTGTTCATCATCTCATAGGGGCGGTCTAAGTAGGTTTTCAAGGGGATTTCAACATACCTTTCTTATAACTCATCACAACTCACTTAAACCATCATTATTATGTGTTCTAAGTTATGTCCCATTAAAATAATCATATATAAGTGCAAATAAGATATGGGTATATACTTATAAGGCTTAGCTTAGAATGGAGGTAGGGCTTCAAAAATGATCTTTCTACATTTCTTCAAAGAATCATACTGGTTCTACTCTTAAACATCATTAGGTATCTACATTGTTTTCATGACACTAGAAATTCATCAAAATGTGCACATGTGATAGACCTTAATTGTACCTATTTTATAGATAAAGTTTGTATTGCTTTTATAAATGTTTTAGTATAATTTTAGTAAAAACTTGTAGTTTATTTTAGCATTTTATTATACTGATTTGTATATTTTAAAATTTTTAATAGGAAAAATGTGTGATATTGGAAAATATACTTGTGATGACGAAAGTATACAAAATTGCAAGGAGAAGAAATTAAGTTACAAGAGCTTCACGAGTGGACAACACAAGTTTATTCTCCATTGAACACAACATGGACTTAATGTTGCTATATGCCACGCATTGCATAAAAAAGAAGTACACAACCATATACTTAATAAAAGGGGATGTACAAGCCTTGTATTTGCTTTGAAGAAATCCAACACACTATGTTTCCAATTTGTGTTGCAATTTATAAGTACAAGCTATATACTTACTTAAAAGAAAATTATACATACCATGTATCTATCCAATTTCCAGACCATGTATCCATTTACTTGCACAATTATTGAAGAATAAATTAAAGGAGATGCACTTGTATCTTGCAAGCCCACTTTGACATGGGAGTCTTTATAATAGAAATAGTAGGACCTATAAAAGAATATATAAGAAGGATAACTAACATATTGTAGAGTCTAGCTGCTCATTTTTCTCTAATTCAATAGTCTAGGGTTTTAGAAGAAGAGTTTTAATTTCATTTTAGGATTTCAACATCAGGAATAATAGGAGCAATATTTGATCTCGAATTAAAGATTGGAACTCCTAAATAGGTTGGCTCATTCTCTTTAATAAATTTTTTATTCGGATATTGTCTTCTCTATTATTTCTCACATATGCTTTATTTAATATTACATATTGATTAATTGAAATTATCAATTAATGAAACATGTTTGTTGTTTAAAGGCTTTAATTCTCTAATCACAACAACATGCATTTTGATTCTATTAGAATACGTATTAATTAAGATTAAGTTGAAAGACCATTTCCAATTGTTCATCGTGGATTAGATCATCTAGATTGAAGAAGATATAATGAACGCTTTTTAATTTAATTAAGATTTAGGACTTAGAGAGGATTAATTTAGTTTATCTCTTGTCTAGTGACAAAAGAATAAATCAGTTAATCTTGTCTATTCATTTTGTGAGAAGGAAAACCTAATGCTCAATTTCTTTAAAACTAAACTTGTTAAAGATATTTCTAATTATCAGTTTGTGGTTGAATCTTTGAAGATGTTGATTATCTCGATTTAATTGTTTTATTATTTTAGTTTTCTTTGGAATTTAATTATTTCTATAAACCCTTTATTTAATTTGCCTAGATTTAAATGATACTAATACTAATAAAAATTAGATGTCATTCCCTATGGGTTTAACCCAATTCTTAATAGTTTTATTGCTACATACATAATATAGTGCCCTTGATAATAAAAATACATTTTTATTATTTGTTATAAAAAGTAGAGTTAGGTCAAGCATATCAAGGTTTTATGCCATTGTCGGGGCTAATTTCAATATTTAAGACTATCTAGAGCTAGGTGCTCTATTTTCTTTATTTTTTTTGTTTCTTTATTTCTTTTATTTTACTTCTTTCTAATGTCATATTTTTGCTTCTGTTTATTTTATTTTGTAGGTACTTCTTTAGAAGATCATTTAAGCATGAAGTAGTATAGATAATCATATACAATCTTTTGCATTGAGTTGTAGATTCTTTCTTTCCAGCAACATGCGGGTGAATCACTATATGAGTCATGGTTGAGATTCCGTGATTTAATAAATAGATGCTCACATCATGACACCCCTGCTTAGGATCAATTGTTAGTATTTTATGATGGGATCTAGTGTCATGGTAAATTTAGAATTAAAGTTGCCATTATAGGGCCATTGATAACAATGCTAGTAATGCAAGCAATTAGAATACTTAACAAATTGGCATATTGTGAACATGATGAACTACCTTCCTCTACAAATCCTGTGATCCTAGCTTCAAAGAAGACTACTGAAAATTTTTTTAGGGATTTGGAGTAGAAGCGAGAAGAAAGATTTGAAAGATAGAGTTTAACTATCCAAAGGTTAAAGACTCAATTAACACAGGTACTAGAGCTTTTGACCACGGTACTAGAGCTTTTGACCACTATACTAGTAGGCGTAAAGGCAAATCCTTCTAAGTTTGCTGAGGATGAGAAAAAACTAGTATGGTAGGTGTTTAGAGATTCACAAATTGATTGTAGCTTTTAAGTAGTGACAAAGGTGAAAATAGAAGAGAAACTAGATTGGGAAGTAGCGGTTAAGAAACTTGCTAATGTAACTATAAAGGGGTCTAAAAGATTGGAGAGACGATTTGAAGACATTATGATGATTTTTACCTTTGTTGAGCCAGTCAATGCAATATATCTTAAGCAAGGTGGTTGAAATTCATGAATCACCAACTTCTACATCAAATTCAAGGGAAGAGAGGTATGAAAAAGTGCATTCCGGAAGATTATGAGCCCACTAGCAAACAAAGTACACACTTTATGGCCTTCCCATAAACAAAAAACTAAGGAGGATTATGAGTCATTTTTTGGAGATGTTTGAGAAGCTAGAAATTAATATTCCCTTAGTAAATCTATTAAAACAAACACTTTGTTATAGACGTTATTTGAAAGAAATAATGGCTAAGAAAAGGAAAATTAATGTGAAAAAAATAGTCATATTAACTCAAGCATGCATTGAAGGACACTCTTCCCTTAAATTAAATGATATAGGGAAATTCACCTTAGATTACACCATAAGAAATGAAAATCTTAAGAATGCAATTTGTGATTTAGGTGTAAATATTAATGTAATGCATTGAAGGACATGCTCATGATTTTAGCTTTAGCTTTATGTTTTTAAACATATCATTAGGGGTAAATTAGTAATTCCATTAATTTATTACTTTTATTGACTTAATTTGATTTCAAGTTTTTATTTGAGAATGTCTCTCATAATTCATTATTGAGTTTACGCGATTTTACAAAATTCAACTTAAATATTCTAATTTAGAGTATTCTTTACATTTATGGTTAATATAAGATTTTATGACCCTAGGTTTTAGGGTTTAAGATTTTTATTTAACCCAATGTTTTAATTTTTCATTATGCATTTTTAGGCTTTAAGGTTTTTAATCATATGATTATGGTTTTTATTACCATTAAGGTTTTCAAACTTACTATTTAGAGATCATTCGTTTTATTTAGGGTTTTCGACCATTATCTCTTAAGTGGTTCTAAGGACTATCCATTCGTTCTCATCTCTAATTTCGAATTCAGAGCTAGAAATTCACTAAGTTTACATTCTCTCCCTCTTATAATATATTTCATCCTCAAAATTAACGGTAGCAATCTCTCATCTTAGTTATTCTTGTGGTACCTTCTAACTTTGCACATACATGACCTAGATTCTTAGTTCCAAGTTGAGCATTCATAAATAAAGTCATCAAACTTTTAATAATGGCCATAAATGGTCCTCGATACTATTAACACTCTTCAATGATCCTAATAAGCTCATAAATCTTCTTTTGAAATACATTGTCCTCTTATAATGATTGCTTTTAATCTTAAATTTTCTCGAAAGGTTACTTAATTGTCTCCTATACAAGTTACTTTTATCGTAATATGCCGCATTAAAGGAAGATAAGGGTGATGTTATCGAGGTGGATCTAAGCTTATAGAAAGCTTGAAATGTAAGATGATGGACACACGAAAATATAAGAGAACAAGCAAACCCACAAACGATGATGAGGATATGACATACAAGGGAAACTTTGTAAACTCACGAACAAGCTTGGTATGATGCATAAGTAGTCTAGTGAGGCTAGTCATTACCTAACCTTACTTAAGGGATAGTCTAAGAGTAAATAGAGTAAGCTTAAGACTTCATACAAAAGGGATAATGTATATTTGATAATTAAGAGGATGATGATTACATCTACATAAAAGGGGGTACTTTATACTCAAAATTCTAGAGTGACCTACTAAACATGGAAAAGACAAAAAGGGTTATTGTCTAAAATAAATAAAATACAAGATAGACAAAGGGTATAATAGAAATTGTAAAATAGAAGCTCTTTTAGTAAATTCCTCCATGCTAATGTTTGGCATATGTGGCAAACAATCACTAGGAAGGTTGTTGTAGAAGTGGACAAAAAGGTATAATCAACTATTAAGTTAGACACTTCATTGAAATGCTTATTTTACTCTTAGGGGTATTTTGGAGTTATCAACCATGGTGGACTACACCACTATTATCATCTCTAATTCCTGTATTTACACTAGACCAATCATCTCCTCTCAACTCAGTCTTATTCCTATAGTAAAATACAAAGTACTTAGAGTCTCACTGATACCCAAAAATAGTATACGCTATCTTCAACTAATCAGTCACATACATATATTTATAAACAACTCCTTCCATACAAATACCAAGGTCCAAATATATTTTGCTATAGAATACTAGTACAACAACTACTTTAACGAATAACAAAAATACTTAGTTAATGATTGCTCTATTTCCTATGGCTTGAAATAAAGTAAAATAGAGTACCTTATAGTGATCACTACAAAAGAACAATGATCCTACTTACCAAATCACTATAGCTAACTCTCACATAACCACATAAGCAACGATAGTGACTCTACACATACTTCCACAATAGTACTCTAATACAATATAACAATAACACAGCTTAATAGCAACTTACTCAATATAAACCTTCGCTCTAATACTAAGATGATAGGCTGTACCA
Source organism: Lumnitzera racemosa (assembly GCA_024138005.1). Taxonomy (NCBI): domain Eukaryota; kingdom Viridiplantae; phylum Streptophyta; class Magnoliopsida; order Myrtales; family Combretaceae; genus Lumnitzera; species Lumnitzera racemosa. The sequence continues at coordinate 70,055,054 of JAMXBC010000006.1, forward strand.
AAGGCAGACAAGGGCAATGTTATCGAAGTGGTTTTAAGCATATAAAAAGCTCGAAATGTAAGATGATGGATACGTAAAAATAAAAGAGGACAAGCAAAACCCACTAATGATTCGAAGGATATGACATGCTAAGGAACCTTCGTAGACTCATGAACTAGCTTGATATGAGGCATAAGTAGCTCAATAAGGTCACTCACCATTTAACCTTGCTTTAGGGATAGGATAAGACTAAATAGAGTAAGCTTAAAGCTTCACACAAAAAGGATATTGTGTATTTGATACTTAAGAGGGTGATGATTAGGGCTACTTACAAGGGGTATTTTATACGCAAAATTCAAGGATAACCTACTAAACATAGAAAACACAAAAATAGGTATTGTCCAAAATAAGTAAAATACAAGATAGACAAAGTGTATAATAGAAATTGTAGAATAGAATCTTCTTTAGTAGATTCCTTTATGCAAATAGCTGGGACACATAGTAAATAATCACTAGGAAGGTTCTTGTAGAAATAAAAAAAAGGTACGATCGAATTCAATTGATGCCAAGCTAGTCTGTAAGCTCTTTAGAGTTTTGTTAGCTCGAATGTACTCATGGGAGCTTAGAACACGTATGGCTAAGTAGATCAACAAGTTGGTCAAGCGGTCAATAAGGTTGTCCTCAAGTTGATACTTAGTCTTGATAAATAGGAGGACACTTGGCTCTCATCTATAGTAGGTCGGTAGTCATAAGAAACTCGAAATCCTTACGTATAGGTTAAGATGAAAGGATGCACCTTGCCGTACTTTCAAATCCTTATGCTTGAGTTTAGGTCAAGGGTCTAGTGGTTCAATTCTTATCATAGGCACACCTAGAAAAAACATGACTGATCTCTACAATTATAGTACACCTTATTGATCATAAGGAATTGTTTGTTCCTATATCTGGCCTTCCCATAACAAAAGCACTTATGTTGCTGCTACGGACATTCCCTTAGGTGATGCCCTTAGTTGTACTTATAGCATTCCACTCTAAACAACTTCTTTATCATTAGCTTCCTTATTTGTGTCCTTGATTTCTTAATTAGTCTTTCCCTTTTTAGGTTTGAGTTATTTTCATTTTGATATTCTCTTTTAAACTTAATCTAGGTGATGGGTTGAGGTATGGTCCTTTTCCTAGAACTCTACCACACTCTTGCACCATCCTATCATGAAGGTTCCATAGTCATCTTCAAGCATTCAAGGACTACATAAGCCTTAAATGACAGCTGAACTCGACCTAACTAGGCTTTTATCTCAAAGGGGTCATTCGTCTTACCTACAAAGAAGCTATTTGCCGAACAAATTATGGGAACTTCTTTCTTAGTGATTCTTTTTCTTTAAGTACATTCTCAAGATGGTTTAAGTGACCTCAATCTCCTAATATTATCTGGTAACCCTACTCATCTCCATAATCCATGGTCCTGATAAGACAATATTTATTAATGTTAGTATCATTCAATAATTCATTTATCCAAACCATCTATTATCACATCATTATACCTACTTTACTAAGTGTCATCATCCTTTAATCAAATTTGATTCCATTCTCTTAGACATGTAATGTTTACTTTCCTACAAGTTACCCCATACATTTCAATTTATAATTAAGTAAATTTAGGGGTGAGCTTTCTCTTAAACCATCTTAGGAATTCATGCAATTGCTTTCTAATTCTCTATGGTTCCACAATTGCTTTTGTCTTGCTGGGTGTAAAGGTTTACAGTATTTGGTATAAGTTTTAGGTATTTGGCGACTCTTTCCTTGAGTTATGTTTTTATGAACACTCTTAATTAGGTTCACTTTTAAGTAAACATAATCCCCTACAATAAACTCTAATGGTCTTCTCTTCAAATTTGCCTAACTCTTTTGGTGATCCTAGGCTTCATTTTCAACTTAATAATTATTATCTCATATCTTACCTCCTCTACCAAATCTAGCCCAAAGCTATCTTTTTAGCATCATCCCAAAATGGCAATGATTAACATTTTCATTCATAGATGGCTTCATATGGAGGGGTTTTTGAATCATCGAGTAGTAGTTATTTTTATAAGAAAACTCTACTAATGGAAAATGTGTGTTCCACATCCCCTAAACTCAATTACATATGCCTTCAACATATCTTCTAGTGTTTAGATGGTCCTGTTATGCTAAATCGTAGCTTGGTGCCCATGGTCTTTTACAAAGTTATCTAAAACATAAAATAAAGCGAAGATCTCTATTATGTGTGACACTACTTAACACTTCATGAAGGTGTACTATCTCCTTGTTGTACATTTTGACTAACCTTTCTAAGGAATAAGTCATGTAAATCAAGAGAGAGCAGGAAAGCATGGTAAGTAAATCCATAACTACCCAAATGGCAATTAAATCCAACTACTATCAGGGGTAATCCACCTATAGAGTCTATAGTAAATCTTATCTCCTTTCCAATCTAAGACCAATAGAGCTATAATAGACCTCCAAATCTTTGATGCTCTGCCCTTACCTTCAAGTATACTACATATTTCAATACAAAGCTTGCCACATTTTACCTTACATCAATCCATAAAAAATTCTTCTCAAGATCTTGGTACATTTTGGTCCCTCCAAGATATCTTATGTAATTCGAGCAATGGGCCTCATTCAATATTTCCTTTTAAAGTTACGCATCATATAGTATGCATAACCTTCCTTTCATTCAAACCATCCCATGTCTATCAATTTCAAAATCTATGTACTTCCCTTTCACTCTTTCCTTTCTCACTTACACCAAGGCTAGATCTCTTTGTTGCTTGTTTCACTTACCATGTTTGACAATTCCATGTCAATTTCATGTTGGGAAAATTCTAAGTTGAGCCTTTTAAACTTTTTGATTAGTTCTTACTAGTTTGTTAAAAGAAAAGTAACTTTTGTTTGGTTCTTTCTATTGGGAGCATCTGCAAGTACATTTACCTTATTTAGATATTAACTAATGCTAAGATCATGCTTTGATCAATTCTAGCCAATGTTTATGTCTCGTATTCAACTCCTTCTATGTAAAAGATACTCGAAACTCCTGTGATTAGTGGTTATATTTCACATCTCTAGCCATACAAATAGTACCTCTAAATATTTAGTGTAATGACTACTCTTGCCAACTCTAAGTCATGTACAAGATAATTCTACTTATGACATCTCAATTAGCATGAAGCATATGTAATGACCTTCTTATCTTGCATCAAAACACAATCAAGCCCATTTCTTGATGTGTCACTATTTACAGCAAATGGGCCATTAGTCTTTGGCAACACTAGGATTGGTGCTAATACTAACCTTCACTTAAGCTCCTGAAAACTTTGCTCTCCCTTTTTAGTCCATTCATACTTCACATCTTTCTGATTCAATTAAATAGGTAACTTGGCTATAGTAAAGAAATCCTTCAGGAACTTTCTATAATACCTTACTGATCTGAGGACACTTTGCAATTTTGTAACTATTTCTAGCCTTTTCCAATCAACTACAGCCTTGATTTCTTAGGATCAATCGTGATTCCATCATTGGATATGACATGTCCAAGAAAAGAGATTTCCGATAAACAAAAGTCATACTTTGATAATTTAGCGTAGAGTTTATGTTCTCTTAAAATCTGTAACATAATTCACAAATGCTCATCATGCTGGTTAGGTAAAGAAGAGTACATAAGGATATCATTAATGAAAATAATCATACACTTATCATGTAAAGCTTGGAATATACAGTTCATCAGATCCATAAATTCAATTAGTACATTTGTCAATCTAAATGGCATCACTAAGAACTCATGAAGGCCATACCTTATTTCAAATGTTGTCCTTGGAACATCTTTGAGCTTAATTCTTAACCAATGATACCTTGATCTCAAATTAATGAGAGAAAACAGTAGCATCTCTCATCTATTAACTATTCACTTTTTATTATAACATGCATGGGCAGGATGTGCTCCTAATGTCTATGTCCCTTTTTGGTATTTCACTTTTGTCTTTTCTCTCAAGCAATAGTCATCTCCAAGAATCAATAGTGACAACTATGGGTCTTGGTCTCTATTACACTTTCCTTAGTATGTTTCATTGGTACATAATATCTTATTATTATTATTAGTGTTACTTCTAACATTTCATGTTGTCTTAGTAGGATCATGAGACTCATTTGCTAAGGGTATTCATAGAGCAAATATGAAAAATTTTAAAGTGATAAAAAGAATTAGATAGATGTATATAACCCTAGAGTCTAAGACTTGTTATTATATTCCTTCTATCCAAGTTCTAACCCATCTCATCATTTAGTATACTAGTCTATTCTTTGATAACCTAGAGCTCTTATGTCATGAAATCTTCATATCATCTATGTACTCATTGATACGGCAGCGAGTCTCAACGGTGAATGTGTATGGATATCATGCACTAAGACATAAACACAATCAAGGGTAGAACTCAAAATAAGGTTCAATATGACTCACGAATAGTAAATGTTGCTTGAGTTTCAAATGAGAAGTTAGATGTAACTTACTAACTCACTCAAATGAAGGGTTCACCATAATCTTAAGGATAAGATTAATAAGAATGCCAGAAAAATTAAAGAGTTAATCGACACTCAATAATCTAGCAATGTAAGCTCTAAGAGCTTAAGAATGACTTTGCTCGAAAGAGGAAAGTTCCAAGTATAGATCTATTCTTCACTATTTGATCATCTCTTTTGCTGATTACAATTGTTGCTATTTATAACAAGTTTTAAAACCCTAGTGCCAAAACTATAAATAATATACAAGGCCTTAAACCTTAAAGAATAGGCCTATAACTAAAATAAAAGAAAATATTCACAAAAATACAAAACGATGCATTTAGTAGAAGGAGTTAGGATGTAGTCATTCAGCCTGTCATAGAAGGAGTAGGATGCAAACTAAGCAGGGTTGGTAGTTAGATGTCTAAGTTCGAGTAAGAGTCCTTGAGGTCCCATAGTACTTGGTTGAGAGACCTGAAAAGTTGGCCCACAATTGCCAAATTCTATGATTAGTCGGTACTAATCTCTCCATGCCATGCTAAGTGGATCTATGGCTTCGAAGCCTCGAATGTGTGGTCTCTCAACTTCTCGGTAGATGATAGACGACAAACTTGATGCTAAGTAGCTCCTTCTCTTCCTTTCAGCCTTTTGGTATCAATTCTTTCTCTGCAAGAGTTGATCGACCTTGACTTCAAATAGTTTGGCCTCAGGTTAGAGTAGGTTAGCTTTAGTTTCTAATAGGTCGGTGCTAGCTTAAGATAGGTTGGCCTTAGCTTAAAGATAGTCGCAAGCTAATTCCTATCATTACTATAGGTTAGAAAGAAGTCATCCTCAATGCTAAATATTGAGCATAGGCCAGGATTCCAAATAAACTTCTCCTTCCTTTTCTCTTCACCATAGATGTTAAGTTGTTCTAGATTTCCTCAATGCTCATGAGGGGTCAAGCAATAACTTTTCCCATCTTTCCAAACTATGTAAGTGTTAAGGAAGCCATCATAGATCACTTTCTGATCATACTCCCATGGTCAGTTAAGAAGTGAATTTGTAGCATTCATAAGGACCATGTTGAAGCCAGTCTTGTCCTCAAACTATCCCGCCTTGAATGCTATTCGAGCTCTTTTATCCACATGGACCATACCTTTGTCATTAAACCACTTCAGTCCATAAGGTCAAGTAGGAAACAAGTCATCCCTTTCACTAAACATCATATATGAAATAAAATTTTCCTTTGTTTGAGATCTACCATCATGTCGGCTCGTTGGCTCGTTGGCTCATCATAGCTAAGAGTTCATCCAAATTTTCAACATAGACATCCTCTTCTATCAACTCATCTCCTGAACTCGTGTCACTCTAACTCTCTACTTGAGCTTCAGATCCTTCACCCTTTAAGATCATGACCCTTTTGTTTGGACATTGAGAAGCAATATGCCTGTAGCCTAAGCAGTTGAAGCATTTAACTTCTCCAGCCTTACTACTAGGTACTTTCTCCTTCTCTACCTTCCTTGCCTCATCTTGATCTAGTCTGTTAGACTTACCTCTCTTCATCTTCTTCTTTAGCCTTTTCCAACATACTTCTCAAGTTTAGGGTTGATTTGTTGAGGTCGGTTAGTCAGTCTATGATGCCTTCTTGTCCTCTATCTTTTTACTCTCAATGATAGATTCATCAGCTCCTCTAATGAGTTAAACGGCTGTAATTCAACTATGTTGGCAACGTCATCTTAGAGACCACTTAGAAACTTAGCAATGGTGTGATTCTATGACTCAGCCCTGTCTTAGTTGTTGGAAAGCATAGAGCTTCTCCTGCTTGACATAAGTTAGCACAAAGTCTAAACCCTACAAATCTATCCTTCTAAGTACAAAATTAAACCCCTAAATTGTAAATAATTTCCCTAAGTCAATAAAGTCAGTAAGATTTAAAATCGATTAAAATCTTAATTCAAAACCTACAGTGAATATTAAAAACCTTAAATTATCAATTGAACCTCTAATCACATATGAAGACCTTAATACCTTAAGTAAATGTAACTGCAAATGTTGACCTTGAACCTCATCAAAACCCTAAGATAACAACCAAAGATTTAATCGCGTAGAAAACTTTTATACCTTAAATGTATATAAACACTAGAGATTGCACTCGAAAGTGATAAAACCCTAAAATTATAACTTTAAGAATATAAAAGCACTAATTCACCATAATTTACCCTATAACCCTAATTGATAATATAACCTTAGTTTTATAATAAATCATTATTAAAAAATTAAAGATAACTTTCAATTATTCATAAATACATATAATAGTAAAGTAATCCCTTAGAAACTAAGATATTACATTATAGATTACGTTCATCTTCTAAGTATATAATTAGGTTAGTATTACATAGAGTTAAGAGTTTAGTTGATACTTATGTTATAGGTAGTAAACATCAATACCCTAAAGGAGACTTTTCATAATAATTATACCAAGTAGCTTACCAAATGATGTATATATGATATAAATACCTAAAAAAAATCTCATTAGCTATTTTCACTAATTATTTCAATAAACCCCATATTAACTTAATTTTTCTCCTAATTTTCCCTAATTACTTCATTATGTACACTAAATGACATGTAATTTTGAAAAGTTGACCAAGTCAACATATAAAAAAGTCAAAAAAATGTCATTTTTCACTCTAAAATCATCTCTTTCTTTCTAATGATTTCTTTTCTTTTCTTTAGATTTTTTTCCCTTTTCTCTTCCTTCATGCTGTCCATTACTTTCCCCACTAAGGACCCCACTTGTTATCATTTATAAAACACAAAACCCCTTTTATTCTCTCAAAATTTTCAATTTGACTTCCATATCTTAACCACTTTTCATCTACTAGATAAATTAATACCTTTCTTACATGTTACAAGGAGCAAAAGGTATGTTGTTTTGTAAATTTTTATCTTATTTAGTAGCTAAATGTATAGATTAGGTTAGTATAGGAAGTTTATGTATTATATACATATATGTTGTTAAAGGAATAAAATTCCAATCTTTATGCTTAGAAGTGTAGGATAGCTTTAGTAAATAGAAGAAGAGCTTGTATACATATATCTAAGTATGTATATATAAGAGTATACTTGATAAATACATGTATAAAGACCTTTGTACATAAATATCCATTATGTACATAACCTAAAATAAGGCATATACTAACTATACATACATATACTATCCCAAATACAACCTTAAAGGACAAAAATATGAAAATTGTGAAGCTTTCTTAAGAGGGGACTTTAGGCATACGAAAATACGTATGTCACCATATGTGTATATAGATATATGTACTAGTATACGTATAAGTACATAAGTATACATACTAGTAAGTTAGGAGTATAAGTATATATATATAACATGTGTGTAAAGTGTATAAATACATAAGGATAAATATATATTTATATGTAATAAATGATTATGTAAGCAATAACATAATCAAATGATAACATAAGCCATGGCATAAGCAAATGATGACATAAGCGATGATGTAAGTATAAGCTTATAAAATAATAAATTATAAGATTACATAAGAATATAACATATATATGTATACATGTAATAAGGAGTCGAAGATCGTTTAAACCCTTACACTTTCTAAATTGATTTAAACTTAATTAAGTACATGAATTAATAATAACAAGGTAAAATTCCCTAAGTGTAAGAATCTAATGGCTAATTAAATTATTAAATACCAAAATAGGATATAAACATAAGTAATAAGAATAATTAAGCTTCAATAAATTAAAATTTCAATAAGTTTAGTCCATATCATAAAATACGAGCCTTAACGTCTAAAACGGATATCATCATGTAAACGTACGTTCGAAAATAATAACAAACAACAATAAGCTTATAAATATTGGAGATAAAATGAAAAAGTTATATGCGACTAAAGATGTAAGATAAAATTGAATAGAATAAGTAAGATACCAAGTAATAGACCCGTAAGTTGATAATAAGGAGAAATAAATAACTAAATACATGAAGTATCTTAACTTACAAATATACAAATATAGTTACTATTGGTCCCTCTAAAGTATGATATACCATGTACATGCATACTTAGGTTATATTAGAAAACTAGACAAACTATAATAGCCTTTTAGTTAACTAAGGAATTTGTTTCTCAAGATACTTATAAGTTTTATTATCTTTTAGGTGTTTCGATATTGAGTTCTAGAAACTCCAAAGGCTAAAGAATGAGTAATAATTCAGGTGAGGGAGTTCTAATGACGTGCTACTTATTTGTACGTGCTACTTATTTGTACGTACTACTTATATGATGCTTTGTTACTTATTGTTGCCTGTATGTCTAAATGATTGTTTGGCTTATTTGCTATCATCTGTATGATCACCTTTTAAAATTGATAAATATAAATGTCTGACTAGAATAACGGGTTCTATTCATTGCATGTCTATGACTCAGTAAATGTATGGATAGAGAGTGCTAGCTTTGCAAAACTTTGAGGAAAGTATTTTGTAGAAAACAACTTTTCTAATATTAAACATATTTTGTATGATTTTGATAAGGATTTGCAGAGTTGAAAATAATATTTTTATCACTAAGACAAAGCTAGTATGTAATCTCCAATTAATAGCGAGGCCTTATCCTACCTATAAGGCCTTGGATAATTTTGGTTACGAGAGGACTTGCATGTTTGTGCCTAAAGAGCCTTGGATGGTAGATAATCCTAGTTTAGGATCTACTTCTTTTGATTAGAACTCTTGGATTGGAACTCTTTTCTTGACTAAGGTAATAGTCAAGTATTGCCTAGAGGGGTAATGCCCCTAGGCAGCCTCATGCAAATAAGCTGAGGTGTCCTATGCAAGTAAGGACAAGGGATAATCGAAGTATAGATGATAAAATTCTACACCGTTCATAGTTCTGGACTCCTATGGATGTGTTGCTTGCATTCATCATGCCTGAATTCATTTTGTATGTATATAACTTGCATGCGTGTAAATAATGTTTGATAACTTACTTGAATGGTAGTGATAAAGGACGAACTCATTAAGCTATTTTATGCTCATTCCCCCTTAGTTTCTTTTACAGGTTTACTTACGATGGGACTGGGATAAATCTCAACTATCGAATGTAAGATGAAGATATGTATATTAGTGTTAAAATTAGTTGAGATCTTTATAGGTGATACATAAATATTCTTTGTAGAAAATATTTATATGTTAGAATTTAATATAATTTAATTTTTCTTGTAATTTTCTAATGTTAGTATATCCTGTCTTATTATTTGGTGGGGGATATCGATTCTCTACTGTTATAAGGAATTGTGGGATATCGGATATTCATAGTTATTTATATTTATATTCTATAGTAAATTAATTACTTAAAAATCAGTAATCTTAGCAATTAATCATTTAAAGTCTTGCAATTTCTAACTTGTAAAGTGATTTTCGTATCATGAGTGCACACATGATAAAAAAATTTTAGGTAATCCTACTAGGGGCCCCTCTAAGGTCCTAACACAAAGCATTGGTTCATTAATCTTTTCATAAGCCTCTATGTTCTGATTGGCTCTTCTCCTTCAGCATCTCACTCATCAACTAAGCTATCCCACCAAAGGCTTGCATATTTAACAATGGATAATGAAGCTAGCTTAACCTTTATTCGATCGTTACACTCATAGCACTCAAACAACTTCTCTACTTAAGGAACCCAATCAAGGAACTCTTCAAGTCAACTACTTCTAATAAATGTCGGCAGTTTAAGCTTAATATTGTCAAGTCCTCGTCTATATGCTCGAGGTTCATCTCTTACATTCCTAGCTAGTCAATTCACCTCGAAGTCAACACTCTTGTCATTGCCACTTCTTGGCTTAAGTTGGTTTTCTCTTCTTCTTAGCTCAATAGCTCTTCTTAGCTGTTACTCATCATTATCAAGCTCATTAGAGCCACTTCCACTGGTAGGTATTCGTTCCCTTCTTTCACCTCGGCTAAAACATCTACGGCCTCTAAATAACCCAGTAAGGTCCTAAATAGAGACAGTAAGATTCTAAATCTAATACTCCAAGTTGTGAACACATCGCCTCAAATTTCTTTGAGGACTATCACCACTGTTATTGATACTATCTTTAAACATTCTTGTTCGTATAGTAATTTCTAAAGAAAATTGAACAAACATGATTTATAACAAAACACAACTATGGTAATCTAGAAATGACTACTAAGAACTTCAAATAACACACTATACTATGGAACGACAACTAATCAAATGTTTAAACAGTAGGAAAACTTTGAAGAACACTGTATGAATGTCTCCCCAAAGGTCTGATACTAAGATAATATAGCAGTGGGTCTCGATGATGAATGTGTATGGATATCATGTACAAAAACTCAAACACAATCAGGGGTTGAGCTCAAAATAAGCTCGATATGACTCACGAACACTAAATGTTGCTTAGGTTTCAAATGAGATGTTAGATGTAAATCACCAACTCACTCAAACGAAAGATTTACTATAATCTTAAGGACAAGATTGAGAAGAATGTAAGAAAAATTAAAGAGTTAATTGAAACCCAATAATCCAGCAATGCAAGCATTAAGAGCTCAAGAATGACTTTGCTCGAAATAGGAAAGTTCCAAGTATGGGTAGATTCTTCACTATCTAATCGTCTCTTTTGCTAATTACAAATGTTGTTATTTATAGTAAGTTCTAAAACCTTAGTAGTGAAACTGTAAATAATATACTAGGCCTTAAACCCAAAAGAATGAGCCTAAAACTAAAATAAAAGAAAATATTCACAAAATAACAAAACTAGACATTTATTAGAAGGAGTCGGCATGTAGTCATTTGACTTATCCTAGAAGGAGTAGGATCTAAATAAGGTGAGGCCGGTGGTTGGATGTTTGGGTTTAGGTAAGAGTCTTTGATGTCTCACAAAGCTTAGTTGAGGGACCTAAAAAGTTGGCCTAAAGTTGCCAAATTTTATGATTAGCCAACACTAATCTCTCTATGTCCTCCTGAGTGGATCTCTGGCCTTAAAGCCTCGAATGTGTGGTCTCTCAACTTCTCGACAAATAACAAACGACAAACTTGATGCTAAGTAGCTCCTTCTCTTCCTCTCAACCTTTTGGTATCAGTTCTTTCTTGGTAAGAGTTGATCGGCCTTGGCTTCAAACAGTTTGGCCTCGAGTTAAAGCAAGTTGGCTTTAGTTTTCTGACAGGTCGGTGTTAGCTTGGGACAAGTTAGCCTTAACTTGAAGATAGTCATAGGCTAATTCCTATCACTTATAATATAAGGATTGTCTTACAAGTCAAAGGTTACAAGACTTTAAGTTTATAATCATACCTAATCTCATTACATACTTTTATTTAATATAAAATATCTACGGGTGATCGACAATTTACCATCCACCAACATCGTAGAAAGTATCAAATCACCTACCAAGCATTAAGAAAGGTTATTTGAATTCTAACAATCACAAAGTCACTAGGTTTTTTAAAAGTTTAAATTCTACTATCTTACTTTTCTAAACCTATCCTTTTACTTCATAGCCTAGTAGAGTACTGTACACTTGAATCTTAGCTCAATCCCATCATCATATGACCTACAAAAGAAATTATTAAGTAGTAAGCTATACCCAGCTTGGTGAAGAATTCCTCTAATCATACCATTAAGCAATAACGAGTTATTTATCAAACATAACTGCATACAATACAGTTGATAGGTAACTACATACAATACAGGTTTTACATCTACCATTGCTTAAGTTAGGAAGTATTTAGGTACATTAAGACCCAAATGCCAACATCCAATTCTAATATGAAAATACATGATCCCTTAATTCTCATACTCACTATCCATGGTGGGTATGGTTGTAAGGAGCTCATGTAGTCTCCCTCACCCTTAAGAAACAGCATAGCTTGGCCTTAAGTAGAGGATAATACTCCTCAAAGTTTCGTAGATCTCAAAGGTCAAGTTAAGAACATACCATACGAATATGTCATATGATAGCAAGTATACAAGATACAAATACAATATATGGATCCAACATGCATGATCTCCCATACTGCCATGTAGTGCTAATGGCCTTAATTATATATATAAGGTGATGCAATGCATGACCAATTATTAAGAGTTGAATAGTTATTGAGTCAGGTTTATAAGTGACCAAACAATATATAATAGACACTATAAAATCCTATCAATTAACTAATGCAGTAATCAAGAGACATTTAGATATCTCATGGTATTTTATTAAGCAATGGTAACTGAGAACAAGTACATGCACATTCCCCATAATTCCTAAGCATATCAATTTTCATTTATCATATAAGTTTTAGTGCTTTATACTATAAACAAAAGTAAGACAAGGATAGGAATATCCACTCAGTCATCATCTACTAATCAAAAGAAAGGTTAGCCATTATTAAGCCACTTAGCTTACTTGTTTAAGTCTTGAACCAAAACTATCACTCATCAATCAAGTCATTATGGTATGGAACTAAAAGCCCCATCTTGTTCATTATCTCAAAGGGGTAGTCCAAGTAGGTTTTCAAGGGGATATTAGCATACCTTTCACATAACTCATCATAAATTGCTTAAACCAACATTATAATGTATTCTTAGTTATATCCTATTAAAATAATCATATGTAAGTGCGAATATGATATGTATATACATCTACAAGTCTCGACTCACCATAGAGATGGGGTTTCCTAAATGATCTTTCTACATTTCTTTGAAGTATCATGTTATTTCTACTCTTAAACATCACTGGGTATCTACAATGTTTTCATTACATAAGAAATTCATGAAAATGTACATGTATGGGCATGTAATTATGATAAATGAAGTTGAAACTTATAGGATCTTATCCCTTGTTTTTAAGCTAAGGAATCATACTCATAAACTTTAACTAGTAAGGAAGTTGGAAAAGTAGTTCACCTTGCTAGAAAAACAAATGGCTTACTTTCACCTAATTTTTTGCCAACAAAAGGAACTACAATAGAGGGGGAGGTTTGTAAAACTAGGGGGGATGTATGAGGGAGAAAATGCAAGTGGTAGTGTGTCATTTGAAGGTGGTGTTGGTCAATTATGTCTTTAAGCATTTAGGTGCGCTAGCAAATCCAAGAAGCTTATTCTTATTTCCTTCCTTTTTGTTTTTCTTTTGTTTTGGATGTATGTATTTAGAGAATGTTTGTAGGGTTTATTTTGGAGAAGAAGATGAAATTAAAATGAAAATGGAGTGGGTAAAGTAATGGTTGATTATGAGTATGGGTGTAGAGGGGAGAAAATCTTTTATATTTCTAGTTACATGGTACGAATACAAGTGAGGACCAATTGCTTTTCATAATTTTTGCTAATTGAGGCAATGATTTGTTTACAACAAGTAGACTATTTTCTTGTTTCCCAACTAATTATCTTGTCCTATATGTTTAATTGTGTTTATCTTTAGCTAATCGTGATGTATGAATGCATGCAAATGACTAGAATAGCTTATGACCCTGATCACTAGTATATATGATTCTAGTTGGACATAGTTTAGGGTTTGTCATATCTGATTAATTTAATTAAGCTTATTAGACTATTTTAAATAATTAATCTAGGGTTTCCAAGGGTTAGAATTAATTATTGCTATTCTATCATGATTTAGAATGTAAATTAGGACTTTACAGTGATTAAGCGAATTATTAGCAATTTAATGAATAGTTTAACTATATAATTAGAGTTTATTAATTAAATTAAGGTTTTTGACATTAGATTAGGGCATTAGATGTTCAATCATTGTTTTAGTGTCATCTTAGAGCTTCTTGCGTATTAGGATTTTAGGGTTTTGAAAGTATGCTTACAACTTTAGTTTTAGTTTTAGGGTTTTAAATATATCATTAGGGATGAATTAGTAATTTCATTAATTTATTATTTTAATTAACTTAATTTGATTAATCGTTATTATTTAAGAATATTTATAATTGTTCAATATCAAGTTTATGCAATTTACAAAATTTAAGTTAAATTTTCTAAGTTAAGGTTTTCTTTGCGTTTAGGATTAATCTAAGGTTCCACAACTTTAAAGTTTATGATTAAATATTTTTATTTAATTCTAGGTTTTAATTTGTGATCTTATGTATTTAGAATTTAAAATTTCTTATTATCGTTAGGGTTTTCGAATTTATTATTTAGGTTTTATTCGCTTTATTTTGGGTTTCTGACCATTATCTCTTGATCGGTTCTACAAATTATTCATTCGCTCTCTTATCCAACTTCAAGTTTAGATCCGAAAATTCCCAAGGTTTATAAATCAAGGATATAGAGCAGACACACATAGTATCGAAGGTGGCAAGAAGTCTTCGAATCACTATTAGGCCCACTAATTGTTCCTTTATGCTCCTTAAATTAGCTTTAATACAAAAGAAGCCTAAATGCTTGAGATGAATGATAATTATGATATAGGTTCATCGGATTTTACTTCACATGCATACCTTAATCTACGGCTTAGTACCATAATCATGAGATACACATACCGAGGGTTCATGTAACCCTCTTGGTGGTGGTTGGTCACATCTTGGCGTTGAATTATCAGTAAGAAGACTAATGTTTTAATCAATTGTTTTATTATCTATTTTTTTTTTATTTTTCTTTTTCTATGTGTAAAATATATTTTTATCGTCTTTTATTTCGTAATTTAATATATACATTTGATAATATTATTTTGTTGAACTAATACTTTGGATCAATTAGAAGATGAGACATGTCCCGTCTAGCAACAACAAATAGTGACGTAATACAAACTATAAGTTTGCATAAGCCCTAAAGCGCATGTTATATTTTTTAAGCACATATTATATTTTTGTAATTCTCCCTTTCTTTTGGGGAAAATGCAGTAAAAGTGAATGGATGTGAAGGAGACACCTGTGATATAGGATCTATTTTTCTTGAAGGTATGTTTACGGGCTAAATTCATTTTAAAACAAAAACTTAAAGACCTTTGTCATATATTAACTTTATCACAATATGAAGTATCTCTATCTTCGCTTAAGAAGTGTTACGTTTATAGGTTTTATGCATTACACTAAAATTAACATAGAGACCTTCAATGTGCATTTTCGTTAATATATATATATGCCGTCAATAAATGTCAGAAAACATGAACTCTATAATGTATAATACCTAAAAACTTTGAGCTTTTCTCATGCAGATTTTGTAGAATCTTCGTCTTTTTTTTTTCTTTTTTTTTTAAGTTCTTTATTTAGCGTAGACTCAGAAATAGTATAGATCTTATAATGCATATATATAATATGTATATATAGACCTGTGTGTGCATATATACGCCCTGAAAATCCATGTTGTTATTCTGCTCCATTTTTCCAAAATATATCCCAAAGTTACTCCAAAAGAGGGTGGTACAACAAGCTTCAGAACTCCAAATTTCATCTCGCGAAATGAATTTAGAAGTACTTACGAAAAGCTCAAGTATTAGACTATGATAAGCCCACAGTTATTAGCCTCAGCTTAATATATATTTCGCTAAGGAAGGCGCTACGACATAGACCACTACAAGCACTGTAGATGAGCCCGAGTTTTCCACGTACGTCAAGATCACTTGTTTTTACCTTAGAATCCCAAATTACTATAAAAACAATCTTCGCACCCAGTATTCTTAAACATCATTCTCTCAATAATTTCTATAAGTTAAAGAATTAAAAAAAGAAAAAAAAGAAGAAGAAGAAGAAGAAGTAAAAATAAAAACACATTTCATTTTCTGATGATCTATCTTTATATACTCTTTATTGTAATTGGACTTTGAGCCTTGTCATTTGGGAAGTAAACCATATGGTGGTGGCTTAGCATAGTTTCTTGTTGCAAGGGTCCTCTTTAGGTGGTCTGGGCAAGATGCACCTGGCTGGCTTGGTGTAAACCCGCAGCTATTTCCTGGAGAAGGGACATTACCACTTTGTAGTGATTGAAATTGCATGAGGTGCAGGGTATTTTCGCTTACCATATTCCATTCTTTTTGCTGGTTAAAACCTAGCAACCTACATGCCTCAAGACGTTGATCTTTTGTCGTAAGAAAAACGATGGTGAGGACAAGTATTATTGATGTAGTTCGAACCTTCATGATTTTTAAAACTTTTGACGATTTAGGATCAGGAGAAAAGGATCAATAGGTCTGAAGATGCGATGGAGGATGAAACGACTGATGTATGAAGAAGCATGTTCAAGATATTAACCTATTTATAAAACAAATTAGTTTCATGACTTAGATAATTCAGAACTTGTTAGACGTGTTTTGATACTTGACCATCTGGCTAGTTATCACATTTCTAGTTTTGACTGCTGTTTTATACGTATGGCTCAGGATGTAGCAATTCTTACGCCTGCATACACTTGACGTCAGTACATATTCTATTATATTAAATATAATGTGCTAATATTAAAGGCATTATTTCAATTCTATGGTTTTTCTTTCTAATTTTACAGTTAAAATTTGAACTTGCTAAATATCATAGGTTAGTAGGTCACCAACATCTATTAGTAGGTTCAGTTGATTTCAATTGCATCCAAGGTTTCGATGACTGGTTAATGTTTTGTTGATGCAATCTCTGCTAATATTTCTCATTAGGTTCTAGCTAACATGTGAGATGAACTAACCCCTTGGCATGGTTAAATTCCCAAGCAACACTCACAACGAATTGGATTCAAATCACTTGGATTGCTTTTTAGGCCATTTACATGCTGCAAGCTGGATGAGTTTTATGAAGCGATTCGGAAGTAATTAATAGAGCCGTGTTTCTAATCGTTTATTGTAAGACTGAGAATTAAGGGAAACAAATGGAGGGAAACGTCTCAAAACTATACTAATTTTGTTCATCCAGATTAAAGTAGATGAAGGAATGCATGACTGTTGGCCTGGTTAGACTTAAGGAATATTTTACAGTCCCAAGACTTTCCTCGGAATTTGGAAAAAATTAGAGAACTATGAACACCTCTTTTTTGGCTTTTAAATTTCTTAAAAGATATTATCTAGTTTAACAGTCGTGCCCCGTAATGGCAACAATACTTGATCAATTCAACCGAGTACTAGAGCTTCAATGCTGATGTGAACAACTGAGCTATTCAGCAATTCCGAGCCATCCACGATTGAGCTGTTCGTCATGTCCGTGCTCTAAGGTCCCCTCGGCCAATCTCCAACTTGAGTTTGACAACACCAGAAAGCTTGCTTTAAGCTTTGCCAAGCTCTTTTATGTAGATAATAATGAAGATCCGAGCTATCACCCTCACTGCAAAATGAGCTATCCTCTCAAGCAGTAGCATTTTGACCTGAATAGCAACAGCATTCCCGAGCTATGCATGAGGTCAAAGTAACTTTGCTCCGAACTAAACTGCGATTGGACCTACAAGCCGAGCTCTTCGTACAAAAGTTCGAGCAGTAGGCAGCTGTAGCACAGAGGGACTGAGACGATCCATTGTACATGAGCAACTCCAAGTGCATGGAATAATCTAGGCAACTCCGACCTTTGAGCTCCGAACACATCCGTGTTCCCACTAACTGAGTAGAGTTCCATTGATAGCAAATTCGTGTTGAACTAGATAGTACGTGCCAAACTAAACTACAGGCGTTCATGACCTTTTGAAGGCCGAACTGAGCTGCGTGAAGCCGAGCCTAGCTGCCACAAGTCTGCCGTCCATTCTCTGAGCTCCTTTTCAACCGAGCTTTTGTGCAGATTTGAACTAAGTCCAAGCTGAGATACATATTAATTATGGGGTGCACTCCTTGCTGACCGTGTCCAGCCTTTCTTTGCATGAAATTGAGCACACAAGAGACAACAACAACCTTAATTTTCGAACTATTAACTTTGGCCCCCGCAACTCGATATTAATTGCCGAGTTGTTTGCCTGCACCCATATGACGTGCTACGCCAGATATAAAGAGCCTTTAACTCCTTTTAAGAGCGATAGGCCTAATTGCTCAAAGTCTTAAAATAAATATGGACGATGAGCTATTCAAAAGCCTTGAGCCATTAAGTGGCAATGAGTAAAACGCTAATTTTACAATGAACATGAATGACAAGCTATTCAAAAGCCCTAAGCCATTAATAGGCTATGGGTAAATGGGAAGTAAGCCTAAAGTTCTAGATCATTAATGGACTAGAGACCAACTAGCCTACACCATGGCTCCACTTAGCATAGGTCATGTTCGCCTTGGACTACATGCATACTCTCTTTACCTCTTCAAGCACTCACCTCTTAGGCTTTCACCTCTTCAAGCATCTTGGCTTCTTTAAACCCTTTACAATGGACTTTTCCAAAGCTTCTACAGCAAAGTCGACCTCTCCATATACTTAGTGCTCCATTAATCTACTTAGTACATGTCATGTCCAACTTGGGCATCTCGCCTACCTTACAACTCCAGCTCAATTAAAGCCATAGATCCATCATAGATAAGCTTGAGAACGCCAACAAGAAGCTCTTTCTACAACTTTAGCTTAACCAAACTTATCAATAGTTAGAGCTAAAGTTTTAGCAGCCTATATTGGTGCTTACTCTCTTTGTCGAACTTGTCATCAAAGGGAGTGGGGGGCAAGTGTTGATAAGGATTTTTTAATAAATAAGGCCTTAGGCTCAAAACTTACTAGCCCAAAATTTAAGCTCAATTCTAGTATCCCAGTTTGGATATAATTTTACATCATCTACCATAAATAAGTAAAGGACCCTTAGGTGAGGCTCTCTCTAATTCATTCTTTTTTTTTTTTTCCTTCTCTCTTTCTTTCTTTACAGTTTCAATCTCACAACAAAAGAACTAACTTAAGCAGTGAAGTTGTTACACCATAGCACCCTCTAGTGTTCTTCATAGCTGTTTTTGGTTTTGTAGGTACCTACATACTTGAACACAAATTGATTGTCAACAAGGTTGATCACATCTAAAGCACAATCCCTTATTTCTTTTGTCCCAAAATTTCACATGTGTCATTCTTCTTATGTCATTTGATTTCTTTCAATTCCTAACTTTTAATAGCTATTGAAACCACATTTTTTGAAGTAACCCTTAACTATAGATTGTAGAGCATTACAAGTTGATGTAGTGGAATTAAAGGACACAAGGCTGGATGGTTACATACAAACATGACCCCCTATGTGAGTGACATAAAAATTCCATATTGAACCTTTTTTTTCATATTATAAGCCAATTTTATGGCTTTATCTAACAAATGAGGAGATAATGTGTTACTGCACTACAAATATCATCACATCTACTAATAAAGTATCAAGCAATTTCCTTTCTAAAATTAATTGCACTTGAGAAGATAGATGTAAGGACCTGATTGAAACTCCTCACACTAAGGTGTTGTCTACTTTGACATGAAGCATTACATAGTTCTTGTCCTTTAGTACAGCAACTTCCTAAGAGGTCACTTATCTTAAGATTAACTTAGCTTAAGTATGGTTAACTTTGCTTAAGTATGCTTAACTTTGGAGTTCCAAAGTACTCTAAACCGTAGCACCAAAAGGCAGCTAGAGTTTAGTTACCTAGTATTTAAAGGGTATCACATTCCACTCTACCTACAAAATTGAAGTCCTTGTCAATTTTGTTAACTTAGTCTATACCATACTAGGTAAGGACTTCACCTTTCCAACAAGTGTACTACTTTGACACCTCCTTTTAGTGACCTAATTGAAACTCCTTCCATTAAGATATTGTCATATTTGGCATAGAATGTTGTATGATTTTGTCTTATGGTACATCAGTTTTCTAAGAGGTCACCTACCCTAAGATTGACCTAGCCTAAGCATTCTTAACTTTGAAGTTTCGATGAACTCCAAGCTATTTACTAAAAAGCACCTCAATTATGAGAATTCAATCACTAAATATTAAGAGGTATTAGAATAAAACCCCCTTATAGAACTAACACCCTTGTCAGTTTTGTTATATAAGTCCACGACCATTGTTAAGTAAAGAATTTACCCTTTTAGCTACTAGATAACTTTAACACCACCTATAATGACTTGATTGAAGCTCCTTACATCAAGGTATTATCCACTATGATGTAGAGTACTATATGGTTTTATCTCTTGGTATAGCAGCTTCATAAGAGATCACCATTTTGGGATTGATCTAGCCCAAGCATGCTTAACTTTGAAGTTCCAATGTATTCCTAGCCATTACCCTAAAAGGCACCTTGATATTAGAGTTCTATCACCTAGTATTTAAAGGGTATCACATTTTGTTGCGAAACCGTGACTAAGAATAGCTAAGGTCGGTTACTAAGTGGGTCTAAGCTTATCGAAATCTTGAAAAGGAAGTGATGGGGAATGTACAAAAGAATAAATACGAATGATATAGTAAGCAAAAACCTACAAACAGCTCCAATAGATATGATGCACCAATGAAACTTTTAAGGACATACGGTGCAACTTGATATGATGCATGAGATGGTTTGATGAGGTTACTCGCCACTTAGCCTTTCTTAAGGATTAGGATAAAAGTGAGATGAATGTAAAAAAAGGAGTGCTTACAAGAGACAAATATCCAATGTATTAATATTCAATCTAATAATTACAGCTACAAGTATAACAATATTTCTACCTAAGAATTTAGGGCAACATATGTCACGCCTCAAAGCGGTAGAGTCGTAACAACCCCACCGTGTAAACCATCCTAAGATAGAAGTTGGCCTTACAACCATTATCTTAGACCTAATCTATACAAAGTATCCACGACTAACCCGCTTTGAAGTAAACAGTTTATAATTTAAATAAATCATTTACCTAAGAAAGTGAGGAAATATATATATACACTATAATTCAATTATTGCAATTAAAGTTTATAATAATTCTCCGTAACATATTTCCTAATTATACATTATTTAGAAATGAAAAGTAATAAAATATGTGTTGCTTCTTCAATGTCTTTCCTCACTCCCCAGGATCCAGCAGTTGCTAGCTTCAGAGTAGTTATTTGCCGCTTCTTAGCCAGCACCTGCACGACGTCTATAAGGATGTAAGCAACTACAGCTCAATAAGTTAGGATGGAGAACTTAAAAATATACCACAAACACAACAAGGTTATCAATTAACTTATTAGGTGCAATACATGTTCAAGCAAATGCCATCGCACGATGTTGTCCGGCCCGTCGTGAGATTAGAGAAATCGCGTCCGCTCTATTTTGCTTGATTTGTTAAGAACCCTATATTTTTAGATGTGATTAAACTAAATCACTATTTTTTACTAAATTACTATTTTTTCCTAAATCTACATACAATAAAACCTCAAAATAACAAGTTTCATTATTTTTTAAGAATATTTACTATTTTTAACAAAATTACATAAAATCGAGTTGGAAATTTGACTCACCAATTTGGGTGGCTTCAGCTACCACCGACCGCCGTGGCCTTGTCGGCCGATCTAGGTGCTGCCACCACCGTATGGTGGTGGTGGCCATCCACTCCCAGCTGCTCATCTGGTGTGGGTTCCCTTTAAAGGCCCTAATTGCATAGTTTTTCTTGTTTTTTTTTTCTAACTCGAATTTTTCTCTCAATTTTCGCATCTCCCTAATTTTATCTAATTTCTAACTGTCTAAATGAGCTTCTAAATTTTTTTCCCTATTTATAGAGCTTTAGGGAATTTATTATACATTAAATTAGACAAGACAATTGCCTTATTCCTTAATTTTTGGCTTTTACGTTGTCTTAATTTAATTGGCGAATTTTTTTCTTATTTTTCCTAGTTGCCACAACCTATATCTGGATCATTCCTTATTTTTTCTAATTTTTATTTATTTTTTCTTAATTAATTATGAATTTTATTTAATATGATTTTACCACATTATGCGTATTTTAAGTAATTACGCGTATTTCTACATACATGTAAATTCATATATAGTACAAATAAATATTCTTAAATATTATTTAAGTTATTTTATAATTTTTAGTATACATATAATTTATCTCGAACGATTCGTTAATTATCGGAATGCATTTTATACATTTTCGATAAATAACGAGTTGTATACTTAAAATTTGGGATTTTTATATTCTTTTGTTTTATTGCTTATTTTCTTAAATGCAAACTTACGAGATCATTTTAATAATATTTTTAGTTTTACTTTATAATTTAGACTCGATCGGATCTTTCAACCGATTGAAACCTTGAATGGCTAGTTGTGAGGCTTACAACATGTCTAAAAAGGAAAACATAAAAAGGGTATTATCCTAAAAAAGTAATGCAGAAGGGTAAAAATGAATATTCAGGAAAAGTAATGATTAGTATGGTAGATTCCACATGTGATCTTATACACATGACAACGATACATTAGTGAGCCAATTGGAGGATGTAGACAAAAGTGTACAGTTTAATTGCTTGTCTGAGTAGGGGTGCTTAAGGATTAGTCCAATCTCTCTCTCTCGGCTTTTCGGTAAGGGAGATGTAGAGTGAATGGTCAATTTAAGTGCGGGTAAGTAATCTACAACTTAGCATACTTTAGAGAGATGGATAGTCATTTGGTTTAACATAAAGAGTGGCTCGACAAAGAAGTACTCAACTTTGGTAAGAGTTGGTTGGAGTAGATGAATCTGCCTTTCCAAGCCTTTTAATCCTTGGGTTCAACTACAGGTGAAAGACCTAATAGCTTGATTCCTATCATTCCCTCCAATTAATTTGGATTTAAGACCAAATCCGAATGGTCTTTGATTAGCTTTCCATCGGGGTGATATGAGTTGAGGTCAGTAATGTTGAAGGAATCTGAAACCCCATAATCCTTAGGCAAATCCAATTTAGAGGCGTTATCAATAATCTTTTAGAGGATCCTAAAAGGTCCTTAAGCTCTTGTAGATAATTTGTTCCTCCTATTGCTCGAAAACAATTCCTTATTGAGGTATACCCATACCAAGCCTCTTTGCTAGAATTGTTTAACCGTCTTACCCTTCGCCTTCTCTTGTATTCTTCTAATAGCTTGGTTGATGTGCTGAGTGACTTTATCATAGATGTGCTAAAGTGATTGTGCTCTAGCTATTGCATTTGGGTCTTCTTGCACAAGCATAGGTAAAAGGGTATGATTAAGGGGCAACTGGGATTGAAACCATAGACTACTTTAAAGGGGGTTGTGGTGTCATGCGTTGTTCGATTATAAGCGAATTCGACCACTGGCAAGCAAATGTCCCAATTAGCTAAGTTCTTGCCTATTGTAGCTAAGAGCAATAATCCCAAAGTGCGATTAACTATCTCTATCTAGCCATCAATTTGGGGGTGACAGGAAGTACTGAACAGTAGTTTGGTCTCCATCCGTTGCCATAATGTTCTCTAAAAATTGCTAAAGAACTTCAGGTCTCTATCAGAGACTACACTTCTCAGCATGTTGTGTAATCATATAATCTCTTATAATAAAAGAGAAGCAATAGCCAAAGCATCGTTAGTTTGGGTGTAAGGCACAAAGTACGCCATCTTATTGAACCAATCCATGACAACCATTATAAACCTTTACCTTGGGAAATTCGTGGTAATTCGAGCATAAAGTCCATGCTTAACTCAATCCATTGTTTTATTTGGAACAAGTAAAGGCATTGCTTCCCTTTTTCAACTTAGCACTTATCCCTTTTGCACACAATACAACATTTAACAATTCAGTATGCATCTTGCATCATCCTAGGACAAAAGAATCAACCATTTAGTAATTCATATGTCCTTTTTCTCCACAAAATATCCGAATAGTTCTCTACTATGGGCTTCCCTAATTAGCAGCTTCTATAGTAAATAAGTTGATACGCATAATTTTTCCCCTCAAAACAAGTAACCATCTTTAACATGGTCTATTGACACATCGTGTAAACATGGGTCCAAGGTGTGGATCCCCAAAGTGCTGCTCTTTGATGCTTGTAAACCCAAATAATCTAGTCTGTAGTTCACTCAAGAGTGTATATCTTCTCAAAAGAGTATTTGCAACTACATTGATCTTTCTATGTTTATATTTTATTACAAAATTGAATCTTTCAAGGAATTCAACTCATCTCGCTTGCCGCTTTGACAACTTAGTATGACTTTAGAGGTATCTCAAGGACTTATGGTCAGTATAAATGACAAAATCTCTCGATAGTAGATAATGCTGCTATACTTACAGTGCTCAGATCCGTACCAAGAGTTATTTGCATACACAGAATAATTTAACTGAGGTCCTTCGAGCTTCTCACTATGAAGGCAATTGGTCGGCCTTCCAGCATTAGGATAGCCCCTTTTCCAATGCCTAACATATCATATTCCAGGTCAAATATTTTTTCGAAGTTAGGTAGAACTAATACTAAGGCAAAGGTCAATCTTTCCTTTATCTTAGTAAAATTCTTCCCCTCTCTTTCCCCCCATCATAAGTCAGTGTTCTTCTTTGTTAGCTTAGTAAGTGATGTAGCGAGGGTGTTGAAATTCCTAATGAATCTTCTTTAAAATGAAGCCAGTCTATGGAAACTTCTCACGTTAGCATAAGTAGCAAGAGTCAACCACTCGACGATTGCTTGGATTTTCTTGTCATCAACTCGTAACCTTCCGCCACTTATTACATAACCTAAGAATACCACTTCCTCTTAGTAAAAACAACACTTCTTGAGATTACCGAATAATCTCTTGATATAAAGGATATCTAGAATGGCTCGAAGATGTTTATAGTGACTCGACATATCGGCACTATAGACTAAGATGCTATAAAAGTATACTACGACACACTTCTTGATCAAGTGTCTCAACACATGATTCATTAGTCTCATGAAAGTGCTCGAGGCATTTGACAAGCCAAAAGGCATGACCATCCATTCATATAATCCATGTCGAGTCTTAAATGTTGTTTCCACTTATCTCCTAGCCTTATGCGAATTTGATGGTTGTAAGACTTAAGATCAATCTTGTTGAAAATCTTACCTCTACTCAATTCATCCAACATATCTTTTAACCTCAGGATGGGATACCTATACTTGATTGTAAACTTGTTCAAGGCTCAGCTGTCTATACACATTTGCCAAGTTCTATCCTTTTTAAACACTAAAAGCACTGGCACACTGCAAGGGCTAAGACTTTCCTTAACATACCCTCTCTTTAGTACTTTATTGACTTAACGCTAAAGCTTAGAAGCTTGTTCGAGACTCATTCGATAGGCAGGCTTATACAGTAACGTGACATTGAGTATTAAGTCAATGTAATGTTCTATATCTCGAATTGAAGGTAACCCCTTGAGTAACTGTTCTGGGAACAGGTTGGTATATTTTTCTAACAACTCTTTTATTTCGTAAAGTAGTTCACCCTACTCCTTCAGCTTCAATAGGCGCCTAACCAACAAAAGGGTTGACGTATCAACTTTAACGGTCTCTCAGAGCTTAGCTCTACTCATCATTAGAGCCTTCTTTGATCCATAAGCAAGTTTAGCCTACATTATTAACTTTACTCAGCAACATTGGGTTCAACGCAATCTTCCTACTATCCTTCTCGAACATATACGTGTTTTGATATCCATCATGGATAACTCTCCCATCAAACAACCATGGTCTCCTAAGTAACACGTAGGAAGTGTACATGGGTAGTATGTCGTAGAGAATCTATTAAGAGTAATTTTTTATAGTGATCGATAATAGTACTTATCGAGTGACTGTAATGCTCCTTTCTTACTCAATCAAAGCAACTTGTAGAGCCTTAGATGTGCAATAGTTGGCAACTTCAATTTTGTAATGAGGTTGGCTGATGCTACATTGGTGTAGCTGCAATTATCCACAATGAAGGCATACACTTGATCATCCACTTTATAAGTCATATGAAACAAATTCTCTCTCTACCCCTCCTTACGTAAGGGTTTTGTGTTCATTATGCATCGAAATACTATTATCAACTGGTTCAAGTCCTTAGTAAACACATCCTCTTCAATTAATTCTTTCACGGCATCTTCTTTCTTGATAGTGATCTCCTCTTCCTAAGGTTTCTCATCAGTACTTTCTACCTCTAGCTTCGGGACATCTCCCTTGATGACCACTGTCCTTTAGTTTGGGCATTGAGCAACCATATGTTTAAATCCTTGGCACTTGAAGTACTTGATCTAGCTCGTCTTTCTACTAGACCCTTATCCCTTTTCATTAGTTTGGGTTGGTACTTCACTATCTGGTCGAACTTTCAACTTGGTTCAAACATCCACCTTTTGGCTTGGCTCGGTACTTGACTAAGCTCGGTGACTTCCCTATTTAGGTCGGTTATTCGTTAGTGATCAAGGGAGACATCCCAAAGTTAGAGGTAAAAAGTACTAATGAGAAACCTCAAAAAGAGGAGATTACTATCGAGAACAACGATGCCGTGAAAGAATTGATTAAAGAAGATGTGTTTGCTAAGGACATAGACTAGTTGATAATAGTAGTTCAATGTACAATGAACATGGAACCCTTATGTAAGAAGGAGTAGAGAGATAATTTGTTTCATACCACATGACCTGCCTCTCTACACATGTTAACTTCTCAATATTCTTTTCATTCTTCCACCACATGGTGACATATCCAAGAAACTCAATAACAGTAGTTTTCACCTTCTCATAATCCTCGTACTGATAATAGTCGAAAACATACTCTACTTTCTCCTCTCATTCCAGATATTCATCAATATTCCCAAATCTATTGAAGCTCAGAATATGAAGCTTCACATGGTTAAATGCTCTAGGGACTCGAGCTCACTCTTTTTCAAAATACTCTTCTTCATCTAGTTCTCTTAGGTCTATTTTTCATCTTACTTATCCACCTACTCCTCCACTTTGAATTAATCAAGCTAGGTTTTGACCTCTGACAGGTTGAGCGACTTGCGGGGTATTTGCATGACCTTAGTTGGTCGGCAAGCCAACTCATGAATAGCTTGGGTCAAGTCTATTAAGAGGTTAGCTACCTCATCAAGTCTCTCATCAATGCTTCTAGGAATTCCTTGAGACTATTGTTAATGGTGGACAAATCCATTATTGTCATTTTTAACACCAATATTTACACTTGGGTTAGTCATTTTCTCCACAAATTCAAGGCTCAAACTCTTCAAATAGGTGATATAACAAACACTTCCACAAACTAGAAAAAGTAACAGCTAACAAGCATAGTAACTTGCTCTATTTCCTACATGCAAAAACAAAGAATAAATAGAACTTCAAACATAAACTACAACTCAAATAAAAATCTTTGCTCTGATAATAAGATGTTGCAAACCGTAACTACGAATAGACAAGGCTAGTCATTGAATGGGCTCAAGCTTGCCAAAAGCTCGAAAAGGAAGTGATAGGGAATATGCAAAAGAACAAATGCGAATGACACAGTAAGTAAAAACCTACAAATAGATCCGATGGATATGACACACCAATGGAACTTCCAAGAACTCATGGTACAACTTGATATGAAGCACGAGATGGTCCGGTAAGTTTACTCGCCACCTAGTCTTACTTAAAGGTTAGGATAAGAGTGAAATGAATGTTAACAGAGTAATGTTTATTAGAGACAAATGTCCAGTATATTAATGTTTAATCTGACGATAACTGCTATAAGTATAAGGATATTTATACTAGAGAAAGACAAAAACAATATTATCTTAAAGAAGTAATGTATAAGGGTAAAAATGAATACTTAAGAAAAGTAATGAATAGTATAGTAGATTCCATATATGGTCTTATATATGTAGTGGTGATACATTAGCGAGGCCGTTGGAGTATGTGAACAAAAGTATATGGTCTGGTTGCTTATTCGAGCAAAGGTAGTTAAGAATCAGTCTGGTCTCTCTCTCTTAGCTTTTTAGCAAAGGAGATGTTGAGTCATTAGTCGACTCAAGCATGAGTGAGTAATCTACAACTCGACATACATCAGAGAGATGAGTAGTCATTTAACTCGACATAACTAGTGATCGGCAAAGAAGTACTCGGCTTCAGCTGGTGTAAAAGAACCCCCTTTACTAGGCCTTCCAGTCCTCAAGCTCGATTACGGGTTAAAAGCCCAGTATCTTGATTCCTATCAACATTCTATTCCCCTTATAAAGTTGATGTCTTCGTCATTTGTGTTACGTAAGTCTAAGACTATACGAGGTAAGGACTCTATCCTTCCAACTAGTGCATTGCTCTAATACCAATTTTAAAGACCTAATCAAAAGTCTTCCCATTGAGACAATTTTGTCCCATGGTATAGCAATTTCCTAAGAGGTTACATGTGCTAAGGCTTAGCCTGAGCACAGTTACTTCAAAGTTCCATGAACTTCAAGCCATAACACTAGAAGATGCTTCGATCATTAGATTCAAATTACCTAATATTTAAGGGTATTACAATAGAGCATCAAATTCATCTACATATTGAACGAATGATGATGTTTGTCTTAAGTGAGACAAACTAACATATGGAGTTGGAGTGGTACTCTTATTAAATTGTAGCAAGATTTTTCCTTGCATGCATAAAGCAATCAACTTCACTTTCCTATTGCTTTCCACCTTATTTAGATCAAAATATTGTTAATAGCTGCTAACCAAGAGGTAAGATAAGTTCCATCAAACATAGGTGAAATAAATTTCGAAGCTTAATATTTTGAGATAGAAGAAATATCACCTAAATAGTTTGTATTAGAATATAAGGAGGAAGTATCTTCCCCATGTGAACTAGAAGTATACTTATCAACATCACTAAGATTATCTTCATCACCCATGTCAAATAAAGCTGCTTGCCAGCAACAATGAGAATGAGTACTATAATAGCTAAAAGAAGAACTAGTGGGTTGTTCTTATACAATCAAAACCTTAACTTAACTTGAATACACATGTTTAGGTTGATGAAGACTCATTGAAACTCTAACTTTACCAAAACAAGCAGAAAGTTGAGGAGAAGCAAACGGGGAACAAAAACTTTGAGAATGAGTTGACAAGATGATGAATTGTGTAGTGAGCCACACTTATGTAAGGAAGATGATTGATGGCTAGATCAATGGAATTTCTAGAAGACATATGATTGAGATCTCTAGTGAGGAGACGTTATGAAAGAGATCAATGTGCAGCACACATATGAGATGTTGGATCAAAATGATAGAGATCACTATTGTCTAGTAATGATGTACAATAATAGTTGTTGAGATCTAGCAATGATAAAAAAAATTTTCAACCAATTGAACATATTTCAAAAAGCTTTATCATCTTATCATTAAGAACTGAAAATTGCACATCATGAGAAGGGAAGCAATATATGAAAGTTACACCTTAATGATAAGGATCTATAAGCAATTGCAAATCAACTAGTGAAGTTCATATTTGATTGGTTAAATATTAGACAAATTGTTGATTCTCATGTAATTGTATAATCAAATTTGACACAAATTGTTCAAGAGATTGCATATGCTCATCTACATAGGTCATCTTTAGTAAGGAACAACTAGATGCAGTAGTAAATTGTTATTTCTAAGTTTTGATAAAACCAAAAATATTACATCTCCATACTAGAATTAGGGCAAAAATAGGGTTTTTATTGATTATGGAAGGAAGTTGATACAAAAGTTGTTAAGGGTTGACAACTCCAAGAGTAAGTTGCTCCCCAAATTCTCTCTAGAGAATTCTATAAAGCAACAAATTTCTAGACATAAATCCAATTACTACTCCAAAGGTTATTCATAGGCCAACTATACAATAACTAAGCTAACTACAAGCACAATTATTAAAAAAAAGGTATAAAAAACAAGCTAACTTTAAGTAGAGCAAAAATCTACCACTACTATGAAGTATCAATATTTAGTTTAAATTTCCTTTTAATTGTTAGTGTTCTTTAGTAGTTTAACATCACTCATAGTCATGGGATGCATGGTGTCATGTTCACCTTCCGTAATGTCACCTATAAATAAAAAAATTTGCCCCTTTTAAAAATACTAGAAAGACTAAAATAAACTGAACTTGCTTACAATCTTTTAAAAAATATTTATTGAAACCATGAGCTAATGGTAAGTATACCAGTCAATTTATAGTATGTGGTCAATACTAAGGTCGTATTTTGTGGTAAAGGAAAGAATAAAGTTTAAAAAGATAACTAAGTACTAGATTCTACTATTTCTACTCTAATCTAGGCAACTGATTGAGCAATTTTAAGGGAAAGAATATGTAAGTTATTTAAATAGAAGTAAAAACTATAATGGAATTAAGCGTAGATTTTAGCATTTTCTCAATATTAAGATATAAATTTCTTTATAAAAGATGTACGAGTAACCTGTAAACAATCATCTAAGATCATTGTGACTATGCTATTAGAGTATTTATGATAGTCTAAATATGGATTTTACTCATGCACATAGAATTTATCAAAATTTATCCAACTCTTGTTTGATAAATTATATCATGTAGTAAGAGCATTGTATTATCAATATCTTTACAAAACTAATGTCCTCATCAATTTTGTTACATAGGTCCAAGACCACTACTGGGCAAGGACTCACCCTTTTAGTTGGTAGAGTGCTTTAATACCACATATAATAACCTAGCTAGAACTCCTCCTATCGAGGTATTGTCCGCTTTGACATAAAACACTATACAGTTTTACCCCTTGGTGCAGTAGCTTTCTAAGAGGTTACCCATCTTAAGATTGACCTAACTTGAGTACGCTGAACTTTGAAGTTCTAACATGTTTCGAGCCACTACATCAAAAGGTGCCTTAATGATTTAGAGTTAAGTCACCTTGCATGTAAGAGGCATTATAACCATCACCTTCTAAGACTAGATTTGATGTAGGCTATATTCTTCTTTGACCTGTAGAAGAGTCTATAAGAGAATGAGTAACAATTGTTCAATAAGTAGGATGAAGATGGATGTATGTATATATTATAATGTATGTAGGGTTCTCAACTAGGTTAGTCATATGCAATGCATGATCAAGTAAATGTCATTATACAATATTGTTAAATCCATTGTAAGATTAGAGAAATTACACTCACTTTAATCCAATTTAGAGGAGTTTCAGTGTGATACAATAACTTATGGTCAAATCTAGGCTTGTGCAATGAAGACATTCCTCCTCCTATAGCTACCCTCGAACCAGCACCCTTAAATTTACTACAACCTTCTCTCTTGTCATTTAATTCGACTAAGAGTAAAGAAGGGACCATTTCAACTATTCTTTTCGAAAGGTTCGATATTTGGATAGAGAATTTTAGTTGTTCGCTAATGGATTGCAATGCATGTTAAGTTAAAGCTTAAGTCAAGTTCAGGTTAGTCCAAGTTAAGGGTAACCAATCAATTCAAACAATCTAGTGAATAACACTTCACTAAGAATCACAACAATATTTAATCAATAATCAGAGATATAAAGGTATATGTACACAACCAATTAATAACAAGCACAAATAGATACACACTCAAACTTCGAAGTGCTCTAAAATACTCCTCCAAAATATAGTAAAACATTGATCTCAACTTACCTAGTTCCTTGTTGCTCATTTATCTTAGAGTTTACCTTACCTAAACAAGTGAAGTTCTAGTATGTCTCTTTACTAAGAATTCTTATGTTATAAATAACATTTGTTAGTATTTTTCTAAGTAACAAATATATTATTATACCTATTATTTTTTGTGTTAAGTTCTTTATCCTCAACATAGGAAGCTGTGATATTTGAACGTTCAGGTTTTAAATTCATTTTAGAACAATTCTTTATTTATCAATCCTTTAATTCATTTTTTGAATTAACCTCTAAAAGATCCTTCAAATTCAGTTTATTTTAAAATTATCAAAATATCCTTTATCAAATTCTCTAAGCCCAACCTAGTTACAAATTACATATTGATACATTCTGACTTAGCCTTAAAATAAGGTTCCAATGTAGCAATTTACTAACTATCCTCTAATTTATCACCTAATTTAACCTAAATGCTACGTTTTCAACTAGATTTCCACAAATTCTCCTCATTTCCACTTAAAGTTAGTATCTAAACATTGTTCACAACCTCATTCCACTTCCTACTTCCATTTTACTCCTCCTTTAAGTAAATATATAGAGCTACATCTCAAGAAATTCGGTATTTAACAATAAATCTAGCATGTTCTTGAAATCAAACACTTTAATTCATTGAAATTCACCCCTAGCTTCACCATTCTTCACTAAACGATGTTAAGATCTAGCTTAGATCAAAATCTAAGTGAATTTATTAAAGTATACTCAACAAGCTACCAATTAATTTCACTTTAACTAAATTCATGAGTAGTAAAGAAGATTAACAATAAAAATCTTGATGGATGATTTGATGAAATATTTTAAATGGCATTGTTCTAGGTATTCAGGATAGGTTAGAAAAACTTTAGAACTAAACTGCCTATAAAATGACTTAAGTTAATGAAAATAACATTTTTCTATGATTCTACATATTAAATAACCAAGGAATAAATTTCCCTATGTGATTTAGTACTTTAAGTAATTAAACAAAAATCAAACTAAAAAATGGAACTCAATAACATGGCCGTCTCTAATTACCATTCAATGAGGGGTAGCTATTAGAAAAGCTAATTGATTAGGGCTCTCTCAAAGGAATGCAGTGAGTCCATGTCAAGTGATGTTTTGCCTCTTAAATCACACATTCTTAGTAAAAACTCTTGTTTTCATGAATTTTTCTTAAATTCCTCTACAATTTATTCAAGCTTTCATTGATACTCATTCGATTTTCAACTATATAAATGAATAGTATAAGAGAATGATACTTATATAATGTAATGGGTCGGTGGAGAAAATTAACCATATGGGTGCAATTATTTTTACACATTGAATGAAGGTGTTAGTAGTCATGTTTTAATTGGTTTGCTCTACATAATGTCATCACATACAAGCAATCTAAGTAATTCATTCCAAATAAGGGTTACATGGTAAGATCATAGGGCTGGAGCAATCATGTCAATTAGAATTCCCATAGCCACTTATGAAGTTATTGAGGCCACTCTATAAAAGTACATACGACCCTTCACTTTTTACGTTTAACAATCTTAACTCCCCTAACTCCCTTGCATAATCTCTAACTTAAGATTCGCTACTTCAAATCACTTCAAGACTTCTTATGTTTTTCCAAGAATTCTAATTTTCCTTTCAAACCATACAATGGCAAGCTGTGGTGTTTTTCCCTATCTTCCTTCGCTTTTCACCTTTGGCATTCTTAACTTCCCTATCTCCTCAGCAAATTCTTTAACTTGAGGTCCCTACTTCAAATGACTTTAAGACCTCTTATGTTTTTCTAGGAATTCTCATTTTCCTTTCAAACTACAATAATACCAAGCCTTAGTGAGTGTTCAAATTCTAAGTTGTATGGATCTTTCACATGAAACAACTCTAAATCAACTTAAAGTGATGCATACAGTCTACATAGATGGTGGAGGAGGTAGCTCTTCCTTATATAATGGAAAAGATGATCTCTTACATGCTAGAGATAGGCAATTACTCGAGGGGATTGACTAAATATGAGCTTAAGAAAATGAAATGTGTTCTCTCCCTCATAATGAGTATCTAAGGGGCAATGAGATCCCTTACTTCGAATCACTTCAAGACCTCTTATGCTTGTCGAACCTTATTTCGATTTTTTTCTTAATTTAGCCTATACTAAGCCCAACTTGCTTAATACAAATTACTCGATATAAAATTAAGAAAAAAATACTTTTCTCTAAAAATATTAAAAAATAATTTGGAAAAATCAATTAGAGTCACCAATCAATGAAAATCGATAAAAAAGTGAAAATAAGGTTTTCGGGTAAAAAAACCTTAATTTAGCTACTTGTTTGCAAGTTTGCTAAAAAATAATTTTTCAAAAAGTTAACCAAAATAACTGAGTTTAGGGGCCAACCTATTAAGACTATGCTCACCAAGTAGGAATTTATGATAATCAATTGATGGGCCATTATTTTTATAATTTTTCTAAAAAAATGTGAAAACATGTAAAAATTAGAAAATGCATCAACATGCATTTCTTATTGTTTTTTATTATGAATTGTCCCTAAAAAGGAAAACTAAATATTTTACAAATTTTACGGTTATCTCGAAGGTGCCTATGTATTCGCTAATTGAGATTAAACAGACCATAGTTTTTAATTTTAAAAAAATCTTTAATGGTTTGTTTTTTTTTTTTAATTTAAAAAATGGGCTAGCATTATGCTTATTAACAATTTTATTTTTGACTAAAAAACCCTAAAAGACATAATTTTATTTCAACTTTTAAAAAAACACAATTTTATTTCAACTTAAGATTTTTATTTAAAAAAACCAACTATGTGATAAATATTTTATTTTTAAAGAAAACCTTGAAAACCTAAAATGCGATTTTTATGAAAGCTTTACAAAATATGCATTTTTCTAACAAAATATGTAGAGATATAAATTTTCCTAAAAATGCAGTAATTTTCATAAACTTTCTAGTACATGTTGAAATAGTTAACCAATGATAAGGGCCTACAATGACCCCTATTAGTACTTATTTTCTAAAAGATATCCTACACATGCAATTTATGCAATTTTTATGAAAATTTTGAAAATATGCAATTTCAGTGAAATATTAGTCAAATAAAGATATGAAATAAAATTTTGCTAAAAGTGCAATTTCTAACATTTTTAATTAAAAAAAAGATGCAATTCTCCCCAAATGTGCTAAAAATGCAATATGTGACAAACATGTTAAAAATACACATAAATAACCAACCAACAGAATTTGACTAAAAGAATTAAGGACTTGCACAAACAAATAAATAAAGTTAGTGTAGATTTTCATTAATTTTATCCATGCAAAAAAATAAAAACAAAGAAAAGTAAATAAATAAAAGACAAAACCCTCCTATCCTCTATTGTGGTGATGGTTGGGTTAAGAAAAGAAAGGGGGCATGAGGGTTAGATTGTCGAGTCAGGTAAAACTTTAGGCAACAATTTGAGTCACGTCTAGATCTTAGTCAAAACCAATAAGACCAATGCAACTTGCCACTCATGGGTATGTTTGATGATTGTTTCATGTAGGAAATCAAAGTTACATAAGTTTTTTATTGATGAAACTTTGATTAGGAATGATGCCTCGATTTGTAGCAGTTATTTTGATGGTTTTAGAAATTGAAGGGTAGTAGTCGTAGTGAGTTTTGTACCTTCATAAGGTACTTTGCCAAAAAAAAAAAAAAAAAAAAAGAAAGGACGAAAATAGGGTAGTGATGAAAAATAGTATGCAAGTGGTGTGTGCCTACCTTCCTTATATGACACTTTTTGCATTATGTACGTATCTTTAATACAAAAAAAATTTAACATAGAAGGCACATATTTTCTTTACACCTTCAATTAACTAAGAATGCGCAAACACGTTATACGCCTTCTTTGTCAACTCGAAGGCACAAATCATTCATGCACCTTCAGCACCCATATAAATAGCTTAAATTTTCAAGATCATCATTCGTTCTTGCATTCACAACTTTCTAAAATCTCTCAAACTCTTAGATTTCCACTCTCCAAGCAATAGTGAACCCTATTTTTCTTAATTGATCTGTAAGTATTACTCATCTTTCCATTTTTTCGCATTTTTTTTAATATGAAAATTACAATATTAATATGGTAGTATTTATATTATCCATGTGAATTATAGTTAGATAATAATTTTTTAAAATTTATATATTTTTAATATGAAAATTATGCTTAGTATGTTATTCACATGCTAGTATGTAGTAATATAAATCATACTAATAATGTAAGAAAATAGGGATGACACCCTAATCACACCTCCTTTGTTTTGTATCACTAAGGAAGGCACATCTCTTATACATACCGTTCTTGTTAAGATTTTCTTATATTGAAGGCGCATGCATAGCACACAATTTCAATGTAAAAAAGTATCATTCAGGGAAGGCGCGTACATAGCATACACCTTCCCTACACCACTCCCATACTATTTTTCATACATATCCCATTTTCATCCTATTTTTTTGTAAAGTACCCTATAAAGGTACAAAACTCCAATGGTAGTTAGATGTTGGCACTGTTGGGTGTGTTCGCACAAATAATAGGTCAATCGAAGTTCATTAGGCAGTTCGATGGTTGTTACCTATGTAGTCAAGTTAGGTATCTTGCTAATCGTTACTAGGTTATTGCAATAGAGTTGCATGAGTATGGCGTATTACTAGGGTATGGCATTGGTGTAGCTTAGTATGGTTATTACATTAGTGGATGAGTGTTTGGGTTGAAAAGGTTTTGTTCATTGAGTGGCTAGTGCGGTAGTGAAGGGGTTGACGGAGCTAGGTACGTGTGTGTGTGAGGGAGAAAGGTTGGACAAATATGGTTGAATGGGTCGACCATACGTATTGGGTCTGCTAAGATGTCGGATGAGGATAGGACATTGCTAAGTTTGTTGGATTGGAGTTTGGGTTGTAAGTTAATTTACATTGGCGCAATAGGCAATAGCTAAAGTTAGGTCTATTGGAGGTTTGATTGTTAAACAATTGATTGAAGGTAGATGTTAGTGTTGGATGGTCATTGGGTGCTGGCTATCGAAGGGTGTTCTAACCTAGGTTTGTAGCGAGAAGACGAGCTAAGCGTATGTAGATCTTGCGTATATGTGTCTATGGTGTGACAATAAGGAGATTGATTTATTGGTGAAGATGGATCAATGGTGTTGTGAATGGAGTGGGTTTCGAAGATGGATTTGTGATGATTGTTCAATGGGGCTGTGCACTCCTCTTTTTATAAGTTTGCATCTTTGTATCTAGTTGAATCTTTTGATTTCTTTTGATCTATCATGGATAAAGTTTAATCCTAAGTTAAATTTTAACAAATCTATTTCTTGATAAGATTTTGTGATATCCTTTTTAGATTTGTTAGTTTCTTCAATATTTAGTCATGATTCTACTTAAATTGCAAAAAAATAAAAAATAAAAATCGAAAGATCTAATCACATCTACTCTTAAGATAGAGTTCTAGAAGCTCAACATTTTCTTCTCTTTCCCCATCATTTCTTATATTAGGAAAAAAAAAAAGGAAGGGGATAGTTACATACATTGCACGTGACCCTTTTAAAAAATTTTGCCTACTCCTTACAAGTCTTAAACTAATGACCTTTGAATCCCCAATATGCTTATGTCCATGTACTCAACCAACTAAGCCAAACATTTTTCTCATTATTTTGTTCAATCCATCTATACTTAAAACACAAAATTTGGGACCTTAATTTTACTTTCAAGTGCAAGCTTAACTTAACCTAACTTGCCTTAAAAGGATCCAAACATATTAAAATAGCCCCCAAGACATATTTCAACACTACCCAATAAGTTTAGAGTCTTACCTTAAGTAGCCCAATTAAAATATTAATATTATTTTACTAGGGTTATTTTTCCAATAAAGCCCAAAACTTTAAAGAGTTCTAGTTTATTAAATTGCATGTGTTTTTCCAACTATTGCTTGATTCGACCCTAAAGACTGACTAACTAAACTTGGCTCAAACACTTTTAATACTTTTTTTATTTTCAATTTTTCAATATTTTTGTATTTTTTTATTTCTCAATTTTTTGTGCTTTTTAAACTTTTCTAATTTTTTGGATTTTTGAATAAACCTAACCCCAAAAAAAAAATAAAAAGAAACTGAAAATAAAAATGGTAAAAATAACATTTTTACAATTACTCTTTTTTGTAGGGAAGTTTGGTGAAAACTTTCCTACAAAGGCAAAAAGACATGCTAATTTTTGCTGAGTCTAGGCTTGAATTGGTAAGTAGAAAGGATTTAAACTTGAAAAGGTCTTGACTTGAGAAGTTGGGTATTCTTAAGATGACAAATCTCTTTAAGAATCGATTGGTTGAAAGGATAGATCTTTTGAAGACAAGATAGGATGATGCTCTATTGGAAACAAAATAGGACAATGATTGTATGAGTAAGTCATCTAACAAAATATAGGATGTCGCTCTTATGAGTAGGCGTTCCTTTAAAAGATTGAATGGTGCTCTAATGAGCATGCGATCCAAGAGAGAATAGGATAGCACTCTTTTGAGCAGGTGATCTAAGAAAGGATTAGATGGCACTACAATGAGCATGCGATTCGATAAAGAATCGAATAGCATTCCCTTGAGTAAGCGTTCCTAAAAAAGACTAGATAGCGCTCTACTGAGCAAGTAATCGAAGAAAGAATAGGACAACACTCCTTTAAGTAAGCAATCCTAGAAAAGACTAGATAGTGTTTTATTAAGCAAGTAATCTAAGAAAGAATAGGTCAGCACTACATTGAGTAAGTAATCCTAGAAAAAAAAATGGATGGTGCTCCATTGAGCAAGGGATCCAAGAAAGAATAGGACATTGCTTCTTTAAGCAAGTTTTCCTAAAAGGGATTGGATAGCACTTCATTGAGTAAGCAATCCAAGAAAAAATAAGATAGCGCTCCTTTGAGTAATCAATCCTAGAAAATATTAGGTGGCACTCCATTAAGGAAGCAATCCAACAAGAATAAGACAATACTACTTTAAGCAAGCGATCTTAGAAAAGATTAGATATGGTCTATTGAGCAAGTGATCTAAGAATTTCAAAAACTTTGATGAGTTTTGACAAATTGATCTAGACCTAAGCTTAAAGGATTTTAATTTAAATAAGACCCTGCTTGACAAGCCGAAGTAAAGGGATAAAAATAGATATTGTGCTGAAGAATTAATGTTCTTAAAGGAAAAATTAGATTCTCAAAAGGATAGATATTTTAAAGAAAACAACTTAACAAAATGGTTTTGAAGGAATGGCTAATGTTTTTTATCTTTAGGACAGTTAATGTTCCTTAATTTAGGATGATAAAAATTCCTATAGTGAAACTTGCTAAATTTTGAACACAGTACAACTAAAGTTCCTAAAATTCTTAGGATACCCTAATCTCTTAGGGTATCCTAGGATAAAATCAACTTCTTAGTAAGTAAGGAAATTATCCTCGACAAAGATTAAAATTCCGATAGGAATGGCATAATTGTTACATGCCTCTCTACTTTTAAAAGATTGCCACATTTGTCACCCTACTATCCCAAGCTTATTAGGCTTATTAAAGGAATAATTCATAGTAGAGATAAACTTTGTGTTTAGTTTCAAGGTTGGAGTGAGTATGCAAACCCTGAGTAAAGTCAACATGCTATGTATTTGGGTTCTCTCTTACTTGAAGTAGGTTGGATTAGAACGGTAAGTTTGATGTTTGTGTTTAGGCTTATGTGTCTAAGGCTTTTGAAAAGATTTGTTAGTGGGCTTTTTCTTTAAGAAATGTGTTTGTCTTGAGTTCTTCTAAGGGGGAATCAAGAGTTGTATAAGGTTTAGGGATGGGTAGATGGGCTATGTCTTCATTATTTTCATGTATCAATTCCCAATGTGCTTTTCTCTTTTGCTTTACTATGGACTCAAAATCAATGCCCACCAAAATTAGGCTTAGGCCAAAATTGTTGTTGCTGTTAGTCATCTTGCTTCAAAATGAATGGATGTAGGCCTAAATAAAATGAGCTTAACTGCTTAAGTAAGAACTCAAAGCATGTAAATTCCGTACTTATAAGTGGCTCAGTCACTTAGAGTAGAAGCTTATGACTTGAGAAAATCATGAAACCAAGTGCATGAACATCCCATAAAATGCTAGACATGGCATGTGTGAAGCATATCTAAGTGTTATTTTTACTCATCTTAAGTTTCACATGCTTTGGAGCAGCCTTTGGTATGGAAAAAACAACATATGAAGTGTTAGAAAGGATATGAACTTGTAACTTAAAAGAGGATCAAAATAAAACCTAACAAACCCATGAAATCATGCTAGATGTAGGACAATTTAGGAGTATTCCTATGTTCTTTAGTCTTATTCTTGTTAATTTAGCTTTAAAAAATTGCCTTATGTCTCCTTTTATAAGTGTATATGTTGTTTAGACAAAATTCTTAGGAAAAATGTCCATTTGGAACCTTAACAAAACCTTTAAAAATCTGACCACACTTTAAGCTTCACCTATAATAATGTTTTAGAAAAGGTTAAAGTGATTTAAGACTCGCCAAAGTAGTGTAACTATCATACTAAGACACTAGAAGGCAAAATCAAGCCCAAAGACATGTTAAAGGCCCAAAATCGACCCAAATAAGCCTCAAAAGCATCTTGTATAGAATTGGAATCAACTTGAAAAGGTACTTAAAAACATATTTAAATAATTTTTAGACCTAACCAAGCATGATAGGCCTAGGTTATAGGCCCTAAATGGCTAAAACGGGCTAAAAACTACAAAACCGATAAAACTTTGAACTTAAAGAGTTAAGAAGCCAGAATTTCCAGATTTTATAAATAATATTTAAGGCACAGCTTAATCAATTAAAAATCTTAAAAGAGCAAATAGAAAGCCCAACTTAAGAGTCCTAAGCAACAAGGCCCAAAAGCCTAATCAAGAGACACCAATAACAGAAAACTAAAGTTGGATTAATAATCAAACATGGACCCATAAAGAATTCATCCTAAATACACCTTAAGGTCTAAATAAGAATTTAGAACCCGTTACGAATTGGAGAAATAGAAATTAAAGACCAAAATCATGCAAAATAGAACCAATAAGCCCAACAATTAAGAGGTTTGTAACTTTTTGGACTAGTACCAAAAATTGCAATTGTAATATGTCAAAATGGACTACACCATGATAATCTACTTCCATAAAGGATGGAAAACAACTATGAGAAAATGAAAATTAGAGTTAAAATAAGAAAGGTATGATAAAAATAGGTTTTAGCAGTAATTGGGAATTATAGTGAATTTAGGCAATTTAAGAGGTAGTTGTTCAAACACTTATGGTTATTCTCTTATATTAGTACCAGGTGATACTGACCTTAACACAAACTTGATCTTGGATTATTACAACTATAGGATGACCTGACCAAGTAAGTATTACGATGACTATTATACCACATTGTGTTTGTAGATTAGTCGCGCTTAATTATCTAACTACCATTAACTGATTACATAGGGAATTGGGAATCATACATGTCATTGATTATTGCTTGCCTTGATTGCCAAAATATCATAAGAAATATGATTGAATTAAGTGATAAATTAATAGTATCTTTTTCAATATGATGATTGTCTGCAATGATTGTTTGGCTACTTAAAAATGAACCTAATTACATTAAACTCAATAAATTAAATGGTCACACATACCATGCATTAGCAAAGACTTATTGACCGTCACACTATGCTTGTGGGATAGAGGGGTCTTATGGAGGTTGTGATTATTATATTTGAGTTTTCACATTCCGCACATATGCAACATGACTCCGTCCTAACTTATGGGCTTACTAGGCATGGAGATGCTAACTACTTAGCAATAGGCCGATTCTTCGAGTCCATTACTTAAGGGTCAGTAGATTGCATGTGTTACTTGCATCCATACTTACGGGATAGGCTAAATTAAAAAAAAAATAAGAGAGAAAAATATTGATTGCCGTGTGAGGCTATT
Source organism: Lumnitzera racemosa (assembly GCA_024138005.1). Taxonomy (NCBI): domain Eukaryota; kingdom Viridiplantae; phylum Streptophyta; class Magnoliopsida; order Myrtales; family Combretaceae; genus Lumnitzera; species Lumnitzera racemosa. The sequence continues at coordinate 70,096,953 of JAMXBC010000006.1, forward strand.
TAATGGATTAGATGCTAAAGTGATTGGAACCTGGGTCTGACAAACCATCTTCTCTAACGCCAGCTACGGAGGGTGAAAATCTAAGCTTACACAGTTTTCAGATGGCTATATGTATATGGTTATTGCATCGCATACAATTTGTTTGCATTCATATGATTTTTAATTTAACTTTCTTGCTTTTGTTTGAAAGATGTAATAGGAGGAATATCTCACCAAGTTGGATATAGCTTACCCTCTTATAATTTCTTTTGTAGGTTATCCAAAAGTTGAGATTTAGGCTAGGACTTGAATGTGAAGTATTTCAGCCAGTAGAATAATAGACAAGTAGGAATAAAAAGATAACATATACAGCTAGATGATACTTTTATAATTGATATTCAACAAAAGTATTTGAAATTTACATATCTCATCTCATTGTTTGGTAGGAGATATCGATTTTTGCGGTTTTGATGGACTGTGGAATATTAAGTATCTGTAAATATTTATTTATTTTTGTTAAATTAATAAATTATGCATGAAAGCCATAGTAATTAATTAATTAGAGTTTTGCACTCTTTGACATATAAGATAGTTTTCGTATCATTAGTATACACATGATATGAAAAATTTTAGATAATCCTACTAAACCCCTTTTTGGGTTATTACAAGTACAAAAATAAATGTATAACTATAATACGAATAAAGTACACACATATAGATGTAAGACTAGCAATTGAATAATAATGCAATAATTTCTAAAAAAAATTTAGAGTTGCCACTTTATTATAACCTTACGATTACATTAATTTAGTATAAATGGGCTAGACCTTTGTTAGGTATAGAATTTTTCTACAAATACAAGGAAAATTTTACAAAAAGAAATATAATTTAATAAGTTATAGGGAAATATATTTTGTACATAAAAAAAAAATGGAAATATTGTATAACCACTATATCACATGGAAAATAATAAAATTGCAACTCCTTGCTAATAATATATTTTTTGAAAATGTCACACTAATATTCATTTGCTTGCCCATAAAAAATTTGATGCAATTTAGTAGGTTTAATTTTAAATCTTGTTATACTACCTTTTATTTATAAAATGAATAGAAAAAGAAAAGTAGAATGTAATACCTATATTACAAGATAATATTGGGCAATTATATAATACAAAAGAAAAATCATATCTTAGATGACAATATATATACAACAAAGTATAGTATAAACTTAATGCAATATGCTACATATGCATGCGATGCAATAGAATTAGCAATTAATAAATTATAGGAGCGGAATTATTATAAACCCACGATTAATATTCATGTGCACTTACATATATAAGTGTATAAATTTCTAAAATAAATTTTTTTCCAAAATGAAGTTCCTTGACACTTATTTATAAGTGATGAATAATTTTATTTTATTTTTTAAAATAACGTCCTAATTAGTCGTAGGTATAATAATTCTCTTATAACCCTTATGGTTTAAAAATTACTAACCCTTTTTATTTAAGGTGATGTAGGGGGGTAAGAACTACAAGTCTCAAGTTTTATAGTTTCAAGCATTTTCAAAGAAATGCTTAGTGGGCTATATTGAAGCATGAGTAGGTTTACCTATTACCACTAGGCGATGGTAAAGACCCTAACAATTTGAAGGTTATAAAATGGTGGCCCATCCTACTTTTCTAAGGAAGCCAAGATCTAGCTACATTTAATTACACATATGATATATATTGATTTTCCTTAATTTAACTTATATTAAGCCTAGTCTAATTAATATAAATTAGTTGACATTAAATTAAGAAAAAACATTTTTTTATAAAAAGTGTTCAAAAAAATATTTTTGAAAAGTAATCGTAGTTACCAACTAGTAAAACTGGTAAAAAATGGACTAGAGTTTCATGGTAGAAGAAACCCTAATTAAGTCACTAGCCCACTAATTTTCTAAAAAAAAACATTTTGAACAAAACCTTAAACCAAATAATCAAGTTTGGAAGCTAACTTATTAAGACATAATTTCTATGTAAAATAAAAAAAAATAATTAATAAGCCTTTATTTTTATAATTTTACTAAAAATGTGAAAACATGCAAAAATATGCTAATGACAAGAAAGATAATTTTTAAGATTTTTTTAATTACGAAATTTGTAAAAAAACAAACAATTTTTATTTTTTAACAGTTGTCTCAGAAGTACCTATATACCTACTTTGTTCTCATTTTCTATAAAAACTTTAGTAGGTTAAATTTTTTTATTTATGAACATAAGCCAAGTTTGCATTTTTAACTAATTTATTTTATTAAAGAAAGTCCTAAAAAAACCCAATTTTTATTCTCAAATTAAAAAACCTAAAAACCAAATTTTGAAAAAACCTTAATTATGACTGTACTTCTTTTTTCTTAAAACATCTAAATGACAAAACAATTTATTTCCTAAAATACCTAATTTTTAAAGTTAAATTTTATCCTAAATCTTGTAAAATATGTAAATATGCAAATTATTAATAAAAAGATATGAATTTTCTAACAATGTAATTTTTATTCAAAAATAACAAAAAAAATGACAATATGAAAAAGAAAAAACCAACAATTAAGAATTGACACAAAGAACTAATGGCTATAAATACGCAGGTTGAAGCAAGAGACTCGGTCAACTCTTGGATCACCAGTCGAGTCGTTATCTATGGTGAAGAAAATGCGGATCGAGTCCGAGTCACTCCAGCAGTCATGTACAGATTTGGGTTGTAGGTTATGTCCGAGTGATATCACCATCTAAGCTTGGTGATTTAACCACTAAATCAATGGGGAGAAAACACTTTGATTACAAATTTATTGGTAAAATTTGCTTTTGGAGACATGCCTTGGGTAATGGTAGTTTTTGGGTTGTTTTGAAGTTGGGCGATGGCACAGGTTTCAAAGGGGTCGATAGTGGAGTTTTGTACTTTTATAGTACAAATTTGGAAAAAATATACCAAAATAGTGCGTTCTCAGAATATTTTACAAAACTAGTTCATTACTTTTTTTAACTGAAGGCATGCTTAAAGAGTATGCCTCCTTGTGTTGTAGGAAAGGCGTATAGAGGGATTATGCCTTTCGTACAACAAGGAAAGCATAAGGAAGAAGCAAGGCAAGAATGTACCTTCAGTGTTGTCAACAATGCGCGATTCTCCTGTGCACCTCCCATTTAGTATTTGTACCCTTCTTCCACCTTCACCCTTCATTTGCACCACTTCCAAACATTAAAAACCTTAAAAACCTCTGATATTTTGCCTTAAAGCGATAGGTTGGCCTTATTTTCCTTCTCCGAGTAGCAGCGTTCTCAGTAATATTGTGTGTAACTATCTATCATCTTTATTTCGTAATAATTTTTTTAAATTATTAATTGCGTTAGATTTACAATTGTATTTTTTGTGTGTATGTAAAATGTAGTTACATGATAATTTTTGTAGTATTTATATTTTCATAATATGCATGTTTAATTGTATTTATTATTCTTAATTTTGTGTTATATATAATTTTTGTAGTTATATAAGTTGTGGTGGTTACGTAGAAATATATATATGTGATTTGTATATGGTATGTGATTTTATCGATATATTAGTTACGGTATACCGAGAAATGAAATTATATAGAAGATTATAGTTATAGTGTGAGATAAATTAGTCTACGTAGAAGTGTAATTATGTAGGTATAATGACACGCCCTACCCAGATGAAATTGTGTATGTGTATGACAAGATGCCTCGCCGAAAAACGATATCATGTGGGAGCGCGCAAGTTATAGAGTTTGATAAGATGCCCCACTGAAAAGTAAAATTGTGTGGGTGTGATAAGACGCCCTGCTGAGATAAAATTTTGTAGGTGCGATGATATGCTACACCAAAAAGCAAAATTATGTAGGTGCAATGACATGCCCCACCGAGATGAAATTGTATAGGTACGATGACACGTCCCCGAGATGAAATTGTGTGGGTAGGATGAGATACCCCTCCGAAAAATACAATCGTATGGGATCTTATAGTTATATTATGAATTTATAGAGTGTGATAAGATGCCCTACTGAAAAGTAAAATTGTGTAGGTACGATGACATGCCTCATAAAAAATGAAGTTGTGTATGAGCTTATAGTTATAGTACGTGTAAAATTGTGTGGACTTTATTGATTTTGTCATTCATGATTCAACAAGTTGTTAATGAGTGATTACGTGAAGATTATTGTGTATACGGGTGGGAATATTATAAACGGAAGTAATGGTCCACAATATGATAGGGACCTAATAAAAAAGTTGAAGATAAGAAAGGATTCCAACTATAACCATTTTCTCCAATAGATCTATACAAGTATCGGAGTTAATTCTTGTGGGGTTGAGCTTGTTCAGTGACATCCTTTTTATTATGAGAGAGGTGTTCTTATACTTTGATGGCCATTATAGATGATGATGATGTAGAAAAATTTAGTAGAAATGGCTGACACGTTTGGAGAACATCGGATACAAGAGCTATAGTTAGGTTTTCCAGTCAGCCCAGTCAGCCTAGCATGACTATTGCTGATAAAACTTTACGGGTTGGGTCTTCCAGTATTTCTTAACCTCATGTGCAACAAGCCAATGAATATAACCCTATGTATGATGAATCGAAAACTTATCTAGTTGAAGACCCCACTTTTGGTGAGGGTGGTGTGGATGAAGAGGAAATTGATACAGAAATAAGGTCAATCTTACAAGATGACTTGGGCTACGACATTGTTGAAGATATGATTCTAATGGGACTTAGAATTAAGGTTGAAGGGGAGCATGTAGGGGGTGAATATGAAGTAGATGATTAAATTGTGGAGGTTAAAAACACTATAGATTATGTGGCCATGTCTAAATATATATCGAGCAGCATTCCATCTGTACCTCAGTTTACTGCTAGCCAGGGGATTGGGATGGCTCCCTAACATAATCAGTCTAAGATGCCGACATCCCATGTTAGAGGTTCAATTCCGTATATGAATATTAGTAGTGGTTATGTGGAATTCGAAGAGGAGATGGAGGCAAAGAGTATTAATCAGATTGATGGCGTTGATTTATTTGTTGGACAACGCTTCAATATGAAGGATGAGCTTATTGATACTGTCAAAAGATATCACATTAACAACCATTGTGACTATCACATCGATCAATCAAAACCGAACCTATGGGTCGTTTAATTTAAAGAGAAGGATAGTGGATGCAACTAGAGGCTAAGGGCATCGTATAAAAGTTTAATGGGGTTATTTGTCATAATAATTCTTAAGGGTCTACACGCATGTGTCAACCCCGATGTAATGTAGGACCATAGACAGATAGATAATAGACTTATGACCAATTGCTTCATCACTAATATTAAAGAGAATCCTGATATAAAGATTGCAGACTTGCAAGCAAACATTTTAAACATGTTTGGTTATAATATGACTCGAAAGAGAGTTTGGGATGCAAAAAGAAAGGCTATGGAGATGGTATATAGCAATTGGGAGAAAGCATACAACGAGCTTCTTATTTTGTTAAACACAATCAAGATATCAAATCCTAGCACTAAAGTGGTATGGGAATGGAGGGGATCCCCTGAGCCTGGTGTTTCGATGATGAAGTGGGTCTTTTGGACATTTGGTTCGTATGTACACACATTTAGGTATTGTAGACTAGTGGTTTGTATTGATGGCACATTTCTATATAGGAAGTATAGTTATGTACTATTGATTTCTTGTTCTATGGATGGAAATAACTGTATTGTCCCATTGGTGTTTACACTCATTGATTTTTAGTCCATAAAGACTTTGGGCTTAGTTTCTCAAAAGATTGAAGCAACTCATTGTGGATGGTCGAGAGGAGACAATTTACCTAATTATGGATAGGCATTTAAGTGTTGAGAATGCTCTTAACAAAGTAGAAGTTGGTTAGAAGGAACCATTTGCGATTTGGAGATGATACATATAGCATGTCGCCTGCAATTTTAACAAGGTACATAAAAACAAATTGTATAAGAAGCTTGCTACTATTGTTTCCATTTAGGTATAACCTAGGAAATTTAAATACTTAATGGATCAGATGGTGCAAGTTAAGAGGATGCCCTATTGTGGTTTTAACCGTTTGACATGAGCAAATGGACGTTGTCTTATGACGGTTTTTATTGGTTCGAATATATGACATCTAACATTGTTAAGAGCTATAATGCCGTTTTGAAAGGTTGTAGAGGATTGCTTCTAACTTCTCTCTTGAAGAAAATTTTCTATAACTGTGTCGATTATTAGGAAAGAAGAGTTGAATAAGCGAGGGAAGGAATGGTTGCGAGGTAAGTGAATACAAAGTCTGCTGCAAAAAAGCTAAAAATGTAGGCCAAGCGAGCTCCAGCACATTCTATCAAGTAATATAGCCATGACAACGAGATAGAGGAGGTGAAGATAGGTTGGAGGCGTGAAGCAAATGGAGTGATGAAATGAGACAAAAAAACACATATTGTAGACAGAAATAGAATGACGTGTTCATGTAAGAAATGGTAAATCTATAAGATCCCGTGCTCACATGCGATAAGGGTACTTAATTCTATTCGAGTAAATATTGGTCAGTACATTGGCGTATGGTATATGTAGTCCCATTAGTTAGATGTTTACGCTAGACACTTCATGCCAATAGGTGATGAGTTAAATTGGCCTTGCCTCGATTACTCGTTCCTCATACCCAACGGGAAACTGAAATGGGGTTTAGGTAAATCAAGGAAGAAGAGATTACATAAGGAGATGGACTTAAGGGAGCTTATCGATAAGCGTAGGTATAGCGTATGTAGAATGGAAGGATACAATAGAAGAAGGTGTCCTCAACTTAATAGAAATGACATAGATAGATATACAAGTGTTGTTTTCTTACATTAAATTACATATCATATAATGTTATGCTTTCATATGTCAATGACATAATATACCTTTTTATTGTTTTGTAGGTTAGATGGATCCAAGATCAAGTGACCCATTGGTATTGCATAGATAAGGATGACATCAATTGTAGGACGTATGGGACCATCAGGTTTGTTTTCATATTAAATGATCTATTAATCTATATAGTTCAATAATTTTATAGTGTTGTACTAAAATTGAATCTAATATTATAGTGAGGAGAGCACATTACAGTTCGTTGAGTGGAGTCTAACTTATGGAAGGGCACATCCCAGATACCATTGGATGATTACTTCAAGACCCACCTTGTTGATGCTAGTTTCTTAGGGGTCATATGGCTGCCATTCATTCAGATTGATCATCACCTCATCACGACATTAGTCGAGAGGTAGAGACTTAAGATCCATACCTTCCATACCGCATACAAGGAGATGACGATCATGCTAGAGGATATAGAGGTTCTATTTAGTCTCCATGTAGATGGAGCTATAATAACTAGGCCTATACAGTTAGTATGGCCTTAGATAGCTGAGAGATTGGTAAGAGACTACCCCACCGACAGTACTAGTAGAGGAGGATGCATTAGTTTGTATTAGTTACAAGATAGATTTAGCATTGTTTTTGCAAGTGCAAATGAAAAGACCATTCGTTGGCACACTTATGCATACATTCTGCAGTTATTTGGTGGATTTTTATTTGCAAATAAATCTTTGTCCCTTATTCATATGATGTTTTTACCTATCTTAGAGTATTTTCCATATGTAGCGACGTTCAATTGGGGATTAACTCACTTGGCTTGGCTATATTGCTAGCTATGTAGGGCAGTACAATCAGGAGCACAGGAAATTAGAGGTGCCACCATACTACTGCAGATATGGGCATGGGATCATTTCCCCTACATTGCACTATGGACTAAGTTCGACTTCACCATACTAGAGGGCCTACTACTAGTTGCTAGGTAGGCCATATCACGAGATACTATACATCATGTTACGTACGTTGTAGATCCATAGCAGACAGCATTTGATATACAAACGAGTAGACAGGTATGTACTTCTTCAATTTTGTTTCTGTTGATCTTTATTGAAAAATTAAGCATTATTAATACACTTTTTTTGTAAATGCATTGTAAGTTGTGTGGGAGCCATACTTGGATGATCTTGTTGATCTCCTACAGCCATTTTGTAGTGCTGGTCGAGTTATCTTGGTGGCTAGTGTTCCACTGATATGTTTCTACATTATGGAGTTCTATTTTCTCGATCGTGTTCTATGGAAGTTTAGAGGATTCTAGACGATACCAATCGATGTTCTTACGAGTGACGAGCTACATCATATCGACCTTAGAGGTAGGACAGACATAGATTGGTCGATCGCTAATCAGGAATACATATCGACTTGGGTAGACTGCCACGTATGGGTTATCGATATTCAAGGACTAAAGGGTGTCGATCCAGCTTACTATGACTGGTATAGAGATCATATACGCCGATATATTACCCATCATGGGGCTGTAATGAGATACTTGGTAAGGTTTCCTTCCATTTGTCTTATTATATTTTTCCCCAAAGTAATCTATATGTATATAACACAAACTATTTCATTAACTGTAGGCAAATACTCTACATCGGGCGAGGTTAGTAAATAATGTCTATGCTGCTCATCATATCATTGATGGTGGGTTTCACCATATCGAGGAACATGGCAGTTTGATATTATTTCCCGGCCAGCCAATTGACCCTGCTCCTATACTTGCCTCTCCACCTTATATAAGATTTAAAGTTCATACAAGAGACCGTCGACTAGCACAAACACATGGTTAGGGACATGATGTTGATTCTATGCCATCAAGATCTCATCATTCCATTAACTTGGGCAAAATTGGTAGCAGTGCACCACTTGTTTATATCTCTAGTTCGAGCCATACCTCATTTGAGATGCTTAATGCTCATGTGTGGATGATTTTGCAGTTGATACTATCAGTTCCCCGTAAACATTATATAGGATGGCCTCAGACAGTATATATAGAAGAGGCTAACACCCAACTACCTCTATCACCGCCTACTCTAATTCCTTATGTAGATTTTGCCGATACTCCTCTACAGCCATCTAAGGCTTAATTATCAGAGGGTCTATCCACTTGCAGACCATCATTATTAGCTTGTTTTGGAAAACAATTAACTAGATCTAGGATGAAGTAGTTGTAAATAACTATATTTATATTACTTAATTTGATTGTTATGTATTATCGACATTTATTACTCACTGTATATATAGTTTTTATAAATTATTTTTCATATTATGTTGCTATTTCCATAATATTGATTGTTTTATATATATATATTATATATACTTATTCTTTACACTATAGTTGCTTTTAATAGGTTTAATTGGTAAATTAGTCAGTAAATCATTCACATCGACCTGTTACATTAATACTTCTAGTAGGAAGTACACTTAATGAGAGGTAATGTGAAGCATAAATTTAACTTAGTATCGAAATTGGCAATTAACTTATTATTTTCAAAGTATTTAGCTAAGAATAGTCTTAAGTGTAAATAAAATATGCATAGTAGTGATATTAAAGACGCGCTAATGGATACTAAGGGCACATAAAAGGGGCGTGTATCTATATAATAGCTTGATCATTAAAATAAAAAAAATAAAAAAAAATAAGAAAAATAAAATAAACTGAAGGTACGGATATGGGGCGTACCTTCCTTAGATACTGAAGGCGCAAATATAGGGCTTGCCTTTTTTGGATACTAAAGGTACACACCATGTGCTTACTTAGTGCACTTTTAGTTATAAAAAATGATGAATAGTGGAGGCACGCGCTTATGTGGCTTTTCATTATACTAATTTCGTAAAATTTTTCGAGAACGCATCATTTTCATATATTTTTCAGAAATTTATACTATAGAAGTATAAAACTCGTCAATGGTATGTATTTTGGGTCACGTATTTAGGTTTGGTGTTGGGTTAGGGTCACTTCGTAGGTCTTATGAAGTGCTGCAGATGTTGAGGTGCGTATCAGTAAGGGAATAGTTGGTTGGAGAGGGGACCGATGGTGGTTGCTATGCGTAGGCTTGCAATGTTGTGCTTTGTTGTAATGGTGATGGACAATGGTTGAGAGCAAGTCGGAGTAGTGATGGAGAATGGTCTGGGAATGTTGTGCTATCCTGTTGATTGGGTATTTTGTCGAGCTGTGGGTGCTCAGTCCTGTCATGTGAGGCGCCATGTCATGACCTTACAAGGGGGCTAGTAGGATTATCTAAAATTTTCATAGCATGTGTGTACCCAACATATGAAAACTGCCTTGCAAGTTAGAGATTGCAAGACTTTAAATGATTAATCACTAAGGTTACTAATTTTTAAGTAAATAATTTATTGTAAAATGCAAATTTAAATAATTATGGGCATTTGATATCCCACAGTTTCTTAGAACCGCAAAGAATCGGTATCCCCTACCAAATAATAAGATAGGATATACCAATATTACAAAAGAAATACAAGAAAAATTAAATTATCAACAAAGGTTGTTTATGTATTATCTAAAGAGTACTCAATTATTTCTAATACTAAGATACATATCTTCATCTCACACTCAGCATTTGAGACTTATCCCAATCCAATGTAAGTAAACCTGCAAAAGAAACTATGAGGGAGTGAGCATATAACAGCTCAGTAAGTTTGTTCCTCACCACCACTGTTCAAGCAAGTTATCACACATTGTTATCATACATGTAAGCAAGCTATCTACATACAAAATGAATGCAGACGTGATGAATGTAAGCAACACATCCATAAGACTCTGGAACTATGGAAGGTATAGAATTACGTCATCTACATTTTGGTTATCCCTTGTACTTACCTGCATAGGGCACCTCAGCTTACCTGCATAGGGCACCTCAGCTTACCTGCATAAGGCTACTTAGGGGCTTCACCCCACTAGGTGGCACTCGGCTATTACCTTAGCCAAGAAAAGATTTCAATTCAAATAGGGGGATTCCAATCTAGGATTATCCACCCTCTAAGGCCTCTCGGGCAAAAACTTGCAAGGCTATCTCGCAAGCTAAAATTAACCAAGGCCTTACAAGCACAATAAAGCGAGTCCTCTCGCTATTAAGTGGAGAACTCATGCTAACTTTGCTTTAACGAATAAAATATCATTTCTGGTACTGCGACCCTTATCAAAATCGTACAAAATACGTTTAAAATTAAGAAAAACCTTTTTCCAAAAATACCCTTTTCAACATTTTGCAAAGCTAGCACTCTCCATCTATACATTTACTGGATCATAGACATGCGACGAATAGAACCAGTTATTCGGGTAAGATATTTATATTTATCAATTTAAACAAAAATAATCACACAGATGATGGCATACAAGTAGAACAGTCATTCAAACTTACAAGCAACAGCAAACAGGAAAACGTCATACAAGTAACATGCATAAGCAAGTAGCAGGTCATTAAAACTCCCTCACTTGAATTATTGCTCATTCTCCAAACCTTTGAGGTTTCCATAACTCGATATTGAATACTTAAAATATAGTAATACTTATAAGTATTTTGAAAAGTCAAACTCCTTAGTTAACTAAATGTCTATTATAGTTTATTTAGTTTCCCCCAATATAACCTAAGTATAATGTGTATAGGGTTTATCATACTCAATGGGGTTAATAGTAACTATTTTCTTATATTTGTAAGTTATGAGACTTCCTTTATGTATTTCGAAACTTTTCATTTTAGCTATTTTGATCGTTTTCGAGCGTATTTTCTTGTAATGAGATCCGCTTTGGATATTGTGACTTGTAGCGTAAATTGTGATATAAAGATATCACAAAAATTATTATTTAAGTTTAAAAATTATAAAATATTGATTTTTGCTTTTTCTTAACATATTTACGATTTAATAATTATGTAAATCATATATTTGATATTTTTATTACTTTGAGTATATTTTCCTATTTTTGAGATTTTTAACTTTATAATGATTATTATCATTATTATTACCTTTATTATTTTTACTATTTATTATTTCTCTTATGTACTTCACGAATATACATATCTTATCTACTTCACGATTATACACATATGTATATTTATATACTTATAATATATATTTTATAATTTATTTTATTGAAAAATCTTTAATCACGGTATCATATATATATATACATATACACCTTACATATTTACGAATTTAGTAAATATATTATATATGCTAATACATATTCGGTATACTATATATATATTATACATTATACGTATTATATATGTATATGTATTTATTTAAAACATACTCTTACACACATATTCATGTATTTATGTATTTGTATTTATTTATATATAAATCTTACATATGTACATAAATATAAATATATTCATATATATTCGGAATATACATATAATTACTACTCATGGAGGTATACTACTATATATATATACTACATGATTATATATATATATATACTAAAATAATTATACATGAATACACACACACACACACACACACATATATATATATATCTATATATAACTCATGGTACGTAAATATACATATATACTATAGTAATTTAATAAACAACATAATACAAATTATATGTATTCCTAAAAAAATACATAACACATATTCTTACGTATAATATACCTATATACATACATGGCCTTATACATACATACACTATTCAATTTATGTATTTGTGTACATATACATGTATTAACATTGTTATATTTATAAGAAAATACTATATAAATACTATAGTTATATATGTATATACTATATAATATACATCTACATAAAAATAAATACTTACCTATTTCTTTTAATTTCTTTCTTCTTCTTTCCTTCCTTCTTCATCTTCTTCTTCTTTTCCTTCCTTCTTTTCTCACGGTTTATTTCCAGAATGTGTTTCTTCTTTTTTCAGTTTTGTTTGCTGAATCTTTCCATACTTTTTTCTTTTTATTTCATATATAATAGCTTAAGTTATAAGCTAATATCTTAGATAATCATTGCAATATTTTTGCTTGTTTAGTTAATCAACACTTGGCAATGCAATTCATCATGTGGGCTACTTGTTTTCTTTAGGATTTTTGCTGATTTTGCTTTCAATTTATGCAGGATATGGAATTGAAGTGAAAATGGAAAGAAGGAAAAGAGATAAATTGAAAATTAGAGAGAAGGAAAATGAAAATTATTAACAAATATATATAATTTTTCAAATCATATAAATTATAACGATTATCCTCATAAATTAATTTTCAAATTTTTGTGAAATTTTATCAATTTAATTGATACCCGTTACAATTATAATTTTTTCAAGTTATTGTGGTGATTTCGTTAAAATTTCATGCGACTAAGCGATTTAGTTGAAAATTGTAATCGATCATAATTTTATCACTGTTGAATAATATTTAATTATTTTTTATATTTATGTTTATAATTTTAGGGTTTCGAGCAATTTAGGGTTCAATTTTGATTAATGGTATTTAAGTCAGTTTTTAGAGTTTTAGTATGCGATGTAGGGTTTTAATCAATTTCTAAGGTTTTTACTACTTATAATAATTTCAATTTATGATTTATTAAATTTTTATCTTGGTTGGCTTTAATAACTCTTAAAATCATTTATAGTATTAAGGTTTACTTCTACTCTTAAATAGTTAAACTTATGGGATTTACATGCTGTGTGTGGTAGTGTGGGGCGTGTGGTTGGTATTGGGTTCGAGGTGTGCAGACTACGGGTTGTGGCATTATTCTGTGGGTATTCTGGTCGATGAATAGGCGTTGTTGGCTTGTGAGTGTGGAATACGGTGGCTGCTGTAGTGGAGCTGGAATGGATGGGTATTGTTGGCTCTATGAAGTTCTTGATCGGGGCCCCATGGTTGTTATTGATCAAGCATTTTATAGCTTTTTTAATCTTGAATCTTTTTTTTTTTATTCTGTTTTTAAAATTCGATTAATTTGCACCCACACGAATAAAAACTTCCCCTTGATCTTAGTTTATCAAATTTTTAGATGCTTTTTTGTTAATGTCAAACAAAGACTCGATAAGATTTTGATGGGATCCGAAACTAGCCTCTCCTCCATTGTCGAATCTGAATTAGCGGGAGAAGAAGCGGGTGATCACGTAACTGGCACATGACGGAGACTGGGAGGAAAAAATACTTGTCCGATGTAGAAAAGGATCGAGTCACCCATTACATTCTCTTATGCCAAACAACCATGCTGCTGCTTTTTCCTCCAACATTTATACTTTCAAATTAAAAAAAAAAAACTCAGAATTCATTAAATTACACGTATTAATAGTGTTAAATCAAAGGTCTATTAAAATAATATTAAAGCTTAAGCTCCTATTATAAATACAGAACAACAAGACCCCAAAGTTAGGAGATCTCCTTTATCATTCTCTTACTCCTCGTAACACTTGACAATTTTATTGATATGATAAGAATGCTAATATAAATATCAAAATAATCATACCAAAATATTTTTTAATACTTTTTATAGCTGTTTTTTTATTTTACAGGTGTTCTCACACCGAAACGAGAATCAACCCGTAATAAATGGTGTCGTCTGCTGAAAATACAATCTACTGCCACAATTTTTATAGTAAGTTTTCAAAATTCGGCGATGAAGCGTTTCTTTTCTCGATGGGCTTTTTGGAATCAAGTTGGGTATAGTTTCGCTTCCATATCTTCTTCTCAAAATCTAGAATTTGCTTGTGCCGCGAGAATTGGAAAAACCGTTTTATGTAACTACTATGCCGTAGTGCCAAATCGCAAACTCATTTTGTCGTCTTCTTGGTAATCTCCATTATCAGTTGAATTTTTGGAGGATAATGAAATCCGTTGTCCTAAATACTAGGGAGCCTATCGATGGAAATTTTAATTTTTCATTTTCAATACTCCTAATCCTTACATTCTTGAAAATGCAAACTGATCTTTTACTTAAGTCGAAAACTGCCTTGAATTTCTGTTCTTAATTTCTTCCTATTATAATCTAAGTCACATAGAAACGGTGAATCATTGGCAATCCTCCCTCATCATTTCAAGTTTTTATTTTCAGAAAAGAGAAGTATTCTCATATAATGCCAAAGAACCTACCTACCTTAGTTCTGTCTTTGAATCCTTATATCTTAACAGTGGGAAAGGGAAAATGGTTTTATAAGGTTTGAACCTTTATATGTCTATGGTGGCACTAAAAGCAAATTTGTTCTAATGAGATTCTAGTTAAGGTCGCTAGAGATGACTTTCTAGCGCCGATTAACTTGTAAAAGATGAAGTTGAATTATGCAATGCCTTAGTCGTCTCACACCTCATTCGCAAATCGCTGATGTTTCGGAAGTATTTGCGACCCATAGAGATAACCGCATCTCTTATTTCCTACAAATTTGGCCACGTACTCTGCTTGGTGACACCTAATGGTTTATTCACCATTTGGAAGGCCTTACGCATGGAGACAAAAAACAACTGAACCAAAATTTTTCAAGCTTCAACAAAGCCCATGCCAAGCTATTACATCTCCGTCCTTCGATCTCCAAGCTCCATGTCAACCAAGCTTCTGTGGATTTGAGCTGAGTTCGAACTAATTTACAAGTCCGACCTCTTTTCGACTGAGCTGAATTGCATGAGAGTCCCAAGATACAGTGAACTATCATGCCAGTAGTTTAACAATGCCGAGCACCAATTCATGTCAAATATCTACTCATGCCAAGCTTAAGTTGACTTCTAGACTAAAGGCCCTACTAAACACACGGAGCTGAGCTTCCGTTCTTCTACAGCGAATCCCATTTATGTCTCCTACCTGGTTTATCCGAGCTGTGATTCACCTCTTGACAAATGTTACTCTTGCCGAGAAGTTTTTGGCTGAGTAGTTCACTTAATGTGAACTCTAAGCTCCATGCCGAGTCGCTGAGGAGCTGCTCAAGAAACTGACGCTGAGATGTATAGCTAATAGACTATGTTTTTTTGAGTCATTCCAAGTCACCGAAACCAAGTTGAGGCCGAGTTACTAGGCCGAAACTTTTTGTCGAATTGACATTTGGATTTTCCCAGCTTCTTTTGGATCAAACAGTAACTGCAAAGCCGAGTTTTTCCACTAGAAATTGAGTTTATCTCCACTGTTCTGAGCTTTAATCACCATGTCGAGATATATTCTTCACAGAATAGCATTGAATTGAGGTACTATACTGGACGATTGAAAATTTTTTTCTAGTATATGGCCTTCTGGAGTATAAACCGCAGAGTGGTCGTGGTCTGACTGCGCCAAGCTAGTGTTGAATTGAGGCCAAACACTTCACTACATCGAGCTACAGTACACTCCAGGCCAGTTGATAAGTCTGAGCTTCTCCACTTGAACACGTCAAGTTATCTTTGGATGCCAAACTGCACAACAGCAAATAAGTCCGAGTTACTCAATTTTAGAGTTGCCGAGTATCTACTGCTGACCAATGACAATGGCTAAGACGATATCAAGTTGCCGAGTTCCTTGTGAACATTGAGTTCAATAGTGTCGAGCTCTATTCTCCACTAAGCTTCAACAACTCCAAACGCCGAGCTCTTTGTTTGAGTCGCATGAAGTCGCCAAGCACCATGGCTGAATAGTCGAAGTTTTTTGTGAGCGTGCGGAATGGACGAAAAGCTCCATGTTGATTCACAATAAAGTGACTCGAATTGCTCTGAACCATTTCTCATTAAAATCTGTGTTTCCACCGATCGAATCTATGTCATATGAAGTAACTGAGCTCCAGAAAAACTAAGGAAAATTGAAGATCTCCAACAATATTCCAAAGGATAGAGCACTTGGAGGACCAACCTACTTCTTAACGGAAAAAGTTTCACATAATGATTGAGCTCTAAGCAAATTAGCGTGGCATTCATATTTGAGTTCTAATAAGCTTTTCTTTCATGCCGAACCGCCATCTATAAGCATTGAACCAAACTAGCCAATTTCGAACACGAATTAAAGTCGAACTCTTCATATCCGGGCTCGAGAACAACTTCAAACCAAGCTTTACCCTCAATTGCAGTCAAGCAACTTTGAATGGCTGATTTTTGAAGTCAAAGTTCTGAGTAGCAACTAATTTTTAATGAGAGTACGGGGCAAATGTTGATAATGTTTTATAGTAAAATAGGTTGAAGGCCTATTACAATAATATCGAGGCTTAAGCCTATCTCCTTTGGCCCATCTATATACATGTATCCCACCACCTACTATAAAAATAAAACAAGACCCTCAAGTAAGGGGATTCTCTCTTCCATTCTCTTACTCCTCATAATATTTGACAATTTTATTGGCAATATTAGAATACTCTCTGATGCCCTCCATTTTCTTATTTTGTAGGTGTTCTTGTACTAGAACAAAAATCGATCAACAATAGCATGTATATTTTTGAACTCTACTTGACTGGACCTTAAACGATTGACTAACTTGAGTCAAACACATTTAATACTTTGGTATTTTTTCAACTTTTCTTTTATTTAGGTTTTTTGATTTATTAATTTTAAATTTTTTTTTTTATAAACTTGGCCTAAACTAAGAAATTAAGAGGGAAAAAAATGGAGTGTCTACAGTGTTCTTTCAGCAAATCTCATTTTCCTTTCGAACCATGATAATGCCAAGCCTTAGTAAGTGATTGAATTCAACGTCATATGGATCTTTTCCATTAAGTCACTCTAAGTCAACTTAGAGTGATGTATACGAGGAGGTGGTAGAGAGGGTGTCTCTTCCTTAATGATGGCAGCGATGATCTCTTCAAAGATGGAGCCAGGCAATAACTCAAGAGATTAATTAAATATGAGCTAATGTAAATGAAAGTATGTGCTTTACGTTGTAACGAATATGCAGGGGACAATGAAGATGATGATCTCGTGTTGCCTATATATGAAGAAGCTGGGGACATAGAGCTTACTCCCTAAGGTTAAGTTAGTTAGATTTTCAAGATAGAGGTGATCCACGACTTGATGATGTACTTCTCGAGCAAACTAGAAGGCTTACATGCATCTGTATTGAGTGTAGATGATAGGGTGGCCTTAACATATACAAATGGATTATGCGTTTATTAAGATCAATCTCGACTTAGTGGGCTTTGATACCCATTTAGCTAGTTTTAGCAAGATGTCTTTAATCTTCAATACATTTTCCTAGCTCAGTTGACTTCTAAAGTGATGTACTTAAAATCTCAGTTATCGCTAGGACTTATCGTAATAGATTTGAATCAATGGATTCTTCGAAATATTGAAGAAAATAGAGTGAGAAGGTCGATAAACTAACTAGAGTAGTTGATGTAAAGTTACTTAAAGGATATGACGTGCTAATGAACACGATATGATGCACTAATGAACACAACATGACTTGATACTTTACTTGATATCATGTATAAGTTGATGTCACAGTCCACCTGTCACTAATCCTAAGGCACTCGGTAATATTAGATAAGAGTGTATGAAAATGGATTTAGAGAGGGTAGTCTCACAAGAATTGTATATTAAATGTCTATTTTGTAGGGTAAGATGATTCGAGCATATAAGGAGAAGGGATTATTTATAATAAGTTCCTAGAGCAATAATACAAATAAATGAATTACAAAAAGGCGTACAAAAAGGGGGATTACTAGTACTTGAAAAAAAAGGGAAAACAAGATAGACAACAAAAAGGGAAAAATAATATAGTGTTAGATGAGATGGATAGGTGGCAGCAGAACATTGGTTCCACATAAAGATTCTCTGATCATAGTAGGTGAGAGGAATCAAGATGTTACGGTAACAAAAAGGCCAAGACGAGAAGGAATGCCATAAAGTTGGAGGGAAGCTAAGAGAGAATTCTTCTAGTGAGAGACTAGAGGCCTCTGAAGTATGTGTAAGTAAATGGGCTAATATCGATAACCCATCAATTCCCTAGGGTTATTGGAGATTTGCCCTCAAATCATGATCTTCGTCATCATTTGGCACATAGGGAGTCAGGTCGGTGAGGTTGAATATGGTTGACACGCCGTACCCTTCGGGTAACTCAACTTCATAGGCGTTGTCGTTAATATGCCTAAGGATTTCGTAAGGTCCATCCGCTTTGGGAGATAGTTTGTTCATCCTCTTGCCAAGGAAGCGTTCCTTATTAAAATGGATCTAAACAAGGTTTCTAGAGGTATAAATGACTTATCTCGTTCCTTAGCTTCCTTGTTTCTTCTATTAGGCTATAGTTTTGGCTAGTTGCTCGACAACTTTCTAATGTAACTTCTAGAATTTCTTGGCTTACTGTAGGCTAGGTTGGTTTAGTCGAGCTGATAATCAAATCTAAGGGTAAGTTTGGGTTAAGTCCATAAATGACCTCAAACGAAGATTTTCCTATCACGTTGTGAGTGGAATGGTTGTAGGAAAAGTTAATGATAGGGAGGCATAAATCCTAGTCATGTAAATTCTTCTTAACAGCTGCTCGCAAGAGGTTACTAATTATCCTATTTACAACTTCAGTTTAGCCATTTGTTTGGGATTTGTAAGAAGTACTAAACATGAGCTTAGTGTTGAGCTTCTTCTATAGGGTCCTCTAAATGAAGCTCATGAACTTCAAGTTATAGTTGGATACAATACTTCTCGATACTCTACATAGTTACAAAATTTATTATAAAAAGAGGTTAGCAACAAATAAAGCATCATTAGTTCTGTAGTAGGGAATGAAGTGGCTTGTCTTACTGAACCGATCGATTACCACCATGATTGAGTCATTTCTTCTAAGCATTCAAGGTAGGCCGAGCATGAAATCCATGCTTAGGTCTATCCACGACTGCTTTAGTATAGGTAGGGGTGTGTACTCTTCATACGATTCTCTTTTTCTTTTTGCATTCTTACATACCTCACACCTCTTAAGAATTCGGTGCACATCCTTCATTATCCTAGGCTAGTAGAGATGTTCTTTCAATATCTCAGCCAACTTCTTTTCCCTAATATGGTTAGCCAAACCACAAACATGAGCTTTTCAGATGAGTAGTTCTTTGTCAAACCACTCGATAGACAAACCTGCTTGCCCTTCGTTAGGAACCCCTAACTTAAGTAGAATCCAATTGTAGCTCTTCCAACATTACACTTAGCTACTAGGGGCCTAAAATGCGAACTATGCTCATATTGATTAGATAAAGTGCCAAATCCAAGTACCTTGGTTTACAATATTGTGATGAGGGTGTAACGACAAGAAAGAGCATTAGCTATGGTGTTTGTGCTCCTCTTCTTATACCTGATGACATAGCAAAAGGTCTCCAAAAACTTAACCCACTTGGCATGATGCTGAGAAAGTTTCTATTATCCTTAAAGTTGCTTGAGAGACTCATGATCGAAGTAGATGATGAATTCTCTCAATAAAAGGAAATGTTGTCATAGGTCGTAGAATTCCTTGTCATAGGTCGAGTAATTTATTACAGCTCCTCTAAGTTTCTCATTGAAGTAAGCAATTGGTAAGCATTCTTACATGAGGATAGAACTGATGCCGACTTCAGATACGTCACATTTGACCTTAAAAACCTACTCGAAATCTAGTACGATGAGTATTGTGGTAGACATCATTTTAGATTTTACATCTTCAAAACTTTTATGAGCTTTCTCTAACTAACTAAACTTAGTGTTCTTCTTGGTCAATTCGATTAAAGGCATAGTTATGGAACAGAAGCTTTGAATGAATCTTTAATAGAATGAAGCTAGACCATGGAAGCTCTTGACTTCAGCAACACTAATCAACGTAGGCCACTCAAGAGCAGTTCTTACTTTCTCATCATCAACTCGAACTCCTTTCCCTAAAATAACATATTTGAGGAATATAACCTTGTTTTAATATAGCACACATTTCTTTAGGTTGCCAAATAAGCTCTCAACATAGAGGATGTCAAACATCAATGTTAAATGCTTAACATGAGTGATGAGGTCGGTATTGTAGACCAGAATGTCATCAAGATAAACTACAACACATTTGCCAATCAATATTCTAAGTACATGATTCATTAGACATATAAAAATACTCAGCGCATTAGTTAGGCCAAATGGCATTACCATCCATTTGAACAGATCATCCTTTATCTTGAAGGCTATCTTCCATTTGTCTCTAGGTCTCATCTGTATTTGGTGGTAGCTACTCTTTAAGTCAATCTTCAAGAGGATATATGTACCATGTAACTCATAGAGCATATCATCTAATCGTAGGATTAGATATTGGTACTTAATCTTAATTTTATTAATGGTAAGGCTATCGATACACATTCTTCATAACTAATCTTTTTCAGGTACTAATACGGCTAGTACGGCATATGGGCTCATACTCTCTCAAACGTATCTATGATTTACTAACTCATCTACTTGTTTCTTCAACTCGGTTGCTTACTCATGATTAAGCCTGTAAGCAGGTTAGTTTGGTGAGTAGCTCTAAGCTAGAGGCCAATGCAATGTTCAATGCCTCTTAAGTGAGGTAAACCTTTCAGCATCTCGTTAGGAAATAAGTCAGCATAGGCTTGAAGTAGTTGCTATACCTTGGTAGGAAAGCTCTCAACTTCTCTCACCTCTAAGAGTCTCTTGACTAAAAGGAGCAAATAATCCTCAACCTTAACTTCTCAAGCAAACTTAGCTCGGGAAATCACTAAAGACTTCCGCTACAGTGACTTTGTAACCTTCTCTTGAGCTTCCTACAATTCCTTAGGACTCATGGGTGTCAATATAATTTTCTTCCTATCCTTTTAGAACATATAGATGTTCCTATACCTATCGTGTAACACTCTAAAGTCAAACAACCATGGTAGACTGAGTTATATGTAAGAAGCGTACATGGGAAGGACATCACACAATACCCTGTCCTTATACCTATCACCAATGGTAATCAGTACTTTAACTTGCTTGGCAACTTGTTAGCCTCCTTTCTGATTTAGCTAGTGAATCTTGTATGGCTTAGGGTGTCGAAGGGTTGGCAATTCCATGGCCTTAACTACCCTTTGTGTTATGACATTGGTATAGCTCCCTCTGTTAATGATTAAGGCGCATAGTATGCCATTCACTCGGCAATTTGTATGGAATGAGTTCTCCCTTTACTCATTCTCATTAGCTACAAATACACTAAGAGATCGTTGAATGACAAAATAGTACTTGGCATTGCCCTCAAGAGGTGTCTCGGCATCGTAGTCTTCCAAAAACTCTTCCAACATCTGTTCAACTCCCATCTCTTCTGTTCCTTCGCTGGTACTCTCTACTTTAAATTGGGGTTTGTCTCTTTTTATAGTCATGACTCAGCGGTGTGGACACTGATTAGCCATGTGCCCATAATCGAGACATTTAAAGCATTTGATTTCTCAGGTCTTTCTTCTAAAGTTCTAACCTTAGTCTCTTTAGACCTCAGGTTCATTGGCCTTACCCTTACCTCAGCCTTCTTCTATTTGGATTGGCACATGCCCTCGACATTCCACCTCAGAACTACTTGGTGCTCGGTCATTCTTTAGTCGGCTTGGCATACTGCTCGTGTTTGGCAACATAGGTCGGCTATTTAACATTTGACTAACTTAGTTCTGCCTTTGCCTTTCAATTTTCTATGATACCTTGATGGCTTCATCTAAAATCGCAAGACTTAGCAGCTCTATTATGTTACCAATCTTGGTCCTTAGCTTAGAAATAAATCTTGCAATAGTTTGCATCATAGGTTCATCGACATCACATCAAATTATGACTAACTGAAACTCTCGAACATAGTCATTAATCGACCGGTTACCATGTCTTGAATCTTATAAACATTGGAAAGTGTCTTGCTCGTAGTGTTCAAGAACGAACCGACTTCTCAGAAGTCTCTTCATCTCATTTTATGTTCAGATTTCGTATTAGGCTATCAAGCAAACATTCTACAACTTCTTCCACGACATTGTTGCATATCTAGAAAATTCTAACGTGGCTACTTAAATATGGACAACGTCTTCGTAATCGTAGAAGTTGAATATCATCGTGATCTTCTCCTCCTAGTTTAAGTAGTCATCAGCACTACCAAACTCCTTAAACATTAGAATATGTACTTTGGGGTGTTCGGTGCCCTTAGAAGCCTTGAGTTCACGCTCTTCAATGTCAATATACTGTTCTTCTTCTTCATATTCCCCCACTTCATCCAATTCTAACCTCCTTCTTGGCATTCTTTTTGTACATCAAGGTAATGCTCAGTTTATGGGAATAGGCTCTGGTGCATGTGGTTCATTCATCTATCTTCTTGGCTTATCTCTCATTTCTTGACCCTATTCAACAACTCTCTCCACGGCCTAGTATCTAATATTCTCTTTATTGAAACAACTAAATTAGCCACAATAGTAGCAAAGTCTTGTATTTACTCATCTGTAATACGTAGTGTTTGTTGGGTAACTTGACCATGACCATGAGCATCACTCTCATCATCACTAATCTCTCCTTGAATACTAAGATTCGATATTCTCAAAGTGAAGCATTAGAAAATACTCTTCACACAAGAAATCCTTATACACACAAATATCGTACGAGTTGTAAACAGTAAACTTGCTTTGTTCTTCCAAATGAAAACAAAGTATCACGAACAACAAGCTTGTATGGACTATCACCACACAGGTCTCAGTCATAACCTCAAGCTTTGATATCAGGAAATTATATGATGTGCTTAGGAGCTTAATTATCACTAGAACTTACTGTAATAGATTTGAACCAATGGGTCCTTCGAAATATCATAAAAAATAAAGTAAGCAAGTCGACGAACTGACTAAAGTAGCCAATGTGAAGTTGCTCAGAGGATATGATGCACCAACAAACATAACACGACTTTATACTTCACTTGATATGACACACAAGTTGATATTAAGGTCCACTCACCACTAATCCTAAGCTACTTAGCAAGATTAGATAAAAGTGTATGAAAATAGACTTGGAGAGGATAGTCTCATAAGAACTATATATTTGATGTCTATTCTGTAGGGTAAGATGATTCTAGCATACAAGGAGAAGGGATTATTTATAGTAAGCCTCATGGGCAACAATATAAATAATGAAATTACAAAAGGACAAATAACAAAAAGGGAAAAAATATATAGTGTCAAATGAGATGGAGAGATGGTAATGCAACATTAGTTTTGTATAAAGATTATCTAATCATAGCAGGCGAGAGGAATCAAGATGTTATGGCAACAAAGAGGTCGAGATGAGAAGGAATGCCATGAGAGTTAGAGGGAGGCTGAGAGAGAATTCTTTAGGTGAGGGACTAAAGGCCTTTAAGGCGTACACAAGTGAGTAAGCCAATGGCTGATGACCCATCAGTAAGCAACTAGCTTTTGGTGGCCTTTGAGATTTTATGCACTTGGTTTGAAGTAAAGGCTATACTAACCCTTTGTTGATGCTTCCTCATCTTAAAAAGGTCATAGGATGGTTGGTGGTATTTGTCGACTTATGGAGGCAAAAAGATATTAGAGCATTTAGAATCCTTGATCGATGTTTAGAATTAGTAGATTAGGAATAAAACTTTTAGATAAAGTAGACAATCCTCATCTAAATCGATGATATCAAAGTCTTGAGGACCTATGACAATAATGCGGCCAATGTAATTCTTGATCTTTTTAATCGCTAAGGTAGAATAGTGTGGAATGCCAAAATATTGGTGGATCTGTTCATTTGTAAGGAATTGATCCCCTTTAATGATAAAGAGACAAAGAGAAACAAAGGTTGGAAGATATTTCCTTCCTTAGAGTTGTACTAAAGTGGCTATGGATCTATAATTGTTGCTCTCTGTCATTGATAATAGTTCCTCTAAGTTAGTGCCCCTGCTCAATATGATATTTTAATAAAGCTGTTAAGGTAGTTATTTCCACTTTCTAACCAAGTGTTTTCCTTGTAGGTGTTAGCCTTCTAGCCAAGAGTGTTACGAGCTTCATTTTTGGTAATTAACTGAACAAAGCGCACTACCAAAAGGAGAGTAGTAAAAAAGGTTGCTTGGGTAGCTATTACTTGTGGCTATCCTGAATCGAACAAGGGAAGGGAAAGAGGGATAGATCCCCTCTAGTGTGAAACTAGGGGGAGGTTCACTACAAGCAGTTCCAATGGGACTAACAAGGATGTATTGGTGTTCGATAATGGTTGTATCACCATACCCTCGAAGTACGGGATTAGGCTTAGGAAAGAAGCTTTTAGCGAGGCTCAAAATAGTAGGTTAGGAGGATCTAACAAACAATAAGCAAGTGTTACCTCTCCTTTACCCCTAAGCTAATAGGTTCATAAACATAAAAGAATACATCTTGCAGGCAGAAGGTACTAGGCTATGGGATCTAACCCATAAGATACTTAAGTCATCTCACTTGCAATGGCGTAGGTTATCCCTCTTGCTAAGTACATCTATTGACCGCAGTAGTGTGTATATTCCAATGAGGCAAGCATAAACCTTAAAGGGTCGAGTATAGAGTTATTGTGGGGCTCCATTCTTCCTTAACACAACCCTATGATGGATAAAAAGTATAAAAATAATAATAATAAAAGTAAGATGAGGAGTTTGATCTCATGACCTTCACAAAGCTTTATGAGGTTAGTACATGACATTGTAGGTTAGGATTACTCTCGATTTTTCCCTATGTAGCTCATTTCTGTAGTTAGTCGGCAAGCTATTGTTTACATGTTAAAGATGCTGGAATGTTAGTAGGCCCAAAGGGAGTGGGTAACCCAATTTAGAGCCTTCATAGTTTGTTGGCCCATCTTGATTGCACTTTTAACACCATGGCTTTCCTATTACAATAACAAAGGACACTAAGGAGGAAGTGCTTGAGGCCATTATGTGACAGCTAAGGCCCTCTAGAAACTTTAGGATATAAGGGAGAAGATAAAGGAGCTAGAGGAGAAGCCAAAGATGCTTAGGTTGACGCTAGAATGGTTGAAGAGAACAACAAATAACTTTGTATGGAGGTGAAGAGGGTTACTAAAGAGTTGGAGGAGGAGGAGGCAAAACATAAAGTGGCTTTAGAGTTTACCACAACTAAGGGGAAGGTAAGCTAAAAGCGGGGTTTCTATCTTCTCCACTAGGTGTTTGACCTAAAGATTGAAAAATCTATCCTCTCTAAGGTGCAAAAGAAGTTCTTTAACTCAATCTTTGATAGCATAGAGAATGAGGTGTTCCACAAAACTTAGTCCTTTGAGGAGATCTACAAAGCTAGAATACTTGTATGGGAGGCTCATCCTTACCTCAACATGAAGTGCTTATCCTTTATAGACCCTCTCTCCTAGATTTAGAGTCCAAAGATGAGGAAGGACCCTCTCCCCCTAAAGCTAGATTTTGAAGACGAGGAAGACTTTTAGGGCAAGGACCTTACTTCTAAGACTATAATGACTCCTAAGTCGATGGCTAAGACTTCGCTCCTTTAGCTGCCCTTATTCCACTTATGCTAACTATAGCTCTTAACCAATCTAGTTGCAGCTCTTAAAGGAATTTTATGTTGAAAGACTTAGAGAAGCACCTTAGGCTAACTAAGTTTCTTT
Organism: Lumnitzera racemosa; assembly: GCA_024138005.1. Classification (NCBI taxonomy): domain Eukaryota; kingdom Viridiplantae; phylum Streptophyta; class Magnoliopsida; order Myrtales; family Combretaceae; genus Lumnitzera; species Lumnitzera racemosa. Next base: position 70,123,319 of record JAMXBC010000006.1, read on the forward strand.
CTTTTTCATTCTTTTTGTTCAATTTTATATTTGCTTTGCGCCCTTCTTTTCCTTTCATCTAGATAATCTTTATTGGAATACTTGTACATGTAAAGGTTGTTATGTCAACTTATGAGGCTTTATGAATATGTGTCTTGTTTCTCCTTAGTGTTCTCTTGCTCTTTGTATGCTTGTTATTTTGATGTTCCTCAAGCTTAAGAGCTTACAAGGTTTTCTACTTACACTTAGTTGGCTTAGTCTTTAAAGCCTTTTCCTTAGAATTCTTTGGGCTTTGTAACGTTAGTTTTCTCTTACCTAATTCTCTCATGTGATCTTAGAATTCGAGCCTTAGGCTTATCAAGATATTTGGACTCCTTTAGGTTTCAAAGCCTCAGATTTTTAAACATTTAGCATAGATGCCTTAGATTAAGATCCTAAGTGTTTAAGAACTTGATCTCGTGGTATTCCATAAGCCTAATAGCCAATAATATTACTACAGAAGCTAAGGATTTTGTATTTATATTGAAGGAAAAATTACAATGGATGGAAGTAGTTGGAGGCAAGTTTTAGAAAGACACAATTTATGGGTAAAGAATGGTATCTTATGTACATAAAAATTGAACGTATTCCATTCATTCGAAATATAGTGATAAACTATTAGCAATTCATGTTTTAGGGACTTGAATATCATCCAATATTTTATGGCTTATTTACCATGTTCCCTAGTCTCTATTTACCTTCAAGAGGTCCTCCTACTTTGGTGTAACCTTACCTTGGCCTTCCTAAGCTTTAGTGGTTTCGAGCTTCTAGGATACTAGGTCACTAGTTTATGCACTAAATGTAGAACAATTTTTGTTGTATTGATCATTGCTCATAACATACAATTTTTACTAACATTAAAACCTACATTTGTGCATAAATATAGCAAAAACTTATTAATTTTACATGAAATTAGAGTTTATACACAAGATGGACCAACTTGTGTAAAATTATAAAAAATGCATGAAAATGAATTAATTTTAGAAGAATCTAATTGATTTTATGTGCTATGTGTAAGTGTACGAGGGCTATAATGGTTTTGATAGCCCCCACCATTTGATCAAGGAGGTTAAAATTAGTGGAGTCAAGGAATTTAGCCTACCGATTGAATGGTAACTTAGCCACCAATTGATCGGTATGCCTTGAAGCATCAAAGATATAGCTACTTCTTAGACAATCGATTGCCAGAGAGGTTGGCTTTGTGAATAGAATGTATAGGGATGGATTCATACACATTGATCGATCGAGATAGAAGAAATTAGGGTTATGATTTTTCAACTAAACCCTAATCTTCCCTAAATGCGATGTTCGATAAAACATGAAATCAACCATAGAATTGATATGTATTTATTGATCAATTAGTAGACTTATACAGCAATGGCCTAAAGCTATATATAGTCGCCTTTGTAGTTAGAAATGCGTGACACAATTAAGATTTTAGCCTAGTTAGGTTAAGTTTTGCAAACCCATTATTTGTTTTCATGTTTAATGACTTGTCTATGATATTTAGTGAATGTTTTGTAACTTTGATGCACATTTAAGCTTGTTTATTGAGTATTTACTACATTCTCTTTGCTTAATCTCTTGTTTACTTGTTCATTAATGGAGTTTATTGCTACATTCTTATCAGTTATTGTTGTTGTTGCTGTCATTGATATAATGAGTAGCTAAGTAGTTTCTAGTGGGTTTGTGATAATCTAGATGTTGTAAATGGTATAACTTTGAAATTATGATATCGATGTGTATTTGATTGGGATTTTGATGATTAGTATTTCATTTGAACTCTTTGAAGTGCTTTTAATGAAATTTTTGTTAGGTTTCATCATGATTACAAGACCGAAAGGAAATTAGTCATAGGAAGTACACCTTGAGAATTATTGGGTTTACATAATTATGAGACCGGGAGGAGACTAGTTGTATAATTCTCTAATTAAGTTAGTGAAATGTAAATGATAGGTTCTTATACTTATGAGATTGAGAAGATGTTAAGCATTTGTCATTGAATTCATATTACATTATGCGGTTTAGTGGATTATGATAGGTTATGACATTGGGAGGAGATTGACCCCCTAATCTCTAGGACTAGAATACCCAATTCATGACAAGATTTGAGTATTTAGTTGATTACACAGGGAAATGAGACTGAGATGAGATTTTCCATTACATAGTTAAGTGAGATGCTTACTCGAGATCTAACTCAAGTGAATTCCATTAAAAGCTAATTAAAAATCATACCCAATATCTTAATGGCATACCCTTACCTTTACTTTGAAAGTATGTCACAAGCCTACATCCTTAGTAGTTATAGTATTTGTTACTTTTTGTTTATATTTCAATTTCAATTTCAATCCTAACCTCTCTCTTCAACTCACTTAGATTAGAGTAGCAGATTAGGATCTAGTACTTAATTGAGCTCTTTTCCCTATGGAAATCAACTTAATGAATACTCATTAATATTATTACTGTAAACGATTCGACACACTAATTGTTTAAGAGAATGACATTTTTTTGAGAATTCTTATTTATAAAATGTCTTTAAAAATATCATTTTTATTATTACTTTGTGTTGTTCTCATCAAGTATCTCATTACCTTATGCTCTTAAGTAGTTAACCTTTTGCTTACTTAGTCCCAACTTCCTTAATTGTATCAACGTTAGTATGGATGTCGATCTAATTGATTGTAGTATTCAAATCTTAGGTTCAGATGTTAAGGAGCTTAAGTTCATTAAAAAGTACTGGCTTAATGCCAAAGGCCAAGCTGAAAGGTATATTCCCTATTACTGTCCTATGGGTTGTTTGGACCCCCTAGGATAATAGGGAGTTCATTGGCTTATTTGCCTTTGGCCTAGTCCGTCCTTTTCTCCAAACTCTTGAGGATGGTCTTGTTAGCCGCTTCTACTTAGCCATAAGTTTGCTAGTGGGCTACCAAAGTATAATGAATGCCGATGTGGTATTACTCACAAAAGGCATGAAACTTTAGATTATTGAACTAGATTCCATTATCTATAATGATTACATAAAGGACATAAAATCAAGTCAATATGGAGTTCATGATAAAGGATTCCATTCTCTTCTCTATAATCTTAGCTATGGCTTGTGCTTATATCTACTTGGTGAAGTAGTCCATGGTTATAATGATGTACTGTTAATTACCTATTGCCTTAGGGAAGTGGTATAGGTCTTTATGTAGGTGAACATGCGTGAGCTATCTCATGAATAGGAGTAGGTCCGTACCTTAAAATTGTTTGAAAGGTAAATTGTAGTTAAGGGTTGAGCTATGTCATGCCCAAACACTTGGATATGACACACCAAATGTCTCATATGAACTTAGGGCTTAGCATGATATGACTCAAAAGCTTTACACCAAGGTCACTAGACATTAGCTCTTGCTTAAAGAAGGTAGATAAGATTAGGTGTTGGACTTGGTTAATAATGGGAACAAAAGTGCAAGGATGAAGAAGATGAATATTTGATTATTTGATTCTTGTAATTGACTACAAATGGTGTTTTTATGTAGTTTCCTCATAGGGCAACATCTTAGGTAAGTAAATTTACAAAAAAGGCTTATCGAGTCTAAATTTTTTGGTTTTATTTTTCTTAATCCAATTAGTATTAAACCCTAACCCATTTAATATTAATCATCAACTAGAGATTAAGGAAAACCAAAATTTTCTATAAGTTTAAGTATTCAATGTCATCACCTAAATAAGTCTGGGAAAAAAAAGTTAGATCAAAATCTATTGCGTAGATTGATTTTAATTTGGCTATTGATGTATGAGAAAATCATTTATGAAAATGATTCTTCAAAATAAGGGATTTCAAATTCAGGGGCTATCTTATTAAATCCTATATGGGTACCACTTTTAATCTTTCAAAATTAGTTTTATTTTTCAAAACACCGTATTAACTTGAAAGAATAATTCTAAATTTACAAATAAAAAAATTAATTTTAATTACAAAGAAAGAGAAGTAAATAAGAAAATAAATTTATCTATAAATAAAAAAATAAATTTTTTTATTTTAAGTTTCCTCATAGGTGCTTATGTACCATTTAGTAGAGATTAGACTTTTCGTAGTTCCGTTAGGAAAACTTTAATGGGTTACTTGATTTTATTTTCTAAAAGCAACCAAGTTTACGTTTCTATCAATTTAATTTTATTAAGAAAAATCCTTGAAAAAGGTTGTAATTTTTAAGTGTTTATTTTTTGTAAATTTATTTATTTTATTTTTTTACAAAATGATTCCTTTATTTATTTTCTAAGTGAGAAAAACATAAATTATTCTAAAAAAAATTAGTAAGAAAATTTATCCTAAGTTTAAACAAAGAGCACCTTTAATTAATAACAATTTTTTTATGGGAAAAAAAGAAATCCTATACTATCCTAAACTTAGGAAGTGAAGGGATTAGACATGAAACAAAATAACAAAAAATAGATAAATAGAAGAAGAAGGAAAAATGCACCGGGTGAAGAGTAGGGTTCAACATGGTTTGTAGTTCGTCAATCGAGTTAGACCTAGATATAGGCAAGCTATAAGTTGAAGGAGATGTACAATGGATAAAGAGGTTGCGTTGACAAGATTTTCAAGTAGTAAAATGTAGTTTTATGGGATTTGTAAAGGCAAAAATTCAATCGATGACAATGCCATAGCTTAGAGTGGTGGTTTTCATAGTTTTGGGTATTAATTAATTTAAGATAAAGAGAGAAAAGGCTTGGGTAACTTCAATGGCAACAGATTAAATCAAAATAAGAGTGGTTCTTAGGGTTGTTGATGGTAAGGAAACTTAAAGAATGGATGTTTTTACTTCAAATTGGAACCCATAACTTATAGAGGGAAAATAACTTAGATGTATGCTTTCCATTAATTTGAGTGAATGTTGTTGATAAAAATAAGTTCCCTAAACCCCTTTTTATACTTGTTGAAGCTTGATTTCAAAGGAAAAGTCAAAGAATTGATTGATTTGAGATTTCAAAATAAATGTATATTTTGTGAATTCGATTTAAGATCAATAAATTTTTATGCGAAGAGAGCTGAATGTTTGTTCCTTGATCTTTATTCTTGCTTGGTATGTTTAATAGATGTTTTGATTTCATCAAAGAGGCTCTAATCAAGCAAAATCAAAATTGAGCTATTTCTACATATGTATATATTTTTTATTTTTACATTAAGGAAAGGGAAAAATGATTGTGCATTAGCGCTCCCCCTAGACCTCGAACTCACAATCTCTGACCCATTATGTGCATGTTAAACCACTAACCCATTATGTGCATGTTAAACCACTAACCCATAAGCTTAAATCAAGTCAAAGTGATATCTATGTATTTATTCATTTACTTTTTATTCATACATCAAAGAAAAGGGAAAAAAATATCATGCACAAGTGCTTCACTTAGAGCTTGAACTTACATTCTCTAGCCTATTATGCTTACGTTAAACGATAGAGCCATTAACTTACTTATGCCATTTATTGGAATCTACCTTTATTTAAGCTTCAAAGCAAGCTTGAACCATTTCTAAACAATAAAACCAATTCAAACCAAATTGAACCTTAGATCTATTTGTTGTTAAAGAAATTTTGAAATTGCAAAAATTTCCATCATAGGTCTAATACACATGTATAAAAAATAGTTTTCAAATTAATCTTAATTAAGTGATTATATGAGCTCCAGTTCATTGATTGTATGGCTAATAATATTTTTTCTATAAATCAATTAATTTCAATTCAGTTGGAGCACCATTTGAAACTACAATTAAGTTATATTAATTTCATTTTTATAAATAAAAATAAAATTGAACATTAACCATAGTTGGAATATTAAGTTTTCATAAACAATTTAATATTCTCAAATATAGGTTAAATTATATATGTGTATCTTAACTTTATTCAACCCTAAAAATGAAATGACTCTCTATAGATGCCCGTAAAATTGATTTGAGACTTTTACTTTAAATATTCTATTTTACTAAATTTTTTTCTTCAATTTTCTAATTTTATTCCTATTTTCTAAATTTTCTTTTTTTTTTTTTATTTTCTTCTAAATTTTCTAATTTGTTGTATTTTTCAATTACGTTCCTTTTTCTTTATTCTGAAAATAAATTGTAAAATTATAAGGGGTAAAAATGAGTTGTTTAAAGCTCTCCCTCTTTATAGTAAAGTACGAGGAAAACTTTAACATAAAGACAAAAACATATCACTTTTACCCTATGAAGGATCACACAATGTTGCTATTAGCTAGTTATCCTCAATTTGATCCACTAGAAATTTCGTAGAGTGAGAAATATTTTGGAAGAGGAAGATCAAAAGGAGAGAAGTTTCATGGAAAATAAACAAGCGCACTCTAAGTGTAGGCCATATCTTGAAGATATAGAAAGATGGTAACATTTGCCTTGAATGGATGGGAACTCTCTAAGAAAACAAAATTTATCACATTGCAGTAAATCTTGAATAAACATCTTAGATAGATGGTTTTTTAATTCATTAGATTTAGCACCATTTTAAAGAGACAAATTTATGCACCAACTTGGATCAATGGATTTAAGTACCATCTTGGATTGACAAATTTGAAAAATTTTATCATCATCTTAGATTGATGGTGACAGGAATCACCCCCCTAGACCGATCACATGAAGTCAAGCTAGAGGACTCTAAGGACTTACTTAAAGAATACTAACTCGATGTCCTACTTGAGACAAAAAATCCTATCTCGACCTCTGTATTTCCCTTTTCCATCGACCTGACTACTAAGCCTTTACTTACACCAGACCTGTTGAATGGCTGTGCTATTACATAATATCTGAGCAAATAGTTCTAAGACTATTTGAGCTGAGCTCTTAAACCAATAATAGATGTCCAACCCTAACCCCAGCTAACTATTCTATAACGAGACTGACCAGGCCCTGACCTATTTTATATTAGGTTGACCCCTAACTACAAATTCTTTTTCTCATCTATTTTGTATGATATTTCTAACATCTAGCCATCGAGTGACAAGTGTCTTTTGGCATTACTTTCTAGAATGATTCCTTACTTTTTGTAGTGAATATTCTTTATCTCTTTTACCATTTTTAGTATGTATTGCATAACCTAATTGTAAGAATACCTTTTTGTCTTTTCATACATGTAAAGTAACTCTAGTGAATGGGTATATAAACCTTTACTTAATTGTACATAGATAATAAGAAAATCCTCAACATTAGAATATTATTTAAGTTTCCTTTGAGTAACTCTAGTGTTCTCATTACCCTTTAACTCTTATCTATTTCCTTTAGCAAGGAGTAGGGGCAAGTGACTTTTTAGTTGGGATCGATGAGTCCTATCTAACGGATTCTAGTCCGAGTAAGATTAATTGGTGTATCATAACTAATTGATAGCTGCCCAGGCTTTACTAGCTTTTCTTTATCTTCTTTTCCACTTACTTTGTTGTGGTACTTCTCTATATATCCAACCCCAGAGATACATCAGCTTCACTAGTATCAAAGCACGGTTTCGAGAGGGAGTATATGAAGTTGTAGTGAAGTTTTGGTTTGCTTTATTGTTAATGGCTGCTATATTCCTTTCATAGCTGCTGTAGTGTATTCGTATAGAGTAAATCTAGAGTTGTGAGCTATGTAGTGAAGATTTGCATGTTATTGAGTGTGGTTTCATTATTACTCTATCCGTACTCTATTCTTACTCTATTTTTCACTACAAAAGTAAAGCAAGTTCATTCCTATTTTGTTCAAGTGATTATTGGGTATTAAAGTTGTTAGTGTATTAGTTGAAGTTTTGGGTAGTACGATAGAATTGTTTTCCCATATATTGTGTTGTTAATTTATTTAAAAGTATTATATGATGTCATACTTTAGTGTTCAAGGTGTTATTGGAGATCAGAGTAGTGGCACTCAACTTAGTCGAGGTTGTAATGGAAGTAACATTCCTCGGTCAATTAATGACAAACTTAATAGACTCACTAATCTTGTTGAGATTTTGGTCACCTTAATGTAAGTTAATAGCCAAAAACCTTAGGTTATGCCATAGCACAACCTACCTAAAAATGTTTTAGAGAGAGGCTATGGCCATGGTAACTGAACTAATTGCTTAGTTTAACCACCTCGAGTTAGAGGAGTTGTAGATTGAGCTATTAGACAAAGACTAGAGATGGAGGAGACCGAGGAAAATAATGAGGAGATTGATGTCAAGAAGTACGGAGAGGAAGAAGTAGGGGTTGGTTATTATCAAGCATAGGAGCTAGGATGCCAAGCTCCTTGAGGACTAGACAATGTTAAGGTCCAAATCCCACCCTTTAGTAGAAGTGGAGATACAAATGAATATTTGGAATAGGAAGAGAAGGTGGAGAAGGTGTTTGATTGTTATGGATATATAAAAGCTGTAAAGGTTTGACTTGCAACACTTGAGCTCCCTAGATATGCTATTATGTCATGGAAGAATCTGAATGTAGTTAGAGAAAAGGATGGAAAACAAAGAATAAGGATACTGGGATGAGATGAAAAGGTTGTTTAGGGGTAGATTCGTACTTGAGACCTACTTATGAGATACATTTGCAAAGTTGCAGGAACTTCGCTAAAGAGGCCGATTTGTTTATGATTATATAAGAGAGTTCCTGATGCTTATGATTCGAGTTGATGTGGAAGAACTAAAGTCTTGTACAGTATTGAGGTTCATTTTTGGGCTCAAATATGAGATTTGTAACATTGCGGATGTACAAAGGTTTTACACCTTATCCAAATCTATGTGTCATGGTGCTTTAAGGAGATGTAGTAGATAGCACCTACGAGAGTAAGTCAAAGAGAAGAACGATGTTGGAAAAGCTAAAATTGAGGAGGAAGAGGAGACTTGTATCTATATCAACTAAGGAGAAGTAATGACCCTAGTAGTAAGATGAGTATTGAGTTCCTTACCTAACTCCGAGGAGGACTAGAGGGAAAATTTATTCCATACCAAGTGTACCATCAAAGGACAGTTGTATTCCATCATATTAGACAAAGAAGTTGTACTAACATAGTCGTACAATCCTTTGTGTGGAGACTAGGTTTACCGACCTCAAAGCATCCTTGATCTTATAAGCTACATTGGCTTCATGATAAGGGTTCTCTATATGTGACTAAACAAGTAACCTTACTATTCAGTATTGGAAATGTGTATAGGGATGAGGTAGTATCCAACGTCATCCCTATAGAAGCTTCACATCTGTTACTTAGAAGACATTGGTTATTCGCCCAACATGTTACTCATGATATATATAAGACCTATGCCTTTATTAAGGATGGAAAGAAGATCGTCTTGTAACCCATGACCTTGTCCCAAGTGAATGAGACCTATAATCAGCTTACCTAAGCTAGTAAGAAAAAAGCTTTGGTGACGAGCTAAAGAGGGGTCTAAGCTATTAAGAAGGTCGAAGAGTCTATGTTTCCATTGATTAGAAGATTGCTTGAGATAAGAGATTTGAAAGATGTTCCAAATGAAATTTGAAGGTTGATTGATGAGTTTACCAACTTATTTCTTGAAGGGAGCTACCTAAAGGACTACCCCAATCCAAGGCATAGAGCATTATATTGTTCTACAACTAGGTACTACCTTGTTGGATCGACCTGCAAACAAAATAAACCTTGGGTAAGCTACCGTACTGAAAAGACAGGTGGATGAACTCATAGAACGAAGTACGTAAGGGAGAATACGAGCCCTTGTGTTGTACTAGCTATACTCTTCCTAAAGAAGAATGTTTTATGGTGCATGTGCGTCGGTAGCTGAGCAATTAATCGAATCACTATCAAATATAGGTACCCAATATTGAGGCTTGATGACATGTTGGATGAGCTCTATGGTACTAAAATATTTTCAAAGATTAACTTATGAAGTGGCTACCACCAAATTCGCATGAGACCAAGTAATGAGTAGAAGACAACCTTCAAAACTAGGCATGGTCTCTATGAGTGGTTGGTCCGTTTAGACAAACTAATGCACCGAGTACATTCATGAGGTTAATGAACCATGTGATGCACCCTTTAATCAGAAGATGTATAGTCATATACTTCAATGACATATTGGTATACAATACTAACTTGAATAACTATGTTTAGCATCTTTGAGCAGTTTTTGACATTTTATGAACTAAGAAGTTATATGGAAATTTGAAGAAGTATACACTCTTCTAAGATGAAATGATTTTTCTTGGGTTTGTACTACCAATGGAAGGAATCCAGTAGATGAGGAGAAGATTTGAGTTGTATTAGAATGGCTGACATCAAAGAATGTCATTAAAGTTCAATGTTTTCATGGCCTAGCTTCCTTTTATAGGCAATTTATTAAAAACTTTAGTACCATAGCTACCCCTTTGACTAAGCTAACAAAGAAAGGTAATGGGTTTAGATGGAATGACCTAACTGAATAGAGGTTTAAGGAGATCAAGGAGAAGCTTACCTCTACCCCAATCCTATCATTACTAAATTTTAAGAAGCCTTTTGAAGAGGAATGTGATGCATTAGACTTTGAAATTGGCATCGTCCTGATGTAAGAATGATAACTCATTGACTACCACAGCGGGAAGCTTAGTGGTGCTACCTTAAACTACTCTATTTATGAGAAAGAGTTATACTCTCTTTTTCGAGCCCTTACTATTTGGCAATACTATTTGTTGTCACAAGAGTTTGTTATTTACGTAGACTATGAGTCTCTAAAGCATCTTGGGAGTCAAAATAAACTCTCAAAGAGATAAGCCAAGTGGTTGGAGTTTATAGAAGGATTTCTGTATGTGATCCAGCATAAAAAAAGGAAGTGCAAATGTGATTGTTGATACTCTAACCTGTCAGCAAACCTTACTAACCACTTTATAAACAAAATTATTAAGATTTTTGCTTATCATTGAGTAGTATGCTCATGACCCTCATTTCGATCTATTGTAAAGTAGTATAGAGATGGAGTTGCTATTAGAGGCTATTATGTTCAAGAAGGCTATCTCTTTAAGGAAAGAAGGTTGTGCATACCAAACTGTTCCATACATAAGTTATTGGTCAGGGAATCTCATAGTAGTAGATTATTTGGTCACATTGGGAATACCAAGATAGCTAACCTGTTAAAAGAAAACTTTTATTAGTCTAGTTTGGCCAAGGATGTACATAAGGTAATTGGTAATTGTGAAGTGTGTAAGCGAGCAAAGGGGAAGAGAGAGCCTTATGGAGAATATAGGGCCTTTCTAATGCCAACCTTACCTTGGGGCGATCTTAGCATGGGCATTGTCTTAGGATTGCACTAAACATCTAGAGGAAAAGATTCTACATTTGTTGTAGTAGACCACTTCAATAAAATGGCACGCTTCATCCAATGCCATCAAACTAACAATACTTTATACATTGCTAATTTATTTTTGTTGGAAGTTAGTTCATTACATAGAGTACCAAAGACTTATTTCAAATTAAGACACAAAATTTTCGAGCTATTTTTGGAAGACTTTGAAGAAGACTTGGAATTAGACTTGTGTTCAGCTCTAGTAGCCACCTTTAGACTGATGGCCAGATTGAAGAGGTGAACATGATGCTAGGAAACTTACTTAAAGCTGTTATGGGAGAGAACTTAAGGGACTAGGATCTATATCTATTAGTTATGGAATTTGCATACAATCGAACTATCCATAGTACTACTAGAAAGAAAACATTCATAATCATCTATGGCCTCAATCTTATTATCCCTTGGATATGATTGGCACCCCTGCAGATGCTGAAGAGAGTTAATTCGGAGTTGACTAAGTTGAAGAATCATAAGAGCTACACCAGTCTATAATCAAGAAGATCGCTAAGTTCAATTAGAGACAACAAGAGATTAGTAGCTAAGGCTGTTGAACTATTTCTTTCCAACCAGGAGACTTAGTATGGATACAGCTCAGCTAAGAATGATTCCTACACTTGAGACAAAGCAAGCTATTTCCTTGAGTTGATGGTCCACTTAAGGTCCTAAAGAAAGTAAACCATAATGCTTACCTAATTGAGTTACTTGATGACTATGGCATCTCTTCCACTTTAATGCATTTGACCTAATTCCTCATTAACCAGTAGAAGACCCCACAGATGTCCTAGAAGAAAAGCTAGAAACCACTTCACATTTGAGGATAAATCTTTTCGACTCCTAAGCAGATGATAGGAATCAACCCCTTGGATTGATCTTACAAAGCCAAGATAGAGGATTCCAAGGACTCACTCGGAGGATACTAGGTTAATGCCCTATTTGAGATAAAAAATCCTATCCCGACCACAATGTTTCCCTTTTCTACTGACCTAACTGCCAAGCCTTCATGTATGCTAGACCTACCAGTGCTATGATAGAATATTTAAGCTAATAGTCCTAAGACTATCTAAGTGAAGATCCTAAACTAACAATAGATGTTTGATCCCAACCTTAGTTGACTACTCTATAGTGAAACTAATTGGGCCTTGAGCTTATCTAGATCAGGTTAAACCTTGATTGTAAATTCTTTTTCTTGTCTACTTTGTATCATATTTCTAATGTTTAGCCACCAAGTGACACGTGTCTTCTAGCACGACATTCCAAAAAGATTCTTTACTTTCCATACTGAATATTCTTTATCTCTTTTACCCTTTTTGGTATGTATTTCATAACCTAATTATAAGAGTACCCTTATGTCTTTTTATACATATAAAGTAATCCTAGTGGATCAGCATATAGAGCCTTACTTAATTGTACATAGACAATAAAAAAATCCTTAATATCAAAATATTATTCAAGTTTCCGTTGAGCAACCCTAATGTTCTTATTACTCTTCAACTCTTGTCTATTTCATTTAGCAAAGAATAGTGGCAAGTGACCCTTCAGTTGGGACCAATAAGTCATATCCAACGAATTATAGGTTGAGTGGGATCAATTGGTATATCATATCCAGTTGATAGTTACCTAGGCTTTGCTAGCTTTTCTTTGTTTTCTTTGCTACTTGCTTCATTATAGTGCTTCTTAGTGTATCCAACCCTAAAGATGCCTCAAATGGGATTTAAATTTTGTCACCATTCATAAGGGTATGAAAACATACACTTATCTAAAGGATTTTCTAACAATTATATGTGATTCAATAGATTTTTAAGCTAAAGTGTATGAATTTTCATTAAAGTCACATATAATTTCTCAATACAAGTGTGATTCATATTCTTTGTGTTTTAATGCTCAAAAGTGGTATGCATTTATAGAACTTAAGTTTTCTATGTTTGATCTTGTAGGCCCCGGGGCTACCATCCCATTTAAGAAGCCAGAAATTAAGAAAAAGTAGAGAACATGGAGTTAGAACCATCAGCTTGACAATATCCCTAGTTAGTTGATTTGAAGAGCTAGCTTGAGCAACTATCATGCTAGTATACTTGCTAGCATCGAGAATAGAATATTTGAATGTTAATGGGTTGAATGGTTTGAATGTTAGTGGTAATAGGAATGGAAACCATAAAGCTTTATAGGAATACAGTATACCAACCATGGACAATTTTGTACCAATAGTGGCATAGCATGCTATCCAAGCTAACAATTTTGAGCTTAAACTTGCATTGATACAAATGGTGCAAATAAACCAGTTTTGTGGAAGTGCTTTAGAAGACCCAAATGAATACCTATAGAGTTTTCTTTAGTTATGTACAACCTAGAAAAGCAATGGTATTTGTAACAATGTTATTCAATTAAGATTATTCCCATTTTTCTTGAGATAAAGCCCAAAGTTGGTTGTATTCTCTACCACCTCATTTTATAACTACTTAAGAGCAATCGGCCTAGAAATTTTCATCAAGGTTTTTCCATCCATGCAAAATAATGAAGATGAGGAATGACATCACCATGTTTTGCTAATATGATGAAGCATCTTTGCATGAAGCGTTAAACGATACAAGCTATGCTACTATTGGTACAAAACGAATGGTAAAGACTGATGGTATTGAATGATATACTTAAGTTGTTACTGTATAGCATATCATGGCATGGAATAAAAAGGGATCTACGAGTTAGAATTTTCAAAATGAGGCTTCTAAGTGATCAAGAAAAATCATGGTTTTATGAACTTTACTTTTGAAAGCATATGGATTCTCATTGCTTGAGCATCTTAACTATTTTAATAGTCTAATTTAGTAGACTACATTATGTAGTCTAATCTAATAAAACAAAGTTAGGGGTCTTACTCCTGAGTGGCTCCTTATTGCCTCTCTAATTTGGTAAACTACAATGTATAGTCCAATTTGGTATAACAAAGTTAGGGATCCTACTGCTAAATAGCTCCTTGTTACCCTTGGTTCTTAGATGTTGTCTCCTGATGCTAGAGTATGTTAACTAACCAGATGAGAATATTGAAAGGGCATAGGATATCGATACTGATGTATGTCACGTACATAAGTATAGCATTCTGCATTGCTAGTAATAAATGCCTAGTTGGGCCAATGTATGTACGAAGCTAGATGTGATGGTTACGATTGAAATGTTTTATTTGTGATATTGCCTATAATTTATTATTTGTTATCCACTTTCACTTAACTTTAGCAGTTGAGGGGTTGAAATGCTTTATCCTTAGGTTAGTAGTATCATGAAGGGCCTAACACTAGGAGGGATGTATATTGAGAGCATTAGTTGAAGTCAGCAATTTTTGGATGGAACTCTTACTAAGTCAGGATTCCTGCTATTTCGAACATGATAAAAAAAGGATGGTTCATGTTTTAATTTAAATATTAGGCTATACGTATAAGTTGTAAGCAAATGCTTAGTTGAGATCTAATGTTGCAACCCCATTATCATATAATAAAGTTTTCTTTTGATGAATGGGCATATTGAGTTACTTTTTAACAAGTATTTCTATGTGATAGTACATTTCGTACTAAGTCAGGATGTGACAAATACTCCTATTACATGATAGAATTTATGAAATGAAAGTAGGATAAATTCTATCAGTGTAAGTAAAATCCATGTTTAAATTACATAAATACTCTAATAGCATGATCACAATGAATTCATTGACTATTTGTTTGCTATTCATATATCTTTTTCTAAAGAAATCTACATTCTAATATCGAGAAATTTGCTAAAATCTATGCTTAATTCAATTGTAGTTTTTCCTTCTAATTTAGATGACTTAGATGTATTAATTTAATAGTAGAAATATTAATGTTTAGTAATTATCTTGCTAAAGCCTGCACTTTCCTTCACTGTAAAATATGACCTGGTTACTCTCCCTATATTATCAATCGACTGGTATGCTTACTAACATTCATGGTTTCCACTAAAATTCAATTGTTTTTTTTGCAAGCAAGTTAATTGGTAATATAGTATTCCACCATTTTTAGAAAAGGGGCAAATTTTATATTTATGCATGACATTAGTAGAAGTGAGAAGCCTGAGACTATTTCTTTAAGGAATGAGTCCAAAAATCCTTTCATTAATGATACTCAACTCTCATTATGTTTAAGGGTTGTTGTTTAGTTTAAGAGATATCTTATATATGCCCTAAATATTTATTTGATTGGAATTAACAAATGATGTGCTATTGGTTAAAAGACTGCCCTAGCCTTAGTCTTCTAAGCTTGGATTGCCTCTTCCCTTCGAAAATTGATTGCCCCCATGCCTAATCTTCACATAAAAGTATAGGAGATGAACTCAGTTTTGTGGCCTTTAAGGTTGTAGTGGGTGGGTAGGGCTTCTACTTTATGTTTTAAGAGATGATGAGCATGCTTGGGGTTGATTGAAGTAGTGGATGAGCTAGTTTTGTGTTTGTGTTTAGTGAGAATGGGATGGGCCAATTGCTTAAAAGTAATTTTCAAGGCCTTATAAGAATCCTTAATAGTTAGCTACTTTAATTTTTTTTTCATTTTTTTATCATTTTTTTCTTTTCTCTCCCTAGATTTTTGACATTCTTGTTCTTTTAGAAACAAAGTAAAGATTGAAAATTTAAAAGGTTAAAGAGAAGGGACAAAGTCGCTCTAAGATTAGAAAAGAAAAATGAATATTCACAATCAATGGATGCCAATGATATTTATAAATTATAGAGGTGATTAAGGACTTGCTTATAAGGAAGAAAATTACTGTACAAAAAGATAGGATCCTTATGAAGTGTTTGATATCTACAAAAAGAATACCATAAGGAAGTGTTTATTTTACAAAGGTGCCCTAAGGAAAGAAAAGACTAATTTACATGAGTAATATGGAAATGATTTTGGGGTTTTTAAGTTAAAGGTATGATATACTTTATAAGCTAGATTAAAAAAGTACTATAGAATTATTTACAACATCTATGAAAGTTTTCAATAGAAAAGGAAGCCTATAACGAATATTGACTAAAGCGATAATTTGCAAGGTAATGAAATGATAAGTATCCAAACTATTTATATTTATAACAATGCAATTTACAAAGAAAATGGAGAAATGTTTTTCAACTATTTATAAGGAAATTAAGGCTAATTTCCATTTTGTGATCTTTATCTTTTCTTCTCTCTCTCTTAAAGGCTATCTTTGAGCTGAAGTTAAGATTAATATCGGTCTAAGAAGTATTTTATAAAAATATTTGACACGTCTATGAATGTTTCTAACTTAAAAGTTAAATAGGAGCCTATTAAGGGGAATGGCAAACTCTATTTACCTAAAAGGAGAGGTTGTTATAAAGAAAGATTAACTTCTAAAGAGACTGATAAATTCTATTATATCTAAAAGGATGGGGGTTAGTCCATGGAAATAATATTATTAGACAACCTTCTAGTTAGAATTAATATTTTATAAGGACAAGATAGGTATTTATAGGGTAGAACTATTTACAAGTGATTCTTTTTTTTTTCTTTTGTTAATACCTATTCAATTAATAGGAAAATGAAAAATTAGCCATCTTTAGAAATTAAGAAAATAAATAAACAAATAGAGAAATACACGAAATGATGCATGGCAAGTGGATGCAAGTTAGAGGATCAGTGATTAAATAATAGTGTACAATTTAAAAAATTTAAGGTTATAACTTTATCAAAATTCCATTACTATGGCAACTATGGAAATAGAATTGTTATACATAAATTTAATATGTAGGAGAATTCTATATTAAAAAAAAAAAGAAGAAGCTTAGAGGGAAATTACAATTTTACAGGGAAAGTATATTACAACATTATTATGATGTATTGGAACTCTAGTAAAGTAATGACCCTTTATTAACATGCTATAGTACTACATATTTGCAATCTAAAGATTCATGTATGCAGAAAGGGATGGCTCTAAAGGTCCTTAAACTTCGTCATTTCATATGTTTTCGAAGAAATGGTACATCAATCATATCAAAACATGAGTAGTGTAGCTAAATTAGCCTTGAGTGGTGGTTGGGCTACTATACTGGGAACTTGCATAATGGCTCCCCATCCTAAGGTCCTAAGATAGCCTAGGTCTAACTATATCTACGATACATTATGATTCAAAAGTAAAACCCCTAATATATACCCCTAATAAACCTACATTAACGTTAATACAGACATACATAAATAAACAAATTATATTTACAAAGAAGAAATATAACGTAGAAAGGGTATTTGAAGAATAAATTCTATCTTTGAAAGGTTTAAGTGACAAGCTTTCTTGATGGTTCCCAGCAAAGTTACTAATCTGTCGGGCTTGAATTTTTTCGTTTCATTTTCCTTAACTTAATTAGTTTTAAACCTTAACCTATTTAATACTAACCCTTAACTAGAGATTGAGGAAAACTTGGTTTTTCTATAAGTTAAAAGATTCATAGTTGCTACACAAAGTTTAGGAAAAAAGAATTAGGTCAAAACCAATTGGGTAAATTAATTTCAATCTAGCAACTAGTATGTAAGAAAGACACTTTTCAAAATGATTCCTCAAAACCAAAGATTTCGGATTTAGGCGTTACCTTATTAAACCGTATAAGGGTATTACTTTTAACCTTCCATATTTACTTTTATTTTTCAAATCACCCTTTTAACATAAAAGAATAATTCTAAATTTACAAATAAAAAAAATTAATTTTCTTTACAGAAAAAGAAAGAGAAGAAAGTAAGAAAATAAATTTATCTACAAAAGGAAAAATAAAAAAAAAAGGTTTATATTTTAAGTCACCTCATAAGTGTCTATGTACTCTTTAGTAGTGATCAAACATTCTATAGTTTGGTTGGGAAAACTTTAATAAGTTGCTTGATTTTATTTTTTAAAAACAACTAGGTTTACGTTTCTGTCAACTTAACTTTATTCAAGAAAAATACTAGAAAAGGGCCCTAATTTTGAAGTGTTCATTTATGTAAATTTATTTATTGATTTATTATTTTGAAAAAGGATTCCTTTATTTATTTATTTATTTTTTTGGGAAAAGGAGATTTTTCTAAGTGAGAAAAACATAAATTACCAAGAAATTTACTATAAGTTTCAAAGAAGATCACCTTTAATTAATAGTATTTTTTTTTTTTTAAGGGAGAAAAGGAAATCTTATACTTTCTTAATCTTAAAAAAAAGGAAGGGGTTTTACATAAAACAAAATAGATGAAGAGAACAAGATGGAAAAACAAACTAGGTGAAGAGCAAGTCTAATAAGTTAAGAATGTTGGTTTAGGAATGGTTTACAGTTCGTTAGTCGGGTTAGACATAGATATGAGTAGGTTGCAAGTTGAAGGAGATGCATAGTGGCTAGAGAAGTTGTTCTAGTAAGTTTATCAAGCAAGGAAGTGTAATTTTATGGGTTTTATAAAGGCAAAAAAATTGATTGGTGACAATAACTTAGCTTGGAATGGTTGTCTTTGTGGCTATAAGTGGCGACTAGTTTAAGCTAAAGAGATAGAAGGCTTAGGTAACTTGAATGAAAATGGATTATATTGAAATGAGAGAGGTTCTTAGGGTTTCTAATGGTAGGGAGCTATAAGAGTGGATGTTTTTCACTTAAAAAGCTTGCAAAACTTGAGTTTTTTAGAGAGAGAAATTAGAACTAGCTGCTTAAAGAGAGAAAGTAACTTAGATGTGTGTTTTTCAATGGTTCGAGTGAATGTTAATGATAAAAACGAGTTCCCCAACCCTTTTTATAATTGTTGAAGGTTGATTTCGAAATAGAAAGTCAAAGAATAGATGAATTCATTATTTCAAAATAAATGGGTACTTTGTATATTTTATTGCAAATCAATATAATTTGATGTGAGTAAATGGTCAAAGTTTATTCCTTGACCTATGTTCTTACTCGATATGATTAATAGATTCTATGATTTTCATCAAAGAGGCTTGAATTAAGAAAAATCAAATTAGAGCTACGTCTGCATATTTATATTTTTTCTTATTTTTACGTGCCATTTTATCAAACTTAATGATTGTATTGGGATGTGCTTTAGTGCCAATTGGAAAAGCTCATGTCTTCATTGTAGATTCACCATTAATTGAGCGAAATTATGAGGGAAAACGGACCAAAAGTCAACCAAAATAGAGTTGAGTCGAAAAGGAAAACATCGGGAAGTATTGGATGAAGAAGAAGATGAATAGTAGTTTTGTTTTGACCAACGAACAGCCAACACATGGCAATGGAAGGGGAAAAAATCATGACAAAAGCACATCCCTTAGAGCTCAAACTCCTGATCTTTAACCCATCATGCACATGCTTAACCATTGAGCCATCAACTCACTTATGCCACTTAATGTAATCTCGTTTATGGAGGCTTTAAAGCATGTTTGAACCATTTCTAAATAATAAAACTAATTCAAACCAAAATGAATCTTGGATAAGTCTAATACTCATATGTTAAAGAAAATTTGAAATTGTAACAATTCCTGTGATAAGTCTAATATACATGTTGAAAACGGTTTTCAAATTAAACTCAATTTTACGATTTTATAAGCTCTGATTTGTTGATCATATCGTTAATTTAAGTTTGATCAAAGAGTCATTTTAAACTACGATTAACTAAATTAATTTCACTTTTACAAAATATATATATATATATATATATTGAACAATAACCATATGTTCATCTTAACTTTATTCATCCATAGAAATGAAATGACCCTCTTTAAAATGACCATAAAATTGACATGAGACTTTTTATTTTGAAAATTCTATTTTATTAATTTTTTTAATTTCAATCTTCCATTTTTTTTTTTGTATTTTTGTAAATTTTCTAATTTTTTGTATTTTCCAATTAAGACCCTTTTTCTTTATTTTGAAAATAAATTTGAAACTAAAAGGGGTAAAAAATGGGATATCTACAAGGCTAAATTACTTAGAAAGTCTTATAAATAAAAAATACAAGGGAAAAATAGACATGGAACCGGGTAACATATGCATGAAAAGTCCTATAGTCCATATATTGTCTTAAGACACATTGCATATTGATATTAGTGACTGTAAATGTAGAGAATCAATTCAATAATAAGGCTAGAGATTAGTAGATCAAGTTGGAGATCAATAAGCTAATTAGTAACCTTGACATTGTGTTAGCAAGGACGTTGGAGTGGTAGATTGAGTTGTCCACTGTATTATCTCTAGGTTGAAGACTGGTTAGTATTCAAATGCCTTGGACTTAGGTTAGCTTGGGGTCAATTTTGAGCTCCTTTGCCTGAGACATAACAAATTACTTACAAAAACTCAAGAACTCAATAAGGTCAGCTTATAGGAGCTTCGGTTTCTCAACTTGAATAGTTGTTAATGAGTTCAGCAAACCATGGTGACAAGTCTATGAGCTTAGGACTGAGTTTTGGGACCTTAATTTTTATCATCCCCGATTGGATTGTTTGAGATTTAGCATTAAATCTAGTTTAGCTTCATGCTTTCGTTGTTAGGGATGTATAGGTTGAAATAGGCAATATTAAAGGAACTTGAGACTCCATAGTCATTTGGTATGTCTACTCTATATGCATTCTCGTTGTCTTTCTCGATTACTTTGAAGGGTTCATTTTCCTTAGGATATAGCTTACCTTTCTTAAGCACAAGAATCGGTCTTTACTTCAATGTATCTATACCACTTTGTTAGGTTAGAACTCCTTGACCTATTATCCTTAGCATCTTCATTTGAGATTAGAAGTAGCTTTGGTTAGGTGATCAATTACCGTTTGATGCATTGTCTCGATGGCCCTAGATCGATCTATAGTTATCTGATCTTTTATTTAGTTAGGTTGAGGTGCTTAGTCAAGTGGAACATAAGGATTAAACCTATAGACAATCTTGAATGGCAACTTGCTTATACTATGCACAATCTTGTTGTAGGAAAACATAACTATGGGTAAGCATAGGCCTTAACTTGTTAAGTTCCTTCCAACTACAACTCGGAACAAGGTAGCTAGTGTTTAGTTAACAACCTCAATCTATCCATTCATTTAGGGATGGCATGATGTATTAGATAGGAGTTTCATTTCAAGGCACCTCCATAGTATCTTCCAAAAATAACTGAGAAAATTTAGATCCCTATATGATATGATAATCCTTGACACTAGTGCAACTTTACCACCTCTTGCAAAAAGAGAAAAGAGATAGCTGAAGCATTGTTAATTCGATTGGTTAGGACAAACATGACTACCTAGTACCAATTAATTGAACTTGTTAGTAACCACCATACTTAATTCCTCTTGGAACGTTGTGACAAACATGACTACCTAATGCCATTTAATTGAACTTGTTGGTGACCACCATAATTGGGTCTTCTTGAAATATACTTAGCAGGCTGAGTACAAAATCCATTATTAGCTTAGATCATGCTTAGGTAGGAATGGTAATGGCAAGTGCAACCTTTGTTTAGCTTAACTCTTAGCTCTTCTACAGGTAACATATCTTTCTAGAATGGAGTGTACATCTCTTAGCATCCTTAGCCTAAAAAACCTTGATTTTAACAACTTAAGTGATAGCTTTTCACTAAAGTAGTCAACAATCCCCTTCCATGTGCATCTTATACCAATAGTTCATGTATTGAACAGGTTAAGATACATAACTTATCTTTGCCGAATAGGTATCTGTCCTCCAAATCATCAACAGTTCACCCATGACTGCATTGTGTAAAGATCAAACTAAAGTAGGGGTCTTCAACCTATAAATGCTTTACAACTAAGAAAACAAGGAACTTTGTTTGGAGTTCAATTAGGAGGGTATGTTGTTGGGATAAGCATCACCACCATGTCAGCCTTACTGGCCTTATACATCACCAAATAAGAAAACCGTTTCGTAAACTTAATCCATTCGTCTTGCCTCTTCAACAGTTATGACTGGTCTTCAAGTACCTTAATGACTCATGATTAGTTTATATCATGAAATTTCTAGGGAATACATAGTGTTGCCAAACATTTAAGGTTCAAATCAAGAGTAGTACCTTCTGATACACTAAGTAGTTAAGAGAAGCTCCTCAAAGTTTCTTACTGAAGTAGGTAATAGGTCAGCCTTCCTACACTAGTATGGTGCCTATTCCTATACCAAATGCATTGAACTTTAGTTTAAACACTTTGCTAAAGTGAGGAGCTCAAGGACTGAGGAAGTAAGCAACCTTTCTTTCACTTCATTGAAGCTCTTCTATTGCCTTGGTCCTAACTTGAACTCGACATTCTTCTTTAATAGCTTAGTTAAAGAAGTAACTATAATACTAAATTTCTTAATGAAATGTTGATAAAAAGAAGCCAGCCCATGAAAGCTTTAGACATCAGCAGTACAGGTTAGCACTCGCTTTTTAGTTATTGCTTGGACCTTATACTCATCAACTCAGATTCCTCCTTCACTTGTAGCAAATCCCAAGAACACCACTTTTGATCATCAAAATCCACATTTCTTTACATTTCCATAGAGCTTTTCTACTTAAAGTATGGAAAAGATAGCTTAAAGATGCTGACAATGCTTCTCTAAGTCAAAAATATATAAAAGGATATCATCGAAATACATAGCCATAAATTTTCCAAATCAATCATGGAGCACATGATTCATCAACCTTAAAAAAATGCTTGTAGCATTGGAGAGACCAAATGGCATCACAAGCGATTCATATAACTTATGCCTAGTCTTGAAGGTGATCTTCCATTTGTCTCTAATTCTCATTTTAATCTGATGGTAACTTGATTTCTGGTCAATCTTAGAGAGGACTTTAGCTCCGTATAATTCATTTAGCTTGTCATTAAGCCTCAGGATTGAATATTAGTACTTTATAGTGATCTTGTTGATAGCTTGGATATCAACATACATCCTTTAAAGTTCATCCTTCTTTAGCACCAATAAGGCCAATACTATACAAAGACTCAACAACTCTCCAACATATCCTCTATTTATCAACTTGTTAACCTGTCTTTAAAGCTTGATAGCTTTCTCAAGGTTTATATATAAGTGGGATTATCCAGAAAAGCAACTTTTGGTGGCAATCCCTATAAACTCATCAATTATCTTCTTTATCTTTGTAAGTAGCTCATCAAGAAACAAATCGATAAACTCATCAATTATCTTCTTTATCTTTGTAAGTAGCTCAATACTTTGTTTCTTCATCTCGAGTATAACCTAAATCCATCATGTATAACCTTTCAATCAAATATCCATGTCCTTCCTTACAAGATGTAGGAGGTGCTCATTGGTAAGATGTCAATTAGTACCTCATCTTGGTATTTTTGAATTAAAATCGATACTTAGGCTTGCTTAATTATGAGCGTATAAATGTACAAGTTTTATAGTTGAATCTATAATGCTTTTATGAGTTTTTTGGGTGTTTGTATTGGATTTGATGATTAATTTGTTTATATTTTGACTTTAGGTTTCATTGAAGAGTTTGAAGATTTTAATCAAGCTATGAATGATTTAAAGAATAGTTGGATGAGTTTTGAAGCCATAGAAATGATCATACCTAAGAATATTGCTTATCGATTGAAATTGTTAGTGAAAGAGCAAGGAAAAAAAGGAAGAATTAATGCTTAGAGAAGATCACAGTCAAGATCACAAGTGCGATCAATAGGCATGATTCTATCATTTCACTTATTTATAATTTTTGTGTAGAGAAACATTACGGGTAAGATTCATAGCTATGATCTTAGGGCATGAACATGCTATTCCTTGCAAACCTTATTTTTGGAAGGAATTGAAGTCCTGAAAGATGCCTTATTTCCATATGTCTTTGGGGGTAGATTTTGAGAGAAGATATATTGAAGAGATATGCTAAAGATTTATTAAGAGATATAATTTATGATTCCTTGTATCATAAATAGGACATAAGCCTTACAAATTAAAGGAGAGCATCACATATAATTAATTCTCATGAAAGATGGCTATCTCTTTACCCTCTATCTTATGTTTCTTTTTAATTTCTTTACAATGTATTAATATTGTTTTTTAGTATTTAGATATTGAATCTTAGAATTCATGTAGAATATCTATTTTGTTTTTATTCAACCTATGATTTCTTGCTATTGAGGTCTAATTATATTGTATGTTGAATTAATATTTACTTGGGTTGTTAGTTCAATGTTTGAGTTTGCTATAGAGTTCACTAGATCCTATAGTAAATGGATTGATGTAATTAGATGTAATTGAATAGACTAAGGTTTGGCTATTTGATCTCTTCGAATTAGGGCATCCCAATAGTATTGTTCAAGGACTTAATGCCATTTGGAGATAATTTACTATCAAAGTGATTTAGGTTGAAGATACTCAAGATTAAGAGTTAATTAAGAGATACTAGTCTAGTTAACTTAATTTTGGAATCCTTATGATTCAATATAGTAAGGATAAGTTGAATGTATAATAGATTATAGAGGGAAATTCAATATTTAAATACTAAAGTTCATGATTTCTCAATAACTTCTACTATACTCTTTGTTTTTATGTTTTGTTAACTCTTTATTTTATTAGATTATATTAGATGAATTGGTTTAATTTAAATCCAGTAATTTAAAGAGAATGAGGAGGAGGACATGAAGGTTGGGGAAAAGGGGAGTAAAGATGAGGAATAATAACAAATATGACAAAGATGATATGGTGGATGTAGATGTAGACATGGAAGATGTGTTTTTATTTTGTTTTGGAGGGCCTACATGAACTCAATTCAGGAGATGAAATCTTCTATCATGGCAATTTTAGAGAAACTTAGTGTTAAAGCTTAAATTGAGGAAGTTTCAGGTTTTTTTTTATCTTTTATTTTACTTTCCCTTATTGATCTTTGTGCTTTTACTGATTATTTGTACATGAAGGACAATGTATAAGATAAGTATGGGAGAGGAATAGAGTAATATGACATGGAATGGTAAAATTTCTCAAAGCATTTGAGCTAAATTGATTTGATTTAACACTTAAGATTTTGGACAAAATTTTTAAAACTTTTGAAATATAGATTTAGTCTATATTGCACATTTATTCATCATTACTTTTCATTTAGTTAAAAGGCAACTTTGTAGGGGTAATTTTGCTGATTTTTGAATTTTCTTAGTCATTATGACCTTTATACACAATATGTATGAAATGTAGAGTTTCCTATTATTTAAGCTTAAATTTAGGCTTAGAATTTAGGTAAACATTGTTGATTAGGCATGAGCTATCGATATTTTACTTTAGTGTGTTCTCGCTCTTTGGAAATCTTAAGAGCCCTCTAATTTTTAATAAATGAACAAATGATACCTCCCTCTTAAAGCTTTCTTGAAAAATTAAAATAATTGGAGGATAAATAAATGAAATAAATTGAATAAAAAAGGATTCAAAGTTGAGCCTAAAAAAGTGAAAAGTAGATATAATGAAAAGTGCTAAAACACTAAAGAGTCTAGCTATTGGCCTTGTTTCATAGGGATCATGGGCCAATCACTTTCTCCCTAGCTTGAGTACTCGCTCATATGGTCTGTTGAGCTATCTAAAAAGAGTTGAACTCTAAGGAACAATTTAGTTCCCATTACAATTTGTTGATGGTCTCTATTCGAACCTCTCTTTGTCTTGTTGAGAAGATTCTCAAGGCCTTCGCCCTATTATAAAGTTGACCACTTATTGCTACGCTGAGGTTAAGCACTGAATCTATATATTGCTAAGCTAACATACATCTAAGGTTGAGCTGCCTTACTTTCAAGCTGACCAACTGAGGCCGATTAAAAGAGTGGCTGCCTTTTGGACCAACTCTTTCCAAGGCATAAATAGGAGAGCTACTGATCTACTGATCAGTTGACTTGACATACTTGCTCAAGATCAGCATCGCTTAGCAAGCAACACCATTGGGACCATAGACTAGATAATTGACACGTACCCTTTTTTCTAACATCCATAATGTCATATTTGTTCCCCAATATTCATTTTTTCTATTTGCGACTCTACCCTTATAATTTATTCCTTTTCCCTTTTTTAATAGATTTTTTTTTATAATTTATGTAAACCTAGGACTTACCATAATTAGGTCATATAAATACTTGTAATATCTAGTAGCTACAACGGTTGGTGAGATTGAATTTTAGACATACTTTCCATCATGAGCTAAGTATCCATTGCTTACTTTCTTTTACTCTTATCTAGTCCCCTGTGAGCATAATTTAGAGGTGAGCGCTCTCCAACATACTTGTGCGTAATATTAAGTGTGACACGAGCTTGTATGAGGCATTGGAGCGTCATATCCACCATCGATGTATGAGTACCCCTACTGAGCCTTTGACTTCTATTAAGCTTTTAAATTGTCTTGAGGTTTAAACCTACCCTTGGTTCATGTGATATCGGTAGCTATTTGTCACTCCTTTCCTGGAGATCTTTATAATCTTGGTATTAGAGCTTAGCTTCGTTCAAGCAAGTTTCTGTTACTTTGTACCCTAAGTAACTTGTTATAGCATGTTGTGAAAACTGTTGATAGTTGAGTTTCATTCACTCATCCATTCAGTTACCAACAGGACGAGTTTTCTACATTCTCGACTAATGCTGAGAAACATAGATCTATGTCAAATTGGAATTCAAGGGAAGTAGTACGAATACTTATCACTTGGTACAGTTATATTACATAACTATCTACTCTCCCTATATTTCAAGAATGTATTTGATCAAGAGGCCTCACGTTCTCGATAATTATTTTGATAATTGCTCCTTTAGATATGACATTTTCCTATAAATATAGGAAAGAAACGCTATAAAAGATATCCGATAACTCTTTACTACTCTCAACTTTTCCTACATTCATTTACTGACTTAGGCATCAAAGTGGCCATATTGGATTGGCCCTAGTACCATAAGTTTTCCTTTCTTTGTAGGATAAAGTCTAAATCAAAAACCTACTAACAATAGTTGATGTCGTCTGTTTTTTCACAAACATACCCACATGGAAAAAACTAGAATGACTAAAAATACAGGTGTTAGTACTTCCACCCATCACCTTGAAGGGGGGAGTAGGTATACTGACGAGCAATGTTCGGCTAAGTTGGAGAAACTTTTCCTTGACTTAGCTAAAGAGAATTAGGAACCAAATAAAAAACATGAAGAGATCTTTAATCTCCTCCATAATAGTGTTTACTTGAATTAAAACAAAGATCATGGTGATCACAATGCCATGAATAACGATGACTCAATTTGTTCACCTTAAATTGCCAAAAAAGCAAGCCGAGGTTACTATGGGACCTTTGGCTCCTACTTTCAAGAAGATTGACAAATACCCTTCATTCTTGAGATTTTGGAGGAAGTCATACCACAACACATCAAGTTACTGCAATTTGAACCATTTGGAGTTCTACTACACCTTGGCCAAGTTGCACGGCTTGAGTGATGTCACGGCTTGCCAAACTTATCCCTTGACATTAAGGAATACAGTAAGTACATGGCTCAAACACCTAAAGACGAACACTATTTCATATTAAGGACTCCTTAGTCCTTAACATAATAAAACAAAGATTTGATGAATCCATTAGGGACTACTTAGCTAAGTTTATAGCTGAGATGGTCTAAATTCCACAATTGGACATGAGTATGGCCTTCAACGCTGTTATTGATGGAGTCAATCCCTACGAAGACTTTTTCATGTCTCTTGCCAAGAATAAGTCGAGAACTTTTGCTAAGTTTAAAGCCATAGTCACATCTTATATTAGACAGGAGGATAATATAAAGGCCGAGCGATAGGCTAATCAAAATAGAGGAGATAGTGAAAATGACAAGAGGAGAAGTACAAAAGATCGATTCGGGAATGATATCTCGAATTTCGACATATTCATCCTACATGCAATTCAATCGTCCAATTTTAGGCATACTAATGAAGGTACGTAAGTAGAGAGGACTTATAATGACCCAGCAGTAGCGTTGTCATGATAGGTCGCCGTGTACCATATAAAGGTCTATTATTAACCCCCTTGCTGATCATAGGCCTTTCATACGACATACAAGGCTCCTTCCACTCTACGTTACCACTAGGCCCATAGGCAAGTAATATGGAGCAATTTAACTAAAATTACTTTTATATTATATATTAACTAATTGTGTGGGCTCGTGAGACCCACACCAAAACAATATTACAAACAAATGCAATTCATAACGGAACTGCATAAAATCTAAGTTATGCATAAATACATAAAAGTATCTAAATATCTATAATCTATTACAAAATGTCCTCTTCGCTCTCTGATCACTCCAACTCGTCTCTATATGAGACTTACCATGGGCATGCCTCGACCCGGATTGACGAAGAGGTTCTCCTGCACCAACAAAAATCTATAGGGATGTAAGCTTTCGCTTAGTGAGATAAATGCCCTCATCAGTACCATACGACAGAAATTTATTAGATGCACAATCAAATGAATGGATGAACAAACAGTATGCCAAACAACGCATGCAATGACCTAGGAACTACATACAACTAAGAATTTCGGCCCCTGGAGTCGGGGTTTGGAGATAATTAACTGACCCAAACCAAAATCCGGGTTCTAGACCTTGGGTTTTATTCCATTTGCACTATCGTGCTCATACCAAAACAAAACTCGACATATATACATATACATATATATATATATATACTTCCTTTACCAAAATCAAATCATATCTTTTAAAATCCCAAGTCTAGCGGTGTGGTGACCCCTGTAGTCCACAAACATACGCCCTAAGCAGAAGCCACAAGACTCGACCCCTCGCCGACGGTTGGTGTCTCCCAGTGCCTAGTAAGCCCATCAGCTTAAGACAGAGACTCAATATATATGATGGCATAGCTAGTGCCCAATCCTGCAGGAAACTCATATTCCTATGAGTCCCTTCCCATCTTCTGCGTGAACCGGCAGTCAGTGTTATCTGTATGCAATATGGGGAATGCATGATTCATTTTAAGTTTTTAATCATATAAGTGATTAACTTGATTTTTAGGGCGATCAACCAATTTCATTCCATACAATTCACATGTATATATTCATATAAACAATTCCCATTATTATATATAATTAACAAGTCATCACATTCATCCACAAATTCATACACATGCATCTCCCATATCCCACAAGCATCCAAATTTATAAATATAAGATTAGGTGCATCTACTTTACAAGCATAATTAAGTAAAGAGTCATTGGGAATTTACTCACTCTGCCATATGGGTCAATCAAAGTAATCTGGAGGCAAGTCGTCTCCATAAACGGTGTCCCCTGGTCAATGAAATAATTTTATAAGGAATTGAAGCAAACTTAAGAAACTAAGTAAATTTTCCTTAAGTTATATCATTAATTAGTTTTCGTAATTTTTCCCGGTTTTTACCTAAAGTTCAATCGCATATAACGTTTTCATTTTAAATCCGATTTTTATGATCTTATAGTCAATCTTCATCATTTTCAAGTGTACTTTAATGTGGTAAGGTTAGATTTTTTAAATGAGGTATACAATTCTGTCCATGGGTCAGAACAGTAGCGTTCCTTATGTGTTGGAGTGCTTTTGGGCCTTGTTTGGTAAATGGGCTTTTTGATAACTTGAGGAATCCTTTGGGCTTGGTCTTTAGATTTTATCCTAAGCTTAAAATACTCCTTGAGATCAGATTTACATCTTTGATTTATATTCCTATGGCTAACAACCACTTCTTAGGCCCTTTAGTGGGCTTAAGTTGTCAAATGGGCTTGTTTTTGGTTCAAACTAAAGTTAATGACTTTGGTGGGCTTATGGGGCCTTAGGTGGATTTATTATGGGCTTCAAAACAACCTCTCTTAGTACTTTAAGGTGCTGATCAGATTGTTATTGAAGGCCTAACTTAGAGTTCTAAGCTTGTTTTGAGAGTTTTAAGCTCGGTTTTGAGTTTTAGGCTTTATAAGCTAACTATACTTGCTTTAGTTAATCTTCACTTTTATCATATTTTTAGGCTTCATTCTCCCACGTTCCAGATCTGTTCATGATGGTTCTAAGGGGTCCTTACTTGGTTTTTTCAACTTGTTTCATCATTTCCTTAAGTTTAGGTGGTAGATTATGCACTTAACTACTTTTGTACAAATCTTAACTTAGGTTTTCTTCCATCAATGATCCTTTAACTCATGCTCCACATAAAGAAATAAAAGATCTTATACTTAATACAACTCCCATATCATAGCTCATGTCATACAAAGTTGGTTTCTTCATAAAAGTTCATGTGATGGATTTTTCCTTAACTTAAGTCTAGATTTGAGCATGTTTAACTTGATGGAAACAAAATCAACATCCAAATGACTATGGAACCCTCACGTCCAGCATGCTTATCCTCCATTAAAGTTCTCATTTCAAGATTTTCTTAGCTTAAAATCTTCCATTCAAAGCATTAAACAAATATCTTCACAAAACACCAACTTTACATGCTCATATTTCAACTTCATGTAAGGGTTTTATGGTTTTTTTCTTAAAACGATTTTTGATGTTCTAACAACTTAAACCTTACTCATATCTTCAAGAAATCCAAGTCTCCTAACATAAATACTAATCCACACATCACAAAAAACACTTACTCGTCCTTAATGCAAAGTTTGGTGGTTGTGCACTAAGGTTCCACTTTAGCTCTTAACTTTGCCTCCTCCTTTTTTCTACCTTTTGAAGCCCGAATCTTTTGGTCTTTTGGAATGGGGTTTATAGAAGATTCTAATGGTCTTAAATGGTGAAAGAAAATGACACAAGAACAAAAGAAAAAAATGTCGTGAGTGAAGCTTCAAAAATGGGAAAAAAATTTGATTTTGTGGGGTAAGGTTGTTTCTCCTTTTTATGTTTGTTTCAAAAGAGAGAAAGATGAAGTGAAGGTGAAATTGAAAGGGAGAGAAATGGTGGAGAGAGTGGCCTATTGGAAATGGAGAGAGAAGGAGTGTTTAAATGTCTTAAAAGTGTTGTCTTGTAGCTTACACAAAGTCAACAATTGCAACTCTTGATGATGTAAGCATTAAGAGGTGAATAGTGATGTATAAGAAGAAGTGATTGATGGGTGAATGACAAGTGCATGGCCCCCCTTTCTCCCCTTTTCAGATCTGCCATTGGAAGTCTTTATGCCATGGAGTGTTCTTGTCTCCTTTATTAAAGTTAAGCTTGTGAATTCTTGTGAAAAATTGTCCATATGTAGTATAAGTGAAGAGGTGATAAGGAAATTGTCTTATCACTAGATTTTGATAAGTTATCAATTGATAAATGATTCCAAATCTCAATTGATAAGTTATCTAAGGTGATTGGTTGGTCTACTTATTTATGTGTAAGGCTTATACATGAAGATAAGGGCATGGGCTTATAGAAAATTGTTTTAGGAATTTTATCTTACATTGTTTTGTAATTTATGATTTGATTTTTGTAGAATTGTGAAATTTTCTAAAGTTGAATGAAATGATTCAAATTAAATTATCGATTAATTATTTAGGGTTAAAATTCCTTAATGGGTTTAAGGTTTAGGGTTTTAAGTAGCTTTAGAGCTCGTAGTTCTTCAAGCTTGGGTTTTATCGACAATTGGCTTTTGAATTGTAAAAATTTAATTCGTTTTTAAATATAAACTTAAGTTTTTAGTTTAGTTAATCTTTAGGAACGTTCGGAAGGTAGTCTTAATCAAGTCTTGGGCTCACTAAAAGTAGGGTTTACAGGACTACTATAGTAGCAAAAGAGGTTGAGAGAAAATCCCTTTAGGTGAAATTCCAACAAATATTGTGATTTTCATCACGACAAAGGATACAACACGGATGAATGCATCCAACTTAAATATGTGATTGAGGATGCCATAAAATGAAGGCATTTACACAAGTTTTTAGCACAAGATGCCAAGAATATTGAACGACCATCTCAAAAGAGACATGTTAACTAGGAGAATGTCACTCAACTAGCTAATGTAGGGAGAGACGTAAGACCTAGGAGTACCAACAGAGCACCCAATGGGATAATCAACACTATTATTAAAGGACTTGGTATAGGCCAGTCGAGCTCTTCGACCCTGACTAATGCCATAAATTATGTTTGTAATATCCAAGGCAAGAAAGTTAAGATCGATAATTTGATCTCTTTTACGAAGGAAGATTTCGAAGGTATCTAGAGACTACATGATGATGCACTTGTACTTAATGCGAGGGTTACCAACTTTGAGGTAAAAAAAAATTTTTGTTGCCATTGGAAGTTTGGCAGACATCATTTTCCAATACAATTTTGACCAGATGAGAGCAAAGATCTAAGTGTAACTAATATCTTACAATTATGATTTGTACACCTTCAACAATCAACTCATTCGAGTAGTTGAAGTGATCTCTTGACTAATCCAGATTGGAGATGATGAGTATGTTATAAAGGATAGAGTAGACTTCGTTGTCAAATGTTAGTCTCCATATAACATGATCATGGGAAGACTGTATCAACACTTATTTGGCATCGTCCCTTCCATTGCTCATCTTAAAGCCAAATTCCCCATTTCCATGGGAGTTAGCATATTCAAAGGGTATTAATAGTTGATAGGTCCTTGTACATGAGGGCCTTGAGATGAGAAGAGGTTTTTTAAGTAGAAGCCTATCTAAAAGAAAAGTCAATTGGCATAGAAAGTGTCAAGAATAAGATGGAGGAAATCTCTTTGGGAGATATCCTTAGGAAACAACTAAAATAGGGAAACCCTTACCGATAGATATTCTTCAAAGTTTGATCAACTTCTTATAAGTTAATGTCGATGTATTTACATGGTCTCCTTTAGATATGCTAGGTATCCTTTCAGACATTATGGTACATAAGCTCCAGATTGATCTAACCACGAAATTGGTTTAACAAAAGATAAGGTATTTTGCCCTCGAGAGACAAGTAACCATAGAAGAAGAAGTCTAAAAACTTTTGAAGGTATGATTTATTTGAGAAGAGACTTATATGACTTGGTTAGCCAACTGTGTGCTAGTTAAGAAGTCTAAAGGTAAGTAGCACATGTGCATAGACTTTACGAATCTTAACAAGGCTTATCCCAAGGATGACTTTCCACTGCCAAAAATCAATCAAATGGTAGATTCGACTACTGGACATGCATTACATTCTTTTATGGATGCTTTCTTGGGTTACAACCAAATTAGAATAAACAAGAAAGACGAAGTTCACACATCATTTGTTATCAATTTTGGTAAATATTGTTATGCAATGATGACCTTTAGGTTGAAAAATGCCAGTGCAACTTACTAGAGACTTGTTACTAAGATGTTTAATCCCTAGATCCATTGAAATGTTGAAGTATATGTCGATGACATGATTGTGAAAAATGTTATAGAGGATCAGCATCTTTCTAATTTTATGGAGACGTTTGCTACTCTCAGGAGATACAACATGAAGATTAATCTGCAAAAGTATATCTTTGGTACAACTTCGGGAAAGTTTTTAGGCTATATGGCCATTATTGTGGCATTGAAGCCAACCCCAGATAGATTGAGCTGATAATAAACATGAAATCTCCCTGTATAGTTAAGGAAGAATAGGAACTCACTAAGTGAATAGCTACCTTTAATCAATTTGTGTCGAGAAGCATGGATAGGTGCACATAATTCTTTAAAATTTTGAAGAATTTGAAAGAGTTCAAATGGACTGACGATTGTGAAGGGGCTTTCAATGAACTCAAAGAATTCCTTGTGTTACCCTTGATACTCTCGACCCCTCTCTTTAGAGAGAATTTCTATTTGTACTTATCAGCCAGCTATCGAGTTCTTTCTTTTGTATTGGTCCGAATAGATGGCAAGAAATATCGACCTGTTTATTACGTGAGTCATGTTTTATAAGGACTAGAGTAAAATTGAAAAGTTTGTTTTAGCAGTTGTTCTCTTGACAAGGAAATTGAAATCGTATTTTGAGACTTACCAAATCATAATCCTTACTAATCAAACATTGCGACAGGCATTGCAATGGTCAGGCTCTTCCGGGAGGATGATGAAATATGCCTTAGAGCTAAGTGCCCATGGTATATAGTATAACTCAGAATGGCATTAATAGCTTAAGTGCTTGCAGATTTTTTGGCCGAGTTCACTAATGAGGAAGACCATGTAGAGATTGTTGAGAAACCCATATGGTACCTTTATGTGGATGGTTCTTCCATTAGAGAAGGAAGTGGTGTAGGCCTTGTCCTTTAAGGGCCCCATAATGTTAAGGTTAATTATGCCTTAAAATTTGGATTCCCAACTAACAATAATGAAGTAGAATATGAAGCATTGATTGCCAGATTTAAACTGGCAAAAGAAATTAGTGCCAAGGAACTCAAAGTGCTCTTTGATTCACAATTGTTGGTGAATCAAGTTACAAGAAGTTATCCACCAAGGGAAGAAGAAATCAGCAAGTACTTATTAATGGTATAAACGCTCATGGAAGAATTTCAATCGTTTTCAATCCACAAGATTCTAAGAAGTAAGAATATTGTTGTTAATAAGTTGTCCAAGTTGGCCAACATGGCATTTCTTGACCTAAGTAATAAACCTTTTGTCGAATTTCTCCCACAAAAAGTTTATTTACTGTCTCATAGAGTTGAGAATTGGCTCCTTGCCCGAAAGAGGAGTCTTAGATGGACCCCTTGATGGATTATTTAAGAGATGGTACCCCTCCTAATGATAAGAAAGAAGCACAAAGATTGGTTTATCAAGCTATGAACTATATACTGATGGATGATTAGTTCTACAAATGTAGCATATCGCAACCTTATCTTCAATGCCTTTCTTTGACAGATGCCCAATGGGTGTTATCTGAACTATACAGTAGTGTATGCAATAACCAACTAAAAGCATAGACATTGGATTTCTACACGTTGCAACTCAGCTATTATTGGCCAACCATTAAAGAAGATGCAAGGATAGCTATTCGTTATTGTCCACAGTGCCAAAAGCATGAGGCACCGAGTCAAGCACCTTCTATTGAGCTATATTGTCTATCTAGTCCTTGACTCTTTGCCTAATGGGGGTTAGACATACTCAGACCCTTCTTGAAGTTTGTAGCCAAGTGATAATTTATGATTGTTGCGGTGGATTATATCACAAAATGGGTGGAAACTGAGGCATTGGTGAAGATCACTAAATAGAAAGTAAAGGCATTTGTTTCCAACTCTATTGTAAACCCCTAAAAGTTTCGATCTAGTTTTTGAAATAGACTCAACTATATTAGATAATTTAGGAGTCGACAAGGCTAATTAAAGTGAAAACCCTAAAAGAATTAATCAATCGCGTAAAGAATTTTTCTACCCTAAATGTTTTTAAAAGCTAAAGATTTCATTCGAAAGTGATAAAAACCTTAAAAATGATTCCATTACGGACATATGTACACCAATCTAACATGATATACCCTAAAACCCTAATTGAAAATATAATGCTTATATTTTGCTAAATCGTTAGTAAAAGGTTAGAGATAACCCTCATTCTTGCTTATATGATTCGAATTCTCAAGTAATCCATTAGGGAATAAGATAATGGGTCATAGATTATATTTATTCCTTAAATATATGATTAAGATAGTCTTACTTAGGGTTAGGGTTATAGTTAAAGATTATGTTACATATAGTGAACTTTAAGACTCAAATTAGCACTTTTTACACTTGTTATCCAAAGTAGTTTATCAAATGAGATATATGGACTCTAAAGACCTAAAGTAAGATCTCATCAACCATATTTACACATCAATGCATCATATACCTCATTTCTTCTCATTTCCTTCATTTCTCCCCTAATTTCCCTTAATTACTACATTATGTGCACAAAATTGCACATACTTAAGGAATGTTGACTAAGATAATACATGTTGACCAAAGTTCAAATGTTGACCAAGTCAACACATGTTGACTAAAGTCAACATTTTGAAAAGTCAACAAAAGTTAAGAGATAAGGAAAATATCTCTTACTTAATGATGTCTTTCTTTTCTTTTCTTTTCTTTTTGATTTTTCTTTCTCTCTTTTTTTCTATTGTTGCCGTCCACAATTTTTCTTCTAAACCCTACCACATATTGTCTTCCATTAAAAGCAACCAACAAAAGAAACAAAACAAAACCTCCCTTTCATGCTGTGAACTTCCCTCTCTTCTTTCCCTTTCATTTCTTCACTTTTGTCTCCATAATTTCAACATCATAAAAGGTATGTCTTTAAGTTGCTTTATCTTACTTTCTATTATTCATTAGTTAGTTAATTAGGTAGATTAGATAAGTAGTTATGTGGTTAGTATTGTCTTGAAGAAGAGGAAACAAAGTTTCCATCTATAAGTGTAGAAGCTTGAACTTTTGAAAAAGAAGAAAGAAAGACATGAAGATATGCTTCTATGTATGTATACATAAGGAAATACCAAAAGAGTATAAGCATAAGAACCTTTGTACCTGAGTATTTATCATGTACATAACCTAATTTAAGATCAAACCTCACTATACATACCTATACTACACTAAATATATACATAAGAACACAAAAACATGGAATTAGAGAGCTTTTCTTAAGGAAAAACTTAGGCATACGAATTTTAGTACAAAATACGTATCCAACCGTATAGGTATACAAGTATGTATACATCTATAAATATGGTATAAGCTTAAGTATAGGTATGAGTATAAGTATGTATAAAGTATATGTACATAAGTATAAGAGAAAGAGATAATATATACATAATACATATGCATATGACATAAGCATGAGGAAAGGCTTATGTAAGCATATGATGAGGTAAGTGATGACATAAGCACATGATGACATAAGCACATGATGACATAAGTAATGACATAAGCAAAGGATGATGTAAGCGATGACATAAACATAAGTTTAGAAAATAAGAAAACTAAGAAAAGTGTAGGTAATTAGGTAACTAAATTAGTAAAACCTAATACACCTTCTAAATTAGATTATACCTAATTTAGTATATGAATTAGTAATAGCAAAGTGAAATCCTTTCATTATAAGAATTTAAGGAATAAAAGATATAAACATAAGTAATAAAAGTACTTAGGTGATCATAACTAAAAATTTCTATAAATTTAGCTCATAACGTAAAATAGAGGTCTTAATATCCAAAACAGATATTACCATGTGAAAATATGTTCGGAAACGATGAAAAACGATTATAAATTCATAAATATCAAAAATAAAATGAAAAAGTTACATAAGATTGAAATTAAAGTCTTACCGGGTAAAAGTTGATAGTGATTTAAGTAGAACTAGGTAATTAGATGTTTAGAATTAGTAGTTAATTCAAATACTTATTAGCGTTGTTATCACATAATGATCAGGTGACCCTGAGGTGAGCGAGGACCTCCCGATTGATTACTCCGATTAGGGCGAACCGCTATGGCCGAGTGAGTATTTACCCTGTGATTCCATGCTTGATTGTGATTGTAGATAGTGGACTTAAATATTATTGTTAATTAACTACTATGTGGGGTTTGGGAAATGCTTGTGTATGTAATTGATTGTTGAGTTGTGAATTTACCTTAAATATAGAGAATGCATTGTTTGTTGCATGGTAATATAGAAAATGATTGTGTGTATTAGTGGATGGTCATAGCATAATTTGAACTAAATTATACTCGGCTATAAAAAGAAACTGGAACATGCATTAACATGCATAGCATGGATACTATTCCGACCGTCACATCATACGGAGGTAAAGAGAGACCATTCGGGGGTTGATATTATTGAGTTATTTGGTTATGTACGGTGCACTTGTACAAAAATGACCTTACCCTGGCCCGCGGGAACACTAGGCGTTAGTGGTGCCAACCGCCTGGCTAAGGGTCGAGTCTAGAGGCCTTCGTTTAAGGGTGAGTGTGGACTGCGGAGGCCCACTCACAATTATACTAGAACTTGTATTTTTCTGAAAATAAAAGAATTATTTGATATAAGTACGGAACATGGAGTTCCGTAGTAATGTAAGTTCTATTGTAATACCCGGATCTGATTGGTGCCGTGTAAACTCCAACCCTGACTTCAGAGGGCGTTAAATCCGAGTTACGTATATGAACTAGTTAAGTATGCGTATTATTTGGCATTCTGTTTGATCATTCATTCATATGCATGACTATAATGTACTTATAACTTGCTTGTTGTGTGGCTGAGGGTTATGCTCACTAAGCTTAGGCTTACACCCCTTTAGACTTTTGTTGCAAGATAGCATGTTCGTAGAGATAGGACGAGGGATGCCACAGGTTAGCATAGGGACTTGGGCAAGAGCGAGGTGTCCTGTGTGATGAGAGGAAAATAGTTTATGTAGACTCTTACTCATGTACTTATGTTTACCTTATTATTATGAACTTAGACATACTTAAATACTGTGTAATGTAAGCTTTATAGCTTAACTTTTATATAAATATGTTGTGTGATGATATCATGTGAATCTGGATGTACTTTGGAACTAGTAGTTGTAGAGCCTTATATATTGTGTGAAGAGTTTTTAATTGGAAGGGTAACCAATCAGGGGTTCTTCATACAGTATACGGCGTCTGCCACGACTAGGCCGTCCTCAGTTCGTAACATCTATAATATCAAGATTTAGAGTCCCATTTATTATAATCATAGACAATGGGCTACAATTTAACAACAATAAGTTCCGAGCATTTTATGAGAAATACAGCATTCACTTGAAAAACACGTTTGTAGCTTACCCTCAAACGAATGGGCAAGTTGAAGCTGTTAATGATATCATCTTGTATGGCCTAAGGAGGAAGGAGAATAAAGTTAAGGGGAAATAGGTTGATGAATTATTGGATGCCTTATAGGGGTACTGAACCACCCACAAAACTGCAATAGGGGAAACCCCCTTTAAGTTAGAGTATGCTACAAAAGCAGTTTTGCAGATTGAGTTAGAATTACCTAATTTACAGATGTAGAGTTTTGATGTGATGGTTAATCACGTTGGATTGATAGCAAATTTGGACACAACTAAAGAAATCAAAGAAATTACAAGATCAAGGGTTTCAACATACCAGAATAAGGCAACTAGGTATTATAATAAAAAAGTAAAGCATAAGGTTTTTCAACTTAGGGACATGGTTTGTTGAAAGTTGGAAGCAACTAATACGTGAGAAAAACAAGGGAAGTTCGACACTAATTGGGAGGATCTTGTTAGGGTTTAGGAAGTCAATAGCGATGGGGCTTATCTACTAAAAAGGTTAGATGGATTAATCACCCCTCGTATATGGAATGCCAAGAATTTAAAACTCTATTTCAATTGATTCCTTAGATGATGTTCATTTCCATTTATTTTGCAAGGCAACAACTTACTTGTTTTGCAAGACAGTAATATTTGAAGTTTTATTTTGTTTCTAGATCTGTTTTTGACTGACGAGTTAATAAGTTCAAATTTTACGGTAAATGAACTAGTGTAAGTTCAAGCCTATCCCGGTTAATGAACTTCATAAATCAATCTTATAACCGAGAAAAATGGTAGTCTACGTCTCAATGACTAACGGATAATGTCTATAAGATACTCAATTAGGCATATGAAAAAAAACATGCCAAGGAAACTTAGCATCTGAAATCAAACATGTTAAGAAATATGAGCATATGAAATAAAACATGTTGAGAAATAAGAATAAAATAATACATGTCGAGAAAATACAGTGTGTGAAATAAATTATGCTTGAAAATGACAAAGTGCGTGAAGTAAAATGTGCTGGAAATACCAGGTTATGTGAAGAAAAAAATCTCTTTTATCACAATATAATTTTTAGCTACTTGGTTTAAAACTATCCATATAAAGGATAAATAAATTACAAGGTAAATAATACCATGACTAATTCACGAATAGAGCATTTTCTTGATTAGAACCTAGAGCCTTTTCAGAGCATACTTCCTTCTCAGCACATGGGCTTCAAGAACAAGTGGATTTTTCTTTACACTCATAGGGGATTTCCTTGGATAGAAATTCTTCGTCATCTTTAGAATCCTCGACATGAGTCTCATCTTCATCTTCTACATTGATCTCAACACTTGGATCCTTGCCATCTTCCTCATCACAACTGCTGACTTTGTCATCAACACCAGCAAAATCCAAGCACGAGAGATCATAGTTAGGGTAAAATTTGAGGATTTCTTCTCTTGCTGCTTAGAACCCCTCCAACAACTTGTTCTGTAGTAATCTCTTGTATTGCTTACTAGGAGTAATGATTTTGAGTGCCCCTTCAACAGAGGGCCTTTTCTTC
Source organism: Lumnitzera racemosa (assembly GCA_024138005.1). Lineage (NCBI taxonomy): Eukaryota > Viridiplantae > Streptophyta > Magnoliopsida > Myrtales > Combretaceae > Lumnitzera > Lumnitzera racemosa. The sequence goes on from JAMXBC010000006.1 coordinate 70,163,763, forward strand.
ATAGTCCCCTCTAACTTAGCAATACGACTTTGTAACCTAACATTATCAGTCTCCAATTCCTTGATTTGCATCCTAAGTGTGTCCTCTTCATCATTCATTGAATAGTGTTTAGCGTAAACCCCATTACTCCTTTTTCTTTTTGCAAAGCTCCTCTTTGAGGTCCTTAACTTCTTTGTACTACCCATCAACCTTGGCCTTAAGGCTTATGACTTCATTGGCAACTAAAGAATGTACCAGTTTCTTGGTAGCTAGTTCATCTTAATACTTTTTAACCTCCATCTCAACCCTTATTCTTGCGCTTTCGATAGCCCCAGTTTATGCTTCTGAGGAGTTGTATGCATCCTCAATTTTCTACAACAAGTTAATATAGAATGATGAATTTTCTCGATCACTTAGCATGATACGTGAAAGAAAATTATCATTATTACCTTCTTGTTTCTTTATCGGGTTCATCTAAGGTTATCAAAACATAGTTATTGATTTGAAAGCAAACAAGAGTATTAGCAACTAAACATGCCTAACAGTTTAAAGGATTCAATACACTTACATCATACAGCTTCACTATAATATGAGCCTCATTGCAACTGCTAGCCCTGTCGATGTCTTTCTTCTTAATCACTTTATCCTTAGAAAGAATACTGTGTTCCATCAAGGCTAAAGATTTTTTCCTACCGCCCAGGGTTGAGTTGGTATGTAAGATGTTGTGTCTCCAACACAAGATAAAGTACTTATTAACCTCTATATTGGGGACAAATTCGATACTACCGATGTTGAGACCTTTGTTGTACATGGCCTCCTTCGCCCTTTCATCCAATTCCTTGGACCTCTTAGTTGGGGGTTGGCCTGCAAATTCCTTCCCAATTCTCTTATTGGTATTTGGTATAGCCTCCATCATGAATGATGACCCTTCAGTGGTAGTAGTAGTTTTAGCTTCATTGTGGGGTTGGATTTCTTGATCACCATCTTTCGACTCCATAGTAAGGGTAATATCTTCCATTGGAGTGGTTTCTACTCTCGTGTCCTTGGCCAACTATAGCTTCTCAGTCCCTTATTGTTTCTCCATAAGACGAGAGATCTTTTTGGTCACCGCTTGTTTTGCTACACCCTCTTTAGCTACCTCTTTAATAGCAGTTGGCCTAATAGTTGCAATAGTAAAAGATGCATGTTTATCGACCTTCGCTTAGGCCAATAACTTAGCAGGGTTCACCTCACTAGCACCTATATCTGCAATATAAAGTAGACATATCAATATTAATGCAAGGAATAAGAAAGAACTCACATTCCTTGTGCCGACTAAAGTTCAAAGGCAACAATTCCTCCCCCATGTCACGAGAACGGCTTTCCTCTTGTAGCTATACTCGGCACGGTGATTACTCATTAGTATACCTTCCTTCTTAGAAAAAATTGGCTCTCCACTAGCATAATGTCTTATTATTCTTTTGGCATCCCAAAAGAACAATTTGTTTTTCCTCCTTCCTTAGATCTTCTTTACCACAACGCAATCATTCGGTATCAACTCAATGTCCTTGGTGTAGATTGGTTCAGTCCATTGGGTCTAAAAATCTAACTTATTTGAAATGATAGACATGAATTTGTTGTGCCATTTATGGATCTTAGGCTCCAACATGTCTATGAACTTCTGCTTATGCCTAGCAATTGCAAAGTACCAACCATTAGGTTGCCTCCTAATTATAAAGAAGTACTAAAAGAGTTAAGGCATAACCCTAAATTTAACTTCTTCACAAATTATCTCAAATGCCATTAGAATCTGATATGTGTTTAGTGAGAACATACTCGGTACGACTCGAAAGTATTGATGAACTGCTTGACAAATGCCGAGAAAGGGAAGTGAAGCCGAAAGTCAAGATATTTCAAATAGATGTGGAACTTGCGCTCCCTTGGAAAACATACCCTAACCTCTTCTCTCAACCTCCTAAGATTCTATGCTTCAGGAAGCTCTTGCCAATACTTATTATATTTTGAAACAAGGACCCTATCAATAGCACTAATTGCTCCATTTAGTGAATCACTGAAGTAAACTATATTATTGTACAAATACCTAGCCATGGATCTCCCTTCCTTGTCTTCTGGATAACTATCTACTATAAGAGAGTCGATCTGAGCGAGTTTATCCCATTGCTTTATAACATTATCGGCCGAGTTACCTAAGGAACATGCCATCTTGCTCCTCTTCTAGAGGAGAGAAGTAGCCTTAGACTCAGTTGCATCAGAATTTGAAAGGATAAGTCGATGAATTACATTGTGAACCATATTTGATTAACTATAATGAATGTCATAAAAATTGAAGAATTTCAAAGTAAGACAAGATGACAAGCAACCGATGAAAACTTATGGATGCGACTAAAAAAACTTGTTTTTGGTATTGAAAAGTCCTTTAAATATGGATGATTTACCCTTGTAACTACAAATGAGTCTCTGATGGAAATGATGCACTGCTTAGAAGATGGCACAAATTGTTGTTGTGTGTTTCGAAACAAGAATCCAATGGTTATCAAGTATCTGATAATTATTAAGCCTGCAGTGTAATAATGACCGAGGTGACAGCTATGACACTTTCTACTGTAGTCTTTTAATAGGAGGGCAAATTGAAAATTACAACCTTTTGGATAAGACGAGTTGTCTTACATAACTACCCATTCTGTCTTCCTACCTTACTCGACCTCCAGAGCATTGAATGTTTACAACCTTAGTCAAATCCTCGAATATGAGAGTTGGCGAGGTAAATGTTGATAGTTGAGTTTCATTCACTCATCCATTCGACTATCAATAAGACGAGTTGTCTACATTCTTGGCTAATGTCGAGAAATACGGATCCATGTCCAATTTAAATTCAAGGGAAGTGGTGCGAACAGTTATTACTTGACACAATTATATTACATAACTACCCATTCTCCCTACATTTCAAGAATGTGTTTGATTAAGATGCCTCCACATTTCTTGATAATTATTTTGATAATTGCTACTTTAGATACAATATTTTCCTATAAATACGAGAAAGATATGCTATTAGAGATATCTAATAACTCTTTACTGCTCTCAACTTTTCCTATATTCATTTACTGACTTAGGCATTGGAGTGACCATACCAAACTGGCCTCAGTACCATAAGTTTTCCTTTCTTTATAGGATCAAGCCTAATAAAAAATCTACTAACAATAGAAATCGTTTATTGTTATTATGAGTGTTTAGTGTTTTGTTTTCCCTTGTTTCTTTTTCGCAAAATAGAGTGTTAGTGTTCGTTTGGTATATCGTATGTTGGTTGTAATATCTATTGGTATGTGAAGTGTTGTTTTGTTGTCATTGTTCATGGAAAGAATTTTGAGTTGTGTTTCAACTATTAATCTATTGTAATAGACAACAATGTTTGACTCTAGTGTTCAAGGAACCTTAAGTAACCAAGAAAGTGGTGCTTGTAATGGCTAATGCCAATAAGGATGTTTTATGCCCCAATTTGTAGATGAATGGTTCTATAAACTTATTGACTTAGTGACTAGTCTAGTGATTGCCATCAATGAAGATAGGTAATGAGCTCAAAATGACCCCTACAAAGGTTGAGTCAATGAATTACCTTAGAAAGGTAATGGTAGATATGACCGAGTTAATGCCCTAGTTCAACTACACTAAGTTGGAAGAGCAGACAAAGTTATTTGATAAAGACTAACATTAGATTAGATCAATGAAGAAGATGAGGAAGTAAGTGATGAGGAGGAAGAGTATTACGAACCTAAGGAGAGGAATATCTGAGCATCTAGAGTAGAAGGACTAAGGATGAATATTCTTGGTTTTTCTAGTAGTGGTGATCTGAGGACTACAATGGATAGATAAGATTGAGAAGTAGTTTGAGGGCCATAAAGTGCTTGATAATGCTAAGGTCAAACTTGCTATGCTAGAGTTTACTAGCTATGTCACCCTATGGTGGAAGAATCTACAAGCCACCAGAAGAAGAGAAGGAGAACATGAAGTTAGGAATTAGGATGAAATGAAAAGTCATGAGGAGAAGATTTATCCTTAACTACTATTTGCAAGACACATTCAAGAGGTTATAGGAGTTGAGATAAGGAGGATCAAGTGTTGATGCGTATGTAAAGGAATTTCAGATGCTAATGATCCATTAAGAAGTTATTGATCCTGAAGACTAAACTGTAGCTTGATTCATTAGTGGGTTGAGGTGTGAGATCGAAGATGTTTTGGAGACTATGGATCTTCGTGCACTTTATGAGGCAATTTAAGTTGCCCAGAGAATTAAGGGACACTGATTTGGAAGATTCCAAGCTCTTATTAGTCGATCTACTCCTAGCCAACCTATTTCGACCAAACCTATGTGATTGGAATCAAGTAAGGTTGCTAAGGCTTGACCTGCTCAAAGTACCCAACCAAAGGAGAAAGAGATCGCAAGGAAGTTCAAGAAAGGCTAGAGGTTAGAATGAAAGAAAAGTGAGAACAAATGCTTTAAGTGTTAAGGGATTAGACACATGGAAGCATAATGTACGAGCAAACAAGTGATGGTGATCAAGGGAGAGATGTTGACCATTGAAATTGATAGTACTAATGAGGAGATTGAGAAACCTAAAGACTCCAACACTTAGAATAGTCCAAGGAGGAGGAGATTATTTATAGTGAACAGGGTAATTTTATGCCTACAATTATGGTGTTAAAAAGAGTAATGCGTATGAGTCTTGTGCCAGAGGAATAGTAGTGAGAAAATTTGTTCCACATTGGCTGTAAGATGAATGGGTCGTCATGTACATTAATTGTTGATAGTGGCAACTACACTAATGTGGCATCTACATTCATGGTCTAACAACTAAAGTTGTTAACCAAGGCCTATCCCAAGCCTTATAAATTGCACTAACTCAATGACAAGGAAGCCCTACAAGTGAATAATCAAGTGGTTGTACCAATCAACATTGGAAACTATCAAGATGATGTTCTTTGTAATATGTCACCCATGAGTGCATCTCATATTCTTCTTGGATGACCATGGATATTTGATCGAAATATGATATACAATGGAAAGAAGAACACATGTTCCTTAGAACACATAGGTAGGAAAGAAAAGCTAAGCCCTATGGTTGCTGAACAACTTAAAAACATACAGACTTAATTGGGTCGAGTTCTGAAGAAAGAGGCTTTGATAATGACTAAAGTCGAGTTGAAGAGAGAGATGAAGCTTGATGAGCCAACCTATGTGTTAGTTAGAAGGTTATTTGAGATGAGAGGATTAGATGATGAAGTGCTACCTATCGAGGTAAAAACCTTACTAAATGAGTTTACTAACCTGTTCCCAAGTACACTGCTAGAAGGCTTACTCCTAATTTGAGGCATTGAACATGTAATAGACTTGTAGCTAGGAGTTTCATTATTGAACAAACCTATTGAGTTGTAGAGATAGGTAGATGAACTGATAAAGAGAAGATATGTCCGAGAATTTGTAAGCCCAAGTATTATGCTAGCTTTGTTACTACTAAAGAAAGATAGGTCATGGAGGATGTCTATGGATAGCCGAGCTATCAATTGTACCACCATCAAGTATAGGTATCCTATACCTAAGCTTGATGACATACTCGATGGGTTAAATGGAGCAAGAATATTCTCAAAGATTGATCTTAAATCTGGATACCATCAAATCAAAATTTGAGGGAGATGAGTGGTAGATTGCATTCAAGATTCACCATAGATTGTATGAGTGGGTTATGATGCCATTCAATTTGTTAAATGCCCTGAGTACATTCATGAGACTTATGAACCATGTGCTCCAAGAGCTAATTAGGAAATTTTTGTTGTATATTTTGATGAGATTTTAGTCTATAGCCCTAACTTAGAGACTCACTATAAGCACCTCCATGCAGTTTTCTCAAAACTGTTAGTTGAGAAGTTTTATGCTAATATAAAGAAATGTGACTTCTACCAACCTAAAGTAATCTTGTTAGGATTTGTTGCAAGTGGAGGAGGTATACAAGTTGATAAGGAGAAAGTGGAGGTGATTATTGAGTGGCCTACATTGACCAATTTAGTTCATGCGTAAAGCTTCCATGGCCTAACATCATTCTATCACCAATTTATAAGAAATTTTAGTACATTGTGGCCTCACTCACTAAGCTGTCTAAGAAAAAGTGCTTCATGATCTTTATATCAATGCCTAGCATATTGGATGCTGCCCAAGTAAATTTGCCTGTGTTTTCCAAAAGGAGGTTATTAAGTTCCTACTTTAGGTTATCATATGAGGATGTATCAATGCGAGTGGTTTGTGTAGTGCCATTACCATACTATATCTCCTTCATGCCTTCAACTACTACTCCCCTTTTGTTGGCCACTTTCTGCTATAACTCAGTTTCAGGGGCTAAAATACGATATCGTCTTAGTGCCTTAGTATGTAGCTCTTGGGATAACCTTTAGTTACCCCTACATACATGAACTTCGGTTACGGTTGAGAATTTTGCCATTGGGTATTAGGGGGATGTGATCACATTAAAGATGGTCATGATTAATCTCCTAAAGATCCCATTAAAGAGGGACCAACAGTCAACTATGATAAATTCCATAAACTGGAAGGCCACATTGTCATCTTTCTCAAGCTCCATATCTAAAGTAATTATTCCCTAAGGTAATGTAGGCTAATTGTTGAAGCTTATGAGGCTAACAATGGTGAGGCTTCATTTGATGCAAAAGTTTCTCCCTCATTCAATCCTAAGCATGTTTAAAGAGGATATCTGCTGAGCTCCCGGTGTCCACCATCACCATCTAGACTTAAAATCTTGTAATGGAAGTGTCGATCATTAAGACATCCTAGTGTTGGGTTTCAATCTCTTAAAGATCCTTGTTTATGAATAAGATAGAGGAATCGATCATGGGTCTCTTCCCCATCATATGAATCACTTGTTTGCTACTTGGAGTGATCCTCGAGCTAGAGGAACTTAGCTAGTTCCTTGTATGCGGGCCTCCCATTATCATGTTTATGTTGCCACTAGGGGCCTAGTTGTGATGTTGGTCATAATTGCTTTCATCTCTATCACAGTCTTCTTTAATCCATTGTCTTTGAGGAGGTCACTTGACCCAATTCTCTACATCGACGATGTATTCCTTTAAATAACCATGTTATTTAGCGTGTTCCAAGCCTAGAGCATTCTTTGGTTGGTATTACTCATCGATGTTATACCCTTATTGCGATGGAAATACTTGCCCTTATCACATTAGCTTAGTCTTGTTTTCATTTTTTCAACGTGCAAAAATAGCCTTAAGTTGCAAACTCCCATAAAAATGTTCCCCATTGGTTTATTGAAGGAATATACTGAGTGAAGGTTGGTATTAGATTAGATCATTTTAGGTCCATTAAACAATTAGCTCATCTCTAGTAACTAAGCAATCCTTCACCATTCCCTTTTTCTTTCTAAACTTCCTTGATATGGCTCATTCCCTGTATAGATATTATCTTCTTGGTCGATGTACTTCTCAACCTTCTTCCAACACTCAGATAGGGTGGTTTGCCTATTCTTGGATAAGGATGTGAAAAAGTCTTCATCAGGATCTACCCTTATAGTCATGGCATGTATGGTAACATCTTCATTCAACTGCAAGATGTCTACTATAACCTTGTTAAACTAGTCTATGAATGATCAAAGCTATTCCCCGTCATTTTGCTAAATGAGGTGTAAGGACGAGTAATCCTTAATTGCTAGCTTACTTACCTAAAAGTGAAGGACAAACTTCTTGGTGAGCTTACTAAAACTTGAGATTGAATTCTAAGGTAAGTAATTGAACTACATCCAAGCTACCTTCTAAAGTGTACAAAGGAAAGCTTTGCATCTAACCCCATCACTAAGGCCATGTAAGTCCATGAATTTAGAAGTGCATTAAGTGATCATCCACATTTGTGGTCCTATCATATGGCTCTAACATTAGGAGTTTAGTGTTAGTTAAGAGTACCTGCTCTTTGATCTTCTATGAGAATGGAATTCTATTGCCCATGCTTGAGGCGGCTAGCTACATCTTCTTACTTCCGTGGTCTTCGAACAACTTCCTCACCATCATATTCGCCAAACAATTATAGTTTAGCCCTTCATAGGCAGGTTGAGTCATCGAGTGTTGTGCTTGACTTGTATGGCTTGTTTAAATGATACAACTAAATGAGCCAATCCATACGAGTTCAAACTCCAATCATCATTGCAATTTTCAATAGACCATTTATGTTGGCTCATAATATATATATATGGCTCTTTTTTCACTTCGAGTGAGAATGGCTTGTCTATCAAATATTGAGCTTTAAGAGCATGAACTACTCAAATATGAGGTATTTGCTCTTGAATTGTAAGGCATCAAGCATTGCAACCTTGGTTATTCATCCACACTTATGCCTAAAGCTCCTTATTCTACTCTTTGATTAGGATATTCTTTTTCATAACTTGTTCATTTAGAGCTTGAGTTTCGTCGTTCTAGGCTTGTAATTGGTCATAGAGTTCCATTAGTTTGGCAAATTGCTGTGGGTTAACCATGGTGGCAATATGGTTGCGACTGACATCCATAATGGTATTTTAATTACTACTGGCTACCTCTTTGTCTCCAACATCCACTGACCTACCAATATCAGCTAAGTGACTTTCAACAACTCTCGCTACCTTACTAGCTACTAGATTAATGGCTTCTTGTTGTCTAGACTTTCTAGTTCTTGCCATCGTTGTTTCCAAGAATTGATTCAAAATACAATGAAATTGGTAGTTTTGATTGTAATCACTTTTCCATTAATGGTAACAAATTTTGTTTCAACAAAGTTGCCGATAAAGATTCTTGATTAGACCTTCTTCATGGACTTGTGTTTGCTAATACACTATGAGAGGGTATTAGGAGGTTGTTAGATATGACTACTCTGATACTTAGGTTAGTAACTTTATGGCACTAATGCAATCATGAGAAAGCTAGGGTATGTTAAAAGTAACTACCAACCCCTAGTTATAGTGTTTAAGGAGGAAATACATCTTAAAAAGTAAATGTATCCGTATCTCGCCTAAATAGGAATATGAATTTTCCTTTTTAGGTAAGATATCCAATCCTTAGATGTAACCTGGTAAGTTGGTGGCTCCCATAATCCATGTGGTCATGGTGTGCCATGAATGTCCATCTTCTAAGCTTCCTAGTCGGATTTTCATTTCTTGGTGACCTTAGGGATAGATGCTACAAGTAGGAGGAAGCTAAGAGACCGAGGTCTATACCTACACTAGGTCGAATATCCGATGAAGCTTGATCCCAGGGAAAAATCCTAAATAGAGCTAAACTTGAGTTTTAGTAGGTCATTCATCAGCCGAGGTACATTGACTCATCGTTTACTAGAGTAGAAATGGATCTTGGGAGCCGAATAACCAAAATTGCTCCTTAATACTTTTCATTTAATAAATTAATATTCTCCTTTTTTTTTTTTTTAGCTTTCAGTCTTCATTGTTTTACAGAATAAAATTACCAAATAACTTTCTATTTTTCTTTTCCATTCTACATTTTTGTTTTACTTCAAATTAAAGAATTTGAGAAACATAAAGAAAGAGTGAAAAGTAAAAAGAGGATTAGATGGAGGAAAAGAGAGAGGAGGTGACGGGAAATTGTTAAAAAAACGATTAAGGGATAGACAAAGAAGGGAGATAGGGGACAGAGAAGAGAGGAGATAAATGTTAAGGGTAAAATGACTATAAAATCGTCTCCTGATATAAGAAAAACGATAAAGTTCATACCATATGATTAAATTCGTCCCCCAGAAATCACATGCCAAAGTTAAATCTCAACAGATTCAATTAAATATTATAATGACAACCTTTCAAAAGTTCTGGACCATATGGTCATATATTGGAAACTTGACACAAAATAAATTTGAATTAAGATCCATTAATCAATTGCGTATGTGGTGACAACGTTTTTCCTTTTTTTTTTTTTTTTTTCTTTTTGCCAACTATTGGGGAGGGAAGATTTGAAATCCTAATAGAAGATCAATACCGATATTTTTCCTAACTTTGGTCTTTTTAGAGACAATTTTGAAGTAGATTATTGAAATATAACTATTAATAGAAATTCTCATATATTTAGACTTGTGAAAGAAACCAACCATTTTTTAAAAAAAAATGTAGACTTAAAGGATATCGATATTGGAAATCTACAAGACACTTATTAGCACTTTAAAGAAAAATATTTAACACTATTTTCAATATGGCTTATACATTTCGTAAAAATATATATATATATATATATATACATTAACAAATTAGACACCGATTAATATTTTCGTTAAGGACATAACCTTGTAAATAAAGATAAATACATTTGCCCATTTTGTCAAAAATCTTGTCAGCTGGTCTTGCAAGCTTAATGGAGGTGTTCATTAAACCCAACAAATCCAAACCAAGAAGAAACCGAAATATCGGTTCTTTATTATGATATGTAGTTTGGTTGGAGAGGTGGAACCAATTTGAACAACATGAACTAAAATTGAATTGTTTCTTATCTTTCAAGCAAACTTACACTCTTGTACTTTCTTTTAAGATGTAATGCAATATGATATAATGCTATGCAATATTGACTCTTACATAATTTCCTCAATTTGAATTTTAACTATCTTGTGGCAAAATATATATATATATATGTATATGTATATATATTAATATATTTTAGCACCCGTAATTTTTATTCTATTGTGAATGATAGTATAGATATTGGTATGAAATATGGAACTAGTAGATCAATTAAAAAAAATGAAAAAATGAATGTCATGAAAACGAAAATGGAATTTTGATTTTAGTTAATTCAGAAGAACCACTCTCGATTGGGTATAAGATCACTCTTCTATATTGAAACTTGTCTATATATTCTCATTGATATTACCCTACTTATAGAAATATATATTGATCTACTAGTTTGCTATAAGTAATTAACTTTTCCTCCTAATATAACTACTAAAACTACTATTACAACTATTAAAACTACTATTAAAATTTAGTAAAGAGTATTAACTTCTACAAAATTATACAATTATCTATTGATTATTTATATTTATGTTGCTACTACTTTATATTTGGACTATAACAATTTCCTCGCGTCTTCAAAAAAACCCTGTCCTCAAGGTTGAAATAGAATAGAACAATTTTCAAAATCTCTAATTACAACGTTTGAAGGGCTTGTATGCCATGCCCCGCATTTTGATTATTTGCATTTATAATACTACTATATACTTAGACCGTAACAATTTCCTCCACATCTTTAAAACAACCTTGTCCTCAAAGTTGAAATAGAAAGAGAATAATCTTCAAAATCTCCAATTACAACGTTTAGAGGGCTTGTATGCCATGCCATGAAAACATTTTTCATTAAACCAAGTGAAAAACTTTAATTAGACTAACTTCACCAAAAGCCTAAACAAATATATACATGCTTCTTCCATAGTACCTATATGGATAAGAAATGATGATATGAAAAACCAATATTGTGTGCCATTAAAAGAAGTAAGCAATGGCTCCAATTACTCTTTGTTATGGAACATAAATGAGAAAAGGTAATGATTAAGTAATTAAACACTATTACCAATGGATAAAGATTTTTTAGATGACAAAAAGGCACATTAAATGACTCAAAGTCATATTTACATTTAAATACAATGAAGGCATTGTACTCTAGAGTATGTGAATCTTTTACTTTTTGATTATTTTTACATTTGATCTCCATCATCTGCTCCTCTTGATTGGCCTTCACATTCGCTTCTTTACCAATTAATTTGTCTTCTTCCACTTCTTTCTCTTCTATCTTTAAGGCATCTAACTTGGATAAAGAGGAATTTCCCTTATGAGCACCTTAATTCAATTGTTTCTTTATTATCACAGTTTGTAACTTCGAAAGTTGCTGCATTAGTATATCAAACTTATTATTCACATCATGTTGTAGTTGTTGTTAACTATTCTATAGGGAATTAATTTTCTCTTCCAAAACAATAGATCAAGTAGAGTTCGATACTGGGAGAGAGTATCAAATGTTCGCACTTGTAATTACTATTCTATTTTGAATGATAGTGGGATATTAGTATAAAATATGATACTAGTGAATCAATTGATTTAAAAAAAAAAAGAGGAAAAAATAAATGCAATGAAAATGGAAATGAAATTTTGATTTTGGTTAATTTGAGAAAACAACTCTCTAAAGAGTATAAAACCACTATTTTTAAATTGAAACTTATCTATCTATTCTTATTGGTATTACTATATTTATAGAAATACATCTGAATTTATTAATCTATTACTAGTAGCTAACTTTTCCTCCTAATATAACTACTAAAAGTACTATTATAATTTAATAAAAAGCATTAATTTTTATAAAAGTATATAATTATCTATTGATTATTTATATATATGCTACTAATATATACTTCGATCATGATAGTATCATTATTATAACACGGTGTTTCTAAAAAGGCTGTTCAAAATCAATCCAAATAAGTAGAATCGTATTTAAAATGGTTTGATTTAAATACTTAAATAATTAAAAGTGTTCTAATTCATTGAATATCTGAATTAACCTGTTATAAATGTGATTCGATTTAACCTTGCCAACTGAACCAAAGCCGAATAAAATCATCAACATCAATAATGGCTGGGACTACTACTCCACGATGGAGACCTGAGAATTCAGTAGAACATTTTAGAAATTTCAAGAGAAAAAATCCATCAATACTGCTACCACTTTACTCAACTAAACAATATACAATTATTAGGAACATACCAGGTGGAAAAGAAGAAGAATGAACTAATGAAAAAGAAGCTGCTCGAGTCTATATATAATTCAATAACCAGAAACCTCTCCGCACTTCCTGACGAGTCTATACATACACTTATCACATCTCCAACTTCTCCAACATCGCAAGAATAATCTGAGAAAGCAATTTACTAAAAAGTCCCTCACTATCTTACGTTAACCATCATGTCGCTCATTCCTAGCATCTTCGGTGGCCGCAGAACCAATGTCGTCGACCCGTTTTCCGTTGACGTATGGGATCCATTCGAAGGGCTATTTATCAATGTGCCCCCATCGGCACCTGAAACCGCTACCTTCGTCAACGCTCGCGTTGACTGGAAAGAGACTCCTGAGGCTCATATCTTTAAAGCCGACCTTCCGGGACTTAAGAAGGAAGAAGTGAAAGTGGAGGTGGAAGAAGGAAGAGTTCTCCAAATCAGTGGAGAGAGAAACAAGGAGCAAGAGGAGAAGAATGAGAAATACCACCGTGTGGAGAGGAGTAGCGGGAAGTTCCTCCGCCGTTTTAGGCTGCCGGAGAACGCAAAGATGGATCAGGTTAAGGCTTCGATGGAGAATGGTGTGCTTACTGTGACTATTCCCAAGGAGGAGGAGAAAAAACCTGAGATCAAGTCAGTTGAGATCTCTGGCTGAAAAAAAATGAAGGGGTTTTGTATTGGGAAAGAGCCAATGAATTATTCATGTCCTGCTCTTTTCAATTGAATAAAATCTATGATTTGAGATTGATCATGCGTGTACAGGGTTTTCTTGTGTTTTTTTTTTTTTGAGTTTGTCAGTTGTTGTAAAAAGAAGCCGTGACATAATGGAGTGATCCTTTTTCTTTGTGCTTTCAATTTAGAGTGGTTTACAACCTTTCATGCACTGTAAAAATGTTGATTTCATTTCTCGCATACCATGACATAACGGATCACGGTTGTAAATGAGCCACTATAAATGCTCAACTAGTATTCAGTCTGACCATAATTAGATCAAACTATAACTTGAGAGGTACTTGGAATTGCCATGAGTACACAAAAGTCGACTATCAAGGCCCATCCTACATACAAATATAGAGAAGATTCTTGTTATGATGAATTCCTTCGGCCTAATGCTATCAGCGCATGAAACTAATCATGGTAAAATCTAAGTAATCAGGTGCAGTTTTATAATAATTTAAAGAATCTCGAATCCAAAAACAAACGTAGGGTATGTGAATACTGGTTCGAGTACGGTAGGAGTTGTGATCATTTACAAGTGAAGATTCCGGAAACTGAGACCATGTTATGATCCTGGAAAATTAGAAGTCTTTGTAACAAATACAGATACTGAAAAGAAAATGTAATAAATTATAAGGAGAAAAATCACTCAAAATCGAGGTCAGAAATACACATCAGCTCACAATCTAAGACACTACCAAATACTTCTTGTGATACTTTAAAATAACGCTTTGATGATCTTGGTACGTGTAACATGGTTGATTTGTGGTAGTTGCCACCAAACATATCAACTAGTAGAAAAGTATCACCTAATACATCTAAAGAAAATCTCATACAAAGTATAAACACGTGGCATGGGTTTAATCCACATCACTAATATTTACTTCAGTTTAAACTGCCACTAAAAAATCAATTTCACTCCACCTTACAACTTAATTAAGAGTGTGAATATAAATCAAGTCTAAACAATGCTTGAAATTAGGAAAGAGACTTTGTTAGCATGTTTACTTACTTGTCCTCTATACTGATTTTTTTCACCATAAAAAAATATTAAGAAATCACATCGTGAACAAAGTTATAAGTGATGTGAATGTGCTTCGTTTTTCCGTGAAACATTTGATCTTTAGTCAAATGCATAGCACTTTAGCTACCTCAAAAGACAACTATATGTACTAAATCAGTCATTGTAATATACCCTTTTTTTTGTTGTAGACGAAGCAACTATGGCATATAAGGTTGTAGAAGTTTCCATTGCTTCATCTAAATTCCAAGCAACTATCAACGATACCTTATAATTATCTAAGAGTCCATTTCACCACCTTCTAATGTATTTTACCAGGATTTACCATTAATCTACTAACAACACTTATAGCATGTAAAATGTCTAGATGCGTACAGACCATGGCATACATTACATTGCCAACTATACTAGCATAAGAAATATATGCTATATCATCAATCTCTTCATATGTTTGAGAAGATAAGACAACTGAAAACTTGAAATGAGCAGCTAATAGAAGACAAATAGATTTAGCATTTTTCAGCCTAAAATGCTCTTAGGACATTATCACATAGTTTTTTCGAGTCAAAAATATTTTTCCTACCTTCCTATTTCTCTCAATCTCTATGTCGAGAATTTTCTTTACTACTCCAAAATCTATTATCTCAAATTCATCTTTTAGCATTGTCTTCAATTGGTTAATTTTATAGGTATTTTTCATAGCAATAAGTATATCATATACATATAAAATCAAATAAACAAAAGATCCATTTGATTTCTTTCTTTTTTTTTAAAATAAACACAGCTATCATACATGCTCCTTAAATAGTTGTGAGTGATTATGAAAGTGTCAATCACTTATACCACTGCGTGGGAAATTATTTGAAGCCATGAAGTGATTCATTCAACAAGATGACATGATTCTCTTACTGCAACAGGAAAGCCCTCAAATTGCTACATATAGATTTACTCCTCTAAATTGCTATATTAAAAAGCAATTTTGGCATTCAATTTATATACTGGCTACTAATAGAACCTAAACGAAACAACGTTTTATTACAAGTGGAAAAACACTGTCAAAATCTACACTTAGTACTTATATATATATCTTTGCAACCATTTGCAAAGAGGGCTCTTTTGGAGACCCATTTGCAACCGATAACCTTCATATTTTGTGGTTCTTCGACTAGTTTTCAAGTGCCATCATTGTGTAAAGATTTTAGTTCTTCTTCATTACCACCACCTATTATTCTGAATTGGCACTAGCAAATAGCCTATGAACATGTAGATGGTATACCATCGCTATTAATCTCATTTGTCACTAATAATGCGTAAGATATCAACATAACATAATCAACATACCTCGGTAATTGATGTACACAATGACCCATGTACTCAAACATGAGCTTGCAGAGCCTTATGTAATTTCCAGACATGTGACTTAAAGCACGACATTGCTTCAATGTCCTTAATTGAAGATGAATTTCATGTGTTGTTTTATGAAGATATAAGGTATATATTCCATTAAATGAGCAAATATATGGTGCATATATGAGAATACTGGGCATGTGTTTGTAGTATAAGACAATGCCGAGTGTGTGTTTATAGTAAAAGATAGTATAGGGTGTGTATTGTTTGTCAAAGGCATCCACAGTGTATAGAAAGAGTCCACAACATTTATTGTCTATGTTGAAGATTCCATTACTTGTTACATACCTTATACAATCTCTTCTTTTAGGTCGTACACTTATTTTCTTTTGCAATGAACATGTGACTTATTGTATTTTACCCTAACTAGGCCTTACATATATAAGGGCTTGTAACCTCATTGTAACAAAATAGTCATTTTACCATTGAAATTGCATTTTTGAAAGTATTCTCAAAACTTATGTCATATCAATCTAAGAATTAAATTAAGGTGACAACAAATAAACCCTTTCACTTTATTCCACCCCGAGTCATATAGAGTAAGTGAATCAAAAACCACATTTTGTTATTATAGGAGTCATATCATATTACAATCTCAAATTAATTAGTTTCTAGATTCATGATTACTATTGATTCTAGTAACTAATCAAACCTAATTCGTTTCTCAGAATGGTGCATCATATCCAATCCTAATATTCATTCATATCCTTTTTATTTTCATTATCTTAAATTCAAAAACCTCAAAATATTTCTTTTTAGTTATTCTATAATCGAAAAAACCTAAAATTATTCTTTTACATTACTTTATCCATAAAATTTTGCACCTTTAATTAGCTATGAAACATTGATTAACAACCTAATTCTTCCATTGGTCTTGGTCTTATTAGTGATGGCCTAATTTCTCTTCATCCCTTACTGTAAGGGACTTCTTATGGAGTTTACTCAACTTCACCTAAATTAGATTGTGGATCTAATTGATAGGTTCTTGTTATAACAACATCTTATTTGATAACTTCTAATTCCAGCTTCTTCATGATGTCCTCCATTGGCTTTGTTTCAAAATACTATAACTTCTAGTTAAGAATCAACAATTCATTAGAAGTTATATTTTTACTAGTTACAACCTCTAGTGACATGGGTTCTTGATACCATAAATTATACCATTCACTCTAGAAGGATACACAATAAAAATACATGTCTAGAATATGGCTATTATTTGCAATCATTAATATGCATGTATACTGGATTACAAAAAATCTTTAAATCATAGTAGTTGGCATGATTGCAATACCAATATCCTCTAAGTCTTGTAACTATTAGAATTCATAGAGATCGATTTACTAAATAACAAGCCATGGATAAGTGCAAGCTTAATACTTTCTCAATGAAGGTCTTGTTCATATACTCTCTAACTCCATTCTATTAAGGTGTGTTTCTAATTATCTAAAGTTGAACTATCCCTTTGTTCATATAGAACTCATTGAATTTTTCACCACAAAATTATATACTCTTGTTTATCTAAGCTACTTAGTCTACCTCCTTATCTACTTCTTTATCAAAGTTTTTTGTAACTTGAAAATAGTGAAAACTTAATCCTTTTATTTTAGGAAATAAACCCAGTGTTTTCTTCAAAAGTTATCAACAAAGGTCAACATGTATCTAGCATTACCTTTTGAAGGAACATAGAAAGAACATAATGGTTTGAATGAATATAATCTAAGGTATCTTTTGTTTTATGAGTAACCATGCTAAAACTAACTCATGTTTGCTTCCCAAAGACACAATGCTCACAAAACTCCATCCTTCCTGTACTTTGACCACATAATAAAACTCTCTTACTTTGACCATAAAATAAAACTCTATTACTCAATAAGGACATACCTTTCTCATATAAATGTTCTAGTTTCAAATAGCATAATTTTGTGATATTTGTATCAAACATTAATGAAAAATGTATAGTGCTAGCACCAATAACTGTAAGGCCTTTTAGTACATATGAATTTAATACTTCATGACTTTTATCATAACTAGAGTACCTTATGACCTTCATAACTATAGCTTCAACGTAGTATTTGCACTTATTGGCATTAGTGGTGCTTAAAAAGATGAGATTTTTCTCTAAGTTTAGAACATGATAAATGCTAGTAAGTGCTCTCATAAATGTCATGCATTTTAATTTGTATTGATCTTTGACACATAACTTTGTAAGAAAAATTGTTGCCAATTAGTATAGTTTCTCCTACATAACATTCATACATTGCAAGACTAGTCTAGATTGGGACATATCATAGGAACAAAGAGAGTCCACGATCCTCTCCTCTTGAGATCTATAATTGGCATCAATGGTGACTAAAAGAAGATCCATATTAGACTCTTCTACTGTAATGCTAGCCTTAGCAAATTTCCCTTTCTTTCATGTTCTAATTACTTGTTCTTCAACTTAAAACAATTAATCTTAATGTACCCTTTCTTGTGACAATAGTTACAAGTCAAATTCCTATATTTGGACTTCGCCCTTAACTTTCCTTTGTACTACTTGAAGCTTTCTCTTTTGTCCCTCCCTTCACAACTAATCCTTTCACTAGATTATCACTCCTATTACTACTAGACAACTCGTTGTCAATGAGATATTTAGATAAATGTATAAATTTATCATCTGATATAGTAGCATTTGTCTTACTATTAAGCAATGTTTCTCTAGATTGAAAGTATGAGGATGGCGAGGAAAGCAACAACTTGAGAGCTTCATCTTCATCACTGATTTCGATAGCTACATTTTCCAAATTCAATATAATGAACACAATAGTGTTAATTTGAGACTTAATGGATCTGCCTTCTTCTATTTGTAAGCTACAAAACTAAAGCTCCTTATAAAGCTTACTGGTGAGAATTTTTCATGTGAAGTCACTCTAGCTTAGCCCATAAATTTATAACAGTTTTGTCTTTGATGACTTCCTTTAATACTTGATTGGAAAAACATAATTGAATGGTTAACATAACCTCTAATCCAATTCATTCTTTTGCTCCTTTATTATAAATACCGGCATTTTTGCCTTCTTTAATAAACCCTTGTGATATCCATACTGGACTATGATATCAGAAATCTTAACTTGCCATAAGGCTAAGCTAAAATTATGATGATATTTCTCAATCTCAAATTTTGTTTCATAATAACCTAACAATCAGAATCTCAGCTTTGATACCAACTTTTTATGACCTAGGAAGGTTTGAAGTGTTTGTAACAATTTATGACAAAGCTAAAATCAGAGATTAAAAACTAATAATGAAATAGGAAGCGAAACTTTACTTAAGAGAATATGTAGTAATTAAAAGGAGAGAAATCACTCAAAACCCGAAATCAAAATGTACACAAGCTTACCATCTACAACACTCTCCATGACTTCAAGTATGTATTGTTATATGTTTATGTGATACGTTGGAGGAATGCTTAATGGCCTCTTCATAAGCTCTTTTAATATGGTTATTAGTGATAGTTTTCAACAACCTTAGCAATTACTCTCCTTCAAGGGGTTAGCCTATTAGTTAAGGTTTAAAACACACTCATAATAACTTGCATTAGGTCTTAGATTTAAATCCCATTATAGACATTTCTTGGGACAACCTACATAGTGCAAACTATTTTTATTCGATGTATAGGTCTTGTAGAGTAGTTCATGTACTCGAGGATAAATCATTCATAATACGACCATACTCTCTCATTATTAAGAAAAATAAAAAATCTTAGCGACTACTTTTTGACTACTACACTTACTAATGAAAACATCTTAAAAAATTTCAACTCATACATCTTTAAAAAAATAAAAACTAAAAAAGACTTTCAAAACAAAAGTATAAATATATGGCATAAGTTTAAGCCACATTATATATTGGAACCTACTTTACAAGTTATTAAAGCCATTAATAATTTATACTTTATAAAATTTACAGCTTTTAGATTTATATAGGAGTTGCAAATTTTCTTACCTTTAGTTTAAATATTAGCCTCAATCATTATAGCTTTTAGATTTGTATAGAAGTTGCAAATTTTCTTACTTTTAGTTTTAATATTAGCTTCAATCATTATAACTTTTAAATTGTAAAATTGATATCACTTTCAAAAATAACTAAAAAAATCAAATATAACAAATTTAATCGATATATTAAATTAAGTTAGAGATTCAAAGTAAGTTTGATTTTCTTGTAAGATACCTTACAATTTTGAGATGGTGAAGAAGATCATAGAACCTAGAACTTGAAATATGCATGGATTAGGTTTTAGGATAGGTATGAAGTAATATCCAATGTGATTCCCCTGTGAGCAGCTATAAAAATTTATCTAAAAAACTTATCAAAATTTTTGTAACCATATATGATTTATGACAGTTAATTTGATCATTTTATTATCGAAAGGTTCCAAACTTTATAGTTAATTTGGATTTTGCTTAAGAGTAGTAATTATGTATGTTTTTTATAAGGTTGCTCAAAGTAGTAATTGAATAGATACTACTAATGTTTTTTTTTTTTTTTTTTTTTTTTACTTTTGATGCAAATTTGAATCTTTATAGAGTCACTTTTAAGGTAAAATTTTTAGATTTATGAATTAGACCTTTTCTTAGTGAAAAAAAAACAAGATTTGAAAAATTACAAACTATGGAAAAAGATGGGTTAAAGTGTTGTTGATGATTGATTAATAATCTCATAAAAATTATGAGTCTACATGAATCTATTCTTAAATTGGATTTGACAAAATGAAAAGAGTTATGATGAGTATATTGAAAGAATTAAAGCAATGTTATTTAGATTATGGAAAGTGAAATAGTCCTTGATTTATTCATAAAAAAAAATCATTAATAATAGTATTAAAATGTAAAGAATGAAAAGTGACCATAAAAAATGGAAAGTTGTATACTTTGAAATTCATAAATCGTGATTATGAATGGTGGGTGATAAGATAATACAAGGTGAAAAAGATTTAATTCTTGATGAGAAAATTTAGATTTTACTTAGAAGTGATGGTTATATATGGCTATCATAGAGTTATTCGAAATACTAATTCAATAAGATAATGTTGTTATTATTATTATTATTATTTACTTTTGATGCAAATTTTAATTTTTTTAGAGTTGCTTTTAGGGTTTGAATTGTAGATCTATGAATTAGTGCTTTTATGAGAAGAAAAAAAAAATTTGAGATATTACAAACTATGGAAAAAGATAGGTTAAATTGTTGTTGATGATTAATTGATAATCTCATGAAAATGGTGAATCCACATGAATTAATTCTTGAATTAGGTTTGATAAAATGAAATGAGTTATAGTGAATATATTGAAAGAATTAATGTAGAGTTATTAAGACTGTGAAAAGTGGTAGTAGACCTTGATTCATTCATAAGAAAATATCATTAATGGAAATATTAAAATGTAAAGAATAAAAAGTTGCATACTTTGAGATTTATAAATCAAGATTATGAATAGAAGATGATAAGAAAATAATGAATGAGAAAGGTTTAACTCTTGTTAGATACATTTCAAGATAGCAAATATACTATGGAAAAGAAGGTCTTAATTTGTTTTGATACGTTGATCTTGGAGAAAACCTTTTTCTTTTTTTTTTTGTAGTTTAAAATTTAAGAAAGAAAATAAAAGGTTACTTTCAGTTAACAAGGAATTTTGAATGTAACTAGCATTAGTAGCTACTTAGCTAATCATTAATGGTCAATCAATCCATTGATAATAAGCTAATTAATTAGCTCTCCTGTGGTTGTCACCAACTCTTAGCAAATTCAAGGGAGAAGGAGGGCTCTTTATAAAAATAATGAAAGAAAAAACTTATTTATTTATTGATCGTAAGATGAGTAGATAAAAAGTAATTATGTCAGTTCTATAAGTTAATAATTAATTATATTAAGTTAATGTTAGTTTTATTAAATTATAGTTAGCTATATTAATTATATAGTTGGTTTCAATAAGTTAATGACTAGTTATATACCAAATTATTAGTAGTTAGTTAGTAACAAGTTGGTTGGTTTGTTAGTATATGATATTTAATTAAATGATACCAGTTATGCAGGTTCTCTTTTCATATTTGATTGTATTAGATATAAAGCTATGAATAATATAGTTATTTAGAGTATAATTTGGAGTTAGTGATATATACATATGATGAATAATAACAGATTTAGTTATCAAAAGTGAAATTTAGTATGAAATATAAGATAAGTAATTCTTTCCTTAAAATCTAAACTATAAGTTTTAATTAATGACTACAAATTTAGGTTAATAATCTTAGAATCACTAAATTTAAGTCATGACATATGTGTTTTTTATGTAACAAGGTATGATAGTATTTTTAGTTCAATAGCTTTAAGTAATCAAGATATAAGTACATAGTTACTATATATTGAGTATGCTTGCTAGGATTGAAAAACAATCAATCTAATGGAAAATGAAACCTAATAAATTATGTATTGGTTGTGATTGGGAAAAGCTCAAAGAGAGCTGTATAGATGTTGTAATTTGGGGAAATCTACCCTATCAGTCCTTTACAAGCAATTAAGAAGGGGGTGAATTGATTGCTTAATAAAGTTTAAACTTTTTTGAAATAAAAAAAATGCCATTTGATTACTTATATATATGGTTTGTAGTTTAGACATATATGCATAAATAATTAACTAAATAGATTAAAAAAAAGAGAGAGAAAGTTCAAAAGGATTAGGAAGATGATTTATAGAGGTTCCTCTATATGAGTCGGTCTTATCTTCCAGCTCTACTCTTAGGGATCCAGTCTTCTACACTAATCGTTCTACTAATTTTAATAATTGAAAGAAGAGTATAAATATGACCTTCCCAACTACAATTAACAAGGCTCTACCTTCAAGCTTGTCTCTAGCTATAATAGAACTATTGTGATCTACTCTCTCTTGATTACAATATAAATTGATTTGAATAAATCTTGGTTGGAAAACAAACGTGACTTCTTAAAGTATTTTGTAAAAACATTTGTAGAACAATCAAAAAAATAAATTTTTCTTGGGAATAATCTTTCAAATGTTTGCTACAATGAGTATCAAACAGTTATTTGTGTTCTTGATTACATAATATCTCTTTCATATTTACGGCCTCTCTTTTACAATTTTTGAAGATAACAACTAGTAGTCCCTAAATGTTGGATAAGTCTTATCTTCTTTGATTAATCTTGAATAAACTGCACGTTAACGAATCCTTATCTCTTTTATAAATATTGCATTTGTTGTTACTAAGATATCTCTAGAAAATCTGCAAAATTCAAAATGCTCGAATATTATTGCCTTCTTTTCTCAATCCTCAGATAAATTCAACTTCAACTTTGAATCTTCCAGTAATTTAGCTTCTTTTCTATCCTTATATCATGAATTCAACATATTTACAACTCAACATGCTAACCAACTCAACCATAAATTTGAGTCTAAAAAAAATTTGTTAGAAAATCATCTTTAAATAGTGGAACATATCAAATGTATTACCCAAATACACTTGACTAATGGAGTTAAGCCTTGACTTACAAAACAAACAATGTCAAATAAAAATAAGTTCTTCCAATTTGATTTTAAATCCCCTTTTAAGTCTTTTCATCTCTTCTGAATAGATTGTGAACTTCTTAAGATTGCTTCAAATGTTGTTTCTAAGTCTTTGGAGTTCTTCTAATCAACTTCTGTGCTTATCAAAATTCCTTTTTGTTTGCTTCTAAATCTAGCCAATACCTCCTTTCTGAAAAAAATAAAACTTCAAAAAATTTTAATAATACTTCTATGTCTTTGTTCGTCAAAAGTCTACCAACTTCTCCTTTAATGATTAGAAGCTTCTAACTATACTTCTAGATTTTAAAACTTCAAACTTTATTTGTAAGTCATACTATCTAATCTTACTTCTATGTTTGCCTTTAAGTCTATTTTTTCTATCAATACTTAACACATTTATTAGTGAATATTTGGTATTTGTTATCATCAAAACATATAGCTAAGGGATCTAACATTCTCAACCTTTATGATGATGACAAAACACTTAACAAAATATATTTAGATAAATAAAAGTCAATATGAACAGATTATATCAATCTAGATATTTAGTACAATGTTTTCAAATTGTTTTTATTCTTGAAACCAATTTTCAATTTTAGATCAAAATATTTTCCTTTACCACTTCCCCTCATTTTTGTTATTAGCAAAGATAGAAAAAGAACATATGAAATAGATAAACAAAAGAAGGAAATTGACATTAACAATCAAAACATGTTGACTAGGTAAGCTAAAAATGATCAGAATTAAATAGAATATAACATTGATAGAGTGTGAAAGAAACTAAACTGAAACTAAAGTGGACTGAAACTAAACTAGATTTTAGATTACTTGGGAACATAAGGATAGAATGATGACGATGGACTAGAGGTTAGTGGTAAATGGGATGAAGGAAGAGAGTTTAGAGGCCTAACCATAGCATTTTGAATTTACTATACACTATCATCCAAAAGATCTATGGTTCTTCACTTTCACTCCTTGATCTATCTTTATATTGTGTGCCTCCTAGAGATTAACAAGATCAACAAACTTTTGATATGGAAGTTTTATGTGTTCAATTGACATAGTTTCATACCCAACACATATAGCATTCTTTACGAGCTCTCTATTCTCAAACAAGGATTCATTAAATTGCTTAAGAGCAGCTAAAACCAATTCCTATAAATCATTTGCGTTAGTAGTAGCTTGAGTCAAAAAGTTCAGCATCACTTTCTTCATATAACTCTCATCAACTTGTATCTTGCTTTTCCTTTCCCTCTTCTTTAAATCTTCAACAATAGAAGGTTAGACTTTTTCTCTTATAGGAATTGATTCTTCATGCATAGCCTAGAATGCTCCTTGCATTGTAGCATCTATATCATGTTGATCTTCTTCCTATTCAAGGTACTTTTCTTCTTCCTCGCCCTAAGCAAGTACCAATAACTTTTCAACTTGAAAATTCTCTTTCCATAGTGATGGATGCACAAAATGAGCCCCATCATTAGCAAACCAGATGCTTTCTAACAAATGAAGTCTCATCTACTTCATCGTTACCTCTCTTACCATCTTAACATCCAAATGATATCTACTCTTTTAAGGTAATTTAATATGCTTAAACTCCATTAACTTCATGATAATAGAACTATAGGGGATTCCTCTCTTATTTCTAAAAACATGTTATGCCTTACCAAATCAACTGGTTGTTTATTAAGCATGACATACATCAAGTATGCATCTTCATTAGCCAGGGAGGTGAAGCTTCCTTTCTTAGAGAGCAAACAATTGATCACTATCATATGTAACATCTTGATCAGCAATTGAAAATGTATGACCGTTGGGTTCTTCGAATTAGGTACTAAAAATCCATGATTAAGTCCTAAATACATTTCTTTCCTATTAATCACAAGGTCATTCTCCATTGTAACTATTCCAAAACACTCAACTATATTTTCTTAGAGATCAATACATCATGACCACTAATAATATTCCTCAATACAGTCCTATTCAAATCATCCAAATTCTTGAAAAAAGCAACAACTACTTTACCATAAACTTCATCATTTATGTAACACAACCTTCTGGCACCTAAGACTTCTAGATACTTATCATAGAAAAATCCATTCTTATTTAAAGAAATGGAAATCAATATAGAAATTGGAACAAAACTTATCATCTTTCCAAAGTTCCCATCCTTCCAATTTTTCGATTCCTTATTTGGTTGTTCTTTTACTTTACCTTTTCCTTTTCGATTTCCTTTCTTTATAACCTCAATCTTTACCTACTTTCTCTAGCTTTTTTCCTCCTTACGAGCAACACTCCTAGTTGCTTTAGGTTATGATAAGGATCACAGACCAATCACTTGCTCTTGAGCTTAAAGACTCATCCCATATGGTTCGCTAAGTGTCTAGGGCAAGCTGAACTTTGAAGAACAATGCATTCTCCATCCTGACCTATCAAGGTACTCTATTTTCTATCTCATTGAAGAAAGCCCCATAGTGTCTAACCTACTGTTGATTCGACTTCTTTACAATACACCATTCTAGGGCTAAGCATTGAACCCACTTGCAGTTGAGCTGACACATCTCTGGGGCTAAGTTACCCTACTTTCGAGTCAATCAGCTGAGGCTAATTAGAAGAATGGCCATCTATCAAGCCAACCTTACCCAAGCCTTAACTAGCCAGATTGCCAAGCATTTGACCTAATATGCTTTGCTCAAATCAACTCTACGTAGCAAAGTAGTATCATTGAGATCACATAATAGATAGTTGATACGTACCATATTTCTTTGACATCCATATTGTCCTTACAAGACTATTCCCTTTCCATTTGATTACGGATTTACCCTCGTAAATTACATACTTTTCCTTTTCTAGTAAGAATCTTTTGTGTAATTTACATCAACTTAGGACTTGCCTTATTTGGGCCATATAAATACTTATAATATGTAATAGCCGTAACATGAGTGATATTGAATATCAAACATACTTTTCCTTGTGACCTAAGTATCCCTTACTTACCCTCGTTTACTCTTATCTAGCTTATTATGAGCATAGACTAGTAATGAATGCCCTCCGACTACACTTGTACATAATATCAAGTGCAACTTGAGCTTATTGAGGTATTTGTGCATCATATCTAACATTGATGCATGAGAACCCCTACTCAACCTTTAACTTCCATTTAGTCTTTGGACCGTCCTAAGGTTTGGATCCACCTCGATTCATGTGATATCGGTAACTGTATATCGACCTTTCCCGACAATCCATATCATCTTGGTATCAAAGCTTGGCTACATTTGAGTAAGTTTATGTTACTTTATGCTCTTAGTGACTTATTACTATTGTAGTATGTTTTAGAAACTGACTCTCATTGTCTTGATAGTTTGAGAAGTGTTTAGTGTTAAATAAAGTTAGTGCTATGTTTTCTACTGTTTCTTGTTCGTAAAAACAAAGTGTAAATGTTCGATTGATTTATCATATGTTGGTATAATAGTTGTTGGTGTGTTAAGTGTTGTTGTTTGTGAAAAGAATTTTGAGTTTGTGTTTCAACTATTAATCTATTGTAATAGATTACAATGTCTAACTCTAGCATTTAAGGAACCCTTAGTAACCAAAAGAGTGGTGTTCGTAATGAGTGAGGTCAATAAGGAAGTTTCATGCCCTAATTTGTAGATGAATGATTAGATAGGCTTACTGACCTGTTGACTAACCTAGTGACTACCATAAACAAAGTTAGACAACGAGCTAAAAATGAGGCTGAATTAATAAACTACCTAAGAGAGGCAATGGTTGTAGACTCTAAAAATTTCACCTTCTAAACATAGTATCGGACTCGAGTATTTTAAATATTTCCCTAAGTCGATAAGACCACATAAAATGAAAACCAACTAAAATTTTAAACTCGGAATTTAAAACGAGCTTGAAAGATACTATTATACTTGAAAGATGCTATTATACTATTTGGAAACCCTAATCATGCAAGAAAACCCCAATCCTTACATATGCGTATTTTTAAAATATATATATATATATATATAAACCTAAACTTAATAGGAACTGTAAATACTAAATATAACAGAAAAAAAATTAAAACAATAAAATTATCTTAATGCTTGAAAAGCCATAAATCAATAAAATTATCAATAGTTTTGTGAAATCATATGAAACCGATAATGAACGAATCAGGGATTATTTCAAGCGATAATAAACAACAAAACTAAGTTAGTTAAAGGAATAAATTAATAAATTTACAAAAAATTATTTTACTTGTGTACATAAGTAGCCCGATAATATGTATATACATATAAATATATTAATAAGTAATTTCCTTCTCTTTTCCTAATCTATCGTATGATATATATATGATATATATATATATATGTTGCATAACAAAGCGATATTCCTAAATAATTCAGCCAATTGAACCTTAAGCTCCTAAGTATAAGTCAATTATTCCCCAGCTGGTGAAAAACCCTAAAACAATTAAGGACTTGTAACCCTAGTCGGCTAATTAAGAATTTAATTTGAACAATTTTATTCAACTTTAGAAATTTCCATAATTTTATAAGAATTAAACCATAACTTACAAATCAATTTAAGAGATAAATTCCAAAATAATTTCATATAAGACAATCTCCTTATCTTCATGCATAAGATTTGTGCATACGAATAAATATACCAACCAATCATCCTAAATAACTTATCAATTGATAAATATAAACCCTACTTTTAGTGGGCTCATGATTCAATTAAAAGTATCGTCTGAACATTCCTAAGAATCAACAAAAATAAGAATTTAAGCTTACATTTAGAAACAAATCAAATTTTTCCAATTTAGAAACTAATTATCGATAAAACCTGTGCTTGAAGAATTACGAGCTCTAAAGTTACTTAAAACCCTAAACCTTAAAACCATTAAGGAATTTTAACCCTAAGTAATTAATCAATAATTTAATTTGAATAATATCATTCAACTTTAGAAAATTTCACAATTTTATAAAAATCAAATCATAAATTACAAAACAATGCGAGATGGAAACCCAAAAACAATTTCCTATAAGGCTATGCCCTTATCTTCATGTATAAGCCTTATACACAAATAAGTAGACCAACTAAACACCTTAGATAACTTATCAATTGAGAGTTGGAATCATTTATCAATTGATAACTTATCAAAATCTAGTGATAAGACAATTTCCTTATCACCTCTTCACTTATATTACATATGGACAATTTTTCACAAGATTTCATAAGCTTAACTTTAATAAATGAGACAAGACCACTCTATGGCATAAAAAAACTTCAAATGGCAGATTTGGACAAGGGAGAAAGGGGGGCCATGCTCTTGTCTTTCAACCATCAATCACTTTCTCTTACACATCACTATTCACCCCTTAATGCTTACATCATCAATAGTTGAAATTGTTGACTTTTGTGTAAGCTACAAGATAATCAATTAAAGCTTATTTCACACACTTCTTTCCTCATTCAAAATCTACCACTCCCATTTTCACTTCCTTTTCTCTCACTTTAAACACAAATCAAAAGAAGAAATCAAACTCCACAAATTCTTAACATTGCCGCCACCATTTTGCTTCCATACTCACGACAATTTCTCTTCTTATTCTTGTATGATTTTCTTTCACCATATAAGACCTTTTAAGACCATTAGAATCTTCCATAAACCCCATACCAAAAGAAAAAAAGATTCGGGTTTCAAAAGGTAGCAAAAAGGAGGAGGCAAAGTTAAGAGCTAAAGTGGAACCTTAGTGCACAACCACCACACTTTGCATTAAGGATGAGTAAGTGTTTCTTATGATGTGTGGATTAGTATTTATGTTAGGAGACTTGGATTTCTTGAAGATATGAGTAAGGTATAAGTTGTTAGAACACCAAAAATCGTTTTAAGAAACAAACCATAAAACCCTTACATGAAGTTAAAATATGAGCATGTAAAGTTGGTGTTTTGTGAAGACATTTGTTTAATGCTTTGAATGGAAGATTTTAAGTTAAGAAAATATTGAAGTGAGAACTTCAATGGAGGATAAGCATACTGGACATGAGGGTTCCATAGTCATTTGGATGTTGATTTTGTTTCCATTAAGTTAAACATGCTCAAATCTAGACTTAAGTTAAGGGAAAATCCATCACATGAAGTTTTATGAAAAAACCAACTTTGTGTGACATGAGCTATGATATGGGAGTTGTATTAAGTATAAGATCTTTTATTTCTTTATGTGGAGCATGAGTTAAAGGATCATTTGATGGAAGAAAACTTAAGTTAAGATTTGCACACAAGTAGTTAAGTGCATAATCTACCACCTAAACTTAAGGAAATGATGAAACAAGTTGAAAAACCAAGTAAGGACCCCTTGGAACCATCATGAACAGATCTAGAACGTGGGAGAATGAAGCCTAAAAATATGATAAAAGTGAAAGAACAAAGTAAAAAGATTAACTAAAGCAAGCATAGTAAGCATATAAAGCTTAAAACTCAAAACTCAAAACCGAACTTAAAACTCTCAAAACAAGCCTAGAACTCTAAGTTGAGCCTTCAATAAAAATTTGACCAGCACCTTAAAGTATCAAGAGAGGTTGTTTTGAAGCCCATAAGAAATCCACCTAAGGCTCCATAAGCCTACCAAAGTCACTAACTTTAGTTTGAACAAAAAATAAGCCCATTTGACAACTTAAGCCTACTGAAGGGCCCATGAAGTAGTTGTTAGCCTTAGGAATATAAATCAAAGTTATAAATCCAATCTTAAGGAGTATTTTAAGCTTAGGATAAAATCTTAAGACCAAGCCCAAAGAATTTCTCAAGTTATTAAAAAGCCCATTTACCATACAAGGCCTAAAAGCACTCTAACACATGAGGAACGCTACTGTTTCTGACCCATGGATAGAATTGTTTGCCTCATTTTGAAAATCTAACCTCACCACATTAAAGTACACTCGAAAAAGATGAAGATTGACTATAAGATCATAAAAATTGGATTTAAAACAAAAAAGTTATACTTGATTGAACTTTTAAGTAAAACCGAAAAAATTTATGAAACCAAGTCCAAAGTATAACTTAAAGGGTTTTAGCTTAGTTTTCTAGGTTTTATTTCAAATCCTTATAGTATCATATTTGCGATGTCCAGGGGACCCGGCTTTGGGGAGACAACCTATCCCAGATTATTTTGATTGATCCGCATGGCTGAGTGAGTAAATTCCCAATGACTCTTTACTTGATTGTGCTTGTAGAATAGATGCACCTAAACTATATATATAAATTTGGATGCTTGTGGGATATGGGAGATGCATGTGTTTGAATTTATGGATGAATGCGATGACTTTTTTTTAATTATATATAATAATGGGAATTGTTTTTAATGCATATATATATATATGTGAATTGTATGGAATGAAATTGTTTGGTCACTCTAAAAATCAAGTTAATCACTTGTACGATTAAGAACTCAAAATGAATCATGCATTCCCCATATTGCATATGGATAACACTGACTGCCGCTTCACTTAGAAGATGGGAGGGGACTCACAAGAATACGAGTTTCCTGCAAGATTGGACACTAGCTATGCCATCATATATATTGAGTCTCTGACCTAAGCTGATGGGCTTACTAGGCGCCGGGAGACGCCAACTGTCGGCGAGGGGCCAAGTCTTGTGGCTTCTACTTAGGGCATGTGTTTGTGGATTGCGGAGTCTACCATACCGCTAGACTTGGGATTTTAAAATATATGATTTGATTTTAGTAAAGGAAGTATACATATACATATATATATATAGTTTTGTTTTGGCATGAGCACGATAGTGCAAATGAAATAAAACCTAAGGTCTAGAACCCGGATTTTGGTTATGGTCGGTTAATTATCTCCAAACCCCGACTTCAGGGGGCGTAATTCTGAGTCGTATGCAATTCCTAGGTCACTGCATGCGTTGTTTGGCATACTGATTGTTCATGCATTCATATGATTGTGCATTTAATAAATTTCTATCATGCGGTATTGATGAGGGTAATTATCTCACTAAGCGTAAGCTTACACCCCAACAGTTGTTTTCTTTGCAGGTTGATCGATAGTTGGGACTGGGATAGGAATCGAGTGTAGAGTGCTACCATAGAATCAATGTGATGAAAAGCTTATGTAATTAATTTGGAATGATCCGTAAAACGACTAATGTCTCAATTAAGTTTAGTATCTTTAGTAAGTTTAGAATTTTCTAGAATTATCTATCTTATTTTACTATTTTGGTAGGGGATACCGATTCTCTGCGGTTCTGAGGAACTGTGGAAAAATGGATATCTATAATTATTTATATTATATAATGAGTCAATGAACTAAAATTGAAGACTCTAGCAAATAATTATTTAGAGTCTTGCAATCTTGGACTTGCAAGGCGATTTTTTTTATCATGGGTGCACACGTGATATGGAAATTTTAGACAATACTACTAGGCCCCTTCTAAGGTCTCTACAATGGTAGACATGGTTGAACTAACACCTTAGTTTGACTACCCTAAGTTAGGGGAGCGGATAAAGTTGCTCGGCAAAGACTAGCATTAGATGAGATTAAAGAAGGAAATGAGGAAGAAGACTATTATAAACCCAAGGAGAAGAATGTTCGACCTCCTAGAATGGAAGGATTAAGGATGCATATCTTTAGTTTTTCTAGGAGTAGTGATATTAAGGACTACTTGGAATGGATAAATAAGATGGAGAAGCAATTTGATTGTCATGAGGTTCTTGAGAATGCTAAAGTTAGACTTGCCATATTGGAATTTACTAGCTATGCAACTCTGTGGTGGAAGAATCTACAAGCTACATTTAGAAGAGAGAGAGAACATGAGATAAGGGATTGGAATGAAACGAAGAGAGTCATGAGAAGAAGATTTGTTTCTAGCTACCGTTTGCAAGATGCTTTCAAGAGGCTATAGGAGTCGAGGTAAGGATGATTAATTGTTAAATCGTATTTGAGGGAATTTCAAACGTTGATGATTTGTTGTTGATGGGTTCTAAGAGTTCAACTAGCAAGCATGAACGCCCACATTGTCTACTCTACTCTACTGTGCTCTACTCTACTTAATTAGCTCAGGTTTGCTTGGCTAAGTCTGCTTACCTAGGACAGTAGAACTTTAGGACTACTTACTTATGTTTTATATAATAGATTACCCTTATATTTTATTTAGTATTTACTGAATTTCCACTATGAGAAGAACGAGTGATAACTTAACTCCAAGGCACATCATATAATCTTGATATCAAAGCTCAAGATTCTAAATATGCCAAGAGTTCTTAGGTACGTATGTCTACTGTTTTTATTTGAGAAGTGCTAGTTCATTAGATTATGTTGTGTTATTGAGGATTTATTCATTAGAGATGTATGATTTGGGTCCATGCCAATATGCTAGGTACACAACTTTTTAGTTTGCTTGCAATATTCTTTTGCATGGGTTACAAAGAATTTTAGGTCAAAGTTCCTTTTGGAAGAGTCATAGATTTGATTTTAAGTATGTCATGAGAAAATTATTATTATTATTATCATCGCTGAACAAATTGAGATTGGGAAAGTTGTTTTTAATAAGTCCTATGAGTAGCTTAACTTGGTATCAACAAAGCCATTAGTCTAAGGGTTTTTAGGTGTTTAGCCACTAGTACTATTGGGGGGTTTTGAAAAATGTGATGTAAAAAATAGTAGGCACTCGACCATGATTGTAGTAGTCACTCAAATTATTCAATGTGTTTTTGATTTCTAGCATTATCCATTCCAAATATTGTTTTAGCTATTCATCTATGGATAAAACTACTCATTTGGTAGTCGACTTATGATTACTAGCGGTTTTAAGTTCTATAGTATCGAAGCTACGGTGTTGTCTTCTGAGGATTTGAAGATTGTTGCTACTAGTGTAGAGTTGCAACTACGAATTGTATGAGAAAGTGATTGGTGTTGATTTGTTGGTCATGCAATTTGGGTCGAAGTATTGGTGGTGAGTGTATTGTGTTCAAAATGTGATAAAAGTGCGAGTGTAGTGTAATAGTAAGTTCAACATGCGATTTGTCTTATAGTTGTAACTTGGTGTAGTGTTGCAACATTATGCAGCTTGACGAGAAGTTGAGTTGAAGTTTGTATCGTGGAAGTACGTGTTATAGTTGTGTCACAACTTATCGTACGGTATTATTGTAGAATTGAGAGATAAGTGTACTAGTCGAAGTGTTGCATCGTATATTCTTAATGGACTATCTTATGCATGGTGGTTAGAGGCTATAGGCATGTTGGTTCTCTAAACTATTAGGTTGGTGTAAATGCTCAATTACAGAGCTAAAATTGAGAGTCATGCTGTTAGTCCTAAGCTGTTTAAACTAAACACTATTGTGTATTATAGTTGAACTAGTAAAGTATAGAATCGAATCGTAAGTTGCTGGACTGTTGTAAGCAATGGGTGCTAAGCCAAATTGAAGTAGTTGTTGATGCTTTAATCTACTACAAGATGAAGTGTCGAGCTGTGACAAGTGTAGGTGTTCAGCATAAATTGTGGGGTATACATGGGTGTTCACCTTGCCAAGCTGGTGCATAAGTGTGCTAAATTTGCTTGAGTGAAGTACGAACCAAACTATTGTGTTTGTGAGCTAAATTGATGTAGTAATCCAAGCTTCCAAGTAGACTATTGATTATGTAAGCCAAATGTTATGTTTACAAAGTCATGTGTTGAACTGAACGAGAAGCTAATATGTTTTAACTCAAAGTCATCGGGCTTTTTAAATACTAACTATAGTGTTTGAAATTGTTGAGCTGTAGATGATTATGAATCTAAGCTAAACTTCATATATATATATATATATACACACATACATTAACATGCTAAGCTGCATGAAGTACAATTGGACTTTGTTAATTGCTAAACTACTAATTGCCAAGCTGATTAACTACTGAGCTAAAGTAATTGAAGTATTAAACTGCTACTTCCATGTGAAAGACTGAGCTGAAATTGAAGTAGCTAAGCTGATGTTTTCACAATTACCAAGCTAACTTGGTTGGTGTAGTGGTTAGTGATAGTGCTATTGCTTATTCTTCTATATTGCTAAGCTCCCGTAGTGATCCAAGCTAGATTGGTTGGGTAGCTATACCAAACTAAAGGTTGCTGTGCTGATAACACTTGTAAGCTAAGCTATTCAAAGATATAGTGTCTTGTTAACCATTAAAGTGAGCTCGTGGAAGAAGGAAGTGTAGGGTTAGTGATATAGATCTGTAGAGGAACATACGTGCCCCATATCATGCGTAACCAAAGGGGGTATGTTACGAACTGAGGACGGCCTAGTCGTGGCAGACGCCGTATACTGTATGAAGAACCTCTGATTGGTTACCCTTCCAATCAAAAACTCTTCATACAATATACAAGGCTCTACAACTACTAATTCCAAAGTACATCCAGATTCACATGATATCATCATACAACATATTTATATAAAAGTTAAGCTATAAAGCTTATATTACACAGTATTTAAGTATGTCTAAGTTCATAATAATAAGGTAAATGTAAGTACATGAGAAGGAATCTACATAAACTATTTTCTCTCATCACACAGGACACCTCGCTCTTGCCCAAGTCTTCAGGCTAACCTGTAGCATCCCTCGTCCTGTCTCTACGAACAAGCTATCTTGCAACAAAAGTCTAAAGGGGTGTAAGCCTAAGCTTAGTGAGCAAAACCCTTAACCACACAGCAAGCAAGTTACAAGTACATTAGTGTTACGCATATGAATGAATGATCATATAGAATGCCAAACAATACGCATACTTAACTAGTTCATATACGTAACTCGGATTTAACGCCCTCCAAAGTCAGGGTTGGAGTTTACATGGCACCAATCAGATCCGGGTATTATACTAGCACTTACTTTACCACGAAACTCTATGTTCCATACTTATATCAAATAATTCTTTTATTTTCAGAAAAACCCAAGTACTAGTATAATTGTGAGTGGGCCCCGCAGTCCACACTCACCCCTAAACGGAGGCCTCTAGACTCGACCATTAACTAGGTGGTTAGCGCCTCTAATGCCTAGTGTTCCCGCGGGCCAGGGTAAGGTCATTTTGTACGAGTGCACTGTACATAACCAAATAAATCAATAATATCAACCCCCAAATGGCCTCTCTTTACCTCCGTGTGATGTAACGAACGGAATAGTATCCATGCTATGCATGTTAATGCATGTTCCAGTTTTTTTTTTTTATAGGCTGAGTATAATTTAGTTCAAATTATGCTATGACCATCCACTAATACACACAATCATTCTTTATACTACCATGCAACAAAGAAGACATTCTCTGCATTTAAGGTAAATTCACAACTCAACATACAATTACATATACAAGCATTTCTCGAACCCTACACAGTAGTTAATTAATAATAATATTTAATTCCACTTTCTACAATCACAATCAAGCATGGAATCATAGGATAAATACTCACTCGGCCATAGTGGTTCGCCTTAATTGTAGTAATCAATCGGGAGGTCCTCGCTCACCTTAGGGTCACCTGATCATTATGTGATAACAACGCTAATAAGTATTTGAATTAACTACTAATTCTAAACATCTAATTACCTAGTTCTACTTAAATCACTATCAACTTTTACCCGGTAAGACTTTAATTTCAATCGTATGTAACTTTTTCGTTTTATTTTTTATATTTATGAATTTATAATCGTTTTTCATCGTTTCCGAACATATATTCACATGGTAATATCTGTTTTAGATATTAAGACCTCTATTTTACGTTATGAGCTAAATTTATAAAAATTTTTAGTTATGAACACCTAAGTACTTTTATTACTTATGTTTATATCTTTTATTCCTTAAATTCTTATAATGAAAGGATTTCACTTTGCTATTACTAATTTATGTATTGAATTAGGTATAATCTAATTTAGAAGAGGTATTAAGATTTACAAATTTAGTTACCTAATTACCTATACTTTTCTTAGTTTTCTTATTTTCTAGACTTATTCTTATGTCATCACTTACATCATTACTTGCTTATGTCATGGCTTATGTCATCACTTGCTTATGTCATGGCTTATGTCATCATGTGCTTATGTCATCACTTACCTCATCATATGCTTACATAAGCCTTTCCTCATGCTTATGTCATATGCATATGTATTATGTACATGTTATCTCTTTCTCTTATACTTATGTACATATACTTTATACATACTTATACTCATACCTATACTTAGGATTATATCGTATTTATACGTGTATACATACCCATATACCTATACGGTTGGATACGTATTTTATACTAAAATTCGTATGCCTAAGTTTTTCCTTAAGAAAAGCTTTCCAATTTCATGTTTTTGTGTTCTTATGTATATATTTAGTGTAGTATAGATATGTATAGTTAGATTTGATCTTAAATTAGGTTATGTACATGATAAATACTCATGTAAAAAGGTTCATATACTTATACTCTTTTGGTATTTCCTTATGTATACATACATAGAAGCATATCCTCATGTCTTTCTTTCTTCTTTTTCAAAAGTTCAAGCTTCTACACTTAAAGATGGAAACTTTGTTTCCTCTTCTTCAAGACAATACTAACCACATAACTACTTATCTAATCTACCTAATTAACTAACTAATGAATAATAGAAAGTAAGATAAAGCAACTTAAAGACATACCTTTAATGATGTTGAAATTATGGAGACAAAAGTGAAGAAATGAAAAGGAAAGAAGAAGAAAAAGGTCACGGCATGAAAAGGAATGTTTGATTTGTTTCATTTGTTGGTTTCTTTTAATGGAAGACAATATGTGGTGGGGTTTAGAAGGATAATTGTGGACAGCAACAATAGAAAAAAAGAGAGAAAGAAAAATCAAAAAGAAAAGAAAAGAAAGACATCATTAAGTAAGAGATATTTTCCTTATCTCTTAACTTTTGTTGACTTTTCAAAATGTTGACTTTAGTCAACATGTGTTGACTTGGTCAACATTTGAACTTTGGTCAACATGTATTATCTTAGTCAACATTCCTTAAGTATGTGCAATTTTGTGCACATAATGTAGTAATTAAGGGAAATTAGGGGAGAAATGAAGGAAATGAGAAGAAATGAGGTATATGATGCTTTGATGTGTAAATATGGTTGATGAGATCTTACTTTAGGTCTTTAGAGTCCATATATTTCATTTGATAAACTACTTTGGATAACAAGTGCAAAAAGTACTAATTTGAGTATTAAAGTTCACTATATGTAACCTAATCTTCAACTATAACCCTAAACCCTAAGTAAGACTATCTTAATCATATATTTAAGGAATAAATATAATCTATGACTCATTATCTTAGTTCCTAATGGATTACTTGAGAATTTGAATCATATAAATAAGAATGAGGGTTATCTCTAACCTTTTACTAATGATTTAGCAAAATATAAGCATTATATTTTCAATTAGGGTTTTAGGGTATATCATGTTGGATTTGTGTACATATGTCCTTAATGGAATCATTTTTAAGGTTTTTATCACTTTCAAATGAAATCTTTAGCTTTTAGAAACATTTAGGGTAGAAAAATTCTTTACGCGATTGATAAATTCTTTTAAGGTTTTCACTTTAATTAGCCTTGTCAACTCCTAAATTGTCAAATATAGTTGAGTCTATTTTAGAAACTAGATCGAAACTTTTAGGGGTTTACAGGGTAGATCCAGGTTACGAGATGGTTCAAAAAGTGAATGATAGTCGAGGATGAATAGGAGGTTCCTATGCACCAACGATGGATATGATGCACCAACGTCTCATACGAGCTTGAGTCACACTAGAAATAGCGTACAAGTATAGTCGGAAGTCACTCACCACTAGTCCATGCTCAAATAGGCTAGATAAGAGTAGCTTGATAGTAAGCAAAAAGGACACTTAGCTTAAGAGGGAGTAAAAGTTTAGCATGTTCTTCTTTGTATATTCCTTGTTGCAACTATTAGAATATGCAAGTATTTATGATACCAAATTAGGGTAAGTCCTAGGTTATAGGAAATTATAGAAAAGGATTCTTACTATTGATAGTTGATTTTCACTCATTCATTCTGCTATCGATATGCTGGGCAGTTGAATCTCACTGCATACTACTGGATGATGACACATGACATTTTTACCGAGTAGAATAATTCGTTCCTAGTTTGAATTCAAGTACATAACACGAACAGTTATCATAAGCACAGTTATATTACATAACTGCCTACTCTCCCTACATATCAAGAGAGATGTCAAATCAAGAAGCTTCTACATATCTTAATAGTTATTCTGAAAATTGCTTTAGATACTACAAACACTTATAAATATTGGAAAGAAACTCTATAGGAGCTCTTTAAGACTTTTTACTTACTCATATATTTTCCATACAAGTAACCCTACTAACTTAGGCATCGGAGTGGCCGTACAGGATTGGCCCCGATACCAAGCATTTCATTTTTTTTTTAAGATTTTCCCTCATCCCAAAATTCACAAACATTTGGCACCATCTATTTTTCCTAATCACCGATAAATATTGGAAAGAAACTTTGTAAGAGTTCTATGAGACTTTTTACTTACTCATATATTTTCCATATAAGTCACCCTACTAACTTAGGCATCGGAGTGGCCATACCGGATTCACCCCGGTACCAAGCATTTCATTTTCTTTTGCAGGATTTTCCCTCATCCCAAAATTCACCAACAACATTTAGCGTCGTCTGTTTTTCTGACATCCATCCACATGGCTAAAATAAGAATGTAAGTGCTAACGCTACCTCCTAACACCTTAAAGGGGGGAGTCAACATACTAATGAGCAATGATTGGTTAAACTTGAGCAACTCTACCTCGACTTAACCAAAGAAAACCAAGAATTAAACAAAAAACATGAGCAAGTCCTTAACCTCCTCCATAGTAATATTCACCCAAATCCGACCTAAAATAAAGACCAAGGTGATCATGACATTGAAAAAAGCAATGATTCCAATTTATTTACCCGAGTTGCAAAAAAAGCAAGCTGAGAATATGATAAGACCATTTAGCTCCTACTTTTAAAAGGAATGACAAAGGTAAACAACCACAGCAAGTGTACCATTTAGGTCCTTTACATGTCAACACCCTCACTGCCCTAAGCAAGTAGTTCTAAATTAAAAAGAGTCCCGTTGTTCTAGAGATTTTAGAGGACATGATACCTTGGCTCATCAAGTTGCCACAGTTTGAGACTTATGACAGAATAAAGGACCCCGAGGACCACTTAAAGTACTACTGTACGTTAGCCAAGTTGCATGGTTTGAGTGATGGAGTGGCCTGTCAAGCTTTTCCTTCAACATTGAAAATGCATCCAGTACATGGTTCAAACATTTGAAACCAAATACCGTTTTGTATTTTGATGAACTAGTAGTAGTGTTCCTTTAACACTTCCATGCAAGCAAACTTCCAGTTAAGGACTCTTCAATCCTTAACACCATTAAACAAAAGTCTAATGAGTCAATCAAGGACTATTTGGCTGGATGTATAGCCGAGATGGATGCACATTGTTCAAACATTTGAAACCAAATACCTTTTTCTATTTTGATGAAGTAGCAGAAGTATTCCTTTAACACTTCCATGCAAGAAAACTTCCAATTAAGGACTCTTCAATCCTTAATACCATTAAACAAAAGTTTGATGAGTCAATTGGGGACTATTTGGCTAGATTTATAGCCGAGATGGTTCAAATCCCAAAATTGGATATGAGTGTGGCCCTCAACGCTGTAATTGGCGAAGTTAAGCCCCATGGAGACTTTTTCAAGTCTCTCACAAAGAACAAACCGAAAACTTTCGCCGAGTTTAAGGCTAAAGCTACCTCTTACATCCGTCAAAAAGACAACATGAAGGCATGGCAAGAAGTCGATTAGAGTAGAGGAGTTAGAAAGAATAATAAGTGAAGAAGTACGAAAGATAGACTCAGTACAGACAATGACCACATTTCAGATGTCGAAAGGAAGAGAACAAGGATCCCAACATACTCATCCCATATGCTTGTCAATCGTCTAATCTTAGACATATGGATGGAGGTACATCGGGAGGGATGCATCCTCTAATAGCTAAAAAGAATGAGAGTGCATTCAAGTCAAGAATGCAATTGAAGATGTGATCCAATGTGGGCACTTGTATAAGTTCTTAACACATGATGTCGAGAATATTAAGAGACTGTCTCAAAGGAGACATGAGGAACAAGAGAATGACACACGGCTGACAGTATCTATGAGAGATGCAAGGAACGTAAATTCCAGTATAGCAGCTAATGGAGTGTTCAATACCATTTTCGGTAGACCTATTATAAGCTAATTGAGCTCTTCAAACTCAATTAACACTAAGAATTACGTTTGCAATATTCAAGGAAAAGAAAGTCAAGATTGACAATACTATATCTTTTAGAGAGGAAGATTTTAAGGGCATCTAAAGGCTATATGAAGACATACTCATCATCAATGTGAGAGTTGCCAACTTCAAACACAAGATGATTCTTGTTGACATAAGAAGTTCGGCCGACATCAATTTTAAGCGTGCCTTTGACTAAATGAGGCCTAAGATCAATGCGTAACTCTGGTCTTATAAGTATGATCTTTATGCCTTCAACAATCAACCTATCAAAGTAGTTAGAGTTATTTCTTTGTTGATACAAATCAACGATGTTGAGCATATTACAAAGGATAAAGTGGACTTTCTCATCATTAAATGTTGGTCCCCTTACAGCTTGATAATGGGATAGCCATGCCAACATCTATTTGGCATTATCTCTTCAATTGCACATCTTAAGGCCAAGTTCCCTACTCCCATGGGGTTTGGTGTATGCAAAGGGGATTAGTAATTGGCACGATCCTTATACATAATGGCCTTGAGACGAGAAGAAGTATTTTAGGTTGAAACCTGTTCAGAAGGCAAGTCAATTAGCATTGAGAATGCCGAGAGTAATACTAAGAAAATTCCTTTAGGGGATGACTAAGGGAAAACAATAAGAATTGGGAAACCCTTGTTAGTAAATACTCAGCTAAGTTTGATCAACTTCTTGCAAGCCAACACTAACTTATTTGTATAGTACCCTTCAAACATGCCAGGTATCCCAAAAGAAGTTATTGTATACAAGCTCTAGATTGATCTTAATGTAAAGGTTGTCCAACAAAAGAAGAGGCATTTTGCACTAAAGTGACAAGCAGCAATAAAGGAAGAAGTCCAGAAGTTATTGAAGGTAGGGTTCATCTTAGAAGAGCCTTATCTGATTTGGCTAGCTAATTGTGTACTAATCAAGAAGTCTAATTACAAGTCGAGAATGTGCATAGACTTTACAGATCTTAACAAGGCCTATCCCAAGGACTATTTCCCACTGCCAAAAATTGATCAGATAGTAGATACAACCATTGGACATGCGATACATTCCTTTACAGATGCTTTCTCTAATTATAACCAGATCAAGATGGATAAGGAAGATGAAGTCTACACATCTTTTGTTACTAATTTTGGAACGTATTGTTATAAAGTGATACCCTTTGGGCTTAAGAATGCCAGCGCAACATACTAGAGACTTGTTACTAAGATGTTTAAGCCCTAAATTCATAGAAATGTTAAAGTATATGTCGACGACGTAATTGTGAAGAGCGTGAAGGAAGATCAGCATCTTGCTAACTTGGAGGAGACATTTACTACAATGAGGAGATATAGTATGAAACTATACCTACAAAAATGCTTCTTTGGCATAACATCAAGGAAATTTCTTGGATACATGGTTATTCAATACGATATTGAGGCCAATCTAAGACCGATTGAAGCCATAAAGAATATGAAATCACCTCACACGGTCAAGGAAGTGTAGGAACTCAGTGGAAAATTTTTTTCCTTCAACAAATTAATGTCAAGAAGTATAGATGGGGAGAATTGTTGCCCTCATCCCATACGCCAGTACTAATTGTATTTTGTGACAAAGCCTCTGTTGATGAAACTGGCGGTT
Source organism: Lumnitzera racemosa (assembly GCA_024138005.1). Classification (NCBI taxonomy): domain Eukaryota; kingdom Viridiplantae; phylum Streptophyta; class Magnoliopsida; order Myrtales; family Combretaceae; genus Lumnitzera; species Lumnitzera racemosa. Next base: position 70,206,192 of record JAMXBC010000006.1, read on the forward strand.
CCATTTGGAGAGTCATGAGAATAGGCTATTGTGTTATATAGATATCTTGCCAAGGACCTCCCTTCCTTATCCTTGGGACCAGAGAAATGAATTCTAATTGCGAACAATACTTTATATATGGATGATTCATTCTCGTAACTGCAAATCTACTTCTGATAGTAATGATGCGCTGATCTAATAATGGCACGGATTGTTGATGCATATTTCGTGACAAAAATTTGATGGCTGACAACTTTCTGACAGTTATTAGGCCTCTAACAAAATGATGACCTAGGTGATAGACATCATATCTCTAACTTTTTGGTTTGTCGAGTAGGCAAGAGTTTAGAAATTGCAACCTTTCGACTAGGATGTGATCTGTCTTACTTCCCGTCTTACTTGGCATTAATCTAAAGAATCACTCCCCCACTTCATATATATGTCATGCCTCTAATGCAATATATATATATATATATGTAAATCCCTTTATCAATTACACAAATATGGGAGTTGGGGAGCAAATGTTGTTAGTCGATTTTCACACAACGGATATACTCATTCATTCAACCATTGATATGCCGGGTAGTCAAATCTCTCAACATACTACTAGATAGATGAGACATGACATTTCTGCTAAATTGAATAAATCCATTCTTAGTTTGAATTCAAGTCCACGGAGTGAACGGTTATCATAAGCAAGGTTATATTACATAACCGCCTACTCTCCCTACATATCAAGGGAGATGTCAAATCAATAAGCTTCTACGTATCTTAACATTTATTTCGACAACTACCTTAAACACTACAACCACTTATAAATATTGAAAAGAAACTTTATAAGAGCTCTCTAAGACTTTTTACTTACTCATATATTTTCAATACAAGTAACCTTACTAAGTTAGGCATTAGAGTAGCCGCATCGGACTGGCCCTGGTACCAAGCATTTCATTTTCTTTTGTTGAATTTTCCCTTATTCTAAAATTCACCAACAACTCCTACCAACTAGGAATAATGGAAATAATTTATAGGGGTAGCAATGAATATTCCGACTCACATTCGGGTTGGCCAAGGATGTTCGGCTCTTGACAACTATTAGCTCGACCTCAATATTATAGAGATAGCTGTATCCTAATTTGATGCTTAGACCAAGGCATTATGGATGGGTTGGCTTAACATGTTAACTTATCACCTCAACAGTTTCCTAGTGGGTATGGAGAGTAAAGTAGCTTAATAGGTCGGACTAGGGGAAACATTTCTCCTCAGCACTCAACTTACATCAAATAGCTCAACGAACCATTTGCGAAAGCCCTTAGGTTGAGGAGCGCATGATTGGTCCTTGATCCCCATCATCCCCTCCGGGTTGTTTGAGATTTAGGATCAAATCTAGTTCAATGCCAGGTTGCTTATCCTCGAGAATGTAAGGTTGGAGATCGACAATGTTAAAAGAGTTCGAGACTTCATAACCTTCAAGTAATTCAATCCTGTAGGCATCAGGATTGATCTTTTCAAGCACTTTGAAAGGTTTATCGACTCTAGGAGATAACTTACTCTTCTTCAAGTTTTAGAATCGCTCATTGTTGAGATGTAGCTAGACTAAATGAATTAGTTGAAACTCTCTCTTGCTCTACCCTTGATTTTGCTTCTCGAGCTTAGTATAAGCTTGGCTCATTTGCTCTATAACCTTATGGTGCATGGCTCTGATGGCCTCAACTCTTTCTATGACCAGCTAATCATCATTAAGCCTTAGTTGGGGTGCTTGGCCCATTGACAGCTCGAATAGAGACATGTTTATTACACTATAGGATTATCCTATTGTAAGCAAACTCAATGATTGGCAAACAAAAATCCCAATTAGCTATGTTTCATCCAATAGCAATCTGTAGCAAAGTTCCTATGGTCCTATTGACTACCTCAATCTATCCATCGGTCTGTAGATGGCAGGATGTATTGTATATTAGTTTGGTTCCCATTCACCTCCATAACGCCCTCCAAAAGTAGCTCATAAACTTTGGGTTTTGGTTCGAAAAAATGGTTTTAGGAACTGCATGAAGTTTGATTGCTTCTTATAAGATAAAAGAAAAAAAAATAGTTGAAGCGTCTTTAGTTTTGAACAGGGCATGAAATATGCCATTTTGTTAAATCGATCCATGACCACCATGGTGGAGTCCATCCCTCAAGATGTCCTCTGTAATCCTAACATGAAATCTGTTCTTAGCTCAAACTATGGTTTGGTTAGGATAGGCAAGGGTAGATAGTGTCCTTGCTCAGATCGACTTGGCTCTTCGCTTTTCAACAAGTCGCACACCTTTCCAATATGAATTGGACATCTCTCTTTATCCTTAGTCAAAAGAATCTAGAGGAAAGTACCTCATGAGTATGATGCTTGCTAAAGTGTCCTGCCAATCCTCCTCCATGTGCTTTGAACATAAGTAATTCTCTCATGGAATAAGTCAGGATACATAGGCTTCTCTTCCTGAATAAGTATCCGTCCTCCCTATGATAGTCATCTAGTGTCCATACTTCCTTGCATACAACATAGATAGGACCAAAATTTGGATCTTCAGCATACATATTCTTTATTTTTGAAAAACAAAGTAGTCTTCTCCGCAGCTTGATCAAGAGGGTATGTCATCTTAAGAGGACATCAGCTACTATGTTGTTCTTCCCATTCTTATATTTCATAACATAGGAAAAATCCTCCATGAACTTGACCTATTTGGCTTACCTTTGGGATAACTTGGGTTAGCTCTTTAAATATCTCAAGGATTTATGATCAGTATAGGTCACAAATTCCTTAGGCAACGGATAGTATTGCCATACCATTGAGGCTCAGATTACGGAGTAGAACTCCTTACCAAAGACAGAATAGATAAGTATAGCTCCTCGAAGTTTCTCGCTAAAGTAAGCAATAAATTAGCCTTCTTGCATCAGTGCATCACTTATGCTTAGTCTAAATGCATTACACTTTACTTCAAACTCTTTGTCAAAGCTCGGTAGAGTTAAGATAAGGGCTGTAGTTAGCCTATCCTTTACTTTCTCAAAACTCCTTTGCTCCTTCTCTCCCCATCTAAATTGAACATTCTTCTTTAAGAGTTCGGTGAGTCGGGCTGCAATTGTACTAAAATTCTTTATAAATTTGCAATAGAACAATGCTAAACCATGGAAACTTCTTATGTTCATAAGATAGGTTAACTTGGGACGTTCTATAATCCCCCTTATTTTCTCATCATCAACATAGATGCCACCTACATTTACAACAAACCCTTAAGAGATCACCTCGGGTCGGCAAAATTCATATTTCTTTAGATTGGCATAGAGTTGTTTAGCTTGGAGTTTTTCAAAGACTCTTCGAAGATGCTCTTAATGAGTCTTTAAGTTGGGGTTGTATACTGGAATCTTATCAAAATACACTATGACAAACTTTCCTATTAATTCTCAAAGCACATGATTCATTAGGCACATAAATGTGCTTGGCAAATTGGATAGTCCGAATGGCATTACAAGCCATTCATATAAACCATGCCATGTCTTAAATGTAATCTTCTATTCATCACCCATGAGCATTTGAATCTGATGGTATCCAGATTTAAGGTCGAACTTAGAGAACATTCTTGCTCCACTTAATTCATTTAACATGTCATCAAGTCTAGGTATGAGGTACCTGTACTTGACGGTAATTCAATTGATCACTCAGCTATCTACACATATCCTCCAAGAACCATCTTTCTTCGGTACTAACAAGGTTGGTACAATATAAGGGTTAAGGGACTTGCACATATGCCCCTTCTTCAGTAACTCATCTACTTACTTTTGTAATTCAATGGCCTATTCGAGATTTAGCTCATAGGTAGGCTTGTTTGATAGTGTAACTTTTAGTTGCAAGCCGATTACATGCTCGATGCTTTGGATTGGGGGTAGACCTTTCGGTAGCTCCTCTAGAAACAAGTTGGTAAATTCCTTTATTAATGTTTTTACCTTAATAACCATCTCCTCCTCTTCAAGCGTTATCTCCAGAATTCTTTAGATAAGTAGATAAGTCAGTCCTTCGTGCTCCATCTCTCATTTCAGTTCATCTTAGGTCAACACCAAAGCCTCTTTCTTCAAGGTTTAGCTCAATTAGGACTGCATGACCTTTACTTGCTTGGTAGTCATAGGACTCAACTTCACCCTCTTACTTTCATAGTTTATGGAACAAGTATTCCTCCTTCCGTCATATATCACTACTTGATCAACCATCCACAATCGTCCTAGTAGAATGTAGGATGCACTTATGAGAAACACATCATAGAGTACTTTATCTTGATATTTGCTTACTAATGTAAATCAACATAGACACTTGTTTGTGCACTTGTAAGGCTCCTTTATCACCGAACCAATGAAACTTATAAGGTTTTCGGTAAGGTTTGGTTAGTAATTTTAATTGTTGGACCATAAAGGGACTCATTCAATATGGAAGAGATTTTCTCTCTATCTATCTTTGGACATAAGGTTGATGCTCATTGTCTTCCTCAACACTAGAGTGGTCGGCAAAAAGTTACTTTCCTCACTATAGAAAACTTACTCCTTAGACAATTTATTCTGTTTATCCTCCTTAAGCTCTTCTACTTCTTCGTTAGTGTTATCCACTTCGAGAGTCGACATCTTACCTCAAAACACCATAGTCCTTCTATTTGGACATTAGGTAACCATATGTCCAACTCCTTAGCATTTGAAACATTTGATCTTACTCATCTTCTTACTTGAACTCTAGCTTTTCTTAAACTTCATTAGGACTTCCTTCTCCTTGGCTTGAGTAGTTTGAGCGAGTTGAGTCTCAACAACCTTACTTGTTTCCGTTCACACATTCTACTCAAAATAGTTCAACTATTGCCTAGTTGACTAACAAGTAGTCGAAACCTTCCTGTTCTAAGGTTTCCAAGACATCCTCAATCTCATACTTTAATCCACCAGTGAACTAAGATACAATTCGATCCTCGGCTCTACGACTTCACATTAAATCATTAACATTCAGAATTCCTTAACTTAAGTGTCAACACTTAACTCTCCTTACCTTAGCTCTTGTAGTCTTCTGAAGGCATCTTGCAAATAATAGCTCAGTACAAACCTTCTCCTCATGACCGTCTTCATTTCATCCCAACCCCTAATCTCTCATTCTCCTTCCCTTCTTTAAGTGGCTTACAAGTTCTTCCACCATAAGGTGGCATAACTAGTGAACTCCAATATAGTAAGTTTAACCTTTGCATTATCAGGTATATCATGGTATGCAAACTACTTCTCAATCCCATCTACCAATCTAGGTAGTCCTCAATATTACCACTTCTAGAAAAGCTTAGGATACATATCCTCAATCCTTTCACTCTAGGGGCTCCTACATTTCTTTCTTTAAGCTCGTAGTACTCTTCTGCTTCATCATCTCCTTCTACTTCTTCCTCAATCTCTTCAAGACTTAGCTTTCATCTCATATCCCTACCAATTCCTTTAGCTCAAGGTGGTTGGGTTGGGGCGTTATTTTGGACAAGCTGACCATAGCCTACCCTTGCTACTTACATTCTCTAGTAGGGCTATTCTTAGCTCATTGGCTATCTTTTTGGATAATAATCACCAAACTAGCTACCAAGTCAGTAAGCTTATCTAAGCAGTCACCTACTAATTGAGGTGTGAAGCTTCCTTCTTGCCTTTAGCCATGTCGAGTACCACTTTCTTGGTTTCTTAAAGTTCCTTGAACATTTGAGTCTAACATTAAGGGTTACTTCACAAAAATTAAGGTCTAATAATACTACTTGAAGATTAATAACTGATACTCCAATCACCATGACAATTACACAATAATTGAACAATCAACAAAACTTTATTTCGTGTATTGGAAATAAGGGAAAATAGAGCATAGAACACTTCTCAATTACTAAACTCTAAAGTTAACAATAGAACCGTTATCATACAAGAGTAGCAACAAACCACATTGAGAACATAGTAGCAGAATCCAGCTTCAAATGTAGCTAAGCTCTAATACCAAGATGATATGGATCCATAGATGAAAACATGAGCTTCATATCATACGTAACCAAAGGAGGTAGGTCTAGGTCGCGAAATAGCTCGAAAAGTTAATGATAGTTGAGGATGAGGAGGGGGTTCCCATGCATTGATGATAGATATGACCCACCAATGCCTCACATAAACTTGAGTCACACTTGATATGATGCACAAGTATGGCCGAAGGTCATTTGCTACTAATCTACGCCTAAATGGGCTATATATGAGTAGCTTTAGAGTAAGCGAAAAAGACACTTAGCTCAAGAGGGAGTAAAAGTTCAATTTGTTCTTATCTGTATATTCCTTGTTGTGGATACTACAATAAGCAAATATTTATAGTACCCAATTAAGGTAAGTCCTAGGTTATAGGAAATTATAAAAATGGACTCCTACTAGTTAAGAAAAATGGAAATAATTTACAAGAGTAACAATGTAATCATGCCAAAAGAATATCCTTTGTCAGAAAGGAGAGTATGAATGTCAAAAAGGATAGCACGTACAAAAATTTGCTCATTCTATGGTCCCAATAACACTATAAGCCAATTATGGGTGGCTTAGGAATGACTCACATTTAGGTCAACCACGAATGGTCAACTCCTAACAATTGTTAACTTGGCCTCGATATAGTAGAGATGGTTATATCCTGATTTGATGTTTAGACTGGTGTGTTACGAAAGGGTTGGCTCAACATATTAGTTGATCACCTCAGTAGTTTCCTAGAAGGTATGGAGAGTGAAGTTGCTCAGCAGGTTGGACTGGGGGAAACACTAGTCTTTGACACTTAACTCACCTTAAACAACTTGGGGAACCATCTAAGAAAGTCTTCGAGTTTAGGAGCATGTGATTGAGATCCCTATTAACTAAACTATTTTCATGAAGAGCTAATTGAGTACCTAATGTAGAAGTTCAATTAGCATATAAAGAGGAAGTAAGCTTATTGATGAGTGAAGCCACATGTTAAGCTAACTGGCACTTATAAACCATGTATTTGCTAAGATGAATTACTATGACCAAGTAATTTCCGAGCTGAATTGAGTTGCTACGGTTTATGTATTATATTGTTAAGTTTACTAAATCAAAGGGCCAAGAAGTAAAATCATATGTAGCTAAGCTTTTGTAACTCCAAAAGCTACCAAGCTATTATTAAGAGAAGAATTACGTAGGGAGCTTCTAAGTTGAATACATCTATGCAAAGTCTAAGGAGGTCAACAAGGAAGTGTGTAACCTAAGATTCTATAATCAAGTATCGTGCTCATTTATATACAATTAATGTTAAACTATTGTATATATGCTTAGGTTTCATCCGAGTTGTTTTGATTGGAGCCTTTTTTAGCTATTGCAAGTGAAAAATTGGTGGTATAAAATGGTGCCTTATGTATGTTTTGCCAGGCTACTCTAAATGTACAATGCTTAAGCTGCTATTATTTTACCCATCAAGTTGTGGATAGGGTATTAGTACACCTTTTAAGAGTACGAGTATTGTTAGGTCTCATTTGGTGGCAAATTTAGTGCTCGAATTTTATAATATGGCAACAAGAAAGTCTTACTTTGATGGAAAACTTCAACAAAGCATGATATTAATTTAGTTTAGTAATTATCTTATGAACTTTGTCTCTGAAGTTGTAGTTAGAAGATTAGGCAACACAATTATTGATCTATCTATATGAGTTTTCCTGTAATGGAGATATGATTTGAGTCACCAAGTAAGCAAAAATAGCCTTCTCTTGTGATAAATTCCAAGATGAGGTTTTATGCAATGTAGTTGATATTGATAATTACTATATGTGTTCGGGAAGTCCTTAGAAGTTATGTTGTGATATACACCATCACCCATCAAGGCATTCTTATTCCTTCTATGATAAAAGGCAAGTTGTGATGCCTTATAACCCTCGAGCAAGAATTGAAGAAGGTTTAAGTGCTGTTAAGATTTTCATATAGAGGTGGAGAGTTGAAATATTAACTTATAAATAGCACAACAACGAAGTAATCATGGTTGTCCTACCTTCCAAGACATCTTAAGAAAACTAGGTTGAATCACAACCTATCACCTATGTTCCCGATGTGATTCCATTACCAATCATACATGCTATTGATGATGATGCTAGGTACTACTACATCTATCTACTGCCTATTGGACTTTTTTGTCATGATCCACTAATGGGATTATATGGAATTGGTGAGAGCTATAGTAGTATTTTATATTTTATGTGTAATATCAAAGTAGAGATTAGATCGTATAGTGTTCATTTGTTGTGTCATATCCTCATGGGCAGCTCATGAATTCGTTAAACCTATTTCATCTTCTTTTCTTTGATATTTAGAAGCACCTATTTGATTTTCTATGGTAAGGCCTAATGATAAACAAGCTCCTAGGAACTTCAGTTAGAACTTAAGGACTCTTAGGAACTTCAATTATGAAGTAGTTGAACTTAAGGACTAAACTGTGTCTAGATTCTTTAGTTGATTGAAGATATTCTAGAGACTATGGACATTGGTAAACTTGATGAGGCAATTTGAGCTGCCCAAAGAATTGAGAGTTACTAAGTTAGAAGATTCCAAGCTCTTGTTAGTCAACTTACCCTTGGTTAACCTATTTTGAGCCAACTTGTGCGATTAGAACTAAGTAAAGTTGTTGAGGTTTGACCTACTCAAGCTATCTAAGCAGAGGAGGAAGAGATCTTAAGGAAGTTCAAGAAAGGCTAAAGCTCAGGAAGAAAGACAAGTGAGATCAAGTGCTTTAAGTGTCAAGGATTTGAACCCATAGCTGTACAATGTCCAAGCAGACGAGTAATGGTGAACAAGGGAGAGTTGCCGACCATTGAGATTGATAATACTAATGAGAATATTGAAGAGCCCAAAGAATTTAGACACCCAGAGCACTTCAAGGAAGAGGAGATCATTTGTAGTGAAGAGGGTAATGTCATGCCTGCAACCATGGTGTTGACGAGAGTAATGAGTATGAGTCCTATTGTTGGATAATTTTAGGGTAGGACTTTGTTCTTGCAAAAAAATACAAAAGGCTAAATGGTACCGGGGCTAGTCTAGTGTAGCCACTCCAATGCCTAAGTAATTAAGTATCTAAGAGAAAAGTAAGCGATTGAATATAGAGTTAAGGGTCTTAAGAGAGTTCTTAAAACGCTTTCTCTTCGTATTTATAGGAGAACTTCAGGTGTTTAAAATAGTAGTTACTCAGTGGTAGTGGGCTAAGTGGAGATCTTATAATGAAGCATGTGCTTAAAATGTAAGAATAATGAGTAGTTATGTAATGAGATCGTACCTGATCATAAACGTTTGCGCTACTTTTCTAAGTTCAAATTACACATATTAACAAGATAGGCTCTGATGCTCATTAAGTAGATTGAGTCTTAGTCGGCATTAGTCAAGAATAGAATCAGTCACCTTCACATCAACTGAATGGTCGAGTAATATTTTAAGGTGAAATCTGACCATTAACATGTGCCCCCCAACTCCTGTAGTTGAGAACTCGACTATGGGAGTAAATAAAGCTTAAGGCTTAATCTAGGCAGTTGAATGACTAAGACCAAAATGAGTTTTCTACATGTCGAGTGCTGTGGGAAGGTTTAATCTTCATTTTAAAATGCGATGGATCATATCTTAAGCAAAATGTTGCAACCTTTTAATTTCCCCATATATTCACTCTTCTATCGTAGCAGGCATAATAGCTGTCATCCTAGCCATCATTATGCTATAGGGGCTAATAATTGTTAGTAACATGATAACAATTAGATTTCTTACTCATAACATGTGTCATTAATTCATACTTAACCATCTAATCAAAATTGCATTACCGTCAAAAGTGTGTTATGGTTACGAGGAGAAACCCTTCATATATAAAGGATTTTTCCATTCTGATAAAAGATTTCTTTGCTCTATTCTCATCCATATCTACTATCAAAGTTCTCATTTGCTTTCAACATCTTGTCTTTATCATCTAAACTTTTGTTTAGTTCATAATTCTCTTGTATAGCTTCAATCAGGTATGGTTCAAAGTATCATTCGTTGACTTGTACCTTTAGATTCTAAGGCAACTAAGATCAAGGCTACTTCTCCCCACCAAAAAGGAACAATTTAACACATTCTTCAAGTAGCTTAACATATTATACAATGGACCAATAGGAAAAACTTACTTTTATCAATGCACTTTTGGTGAATAACTATCTAAATGATAGGAAGGAAGATCTGTAGCTAGGTATTTGTATAATAATGTCGTTTATTATAGTGATTCTCCGAATGGAGTGGCAAGTGGTGCTATTAAGACACTCGTCTCGAAGTATAATATAAACTGGAAAAATCTTCCTAAGAAATGGAATCTATACAGGATAAGGGAGGACAAGAGGGTGTATTTTTTAAAGGAGTGTGAGTTTCATCTATATTTGAAATGCCTTGATTTTGGACTACACTTCCCATTTTCTGCTTTTATCAAACAATTCATCAATTATTTGTAGGTTGCATCGAATGTATTTTCACCAAATACTTATAGACTTCTTATAGCAATTGAGATAAATTGTGAGGAGGTTAAGGTTAGGGGTACGCCCTAATTGTTCATATATTTCTTCATAATAAGGAGGCAACTCGACGATTGGTATTTTGCAACCTCTTGGCATGGTCGGAAATTTGTAGATAAGTCAAAGTCTAAAATCTACAAGTGGCATGACAAGTTTGTGTCTATTATATCATATGAAGATTTAGATTTTTGGATCCATTTAGCTGAGCCCATCTACACCAAAGACATTGAATTGATGCCAAAGGACACTACTATAGCCAAAAAGATACAAGAAAGAAGGAAGAATAAAATGTTCTTCTAAGGTATTGAGAGTATAATAAGATGATATGAGAATGAGAAGCCAATCATTTTTGAAAAAGAAGGTAGGTATTAGAGTAGTCGTTGTGCCGAGTAGAGCTACAAGAAAAAAACTGTTCTCACGACTTGGGTAAAGAATAGTCGCCTTTAAGCTTCACTTGATATGGATCTGATAAGTTATTAATTTTTCTCTCTTTCCCATTTTTAATAATCTTATGCATTTTTTCATATATGGGCACAAGCAATGTAGATCCCACCAAATTGTAGGCCCAAGCAAAGGCTAAGAAAATAAAGCTCAATAAACAAGCAAGCATCAAAGCACTTGTCACACAGACACTTGCATCGAAAAATGTCACGTAGGAAAAATCCATGAAGTAGGTTGTTGCTTTGAGAAAGGAAACTCTTCTCATTGATAAGAGTCAAGATATTGAACAAATTGGAGCCAATAAGGCTATAGAACATAAAGTGATCCCTTCCTTGGAAATCATTCCTCTAGTGGAAGTGTCAGGTGATTCATGCTAAAAAATTAGTAGCAATAGTAGCACTGAGGCCATTCCTTATGAGACAGTTAAACGCCCATCATGCTAAATAAATAATGAGTTGAGTGCTAAAAAAAGATGTAGGATGGAGCTTTTCAACCAACCTTCATCTAAGAAATTCAAAACCTTAGATGAGAGGATGAATGAGGCTATGAGGAATAAGGCTCTTGACATCAATAGCGCTGAGTTCATTCTTAATTGTAAGGTATGCGAGTACTTCAAGTTAATTTTGGAGCCAGAACATCTTACACACTAACTCATCCTTAGGTAATAGGACAAATTCCTTAGCCTTAATGAAAGGAGTCATTCTACCTAGGGATAAGGAGATTGCAAAGAAAGATGTTGATAAGGTAGGTAATTGTAATAAAGGACATATTGCCGCCAAGTTGTGTAATGTAATTACTAATTACTTTTTCATTTACTGCTCATGTTTTGTTGCTAATATAATCTCATCTACATACAGATTAGCGGCCACATTTTGAAGGCTCTAGATGAAGCTCACAAAGAAATGAAGAAGGTAATATTTACATGTTGCTCTACTAAGAAGCAAATGACTTATTTATCTTTGTTAACTTATTACACAAGGTTAAGGAGGCATATAACTCCTTAAAGGCTCAGACTATCATAACTAAGAGAATGAGAATTAAGGCTGAGATGGAGGCTAGGAAACTTCAAGAAGAACTTCTTATTGAGAAGTTAGCATACTCCTTAGTGGCCGATGTAGTCTCAAGCTTCAAGGATAAGAGCAAAGAGTAATATAAGGTGATGGAGGAGCTTTGTAAGAAGTGAGAGGAGTACTTGGCGTTAAGTCGAACAATCAACTCAATGAGTGATGAAGAGGATAAGCTAAGGATGGAAATAAAGGAGTTAGAGGAAAATAAGTCTAGGCTTTAGTCTCATTTTACCGAATTAGAGGAGGTGGTAAAAAAGAAGCCCTCATTGGAGGAGGCATTAGAAATTATGACTCCTAATCGGCAACATGAGAGACTACTTAAGAAGAAGCTTCTATAAAGGGTCTAACAAGCGAGAAAGGAGATTTTGAAAGTTCACCCTAACTATGACCTTTCATGTCCGAACTTTATCGACATCAAATACAGTGAAGCCAGCAATAGCGACAAAGAAGTTAGCAAAGAAGGGGAGATTGAGGTTCAACGGTAGGATGACAATGATGAAGCCAATGTTGAAGCTCCTACCGATGATGAGGAATGACCATTTAGGGAGATCTCCTATGTTTGTAAAGACTGCTCTAAAATGCCCAGTATAAAAAAAGAAGTAAGCTCCAAGAGGGTTTCATCTTCTTCTAATCAGGACAACACTTTTACCCAATCAAAGAATAAGAGTGTTCCGGATTCTTGAGATTCTATTAATTTACACTTTATTTTTGTATATGTTCTATGGGCTAGATGTGGTCAAGATGACAACCATTTATTGTATTGTGATATTCAGCCTTTAAGCCCTTTGTTTCAAGTACATTTCATTTCACAAGCAAGTTATTAGTTTTTGGCATGTTTTATTTCATGCGCATTTTATTTCATACGCATATTAGATGTCTTTTCAAAGATGTGAACTAGTATGTTCTTTCTTATTTTAGCTATAAGATTGCCTATTAATAGGCAGAGTAGAGTTCATTCTCTAGCTTCTTAGCATATTTTAAATTAGAATTGATGCTACTTGTCAATGATTATTAAGTTCGTTAACTATTACAAGTCTAAACTCATTAAATATTAGTTCATTTGTTGTATAGCTAGAACTTTATTAATCTGTTAATTATGCATTGATTGAGAACAAAAATGATAGGAAATAATGACATTCATAAACTTGAAATGAACATTTCATAGTTGAAACAAGACATAGGGCATCACCTTACAAAGTTTAGAATAGAAATAAGCCATAACATCAAAAGAATTAAGCAAAGTAAAGCTTCAAATTCTTGACATTCCATGCTCAAGAGATGATTGTCCCATTCAACCTTTATAATTGATAAGCCCCCTCACCTATGACTTCTCGGATCCTAACATGATCCTCCTAGCTTTCATCAAGCTTGCCTTATTTATCTCACTCACTAGTTGTCTCTAATTTTCTATAAACCAGATCTTTAGTCTGTAATACCTTATGTTTTACCTTTCGATTGTAATATCTAGCTACTCTATGCTGATATACAGTAACTATCGTCTTTATAACATCTCTTAACTCCTCGATCATATCTAAATTGGCTGTATGACTAACTTGATTAGCCATTATATCAATGTTTTGCGTATGAAGATTAGATAGATCCTGATAGGATTCTAGGTACCAACCCAACATTACACCAGGTTTCAGATCACATGGGAGGCTTTCTTGCGAACTCCGCATAAGTGGGTGACCTATTTATAAGCTATGTCAACATTGGACTGCTTACCTTGCTTTGTTGTGTTTTCCCTTTTATGTAAAATACGCCTTGCTCTACCTTAACTAAGCCCTCCCACAGACTTATTTATGAGCTATGGCAATATTAGAAAACCCAACGTACTCTGCAAATTCTATCCTAGCCTACTATTTGTGCCCTACTTTGCTAGGTCTTCCTTACTATACTTGGTCCATTCTGCTCTATTATGGTTGGCTCTATCTTATTCTACCAAGTCTATATTGATAAGCTATACAAGATTGTCTTATCCTGCCCATCCACTCTGCTTTATCGAGATCGATTTTCTCGAATAAGTTTATTTGACTGGAATCTGTATGGTCATGATGAGGTTACCCAACTATATTATATCAGCTTGGCTGCATTGGGTCATATTAAATAGGTTAGCCACATCCACGCTAGATCGGCCTGACCACGCAAGGTCAGCCCTTATCAGGTTAACCCTTAGAAAACTATCCTTTACCTACTCTTATCAATCCTTTTACTAAGGATTATGGTGAGCAACCCTATCACTTGAATCGATGCATCACATCCAATAGGTCTTAGTTGCATAAGTGGTTCTACGGTGCATCATATCCGTAGAGTTAGCATAAAGGATTTGCTAAACCATCGACTTCTATTTATTTTTTGGGCCATCTCATGGCTCAAACCTACGAATTGGTTTTCATGTGATATTAGGTCTATGTGTTCATTCACGAATCCACATCAAATCCAATTAATCAATAGTACAACTTTCAACCCATATGCTAGCTTGAAGGGTCTTTCTCCAATTAAAGTCCTATACCCCTATAAAACACTTGGTAGTTGGTCAGCCCATTTATGATGGACATGGTTAACTTTCCATTTCAAACTATGCAAGATGATGTTATTAATGGCTTCCACTTATCAATTGGTCTAAGGATGGGCCTCTAACTTATAAATCAGACAAATGTTGTGTTTCTCACAAAACGCTTGAAATTTATTGTTGTTAAACAATAGTCCATTATTAGTGATTATCATAAATGGAATCATAAATCTTGATATAATAAAGTTGAAAATGGAGCTTCAACCTTCTATTTGATGATCCTAGCCACTACTTTAACCTTTGCCCACTTTGTAAGATAATCCACAAAAACTGTGATGAATTGCCCATAGGCTATAGATTTTGGACATGGTCTAAGTATGTCTAATCCCCATTAGGTGAAGGGCCAAAGATTGATCAAGCTGTCCAATTCGGTAGAAGCCGCATAGCTCAGTGCCTTACGTTTCTAGCATTGTAGACATTGCTTAATAGAGTATCTCGCATCTTTGACAACTTATCAACAACAATGTTTCTACTTCTTGGTATTTTCTTAATTGAAACAGAAACTCTTCCATAAGCATTTGTACTATTAGCAAGTAGTTGCTCATTACTTCTTCTTTTGTTGCATAAGTTCCTTTAATTTGATTCACAATGAATTGTGAGTCAGAAAAAAACTTCAACTTTCTCGGCACCAACTTTTTTCACCAATTTGAGTCTAGCTATTAAGATTTCATACTCGATTTCATTGTTACTGGTTGGAAAACCAAACTTCAAAGCATAATTAACTTTCACATAGTAGTTTCCTTGTAGAATGAGAACTACATCGTATCCTTCTTTAGTATAGGAGCCATCGACATATGGATTGTAGATCGACGTCTCGACCACCTCTATGTTGTCCTCTTCACTAGTGAATTCAACCACAAAATCTGCTAACACTTAAGTTTTTAATATTGTTCTGGGTTTGTATTATACACAATAGACACATAGCTCTAGAGCACACTTCATCATCCTCTTAAAGAGTTTAGTCATTGTAAAGCTTGCTGCAAAAGCAGATCAGTAAAGACAACAATTTGATGTGCCTCAAAATATGGCTTTAACTTTCTTGCTAAGAGAACCACTACCAATACAAATTTCTCAATTTTTGTAAAGTAGTGTTGTAGCCCTTATAAAACACAGCTCACATAATAAATTGGTTAATGCTCTTTACCTTCTATTCAAACCAAGATAGAGGAAAGTGCTCTACTGCTGACTAATAGATATAAATACAAATTTTCTTCTGAAAAGGGTGTTAAGAGTATTGGTGGTGACACAAGAAACTCCTTCAACTCATTGGACACTTTTTTACACTTGTTTGTCTACCTGAAATATTTCAAATTCTTTAAGAAGTTAAAAAATTTTGCACATCTGTCAACACTTTTTGTACAAATCCGTTTAAGGCAACTATCTACCTAATTAGCTCCTAAACTTCCTTAGTAGTGCAAGGAGACTTCATGTTTCAAATAGCATCAATCTTCCTTGGGTTTCCTTCAATGTCATGATGGGTGACCATATAACTAAAAAATTTTCCTAAAGTTGCACTAAAAACACATTTCTACTAATTTAGCTTCATATTGTATCTCTTTAAGGTTCTTAGTCTCTCCTCAAAATCAGCAAGATGCTGATTTTCTATTGTGCCTTTCACTATCATAATGTTGACATATACTTCAACATTGTAGCAAATTTAAGGCTTAAAATTTTGGTAACAAGCCATTGATAGGTCATGTCAATTTGATGACTCCTAATTACATATATTTTATTTAGTGATTTTGAGATGATTTTCCTTAATATTTGAGTTTACCATTAGATAACTATACTTAATTGAGTAAAATAGTATTTTCTAGATTTTGAAATGATCTACATGAGAAAACAAGAAGAAATAAACAAATTTCACTTAAATCAGAGATAAAATAAGCAAGTTATGAAGATTTGAAGATCTATATAGCTAAATGATATGATTGTGTCATTTCTAAGCAAATTTGGAGCTTATTTTCAACTGTCATAGCCTAAGACATGACCAAAATACACGATGTTGTCCCTGATTATGTCTTTTCCAGCCAACTTACTTTTTTATTTGTTTTTATATAAATCCTTGTTAGGGTTTGTTTAATGAGAGAACTTTTTGGCACTACTTTTAGAGAGCTTTTTAAGACATGAATACTCAAGGAGAGAGAGTATTATTAAGAATTCAAGATTCAATTTTCTTTAGACTTCATGATTTTCCGTCCTACAAATTTCTACTCTTTGTTTTTAGATTCTTATTTTGTGTATAGTGAGTAGATCTTTGATATCTAAGTCTTATAGAACCTAGATCTATTCATATGATATGATTATTATTTGATTAATTCAATTCTTTAGTCTTTTCTTGATTTAACTATGTTTGCTTCATGATTTAGGTTATTATTTTTGTATGTAGTAATCTAGAGTTTCATATCTTATAACATAATCTAGGGATTTCTTATAAGATTAGATCTAGGCATAGTTGATTAGAATTATTGCAAGATTAGACATAATTTGCAAGATTCTTTCAGAATTTTAAACTAAAGCATAGAGAATTCATTGTTCAATAATGCAATAATCTTATGTCATACTCTTGAGAAGTGATTCTAATAGGTGCTTTTAAGGTTAAGGTTAATTGCCTCAAGAAAGTGATTAACTTTAGTAGAAAATTCTCCCAATTAAGAAAAATCAAAGAATAAATTAAATTATCTTTAGGAAAATTGCATGTTAGATTTAAGGGAAGCAAAGATCTAGATATGGTTTTTGAATCTTTAATCAATTTATTCTTTTATTGCTTTCTTGTTTATGTTCTTGAATAATTCTTAATTAGATGGTAATCTATTAGTTGCCACAATTTAATTTAGATTTTTAAGTTTCTTGAAATTTAATTTACCGGTTAGATAATAGAGACCTAGCGAGCATTAGTAGTCAAGGTCTTTGAGTGATCAACATTCAGACTTGTATCCTTTATTTTATAGATTGATGGTGAACTTGCCCCATAGCAAGTTTTTGGTGCCGTTTCTGAGGAAAGAGATATAGAAATGTATAGAAACTTTTGCTACTTAGGACGCCAATTTTCTTCTTATTTAACCTAATTTTATTGTTTTGTTGACATGCAATTATTTAGAAATTGGTAACTTCCACTAAGTTGAATGTAATTTGCATACTTCATCTTTGATGTTTAAGTTACACGTTGCTAGAGTTAATAGGTAACATCTTTATGGGGTAAAGTTCAAGATTATTTAGCCTAGAATTTTAGTACTTAGGATTAGAGTAACATCACTAGTTTGGAGTTAGTCATGACTATTTTTAAAGCTTACTTTGATGTATAATTTCTTCTTAGATGACTTTACAGCCCTATAGTTCTTGGAAAATAAACAAATGAAATTTGTCTTTTGAGAAACCCTTGGAAACTTGAAATAATTAGAGGTAGAAAGTGATATAAATGAATCGATAATCAATAACAAAACGACAAAATTGGTAAGAATTCACCTTTCTAAGAAGAGCGAGATTGAATTCCACTGCCAGTACCAAAGTAAACCTAAAGAATAAGTTGGTATGAATCAATCTTGATCCCTTAGAAGAGCGAAATCCTTTCTCGCTGCCAATACAATCGTCCTTAAATAATGTGCTTAATTAATATACAAATTCAATTACTTTGAAGCCTTCTTAACAAAAGCATGCATTAAGGGGATGATCAGAGGATGAGTGGATATAATATGTGTAGACTCTGAATTATGGCACTTAGAGAGATTAAAGAGAGGGTTGTATATATTTTAGTTAAGTAGGTTTAAAATTTTTATGATTCTTTCTTGACTGGTGAGATGTTAAATATGATTTTGAGTACAGAATCCTTGATTAAATGATCTGGTTAGACTTTAATTTACATAGATTGGCTTATAAACTCTAGTACTTTGTGTCCTTTAGACATTAAGAAAAAGATTAAGATTAAGTATAAGAGTTAAGAAAGTTATTGAAAAAAAATTGATTGAATTTCAAAGTTGAGTCTTTCTAGGTTAAGTGTAATTTTGGCTAATTTCATAGGTAGTGATTATTTTTTACTTAAGAATTCTTGTCTTGATTTTTCTTTGATTTATTTGCTTAAGGACAAGCAAATTCTTAAGTATGGGAAGGTTTGATGAGTTCATAAATTACACATTTTATGTGGTGATTTTTGATAATTTTCTTTGATATTTAAGTTTATTTTTAGATAATAATACTTAATTAAAATTTTGTTTTCTAGGTTTTCAAATGATCTATATGAGAAAACAAGAAGATAGAAACAAATTTCACTCAAATCAAAGCTTAAATAAGCAAGTTATAAAAGTTCGAAAACCAACATAGTCGAACAATATGATAGTGTCGTTTTAAGGTGAATTTGAAGCTTATTTTCAATTGTCATAAGCTATAACACGACCAAAAGATACGATTGTATCCATAGTCATTTCTTTTGTAGCCATCTTATTTTTTTTTTCTCTTCTTATATAAAGCCTTGTTAGGATTTGTTTAGGAAAGAAATTTTTTTTTTTACATGAATTTTTTAGAGTTTTCCAAGTCAAAGACACTCAAGAAAACAAAGTGTAAAGAAGATTTCAAGATTTAATTTTTCTTTAGATTTCATGATTCATCCTTTTATTTTTCTCTACTCTTTGGTATCTAGATTTTGTAAAACCTATATCTACTTATGTGATATGATTATTATTTAATTAAATTAATTCTTTAGTCTTTTATTGGTTCAATTATGTTTGCTTAATGATTTAGGTTATTATTTTCGCATATAGTAATCTAGAATTTGATATCTTATAAGAGAATCGACAAATTTCTTATAAGATTATATCTAGGCATAGTTAATGAGGACTATTGAAAGATTAGAGATAATTCACAAGATTCTTTTGGAATTTTAAATTAAAGCAAAGAGAATTCGTTGTTCAGTAACATAAAGAACCTAGATTAGATTTAGGTCTCTATTATCTAACCAACAAATTAAATATGAAGAAACTTAAAGAACCTAAATTAAATTATAGCAACTAATAGATTAACATCTAATTAAGAATTATTCAAGAACTTAAAAAAGAAAGCAACAAATTAACAAACTAATTCAAGATTCAAAAACTTTATCTAAATCTTTGCTTCTCTTAGATCTAACATGTGGTTTTCCTAAAGATAATCTAATTTATTCTTTAATTTTTCTTAATTGGGAAAATTTTAATCGCTTTCTCAAGCTAATTAACCTTAACCTTAGAATCACCTATTAGAATATCTTCTCAATAGCATGACCTAAGATTGCATTATTAAATAATAAATTCTCTAAGCTTTAATTTAAAATTCTGGAAGAATCTTGTAAATTATCTCTAATCTTCCAATTATCCTCATCACCTATGCATAGATCTAATTTTGTAAGAAAGCTCTTGATTATCTTATAAGATATCAAACTATAGATCAATACCTATGGAAATAATAACCTAAATCATGAAGCAAACATAATTAAAGAAAAAAAAGACTAAAGAATTAAATTAATCAAATACTAATTATATCAAATGAATAGATCTAGGTTCTACAAGACCTAGATACCAAAGATCTATTCTCTACACATCGTAAAATAAGAATCTAAAATCAAAGAGTAAAGAAAAATAAAAGGATGAATCATGAAACCTAAAGAAAAATTGAATCTTGAAATCTCCTTTATACCTTGCTTTATTGAGTGTTCTTGTCTTGAAAAGCTTTCTAAAAGTCATGATAAAAAGTTTTATCCTTAAACAAACCCTAACAAGGCTTTATATAGGAAGAGATAAAAAAAAAACTAGGTCAACTAAAAAAGACACGAATAAGGACACAATCATATCCTAAGTTGTAACAATTGAAAACAAGCTCCAAATTCACCTAAAAATGACACAGTTATCTCATTCAATTGTATCAATCTTCAAAACTTCATAATTTGCTCATTTTAGCTCCAATTTGAGTGAAAAAAAATTTTTATTTCTCATTTTTTCATATACATTGTTTCAAAACCTAAAAAACAAAATTTAACTCAATTAAGAATCATTGTCAAAAAATAAACTTAAATTTCAAGTGAAAATTATTAAAAATCACTAATTAAAATAAAACCAATTTGGAACTCATCAATTGCATTGCCCTTTTTTAACTCGAAGGGTATCACCATATAATAGTACGTTCCATAGTTGGTGAAATATGACATATGAACCTCATCTTCCTCATTCATTTTGATTTGATTGTAGGCAAAAAATGTATCTATAAAAGATAATAAGGCATGTTCATCAGTCGAGTTAACCATTTGATCAATTTTCGGAAAGGGGAAGCAATCTTTGGGATAGGCCTTATTTAAATTTGTGAAGTCTATATACATACGCCACTTACTGTTAGACTTCTTAAGTAACACACTATTGGTTAGTTAAGTCGGATAAGGCTCTTCCCTAATGAATCTTGCCTTTATAGCAGCTTTTGGACTTCTTCTTCTATGACTGCCTATTATTTAGGAGTGAAATGTCTTTCCCTTTGCTAAATCACCTTTGCATTAGGATCAATTTGAAGTTGTGTGTTATAAATTCTCTAGGGATGCCCGGTACATCTAAGGGAGACCATGCAAACATATTAACGTTGTCTTGCAAAAAGTATACCAAACTTTGGCGGAAGTCTGCTGGCAAAGGTTTCCTTATCTCTGTTGTCTTTCCAAGATCATTTCCTAACAAAGTTATCTCTATCTCTTCCTCAGCATTTTCTATGCCGACTAATTTTTGTTCTGGACAAGTTTCAACTTTGAAAATTTCTTCTCAGCGTAGTGCCCTTATATACAAGGATCTTGCTAATTCTTGGTCCTTTTACATACACTAATTCTAGTGGTAGTTGGAAATTTGGTCTTAAGACACATAATAGAAGGGACCATACCGAATAAATGCTAACAGAGCCAACTCATGATCATATTATATGGAGACTAACACTTGACAACAAGAAAGTTTACCTTATCTTTCGTAATGTGCTCTTTATCTCCAATCTGGATTAGGTAAGAAATTACTCTACTGACTTAAATGGGTTGATTATTGAAAGCATATAAATCATAATCATAAGATCTTACTTATGCTTTAATTTTCAATCTCATCTAATGAAAAGCATCTTGAAAAATGATATCTACCAAACTTTTAATGTCAACAAGAATCTTTTTGACCTTAAAGTGGGTAATTCTTGCACTAATTACGAGTATGTCATTATGGGGCCTTTGAATACCCTCGAAATCTTCTTTCGTGAAAGAAATTGAATTTTTGACCTTAACCTTCTTGCCCTACAAATTACAAACATAATGTATGGTATTAGTTGATCTTGAATAGCTTGACTGGCTTAAGGCAGAAGGACCATTGACAAGAGCATTTACTATACCATTAGGTATTTAGCTACTACTTCCATATCTTGTATCTTTCCCCGCTTAAGAAGGTCGTGTGACTTTCGCCTACTCATCACGTCTCCTTTGAGGTGGTTGCTTAATGTTCTCAGCATTGTATGCAAGAAACTTGCTTGATAACCTCATTAGATTGCCTCTTTAATTGCATTCTTAAGTTGAATACACTCATCCGTATTATGGCCTCTATCGCGATGAAAATTGTAATAATTATTAGAATTCCATCTTAAAGGATTTCCTCTTATCCTTTATGGCCATTGCAACATACCCCTTTGACCATGCACTTCCATCAATATGTCCATGATTAGATAGTTAAGTGGCATATGAACGGAACATGTAGGGATGTGTGGCATCTTTTTCTCAGCATTATATCTTTCAAAACACTAATCATCATTTGTTTTGAGTAGATCTTTTACATTCTTCTTCTTGCCACTTTTCTAGTCTCCTCTATTCTAATCAAACTCTTGGTGAGTTTTAATGTTGTCTTCATGGCGGATGTAAGATATAGCCTTAGCCTTAAACTCAGCAAGAATTTTGGGCTTATTTTGTTAAGGGTAGAAGAATCCTTAACCGGAAGTTTACTTGTAAGGAAATGTTGCAAGAACACTTTTTCCAAATCTTCGAAACACGAGATTGTGTTTAGCTTCAGATGTATGAACAATGTATTAGCCATGTTCCTTAATGTTAAGGGAAAAGCTTGGCAAGTTACAGCATTACTTAAACCATGAAGCTTAGCCAAGGTGCAGTAATATTTAAGATGATCTTTAGGGTCTCTTGTTCCATCATAAGTCTTAAATTGTAGTAGCTTCATAGGTCATGATATTACTTCATCCAAAATTTTAAGGACGAAAGGACTCTTCTTTATTTGGAATTGTTTACTCTTCGTAGCAAGGGTGCTAACATACAAGGGTCCTACATTGTGCACTTGCTGTAATTGTTTTCCTTTATCACTTTTCTTAAGAGCAGGGACTGAAGGTCTAAGTGTAACTTTAGCCTACTTTCTCGATAATTCAGGAGAATAGATTGAATCACCACTATACTCAGCATTGTTATCATCATATTCTTGGTTTGGATTTGAGTAGACATTTTATGGAGAAGGTTAAGGATCTCATCATGTTTTTTGCTAAGTTCTTGGTTTTCTTTAGCTAAGTCGAGGCAAAGCTACTCCAACTTAGCAAAGCATTGTTTATCAATATGCCTACTTCCTCCTGCTTGATGATGGGGTAAAGAACTAGCACCTATACTTTTTTTCATTTGCATCTTTGCCATATGGCTGTGTAATGAAAAATATATGGTGCCAAATGTTGTCGAATGATTTTAGAGTAAGACTTTATTGCTATAAAAAATAAAAAAGGCTAAATAGTACCATGGCTAGTTCGATGTAACCACTTTGATACAAAAGTTAGTAAGTGTTTAAGAGAAAAGTAAGTGATAGAATATAGAGTTAAGAGTCTTAAGGGAGTACTTACAATGATTTCTCTTCATATTTATAGGCGAATATCAGGTGTCTAAAATAATAGTGAATCAGTAGTAATAGGCCACATGGAGGTCTTGAAATCAAGGACATGCCTAAAATATAAGAGTGATGGGCGGTCATGTAATGAGATCGTACTAGATTATAATCATTCACACTACTTTCATAAATTCAAACCAGACATATTAATAGGCCAAGCTCCAAGGCCCATCAAGTGGATTAAGTCTTAGTTAGCATCAATTGAGAATAGAATTAGTTGCTTTCTCGTTAACTGAATGATTGAGTAATATTTTAGGGTGAAATCCAATCATTAACAAGTCTTATGCTAGAGGACGAGCAGCAAGCGAATTTGTTCTACATTCGTTGTAAGGTAAATGGATCATTGTGTGCAATAGATTATTGATAGTGGAAGCTACACTAATACAGCATCCACTTTCATGGTTTAGCAATTGAAGTTATGAACCTCACCATACCCTAAGCCCTACAAATTACACTAGCTTAGTGAAAAAGGAGCCTTATAAGTAAATAAACAAGTAGTCATACTAATCTATAATGGAAACTATTAAGATGAAGCACTCTCTAATGCATCACCTATAAGTATGTCTCATATGCTTCTTGGATGACTATGGATGTTTAATCGAAATGTGCATTATGATGAGAGGAAGAGCACATGTTCCTTAGAGTATGAGGGGTAGGAAGATGAAGTTAAGCCTTATGACTGCTAAGTAAGTTAAAAGCATACAAACTCAACTATGCCAAGTTTTAAAGAAGGAAGCTTTAGTAATACCTTGAACCAAGCTAAAGAAAGAGATGAAGCATGAAGGGTTAACCTCTCTACTGGTTAGAAGGTTACTTGAGATGAGAGGATTGGATAAAGAACTGCTACCTACTAAGGTAAAGACCTTGTTGAGTAAGTTTGCCAACTTGTTCCCAGGTGATCTGCTAGAATGTCTACCCCCGATCTGAGGCATTGAACATGCAATAGATTTACAACTAGGAGTCATACTACCGAGTAAGCTTGCCTACAAACTGAATCCAAAATAAGCTGTTGAACTATAGAGATAGGTAAACAAACTACTGAAGAGAGTTTATGTATGAGAGACCCTAAGCCCATATGCGATGCTAGCTTTGTTGGTGCCAAAGAAGGATGGAACATGGAGGATGTGTTTAGATAGCTGAGTAATAAATCATAGTACCATCAAGTACATGTACTCCTATACCAAGGCTTGATGAATTGAATGGACCAAGAATATTCCCTAATATTGATCTCAAATCTAGATGCCATCAGATCCAAATGCTAGAGAAAGATGATTGAAGGATAACATTCAAGCCTTACAATAAATTATAAGAATGGCTTGCGATGCCCTTCGGACTATCAAATGCGCAAAGTATTTTCATGAAACTAATGAACCATGTGCTCTAAGAACTATTAGGAAAATTTGTTGTGGTATATTTTGATGAGATTCTAGTCTACAACCTTGACTTAGAGAAGCATTAAGAGCACCTCTAAACAATCTTTTCAAACCTCTAAGCTGAGAAGCTTTATGCTAACCTAAATAAATATGACTTCTACTTACCTCAAGTGATCTTTTTGGGATTTGTTGTGAGTGGTGGTGCTATACAAGTTGATGATAAGAAGTTAGGGGCAATTATTGATTGGCTTGTATTGACTTGCTCTACTGTCATACGAAGCTTCCATAGCTTGGCATCATTTTACTATTGATTTATAAGAAATTTTAGTACTATTGTAGCCCTACTCACGGGGTTGTTAAAGAAAAATATAAAGTTTAGGTGAGGAGAGAAAGAGCAAAGGAGTTTTCAGCAAGTGAAGAAAAAGCTAAATACCACCCCTGTCTTATATCTACCTTGCTTTGACAAAGTATTTGATGTGGAGTATGATGCATTCGAACTAAGCATAAGAGCTGTACTGATGTAAGAAGACCAACCTATTACTTATTTTAGTGAAAAGCTTTGACAAGCCATGCTAAACTACTCTATATATGATAAGGAGTTCTACTCCTTAATTTGAGCTCTAACTGTCTTGCAACATTATTTGTTATTGAAAGAATTTGCAATCCATACTAATCATCAATTTTTGAGATATTTGAAGAGTCATCTTAAGTTGTCAAGGAGGTAAGCCAAGTGAATTGAATTTATGTAGGGATTTTTGTATGTTATCAAGTATAAGAATAGCAAGACTAATGTAGTAGCTGATGCCCTATGTAGACGACATTCCCTGTTGACCATGTAACTTGGATTTTCTATGATTAAGGATTTTTACGTTGAGGATCTACACTTTCATCCGATCTATGCTAGATGTGAAGATGGTTGAACACTTAATGACCATCATAGGGAGGATGGATACCTATTTATGAAGAGAAGTCTATGTATCTTAGCCTGTTCTATACGAGAGTTACTAGTGCATGAAGCGCACGGTAGATGATTATATGATGCATTGCCTATTCTATGGGGTAGTTTACATTATTATATGATGCATTGACACCTCAATTTTAGGTGCATTCCCCTCCCTTTGAGCCATGGCCATTTTTGTTTCTCCTTTTTCTATTTCATTTTTTTTTCTTATTCAACCAACAATCCTCAAAAAAAAAAAAAGAAAGTCCTACATAGATGTATGCCTATATTGCTTCGAACGCAATATTAATGAATAATGATGTACCTTTTCTCATCCTCATAGATATCACATAAACATATCCATATATATGTATATATATATATATATGTTGCACATGTTGATATCCTTGTAGCATTGCCATTAACATATTATTGTGAAGAAGACAACAGTCTTGCAAAATTAAAAATATTTTACTCTATGCTTGCTATTTTAACTATAACTACACTTAATCCATGTCCATTGATTAGGAAAAAGGAATTCACCTAAGTGCTAGTGATATACTTATTATTTATTAACATATTATTGTAGACATGTTGCAACTTGCGGTTTTGAATTTGTGTAAGAAAAATAGCGAACCAATTTATGCATCTTTCAATCTAGAATTGTGAATTTAGTTCTATGGTATTTTTTAATGAAACCTAACATGCTTTATCAGCACACTAAGGTTGAGAATCGTATAAATTGAAGTGCTTTCAAGTTTCAACTATGTGTATTTGATGCATATGTACCTAAAGAGCTCTTTCGTTGCAACTTGCAAATTGTAATGTCTTTAACTTTTTTGGCTTATCCAATATATTTAGGAAATTAAAACATGCAATATGCTTAAAACAAGGTCTATTTGTTATAACTAAATTGAATTTTTAACTTCATTTTATATCTCTATAGGAAATTGAAAAGTGGCTTATTTGAATATATTGAGATGTCATCTTGTAGATCATCTAAAGAGAGGTCCAAAAGAAGAAATGTACCTAGGGACAGATTTGATTCTAGTTAGGAGCATAGAATTGATGTTGATGATAATGGGAAAAGGGTGAAATGTAAGTACTACAACAAAATTGTCAGTGGATGTATTTACAGATTCAAGAATCACTAGGCATGTACCGGTAAGGACATAGGGCCATGTATAAGTATACCAAAGGTTGTTAGAAAGGAATGTTAGCAATTTTAGCGAAAGCAATAGAAATATCAAAAAATAAGGGAAAGCAAATTTGTGGGATTGAAGATTCCAATGATGATGAGGTAGAACAATTATCCTTTAAGAAAAAAGAAAAGAAGTTAATGGATTTCTTTTTTAAGAAAAGCAGTAGTAGAACATAGGCAACCCGAGGAACTATTAATCAATTCATGAAGAAGGAGCTAAGAGAAGAATGTTGCCAACAAATTGCTCATTTTTCTATATTAGTGCTATTCCATTTAACTATGTAAAAAATCTGGAGTTTGCAAAGATGCTTGAGGCGATTGGTCAATATGGTTGTGGGGCTTAAGCCTCCTTCTTAATATGATTTAAGGGAAACATATTTGAAAAAAGATGTTGCTCATATAATGGAACTACTTAAGGAGTAAAAAGCTGAATGGAAAAAAACTGTTTACTCTATTATGTTAGATTTATGGATTGATAGAAAAAAGCATTCCATATGCAATTTCTTAGTGAATAACCTTAAAGGAATAGTATTCTTATTATCAATTGATTTTTCCAATATTTATAAGATAGCTGATAAATTTTTTGATATGTTGGATGATATTGTGGAGAAGGTTAGATAGAAGAATGTTTTATAAGTGATCACTGATAATGCTGCAAATTATAAAACAACAAGAGAAAGATTGATGGAGAAACGAAAAAGTTTATATTAGATACCTTGTGCAGTACACTACATTGATATGAAATTAGAGGATTTTGAGAAGCAATTAAAGATCCATTATGGAACAATTGCAAAAGGAGATGAGAACTACTACATATATTTACTCTAGGACCGTACTTATCACGATAGTTAGAAATTACACAAAAGGGAAACACTTAATTAGGCTTGGTGCAACTCACTTTGCTACTTCTTATTTAACTTTAGGTTACCTTAGTGAGTTAAAGGGTAGATTGATGGCTATGTTTGCTTCAAGTCATTGGAAATCTTGTAAGTTTTTAAGTAGACAAGATGGAAAGTGAATTCAATAATTGGTCTTGGATGGTATGATTTGGAAAAATGTTCTTACTTGCCTCAAAGCTACATTTCGTCTTATTAAAGTACTTGGATTGGTAGATTCGAATGAACAATTAACCATGGGCTTCATTTATCTGGAAATGGATTGTGCCAAGAAGAAGATTAAAGAAAATTTCAACAATATAAAGAGAAGGTAATATCTATTCTTAACTCATTACCTATATGTTTTTATTTTATTTTTTTCCTAATGTTTATTTTAGAGATCAATTTGTTAAAAGTCATATTATCATTTTATGTAGTTATGAACCTATATTGAAACTTATTAACGAGAGATGAGAGCTTTAACTACATAGACCATTGCATGTTGCAGCCTACTTTTAAACCATCATTACCATTATAGTCCTGATTTTAAAGTTGATGCTAAAGTTGAAATTGGATTATATAGTTGTATAGAGCATATGATCTCTTATCCAATTGAAAGGTGCAAGATCAATATACAACTTGAACAGTGTAAGGATGCTAAAGAACTATTTGGTGTTGAAGCTATAAAGTTAGAAGAGACAAAAAAGCTCCAACAAAATGGTGGGATTGATATGAAGATGAATGGTGGTGGGATTCATATGGAGATGAATGCCCAAAATTACAAAAGTTTGCTATTTACATTGTAAGCTTGACCTGTAGTTCTTCTAGTTATGAGCATAATTGGAGTGCATTTGAATTGGTATGGTGCAAATAATTGTTTTATTTATCTTTAGTTATATATATTAAAAATATATTAATCTGATATACAACCTTTTTAATTTTCAAGTTTATACGAAAAAGAGGAACAAGTTGCACCAAAAAGAGATGAACAATTTAGTGTTTGTAATGCACAACTTAAGACTGAGAGATAGGAAAAACATAAAAATTAATGCCATTTCTAGCTTCATGGTTTAAGATCTCTCATCAGATGATGATTGGATAGTTGAGAAAGAAGGTTTGGTTCATTCATCAAATGCAGATTGGTTGGAGATCCTTTCAAGTCCAAGAGGTAAGGAGAAAGACAAAGATGGTGTTGTTATGGAAATTGGTGATTATGTGAATTTTGAGAGTCATGGAAGTAAGACTTTGAATGATTTAGATATTCATGATATTGATGCTAATGTTACTAAAGATGAAGTAGTAGTAGGTACTTCAAGAGATTTAAAATTAGAAGATATGGAAATCATTGGTAATAGTACCAATAATGATATTGACATTTATGATGAAGATGATATTGGTGATGATGATGTAAGAGATGGTGGTTATAGATTTGATGATGATAGGGCAACTAATGATTTGTATTAATTTGTTATTTTAGACCATTAATTGATTACTTTCATTTTGACCTTTGTGTTTATCCTCTATACTATGGTTGATTTATTTCCTCTTGATTGGAAGTTGCTACTATAGTAATTTAGTTATCACATTTTGAGAAAAGTGTATGGATACTTTAAGATATCATACAAACGTCTACTTTATTTATCTATTGTATGGTTTTTCGATTCATTTATATGTTTATAAAACTTATTTACTTCATCATATATTCATATAGTGATAGTATTGGCTATATTAGATGATTTGAGCAAAAGATGGAATTGGGTTTTGGAGAAATTGACTTATTACTATAATATATGTTGAATTTTTTTAAACTTCTATTATCTATTTCAGGTTCTTTTATAATTATTATAAGAAATTTTTCAATTTTGAAAGCTATTTTATAAACCCCTTAGTTATTTTACATATAATCACAAGTTTGACAACCTTATGTATGCTTACCAATAATCAAGTTTGCCAACAACAAAATTATGCATAACATTACAGGTAAATCCCCATTTAAAGTTGCCTGTTTGCTGTTAATGAATCACAAGCCATCAAGACAATGTATTAGAAGGTCATAGAGCAATTGAGCTGAGCTACCACTAAGCTCAAGAAGCAACGCAAAGGACAAAAGGGGAAAGAATTCAACTTGGTGATTTAGTTTGGATCCTCCTCAATAAGGATTGATTCATAAGTTTGAGGAAGAGTAAGTTGTCTCTTAAAGCTAATGAACTATTTAAAGCACTTGAAAAGATCAATCCTAATGCTTACATGATTGAATTACTTAAAGATTATAGAGTCTCAAACTCCTTTAATGTTGCCAATTGCCATTCATATGTTTGCAAAGCTGAGCTAGATTTGATCCCAAATCTCAAATAGCTTGAAGAGGATGATAGGGACCAAGGACCAATCACTCACTCCTAAGGTTGAGGACTCACCCATATGGTTCATTGAGTTATCCAAGGGGAGCTGAACTTTAAAGAATAATGCATTCTCCATCTTGACCTATTGAGGTACTTTGTTCTCTATCTTATTAAAGAAACCTTCGAGGTACCCAATAAGTTGTTCAGCCAACCTCTTTACAATACACCAGTCTAAGGCCAAGCATTAAACCTACTTACTACTGAGCTGACACATCGCAAAGACTGAGTTGCCCCATATTGAAGATGATTAGCCATGGCTAATCCGAAGAACATCTATCTATCAAACCAACCCTAACAAAGCCTTGAACAACCAAATTGTCGAATTGCCAAGAATCTAACTTAATCTACTCTGCTTAGGTAAACTCTACCTAGTAAAGCATTATCATCGACACCATAGAATAGACAATTGACACGTACCTTATTTCTCTAACATTCGTATTATCCTTACAAGAATATTCCATTTCCATTTGATTATAAATTTACCCTTCTAAATTACACACTTTTCCTTTTCTAGTAAGAATCTTTTATGTAATTTACATGAACCTATAATTTATTTTAATTGGTCATATAAATACTTATAATTTATAATAGTTGTAACATGAGTAATATTGAATTTCAAACATACTTTCCCTTGTGAGCTAAGTATCCTTTCCTTACTCTCATTTACTTCTATCTAGTCCATTATGAGTGTAGATTTGCAGCGAGTGCCCTTTGGTCACACTTGTACATAATATCAAGTACGACTTGAGCTTAGTGAGGCATTGGTGTGTCATATCTACTATCGATGCATAAGAACCCTTACTTAACCTTCAACTTTCATTTAAGATCCATTTAATCTTTAGACCATCTTAAGGTTCAAACCTACTCTTGGTTTTTGTGCTATCGGTAGCTATGTGTCACCTCTTCTTAGTTATCCATATTAAGGTTAAGTACATAATTCAGGAACATCAATACTAGATTGACACTACCTCTAACAAATGTCTTCTTAGGCAAAAAAGCTATTTGGGGAACTTCACCAAAGGAAGCTTCTAAGTTTGTAGCTATTGCTTCTATGTTAATAGAGACATGAGTTGGAGTTTGATCAAACTTAGGAGGTCCTAAGGAATTAGAGGATAAGTCAGGTTAGGCATTAAGAGAGGTTTCTTATTGAACTTCAAATATGTTAGGGATTTGGATAAGTTTAGGTTTAAGGTTGTTATCAAGTTACACATGAGTTGGTTATGGTTGAGGTTTAGGTGAATTTTCCATGGGTGTTTTAGAATCAACTTCAATTGGATGGTTAAGGTTGGAGGGGATTTTGGATTGCTTGGTTCTTTGTGAACGCCTAAGGTATTATTTCATGTTAAGTAGCTTTTGAATAGAGTGAAATTTCAATAAAGGTGTTACATCCTGGCATAACACAAGATGTACCATGACATCGGAACACTTATTTATATTTAACAAAAGTTTTATTTATAACAAAATAGTATTATAATAGAGTTTAACTTTATACCTTTTTAACAAAAAATGACATCTGTCAAACTTAACCAAACCTAAAATACATTGATTTTTTTTTCCATTTTCTTTTAATTTCATATGTACAGATCCTTTATGGAACTAAAATCAAAATACAGGAAAACTTCTTAAAAAGTGGCCGACTCTATCTTATGTGCTCTCAAAAGTTCTCTTTGGCTACTAATTTTATTTTTGGTTGTTGAATATTTAACGGCCTGCACCTTAGTTACCAACTAAAATATAATCTTGGTGAAAAAAAAATGAAAAAAAAAATCTTGATTCTTTTATTATTGAAAGGAAGATATATTATTTACTAAATAAAATAAATATCATATTACTTTTCACTATATCTTCTTCCTCCATGTTTCGCTCGTTCTACACGTTTCTCTTGTTTTGCATGTTTCTTACTCTCTATCACGCCTAAGAGTTCCACATCACTCTCCATCGCGTTTGTTTTTTTAACGTGCTTTTTCTGTTACCATGTAAATTAGTCAAAGGTGTTCTAACTTAAGTTTAGGGTTTAGGTTTGATGTTCTTTATTTAGTGCTAAAACAAGATTTCTCCTTTTTATCTTTTTACAATGCATTTGAACTGGACATCTAAGATTTTTTTTGCTAGGTATATTTTCCTTGTTTCGCATGTTTGTGTAAGATATGATTTTTTTTTTCCTTCTTGATATATTTTCCTTGTTTTTCTTGCCTGTGCAAGATATGATTCTCTCGCTTGATTTTCCTTGTTTGCTTGTTTGTACAAGACATTATGTGGTTTGTGTTTTTGTCTCATGAACTCAACCGAAATCAAAGAAGCACAGTGGCTTCTTAATTAAGTCAGTACGTTAAGATGACCGTACTTCACCACCATTGTAGTCTACATAGTCCAGAGTCCACCCTTCTTGGATGTCTTTTGACAACTAGTGTAACAGCCGCTGTGTTTTGTCTCATGAACCGTACCACTTTTTGTAAGATGTGATTTTTTTTCTCAGACAATGGGTATTGTTTTGTTTTTCTGCTAATATAGAAAAATTGAATTAACAATTATTTATCTCAAACAGTTTTGAGTTCTGAGCTTGTGAACGAGCAGAACATGCTCTAGTGCAGCAATTAGCCATTTAGATTTGTTGAACTTTGTGCTTTTAAGGTGTTGATTTGGGTTCTTGAGGTGGACTTTGATCGGTAATTGATTTGAATATTGGATAAAAATTTGATTTTCTCTAAGAGTATTTTGAGGTATTTTCGTTGTGATTCCATCTCAATTAGATAACAGTAAAGTCAAACATTAGTGAAATCCCCTAGGTTTATCAGTTAACAGAACCATCAGACATTAACATTCGAGAGCCTACGTTTTTTTTTTTTTTTTGCCTTATCACAATACTCATGATCTGTTTTTGATCAACTTGGAAAACATATTGGTTGAACATACCTGGATTGATTGTTTGAATTCTATATTACATTGTAGCATTATCTCTTTGGTCATTCTAGTTATTAAAATGTCAATGGTTCTCTGTAGAGTGATTTTTACTGTTATAGGAGCATCGGCCTTTGTTATATTTAGTAATCTGTATATTACTAAATAAGAAGACGGGAATTCTAAGTGTTACATTGTTTGGAAACTTAAATTAGTGAGGAAAGAGTTGAGCTATTATTTTCTCCTATTTGAATAGAGATGGTAAAGTTGAGAAAGACTGCATTGGTTTAATTTACAAAGAGATGGAACGCTTGGAATGCGAGATGTCAGATTTACACCTTTGTTTTTTATATGGGTTGGTTCTATCCTATAATCGGGGCAATGATGTTCTTGATTAAGAGCATCAGCCTTTGTTATATTTAGTAATTTTCATATTACTAAATGAGAAGATTGGAATTCTATGTAGGTTGGTAATTGTCTTCAGCCTTTTCTACATGTATTAACAGAATATAGGGAGATAAATGCAAGTATTTGATATAAAAGAAAAGCTATACTGAGAAAACATCTCAAGGCGCCCAAGTCTTAGGATTTATGCTATTAGTTTATCTAGTTTTTATGAAAAACTTTATATCACGTTAAGCTATTACAATAATAAACTCTTCAAATGCTATTTAATATATCAATTAAATAGAATCTTAATATTTTACACAAGAAGCCTTTTCTTAAGAATTTAATACTAAAGTTACAACATCAAGATAAATCAGGCATACTGCCCCTTTTTTAAGCCAAATGGTAGGATTTACATTTACATTAAAAAAAAAAAAAACTTATCATCTTATAGAGTAATGTTATCGTTAATGATGTAATAAGAATCAAAATGAATAGTCAGTAAATGGGCTCTTAACTTATCAACAAAAATATTGTGACCTTGCCAGTTGGCACGTTAATACTATTATTGCATAGGGACATCATAGGTGAAATTAGGGGAAAAGAAAAAGGCAATTTGGAAATTAGGAGTTAGCAAATTCAGGGCTGGCAACTATTGTTGTTTCGGAGAGCACTACTCAATTCCTAGACCAATACTTGAAATAAATTTAAGATGAGTATTGAAAGTTTTCACTTAAGTCGTCTGTAGAATGTTTTGCTGCTAAAGGATCTTATTCTTAACCAAAGAGGTTATAATATGGACGTTAATGTTTATTGAGAACATTTATTTACCATGATGCTCTATACAGTTTTTATGATGTGGCTATTTGAATGATGAGATCAATATGCAATGCATTATTGACTACATAGGTCAAGTCGGTAAATCACAATGGTAAATGCAGTGATGTGCTCAACTGGGGGGCTTGAATTGAAATATTAGTTTGATATATATATATAATACATAAATACTTGTAATTCCACATTGAATGTTAGGCTATGCTTGTATATGTTCATGAAGATCTTCAACTCAGGACAGCCAGACCTAGATGAATAAAAGACGCATAATGAAGGCCCTACTATTTATTGATGCCAGCATTTTGTTTAGGCTCGTTTTGGGGCAAATACATGCATGTGCATACAGAAACCAACTTTGATGAAGTTCTAATTTCTAACGTCTTCAAATTACATATGGGGAAGTTTGGGAGGATGTTGCTTTTTGCTTCTTGATAGCTTATGCTCCATTATGATGACTTCTTTATTGTCAGCATTGCATTCTTTCCTTCTTCTTCTTCTTCTTCTTTTTTCTTTTTTCTCTTTTTTTTTTTTTTGGGTAGGGAGGGGGGTGTGGTGAGCTGAAGTTGCGTATCAACATTTCTCTATGTTAGGTCCTGGACAATCTAATAACAGTCCACCTAAAATGGTTCTTTCGTCAGATTACTTGCTTACTTGGCATTAAAGAGTACCTGTTATACTCTAGTAGTCATTTATTTATTGTCTGTAATTACTTGACTTCTATAAACTTCTAGAGTTTGGTACAACCTTTACATTTTGTAGTAATAGATTTGACTCTGATCTTCATTTTCATATCTTAATCTATAATGTTTATCCTATGACCAAGGCAATCTGATTCATATATAAAACTTAGGACCTTTTTCTATCTTGTAAAATTTTTCGGTTTCATGTTCTATGTACCTCTGTTTGCTTTTGAGTTGTCTTAATTCATGACAGCTTTAATAAAAATAAAGTCTATTTTGCCTTAAACAATGATACATGAAGCTTTGGTGTAAATAATAATAGTAATAAAAGAAAAAAATGGGAAAATTGCACAACCACCTGAGAACTTTTGAAATTATATTGCCGACTTTAGTTTTCCAATTGCGTTTGTGTCTTTCAATGTATACAATCTAGCTTTATGAAAGTAATTTGGGTATCTGTAGTGTTTATAAAACATCATAAACTTAGTCTTTACTTTTAACTAATTTTACATTAATAAAACTTATGTGTTATTTTAATATCAGGCAAATGGAATTCTAAAAGTTTTTGGTAAGTGCAAAGGCCCTTTTAAATCATTGTTATAACCATGTAATGCATTCCTATTAATGTGAAGGTTGAAATTTGAAATTTGTGAGAATAAAACTTTGAAATATAATTTTTGTTTTGTGTTGTCTTAATTGATTACAGCTTTAAGGTGGCAACTGGCAAGGTATTTATTCCCTTGTTGTTTGAAATGTTATTCGTTGTCTAATTTCATTTGTATCTTATGTATTTTGAGATATGTCTATGTCTCCTTGTTTCTCCAATAGCTGGAATATCTTTAAATATTAAATATCTAGTTTATAAAGTATCTTTAGAAATTAGCTATTCTTATCTTTTTAATTTTTTATTCTTATTCAGCCAAATAACCTATGGCTATTATAAGAATTTTTATTATATTTTTTAATATGAGTAGAATTTTTAGTCTCTCTTACAACAACAAGAGACATGATGAGAGGTGCTTATGGTATTTAAGAAACCATTGTATTTTCTGAATATTGAAGGATTGATTGGGTTTCGATAATTTTGAATCCTTATATCATGTAAGTTGATCAAGAGAAAATCTTACATGTGAGATTATTATGAATTATTTATAAACATTGTTATCTTTTTCCCACCTTCTCATTCTTTTACCTTTTGATAATTAGCATAATAGATTTTTTTTTTTCGTTTTGTTGGGCAATATTAATATGTAATTGCTAACCTTAATATAGACTTCAAAATGCATAAGAGTTGTATACATCTTAGAGATAAATTTTATGCTGATTGTATGGCTAGGCTTAAGCGATTCCTACGATTTAGAAGGGAGAACTTAAGAGGGGTTGAAAAGATTTGATGTCCATGTGAGTTAGATGCATCTTAGAGATAAATTTTGTGCTAATTATATAGCTAGGCTTAAGTGATTCCAACGATTTGCAAGGGAGAATTTAGGGGAGGTTGAAAAGATTCGATGTCCATGTTGCTATTGTAAAAATGCTAATTTTTGAATGTTTAAGAAAGTTAAAGAACATTTATATTCTAAAGGGATGGACAACGGTTATAATTGTTGGCTATATCATGGAGAGACTTTAGACTCTAATTTAGAAAATAGTGATCAAGTATATGCTAATGAAGAAGAGAGGTTTGCTATATAAGACATGATTAATAGGAGGAATGTCCAAGAAATCATATATGATGTGCAAATGGTAGTTCAATTAGGGAAGAAGGCTCTTTTAATGTTTAAGATAATTCATTAAGTAGTTTTAGTAAGATATTGAAAGATGTCGAGAGTAATCTATATCCAAGGTATAAAAACCATTCTCTATAACCAATTGTCATAAAGCTCCTTCATTTAAAGTCTCTCCATAATCTTAGTATTAAAGCTTTTAATGAAAATTTACATTCATAAAAAGTATTTTGCTAGAAAAAAAATCTTTCCATCTTCCTTTTATGAGTACAAGAAAGTTCTACATGACTTAGGTTTGGGATATGATATGATATATGCTTGTAAGAGCAACTGTATTTTATTTTGGAAGGACTTAGAGGATGCAAATGAATATCCAAAATGCAAGACACCAAGTGGAAAATCAATAATAAAAAAGATGCATGTAAGAAAGTACCACTATTGCAATATTTTCCTTTAAAGCTAAGTTTGCAACGATTGTTTATATTAAGGAAAACAACAATTGACATGAGATGTCATGAGGAAAAAAGAGTCAAAGAGGACAATTTGATGAGACTCCCAACAGATTTAGAAACTTCGAAGGACTTTGATAGAGAATTTCCATGGTTTACTAAGGAGCTTTGTAATGTGAGGTTAGGTTTAGCATCTAATGGCTTCAATCTTTATGGTAATATGAATAATTCTTATAGCATATGGCTAGTGATAATGTTAACTTAAAACTTACCACTTTAGAAATGTATGAAAGATACATTTTTCATGATGACTTCACTTATCTTAGGTCATAGGTCTCCTAAAGTAGACATTAATGTTTTCCTTCAACCATTGATTGATGAATTGAAAGAGTTATGGGAGTAAGGTGTTTAAACATATGATGCTGTAGTAGGAGAAAGTTTTAAAATGCATGTAGCAATCTTATGGATTGTGAACAATTTTCTTGCATATGGTGATTTATCTGGGCAGAGCATTAAAGGGTATATGGTATGTCCAATTTGTAAAAGTGATGCTCTTTCTATACCGCTACAAGATAAAATTGGGTATTTAGGTAATAGATGCTATTTATTCAATGACTAAAAAGGAGAAGAAAACCTTTTGAGTTTGTTAGCTCTATTAATTTCCTAGATGGATATGGTGGAAATATATCTAAATGTGTTAGAGCTAAAGAAGGTAAGATTATCGGGATGAAGAGTCACAATTGCCATGTTTTTATACAATGTTTGCTCCATGTTGATATGTGTGGTTTCTTGAACAAAGATATCCTAGGAGTAATTAATGACTTTGCAAAGTTCTTTCGTGAGTTATGCTCAAGAACACTTAAAAGTAGAGATTTTAGAAAATCATCAAAAGAAAATTGTCCAAACATTATGTAAGTCGGAAATGATTTTTCCACTAGCATTCTTTTATGTAATGGTCCATTTAATTCTTCACTTGACAAAAGAAGCTATTTTAGGAGGACCTATGTAATATCGATGGATCTATCCAATCGAAAGATATAAATATAACTCTTAAAATTCCAACTTAAATTAATCTTGAGTATAAATTTTGAGATCCTTTATTTGAATTTCATCAGATTTCTACGAAAGCTAAAGAAGAATGTACGTAATAGAGCTTGCCCAGAGGGTTCAATTACAAAAACATACATGGTTAATGAATGCATGACATTTTGTTCAATGTATCTACATAGAGTTAAAACTCAATTCATTGGCGAGATAGGTATGATGATGGAGACAATACCAACTCTGGGAACTTATTAGTCTACCTGCAAAACATATGGCTATTTAGTCACAAGGCATGTAAAATCCTTAGTTAAGAAGAGTATTAACTACTTCATTGGTACGTGCTTCACAATTGTCAGGAGAGTGATTCCTTTTTGAGATACATATAATATATGATATATGTATGTAAACATATATATATATATATATATATGCTACATAGAATTTATTTTTTATATTTTGACCCTTGTGTTATATATATGTATATCTTTTAAGTGAACATGAGGACCTATTATTAAGGGAAACTATGACTAATGTGTTCAAAAGACCAAAGGAACAATTACTTTTAGGGTTTAAAAAAAAGGTATAATAACTACTCTGGAGAAATTTATTAACTAGATTATTAATATAAACTAAATAATTTCACTTGTATAAATGAGGCAATTGCATAAAGAGGGCTCATGAAAGGCTACCAAAGAGTTATGGTCTTTAGAAGAAGTTCCTCATATTTGTGTCAATCATTGTCATGGATGCATGATAAATAGTATAAAGTTTCTCATAGAAGATTTTGATAGCCTTGTGACTTAAAATAGTGGTGTTGTTGTAAAAGGAGAGCATAAAAGGAATTTAATAAACTTCTATGGTATTTTCACTGACATTCTTCAGTTGCAATATTAAATAATTTTAAAGTAATACTACTTAAGTGTAAATGGTATGAACTTGAGTGGAATAAGTCTATCTACATTAATAAGGATTGCGCTAGTCTCAATATAACCAAGACATGGTATGAAGATGATCCATACTTGCTTGCAAGTCAAGCAAATCAAATTTTCTTTATTGTCAACACGAAACTAGGCGATAATTAGAAAATTACACAAAGAGCACATCATCACCACTTATATGAGCCAATCCTTCTTGACCTAATTGATAACATGGATAACTAAGCAAATGTTTGTAATGCTGAATTTGATGCATTTCAATAAGAATCATGCAATGAAATAATTAACATTTATGATAATGACAAGATTGGTTTTTTAAATCATATTGATTTGAACCTGATGTTGTCAATGTCGAGGCCATGAAATTGATGTTGTCAATGTAGACTCTAGTGACAAGGAAATATCATACAATGTAAATGAAGAAGATGACATTGATGGAGGATTTAACATAAATAGTGATTATGAATGGTAGGGTTAATATATTGATACATATCTAAAATTATGAAAAAAAAAAATTGTTATGATTATTGGTTTAATGAACTTTTTTCTCATTCTTTTTATGTTTTATGTATGTACAGACATGGTATCTAGATTTTGTTCTTGTTCATAGCCATTAGTTGGAGGCGAAAATAACCATAGCAGAGGAAGAGGGGCCAAAGTTGACTTTTCACCATCTTCTTTTTTTTTTTTTTCTAAATATCTTATATTTTAAAACTTAATCATGAGTAAAGAGAAGTCAAATTTTCTTCTTTTCTTTTTGGTTTTGAGAACTTCTCTACTTGATTACGTAGCGATAGGGTTCATATTGTTAAGTTTTGTAATACTTGTAAAACCAATAGAGATTCATGGAAGTGACATAAATAAGTTTGTTATAAGAAGAATTCTTGTACTTACTGTTAGTCATACCATGTGTGGAATATTTGAACATGAGTTAGCTATCTTAAATATGCACCTATCTATTTAGTTAGTGTCATCAAATTATATAGATGCTAGTTTGCTTCTTTCTCCTTGATAATCAAAAGGTTGTGTGCTAATAAATGTAATTGCTTTTTTTTTTCTTTTTTCTTTTTTAACATTTTAAAACACTAGAAATAAGAAGTAATTTTTCTTTCGTTTTTTCATTTATTCTCTTCCTATGAGACTAGCACCTATCTATGCACAACTTTGAAAATGTTCCTTTTTGTATATAGCCATTAGGATAGATCCAAATTCATCTCAATCGCCTCTGGAAAATA
This sequence comes from Lumnitzera racemosa, assembly GCA_024138005.1. Lineage (NCBI taxonomy): Eukaryota > Viridiplantae > Streptophyta > Magnoliopsida > Myrtales > Combretaceae > Lumnitzera > Lumnitzera racemosa. The sequence goes on from JAMXBC010000006.1 coordinate 70,246,675, forward strand.
TTGAAAAATCCTCTGTGAACACAACTATAAGAAGAGAAACAATACCTCCCAAACATAGGCAACAATCTATTTTTTCAGAAGCACTTTAAAATTGAATAAAGCTCCAAATAACATATATTATTGTGATTATGTATACAAACATGTACGTATATATGTATATTGTTTGTCTTAACATTATTTTGTTGATGAAGTTTATAAATAAATTTAGAGGATAGTAGTAAGCTATAGGTGGAATTTCTTAGATAATTATATATGTTGGTTTAATAGAAAGATAGAGAAAATTTGTCTTAGTAATATCTTGGAGCACATAAAAAGAAATGTAAAATATTATTCATAAATATTTATTATTCAAATTAAGCTCATTATAAAATTATTATAACACTTAGATTTTTTAGTTGCAATACAGAAGCCTTATGTTCAAGGCAAAAGTTACAAGTTAAAATTAGAGAAATTGCATAGTAGGGGCATTCGGGCTATTATAAAAATTACATCTGAAAATGGACAACCAATAGGAGAATATGCATCCTTGTTTTCTACCAAGATAGGCATCTAAATGCGCTTTCATTGTCCACTTGATCATGTAGGATGGGAAGCTGTTGAGGAGAAACATAAAGAGCAACTTTTTGTATACGTACTAGTATATTTATCAAACGAATTGTTTCATATTTTTTGGAAAGGAAAATGTCTAATCTTTATATATATGTTAGGAATTCTTTCACATAAAAGGGCGACATGATGATTCTCATGTTAGATAATGTGTAAGCAAGATGTTTGCTAATTTTACAAACAATTTTTCCATAAGTGTTATGAATATTACCAAAAGTTAGAAGGTGAAGAAATAGGAAGGAAAATACCTTATCTTGACTTACAAGGAAAAGAGGAAATGTGGTTATCTATGTATAATATATTTGATTTAGATAAACATCAAGTATGCTATTTGAATTGCATTATAACATTTTCATATAAGAATTTACATTAATTTGATTTTATTTTAATTGAGATATAGCAATGCTCAATGGTTGAATGTTAGAATCGTGGCAAGATACCCTATGTACATCGTAGGGGATCTCAATCATTTGTATAAGTATGTCATATACTAGTTAGGTTTTATCTATTCATTAACTTAAAGAAAATATATGAAAAGTACTTATTTTGTTAATTTTATGTTTAGAAATGCCCCTATATTTACTATGGTAATGATCAATGGGCATCTCCAAGTGTTGAGCAAGATTATGTACATTCATTACGATTCGCATGTTGGTTCATTTATATGATAACTTTCCTGCTTATTAATCTCTAAATTATCTTATGATAGGCCAAAATGGTTGCCATTCAAAATAAACCTTGTCTAAACGATAAACACCTACCAATTGAAGATGAAATTTGTAGTATTGTCTTAGGTAAGTGTTTAGGCTATGTTCGTGGACTTGACCATTGTCCTAAACCTCTAAGAAGTGAAGATGATGGGTGATCTTTTGCTAAGGTGCAAGGCTTGAGATAGGGTTTAGCAAATGCTAGAGAGGAATTGGTTAGAACATAAGAGTAGTTTACAAGTACACTACAAGAGTTAGCTGAGGTAAGAGTTGAGTTGAATAATACTAATGCTATGGTGTAGAAACTTAGAGAAATAGTTAAATGCTAAATTGAAGATATGAAAATCATATATGCTAACTTACAAATTTTAGCTTGAGCAATTAACACTAACCAAAGAATGAATTGTTATGTATAATATTCTTTTTCAAGCAGATATATCTTTGCGCAAAGATTTGTATTATTCTTTTTAAAAATATGTAGATTAATTGCATCTTTTTATAATCTTAGCAAGGTCAAGCCTAGGAAGGGCCATGTCAATATCATTCTTTTGGCATCTTTCTCTTTTTACGAGTTTAGTCACTAATTTGGAAAATCAACTTGTTAGACTTTGTTATTAGTTTAAAATAGCAAGTATTCATTGTTTAGGCCACAATTTCTTTGTTATTTAAGTAGCTAATAACATGATCTTTAGCCACCAAATATTGTTATTTAATATTATTTTATAGTACTTTTAGCTACCCATAATTGGTTGCAAAAGATAAGAATCTTTGCTACCAAATGATATATGGTAGTTAAGTGTAATTTTTAGCCACTAAATGTTATTATTTGCTAACATATTGCAATGCTTGTAGCAACTATATTTGGTAGCAAAAGCAATGGTTTTTGATTATCAAAATATATTTGGTAACTAATAGAAACATATTTAGCCATGAAATATCGTTATTAGCAACTACTTTGATGATACCATTAGCTACCAAAATTTGGTAGCAAAAGGCATAACTTTTTGTTACTACCTAAATTTGGTAGCTTATACCATTTAGTAATTTCTCAATTGCTACCATTTATGAAATGACAATTAATACTTTTATCTACCAATTTTTAACCTTTAGCAAACAATTTTGGCAATAGCTAAATGTCAAATTTGTTGTAAGGAGAGTAGCTCCTTTAAGAATTTTGCATACTCGAGCACTTACGATAAAACCACCGCAAATAGTAAATTAATGTGCAATTGTTTAAATAAATTTATAAACTTACCATTTTGCTTGTCTAAGCATACTTTCCTCAACTTCTAATCATATGGGATTGGTGGTTTGTACTCTAACCTTCTAGGGCTCTAGCTCTTCTTCAGGTGGATTTTAAAGTTTTTACAACTTTGTCTTTCGGTTCTTTTGTCACTGGCTTTAGGTTGACTTGAGTCTTTTCAAGCTGTTTTACAACTTGCAATTCCTTTCCACTTCTTTACTTTATAGCTTCTTCTTAAGCTTATGGTGAAGGTTCTTATTGTTTCTCAATTGAGATTTTAGCAAGTTGCTCTATTTGTTTTTCGATGCTAGTTAGCTTAACATTGTCTCTCTATGCATACCTCATCAACATGGCTTCCAATTTTGATTTCTCCTCTCTATAAGGAATATTCATAATCCTTGGTTGGGTCGCGTAAGAATAATCACTTTGATAAGCAAACTACCCCTTACCTTGTTCTTTATGGTCATGATAGGGCATATGTTGAAATCACCATTAAGTCATAAAATTACCAACTAGCCTTTGATAATATTGTGCCATATATCCCTCTAGGCTAACTAAATTTGAGATCATAGACTATTATGCTAACATAAGAAAAGGATCAAACTCTTTATTTAAAGAATCCACCTTTGCTACTAATGCTATGGTAACTTCTGCATCTACTATGCCAAGATTATTCTTATTAGGTCTAGCACATTCCCAATAGTAGTTGTTCATGATTAAACTTTCAAACAAAGCATAAGATTCATTAGGCATTTTTGAATTTAATGTTCCACTTACAACTACAACAACCTACTATTTAGTGGAAAAATTTAATCCATTATAAAAAGTTTGTACTTGCATCTAAAATGGAAGAGCATAATTAGGACACTTTCTAAGTAATTCCTTAAATACCCCTAAGCATCATATATGGTTTCATCGTTAAATTGAGTAAATGATGAAATATCACTACAAAGTTTAGCTATATCAATTAGAGGGAAATATTTTTCTAAATACTAATTTTTCAATTCCTCTCATGATGTGATAGAATCATTCTAAAGGGATGCTAAGTTGCAATGCTATTGAACCTAGAGTACTACAACCTGCAAAGTGTCTCTATCATCTATTGACATGTTAGGTGTAAGCTTCTATTAAAATCTTCAAATTTACTTATTGAAGTCTTCAAATAATTTCAAATTAAATTTAAAACTTCAAATAATCAGAACAGCAAGCATATTTCATAAATCATGAACAAGAATTTATTAATTATAAAATAGACTCCAATGGTTGTAGTTCAAATTTATTTTCACATTGGAAGTTTTAGTTGCTACTACCTATGCTAATACTCTTGATTATCGTATTTGGCTGGCCAAACTTTGAAATTCTACTCGATAAACATATGTTCATGAACAACATATTACATGTCACATGCATTACAAGTATCCACCAAGGTATAATGCACCAAACAATAGGTTACTATCTTTGATTTAGCCATCAAACAACCTAAGAGTACTCATGATCTTAGTACACCATATATATATAATACCATATAGTATTGGTGTTAGGTCATCCCTAACACCCTAGGAACTAAGTAACTAAGTCATACATAATTCCATCAAGATCATTTCTAAGTAAGACTCCACTTTAGATAGGATTGCATAAGGATCATTGAGGTACTATCTTAAGATTACTAGTCCTCTCGGTGCCTTGGCCCTAGTTAGGTACAAGCATCATACAGCAGTTCCATGTTAGATAATTAATTAAGTCCAATTAATTTCTCTAGTATAGCAAATACAAACAACAAACAAGTATCTTATACCTTGTTTAATTGACTCGTTGGAAACTGATTCAACAACTTCTCTACAACTTGTCACAACATAAAGACTAAGTCTTAGTTCATGGCCTATAATTATACTAGAATGGCACCAACTTAGTCCCTATCTTCCCTATATCCCATCCTCACTCGCTCATAACACCCTTAACCTCTCACTTTTTACTTAGAACCTTAAGGAAAAAAAGAAAAAAAGATTTATGCTTGTGAAAAGATTTTTAAAACTATTTTTTATGGATAAAATCATCTTGCAAACATTTAATAAGAAATCAAGTATCAGAAATGAGTTCTAAAAGACTAAGGAAAAAAGAATTGTAAACTCCTTATGGGTCGCTACAAACATAGTGTTTGGATGCTAATAGGCTTGGTGTTTAGACACCATGAAGGACTCATAAAAGGTAAGTCATCAAAACGTAGCATCTAGATAGTGCTCCCTGTAGCATCTGGACACCACCTCACAATCTATAGATTTCTATAAATTGCAACTCACAACGTTGTACTCCTTTAACCTCCACTCCAAACCTAATCGGAACCACCACTTGTAAGGATTTTTCTTCACCCAAAACTCAATTTATACTTCTCTAAAACCACCAATCACAAATTACCTTGATCTTTCCTTCATTCTTATGAATTTTTTTTTCTTGTTCTTGATCAAACTCATGTAAGAAAATTATCAAGAGAGGGTTCATGTACATGAGAGGGAAAAAGTAGAAATTAACCTTACTTCTTATTATAAAGGGATAGGGTTTGTAGACATTTTGGAATGCCCAAAAAACCCTTGACTCTTTACTATTATTATTATTTTACCCTTTTTTATTTAATATTTGAGTTTTACATAACCATTACCTTCCTTTTCCTTGCAAAGAAAAAGGAAATTATGTCAACCTTATTGCATCATCTATAGCTCCCTTGATTTTGAAGATAACACATATCTCTAGAATATTAGCAATATGTGCATGTGGATCCCCTTCTAGAGAACCTTTAAACCATAATTGTTGCTGGACCATTTATGTCACATCCTAACATAGTATAGGAAGTACCATTACACAAGAATACCTGTTTACATTCAACAAAAGTATTATTTATAATAAAGGAGTACTATAATGGAGTTCAGCTTTACACGTGATTACACAAAAAGTAAATAACCTGAAGCATAACTAAACTTAAATGATAGTACATTTTTTTCCCCTTTAAATATGTATAAATTGTTCTTACGATTATGATTAAAATACAAGAAGACTTTTTTTCAAAAGTAGCTCACTCCATCCTATGCACTCTAAAAAGACTTCCTCCCACATTGGTAGTAGTGCCCACTCAAATTTCTTCTTGCACCAAGGATACATAAGTATCCTCTCAGCTTTTTTAGAGCTAGGTAAGAGTGGATAAAACAGATTATGGTACAAGCATAACAAACATTCAAAAACATCTTTACTAGAAATCATTCAATTTCATATTGAGAATTACTAATACTAAAGATCTATGCAGGGAAATATGTGCTATGCTTATGCATGTAATATGCATCGATACCGATATTCTAACCCTACCTAAATCTCATTTGGTTAGTCATCACTTTTAGGCATTTGGATACAATGTCTAAGAACCTAGGGTAACAAGGAGCTACCATACCCAGCTTAGTCGAAAATACATGAAGTGACTAAAATTAATTGAGCAAATACCAATCTATATGCTTAAAACTCGGCCTAACAATATTCCAGTTTCCTAAAATCTTATCCTGTAGGTCCTGACATGCCTTGCTATGAATGCAGTAAGCAATATAACAACTTAGTATTGGGTACGAACCTTAAGTTCCATAACAACTCAATTAGCTTAGAGTTAACTTTGTGTCCAAGCTTTATAATTTAACTCTTTATATAGGGTTCACTTAGGTGAACACCTAGAAAGATAGCTCAAGTTCCAAGTTGTCCAAGCAATATGATCGTTCAGCAAATCATTCATGCATGAAGATACATTTCATACAATCAACACACATTCAATGAAATCACTTACATAATCAATAAATCACACAATTATAGTTTATAACAAAACTAACTCTAAGTCAAGTAGACATAAGTCTACTTACTCAAAAACAAAAAATATCCACTTACTAGGACTTGATAGTAGCTACAAATCCTATACTTCGCGATGTAGTCTTTCCTTATCTATCTCACTTAGGAAAAGCACATAAAGTTCCCATGTTAACTATAAGTCGAAGCCAAACCCTTATAAACTTACTTTTTCTTATCTTTCCAATATTACGTTTTTTATCTTTGATTAGCCATATGTTCTTTATTTTTTATTTGACTTTAGTAAACTTTACATCATCACGATTGTTATTTCCAGTACTATTGAAGTATCTTAAAAGTGACATTGGTCAATATGATTATAGGGTCAAAAAATGCCCTTTTTTGCTACTAACATGATCATATGTTATTTTGACAACATAATTGACTTTAGTAAGCTCTAATTCCAAACTAAAAACCCCAAAAATTACATTTCCCATACATGACTAGCATTTACTATGTACAAAGAGTACTGATCTTATATTAATCTAGCAAATATGTAATAAATAGTGTACAAGCTTAATTAATTCCACCAAAAATAACATGAACTCATAAAAATATTTAATTTAATACTAACCATTGATTATACTTAACTAGGTTATTTCCAATCTTTATAAAATAGTATTTTTAGCTCAAAATATGGAAAATTAGAAAAATAAGCAAATTTATGTCTGAGATAAAAACCAAGTGTTCCAAATATCATTATAAACTTCTAAAAGATAAAATATACTATGCTTATCAATTAATTTGTTCAAAAAATAATTATTTAAAAAAATTGGAAAAATTACCAATTGTATGCAAAATAAATATAATAAATAGTAAACTTATATATTTTCATAAACTTGTTACCACAATTAAATACATATATTAGGTATATTATGTACAAAAATTCAGCTTAAAACAATAGCATGTAATGTTTCAAAAAATTTGCCCAAACAAGGTATTTTTGTAAGCACCATATATTTAAACTCATTATTTAACCAAGATAAAATTATACATTAATCTACATCTAAAATAACCTTCTAAAACATTTTTTTTCATAATTAATTAATAAGATTTGATATTTTTAGGAAAAAAAGAACATCCATTCAGAAAATAGAGGAAGTTCAACCACTAGCTATCGCTTCTTATTGAAAACACTCCTTTAGCCACCAACTTTCTAACCCTAAATCGCCACCAAAGTAGAACTCTGGCAACCTACTAAACCGGCTTTAACCAGATTATGCTATTTTTGTTATGTTTTTGAAAATTTTCCTTTATTGTTTTCTTGTGTTGCTAAGCTTCTAAATTGTTGTAAATGAAGTATGTTACTATACTTACAAGCTTGGCGGTCAGTTGCATGCAAAAAAGTAGGTGCTAAGTGTCCTAATTTTATTATCTTAGCTGATGACTTACCATCCTAAGCTATTTCCAAGCTACTACATCATGTTTGGATGAGTTTGATGACTCATCAAGTTATTTTTTAAACAATTATAACCAATTTCGTATTATTTTCCTATATTTTATAATTTTATTTTATCGTATATGTATTTAATACATATTATGTATGTTTAATATATTATATCTATGTTACATACAGTTTCACTTCGCTTTATTACTATTATAAGTGAAATAACTTATCTTTAAGATCTTGTTATATCTCAAGCTTAAATCTTATGTTTTTTATAAATATTAGCTTTATCAATGAATTAATGTTTTTACCAAATTAAACCTTTCATATACATTATTTTGAGCAATTAACTTTACCGACTTACTTCTTCTAACTTTTACGATCTTACCTTAAAATTTTAACCAAAATGGATAAATTTGCTTGATACCCTAAATTTAGGGTTTAGAACCCTAAGGTATTACCTCTTACCTTCCTTACAAAAGGTTTCGTCTTTGAAACCTAACTACATGTTGAATGACATATACTCATAACCTTATCTTAGTAAAAGGAACGATTGATGATAAGATTATTAACCTTACCTGAATAGTTTAGGGTATTAAGCATTTGTTGACTCTACAGAATCCCATATCTCTTCCTTAAAACTATATCTATTCCATAAGACCTTCACATATTCAATGTCTCGGTTTCTTAATCTTTAAACTTTTGTATCTAAAATATGAGCTAAATGCTCTATATGTGTAAAGTTTTCTTTTAACTCCACTGATAGTACATCTAAAATCGTTGCTAGATCACCTACAAACTTTCTCAAGGTCAAAACATGAAATTGATTATGACTCAAAATGCACGATTTTTCCAACTTTAAAACCTACATTTCTACGTAAATTCTTGTAAAGTTTAGTTATTTTTCATGAAATTAGAGTTTATGCACAAAATGAACCAACTTGTGTAAAATCATCAAAAATGCATGAAAAAGTGTAATTTTTAAATGAATTAAATGCATTTTATATCCTCTATATAGGTATATGGGGGCTATCATGGTCTTGGTAACTCTTGCCATTCAATTAAGGAGGTTAAAATGAAGGGCATTATGAAATTTGACCTATAGATCAATTAGTAACCTTACTATCAACCAATTGATATGCCTTAAAACATCAAGGATATAACAACCTATCAAGTGATTGATTGTAGGAAATGCCTGTATCATGAACGGAACGTATAGGGATAGATTTAACCATACCAATCGATTAGTAGTTTTATGTAATACCTCAAGATTTCAAACCAATGCGATAATCCTATGATTCGACCCCCTAAATTTAGGGCATCAGGTAATGTTATCTATTTTAGTTTAAACTACATAATAAAATTAGAAATGTTAGAGAAAGTATTTTAGTAAAGTTAATTTTTCAAAACAAGCTATATAAAAGGATTAATTTGATAAAAACGTTGATTTATTAATAAAGCCACTAAACTATAGAAAATGTGAAATTTAAGCTCTTAGATATAGCAAAATATTAGAGATAAGTTATTTAACTTATAAAAATAACAAATGAAGTGAATTATATATAATATACCTATATTTACATGTGATAGGAATTATATATATTAAATATATACATATAATAATAAATTATAAAAAAGGTAAATTAATATAAAATAATGGAAAATTAATTAAAAAATAAATGGATGAGTCACTAAATGATGTGACAACATGGAGGTAACTTCAAAACATGAGTCATCACAAGATTAATAAGGAATTGACATATGGTATCTAGTAGACACTTAAGAAAATAGGGAATTGACATATGTCAACTAATTTTTTGACTTACGAAAATCCTAAACGTTATAAATAGGACCCTAAACCTTATTTGCAATATTTTCGAAACCTAGAAATATAAGAACATAATTTTAGAAAGTTAGCAAAAATTCAAAAAAAAAAGAAAGCAGTACGAAATTAGGGTGAATTATAGCTTCGAAAGCCATAAGAAACTTGACAAGGAGCCACTTAGGACTTAAAATTTTGATGGAGAGAAAAAGTGGGTTAATATAGGGTGGTAGCTGAAGGGTAGCCAAAGCGCCGTGCATTAGTGAGTTAAATTTTAGTGATTAATTCTAAAATATCAAATTCGCTTAGAAAATTATAAAATTTGGTTTTTCTAGGTTATTTTACATGTAATTTCCTTTGGAAGTTTTATTTTCTTAAAACAACTTTGGGGTACTTGTTTATGAACATGCTTTGTTTCAATGAAATTTAAATGAATTTTTCAAAATATTAAATAATGTTATTTCAACATAAAATTTTTTGTATAACACTCTTATATAATTTATTAAATTGTAGTAACAATAATTTTGAAAATAAGAAAGTTTACTATTTATCATAATTATTTTGGATAACATTGGCAATTTTGTTGTTTTATTGGAATAATTAGTTTATGGTAAAATCAATGTATGAGCCCTGTGTATTTTGACTTATAGAAGTTTACGATCATATTTGGAATACTTAATTTTTATGTCACATGTAAATTTGTTTATTTTCCCTAATTTTCCATAATTTCCAACTAAAACTGCTATTTTAGTAAAAATATATAATAGCTCGATTAGTGTAATTGATGATCAACACTTAAACTATATATTTTTATGAGTTTATAGCATTTTTTGTGGAATTAATTGGGTCATATACTATTTATCACAACTTTTCCTAATATAAGTTTATATATTGACCTAATGTGTAAAATAGTAAGTAATACTATTGTAATAATTGATAAGATAGTGCAAGATTAGTATTTTAGGTATAAAATTGATGTTGTTTAAGTTTGGAATGTATAATTTTTGGGGTTTTAGTTTAATACTAAAGCTTATTCAAGTTAATTATGGAGTTACAATAACATATGATTGAGTCAATAGTGAGAATGTATATTTTCGAGCTTATAATCATATCGTTTAATCTTGTTTCTTAAGATATATTAATAGTACTCGAAACAATGAGCGTGATGGTATAAAATTTATTGAAATTGGATAAAGAATGAGCAAGATACAATCTAATGAAGTTTTAAAATGTGATAGTAAAAGCTCATAAAAGTTTGGATTCGACCTATACTTAATTTAGAGATAGTGTTCATATTGTCTTATGTGTAACAAGTAAGGAAAGACCACATTGTGAAGTTTATGATTTCGTACTACTATTAAGGGCAAGTAAGTGAATCTAACCATGCTTAGAGTATATATATTGCTACTCATAATACTATGTGTTATTTGATGCTGTGTTGATTGAATATGGTTATATCTTAGGTATACTAACATGCTACGATGGTGGATGCTTATGTGGTAACTTTAAATGATGGTATCTATATTCTGGTTATGCTACTATGTTAGGTATTGATATGGTGTTTACAAATGATTATACTAACTTAGAAAGATGAATGATTACTTACCCAATCTTTTAGGTGTTCACCAAAGTGAACCTTAAGTTAGATGCTAGATTTTTGCCAAGCAGAGTTTGAAAACTATAAGCAGATAACTAGGTTGGATAAAACATGAAGATTGATTATGCTGAATGATATACTTGAGTTATTAATGCATATCATGGCATGGCATGGAAAGAAAGAGACTTACGAGTAAAAATTTTCAAAATAAGGTTTCTAAGTGAACAAGAAAAATCATGGCTTTTTGAACTTAGTTTTTGGAAGCATATAGATTCTCACTACACGAACATCTTGACTATTTTGACACTCTAATTTGGTAAACTGTAGTATGCAATCTAATTTTGTAAAACAAAGTTAGGGGTCCTACTCCTAGGTAACTTCTCATTGCCTTTTTTATTTAGTAGACTATAGTATATGGTCTAATTTGGTTCGGGGGTCCTACTTCTAATCGGTTCCTTGTTGCCTTAGTATCGAGCCTAGTTTGTTCCTCCCTTTATTTTTTAAAAAATTAAGTCTTCTTTAAACTGATCAGTATTAAACCTTGTCCACTTAGTACTGACCCTCGACTAAGGTTTAAAGAAAATTAGCTTTTTAATATTGAAAGATGTTTCGAGTCATCACTCGATCGAAATTGGGGAAATTAGTTAAATTATAACCAATTTGATGGATTTGTTATAACTTAGCTATCGGTCTAACAATAACATCAATTTTGTAAACGATTTTCAAAACCAAAGATCTGAATCCAAGGGATATCTTAGTAAACCCTAAATGGGTACCTCTTTTTAACTTTCTAAAATTAATCATGCTTTTCAATAATACCTTTTTTCAATTTCTAAATGACTAAACATATCATATGTGACTAATTAATATGAACAAATATGTACAAAGATGGAAAAAAGAAAACTTTCCATATTTTAAGTTACCCTGTACTTACGTACGAGTGTCTACGTACTCATTATTCGAGATCAAAGTTCTATGGTTCATTTCTATAAAAATTTAGTGGGTTGGCTGATTTTAGTTTCAAAAAAAGGCCGAGTTTACATTCTTTACCTATTTTGAGTCTTTTTGAGGAAAAATTTCTAAGAGTCCTAATTAGGATTTTATTTTTGAAAATTCTACAACAGCTTAGTTTAGGAGTGGTCCACTTATTTTTATTTATTTTTTAAAAAGTTAATTTTCTATGTGATAAAGTAACTTCATTATTTTTTATCATTATTTTATTTATTTTTTTATCATTTACTTATTTACTTTTTATTTTTATTTTTGGTTCTTTGGTTAAAACCTGAAAATAAAAATAAGACCAAACTAAATACTTCTTCCTTTTTTATTTCTTGTTTTCTTTTTCTTTTTTTTTTCTTTTCTTTTGTTTTTCTTTTTTTTTTGGTTTTTCTCTTTTTCTTATTTACATTTATATTTACAATAAACCAAAATAAATAAATTAAAAAATATATACAAAAGAAGAAGAAACCAAATAAAGCACAAGGAAAGGAGTAAAGCAACAGCAATGGGTTGGACTAATAGCAGGAGTGCAAGTTGGGTCATCGGGTCTTAGAGTAGTCGGGTTAGATGCAGGTCAACTTGTGCATATGACAAGTAGGAGTAGGGTGATTGGAGAGGGATGTTGCAAGCTGCTAGAGGTGGTGTTTCAAGCGGGTGAGGCCAAATTTATGTATATTCGATTGGTAAATAGGTGTTTAGTGATTTTATTTTGGAGTTTAGTGGTGAATTAAGTAATCATGTGTAGTGGTTGGATGGTGCCGTAGTTATCATTGGCCACTAGCGTTAGGGACTATGGTTATCCATATGTTTAAGTAGTAAAGCTTGGGATTTGTTGTGTTGTTTAGTTTTGATCCAAGAGGGAGGATGGTAAGTGTTGGGCATGACTATATGCTTTGTACAGGGATGGCAACGGTCAGCGACTATGAAGTTGTTGCGGCTGTGTGTTTGATTCACCCTTGCATGTGTGCGTTATTTTGATAGTGAGTGAGCAAGAAGGGAGGTGGTAGTCAAGAGAGAGGAAGTAAGTTATGTGTTGATGTGTGAGAGGGACAGTGGGTTTAAGAGAGAAAGAAGATGAAGGTCTAAAGGAGAAGGAGATAAGAATGAGAGAGAGAGTGAAATTGGTCGAAGTGTAGTTGTGTTCATATGTTATGTGGAGGGCCCCTTATATATGTCTTGTAAGCAAGAGAGAGAGTGTAAGCTGTACGTGTTCATGTCGTATATAGTGAGAGGGAAAGAGGCCAGCTGAGAGAGAGAGGGTAAGTTATGAGTGTACCTTTTTTGGTTGAAGGGAGAGAGAGAGAGTTGGTCGAGAGAGAGAGCATTTGTGATCTATATGTATATGTTTCCTTTTTAGCTAGCAAGAGAGTTAGTCCCCTATTCAATTGAAAAAGAGAAACTGATTCCATGTAAGAGGAAAATCCTAAACCTTTTTTTTTTTCCAATTTTTCAATCTTAATTTGGTGCTTCTAACGCTTGTATCATGATGGATTTTTTACCCTAATTTACAATAGGTTATATTTAGTTTGTCAATCTACCATCAATTCAGCAAGATTGCACCATAAAATGGCTTAAATTTGATGTTGAAGTTGACTGACTAAAGATGGAATGTGGGAGAAAAATCTAGGGAAAAAGAAGGAAATGGGAAGAAAGAGAAAGGAAAGTGCTGACGTGGTGCTACATCAACAATGTCGTCTAACCATGTTGTACTACATAGCGCTACGTCAACCGCAACCTAATCTGAAGGTGCTACATGTTAGGGTACATGGCACAGTGAAACCTTGATACTTGGTAGTGCTATCGGTATCATATCCTCTAAAAAAAAAAAGAAAATGGCTTTCTATGCCTTTACTAAGATTCGAACCCCTAACCTCATGCTTTAACCTAATGCTATATTCATGTGCTTATTTGTTAGGCCATTGGTCTATGCCTTGTCCATATGTGCAATTAAATTGCACATATAGATTAGGTAAGTCTAAGCTAAATTCATATCTAAGCCTAAGCCTAATGGTCCTCTCCTCATTTTTATTATAATAAAAAATCTATTCTATTAAACTATCTAAAAATTTATTATTTTCTAAACTCTTTAAATCTTCTATTTTTTTTCAATTTTTTATATTTTTGTGACTTTTCAATTTTCTATGTATTTTTATAAAATTTTCCAATTTTTTTATTTTTTTCTAAATTTCTTATTTTTTTGGTGCTTTTCCCTATTTTTCTATTTTTCCTAATTTAGGACCCTTTACCTTATTCTAAAAATTTTTTTTAAAAAGGGGCAAAAATAGGGTATCAACACTTAGGTTCCTAGACATTGTATCTAAATGCTTAACTATGTCAACGAACTAGATGAGGATATTCAAGGGTATAAGATATTAGCATCGATGCATGCCACATACATGAGCATAATATGCTACATTGCTAGCATTACATGCCTTGTTGGGTTAATGTATGTGTAAAGTTGAACCTCCTGGTTATCATTGAAATGTTTCAATTGAGATATTTCCTATATTATATTGTTTGTTATCTATTCTTACTTAGCTTTAGTAACTAAAGGGATAAAATGTTTTAACTTTAAGTTAACAAATCATGAAGGGCCTAACATTAGGGGGGATGTATATAGAGAGCGTAAGTCAAAGTCAATAACCTTTAGATGGAACCTATATCAAGTCAAGAATCTTAATATTTTAAAGATGACAAAAGAAAACGGATTATTCACATTTTGATGTAAATATTAGGTTTATATATAAGTTATAACCAAATGTCTCGTTCAGCTTCAATGTAGCATTCCTATTGTCATATAAATAAAATTTCCCTTTGATGAATAGGCTACTTAAGTTAAGTTTTTAATAGGTATTCTTGTATGATGTTGCATTCCGTGCTAAGACAAGATGTGACACTTGAACACCAATTAATCAATAGAAGAAATTAGGGTTTTTAGCATTGTTTAGTTTAGAATTGTGAGCTTACTGTTTGTTTTATTGTTCTATTGCTTTGTTTATAATATTTAGTTAATCTTTTGAAGATTTTGATACACATTTATGTTTGTTTAATGAGCATTTGTTACTTTTTCTTCCTCTAATCTCTAGTTCATTCATTAATATCTTGTTATCTTGTTTTTTAGTAAAGTTTGCTGCCATATTTTTATCATTTCTTCCTACCATTGGGCTGAATATGAGCAGCTACGTTGGTTTTAGTAGGTTTGTGAACACATGGATGTTGTACATAGTGTAACCATGTAGTTATAATATGGGCATATATGTTTAAATGGGATTTTGATGATTGGTATTGTATTTAGACTTTTTAAGGTATTTTTAAGGAAATTTTCAAGAGGTTTCCTTGTGATTATAAGACTGAGAGGAGATTAGTACTAGGAAGTGCTCTCGAGAGTTTATGGGTTGTATGATTATGAGACTAAGAGGAGATTAGTTGTGTAATTCCTAATTTGAGTAATTGAATTGGTGTAATATCAGTATTGGGTTCTTATGCTAATGAGACCAAGAGGATAGTAGGCATTCTCTATTAATTCCAAATCCATTATGCAGCCTTAGTGAGTTAGGATAGGTTATGAGACTAATAGGAGATTGACCCCTTGATTCTTAGGACTGGATTACTTAACTTGTGACAAGACTTATGTAATTTAGTTGATTATGTATGGAAATAAGACTGAGAGGAGATTTTCCGTTACATTATTGATTGAGACACCTTAGTTGAGATTGGCCTCAAGTGAGTTCCATGAAAACCTAATAGAAAACCATCCTTAAAATCTTAACGGCATACCTTCACAGCTACTTCGAAGACATGTCATAAACCCATACCTCTTTAATTTGTGTTTTTTGTTAAATTTTATTCTCATTTAGTTGCATTCATTTTCAACTTACTACTTATTTAGTTAGCTTAGATTTGAGTAGCAGGTTAGAATTTGGTATTTTTTCATATCCTTTTCCATGAGGAAATGACTTAGTGAATACTCTCCTGTTTTATTATTGTAGACGATCCAACACATTGGTCAGTTAAGAGATTGACATTGTTTTAAAAATTTCTATTTATAAAGTGTCTTCACTTCACTCAATTTTTATTCAGTGTTTGTATCATCTCGTTAGAAATACATTATGAATTCTAGTAATCTCATTAGGCAATTTAAGTTCATAGGAAACTTTTTCAATACTTTCCTTAATTTGATATAGCTCAACATACCTCGAACTTAACTTCCCTTTAATGATGAATTGCCCTATACCCTTTAGGGGGTATATCTTCAAGAATACCTATTTACTTACTTAAAATTCTAACAACTTCCTTTTAGCATTTGCATAACTTTTTTTTTTTTTCTAACTGTAAGTAATTTGCATTCATTCTCTAATCATTTGTACTTTTATCTTAAGGTTTTATAGCATTGATGGTCTAATAATTTATTTGTTCCCCTCTTCATCCTAACAAGTTGGGGATCTACACTTACGTCCATATAATGCTTCACATGGAGCCATTTGGATAGTACTATGATAACTATTATTGTAATTGAAATCTACTAATGGCAAATGATGATGCTAATCACCCCTAAAATCCATTACCATCATATCTTGACCTAGCATAGAATGCACCATCATATAGGAATACCTGTTAAAAACTTACCTCAACTAGCTTATTCTTAAAGAGACAACTTTGTTAATATGATAAAAGGGGTTGCTACATCGAAACTCAACTAAATCTTCTGTTACAGCTTATATATACAGCATAATATCTACATCAAAACGTGAACTGACTTTTTCTTTTTTCATCTTCATAATAATAGGATTCTTGACTTAGTATAGGCTTCACATAAAAGTCGTTGACTCTAACTTACGCTCTCAATATATATCCCCTCCTAGTGTTGGGCCCTTTATAATACTATTAACTCAAGAATAAAACATTTTATTCCCTCAACTACTGAAACTGAGTGAGAGTGGATAACAAATAACACAATATAGGCAATATCACAACTGAAACAATGCAATCATAACCAGCAGGTTCAACTTCATACATTAGCCTAACCAAGCATTTATTGCTGGCAATGTAGCATGCTATGTTGATGCATGTAGAATGCATCAATATCAATATCCTATGCTTTGTAATTTTCATTCAATTAGTTGACATGGCCAAGTATCTAGATATAATAACCAAGAACCTAGGGGCAACAAGGAGATGCTTGAGATTATGTGTAACAACCTTAAAGCGAGACTGATAGGATTATCTAAAATCTTCATATCACATGTGTACCCACGATACAAAAACCACATTTCAATTCAAAGATTGCAAGACTCTAACTAATTAATTGCTATGAATTTTAATGTATAATTTATTAATTTAACTTAAAATATAAATGATTGTGAATACTTAATATTTCATAGTTCATCAGAACTGCAAAGAATCAATATCTTCTACAAAACAATGAGATTAAGTACATAATCAATCATAAAAGTGTCATCTAGCTATATACATTATCTTTCTATTCCTACTTGTCTATTATTCTACTAGCTGAAATGCTCTATACTTGAGTCCTAGCCCAAATCTTAGCTTTTAGATAACTTATAAAAGAGACTATAAGGGGTTAAGCTACATCCATCTTATTGAGATATTCCTCCTATTACACCTTTCAAGCAAAAGTAAGTAAGTTAAGTTAACAACCATATGAATGCAAACAGATCGTATGCAATGTAGCAAACATATATATATTGTTATCTAGAAACCATATATAGCTCGAATTTTCGCCCTCTATAGCCAGTATTAGAGATGATGATTTGCTAAACTCGGGTTCCAGTCACTCCGGCTTCTGATCCACCAAATAGCCTCATATGGCAGTCAATATTATTTTCTTTTTCTCATTTTTTTTATATTTAGCCTATGCTTCGAGTATAGATGTGATTAGTAAGCGATGGACTTTAGGCTACAACCTATTGCAATGCGGTTGGCATCTCTAACACTGAGTAAGCCCCAAAGTTAGGGTGAGGCCATGTTGCACGAGTTCACCGTACAAAAACTCAAATATAATAATCATAAGCCCCATAAGACCCCTCTATCCAATACACGTAGTGTGATGGCTAATAAGTCCCTGTTGATGCATGGTATGCATGATCATTTAATTTATTGAGTCAAATATAGTTAGGTTCGTTTTATTTAAGTGGCCAAATAATCATCATAGATAATTATCATATCAAAAAGATACTATTGATTTATCTCTCAATTCGATTCATATTTCCTACAATATTTTGGCAATCAAGGTAAACAATAATCAATCACGTATATGATTCCCAATTCCCTATGCAACCAATTGATGGTAGTGATATAATTAAGCGTAACTAATATACAAGCATAATTAAGTATAACAGTCATCAAAATACTCACTTAGTCAAGTCATCCTATAGCTATAATAATCCAAGAGCAAGTCCGTTTCAAGGTTGGTATCAATTGATATTAATAGAGGATAATACCAATAATTATTTGAATAACTACACATTAAATTGCCTAAATTTGCCATAATTCCTAATTATCGCTGAAACTTGTTTTTATCATATCTTTTACACTTTAAGTCTGATTTTCATGTTCTTATAGTTATTTTCTATCATTTTCAGATGTAGATTATTGTGTTGTGATCCCTTTTGGCATATTGAAATTGCAATTTTTGGTACTAGTCCAAAAAGTTATGTACCTCTTGATTGTTGGGCTTAATGGTTCCATTTTACATGATCTTGGTTTCTAAATCCTATTTCTCCAGTTCTTAATGGGTTCTAAATCATTATTTAGGCCATGGGGTGTATTTTAGATTAATTCTTTATTTATCCATGTTTAATTATTGATTCAACTTTAGTCTTTTATTATTGGTGTCTATTAGTTGGGCTTTTGGGCCTTACTGCTAAGGCCTCTTAAGTTGGTCTTTCAATTTTTTTTTTTTAGGGTTTTTATTTGGTTATGTTGGACCTTAAATATTATTTATAATATCTAGAAATGCTAGTTTCCTAAGTCTTTCAGTTCCTAGTTTTATTGTTTCAATCCATTTTGTAGTTTTCAGCCCATTTTAGCAATTTAGGGCCTATGACCTAGGCCTATCATGCTTGTTTGGGTCGAAAAATTATTTAAACATATTTCTAAATTATTTTTTCAGTTAGGTACAGTTTTGTCCAAGGCGTTTTTAGGGCTTATTTGGGTTGGTTTTCGGCCTATAACACATTTTTTATTTGGTTTTGCATTCTAGTGTCTTAGTATGATAGTGTTACTACCTGGGTAAGTCTTAAATCACTTTAAATCTTATATAAAACATCATTATAAGTGAATATTAATGTGTGGGCAGATTTTAAAGGTCTTGTTAAGCTTCAAAATGAACATTCTTCCCAAAGTTTTTGTCTAAACAACATATATACTTATAAAAGTAGACATAAGGCAATTTTTCTGAGCTAAATTAACAAGAGTAGGACTTAGGAACTTAGGAATACTCCTAGATTGTGCCACATTCAACAAGCTTTCATGGGTTTGTTGGGTTTTATTTTGATTCTCTTTTAAGTTACAAGCTCATATCCTTGCTAACACTTCATTTGTTTGTTTTTCCTTTACTAAAGGCCACTTTAAGACATATGAAACTTAATAGAAGTAAAAACAACATTTACACATGCTTCATACATGTCATGACTAGCATTTCTTGGGTTGTTCATGCACTTGGTTTTATGGTTTTGTCAAGTCATAAGACCATACTCTAGGTGACAAACAAGTATACCAAAATGGAACTAAATCTAATCTACTCATACGTCAATATTCATGTGAAATATTTCAAGAAGCTTAACACTTAACATAACTTAACTAAGGTAACATCTAAAGTAGATAATACTTTACATAGATAAGAACCAATTTCCTAGGCATGGTGTTCTAATTACACCAATAATGGAGCTTACTTCATTAAGTGGAATGGATGGTGGATGACATTACTACTTGTTCCTTTAGCTCCTTATCTTTTGTTCTCCTCTTTTGTTCTTTAGATCCTTGAGAGCCAAGTCTTTGTATGTTGGTTGACCTTCTAAGATCCCTTAAATAGTGATACAAATGTTCTTAGCTTTGACTTTTTAAGTGTTTCAAGGTGATGACACCAAGAGTTGTGTGTGTGTATAACGTAAGGAGTATAGGGTAGGCGGTTTTGGTTTGTGGAGTAAGGGAGGGTTTTCTTCTTATTACTTTAATGTTTAAGTATGTTTGGAAACTTCAAAGCAAATGGGGGTGAAAGAGGATGAAGTGGCCAATTGTATGTTTGCCTTTATGCATTCACATGACCTCTTTATGTTTGATAATTTTGAAAGTGTAAACACATAAAAATTGAATGAGGTATGATTCTTATGATAAATAGTGAACAAGATATGACAATTGAATGAATGTTAGAATGATGAGGAATGACATGACATACTCCCCACCTTACAATGGCACTATTTTTGTCATGGAATTGTCACATCACTCTCTTTTACACATTAAATAATTTGACATGTTGGCTTACTAATTTATAAGTAGTACAACATATATGAAGATATGAAAATTGGCTTATCTTATACCCATGGAAAATGTCAAGTGAAAGTTCAACTAAGTTATCACTATTGGATTTGGTTCAAATATATTCAAATTGATGAGCAAATTTGATATAAGTGGTTGGTTCATCTTCATATGTGATTTTTCCAAAACTTTTATTATTGCATAACCTAACTGGCAACCTTATTCAATTAATTAAATAGAGTTTGTTTTATAATTATTTTCTCACTTCAAATTGGCCTTCTTACTAGGTTGTTGGTAACTTAAGATTAACCCAAGTTTAGTTAAGCTTAGGTACTTAATGTATGGTTTTTAAGCGTTCAATTCATTAATTACTATTTAATTCAATCGCTTAGGGATTTTGGTGAGTTTGAAAATTCTTAACAGCTTTTTGGGTTTAGGGGTTTAATGAGTTTAAGTTTGTTACTACATTTTAGTGTTTTTTACAAATTTAGAAGTATCTGACTTACACTTAAGAGCATAGGATTCAGTTGGCTTAATTATTTCGGATTGTTATTTTTAGGAATGTGTTATGATAATTTATTCGTGGCACCCGATTTCATAGCACAAACTAAGTAGGCAATTTTGTTAGGCTTACAGATGACACAAAAGAGTGTTTAAATGCATTTTGTTTATGCAAAGTGAATAAAAAAAATAAAATAAAAGAGGAGAAAGATTAGCAAGATAAACCATTGTTATTGTGGAAGAAGAATAATGTTGATATGACTTGTCTTTTATCCTCAATAAAATGATGGGGTATGACCTTGTAACAAGAGAAGAGTTTAGTCATTTCAAATAAGATAATGTAGGGAGGTAGGGGTATGATGAAATTTACTTAGACTATGGAAGAATATCTAGTATAACACATGTATAACACTTAATATAAGTATAGCATAATATATACCGCATGTTATGTGTGGTTAATAATAATAATATGTTATGCTTGGTTAGTGTATTAGCAAGAAAATGGTACATATACTTATATATAATATTATGCAATACATATATCATATGATATATTAAAAAAAAGAAGAAATTTCTTAGTAATATATGCATGCATATTGTAGTGCCACTTACGTACACATGTAAGATTAATTTTGTAAATTTATTTATTTATTCTTTTAATGGGCTTAGTTTTGTTATTTATTATTATTTAAAATTACCTTTGATCGATCATTATCGATTTTATGTGATTTTGTGAATTTAACTATAATGTTATTAATTTATGGCTTTTCAAGCATTAAGGTAATTTATAGAGTTTTATAATTTTATAGATTAGTATTTACGATTTTTATTAAGTTTATGTTCACATTTTTAAAAGTACACATACATAAGGATTAAGATTTTTGTATGCAATTAAAGTTTTCGAATCGTATAATAGAGTCCTTTATATTTGTTTTAAATTTCAAATTTAAAATTTTAATCAGTTTTCATTTTATGAGGTTTTGTCAACTTAAGATAATATCTATGGCACTTAAGTTCGACACTATATCTAAAAATTTTAAATTTGTAGGGTTTATAGTAAGACCCCCACCAAATTAGACTACACTCTATAGTAGTCTACCAATAAAAAAAAGAACAATAAGAAGCTTCTTAGGAGTAGGACCTTCAATTTTGCTTTACAAAATTAGACTATATACTGTAGTTTACCAAATCAAAGAGGCAATGAATACCAAATTAGATAGACAATGCAGTTTACTAAATCTAACTATCAAAATAGTCATATTATTTAGGCAATGCAATCTATATGCTTCCAAAAACTGAGTTCATAAAGCCATACTTTTTCCATGATCACTTAGAAGCCTCATTCTAAAAGTTTTGACCCATAGGTCCTTGTTATGCCATGATATGCAATAATGACTCAAGTATGTGACTCAACACAACTAGTTTTTTAGTTTTATTCAACCGAGTGATCTAGTTCTAGTTTTCAAACTCTCCCTGATATAATTCTAATATCTCAATTAGGGTTTACTTATGTGAATACCTAGAAGATTGAGTTAGTAATCACTCAACCTTCCTGGTTAACACAATCATTCGTAAGCACAAATTAGCACCTAGCATAGCAACATAACAATATAACCAAGATATAGTTACCATTATTCAAAATCACCACATCATCATCATTCACTATAGTAGTATATTAGACCCTCCCAAAATACAGCTACAAACAATCAAAACAATATCAAACAATACATAGTGTTATGAGTAGCAATATATCTACTTCAAGCATGAGTTAGATCTACTTAGGCTTAGTAATAGCACAAAATCTTAAACTTTGCTATGTGGCCCTTCCTTACTTATCTTATCTATGAAAATGTAAACATAGCTTCTAAGTCAAGTACCAATTGAATCCAAATTCTCATAAATTTTTCCTATTATGCCTTTAAAATTATTTGACTATATCTTACTCATTTCCTATATAATTTCAGTAAACTTTATATCATCACGATCGTTATTTCGAGTACTATTGATATATCTTAAGAATTAAAACTAATCAATATTGCCAAAAGCCCAAAAGTACTCTTTCATATTATCAATTCGATTGTGTGTTATTGTAACTCCATAATTAACCCGAATAAACTTTAGTTTTAAATTAAAAACCTTAAAAAACACACTTTTGAAACTTATCTAGCAACCCTTAAGATATCCCAAAGTGTTCATTTGACATGGATTTGATAAATATTTTAATAGTACTAATTACTATATTATATATTAAACTAACATTTAGGTATTTATTAGGAAAATACACAACAAATAGAATGTGAGCCCTATTAGTTTCACAAAAAACCCTATAGACTCACCAAAATATATAGTTTAATTATTAACTATGAATTATGCTAAACTAGTTATTATCTAATTTTATAAAAATTGTGGTTTTAGTTTGAAATTATGAAAAATTAAGAAAAATAAAAAAATTTACATGTGAGATAAAACTAAATATTCCAAATATCATTATAAACTTCTATAAATCAAAATACATAGGACTCATATATTGATTTTATCAAAAACTAACTAATCTGATAAAAAGGTAAAATTTCCAATTTTATCAAAAATAATTATAATAAATAGTAAACACAGAGATTTTAAAAAATTCTTATTACTGTAATATAATACGTTATATAAGTGTGTCATACAAAAATTTTCAAGTCGAAGTAATATTATTTAATGTTTTGAAAAATTTATTTAAAATTCGTCTAAATAAAGCATGTTCTTAAGCAAGTAACCTAAATCATTGTTATTTTAAGAAAATAAAATTATCACATGAAATTACATGTAAATAATCTTAGGAAACCAAATTTCATAATTTTCTGACCTAATTTGATATTTTTATTAAATTAATGAAAATCAAGTACTAAAATTTAACTCACCAATACATAGTTCTCTAAGCACCCTCCAACTGCCCTCTAACCACCACCTTATGTTGACTTACTTTCTCTCCTCAACCAAGTTTAAGTCCCAAGTAACTCCTTATCATGTTGCTTATAGCCTTAAGATTTGTAATTCACCATATTTTTTCACTATTTTCTTTTATTTTTTTGTAATTTTTTTCAGTTTTTCCTAATTTCTAAAATTATATTTTTATGTTTTCAAGTGCCTAAAATATTTCAAACGAGGTTTGGAGTCCTATTTATAGGGTTTAGGATATTTTTACATGTCAAAAAGTAAAATAACACGTCATTTCCTCCTTTTTTTACATGTTGACTATGCGCCATGTGTCACTTGTTAATCTTATGATAACTCATGTTTTCAAGTCATCCCCATGTTGGTGACTTATCCATTCATTATTTTAATTAATTTTCTTTATTTTGATAATTTATTATTATATGTATATATTTAACACATATAATACATATTATATGTAAATATATGTATATTACGTATAATTCAACTTCATTTACCATTTTTATAAATTAAATAACTTCTTCTAACATCTTGCTATTTCTAAAAGCTCAAGTTTCACATTTTTTATAATTATTAGCTTTATCGATAAATTAACGTTTTTCTTAAATTAATCCTTTATATAGCTTATTTCAAGAAATTGACTTTATTTTAAATACTTTATCTAACTTTTTGAGTTTTACTATGAAGTTTGAATTAAAATGGATAACATAATCTAGTGCCCTAAATTTAAGGGCTTGAATTCTAAGGTTATCGTATGCATTCAAAATCCTATAGTGTTACAATTACGCATGCCCTTAACATGTCATCTAATGTTTGTATTGTTCACTTTGATTGCCTAGAACTTTGGGGATGGTAAGCAGTACTAAAGTTCAGCTTAATTTCCATCTCTACTTTGAAAGACTGCTAAAACTGAGATAAAAAATGAGAATTACGATATGAGATTATTAACATCAAAACTCCATGTAAATGAAATATTTCCTTGTCATACACTTCTACCAATTGGGAGAATGTCACCATTTGTTTTATGATTATGAAATGTGCTGCTTTCGTGAGTGTATCCACTATAACCCATATCATATCATGTTGTCTTCTTGTCTTTGGTAAACTACTTACAAAATCCATCATTATATGCTTCCACTTCCACTTAGGTATATGTAAAGGTTGTAACAATCCTCCCAATCTTTGATGTTTGGCCTTCACATTTTGGTAGGTCACATAATGTGATATATATTGTGCTACATCTCCTTTCATTCCCATCCACCAAAATTTCTCCTTCAAATCCGTATACATCTTGTTATTTTTAAGATATAGGGAATACCTTGCACTGTACACTTTGTAGCTCATTGATTCTAAACTTAATCCTTCTTAACTTCCCAATCCTTTGGAATACAAAATCTTTCTTTAAACCTTAATATTCCTGCATCATTCATTCTCAAGTTAAGGTATTGTTCGATACTGTCTCTAATACTTTATAACTTTGCATCTCCCTTTTAAGCTTCCTTGATGCGCTTAAGTAGAGTAGCTTCTACTTCCAGATTAGCTAATATATGACTCTCTTCTCTTGTTGCAACTTCTAAGCTTAACTTCTTCACTTCTTCAATTGATTCTTAGTTATCCATAATGAATGTAGTAACACTACCAAACTTCTTTTCACTTAATGTATTAGCTACTGCATTAGCCTTCCTAGTATAAATGGTAAGATCATAATCCTTTAATAATTCCAATAACCACCTTTGTCTCAAATTCAATTCCTTTTATGTAAAATTATACTTTAAGCTCTTATGATCAATGAAATACTTTACACTTTTCACTATATAATTAATGCCTATAGATTTTTAAAGCAAATATTATTGTTACGAGCTCCAAATCGTGAGTCAAATACTTTTTCTTATGCGGCCTAAGTTGTCTTGAAGCATAGGCAATCACCTTCTCATTTTTTATTAATGCACATCCTAACTAGCTCCTTGAAGCATCATAGTAGATTGCATTCTCTATAAATCCATCTAGTACTATTAATACTAGAGCGGTTACTAACCTTCTCTTAAGTTCTTGGAAGCTCTCTTTACACTTATCATTCCATTTAAATTTAACAAATTTTTGTATTAAGTGAGTCAATGGCATAGCTATTTTTAGAGAAGTCTTATATAAATCTTCTGTGATAACTAGCTAGTCCCAAGGAACTCCTTAATACGGTTACAGTGGTTGACCTTGCCCACTCCTTTACTACTTTCTCCTTTGTAGGGTCAACTGCTATTCCCATGGAAAACGTTATAAGTCTAAGAAACCTTACTTACTTTAGCTAAAACTTACACTTCTTTAGCTTCGCAAATGGTTGGTTGTCCTTAAGGTTTTGAAGCACAATCCTTAAATGTTCTACATGTTCTTCCATGCTCCTTGAGTATATTAAAATGTCATCATTAAACATAGCTATGAACTCATCTACTTACATTTTGAAACGTGATTCATAATGTCCATGAATGTGGTAAGAGCATTCGTTAATCTAAACAGCATTACTAAAAATTCATAATGCCTATACTTAGTCTTAATGGCAATCATAAGTACATCATCTTCCTTAATTTTCAACTAGTCTTAACCAGATTGTAAGTTTATCTTCGAAAATATTATGGATCCCTTTAATTATTCAAATAAATCATTAATTTTAGGAATTAGGTATTTATTCTTAATTGTCACATTATTTAACTCTCGATAATCTATACATTAACTCAAACTTCCTTCTTTACTTTTAAAAAGAGTATAAGTGCACCCCATGGCGATGTACTTAGCCTTATAAATCCCTTATCTGATAGCTCTTGTAATTGCTTCTTCATTCTACCAATTCAATAGGAATCATGCAATAGGGTATCTTAAAGATAGGTACAGTACTTGGTAAAAGATCTATGGTAAACTCAATCTCCATATACAGTGTTAATCTAAGCAATTCTTTAGGAAAAACCTTAAGATATTCAGACGCCATCGATATATCTTCTAATCTCACTTCTTTTATTTAATTGTCCACTACTAAGGTTAAAAAGCCTAAATTACCATTACTTAACAACTTTCGGACCTTACTTATCAAGATTATTCAAGGGGTTGCTTTTCTAGAGCTTCCTTTAAATTAAAACTCATTTCATCAAGCTTCTTAAAAACCACCATCTTTCCTTCATAGTCGACATTCGCCTAATGTTTAGTTAGCCAATCCATCTCTAATATCACATCGAATCCCTTCATATCCAATACTACTAATTCTATAAGCATTTTATAAAGATCAATTCACATATTACCTTCTTTTAACCTTTATTGCACAATTTGCTTTCTTCTAGAGGGGGTTTTCACTACTAGATCATACCTTAGAGTTTCTTTTAGGAGTCTATTTCTATTAATAAATTCCTTGGATACATATGAATGTGTTGCTCTCGTATCAAATAATGTATAAGCCTAGTTACCTTCTAGGTGCATCAGTCCTAAAATAACCATTATAATTATATCACCATACTAGGGTATAGGATTCAAACAAGTATGCAACACATAATCATATAAATGTATCTAAAAGTCATAGGCTTTAGAACTTGTACCTGCAACTATGTTGTCATCTCTAACTTCCTTATCTTGGATTACATATGCCTTTCCTTTAACTCTAGGTCTAGCTTCAGTCTCTCTTGGTCAATTATTTCTATTGGTGGGTCTTAGCCTATTAGCATAGGTTTGACCTGGCCCTACCTGCTAGTGATGCATATGGGAATATATACCTCTAAGGTTCAAGTTCTAGTATTGCTTAGCTAAATGCCCGACTTCTCCACATCTAAAACATTTCCTTTATAGCTTAGGTCACTCTATATCTCAACTCCTACCATTATACTTCCAACAAAAGGACGTTGCTCCACCTCACTTTCAATTCTTAGTAGGGGTTTGATAAACCTTCCTCCCCTTTATAAACCTTTGGCCACTATTGGAATTTCTAATAATTAAACAAGTCTTGTAAACAATATTAGTATATCACACCAACCTTATTCTTTTTAACTGATCTTGAAAATAAAGATCAAGTCTAGCCCTAAACCTATCAACCTTAGCAATTTGATTTTTCTATACTGCTTCTTAAGTAAACTTCAAAGACATATTAAATTCTCATTTATATATTTCAAAACACATAATCATTTGCCTCAACTTATAACTCTTTACACATTTTCTCCCTTACACATTCAGGGAAATATTGTTCTAAAATAGCATCCCTAAATGCATTCCAATCTATGGGTTTTGCCTTGATTGTTTCTTACCCTTTCACCAATTATTCACACGTTCATCCAACAATGTAGTAGTATTCCTTAATTTCTTATTCTCTTTCACCTCATGTACATCAAAAGCTTTTTCTAATGAATCAATCCACTCTCCAACCACTAATGGATTAGTTTTTGTGTTGTCAAATGGTTTCACTATACTTTACATTGAAGTTAACTTATCCCCATTCACTCTAAGGCCCCTAGCTAAGGTAGTAACAATTTGTTATACCTCATCCATTACTTGTAAAGGTAGAGTTTGATTTGCTTGAGGTTGTTGTTCTACCCTCATCAGCTTATTAAGAGTAGATCATGAACTAGGGTCCCACTTATGTGTGTTTGCACTTCTTTTTTTTTATTGTAGTAGATACAATAGACACAATCAGTTTCTTTGTAGTAATTGGTATTAATAAGGTTAAATATATATGATACCTAACTATCTTGCACACCTCACATTTACTTAGTACTATGGTCCCTAACTTATGCTTATATATCATCTAAAGTATGTCATTGGCATAATATGACATGTACCATCATATAGGAATACCTATTTACATTCAACAAAAGTACTATTTATAGTATAGGGGTATTGCAAGGGAGTTTAGCTTTATGCCTAATTACATAAAAAGTGTATAAAAAAGAATCAAATTTAAAAGAAAATAGTTTGTTTTTTTTTTCCTATTACATATGTATAAATCTTTATTAGAACTACAATCAAAATGCAGTAAGGCGTCTCTTCAAAATTAGCTAACTTTGTCCTACATGCTCTCAAAAGTTACCCCCCTAAGCTTATGGTGGTACATACTCAAATGTTGTCTTAACTTAAGGATACACAAGTATCCTTTTAGCTCATGGTGGTGCATACTCAAATGTCATCATAACTTAAGGATACACAAGTATCCTTTTTACTTTTTATGAGTTAAGTGAGAGTGGATAAAAAAGAATATAAGCATAACAAACACCTCTATTATAAATCATTTGGTTTCATATTTAGAATTACCAACACAAAAGGTCTATGTAGGGAATACATGCTATGCTTATGCAGGTGATATACATCGGTACCAATATTTTAGCCTAGCCTAGATCTCATCTAGTTAGCCAACACTCTTGATTATATTTCAAAATGCATAATTTTTCCCAACAATGAAACTCGTGTAAATTTAGCAAAAACTTGTTAATTCTATATGAAATTGGAGATTACGCACAAAATGGATCAACTTGAGTAAAATTCACAAAAATGCATGAAAAAGGATTGATTTTAGATGAATTTCATTAATTTTGTATCCTATAGTGTATAAGGGCTATCGTGGTCTTAGTAGCCCCCACCATTCAATTTAGCAACCTAAAATCATAGGAGTTGGAGAATTTAGTCTACCATTTAACTATCAATTGATTGGCTTGCCTTAAAGCATTAGGGTTTCATTAATGGATCAAGTAGTTTAGAGGATAGTATGGTGGACAGAAAGTGTAAGGGTAGAATCACTCATAGAAATCGATCGATATCTATCATCTGCATCGATCAATCAGTAATTAGGTTAAGGTTTTCTTGACTTTAAACCCTATTTCCTAAACACCGCATTTCATAAAACATAAAGAATACCTAGGCTGATAATAAGTTTATTATTTTACATAATTTTTTCTATGTCAAAATCTTGCAATATTAGTGCAATTCGTTGTACTTTTTTTGATATATTAGCACAAAAATATTAAATTAAACATGTGATGAGTCAACATAATAAATTGGTGAAAAATGACTAAAAAGTGTGCTTAAATGGCTTATAGTGCGTTTACATTTTTTTCCTGATAACATGCCAAACATGTGGTTTTATATATACACAAGTGATAGGAAAAATATATGGAACTTAAAAAATTACACACTTAATTTAATACAAGTGTAAAATTATCCATGAAGTTGAAACATGGATTAAGATCCCAATCTAAATTTTTGCCGCAACATATGAAGGATAAATTGAATTCCATTTTCAATTCACTTTCAAGAGTTGCATTTGCATGGACCATCATTATCTAAAATTGAAAAGTTGAAGATTGCCAAAGGAGCTCCTACTAATATAGAAGAGAATTCTTGCCTAAACCAACATTGTACAATTCATAAATGTTTGAAGGGCCCAATTGTGCATCTTTAGTGCATCACCAATTGAATGATCCTTTTGTTAGAATTTATATATTCTTCTTCTAACATCTACCTTTGCAATTGACGCTTGGATAGACACAAAAAGAAGACACAACATGGGCTTACACACATGAGATCTGCCCTTTCTCCATTTGTGCCTAACATGCTTGGGATATTCTATTATATTCAACCTTCTCTTTGATTGAAAAAAGCAAACTTGAGGGAGACTTCATTCTTTATTCTTTGAACACTGCAACAAATCGGGGAAGAAAGAAACTTATAATAGCTCTATAATAGTTTTCAGGTTTTATTTTTCAAGTATTGTAGTTTTATTTTTTAGCTTTTCTTAGTGATTCCAACTTAAGAACAAGTGGTCAACTTCATTTGTACATAGATTCAAATAGGCAATCTCCATGATAAGGTTTTTTCGTTTCTTTTATTCTTTCCATGTTATGGATGTTGTTAAAACTTGTTCTTCTTGAGCTTGACTAATATCATTAATTGAATTGTATTAGAGTATTTAGTTGGTGTTTGTGCTATTAGTCTAAGTGTTTATAGTTGAGTTATTGATTTCGATTTCACCGAGCATATGTTTTGGAATATTTTAGATTACATGTTAGGCTAGGATTATGTTTGGGAAGATCATTTCTAGTCTTTTTCTATGAATGACTAATTCAAATTAAGTGTCAAGCTTTAATTTGATTATGAGTAGGAACAAATTGCTCTCTCTATATAAACATGATATAGGTTAATAGTGTATTGATACCAATTAATATTCTGATCAATTAGTTCTTAGTAGAATTTAATTTAGGTATTGGAAATCCCATTTAATTAGATTAGGTTATTTTAGTTTCTACAAAAATAAAAATCGAAAATTTTTATTGAATCACTTAGCTTTAGACGGTTCTATTATGATTAGAAGCTAACATACCATTCCTTATAGGATATGATCTTGACTCACTAATTATATTGCTTTCATGACCTGATATACTTGTGGATTCTTACTCACTTTAAAATTGGCTTTAAAAAAACCATAAAGATGTTGTTAATTTTCAAGTGTAAGTAAAAGCAAGTCAAGTTTTTATCATTGTTGCTAAGAATGGTTGGTGTTAATTTTAGTTTTTAGAATTGTTTATAGACTAAGTATTTATCTTTTTGCTATTTCTTAGTTTACTTTATTGTAAGTAGTAATTTCAATGGATTTTTGCAAAGTTCATTCCTTTATTTTTGTTTCTTTGTTTTGATTATTTATTGTAGGTAGTTTCTTTTTATTTTAAGATTTCTACTTTTTGTTTTTATTTTATTTTGTAGGTACTCATTTTGGAATAACCATTGAACCTTCTTTGGTTTAAATCATCAAGCATCATAAGCAAGTTTTGAGCTAAAAGAGAAAGCATAGGTGATGATCAAGCATGGTCTTTTCCATTTTGTTGTACTATAGAACTTCCAGATAAGATCTATTCATTCAAGTTGGGTCATTATTAGATGCTTGGTTGAGATATAAGGATTTAATGAATAGATGTCCATATCATGGTTACCCTATTTAGCCTCAATTGATGACATTTTAGAATAGGTTAGGACTTTTTGATAAAATGAGGATTGATGTAACTATTAGATAACCCTCGAAAGCATGCCATTAGTATAAGAAATCATCACAATTGACAATTTTGTATACCATACATACATTGGACTTCCTTTCTCTTATCTGACTGGATGTATAAGTTATAGTAGGCCACATGTGAACAATCAATGTCCAAGAAGTAATGTAGAAATTAGTTCAGTTCCTTTTTGTCAAGAATGGCATCATCACTTAGAAATGTAAAGGCAAAGAAATGCTTCAAGATCTTTTGTAAACCCAACTAACCTAATTTTAGAAGAAGAGAGATGTACTGAAGAGTTATTGAGGGGATTGGAGCATAAGTGGGATGGAAAATTTGAGAGCTAGCAGTCAAAAATTCAAAAGTTAGAGACTTAGTTGGATAAAGTAATGGAGTTCACTACTAACATATGCCAGGTGGCAATTTCATCTGAATTACGAGGAGATTTTAGTGAGAAGATGAATGTTGAGAGCCTTATTCACTAGAGAAAAGCAAGACCTCAACTAAAGAGTATGCGATTATGATAGGAACTCAGGCTAGTTTGGGTAATGTTTTAACAAAGAAACTAGTTGAGGAAAACTTCATAAAGAGAGGTTCAATGAGAGAATTTCTTAAAGTTTTTAAGGAGACTAAAGATGGGATAAGTGATGAAGAACAAAGTTCAATGGAAAGTAAGTAGGAGGACCAGTGGGCTCAATTGAGTGGTTATGAAATGTTAGTGTTAGTAATGGTTAAAGTGATGATAAGAAGATTGGAAATTTGACCACTAGGGGCTTCGAAAGGTTAGGAAAATGAATTTAAAGTGCTATGAAAGCTTTCATCCCAATTAAGCTAATAAGAGCAATGAATTTAAGGTTAGGTAAGAAAGTTGATGCTCAAGAAACTCAAGCTTCTACATCAAGTCAAATGGAGGAAGTAGTACAACAAGAGCTTACTCCAGAAGTTGTTGATCATATTATCAAACCATATGTGCCACCAATACTTTTTCTAGGATGGTTGAAGAAAAGAAAAGATGGTGAAGAATATGAGAAATTCCTAAAGATGTTTAAGAAGTTGGAAGTAAATATCCCTTAGGCTTATGTATTAGAGCAAACAATTTGTTACAAGCACTATTTCAAAGAAGTCATGAGTAAGAAAAGGAAGTTGAATAGGTAAGAGATGGTCATGTTGTCTCAGGCATGTACAAGAGCTTTGACAAATACATTCCCCCTTAAATTAAATGATCTAGGGAAGTTCAATTTGGATATCAAAGTTTTAAGAATGCATTGCATGATAGGTGTAACTATCAATTTGATTCTGTTATTTATAGCTAAGAAATTAGGATTAGAGGATGCAATAAAGAGAGCTAAGATGACAATTCAATTGGTTGACCATTCTATTAGGAGACCATAAGGTATGATTGAGGATGTGCTTTTAAAGGTAGACAAGTTCATATTCCCAATAGACTTTATGGTCCTGAATATGAGGTAAGGTTTAGAGATTCGTCTCATCCTTAGGCATCCATTCATAGCCACTATTGGAGTTGTGATTGATGTGAAGAATAGTAAGATGGTATTGAGGGTTGGTAATAGTGACTCACATGTAAATATTATCAAGCGATAGAAAAGGGAAGACCTTCAGTCTATTGAATTGGATGCTTCAACTAGAGTAGGAGTTAACTCTAGTAAGGTAAAGTAGCATAAGGTACTAGTGAAGAGAAAAGGGATCGATGATAAGAAGCCTTAGAGGTTTGACTTGCCTTGAGAAGAGGAATAAAGTAAGAACAGTTAAGTTGAGACTATAAAACAAGCACTGGGTGGTAAGCAACCTACCATTAGCTTTTTATTTTTGTTCTCTTCCTTTATGTTTATATTTTTCTTTCTTTTGAGCAATTTATTTTGCTTTATCAGGTTTTGGAATGGATGTTGTGATATTCCTTAGTTCCTTTTCATGTAGGATTATGGGCTTGGAGCTTTAGAGCTTTGAGGGAGTTGTTAGGTGTTAGGAAATGTTAGAGCTCGGGGATGATTTGTGAATATTAGGGACGAGTCGAGATTGGTAAGGAGAGACACTTGCATGAAGTGATTGGCACATTGGCTACACACTTTAGGTAAGTTTCATTCCATCTTTCCCTCTTCTTTCTTATTCTATTTTGAGCTGGAATATGGACTTATCCTTAAAGTTAGGGATAGATAGCAATGTTGTGAAGTAATGGGGTAGAGTTAGTTGATGAGGTATGAAGTTGTGATGTTGCTAAGTTGTTGTCGTTTATTTAAATTTAGTTGGGCTAAAGTGTCATGCATCTTAAGAATGAATTTTCTCACTAATTACATTATGATTTTGATCCATGTGCATACATTGCTTATTGTGTTGATCGTATTCATTGATTTGGTAGTTTTGCTAAAAGTACCTAAATTTTTCAAAATCTTCAAGTTATTAATTTAAAGCAAGCAATTTTAAAGAAAAATTATTAGATTGTACATGAATATAAATGGAAGTGTAGTGAACTATCTACACTACTTAAGAATTCTAAGATAAAAACTTTGGTTTAGATTGTTAGCCTTATATTTAACTTTTGATTCATCATTTGAGAATGAGATGACGACATGATAGGAGTTAGGCTTTTGGATTTCAAAAAGTTGACTTATGTGTATCGTGTTGTTTGAGGCCTCATGTGTGTAGTTATAGTTTAGAAAAGATGTTAAAATTAACTACATCTTGAAAAAGGATTTCCTTAAACAAAAATAAAATGAAAATTCTGAAAAATCAAAAGTTAGGGGTAAATCTAACCAAAAATAAAAGAGGAAAAATTAGAAAAATATAAAGAAAAAGAAAAATAGGGTACATGTGGATACTTGGGGTACCTAATAATCATGAGGTGCATCTTCTTGAATGAAAAATTATTGAATGGGTTCATGAGTCCCGAATGTCCATCCTATGAAAAAGGTGAGGAATAAAAAACTCCCTTAAACAAAAGTTGAAGATGCATATGAAAAATTTTTAGGAAATCCAAGGAAAGAACAATTTAATTTTGTCATTTTTACTAGATTATAGCTTACTTAAGAGATGGAGTAGGGCATATACATGTCAGTCAATCTATGAAATGTAAAGATCTCTCTTCCTTTTGATGACATTTTACTTGATCTCAAATTATCTAATCATGAATTGAATAGGAGGATAGACTTTACAAATCATAGATTAGTCATTGAATTCTCCTACATGTATATTTAAGCATACTTGATCATCCATCTCAAAAATTCATGAGCAAACTATTGCTTGTTAAGTGCTTTATGGTGTATGAATCACAACTTAATGAACTGAAATGTAATCTTATCTTTGGCTTGTTTATGATATTTAGTACTTGTTTTTATGATTTTAGTGCACATTTGAGTTAGATTAAAGAGCTATTATCATCTTATCTTTGTGTAATCACTTGTTCTCTTGTTATAATCTTAACTTATTCCTTAATGGAATTTCTTGCTACATTTTCATCTATTATTGCTATCATTGTTAATACCATGAATAGTTAAGTTGTTTTCAATGGGTTTGTGATAATGTAAATGTTGTAGTAGGTGAATATTCGTAGTTTTGACATTGGTTTGACTATTTAAATGGGATTTTGATGTTTCATACTTCATTTGAATTCTTTGAGAGGCCTATTAACGAAATTTTCAATAGGTTTTACTTGTGATTATAAGACCAAGAGGATATTAGTTTTAGAAAATTCCCTTAAAAGTTTGTGAGTTTGCATAATTATAAAACCGAGAGGATATTAATTGTATAATTCCCTAATTGAGTCAGTAAAGTATCGATAACGGGTTCTTCAAACTATGAAACTAAGAGGAGATTAGGTATATCTCGTTGAATTCATAATACTTTAGGAGATTCTAGTAGATTAAGAAAGGCCATCAGATAGAGAGGAGATTAACCCCTTAGTTTCTAAGACTAAAATACTTTATTTGTGATAAGAATTAAGTATTTCACTGATTGTATACGAAAATGAGATTAAGAGGAGATTTTTTGTTACATAGTTAATTGAGTTACCTTACTCACTATCGTGCTTAATTGAATTCTAGCGAAACTTAGTTAAAAATGATCCCTAATATCATAATGGCATACCTTCACCTTTACTTCGAAAGCATGTCACAAGCCAACATCTTTATTATTTGTGTTAGTTGTTATCTTTTGATTTCATTCATTATTTCTTTTACAATTCCAAATTATCCACTCAATTTACATAGATTAGAGTGGTCGATTAAGATCTAGTTCTTGACAACATCCCTTTTCCCTAAGGAATTTGACCTAGTGAATTAATGGAATATTGACCTTCGAACCACTCACTCGAGCTCCCCTTAGTCTTCCTAGTTTGGTTAAGATGAACTCTAATGTTAGGAAGGCTTGTTGTTAAACTCCTTGAGTGCCTAGCTTTGGAGACACTTTGCTTTACTCAGTCCTTTATCTACATGCTAAGCTTCCCAATGACTACCTATCCAGTGTTGAGAACCTAGTTGCCGACCTACTTAATCTTAAGTTCGAGCTCCTTCATACCAACCTCTAAGCTCTCCTATGCCACTCGATCATACCTATTATGTCGAACTATCATCTCCTTTGAACAACTCAGCAAAACTCATTAGAACAGCTCATCAGTCGCACTTTACTTCCCTACCATCTTCAATACAACTGAAATAATAGCA
Organism: Lumnitzera racemosa; assembly: GCA_024138005.1. Lineage (NCBI taxonomy): Eukaryota > Viridiplantae > Streptophyta > Magnoliopsida > Myrtales > Combretaceae > Lumnitzera > Lumnitzera racemosa. Next base: position 70,283,513 of record JAMXBC010000006.1, read on the forward strand.
TGCCACTTGTCCGAACCTTTTTTTGATATTGTACTATATTCCTTTTTGTTTTGTTTGTCTTATCTACCCCTTCTAGCTTATATTAGATATCTTTATTTTGTAATACCCCTTTTTATAATTTTGTTCTTTCCTTTGTTGACCTAAGGACTTATTACAAATAGTCCCTTATTCATTGCAGTAGAAATGAATCATCCTTATTGCTAATGAATATTCACTCTTGTTCTTGCAAGATACCTTCTCCAAGCATGTCATTTACACTCTTACTTAATATTGCAAAGTAGCTTAAGGCTAGTGTTGAGTTGACTTTATGTCCTTACTTATGAGTAATGTCAAGTAAAGACTAAATTGTATAGTATTCCTCAATGAGCCACATAAGAAGAGTAACTTCACAAAGTTACTATCTTGATTTGCTGACTATTCTTACTTTATTTGATATCTCAAAGGACACATTGTTTGAATCTATAGTAAGACTTAATGATAACTTTGCTCTTTGGAACATCATATACTTTAGTGTTAGAGCTTAAGGTTACGATTGAAAGCTAAGTGTTGTAGTGGTTGTTTATTCTAGTTCTCGTGCTCTATTGTAATCTATTTCTCCATTTCAAAATAGATCAAGTCATTAGAATTGCTGTATTGTATAGTTTCTAGCAAGTGTCGTGTAAAATCTTTTGTTGAGGTCTTATTATGAGAATGTCAAACCCCAATGTATAAGGAAAGATAGGTGATGTCAAGAGTGATGCTTTTGGTTATGGTAACATTGAGCAACAACCCCTCAAACCATGAATGAACAAATATGGAACCTAATTGCCATTCTGACCAACTTGGCTATGACCATATGAAGATTAATAGAAGCACAACCACAAGCAAGAAATGCTAAACGAGAATAAGGTGTATGAGATAGGCTGAGAGGACAAGGTGTGGAAATTTGAGCTCCTGGTGCTATGAACGTGCCATAAGTGCAACCAATCCAAGCCGAAGGACGTATAGGACAAAGACTTAAGTTAGGAGAAGTTGAGGATGTAAAAGATGGTGAAGATAAAGTTGAGTAGTTTCCTAAGCATGATGAGCATGTGCTTCAACCTCTTTGAGGGACTAAGTACATCAAAGTGTAGGTTCTAAGCTTCTCTAGATCCAATAGTACCAATGAATAAGTGGATTAGGAAGAAAAGGTTGAGAAGACATTTTATTTCTATGATTATGAGGATGCAGTGCAAATTTGAGTAGTTACCTGAAAGATTTCTAAGTATGCAGCGATGTGATGGAATAAGTTGCAGGCCATACGTTAACAAGCCCGATGCAAAATACAAACTTAGAATAAAATGAAGTGAGTTTTGAGGAGCAGATTTGTTCCTAAGCACTCTGATTAAGATACTTTTTGATGTCTTCAAGAACTCAATTAAGGTAGCCGAATTGTAGATGAGTATATCTAAGAGTTTCAATTGTTGATGATCTGATGTAATATCGATGACCTAGAAGAGCTAGCGATTACAAGACACATTTATGGTTTAAGAACTAAGATTGGGAACATTATAGAGGTACAATGACTTGGAACTTTGGATGAGATTATTTAAATTGCCTAGAGAGTTGAAAGGTGGAGGCAAAGTTAGCTTAGCTATGGTTTGAGCAATAGACTTGGCGTGTTGAGCATATATATGACCAAGCTCAATATATTTTTGAAGTGGAGCATTGAAGTCAAGGTCCGAGCAAACTTAATGAAGGTTAGGGTAAGGTTAAGGTTGAAGAGCCTAAGGTCAGGAAGGAGTAAGGTCAAAGCTTAAGATAGAAGACTAGAGAAATTAAGTCCTTCAAGTGTCTCGGCTTTATACATATTGCTAGCCAATATCCGAACAAATATGTCATGACCATGTATGTTTACTTTAAGGGAATAGAGTAGCCATTCCCCTCTTATTCCTTAAAATCCTCTTATTACAATGTTTAGTTCAATGAATTGTGATTCATATAAATAAGGAAATGGGATTCTTAACTTTCAACTCAGAATTGCCATTCCATATGTAAAAGACACTCATTGCCCTTCTTCTTCATCCTTAACGCACAAATTACCACCATAAACCACTACCACTACCAGTGATCGCTCTACCACCATTAGGAACCACTTTACTCCAATGGAAAAGAAGGTGATAGATAGTCACCAGACCCACTTACCCCATTGTCACATCCCAACATAGTATAGGACATACTATCATATAGGAATACTTATTTATACTTAACATAAGTTCTATTTATAACAAAAGAGTACTACAATGGAGTTCAGCTTAACACCTATTTATACAAAAGATTACATTTAACAAACTTAACCAAACCAAAAATATAGTATTTTTTTTTATTTGTATAGATCATTTATAGAACTAAGAACAAAATACAACCAAACTTTTTTTAAAAGTGGCTGACTCATCTTACATGCTCTCAAAGGACTTTTTCCCTTAACTAATGTTGCCCCATCAGTTCCATTCATAACCTGAGGATACACAAGTATCCCCTTAGCTCTTTGCGAGCTAAGTGATAGTGGATAAACCAAAACATAGAATGCACATACATACATACATTCATATAGATCAGTACAGTAAGACATTCAATCTCGTAACCCGAGTTATCAATACAAACTGTTTATGCAGAAAATCCATGCTATGCTTATGCACGTAACATGCATCGATACTAATATCCTATACATTTCTAATTTCTCATCCGGTTAGTTGACATACCCGGACATTTGGATACAATGTCCAGGAACTACAGGTAATAAGGAATTTACTGGGAGTAAGACCCCAAACAAAAACTACCCTCTATCATTTGAAAATCCAATACGTAGTCGGTTACTCAATATAGCTAGAATAAGTTGAGCAATGCATTCTATATGTCTTAAAGCCAACTTAACAATTTTCAAGCTTTTTAAAAACTTGACCCATGAGTCCTTTCGTGCCATGCTAAGAATGCAGTAAATAGCACAATAACCTAGTATTAGGTATGAATCTTAAGTTCTATGTTATAAACAATTCAACTATCTCAACTTCAGCTTTGTTTCTCAACTTTATATTACATTTCTTCGCATAGGGCTCACTTGGGCGAATACCCTAAAGAACAGTTCAATTTCCAAGTTTTCTAAACAAAATTCATATTGATGAATCAATCATGCACAAAGAAACATTTCACTTTTTCAACACACATTCAACATAATCAAGTATCTAATCAATCTAGTATGTCATTACAATTCGTAACATAATTGACTCTAAGTCAAGTAAACATAGGTCTACTGGCACAAAAATAGAAATATCCAGTTAATTGAGCTTGACAGTAGCATAAAATCTTAAGCTTTACGATATGATCATTCCTCACCTATGACACCTAGAAAAATACATATAGACCCCAAGTCAACAATCGGGTTAATACTAAGTTCTTGTGCATTTTCGCTATTGTGCTTCCAAGCTTAATCCGACTATATCTTATTTGTTTCTTATCCGATGTTAGTAAACATTATAACGTCATGATTATTATTCTAAGTACTATTAAGATATCTTAAGAATCATAACTAAACAATTTTTCCAAATATCCAAAAATACCCTTTTGTATTACCGATTCAACTGTATGTTATTATAACCTCGTAATTAACTCAATTAAATCCTAAATCTAAATTACAAGTCATAAAATTCCTCATTCCCCAAGCTGGTCAACATTCATTATGTACTCCAAAATACTAATCCTTTGCATATTTAATAAATATCACATTAGTACTAATTACTCTATCATAAATTAAGCTAATATATAGGTTCATGTTATGAAAATACATAATAATAGTATATGAGCCCGATTCATTCCACAAAAAATCCTATAGACTCACAAAAATATGTAATTTAATTATTGATAATGAATTATACTAAAATATCTATTATATATTTATATGAAAATAGTGATTTTAACTCCAAATTAGTGAAAATTAAGTGAACAAGTGAATTTAATCACAAGATGAAATTTAAGTGTCCCAAACATTATTATGAACTTCTAGAAATCATAATATATAAGTCTTATACTTTGATTTTATTAAAAACTAATTAATTCACTAAAATAGTGAAATTATCAATTTTATCCAAAATAATAACAATAAATAGTAAACATAATTATTTTCAGAAATTGGTGCTACTAAAATTAAGTACATATATTAAGTATCTCACGTATAAATTTTCAACTTGAAAGAATATTATTTACTATTTCTAAAATTTAATTCAATTTTTATCTAAAGAGAGCTATTTCTTAAGGACCTTATATTTCAAATAATTATTTCACTTAAATAAAATTATTACATTATTCTACACATAAAATAACTCTAGATAACTAAGTTTCATAATTAAATAATATCATTTGCTATTTTTAGAAAAATTACAAATTTTTTGCCAGCAAGTTAGTTCACCTAAACTGACTGCCATCGACCACCCAACCTTATTGGAACACCCCCTCTGGTGGTGCTTTCCTTGACTACAAAAGGCTACTACAACTAAACACCAATAGCCTATTAAACTAACTTGATTAGGTTCCATGCTTTGTTTTTGCTCTAATTTTCTTTTTTTTTTATAATTTGTTTTGAAATTTTCTTGAGTGATTTTATATTTTTTCAAACTTCCAAATTTTTTCTTTTTTGTGTTTACAAGCCCTATTTATATTTTCCAAATGGATAATAATTTATAAAAATTAGACATGTGGCTTACACATGTCATTTTTTTTGGATTTTCAATGCATGAGGTATCATTTCCTCATTTCCTCTTTTTTTTTTTCTTTTTTTATTTATTTTATTAGTTATTAAGGGTAACATGGTCTTTTAAATCTTATTGTAGGTTTATTCTTTAGATGTCTTTTTGTTCAAGGTAATAAGTTATTATGAAATTATTCCATTCTATGGTAATAGGATTCCATTCCTTCTTAATTCCATTCAATGAAGTAAACATACCATAAGAGTAAGTCCCTATAGATTAAGGTAGAGAGTATAAGTGTCAGAGAAGAGGAGGTAGATGTTAGGCATTTGTTAGATGAGTTTCAAGAAAATTTTGATACCTTTATTTGACCAAAACTTGGGGACTATTGTATTGTTGTTGGCATATCCCTAAGTGCTATTGCTCCTGACTAGAATGAATAGAGAGAGAATCTTTTCCATATGAAGTACCATGTGAATGACAACCTTTGTGCTCTCATTATTTATAGAGGAAGTTGTACCAATGAAATGTAGGGAGTGGTGAAGGATTTGAAGTTACTGACCTATTCTCACCCCAAACTATACAAAACACGTTAGCATAATGAGAAGGGAGGACTTCTTGTTACCAAGCAAGTTAGAGTGTTGATCTCTATTGGGGACAATTAAAAGGACGAGATGTTATATGAAGTCTTACCCATATATGCCTCTCACATACTTTTTGGCTAACCCTGGTTATTTGATTTGCGAGTACTTTATGATAGATATCAAAATACGTTCATGTTCCAAAAGGACAGCAAGAAGTGATATTAGCCATAATGAGCCTTAAAGAAGTTCAAGAATCCCAAGCTAAGATATCTAAGTCTTTACAGAAGAAGTCATTGGTGATTTCTTGAAATGGATTCTCTAAGGCCATTAAGTGTGAGGAAGTGTATCTTTTTATTGATTAGAAGACTACTTGAGCCGAAGGAAGTTAGAGTGTTGCCAACCGAGGTGAAGGCCTTACTTTAAGAGTATGTTGACTTGTTTCTAGATGAGCTATCAAAAGGATTACCCTCTATTAAAGGCATTGAGCATTACGTTGAACTCCAACCTAGAGCAACTCTGCCTTATAGATATACTTAAAGGCTTAATCTAGAGCAGACATCTGAGTTCAAGACACAAGTAGATGAGCTAATTGATCGAGACTACATCAGAGAAAGCAAGAGCACTTATGATGTGCTAGCTATACTTATACCATAGAGGAATGACTCTTGGCGAATGCGCATTGATAATTGAGCTATCAATAAAATCATTATTAAGTACAAGTATCCAATACATCAATTAGATGTTATGTTAGATGAATTACATAGTGTATGGATCTTTTCGAAGGAGGATTTGAATAGTGGCTACCACTAAATCCAAATGAGGGTAAGAGCTGAGTAGAAGATAGCTTTCAAAATGAAGGATGTTCTCTCTAAGTAGTTAATGATGCCTTTTGGACTTACTAATGCACTAATAACCTTTATGTAACTTATGAATCATAATTTTAGATCATTGATATGTAAGTGAGTTGTGGTTTATTTTGACAATTTCTTAGTGTATAGTACTGACCTCAACTCTCACGTTGAGCACTTAAGAACCGTATCTGATATCCGTCAAGCTGAACATCTATTTGGCAATATGAAGAAATGTATGCTCTACGAAAGAGAGGTTGTGTTTTCCAAATATATTGTATTTGGTGGAGTTATCTGAGTTAATGATGAAAAGGTTAGAGCTATTCTTACGTTGGCTTCATTTTATTAAAGATTCATTTGGAACTTCAGTTCCATATGTGTACCATTTACTGAGTTGACTAGAAAGAACTCCAAATTATGGTTAAAGAAATCTCAAAAAAGTTTTGATGATATTAAGTCTAAGTTGACTTTTATCCCAATGCCAATATTGCCAAACTTTGATAAAGTCTTTGAGTTGGATTGTGACGTGTCTAAACTATGTATTGGCATTGTACTTATGTAAGAGCGCTATCCTTTTGCATACTTCAATTAGAAGTTTAGAGGTACTGCTTTGAACTACTTGGTGTATGACAAAGAATTTAATGCTGTTCAAGCTCTTTAGAATTGGCAACATTATTTATTACCTAGGGAGTTCATTATCAATATGAACCATAAGTCCCTCAAACAACTCATAGGTCAGTAAAAGCTCTATTGATGTCTTGCTAAGTGGGTAGAGTGATTAGAAGCCTTTTGCTATAACATTAAGTACAAGAAAGGGAGTTTAAACACTATAGCCAATGCCCTACCACGTCAGCATGTGCTTGTGATGACCCTTCAAACCCACATACATGGATTTGGTACTCTCCCAAATTAATACGACTAGGATCCTTTCTTTAGGACCATTGCGGCTAAGTATAGTTATGAAGTGGTCGATGGGTTCTTCTTGAGCTAAGGAGTTCTGATGAATGGTAGGTATGTACAAGTTGAACAACTCAACTTGAGAGCTATTAGTATGGGAAGCGTATGTAAGAGGCTTAGCTACCCATTTTTGGGGAAAGAGGATGCTTGAACAATTGAAGGAGCACTTCTATTAGTTAGGGATGGTGAGTGGTGTACATCAAGTTTTAGAAAGGTACAGGTTGTGTAAGTAAGGTAAGGGAAGGAAGCAGCCCTATAGAGAGTAGACAACTCTACCAGTACCTAATCGGCCATGGATAGATCAAAGCATAGATTTTATGCTTAAACTACCTTGAACAGCTTGGAATTCCATTTTGGTTGTCGTCAACCGGTTTAATGAAACAAGCCACTTCATTTGCTACCATAAAAGTGATGATGCTTTATTTATAGCTAACCTCTTTTTGCAGGAAATTGTCCAGCTTTATGGAGTCCCTAGGAGTGTCATTTTAGATTGGGATGCAAAATTTACAAGCTTCTTTTAGCAAACTTTATGGAAAAAGCTTGATATTAAGCTCATGTTTTATACTTCTTACTACGTACAAACTGACAACCAGATTGAGGTACTAAATAGAATAGTTAGAAAGCTATTGCAAGCCAGTATGACGAAGAATTTGCATGATTGGGATTTGTATCTACCCATCATTGAGTTCACGTACAATTGCTCCCCCTATGGCTCAAAATGAAAGTTACCTTTTGAAGTTGTTTACGGACTTAACCTAATCTTGCTATTGGATATGATCCCTAACCTTACACCCAACGAGAACTAATCTAGCTTACAACATGTTGAGGAGTTTTAGCGGTTACAGAAGAAGATCACTGACCAATTAGCCTAGATAGTGGTTCGATAACAAGAACAAGGAAATAGAGGAAGGAAGAATGTTGTCTACAACTCGAGAAGCCTAGTTTAGGCTCACCTTAGTAAGGAAACATTCTAAGGGAAGAGATCAAGTAAGTTATCCCCTAAGTTGGATGGTCCCTTTAAGGTCTTACGATGGATCAATGACAATGCATATGACCTAGAACTGCTTAAAGTATACAAAGTGTCGCTGACCTTCCATGTCATTGACTTGATGCCCTATGTACCTATTGAAGAGGCCGACAGGAAAATCTTCAACACCCTACCCTAAGGAGTTGATGGACTATTGACCTCCAAGCTACTTACCCGTTCTCACCTCAAAGGCTTATAAGGCTTAGCTTGAAGAAATCAGTCTTCCCAATTTAATCAAAACAAGCTCTAATATCAAGAAGGCTTGTTGTTGAACTCCTTATATGCCTAGCTTAGACAAATCCTGCTCTACTTAGTCCCCTTCCCAAATGCCAAGCTTCCTAGTGACTACTTGTCAAGTGCTAAGAACCTAGATGTTGACTTGCTTAAAGTCGAAGCCAAGCTCCTTGGTATCGACCTTTGAGCTCTTTGATGCTACTCAATCGTACCCCACTTTTCGAATTGTCTTCTTCTCCAATCACCTTGACAACACTCATTAGAATAGCTCGTCAAGCCCTACCATCTTTAGTAAAGTTGAAACAATAGCATGCTATATGTCTAAATCTTTTTTCTAACATTGTACTATATTCCTTCCTATTTTGTTTGTTTGATTTACCCGTTCTAGCTTATATTAGGCATCTTTATTTTATATTATCCCTTTTCTTAATTTCATTATTTCCTTTGTTGCTTAAGGGACTTACTATAAATAGTCCCTTATTCATTATAGTTGCAGTGAATCATTTTTATTACTGATGAATATTTACTCTTGTTCTTGTGAGATACTTTCTCCAAGTACATCATTTACACTCTTATCTAATCTTGCTAAGTAGCATGAGGTTAGTGGCGAGTAGACCTTAGCTCTTTACTTGTGAGTAATATTAAGTAGAGACTAAACCATATAGTATTCCTTGGTGATTCACATCTAAAGTGCAGCTTCATGAAGCTAATGTCTTGATTTGGCTGATCATTCCTGCTTTTTTTAATATCTTGAAGGACCTATTATTCAACTCTATGATAAGACTTAATGATAAATTAGTTCCTAAGTACATCACAGATACTCACCTATATTATTATTGTAGACAATTCGATACACTAGTTGGTTATGACGACACCATTTTGAAAATTTCAACATATAAAAATTTTGCGACTACATATTACTTCAAGTCATTTTTTAGTGCTTTTTCTAAGGACTAACTTGTGTTTTCAAAATTATCACTTTTAATCAAAGCAACGTATCGTCAATCAGATGGTGGTGCCATTGTTGGCGAAAAGGCAATTGTGTTAATATCAAATAAACCAAGGACTCTAAGCCTAGGCCTTAATGTAGTTATTGCTTAGTTAATTCCTATTGATTTTAAGTAGTTTAGTTACTAAATTTTTTACCTTTATCTATTTTCTTTTTCAATTGAGTTGATCTTGTTATTTTCTCATTAATTTGATTGGATTTGAAGATAAAGTTTGAAACTATACTATTGAATTTTTTGGGGCAATGCTAAATTTAACCCTAGTTGATTTGTATCGAGCTGAGAAGATTGTTGTTTATATTTTTGCATCGAAATTTATAGGTTGTAGTTTGGAGGTTCTATTGGATTTAAAAGGAATAGATTTAAGAATTGTCCCTTTGTATACAAAGAGGGGTGAGAGAATTAGTAGAGGAATTTGAGCTTGAGATAGATTGAACACTTCATCGTAGAATTAAGGAAAGAAGGATAGTGGTATTAATAGAAATGCAAAATTAGCGAGGACCCTTTGATGGAGGAGATGGAAATGGAAATAATGGATAAGGAGGTAAAAAAATTGCGAATAGTAATAATCGAGCCTTATGGGAATAATATATCCCAAATTTGAATGAAGTTACACCAACTATCACTTGGCAAACCATTCAAGTAAATAATTTTGAACTTAAACTTACCTTGATTCATATGGTTCAACTTAATCAATTTGAAGGATCACCATCCAAGGACTCTTATGGATACTTCTAAAATCTTTTGCAATTGTGTGCCATAATTAAAACAAATGGGGCATCAAACAATGTGATCCGCCTAAGATTATTTCCATTTTTATTAAGGGGTAAGGCTAGAAGTTAGTCAAACTCCCAATCACCTAATTCTATCACTACATGGGATGACTTAGTCCAAAAGTTTTCATCTTATTTCTTTCACTAAGTAAAATGATGAAAATGAGAAATGATATCACCATGTTTAGACAATTTGATGGGAAGTTATTATTTGAGAGTTGGCAAAGGTTTAAGGAGTTGTTCAGAAAATGTCTCTATCATGGTTTACCCATATAAAGTATTGTGAATACTTTTTATACTAACATGGGGAGTCAATTGAGTATGATGGTCTATGCTACTACTAGGGGGAGTATAATGAACAAAAGATTTGAAGAGACGTATGAAATGTTTGAACAAATTGCTTCGCATGCTCATGGTTAACATTTTAAGGGAGCTTAATTAAGGAGGGTAGTGAGTGAAATTGAAGAAGAAGAATTAAGACGACTTAGAGAGCAAGTAGTGATACGGCTCTAAGTGTATATGGTAAACATGAGGATTAGGAAGTGAAATGGGGTTTTGATGTGAATGTGGATAAGTATCATGTACTAAGACACAAGTACAATCAAAGGTTGAGCTTGAAATGGGTTTTGATACAACTCACGTAAACTAAACCAAGGCTCGAGCTTTCCAATGAGGGTTAGATGCAACTCACTAACTTGCTCAAATGAAAGGGCTAACCAAAATCTCTAGAATAAGATTGATAAGAACACAAGAAAGATTAAAGAGTAAAACAATACTCAATAATTTGAAGTACAACCTTAGGTAGTGCATAAACGTATCAAGTATATTCTTGCTTAAAAAGAAGGTTCGACTATCTGTATTAATTACAAATTTTGCTATTTATAGTACATCCTAAAACCCTAGTGGCAAAAATGAAAATAGAGTATAAGGCCTTAAATCCTAAAGTAGGTCGATAACTAAAGCTAAGGAAAATATTTACAAAGTGCATAAAGTTGTGTGCTTAATAAGGAAGTCGGCACGCGAGTCACCAATGTCATGGCACTAAAGGAGGACTTAATAGGATTTGCCTTAAATTTTCATATCACGTATGCTCCCATAATATGAAAACTATCTTATAAGTTAGAGATTGTAAGACTCTAAATGATTAGTCATTAAGTTTTTTATTTTAATTAACTAACTTACTATAAAATATAAATGACTATAGATATTCGAGATTCTATAGTTCATCAATACCATGAAGAATCGGTATTCCCTACTAAATACTAAGATAAGGAAAAACAACTTGATAATTTGTAAGAAATACTATATTATATATAATCATATCACATAAATTGTTTCTGTACCAATTATATATATTTCAATTAACTCTAACTTTATCAAACCTATCTTCAATTTGCACTCTACTCTTAAGCTTACCTCAATCCTTACTTAGAGGAACCTACAAAAGGAATTATGAGGGAATGAGTAAACCATGACTCAATGAGTTCGTTCCTTACCACTACTGTTCAAGCAAATTATTAAACATTACTAGCATACACGCAATCTATCTATAAGCGAAATGAATGCACATGTAGTGAATGTAAGCAACACATCCATAAGAGTTTGGAACTATGGAAGGTGTAGATTTACATCATCTATATGTCGATTATCCTCCATACTTATTTGCATAAAGTACCACACCTTAATTGCATGAGACTACATAGGGGCACTATCCCACCAAACGAGACTTAACTATTACCCTAGTTGAGAAACAGTAATCAACATAGATAAACCCTAACTATGGCCATCCACCGAACATATCCAAGGCCCTCTAGGTATACAAAGAGAGTCCTTTCGCTATGAAAATATGTCTAAGGCCCTGCAGATATAAATATGTGAGTCATATTGCAATTAATTAGAGATACTATTTTAGCTCTACCTTAATGATAAAAAAATATCATTTACGGGCATTATAAGCCCTTATAAAAATCATACAAAATATATTTAAGATTGAAAAAACGTTTTTCAAAAATACTTTTCTCAAAAATTTGCAAAGCTAGTACTTTCCATTAATATGCCAATTGGATCATAGACATGTAACAAATATAATTAGTTATTTTATTGAATAGTTATATTTACTAATTTAAGAAAGAGATTATACAAATGATAAACGCAAAGCAATCAACCATTCAATAAACAATCAATATCAACTAACGAGTAGAATACAAATAACAAATAGCAAGCAAATAACTAATCATTGAAACTCCCTCACTTGGGTTAATGCTCACTTTCTTAACCTTTGAGATTTCTAGAACTTAATAATTAGGTATCTAAGATAATAAAACTTATAAGTATTCCAAAAAATTAGGTTCTTTGGTTAACTAAATATCTATCATCATCTGCCCAGTTTTCCATTATAACGTAAATATAATATAAACATAATTTATAAATTTTATATTTTTGAAATTTTCTTATTTTTTGGCTCTATTTTACAATAATTAACTTATTTCACTATTTTAGGGTTAAATACTTATTTAATTCACTTTTTGCTATATTAATAATTTTCTAAATAATTAATTATTTTATTATTATTATTACTTAAGAATTTAATTGTAAATATAAAATGCTGACGTTGCAACTCATAGGGGTGGTTCCATGTGTCATTTTATGGATTTTTCATATTTTTTAACTTTACTTATTTATAATACATATATATGTATTATTACAATTTATTAAATAGTGTAAATTAACATTATTTTCCTTTCAAAAGCTCATGGCATACGTATATATATATATATATATACATATTATATTACTTTATTTAATAAATTAGTGTTTTAGTATATTGGACATATACTATTTAGGTGCATACATGAACTTATACTATACTATACTAATATACATATTTTTATACATATACATATACTTTTATACTTAGGTTTTCTTATTTTATTTATACATATATACAAATGTAACTTAACAATATAAACCTTGATACACTATATATACTATACGTATATACATATAATATACTTAAACATATACTATGCTTATATATTTACACTCTATACATATATAGTTATAACTAGACGCATATACATATATATAATGAAAATAAATATTATACATACTATATACACATATACTTAAGTATTTATTTACATGTATGAGCACATAAACATAAGAAATACTAACCTTTTGCATGATTTCATTACATGTACAAATATCTTAATACAAAAAAAATAAATAAATTACAAAATCAACTATATTACATATTCCCTGAATACATCTATTTCTACAAAATATACATGTCACGACCCGAAGGGGCTAGTCGTGGTAGGCGTTATATACATTCAAAAAATTGTAGATTGATTTCCCTTTTTCAATTGATAGCCCTTATTGCGTTATACAAGGCTACTGCTATAACTAATAATCTAAAGTTAGGTAGGTACAAGTAATATCATTACATGTTTATGAAACAAGACTATTGAATTATAAATAACACAAATATAAATATTTATAGAAAATAAGTCTGTAATATATTAGATTATAAACTAGTAATATATTATAACACATATTAAGGTTCAAGAGTTAATTCTAACATCACAAGTACACTCTCATCACTAATCTCACACTCGCATCAACTCATTGATGATTTACTAACCTTGGGCATCCTGCGGCTTGAATCCACGAACAAGTCTCCCTATGTAAGTAAACTATGGGAGTATAAGCTAACTAGCTTAGTGAGATATCCCCTCATCCATACAACAAACATGTTATACAACAATTAAATTCAAATAAATAAATGCATGAACAAGTAATATGTTATACAAATACTTGTAGGTGACTAGGTACTACATGCTACTCAAATTTAATGCCCTCTGAAAGCAAAGTTAAAGTATATACCGTACCAATCAGATACCCATACTAGAACTTATATAACAACGAAACTTCATGTTTTGTATTAAAAAACATAATGGTATATTGATGTTCAGTTTTAGTCAAAACTTAATTCTACATATGATTGTGAGTAGGTTCTTATAGCCCTAGCTCATTCTTAAATGGAGGCCTCTAGACCTGACCCTTAGTTAGGTGGTTGGTGCCTCCAATTCCTACTGTTCCTACGAGCTAAGGGAAGGTTATATAGTATGTGTATACTGTACTAAAACACTATAACCAAAACTAAGCAACCTTCGTATGGTCTCTTGCCACCTCTGTATGATGTGGTGGTCGGAATTAAGTATGTAGTGCATGATTATACATGTTTCAATTTAGTTAATTTAAGTCCAATAATGTTAAGTTTATTTATGAAGTGATCAAACAAAGTCACAAACAGATGAATTCCTATCAAATTTACTATGCAACAAACAGTACATTATTATACTTTAAGGTATATTCACTATTGACAAGCAATATCATACATAAGCATAATTTAGCTTTGCATAATATTCAATTATTAATAACAATTAATATTTACTATATAAGTACATAAATATGTATGGAATTATTAGGAATACTCACTCGTCATCATCTAAGTCAAGGATCATAGTAATTAGCTGGTAGGTTAGTATCGATCTCGTAATCACCTAACATTAAGGAAATACGAAAAGTAGTAAGTATTGGAATTAAATATCTAAACTATTATTATATTTAGTACTATTTACCTAAATTAGCTATTTATTTATATAGAATTATCAATTTGAGTTTTCTAGCTAATCACATATAACTTTTTCAATTTAGTTTGAATTCTTATGAACTTATAGTTTATTTTAATCATTTTTGGACGTACCTCCTCGTAACGGGGTTCGTTTTGAATGTTGTAACCTATAGTGTCAATTATGATATAAAAATATTAAGAAATTCATTATTTTAAGCTTTTCTTGATATAATTACGGTTTAATAAATATTTAAATATTACATTTTTGTAATTTTCTTATTTTTAAGTCTTTTTTACCATATTTACTTATTTTTGCTAATTTTGAGGTTTAAAACTTATTAGTTCAATTTTTTCTACTTTATTAATTTTCTAATTAATTAATTAATTTATTATTTTTAATTTCGAATTTAATTAATTAAGATAAGTGATGATGTGGTAACATAAGGGAATGTCACATGTCACTTTTATATTTTACTAAATTTTCTAAATTGATTATTTATTATAATTTCTTTAATGTTATGGTACATATATATATATTCATATTTATTAAATTACTTTATTTATTAAATTAATATTATAGCATATTATGTATGTATTATTCAAATATACTCGTATTTCTACATAAGTGATACTATTCATATATGCATGTTTATATGTATGATATACTTATGTACTGAAATATCCGAACCTTAAATATATTATATATTATACGCATGAGTATATATATATACATGTAATTATACTTTATATACATACATACATATATGATTACATTACATATATATATATATACTAAAATATTTAATATAAATAATATTATACATAAATACACATACATGTTCATCACATCTAAGATGCATGTATATACAAAATTTATAAAATTAAAGTACAACATAAACATACAGTATTCATTTACACATACCAAATACATATATCCCTTTTTATAAATATATTGTATTATACTAGTATTTGTATTTTGTAATTACAAACACATATTTCAGTTATATAGTATATAGATCCATGCATACATAAGTATATGTGTACATATGTAACGAAAAAAATACATACTATAGAATATAAGTAGGTACAAAAAAGGCATAAAAATATCTACCTATTTTCCTTAGTAATTTAGGTAAAATAAGGATGACAAGGATGTTCTTCTTCTTCTTTACTCACTTATTGGATTAGAAAATCAATAGGAATGGAAGATGGATGCTCACTTAGATGCTCACGGTGAAAAAAATATATGTGTGTGTGTGTTTTGTGCTTGCAATTCCAAAAGTTTTTACTTAGTGGAAAATAGTAGCATAAGAAGACAATCAAGGCATGACCTAGTAATTAATAGGATAAGACAACCTCTTTATCCTTTTGTCCTTCTACATATAATTTACGTACTTGGAAGTAGAAAAGGAGCACATAGGTAGCTACAATTCTAGAAACCAATGTGGAGGGAAGGGAAAATAGAAGAAAGAAAAAGGAAAAAGAAAAAAGAAAAGAAAAGGAGGAAAAAGAAAAATAAAAATAATAGATCTTTTTCCAAATAAAAAAATTATGAATTTAGTATTTAGAAAATAATATTCAAATTTTATAAAAATTTATTAGTTTAGTTGTTACTCATTACATTAATAATATTTACGAGTTATCTCAACGCATTTGCTAAAATTTATATGCGATAACGCGTATTAGTCGATAATTATAATCGACTAAGATATTATTACTAGGAGGATATATTTATTCATTTTGTAAGCTTAAAGTTATAATTTTAGGGTTTTTGTCGAGTTCGAGTTCGATTTCGATTTCTAGTATTTATGCATACATAAGATTTAAGGTTTTTGTACGTAATTTAAGTTTCAATCGAATTTCTAGGGTTTTTATCATCGATACTAAATTCAATTTCATAATTTAATAAAATTTTTATCTTAGCTAACCTTATCAATTCATAGCATTATCTAGAGCACTTAGATCTAAATTAGGGCTTCAACTGTTAATTGCATAGGGTTTACGATACATATATGACAAAAGTACATATAAGTTAACAAAATAAATACATTAAAACACCACTTAATTACTTCTTTTGATGTATTGAACAGTTGTTAATCCAAGAGCTTTTCTTCTTCTTCTTATTACTTGTTGATAAATAGAAAGAAAATTTGATAAACAAAGGGATAGAAGAAGGAAAGGGAAAGAGTTTTTTTCTTTTTCTTTTTCTTTTTTATAGATGTATGTATATTCTTTTGAACTTGAATTGGATAAAAGACTTAAAATAAAGCAAATGGGTGGAGTTTTGTAGTCGACCAACAAAACAAAAGTAATGAAAGTGAAAGAAAAAGGAAGATAAGATGGAATTAATTTGATGTGACTAATGGCTTTTCTAATGGATTTGTTTTTATCCTATTTATGAAGCCATGTGGACAAAAGAAAAAACCACATGGCAGCGAAAACATCAATCTAAAATAGCAAAGTGGAAGATGAAAGAGGAAAAAAAAAAAGAAAAAGAAAAAGAAAGGAAAGAAAAAGGAAAAATTAAAAGTATTAGGCTAACTTTTCTAAATGTAAAATTATAGAATTAATAACTATTATCAAATAAAATTCATAATTTTATAAATTTTGTTAATTAAATTTTTACTCGTTACATTTATAATACTTAGAAGTTATCTCAACGTGTTAGTTAACAATTTTACATAATTACACGTATTGACCAATAATCGTATTCTATTAGGTTTTTAGTACTTTAAGGGTATAATTATTCATTTTATAAACTTTGGTTTATAGTTTTAGAGTTTTTGTTAGGTTTGAGTTTAATTTTTGGTATTTATGCTTACATAGGATTTAGGGCTCTTCTACGTGTTGAGGTTTCAATTGAAATTTTTGGGGTTTTTTTCTCTTCTTCGTATTATGTTTAAGTTTAAAATTTTAATTAGTTTTAAATTTATTGACTTCATTGACTTAGGGTATTTATGTATGATATTTAAATCAATTTATTATCTAAAAAGCTAAATTTATAGGGTTTACAATTCGAGTTGTCTTGGAATAAGTATGACCCGAATTGGGTAAGGCCGACAATTAGATGTCCTAGTTCGAGTAGGAGTCGCTAAGGTCTTATGAGGTTAGTAATGCTTCTCATGAGGTCAGCCTACAATTGTTGAGCTCTAAGATTGGTCGACACTAGTTTTCTCACGCCATGCTGAACTATTCTTTAGTCTTAGTTTCTAGGTTGTTTGGTCTCTCGGCTTCTCGTTAGATGATAGGCTTACTGCCAAGTTGTACCCATTTCCCCTCTCGACCTTCTATTATTAGCTTAGCCTCAAATGGGGTAGGTCGGCCTTAGCTAGGGATAGGTCAACCACTGTCTAGAACAAGTTATCCTTGGCTCATAACTACTCAACTTCGGCCTAGGGATTGTCGTAGGCTAATTCCTACCTCGTCTACCGCTTAGCTTACTCAAATAGAGGAAGTTAAATAGGTTAATACTTCTAGTAGTTGCAAGCAATCATATGAATGTCATTGTATATGTGGTAGAGTAGGACATTTAAGTACAAATTGCCAAGTTAGAAACCCTTTCGCCCCATTAATAGATAGTTAGGAGGAACAAGTTAACGTAGTGGGGAATGTTAATTAGGGAGAAAGAAATTGTAACCCTTACTCAAACACCTATAACCTAAGTTGGAGAGACCATCCTAATTTATCAATAGGGAGGTAATTTATGAGGAAGATTTAATAAAGGATTCTAAAGACCTAGGATATAAGCTAGTTAATGCCTATCACTACCTTTACCCATAAAAAATTCAAAGGGAGAATCTTTAGAGCAATCATTGAGAAATTTTATCCAAAAGTGTGATGCAAAAATGAATGCATAGGAAGCTAGTTTACAAGAGATGCATAGATGGATGATTCAACACTATAAGGACATGAATAATAAAATCTTAAGATATGTACTAAGCAATATTGATAAAAACTTAAGAGATCATGTTGGAATGTCCAATGGAAATGGTAAGGAAGCTAGTGTATGAGAAAAGGAGTTATGACTTAGTGGAAAGAAATTGTTTAGAGGAGAAAACCTGAGACCTAAAGACCCTGATGAGGAATAAGATGAACATAACAATGAGGAAATGTTTACACCATTAGAGGAAGGGTTAATAGCTAAACTCTTGATAATGAAATGGATGAGAACTTTGTAGATGAAGAAATTGAAGAAGCACTTAGTGATGATGATGTATATATGTTGGAGACAAATAGAATAAGGAAAATTAATGAAGAAGAGGATCCTAAGGAGTGCAAAGACATAGGAGTTGATGAATTTAAGGAAGAGAATCTTGAGAAGTTTGAATCTAGAAAAGAGGGTGAAGTGAGTCTAGAGGAGAAGCTTAATATTGATGAGTTCAAAATCGTGGATATGATGCTTAAAGAGAAAGGTGCTATCAGTCTCTAGATTGTAGACAAATTGGAAGATCCAAGAAGATCCATTATACCATGTATAATATTAGATAAGTTTTTCCCAAGAGTTCTTTTGGATATAGGTGCATCAAATGACTTTATATTAAGGAAAATTATGTAGGAGTTTGAATTGGAAAGCTTTATGAAGGGAAGCCCATATTATATACAAATCATTGATGGAGGTTAGACCATATCTTCAAGAGAACTCCATTTTATAACCATTAGTGTCTGACTATGTGACTTTCTAGTTGATTTCATTGTAATGGAAATGAAATAAAAAGATTAACCCTTAGTTCTTAGCAACCTTTAAAGCTATATTAGATATGAATGTGAGGGTAATTGTCCTAAAGAGTTAATAAAGGAAAGTGCTACTCCAAGCTAAGGAACAAATTCAGTAGCTACCTAAAGGAGAATAAGATTCTCTTCCTTAATAGCAACCTATATAAGTGATGCTCCAAGCTTAGTTCTTAGTAACCTTTGGTTGTGATACCTATAGTTCTACTTGAACTTGCAAATAGACTATAGGAGAATGAGTGACAACTTACTTAGCAAATGATATAGAGATAGAAGTTTGCATTCAGCACATCACAAGCAGGGTTTTCAACCAGATTAGTTACAAATAATGTATGTATAAGCAAAGACATTGCATGAAGTTATTTAGTCTGCTGTGAGAGAAATTGTGCTCATTCAAATTTTGGTTAAAGAGCTTGACATTATGCATTGATGGATTGGAACCAAACTAAACCTTAAGCATTGGAGAATACCCACCACTCAAGATGACCTTCTAACCATAACCACTAACCTTGCTGCGGCCTCTTCTTTGGTCACTCAGTTGGACTAAGGTAAGGAAAGGACAATTCTAACTATTCTCATCGAATACGTTTGCATTTTGCCCAAGATTTCTAACCGTTACCCTTAGTAGGTTGCGATGCATATCAAGTTAGACGTTAGACCGAGTTTAAGTTAGTTTATCTTCAGGGATATCAAATAAGCTCAAACAAGTTAAACAAAGCAATATTCATACAGTAAACATAACATGGAGTTTAGCTCCTACCATATCAAATCATATTCAAACACATGCACCACATGCACATAAACAACTTACAATAATCACAGGCAAATACATACTAAAGTCTCCAAGTATTATGAAATAATACTTCAAAGTGCAGTGAAGCACTTATCTCACCTACCTAACTTCCTAGCCAATTATGCCTAAAAGTCTCTAATAGGTTTACAAGTTTAGCTTGTCAATCCTGGATATGATAGAGTAAAAATTAAGATAGGTAAAATATTGAAATGAAGCAAACCTAATATACTTACCCTTCTAGCTATATATCTCAAATCGGTGATTAGGCTTATTATCTATATGTAAGATTCGAGTTAGATAGGTTAAAATATTTTTTTATGTGATTATCTTATTTTTACCTTATGATTATTAAGTTAATTAACTAACCCTATAGTTGATATAAAATACATATATCTTTCTATTACACATATATGTAGGTAGAATACGTATAATTCTAGTATATTACCCATTACGTAACCTTTGTTATAAATAAACATATAATACAATGCAACATAATGATCATACGTATTTATTGTATAATAAGGAGTGCTTGTTATATCAAATTAGTGAAAATATCATTTCAATAAGTCATATATGATTATAATGTATGTATATATTTTTTAAATAATACTAACTACATTAAAAATATAGTACAATATGTAGTTTATCTTATACCTAAAATCATCGTATGTATTACACGTATTGAGGATGGAATTAATTTGTCACCGTTTTGAATGCATTGTTTAATTTTCCTTTTTTTTTTCTTTGATAAGCTTCATGTAGCTATCTACATGTAATTTAGGTACTCATTATAATAGGGTCATTAATAACTTTTACACTTGCTACTCATGTTATAATTCATATTGCTACACCTTCAACCATATACATGGAAAAGATCATTTACAATGATATATATTCAATTAATTTCTTTACAGGTTATTAGATGGAGCAATAGAAATATAGTTTTCAATATTCTAAGTTTAAAACTTGAAACGAAAACATTTGTGAAGTTGTACATATGAATTACTTCATTTAGAAATATAATGAGGTTGCAAATATATCTTCTCTAAAACTATTATATATCAATTAAAAGAAAACACTTAAAATTGTGAAAATAAGATTACCTAAAAATATCAAGCATTGGAAAATTAAATCTTATATCTTGTCTCTTCTATCGCGACCCGAGTGGGCTAGTCGTGGCAGTCGCCGTATACCATACAAAGGATTGTAGATTGAGTTCCCTTACAATCGATGACCCTTTTATACGATACACAAGGCTACAACTACTATTAACTACCAAGAGTGCGCAAGCTTAAGCAATATCATTTCATGACGAATAATACTATAGTAAAACATAACACGTAATTTATATGTATAAAAGTTTACAGATATAGCGTTTGAAACATGTCTAAAGTTAAACTATTATAAAAATTACATATTCAACTCTACATTTAGTCAAAAGTACTCTCTGCCCTCAAACAGCTCCCACATTAATCCCGTAGAGAAAGCTAACCTCGGGCATACAACGGCCTGACTCCACGAATAAGTCGGCCTGCAAAAGTAGTCTACAAGGGTATAAGCTTACTAGCTTAATGAGATATTTTCCCTTAACCATACAGCAATCAAGTTATGTCATAGCTAAGTTCAACCAAATAAATGCATGAACAAGCAGTATGCCAAACAAATACATACAGGTGACCAAGTATTGCATGTAACTCAAATTTAACACCCTCCGAAGTCAGGTTGGAGATTCTTCGGTACAGCCATATCCGGGTATCATATTAGAACTTATTTCATTACGAAACTCCGTGTTTCGTATTTAAAATGTAATGGTACATCCATTAACACCTTCATCAAAACGAGTTCTACATATGATTGTGAGTAGGTTCACGCAGCCCTCACTCACCCCTAAACGAAGGCCTCTGGACTCGACCCTTAGTCAGGCGGTTGGCGTCTCCAACGCCTAGTCATCTTGCGAGCAAGGGTAAGGTCATATCACACGTGTGCACCATATGAAATCAATAACAATCATTAATCAACCCAAGTATGGCCTCTCGCTACCTTCGTGTAATGTGACTGCCCAGAATTAGTTATGCAGTACATGATTTATGCATGGTCCAATTTAACTTTCTCTAGTAAAAAAAAAAGTTAAGTCATATTTAATCAGTAATAATTCCAAGTCACAAACAATCAATCTATTCAATCTACTATACAACAAACATTATATTATTGACATTTAAAGTAGATTCACCATTCACCACAATTATTATGCACAAGCATAACCCAACCCCATACACATTCATTTATAAATCATAATTTAGATTCACTAATTACAAGTACAAATAAGTATGGAATGATAAGGAAAAACTCACTCGGCTATGGCTAGTTTAGGGATCGTAATAGTCGGTAGGCAGGTCAAGGTCAATATCGAGATCACCTAAGAATAAGGAAAATTTGTAAGATAGGGAATTTAAAACTAATTAGAGTTATAATGTGTAAGGTTTATTTCACTTAGTTACGTGAAATTGTCAATTCGAGCTTTTTATCGAATCGCGTGTATCGATTCATGCTCGAATCGTTATGACTTTATAGTCCATTTTGATTGTTTTCGAGCGTATTTTCTCTTAACGAGGTCTGTTTTGGATGTTGTGACTCATAACTTAAATTGTGATATAAAAATATCACAAAAATTATTATTTAAATTTAAAAATTATCAAATATTGATTTTCGCTTTTTCGTAACATATTTATAATTTAATAATTATTTAATCATTTTTTGTGATTTTTATTATTTTGGGTATATTTTCCTATTTTTCTCATTTTCTTATTTTTCTTATGTACCTCACGATTATACAAATATATATATATATATATTCCAATACTTATAATATATAGTTTATGGTTTATGTTATTGTAAATTCTTGAATTACGGTATCATATATACACTATATATATTACACGTATTATATATGTATATGTACTTATTTAAAACATACTCTTATACACATATTCATATATTTATATATCTAAATATATATATTTGGCATAAATACCTATAAATACATATATATATGTTCGGTATATATATGCTTGTATAGTATTTATCATTTATCATAAAATATATAGTATTTATCATAAAATATGTATACTATATATCACATACATAATATGCCGTATACTATTATATATATATTTTCATATATCTTATATACATACGTATAAAAATACCTTACCATATGCTATACAACTACACACATATATATATAATCATCTATGTATACCTATATATATACAAGTTACGGCACATATATATATACTATAGTGATGTAAATTAGTTATATAAATTATTAATTAAATGTTTTAAAAAAAAACAAATACATAATATATACCATATACTTATGTACATACATGTATAAATAACATAACCTTATATTTACACATATAATTAAATTTAGGTATACATGCACATAGACATATACTATTAGTATTATATGTGAAAATACCATAAAATACCATACAAATACTATATTTCTACATGTATATACCATGAGATACATATATATTTTCTAAAATAAATTACTTACCTTGTAGTTTTTTTATTTTTTTCTTCTTTTCCTTCCTTCCTTCTCTCTTCTCTTTTCTTTCTTTCTTTTTCTTTCTTTTTCCTTACAGTTTGCTCTCGTCGGTGTGTGTTTGTGCAGATTTTTCTTTTCTTTTCCCATATTTGTATTGATTTCCTTTGCTCATGTGATCATAGCTTAAATTGTAAGCTAAGACAACTTTTTATTCATGTAAATAGGACAAAAACAACGTCACGTGGCTGCGTAAATTCTTATCTTAATTTGCTAACTTTTGTTTCTTACGTTTTGTGCAGGGAGTGAAATGAATTGGAAATGAGGAGAGAAAATGAGATAAATTGGAAATAAAAGAGAAGGAAAATGAAAGTTATTAACAAATGTGTGAAATTTTTCGAATCATATAAATTATAATAAATCTCCTCATAGATTAGTTTTTAAAATTTTGTGAAATTTTATCAATTTAACTGGTACCTATTACAATTATAATTTTTACAAGTTATTATGGCAATTTCATTACAATTTCATACAAATAGGCGATTTAGTCGAAAATTACATTCGACTATAATTTTATTGCTATTGTGTAATATTAACTATTTAATAGGTTTATGTTTATGATTTTAGGGTTTCGAGCACTTTTGGAGTTCGGTTTCGATTAATAATGCATAAACTAGTTTTAGGGTTTTAGTAAGCGATTTAGGGTTTTGATAAATTCTGAAGGTTTTGTTATCAGTGTTATATTTGATTTATTAAATTTCATATTCTTTTATTAGTATTAAGGTTCAACTACTGTTTTTCCTAGGGTTCCTAGGGTTTACATCTTCTACATACTATCCTCTTATTATTTTCTTACATTTCTTCCCTGTTCTCTTTTTCTTTCTTTTTCTTTTTCCATTTTGTCTCTCTCTTCTTCTCTCTTTCCATCTCTCTCTTATTTCCCCCACTCTGTCTCTCCTTCCTCCCTCCTTCTTTCTAATGGTTTGATTGTGTTTCTCATAAATGGCTTATGCCATTTGTTTATAAAGTGAGGTTTTACTACCTTAACCATGGAGGTTTCACCATTTTTAAAGTGTTTTTATTTAATAATATATGCATATATATATATATATATATATATTCCTATTCGAGAATCATTTGCTCAAACATCCCTAAAATAATCTACTATGGTGGCATCAAGAATTACGACTACTTGATAATTACTTTTCGAGTGGGTCCAATATTATCTTTTTTATGATTGAGTTTTATACAACACTTTGAGTATATTTCATCTTGATATAACACAAACAAATAATCCATACTATTCTTTGAAAATAATAGAACATTGCATTATACATCTAATCTCTAATTTTTATTTTTAAATTAATTAAGATTTGACTTAATAAAATTTATATTATAATTTGTATTAGTTATATTTCAACTTTTAGGGGACTTGTATTATCATTTAATCTTATTCAAAATTAATTTTTCATTGGTCATAGATTCCAACATATAGCCTTAAAAATACTTTTCTTTAATATATGACATATTTGTAATATTACAATTTGTAAGTTAGTTTACTTTATTATATCCTAAGAACTACTAACCTAAATAATATGGTATTACTAAGCAAGTAAAGTTTACAAACTTAATATTGAATTTATAATTAAGAAATTTTAGAGACCTTACATATTTGATACTTCAAGTAATATTTGAATTGGTGTGATTATATTTTGATGTTATGATCACATTTCAAAAACTTCTCACGTAAGAATCTTTTATAAGCTATTGTTTGAATACATTAAGATATTCAAAAATTTTTATTATTAGGTGTTTAGTGAAGTAAGTATGTCTAAATTTTCATATATACCTATTAACACATTCTATAATACTATATTTTTTTTACAAGGATTATATTTGAACAAAAGTTAGCAAATTTGGATTGTGGGGCATTATATATATATATATATATATATATATATATATATTAGCTAAGTCGTAGAATATTAGCATAATTAAACTACTTTCCTAATTGTCTTAAAATTGAATCCTTAGGAACTAGTTACTAAAGTACAGAGCTTACAATTCACCTGACTTGGTAATTCTCATAATCTTGCCATATCTAGGTGAAAGATCTTAATCGTAAATTTTTTAGGGTTTGGCAATCTGCTCCCCTTACAATAGTTTCATCCTTAAAACTATTGTGTCTAAAGTTTCCATATAAAGTATACTTCTAGATTATGGTTTAGCGATGTCTATCTTATTGTATGAACTTACTAGGAATGGCAATTAGTTATATATTATCTTTTTTTTTTTTTGTTTTATTCTCTTATCTCCTCTTATTTCCTTTGCTTTTGACTTCCTTAGTAGCCTTTCAAATTCTTTGAACCATTCTCTCCTTAACCTTCTACGCTTGCCACTTGGGCCATTAACTCATTTTATGCAATTCTCATTATAGTAAACCTTACTACCTTTTTTTTTTTTAGGGGGCCCTCTAGTAAACCTTACTACTTGTATATCATTTTGCATTACTACCCTTGTTGATATTAGCATTGCACTAGGTGTTTCACCAAATCCATTACATTTGAGGTACCAATTTTTGTTTTACATGTTTTGTTCTTAAACTTTATAAACTCAATTATCTTTTGCTTGTTGGGCAATGCTATTGTGGTTATTAACATACTTCTATTAATTCTTATTAATACTACTAGATATATACAATTAATTGGAATAGTGATAAGTTTAGTGCTTCTAGATTTGATCCCTTATACAACCTAAAATCATTAGTTTACCTATGTTCCTATTAGAGGATCTTTTGATCATGATAAGAACACCCACTTGACCAATCTTGATAGAGGGCTTTATTAGTAAAGTTCTTTCGGATGTTAGTTACTGATTAATTCCAATCAAGGGAATTACATGAAATTATTATGGGGTTTATGATTTGATAATGCTTCGATCGGGATGAATTTGGATTGATTATTTATATAGAACCTTTTTTAAAAGCTGATTATGAAAGTTAAAAGTCCTATATTACATGTGTCCTACTTAAGTTGTTTATTTTACTACATTAATTATATATTTCCTACTAAGATTTTCTAATATGTGTGTCAATGTAAGTTGTTCAGCAAATTTCTATTCTAATTAGATATACAAGTAATATTCACTATATTCTTACTAATTTTAAATTATTTTCTATATCCACTCCCCAATCTCTTGAACCACGATTACATTTACACAACTTAGTTTTTTTTCCTTTTTTTAGTTATCCCCAATCTCTTGAACAACCATTAATTTACACAACTTAGTTTTTTTCTTTTTTTTTTTTTAGTTATAGCAGCACATATATTTTTTTTCTTAGCGATCTTCATTTACTCTATGATAACATTCAATAATATTATTATCATCTTAAGTTTCCTTAAGTAATATTCAAATTATTCAGTTACACTCGCCATACTTCTTTACTTAGCACTTAACTTAATTGTTTATTGGAGCTAAAATATTCAATTCCTTTTCCTTCATGATATGCTTCCATGAACCATATTTACTGAGTTAAATTTCTTTTCTTCTCTTTCATTTTTTCTCTACTTTAATTCTATAGCCTTAAGATTGTAAACTTGTAACACCTGTAACACTTGAATCCTCTTTTTATTCTAAGTTCTATAATGTAATTTTAGCACCTACTAAATCAAATGTATTCTTCGAAATACCTTTTAGTGTATCTTTACGTTACCTACAATTGAGTTCTAATTAGGATTAATAATATTATTAGTTCTTTTTGTATAAGTTATCGCTTATTCCTTATTTTCTATGTATGAATTTCATCCTATTGTGATTATGTTACTCTTATTTTCATTGGTGAGATACATCACATGGCTTAGCATAAATATCCACGAGAATGAGTTTGGCTAATCTTGACTTGTCTTAATCTTAAAGTCAAATGACATGGTCCATGACTCAAATCAGCTTAACTTAATTTGACTCAATAAGAACTGACACAACTCTTGATTGACAAACTCATAAGGCATTGACATAGACTTAGTACTTTACATAACATGACATACATAGATCATTAACAAAGATAGAAGACTTGATGAGAATGACACTTGATAATTATAGACTTGCTATTCTCTTCTTATTTATCCATTATGCTAACATATTTTTGAAATATCTCATATTATCTTGGTTATATCGTTTTCCTCATTTATCAACTAATAATGATAATAGTCAAGGTTACAAACCTTACTTTTGTTTTGTTATTTTCAAAGTACATACTTATTACAAATGGTAAAGTAAATTATTTAGGTAACCAAGAGATTTATTTGTTACTACTATTGGCTTTATTAGCATACTTCTACTGTCCTTATTAACCTCATCATAGAATATATTTATGGTCATAATATATTTATTATAAATTTGATCCTTCGTAGTATTCTAAGACTATCACTTATCAATGTTCTCTTCAATATATGGTCATGCTAAATTACACATAAATTAATATATTGGGAGTATTATTTCTTAAGCCATTTTTCAAGCTATCATGCTATTGCAACTTCCTTAGTAAGGATATTACATTAAAGCAATTTATTTCTCATTTCGTTTGTAATTTGTGATAGGAATTTACTTAGTTAGTACATCATTATAGGTAGCAAGTAGTTTTGAGAAGGAAGTTCTTCCTATATTAGGTTTATAAGAGGTATAGGGTAACATTCACTTGTAAATTTTAGGTAATTCTCTTCTATAAGGAGCATTCGTTCTATAAATGTCTTATTCAGTGATACTACGCCTAGTTAAATAACTGTCCACCATAAATAAAATTAATAATGTTGACAATGTACATGGGTTCCTATAGATAGCACTTAATAGATAATTACACAATAAATAATTCATAATCGTTTCCCATAGCACAAATTATAAATGCAGCTATTTCCAGAGTCTTAACTAATTATATGTACAAAATTTTAATTTATTAGACAATTATTTACACAAGAAATGTGGAAAGAACATAGATGAGTTATGATATTACAATCGTAATGATTTCCTTTGAGTTTTTCGTATACCCCACAATATAGTCCATCCTCAAAATTCTTTTTATGACTACATAGGTATACAATAGCATTGGTATTTGTTGAATTAATATTGTTTATATATTTTGATTTAGTTCTAGTCTTGCATACAAGCATCCACTTATATGTTACAGTTTATAAAATTATTCAAGTACCTCTACATCTTAATTATACATTACTAACTAATTAATTGTAAAATTCTACTTCCATAACTTCTTAACTATTCTATCTATGAAAAATGAGATAGACATCTATAACAAGTTTTTGATGTTACATCATTAATATTCCTAGGCTCTTACACACCATGACCTATGTAGTGCTTTTCTAGTTCTAAACTTATAAAATCATATTCATATAGGTATTTTGATTTATTTCACACTTAGCTACGCTTTCAAGATAATAAAGTTCTAGGATACAACACAAGTTTATCTTTAACTAAGAAGCACCACATGACTCAACTCTCTTATTGGATTTAATCTTGTTAATCATAATGATGAATTACATTCTATTGTACAAAGTTAAATTAGGAGTTCTAACATTTTATATACCTATAAGATATAGACAAAATCATATCATTAGTGGGAAGGTATGTTGTCAACTTATTGTTTCTTACATTTACTCATATTAATAAAAGTTAAAACCCTACATGCTTTATTCTTAACCCCTTAGTATTGTTCAAAACTATCATGTAAAGATTTGTCTTATTATCCTCAACTACTTAACTCTTTAAGTTTAAATCTTTGGCTACCCACTTATCCCCTACTCTTAGTGTTTACTTATGATGTCAATTAAATTTTATTTATGCTACCTCAAAGCAAGTTCTTAAGAATGCTGCTTTGAGTGAGTTTTTAAGAACAATGCTTTAATACCAACTCATAACAATCCTACCTCGAAAAAGTAGAGTCATAACAGTCTCGCTATGTAAACCATCCTAAGATAGAACCTGACGTTATAATTGCTATCATAGACTCAATTCACACCAAGCATACTTCATTCTATTACTTTGAAGCAACCAGTTCGATATCGGCTTGCTATAAACCCGTAGAATAATTTTTGGAAATAATTGATAAAACAAACTCATAGTTTGACTCTAGATAAGAGTGTTTGTAAGACCTATATGTATACATTATTTTGTATACAAATCAAAAGATTGAAAACTAGCAAGCACCTAAGAAGACTTGGGTAGTTTTCTTAGAAATTAGGAAAAAGTCAATAGTAAGAACAAAATTTAGACAGATTCCTCTTAATCCTTACTCCTTAACCCCATTTACTAAAGTTTTGGTTTTGGTTGCAATTCTACTCTAAACTTGTAAACAAACTATTTGATAATAAGCGATAACTTGCTTAGTAAGTGTGATAAAGAAAGAAGTATGCATTTAGCACATCATAAGCAAGGCTTTCAACTAAATTAGTTTGATGCAATGCATGTATAGGAAAATGTCATTATATGATTTTGTCAAGTCCATTATGAGATTAGAGAACTTATGCTCACTTTAATTGGGTTAAATGAAATTGAGGCTTATGTAATAGAGAACACTCTCTACTTGAGACAATCTTTGAACTATGGCCCCTAACCTTACTGTAACCTCCTTTACTGTCACTTAGTTCGACTAAGGTGAGGAAATGACCATTTTAGCTATCCACATTGAAAGGGTTACCTTTACTAGGTTGCGATGCATGTCAAGTTAGATGTTAGGCTAAGGTCAAGTTAGTTTGTCTTCAAGGTGATCAAATAAGTTAAATAAGGTAATATTCATAAAGTAAACACAACATTGAGTTTAGCTCCTACCATAGCAAATCAGATTTAAACACATGCACCGTATACATACAAACAACTAACTACAATCACAAGTAAGTTTATACTAAAGTCTTCAAGTATTCTAAAATAATACTTTAAAGTGCAATGAAGTACTGATCTTACCTAGCTGGCTTCTTAGCCAATTATACTTAAAAGTCTCTAGTAGGTTTACAGGTTTAGCTTGTTAATCTTAGATAAGATAGAGTAGAAATTAATATATGCGTGATATTGGAATGATGCAAACTTAATATACTTATCCTTCTAGTTATATATCTTAAATCAGTGATTAAGGTTCTTATGTATATATAGTATTCGAGTTAAATAGGTTAAAATATTTTTTTAGGTGATTATCTTATTTTTACCTTATGGTAATTAAGTTAATTAACTAACCCTATAGTTAATATAAAACACTATTAAATATATTTATGATTCTATTACAAATATATGCAGGTAGAATATGTACAATCCTGGTATATTACTTATCATGAAACCATTGTTATAAATATACTTATAATATAATGCAACATAATGATCATGCATATTTATTGTATAATAGGGAGTTCTTGTTATGTCAAATTAGTGAAAATATAATTTTAATAAGTAATATTTGTTTATAAGATACGTGTATATTTTTCAAACAATACTAACAGCATTAAAAATATAGTACAATATGTAATTTATCTTATACCTAAACTCATCATATGCATCATACGTATTGATGATTTAATTAATTAGACAACATTTTGAATGCATGGTTTATTTTTTTTATTTATTATTATTATTATTTTTTAGATAAGCTTCATGTAGCTATCTATACGTAATATAGGTACTCACTATAATAGGGTAATTAATAACTTTTACACTTGTTACTCATGTTTTAATTCATATTGTTATACCTTCAACCATATACGTGGAAAAAATTATTCACACTGATATATATTCAATTAGTTCCTTTATAGGTTATTAGATGGAGTAATAAAAATATAACTATCAATATTTTAAGTTCAAAACTTGAAACGAAAGCATTTATAGAATTGTGGATGAATTAGTTTATCTAAAAAAATAATGAGATTATGAATATATCTTTTCTAAAATTATTATATATCAATTAAAAGACAACATTTAAAATTATAAAAACAAGATTACGTAAAAATATCGAGCATCGAAAAATTAAATCTTTTAACTCGCCTCTTCTACGTGCTATCCTCTTTTTTTTTTTGTTTTATATTTTTTCCTTGTTCTCCTTTTCATTCTTTTTTTTTTCCTTTTATTCTTTCTCTTCTTCTCTCTTCCCCTCTTCCCCTCTTTCCCCCTCGCTGTCTTTCTTTCCTCTTACCTTCTTTCTAATGGTTTGATTGTGTTTCTTGTAAATGGCTTATGCTAGTTATTTATAAAGTGAGGTTTCACCACCTTAGTTAAGGCAATTTCATTTTTTTTAAATTGTTTTGTTTCAATAATAAATGCATATATATATATATATATTCCTATTCATAACCTATCTCCTTAATTATCCTATAAATAATCTACTGGTAATGGCAACAAGAATTACGGCCACTTGATAATTATTTTAGGAGGCTCTAATATTATCTTATTTATGATTAGGTTTTTTATGGCTCTGAGTTCATTTCATCTTGATATAATACAGACAAATATTCCATACTATTCTTTGAGAATAATAGAACATTACATTATACTTCTATTCTCAAATCTCTACTTCTAAACTAATTAAGATTTGACCCAATAAACTCTATATTATAATTTGTATTGATTGCATTTCAACTTATTTTTAAAATCCAATTTTACATGACTATTCCTTCTAACTTTTAGGAGACTCATATTACCATTTAATCTTATTCGAAATTTTTTTTCATTGGTCATAGATTCTAACATATACCCTTAAATATACTTTTTTTTAATATATAACATATTCATAATATCATAATTTGCAAGTTACTTTACTTTGTTATATCCTAAGATTAACTAACCTAAATGATAAAAAAATTCTAAGTTAGTAGATTTTAAAAACTTACTATTTCAATATTAATTGACAAATTTTAGAGACCTTAGCTATTTGATGCTTCGAGTAATATTTGCATTGGTATAATTAGATTTTGAAGGATTATAAGCATACAATCACATTTAAAAAATCCCCCATGTAAGAATCTTTTATAGTCTATTGTTTGAATATATTAAGATATTTGAAAATTTTTATTATTAGGTGTTTAGTGATGTGAGTACATCAAAAGTTTAGTATATACTTTTAGCGTAGTCTATAATACTATATTTTTTTTTATAAGGCATCTAACTGCACAAAAGCTAGTAAGTTTCGATTATGAGGCATTATATGTATATCTTAGCCAAGTCGTAGAATATTAACTTAACCAAAATACTTTCTCGATTGTCTTAAAATTGAATCCTTTAGCACTAGTTAATAAAGTACGGTGCTTACAATTCACTCATCTTAGTAATTGTCATAATCATGCTATATCTAAGTACAAGATCTTAATTGTAATTTTTTCAAGGTCTCACAAATTATAAGATATATATCTAGATTAAGTTAAGGGTAGGAAAGTTAGACATAAATATTGAAGTTTTCTAGTTTTGATTAGGCTTTAATGAATTTATTAATTTCATGATAAGTTGTCCCTTCCATGTAAATTGATCATTTTTCCTTTATGCTCTATGCCTCTAAAGTATGATCTCACCACAAAAAGAAAAATGAAGGTGAAAAGGAAAGAAAAGAAAATGAAAAAAAGTATAAAAAGAAAGGAAAAGTTGAAAAATGTACAAAGCTAGAAAGAAAATAATGGGCAAGATATAAGAGTTATTCCAAATGTTGGGGAAGTGAAGTAAGATACAATTCGATAGTAACTCTCTATTTGCATGGCATTAGCATACATAAGAAATTGATAAGGCAAAAGTACATACGCGAGCCAACCAATTAAACACCAAGACCTCTCATTTAGTCTAAAACATTAGACTTTAAATTTCTTTAGCTTAACCTAAATGAGAAGTTGACTTTTCTAAGTATCAATTCTGAATTAATTACATGATTTTTGATTCGTGAGCATTTGATTTAGCATAGATGGAACAATTTCAACATCACTAGGAAGGATTTTTGTACCATATTGAGTGCATGCAAACTTCGAGTTTTCAGTGATCTATCATATTCTTAAGTTTAAATGAGCATTAAGGAAGTTCATGCTTGCCCTATTATTTTATGAACAATATGATTTCTAGCTTGCTTGACGACAAGAAAGGTTCTCAAGTTGGAAGTGGTGATCGTAGTTTAAAATGCACAATTTTTCCCAACTTTAAAACCTACATTTGTGGATAAGTTTAGTAAAAACTTGTTAATTGTATATGAAATTGAAGTTATGTGCAAAATGGATCAACTCTAGTAAAATTGCTAAAAATACACGAAAAGAATTAATTTTAGATGAATTTTATTAATTTTGTATCCTACTTACAAGTGTAGAAGGGTTGCCACGGTCTTGGTAGCCCCTACCATTCAATTTTAGAGGCAGAAATCAAAGGAGTAATTGAATTTGGATTATCAATTGATCGGTAGAATTCCTACCCATTGATCAATATGCCTTAAGGTATCAAGATTTCATTGATAAATTAAGCAATGGAGCAAAAGAGAGGACAATATGTTGAACAAAAAGTGCAAGGTTAAAATTACTTATGCGGATCAATTGGTATTACCTGTATTGATCAATCAGTATAACATAGAGAAGACCCAAAGCTGACACATGTTTACCAATCGATTAGTAACATAAATTTATAAATACTCGCACTTGTAGCAAAGAATGTGAGTTGTAATTAACATGTTCTTAGGTTTTAGTTTAGAATATAAGCTCATTATCTCATTTATTGTTTCTTTAGTTTGTTTGTGATGTTTAGTACTTGTTTTTATGATTTTGATCCACATTTAAGCTACATTAAAGAGCTATTATCAATTTATCTTCATCTAATCACATGTTCTCTTATTATCATCTTGTTACCTACTCTATAATGTAATTTCTTACTACCTTTTCATCTATCATTGTTGTCATTATTGATAACTTGAGTAGCTAAGTAGTTTCTACTGGTTTGTGGTCATGTGGATGTTGTAGTGGGTAAATCTTTGTAGTTTTAATATGGGTTTGATTATTTAAATAGGATTTTTATGTTTGATACTTCATTTTAACTCTTTGAGGTGCCTATTAATGAAATTTTCAATGGGATTTCCTTGTGATTATGAGATTGAGAGGAGATTAGTCTTAGGAAGTTCTCTTAAGAGTTAACGGGTTTGCATAATTATGAGACCAAAAGGGGATCAATTATTTAATTCCCTAATTGAGTGATTGAGTTGGTGAAGTATTAATAAAGGGTTCTTACAATAATGAGACCTAAAGGAGATCAGGTTTACCCCATTGAATTTACACTACTTTAGGTGGTTCTAGTGGATTAGGATAGGTCATGATATGGAGAGGAGATTGACCCCCTTGTTTCTAGGACTATAATACTTTATTCATGATAAGAATTAAGTATTTAGTTGATCGTATAGGAAAATGAGACTGAGAGGTGATTTTTCAATACATAGTTGAGTGAGGTACCCTACTCGTGATCATGTTCAAGTGAATTACATAAAAATTGAGTTAAAAACCATTCTTATTATCTTAATGGCATGCCTTTGCAACTACTTTGGAAGTATGTCACAAGCCCATATCTTTATTATTTTTGTTAGTTGTTACTTTTTGCTCTCATTTACTATTCCATTTACAAATCTGAATTATCTATTCAATTCACCTAGATTAGACTAGTAGGTTAAGATCCGGTATACATCCACATCCCTTTTACTTGAGGAATTTGACTTTATGAATATTCACAAATATTATTACTTCAAATGATTTGGTACACTAGCCAGTCAAGATTACACCAATTTGAAAATTTCCATTTACAAAATTTTGAGTCTATATACCACTTTAAGTTAGTTTTTAGTGCTTTTTCTAGGGACTAACTTGTCTATTCAAAATTTTCATTTTTATCAGTATACCATGTTGTCCATCAACTCCCGGGCATTTGGATACAATGTCCTAGAACCTAAGGCAATAAGAAGCTACCACAACTAGCCTAACTATAAGAACATGAAGTACTTAGAATTAATTGAGTAACGCAAATGTATATGTTCAAAACCCAGCCTAGTAATATTCTAGTTTTTAGAAAACTTAACCCTTAAGTTCTTTCATACCATGCCATGAATGTAGCAAGCAATATAACAGCCTAGTGTTAGGCATGAACCTCAAGTTTTATTTCAAAAATAACTCAATTAGCCTAGATCCAATCTTGTATCCAAGCTTTATAATTTAACCCTTCATCTAGGATTCACTTAGGTGAATACCTACAATGATAGTTCAAGTTCTAAATTTTCCAAGTAATAAGACACCTCAACAAATCATTCATACATGAAGATACATTTCACATAATCAACATACATTCAAAACTCATGTACATAACCAATCAACTACATAATTGTAGTTTACATACAACAATTCTGAGTCAAGTAAACATAAGTCTACCTGCCCAAAACAAAACAAAAAAAAAAAAAAAATCCACTTACCAAGGCTTCTTGATAGGTGCAAATCCTATGCTTCATGATGAGGTCCTTCCTTACCTATTGCACTTAAGAAAAGTACATACAATTCCTAAGTTAACTACAAGTTGAAACCAAACCCCTATAAACTTATGTTTACATATCCTTCCAATATTACATTGCTAAACTTCAATTGACCGTATCTTCATTGCTTATTCGATTCTAGTAAACTTTATATCATTACAATCTCTATTTGAGTACTCTTCAACTATCTTAAAAGAACAACTGATTAATATTATTATAGGGTTGAAAATTCCCTTTTTGCTATAGACTTGATCGTAAGTTATTATAACTATGTTGTCATGACCCTAAAGAGGCCTAGTAGGATTACTTAAAATTTTCATATCATGTGTGCACCTATGATTTGAAAATCATCTTGCAAGTCAGAGATTACAAGATTTTAAATAATTAGTCACTAAAGTTTTTATTTATTTATTTATTTATTTAACTTATGACCACATATATGTGACTATGGATGTCCGATAAGCTATAGTCCATCAGAACCGTAGATTAGGTAGTAAAGTTTTAAAACTTAAACTTATTAAAGTCACAAAATTTAAATGTAGTATTAATAACTATATATATAATAATTCAAATGAACCATACAGTCCGTCCTCAAATTTTAACTTCTATGCATCTCGATGTTAACACAGAACTTTCAATTCTTAACCTATGCCCGATCATCTAGCAACTTGTAAGAGAAAACTATTAAGGAGCAAGCTACAAGAGCTTAGTGAGTTATCCCTCGTACTATACCAGCAAACAAGTTATCAAACAGTTTGTTACCAAACATATGAATGCATGAGTAAGTAATATGGTAAACAGTATATATGCAGCTGATTGGTACTGTATATAATATTGGATTTAACGCCCTTAGAAGTAAAGGTTGAAGATACATTGACACTAATCAAAACTGGGCTCTAGCACTTGGGTTTTTAACCTTATATCATTATATATATATATGAATTCCCTATTTCACAAAATACGTTTCTATTTCTAATGGTCAATAGTATACAAATATCTTAGTCTAGCGGTGAGGTGGCCCCCGTAATCTACGCTCATACCCTATAACGGTGGTCTCTAGGTGTGACTCTCAGCCACCCATGGTTAGTATCTCCAGTGCCAATAAAACCCGCGAGCCAAAGGTAGGGTCTTGTTGTACTAATGCTCCTGCTCTGTATTAATCAAATCATCTGGGAATCCATCCCCCTAAAGCCCTTCATTACCAACCGTATGAGGTGACGGCTGGAACATTATATGCAACGTTCGTACTCTATGCATGATCCGTTTAATTTTAGTTGGGTTGAATATGATTAAGTCAATTTATGAGGTGGTCAAACATTATCAATAAATCATTTAAATAATGCAACAATCAATTATATAACCAAATCTTCAACTATCACATTTAACAGTATTTTGTACAATAATCAATCAATATCAGTCACATGCATAGCCCAAAACCCCATTCATTAAGTTATTAATATTTAATTTATGTGCACCAACTACAAGTACAAAACAAGTACAGAGTCATCGAGAGTACTCACTAGGTCATAAATGATGTCAGGGATTATAATAATCTAAAGATAAGTCAGTTTCGATCTCAAGATCACTTAATATTAGGGGAATATGGAAAGCAATAAGTTTGAGAAATAAATAACTAAACTAGCATGCTAAATCATATTGTTTATTTAAATCGATTATTGATTTATATGACATCATCGATTGGAGCTTTTTATCGAATCGCGTATAAATTTTTCGTTTTAGATTGGATCGTTATGAACTTATAGTCCATTTTGTTCGTTTTCGAGCGGATTTTCTTGTAGAGAGATCCGTTTTGGATATTGTGACTCGTAGTTTCAATTGTGATATAAAAATATCATAAAATTTATTATTTTAGTTTAAAAATTATAAAATACTAATTTTAGTTTTTTCTTAATATATTTATGATTTAATAATTATTTAAACCATATATTTGATATTTTTATTATTTTGAGCATACTTTTCCTATTTTTGAGATTTTAGGTTTATTATGTAATATCAATTTTTATTCTAATATCTTCTATTTATTATATTTCTAATAATTGTGTATTATGTACTATTACTTATTATGTACATAATACACGTCTAATTTTTTTATCATTCAAATTATCATCTCCCAACATCGATTATCATTTCAAAATATCTAAATTCATCCTAAATCAAAATTTATACCTAATTACCCTAATTTACAAAATTAACTTAAAACTTATTATTTTTCCTATTACTTATTTGCTACATAATTAACCTAATAATTACATCTAATACCTTAAATACTGCAAGTATCATACTTTATCAAATTTCAACATCCAAAGACATATAATTATTCACTAAATCAGTAATTGACTATTTAATTACTTAATTAACCATAAATTACCCATTTTATGTCTCATTTTAAGGCCTAAAAATTATTTAAAAATTTGAAAAATTAATTTTTCAAAATGAGCTTTATAGCACTATTCTATATCATCTAATTAGTCTATACAAAATTTTTTCGTTCAAAACTATATTCTTAAGATCATTTATTTCTAAACCGAAACTTGCTCGATTTTGCATAATTTCTTAAGGACCATATATCACGAGACATATTTTATTAAAATAATATTTTTCCTAAAAAATATATACAAAAATATTTCAGAATAACAAAATTCATAATTTTCAAAGAATATTTATCATTTTTTACAAAACTACACAAAATCGAGCTAGAAATCGAACTCACCGATTTGTGTGGCTCTAGCCACCATTGATGGCCATGGGTGTGTCAACCCACCTGGGCGCTACTACCACCGTGTGGTGGTAGTGGCCATCATCTCTTAGCTGCTTGTCGGGTCTGGGTTCTTCTTATAAGCTCGAACTGCATAGATTTTTTCTAAATTTTTTAAAAACCCTAATTTTATCTCAATTTCGCCTCTCCCTATTTTTCTAAACTTCTTGATATCTAAAATGAGCTTCTGAAAAATTTGGAGTATTTATAGAGCTTTAGGGAAATTATTGTTCAATAATTTAATTAGACAATTGCCTTATCTTCTTCCAATTTGACTTTTGTATAATTCTAATTTAATTAACTAATTTTTTTCTTATTTTCACCAATTTCCATGACCTAATTCTGAACCATTCCTTATTTTTTATAATTTTTATTATTTTTCCTAAATTAATTATGAATTTTATTTAATTATTTAGTATTATTTTAACACGTTTCACATATTTTAAGTAATTACACGTATTTCTACCTACATATAAATTCATTATAGTACAAATAAATATTCCTAAATATTATTTAGGTCATTCTATGATTTTTAGTATGCATATAATTTATCTTTAGCGATTCGTTAATTATTAGAATGTATTTTACGCATTTTCGATAAATAACGAGTTAAATACTTAAAATTTCAAATTTTTATATTCTTTTATTTTATTTCTTATTTTCTTAAACTCGAACTTACAGGATCATTTTTACTAATATTTTTTTACTTTACTTATAATTTAGATTTAATCGGATTTTTCAACCAATCGAAATTTTAAGTGACTAGTTGTGGGGCTTATATTTCTACCCCTCTTAAATAGCTAAATTTACAGGGTTTACATATGTAATTGACCAATGAGCTCTAATTATAAGCTAAAAACCCCAAAAATTACATTTCCCAAACTTGGCCATTAGCTACTATGTATCAAGAATATTGATCTTATATTAATCTAGCAAATATGTTATTAGTATTAGTTATTATTTTACAAATTAGGATAATTTATAGGTTTTTATTAAAAAATATGAAAAAAATAGTGCGTGAAACCAATTAATTCCATGAAAAATAAAATGAACACAAAAAAATATATAGTTTAGTATTGACCATCAATTACACTTAACTAGCTTATTGCCTATTTTCACAAAAGTAGCATTTTTAGTTCAAAATTATCGAAAATTAGGAAAATAAGCAAATTTGTAGGTAAGATAAAAACCAATTTTATTGATTAATTTACTCAAAATCGAACTATTTCAAACAATGGATAAAATTGCCAATTTTATTGAAAATAAATATGATAAATTGCAAACATGTATATTTTAAAAAATTCTTCTTGCCATAATTAAATTCATATATTAAGTTTATTATATGAAAAAATTCAGCTTGAAATGACAACATTGAATATTTCTAAAAATTATTTTAATTTTTTCCCAAATAAGGCATTTTTCATAAGTACCATATATTTTCGCTCCTTATTTAACTAAAATAAAATTGCTAAATTAGTCCATACCTAAAATAACCCTAGAAAACATTTTCTTTCATAATTAATTAATAAGATTTGATTTTTTAGGAAAAAAGAACATATGTTCATAAAATAGAAGAAGTTTAATCGCTAGCCTTTAACAACTGCTCTTGTCGAAAACACTTCCTCGATTATATGCTTTTTGACCCTACGTAGCTACTATAGTAGAACTTTGGCAACCCACTAAACTAACCTTAACTAAATTGCAATATGCTTTTGTCTTGTTTTTCTTTTTCTTTTTTTCTAATTTTTCCTTAACTATTTTTCTCTTGTTTTGTAAATGAAATATATTGCTATATTTATAGGCTTAGGGTCAATTGCAAAGAAACATAGGTGCCAGTGTCATTTTCCTCGTGTGACACCATTTAAGTAGGTGATAGGTATCCTATTTTTACAATTTAGTTAATGAATCACCATCCTAAGTTGTTCCCAAGCTGCTACATCTTGTTGGGATAAGTTTGATGACTCATTATGTTATTTTTTAAATAATTATAACCAATTTTGTACTATTTTCCTATATTTTATAATTTTATATTATCATATATATATTTAATACATATTATTTATATTCAATATATTACATCTATATTATGTATAATTTCACTTTAGTTTATTATTTTTATAAAATGAATAACTCATCAAGCTTGAATTTTACGTTTTCAATAAATATTGATTTTATCACTAAACCAATATTTTTATCAAATTAGACCTTTTATTTATTTTGAGAAATTAACTTTACCAAGTTACTTCTTCTAACTTTTCTGACCTTACAGTGAATTTTGAATTAAAACAAATAATATTACTTGATGCCTTAAATTTGGAACTCAAAACCTTATGGTATCACAATTTGGATAATTATTAGCGATATCATAAATTCATCTGTAGTGATCGCAAGTCTTGTAATGTTGGAGTCGGCTCCACTAACTTATGGTTTAATGTAATCGAACATAGTCTTTAGCGCTTCATCATTATTGGCCATCACTCTAGTCTCCTCAAACATAAACAGGAAAAATGAAATTAGATTAGAACTAACTTAAAAGAAAGAAATGGAAAAAAATAAAAGAAAGAGAAGTAGGAGCATTCCTAGTAATAGTGTCAAAAACTTTATTGAGGTTGCTGAGTAGCTTAGGCAAGCGCACCTGTCAACTAATGGTATAGAGGACACTAAAGTCTATGGTTGTCCATCTCACAAGAACTGAACACTTACTAACTAGCATTAAATTACTCTATTGAAATAGATTAGTAATAGCGATGATGAAATGACGAATTGAAGTAATCTAAAGATTCAAGAATTAATCAATAACTAAGGACTAATATTGGAAATAATTAACAAAAACCTTAAATAACTAATAATGATGATATCTAGACTTTGTTCACTAAGAGATTCACATACAATGGATTGAGGTTTCTAATGTGTTTTTTTTTTCTTATTAATTGGAGGAATTCAATTACTAAATTAGTAGTAATCGCTTCTCTATTAATTTCTAATCCTAATTATATTCGATATGAATCCCTTCTATAATAAACCAAATTAGAACAATTTTAAGAATAAGAATTCTATAAACAAACAACTAATATCACAATATTAATTTCGGAAGAAATTTTTAAATTATCTTGAAACATATAGAAAATCCCTTCAATTAAGGTAGATTTATTTATGTATTGACCTCACGACTTCAATATATAAAAGGTTTAAATGTCTACAAACCTACACTATAGACATGATAAAAATAATAACTTTCGAGATAAGAATGAATAAAACCCTAAAGAATATGAGCTCTTATAACTTTGACAATGGTGTCTCCTCCCCCTTTATTGTAAATCTTTGACATTTATTTATATTGTGTGGATAAAATAAACTTCACATGGCAATTCTTCTAAGATCATGGTAAGTCTACGAGCAACAACATGGTTGTAGAGTTTGAGCATGGACTATTTATTACATTAATTCTTGAAGAAATTGACTTAAATTAAATTACAAGTGGATCATTGCTACAAGTCACGACCATAGATTTCAACCATAGTCTTATACTTGTACAAAAATTCCCCTAACTTCACATTGAAATTGAAGACATGGGTTTCATGATTATGGATTGCAATCATAGTCTTCCTATGCTCTTGATTCTTAGACAAATCCCCTTCAATGGTTGTTATCCTTAAGTTATTCTTTGAAATTGGTGAAATTTCCTTCAAAAATTATATAAATTCCAATCTTTTCACCTTATTGTTCCATCAAAGTCTTGAAATCAAGAAATAACTTAAATTAGTAGTAAAATCATCAAAATTATATCAAAATAACTCAAAATAATAAGGAAAATAACATAAGAGATGAGTTAAAATTATACTTATTATCATAAATTCAAATTATTTGTAACTCCATGTGCTAACCAACTTGACCAAAATATTGAGTCTCTTAGGAACTTGTTAGAAAATTCTCCTTAAATAGTAGAACATCTTAAATGTATTACCTTACTATACTTAACTAGTGGATATAGGTCTTGAATTGCAAAACAAAGTTAAATGAGAATAAATTCTTCTAATTTGCTTCTAAGTCCTGTTATAAGTCTTTTGATCTATTTTGAATAATTTATGAACTTCTCAAGATTGCTTCCAATGTTGCTTCTAAGTTTCTAGAGTTCTTCTAATCAACTTCCATACTTATTGAGATTCCTTCTAAGTTTACTTCTAAGTATTTTCAATCTATCTTTTCTTCAAACTTCAAAAACATCTAAGAACGCTTCTAATTCTTTGTTTGTCAAAATTTTACCATCTTATCATTTGATGATTGGAAGCTTCTAACTATGCTTCTAAGTTTTCGAACTTTAAACTTTATTTATAAGTCATACTTTTTGCTCTTCCTTCTATCTTTGATTATAAATCTCTATTGTTATTGCTAATACTTAATACATTTACTAGTGAATCTTTGGTATTTGATATCATCAAATCATACAACCAAGGGATCCAACACACCTAATGGCTAGTACCATATGTTTGGCTAGCAACCAACCTTACACTCAAAGGATTTGTTTAGTTTGGAATCGATTTTCTTGTCAAAAAATTGACTTAGGCTACATCATATACCGGGTTAGTATATCAAAACAAAGTCACAAATGAGTTATATAGATGGAATTAGATACTTAAATGGACATATCTAAGTAGACCACAATGCTAATAGCAACCTAACATCACTTTGACGAAAACACGACT
Source organism: Lumnitzera racemosa (assembly GCA_024138005.1). NCBI lineage: Eukaryota > Viridiplantae > Streptophyta > Magnoliopsida > Myrtales > Combretaceae > Lumnitzera > Lumnitzera racemosa. The sequence goes on from JAMXBC010000006.1 coordinate 70,327,331, forward strand.
CTTGGTTTTGGTTTCTATTCCATTCATGTTTCATATTATTTTGAAGTCATGAGTTACTCCAAATTTGGGGTTTTCCATGAATAACTTTAAACGTAGTTACCTAAATAGTTAATATAAAGGAAATAATTTATGACTGTTGCATTAAACTAAGCTTATTTGTGTATCAAACATTTACTTCTTATGCGCATATGTATGTATGACCATTTAGTTGGTAATTCATTTACCCTTACAGGGAATTTTTCCTCCTTGGGTAGAAGAAAAGATTAAATTCTTGTATTGAAGTTAAGACTTTAAGATGGGAGAATGCTAATGTCAAAGGACTTGTTATAAAATAAAATATGTTGTGATAGTTAGTTATATATTATATGTAAACAGAAGATATCTATAAGAGATATTGGAGGAATTTTTTATTATTTTTAAATTGTGCACTTTCAATTGTCTTTAGCTTTTACATGCTCATACTATGAAAAGAGTACATTAGGAATATCAACTTCCTTTAGTTTTGAGGTGTAATAGTTTCTAAAGGTATATTGAGCTATTTGAGCAAGTGCTAACATTAAAATGAATGCATAAACTATCAGGCATAAATTATAACATTTTTCATTGTACTATTCACAATAGTCGATAACTAAAACAACTAAGGAAGGATTAAACTGTTAAAGATATGACAAGTCCATATTCTTTCAATCGTGAATGAAATCACTAATCTTAGCCTTATATTTTTAGTAAAAAATTTTCATACACCAAGGTATAATCATGAACCTCATTTACTTATATCACAATCATCAACTTTAGTACATCCTGTGCATACTATTTTTTATACCCATAGAGAACAAAGAAAATGGAAAATGAAGGAAATCATTAAAAATTATGAAATCTTGAAAAAAAAAAAGTTAAAAGGATAAGAAAAATTAAAATTTGGCTTCTAAGGGTTAAAGGTAACTTTTGAGCTTGAATTTGCATATGCCATTTCATGAAATTCTAGCTTAATTATTTTAAAAGATGATAATGAGGTTAATTTAAGTAAAATGTAACTTCAAATAGGACTTCATTGGACTATAATTGCTCGTTTTAGGAAAAAATCAATTTTTAAGCTAACTAGATCATGAACGAATTGAAGCTCAAATTATTGTCAAATAACTCAATTTAAAAAAAAAAATTTAGCTATGCATATTTAACTTTATTGTTGTCTTGAGCACAAAAATTCATTTTTTAAGCATTAGTATGCTTAAGCTAATTATTGTCCTAAAATCCATTTTGGTAAATCGACCCAACACATTTGGCTAGGGAAATTTCATTCCATCTTTCCCTCTTCTTTCTTATTTTGTTTTTTATCTTGAATATGGACTTGTCCTTAAAGTTAGGGATGGTAACTATGCTATGAAGTGATGGGATGGAGTTTGTTGATGAGGTATGGAGTTGTATTGTTGAGTGATTGCCATTTATTTAAATTTAGTTAGGCCGAATTATCATGCATCTTGAGAATGAGTTTGCTCACTAATTAGATCATGATTTTGATCCATATCTATACATTGCTTATTGTGTTGACCATATTCATTGATTTGGTAGTTTTGCTATAAGTACCTAAGTTTTTCAAAATCTCCAAGTTATTAATTTGAAACAAGCAATTGTAAAGAAAAAAATTTTAGATTGTACATGAATAAAGATGGAAGTGTAGTGAACTATCTACACTACTTAAGAATTTTAGGATCTAATCTTTGATTTAGATTGTTAACCTTATATTTAACTTTTGATTCATCATTTAAGAATGAGATGATACCACGATAGGAGTTAGGTTTTTGCCTTTCAAAATGTTGACTTATATTTATCATGTCGTTTAAGGTATTGTAACTGGTTATAGTTTAGCAAAGATGCTGAAATTGAGTTGGTCTTAAGAAAGGATTTCCCCAAACAAAAATAAAATAAAACTACCAAAAAATCAAAAGTTGGGGGTAAATCCAACCAAAAATCAAAAAGGAAAAAGAAAGAGAGAGAAGAAAAATATAAAGAAAAAGAAAAAGAGGGTATATGTAGATACATGTGGTGCCTATTAAGCATGAGGTGCATCTTCTTAAATGATAAATTCTTGAATGGGTTCATGAGTCTCGGGTGTCCATACTATGAAAAAGGTAAGGAATAAGAAGCTCCCTTCAACAAAAGTTCGAGATGCAAACAAATTTTTTTTAGGAAATTCGAGTAAAGAACAATTTGATTCTATCATTTTTACTAGATTATGGTTTCGTTAAGGGATAGAGTAGGGCATATACATGTCAAACAATCTAAGAAATGTAAAGATCTATCTTCTTTTTTATGAAATTTTACTTGATCTTAAATTATCTAATCTTGAGTTAAATAAAAGGATTAACTTTAGAAATCATAGATTTGTCATTGAATTCTCCTACATGTGTATTTAGGCACATTTGATCATTTATCTCAAAAATTTATAAGCAAACGATTGCTTGCTAAGTGCTTTATGATGTATAAATCACAACTTAATGAGTATTGACTTTGTTTAGGTAAGGCATGATTTACTAAATTAATGAATAAGTGGATTTCAACTTTTTGTGTGATCTTTTCTTTATTTAGACCTGCTTGAGGATAAGCAAGCTTTAAAGTTAGGGGTAGGTAATAAGTGTGTATTTTACACAATCTGTTCCATATCGAAATCCTACAATATTTGTGCGACTTGTTGTGCTTTTATTGATATATTAGCATGAAAATAGTAAATTTACATATGAAAGGTTTACACAATAAATTAGTGAAAAATTATTAAAAAGTGTGCATAAACGGTTAATGTTCTGTTCATATTTTTTTCCTTATAACATGAGTTTTCTTTTACATACATGTGATAGGAAAAATGTGTGGAAATAAGATATATATATATATATATACATGCAACTTAATTAAGTGTAAAATTATCCATGAAGCTAAAGCACGGATTAAGATCCCAATCCAAATTTTTATCAAAACACACAAAGGATAAATTGAATTCCATTTTGAATTCACTTATAAGAGTTGCATTTGCATGGACCATCATTATCTAAAATTGAAAAGTTGAAGATTTCTATGGGAGTTCCTACCAACATAAAAGACAATTCCTACTTGGAGCATTATTGAACAATTCATAAATGTTTCGAGGACCCACTTGTGTATCTTTAGTGCATCATCAATTGAATGATCCTTTTGCTAGAATTTATATATTCTTCTTCTAGCATCTACTTTTGCAATTGACACATGGATGGACACGAAAATAAGGCAAAACATGGACTTGCACACACAAGATCGACCCCATCTTCATTTATGCCCTATACGCTTAGGATATTTTAGTATATTAAACCTCCTATTCAATTGAAAAAGGCAAACCTAAGGGATACTCCATTCTTTATTCTTTAAACACCATAACAAATCAAGGAAGAGATAAACTTACATTAGCTTAGTGATAGTTGTAAGGTTTTAATTTTCCAGCATAATAGTTTTATTTTTTAGCTTTTCTTGAGGATTTCAACTTAGGATTAAATGGGCAACTTCACTTGTGCACGGATTCAAATACAGGATCTCTAAAACAATATTTTTCCATTTCTTTCATTCATTCCATGTTATCAATGTTGTTGAAACTTATTCTTACTGAGATTTAATAATATCATTTATTGATTTGTGTTGGAATATTTAGTTGGTGTTTATGCAATTAGTTTAAGTGTTTGAAGTTGAGTCATTGATTTCGGTTTCATTGAACATACATTTTGAAATATTTTGGATTACATGTTAGGCTAAGATTATGCTTAGGAAGATCATTTCTAGTCTATTTCTATGAATGATTAATTTAGATTAAGGGTAAAGTTGTAATTTGATTATGGATACAAACACATTGCTTAGTATATGCAAACATGGTATAGGTTAATAGTATACTTGATACTAATTAATATTTTGATCAATTAGGTCTTGGTTGAATTTAATTTAGGTGTTAGAAATCCCATTTAATTAGACTAAGCTGTTTTAGTTTCTAAAAAATTAAAACTTGTGACTTTTTTGTTGAATTGCTTAGCTTTAGACAGTTCACTCATGATTAAGAGCTAGCATATCATTCCTTGTGGAATATAACCTTGATTTACTAACCATATTACTTGCATGACCTAATACACTTATCAGTTTTTGCTCACTTTAAGATTGGTTTTATCAAAACCATACTACTGTTGTTAATTTTCAAGTATAAGTAAAAGCAAGTTAGCTAACACATGTCTACTGATCGATAGGTAGACCTTCATATCGATCGATCAGTAGCCTAAATTTATAAATACTCGCATTTGCAATAAAGAATGCAAGCAACAATCAGCATATTCTTAGGTTTTAGTTTAAAATTGCAAGCTCATTATCCGATTTATTGTTTCTTTAGCTTGTTTAAGATATTTAGTACTAGCTTTTATAATTTTGATGCACATTCGGGCTAGATTAAAGAGCTATTATCATCTTATCTTCATGTAATCACTTATTATCTTGTTGTAATCTTGTTGCCTTATTCTCTAATGGAATTTTTTACTACATTTTCATCTATTATTATTGTCATTGTTAATACCATGAATAACTAAGTAGTTTTTAGTGGTTTTGTGATAATGTAAATGTTGTAGTAAGCGAATTTTTTGTAGTTTTGATATGGCTTTGACTATTAAATGGGATTTTGATGTTTGATACTTGATTTGAACTCTTTGAGGTGCTTGCTAACAAAATTTTCAATAGGTTTTGCTTGTGATTATGAGACCAAGAGGAGATTAGTTCTAGGAAGTTCCCTTGAAAGTTAATAGGCTTGCATAATTATAAGATTGAGAGGATATTAATTGTATAATTCCCTAATTGCATCATTGAGTTAGTGAAGTATTGATAATGGGTTCTTGCAACTGTGAGACTGAGAGCAGATTAGGTATACCACATTGAATTTACACTATTTTAGGTGATTATAGTGGATTTTGAATGGCCATCAAATCGAAAGGATATTGACCCCCTAGTTTTTAGGACTAAAATACTTGATTTGTGACATGAATTAAGTATTTAGCAGATTATATAGGAAAATGAGATTGAGAGGATATTTTTTGCTACATAGTTAAGTGAAGTGTCCTACTTAAGATCACACTTAAGTGAATTCTGGCAAAACCTAGATAAAAACCATCCCTAATATCTTAATGGCATACCCTCTCTACGACTTTCGAAGCAAGTCATAAGCCTACATCTTTATTATTAGCGTTAGTTGTTATCTTTTGCTCTCATTTAGTATTTCATTTGCAATTCCAAACTATCCACTCAATTTACGTAGATTAGAGTACCAGGTTAGGATCTAGCACTTAACTATATCCCTTTTCCCTAAGGAATTCGATAATGTGTTTAAGAGCTTAGTTATCACTAGGGCTTATCATAGGTAGGGAGATGAGAACCAAATGGATCTTTTAAAGTATCGAAGAAAATAGAAGGGTAAGGTTGGTGAATTAAATGTAGTAGTTGGCATGAAGTCGCTCAGAGGATATGACTTACCTACGAACACAACACGGCTTAGCACTTCACTTGATGTAATGCATAAGATAATACCTAGGTCCACTCATCGTTAATCTTGGGCTATTTAGCAAGATTAGATAAGGATGTATGGAAATGGACTTAGAGAGGAAAGTCTTGTAAGGACCAAGTATATTCAAAATGTCTCTAGAATGTAATATATCTTACGGCAATAAAGAGAGGGGATTATTTATAGTTAATCCCTAGGGCAATGTTATAAATAAATAAAATTACAAAAAAAGGTAATCATGAAGAGAGATTCCTAGTAAATACAAAAATGAGTAAATAGAACAAATGACAAAAAGGGAAAAATAGTACAATACGAGGTGAAATGATAGGTGGAAGTAAGATATTGGTTCCATACTAGTAGCATATATATGCATTGTTGTGTAAAAGTAATAGATATAGTAGGCTAAAGAGTTAGGGTCGATGTGAAGGGGATCTCATCACTCGATAAGTGGGCTTCAACACTCGATACCTCAACCTTGGCCCAAAGGGGGCCGAGAGATAAGTGTAGTGCCATATTACTAAGGTCCTTAGCTTCAATACTAGGTTAGTCGACCTTGACACTTAGCGTTTAGGCCTCATCATTTAGTTGATAATGTTTGGCACTTAGAGCCTGCCAAAGTAGTGTATGGCCGAGACAAGCCCTTAAGGAGTTCTTTCACCATTCTGTTGTAAATTGTGCCTCATCTTCAACAAGCTGATCAGAGAGAATTCTTTAGGTAAGTGACTGAAGGCCTTAGAGTCACGCATGGGTGAGATGACTAATGGTCGATAGTCCATCATTCAACCTGGTGAATTGATGGAATACTGAATTTCGAGCTACTTACTCAAGCTCGCCTTAGAGGTTTGTAGGGCTTAGGTAGAAGAATTCAGTCTTCCCAATTTGGTTTGTATGAGCTTTAATATTAGGAAGGCCTATTGCTAGACTCCTTGACTACTTAGCATTGGAGATACTTTGCTTTGCTTAATTCTCCACCTAAATGATGATCTTCCCAATGACTGCCTATCAAGTGTTGGGAAATTAGATGCCAACTTGCTTAGTGTTGAGTTTGAGCTCCCTAACAATAACCTCCGAGCTCTCCCATGCCACTTAATCGTACCTTACTATGCTTAACTGTCATCTCCTTCGAATACCTTAGCAATACTCATTAGAACAGCTCATCAATAGCACTCCAATGCCTTACCATCTTCAATAGAATTGAAATAATAGCATGCTACCTGTTCAAACCTTTTTCTGACATTATACTATATTCCTTTTTATTTTGTTTGTCTTATTTACCCTTTTTAGCTTGCATTATATATCTTTATTTTGTATTACCCCTTTTTATAATTTTGTTCTTTCCCTTGTTACCTTGAGGACTCGCTATAAATAGTCCCTTAATTGTTGTAGCAAAAATAAATCATCCTTATTGCTAATGAATATTCACCCTTGTTCTTATGAGATACCTTCTCTAAGTACGTCATTTGTACTCTTATCCAATCTTACTAAGTAGCTTGAGGCTAGTGGTGAGTGGACTTTATCTCTTTACTTATGAGTAATATCAAGTAGAGACTAAACCATGTAATGTTCCTTAGTGAGTCACATCCGAAGAGTAGAAGCTACTGTCCCAATTTTGCTGACTATTCTTGCTTTGTTTGATATCTTAAAGGATACATTGTTCGACTCTATAGTAAGACGTAGTGATGATTTTGCTCCTGAGCACATCATATACTCTAATACTAGAGCTTAAGGATATAACTGAAAGCTAAGTGTTGTAGTAGTTGTTTCTTATAGTTTTCATGCTTTGTTGTACTATGTTTCTCTATTTTGAAATAGACCAAGTCGTTATAGATGAGCATATCTAAGAGTTTCAATTGTTGATGATCTAATGTGATGTCAATGAGCTAAAAGCACGAACCATTGCAAGATTCATATATGGTTTGAGAATAAAGATTGGGTACATTATAGAGGTGAAAAGACTTAGAACTTTAGATGAGATTATTCAAATTACCAAAAGAGTTTAAAGGTAGAGCCAAAGTCAGCTTAGCTACGATCTAAGCAATCGACTTAGCATGTCGAGCTAACTTAGATACTACTAAGCCTAATATATTTCTAAGGTGGACTGCCAGGGTCAAGCTTCAAGAAAACCTAATGAGGGCCGAGGTTAGGCTAAGGTTAAAGAGCTTGAGGTCAAGAAGGACCAAGGTTAGAGCTTCAGATAGAAGGCTATAGAAATTAAGTGCTTTTAGTGTCTCAGCTTTGGACATATTACTAGCCAGTATTTGAACAAACATGTGATGACCATGCATGTTTACTTAGGGGGAATGGCTTCATTCCCCCCATATTTCTTAAAATACTCTTATTATAATGTTTCATTCCCCGCATATTTCTTAAAATACTCTTATTACAATGTTTAGTTCAATGAATTGTAATTCATAGAAATAAGGAAATGGGATTCATACCTTTTTAATTTAGAATTGCCATTCCATATGTACAAGATACTCATTGCCCTTCTTCTTCATCCTTAACATACAAATTACCACCATAAACCACAACCACTACCAATGATTGCTCCACCACTACTAGCAACCACTCTACTTTAATAGAAAAGAAGGAGATAGATAGTCACTAGACCGACTTACCTTAATGAAGTCTTAACCTTATGATAGTACACCATTTCAATGTTCCCAAGTTGTAGATCCAATATAGTAAGAAGGTTTAGATTTGGTTAAACAAGAAGATGATAAAGTGACATCGAACCTTAGCCCACTCACTCGAAAAAGGAGCAAATCTAGTTTAATAAGTCGCTACAAGTGGTTCATGGTCTAGTTTGTTGATGTTTGCCAAATCCAATTTGTTAGCTACTGTTTTTACATTTGGTTATCTCCCTGATACTCTAGTTTATAGATTTAGTTTGTTAGATGATGAAAGTGGCTCACATACGATCTGTTCTTTAGTATTTGTTTATTGGTGCTATGGTTTGTTTGGTAGAAGTGGTGCACTGTTTGGTGTTTATGGAGTTTTGTGTCTATTAATGAAGAGGAAGGGTTTCCTTGAATTTTTTTTTCCTTTTTTTATTGATTTTATCAATTATTAAGGGTAATATGGTTTTTTAGATCTTAGTGCGGGTTCATCCTCTAATGTGTTAAATTTGATGCGTATACTAATGAAGACCCCAACAACCATTTACAACAATTCTTGGAAATTTATGACACCTTTTAAGCAGGTAGAGTTTCAGAGGATGCTATTCGACTTAGGTTATTCTTGTTTTCATTAATATCTAATGCAAAACAGTGGCTCAACTTTATGCTAAGGAATTTTATTAAGACTTCGTAAGGGATGGCTGAGCTATTTATGAGAAAATACTTCCTACCCTCAAGGACGATTAAGCTAAGAGTAGATATCTCTTTTTTTAGTAAAATGGATTTAGAAACTTTATATGAAGCATGTGAGAGGTGGAAGGAATTATTAAGGAAGTGCCCCCATCATGGTCTTCTGGATTAGCACTAAGTTCAGATATTCTACAATAAACAGAACTATACCACTAAGTATCTCATTGACGTAACTATTGCAGGAAGCTTAAACCATAAGTCGCTGGAGCAATGTATTCAATTATTTGAAGATATGGCTAATAATCATTATCAATGGTAATCTATAAGAGGAAGAGAAAAGAGGTTAGTAGGAAAACATGACTTGGATGCTACTTCCGCTCTAGCACATGAGGTAAAGGTGCTAACAAGAAAGCTTGATAAGCTCACAATGGGTCAAAACAAGGCTTTAGCACTTTCAAGTTCAGAGTTGGGAAGCCCTTCAAAGATAGATCAAGTGGAAGAGGTTGACTACATAGGGAATCTGATCAAACCAAGGTATCATCCTTTTGGTAACACCTACAATCTAGGTTAGAGGAATCATCCTAACTTTAGATGGGGCAACAATGCCGGTTAAAGTTTTAACATGCAACCTCTTAGATTTTAGAGATAAGTCCCACCTCCTCAAAGTGAGCTAATATCCATTGAGGAGATGTTAGCTCAACATATTAAGACTTTTGAAGTATATCACTAGGCCGCTGAAACCATGTTGAGAAATCTAGGGGCATGATCCATAACTTAGAAAATTGAGTTGGGTAGATTGCAAAAGCACTTTTAGAAACGGTTCTAGGATTTTTTCTAGGGAATACCGAGACAAACCTAAGAGAACAAGCTTAAGCGATAACTTTAAGTTAAGGAGGACTTGAGACTTCTCTAGTCAAGGAATGAAGCTACATACTCTGAGAACATCGAGCTTAAGAAGTTAAACAAGCATGTTTTCTTGATTAGACTATCAATTTCATTTTATTTGTTTTGAGTACTTTGAAATTTATTGAGTTTTAATTTAATTAATTGTTGTTATTGTTATTCTTTTAGATTGTTTTAAGTATCTTATTTATAGTTTGATGCACAAGGAGGGGAAACATTAAGTGGAAGTCATGGAAATTTAGAGGGAAGAGAAGAATTTCACTAAGTGTGGGGACATGGATGAAGATTAGAAGGCTAACATATATCATGGCCATGATAAAAAGGTATGTACTTAATTTTTCAAGCACTGCATCTATCACGGTATCAATCACGATCGTGACAAATTAACAGGATTAATCTACCTATGCATCACGGTCGTGATCACTTCCCTATAAGATTTCACACTTCAATCATGGTTGTAATCACCACCTTAGGAGTTTTTCAAGTCAATCACAGCCATGAGAAAAATGAGTTACGTAAGAAATTTGATTAAAGTACTAGTCACCAATTTATCAACGCCCATGACCATCAAAGGGTGAAAGCCATGATGGTTCAAAAATTTTAGACACAATGCTAATCACAGGGCTCAACACACCCGTGATTAAGCTTAAAAAAGGCATCATGGCCTAAGTCATAGTCGTGATCATGTTCCTGCCACCTTACTATATAAGTAAATTCCCTCTCTCTCTTTCTCCTCATTTCTCACATTTCAAAACTTTATCCCATGATAACCTTCTCTACACCTATTTCTCACAAAAAACATTCATCATTTTCATGACATCAATCCTTAATCCAACCCATTCTAACAATTGTACAATCATTCTCATCACAATAACACTCTTTTAAGGTATGATTTTCCTCTTTTTCTTTGGTTTTTCTTTACATTTACAATGGTTCATTTCATATAACTTTAGGGTTTATATATGTGTATTTGGTATAAATTGTGAAAGTGTTGTTATAGTAATAGTAGTTATGTTTGTATCATAATTAGACTTCAATTTGCATGATTTTGTGATGGAAGTTAACATATCTAGATTAAACCCTAATTTCTATGGATAATGATAGTATTGGTGATTTCTACAAATTGGGCCTAAGTTCATGAATTATCCTTGTCATAGTACTTAAATGTTATGTCAAATTGTATTGCCAGTTGTTGTTATGCATGATTGAAATCTTATGTTTATGTGTAATAATGTAAAGTTAAGTTTTGTATAGTTGATGGAAGACATTAATCCCTAGTTGATTATCGATTATAAGTCGAGTCATTGTGAATTCACTTATGCAATGCATACTTAGAAGTTGGTTAGGGTTGATCAAGATTAGTCAATAAATGCATTATGTTTGTAAGTGGAAAGAATTTGGAATGGGTATGCTTAGTTTGAAGTGTACTTGAATTATACATGAGCTTGAACTAACATTGATATTTGAAAATGAAAAAAAAAAAGAAAAAACAACCACTTCTCAACATAAGAGACTAAAGGTTGATAGGTCTTCTTCTCTACCCCCTAGACGATTCGATGTAGCAAGTTCCAATAAGGTAGTTGCTCCATCAATTAGTATGATTGAGCAACTGAAAGGGAGGTTCAAGGAATTTGCCGCTAAGAAGATTATCAAGCAACATTTTCTAGTAGATCAAGATGTGCTGGGGAGTACGGATTGAAGATAGCTATGCGGAAGTTATTAGGAAATAGACCATAGCTGAAGTTATTTTCAGTTTAAGAGAAGACTTATAAACAAACAACTTTGTCTTTTCTTTCACCTTTTAAGGTTAAGTACAAGTATATCAGCTTTAAGATGGATAATGAGGTAGAGTTCTTTGAATTTAGATGGACTTACGCCTTCGATATGTTAACATTCATATAGGCAATGGGGTTGTGTACTTGAGCTAAACTTGAAGATGAGAAGTTTGTTGATTTACCCGTAAGTCTTCCTCGAGGAACTTTAGTAAATGAGTTTTGGAGAGAAATCTCCAATAAGAGCACTTTTAGGGCAAGCAAATCCAAGGCTTCCACTTTGAAGAAGACCAATGCTTGAGTTTTCTATTACATTCTAATGAGGATGATTTATGGGAAGCATGAGAACCTTGGGCTAATGGGGGAGCATGATCTATTGCACTTATATAATGTATTAAAGGGGTTTCCGGTAAATGTAGGCATCTTAACCGCATTTGGACTTCGTCAGCAAATGTTCGATAAAAGTAAGAGTATTTTTGTTAGAAGGTTGATTACAAGGATCCTTAGAAATTTGAGGTTGTAGCCTATAAGTAATAGGTAAAGCTACTCTTGTGCAGATCCAAACCACTTTTGAGAATCCCTTTTAATCAATGGAGTATTGCAAGAGTCTTGAATCATAATTTAGACATTGAGGACCTTGGTGCTCCTGATTATGCACCATCAACATCTAGCTTCTCAGTTGGGAATTTAAAGAGACTAGAACTAAAGTGGTTGAGATTAAAGAGACTTTGAAGGGGATTGTTGAGCTTTTGAAGAACATAGCAACAAAAGTGGGAGTGGTTATGTCGAGCCTAGTTTTTTCACCCTCCTGGTCCTTTTCATAAAATAAGCCTTCCTTAAACTAATCAGTACTAAACCTTACACATTTAATATTGATCCTTGACTAAGGTTTAAAGAAAACCACTTCTTTTTTGTTTTGAAAACAACTTTGCAGTTGCTCCCAAAACAAAGTCAAGAAAAACAGTTAAGTTATAACCAATTGGGTAGATTAGTATAACTTAACCATTAGTTTAACAATTAAAACCAATTTTACAAAGCAGTTTTTGAAACCAAAAATTCTGGATTTGGGGGTTAGGAATTTTAAACCTATGCGGGTACCATTGACTTTCTAAAATTAGAATTAAACTTAAAAGTCACCTTTTAATTTTGAAAGACAGAACTTGGTTATTAGTTACTTTAATTGGATAAACAATTAATTCGATAAACAAAATAATCTAAACTAAAGAAAAAGGGAAATTAGTATTTTTCATTTTTACCGTCACCTCATAGATATTTACGTACCCGTTATTCGGGAGCAGACATGCATAGTTCTTTTAATAAAAACTTTAGTGGCTTGGTAGTTTTAATTTGGAAAACATGTCGAATTTACATTTTTTGTTCAATTTAGTTTATTTAAAGAAATTTATAAAAAACAAGTAAAGGTCTTAAATTGAAATTTTATTTTTGGAAAATCTAAAAGGGCCCTAGTTTTACAAAGGGTTAATTTTTTTTTTTGAAAAAGACGTTTTTTCTAAAAAAAATTATTCACTAGCCTAATTCATTACTTTTATTATTTTTTTTTACTACGTTATCTTATTTATTCTTTTTATCTATTCCTACTATACTAAAATAAAGAAAAAAAACTATTTTCTTTTCTTTCTTCCTTCTTTTTCTTGTTATAGGTTTTTTCCTTCCTTCTCTTTTCTTGTCTTTTTTTTTTTATTTACATTTACAATTATAAAGAAAGAGCAATAGAAAAAAAAATCAAACAACAACAACAACAACTAAAACTAGAAAGAAATAACTAAAATAAAATAAAATGAAAAGACTTTGGATGAATTGGGCAAATAGGTTGAACCTAGGTGGGTCAGTTAGGTTGAACACAGGTTATTGGGTTGGGTTGCGTGGATTTAGGTTGGGTCGTCGAATTCCTTCTTCAACAACAATGAGAGGGGGTGATTCCAAGAGTTTTGGGCAACAAATCATATAAGAAAGGGGGTTTTCATGATTATCTGACTGGGTTTAAGGAGGGGGGGGGGGGCGGTAAGATCGATGCCATGATAATTGGAGGCGATTTAGACAATGGTGTAAAGTGGTGGTTACGGTAGTGTTCAAGTGGCAGTCATGGTTGATGGCTGGGCACAAACAAGTGGTCAGGTTGAAGGTTTAGGGTAGTTAAGAGTTTGGTCATGTGATTGGTTTGGGGTAAAAGTGGCTGAAGGTGGTGGTTCGAAGAGAGGGGGTTCGGTGGTTAGAGTTAGGTGATGACAAGCTTAGTAGCATCTCTAGGGGGTACGACAAAGGTCAAAAGAGGTTAGGTTAGAGGGCTTTTGTGGTAGCCGAGCTAGCTAGTGGTGGTGAGCTAGAGGGAGAGAGATTTGAAGAGAGTAAAAGAGGGTAGAGAGAGAAAGTAGTTCAAATAAGAGAGAGAAGGCTCATAGATTGATTCTGCTAGTTGTGAGTGGTTATTTATGCTCCCATGAACTCCTTAAGACCCTTTATATAGTTGAAAACAATTTATAAATCAAGGAAAGTCAAAATCTAATGAAAAAAGCCGAGATCTGAGTCTTTTTCAATTTTTAGAGTTCAATTTGAATAGGTTTTTGACTGAATCTAGAATTGTTTCTTACGCCAATTCAAAGTAAGCTATGTCTAGTTTGCAATTTCGCCATTGATTTGGCAAAATTGCAATGAAAAGTGATTAAAAAATCAAGTCAAAGGTAGCTACTCAAGGAGGAAAGTGCGGCAAATCTAGAGAAAACGAAGAAAGGGAGAAAGAGAAGGAAAAGGAAAGAAAAATAGGGCTGATGTAGGGGCACGTCAACTAACCTAACCAACCAAATGATGTCATATGTCACTACGTGATACGTGTCAATTGACGTAGCATGCCATGTGGCGTTACGTCATTCGCTGTCTAATCTTGTATTACCATGTGTCAGGATACATAATGTAACTAGACCCTGACACGTAGCAATTCCTGATGTAATGAAAAATAAAAAACCTTGTATGCCTCCTTCATGATTTGAACCTAAGACCTCAAACTTAATACCTAATCCAAGTCCATGTACTCGACCATTAAATAATTGGCCTATGCCTTATCCATATGTACAATTAAATTGCACACATAGACTAGCTCAACCTAGGCTAGATTCAATTCTAAGCCTAAGTCCAACAGTTTAACTGAAAAAATCTACCTTAATAAAATGTTACTTTCTAAAATTTTTACTTTTTTTTCCAATTTTTCAATTTTTTGTAATTTTTTCATTTTCTTATTTTCTATATTTCTCAATTTTTGTATTTCTTATCCAAATTTCTTATTTTTATGTGCTTTTTCTTATTTTTTGTATTTTCCTAAAATTATTATTTTTTTCTAAATATCTTAATTTTTTTCTTTAATTTTCTATTTTTTGTATTTTTTCCTAATTTAAGGCCTATTAAGAAAAGAAAATAGAAATGAAAATAAAAATTAAGGGTGTCAGGACCCTATAGGGGCATAGTAGAATTACCTAAAATTTTCATAACATGTGTACACCCATGATATGAAAACCATCTTACAAGTCAGAGATTGCAAGACTCTAAATAATAAATCACTAAGATTAATGATTTTCAAGTAATTAATTTATTGTAACATGACATAATGACATAATATATAATTATAAATAACTATGGATGTCCGATAGCCTACAATTCCTTAGAACCGTAGAGAATCGGTATCCCCTACCAAATAATAAGACAGATATACCAACATTATTATATTAAATTCTAACATGTGAATATTTTCTACAAAGAGTATTTATGTATCACTTATAATGATCTCAACTAATTCTACCACTAATGTACATATCTTCATCTCGCACTCAGAACTTGAGACTTATCCCAATCCCATCGTATGTAAACCTGCAAAAGAAAGACTATTGGGAAATAAGCTACAAGAGCTTAGTGAGCTATCCCTCGTACCATACTGACAAACAAGTTATCAAACAAATTGTTATAACCATATGAATGCATGCACACGCAGTATGCCAAATAATATATGCAGTTGACCGGTACTACATATAATATCGGATTTTAACACCCTCCAAGATAAGGGTTGGAGATTCATCGGCACCAATCACGACCGGGCTCTAGCACCTGGGTTTTTACCCATAACTTTGAATTTCGTATTTCACAAAAAACTACATTTCCATTTCTAAAAATCCAGTAGTTCACAAAGTCCTAGGCCTAGTGGTGAGGTGGCCCCCGCAGTCCACACTTATACCCTACATCGGAGATCTCTAGACTTGACCCTCAGCCATACGGTTGGCATCTCCATTGCCTAGTAAGCCCGTAGGTTCGGGTAAGATCATGTTGTACGAGTGCACCGTACATAAACACTTTAATATATATATAAACAACCCCCGTAAGGCCTCTCTTTATCTCCGCGTGAAGTGACAGTCGAAATAAGTAAGTGCAATGCATGAATAATGCATGACCCTTTTAATTTAAGATAAGCCAAATATAATTAGGTCACACGGTGATGTCCGTTTTGGATGTTATAACCTGTATTTTATGATATGAACTAAATTTAGAGAAATTTTAACTATGAATACTTAATTGCTCTTATTACTTATATTTATGTCTTTTATTTATACTTAATGAGACTTAATGAGTTAGTTAACCCTTAAATCTTTATACTTAGAGGATTTTACTTTGCTATGACTAATTCATGTACTTAATTAAGTATAATCCATTTTAGAAAGTGTATTAGGGTTTATTAATTTAGGTTCCTAATTATGATACACTTTTCTTCTTTTCTTAGTTTATAATCTATGCTTATGTTATCACTTACATGATAGGTCATTGCTTATGTCATCCCTTGCTTATATCATGGCTTATGTCATCCCTTGCTTATATCATGGCTTATATCATCATGTGCTTCCCTTATCACTTACTTCATTATGTGATTATATAAGCCTTTCCTCATGCTTATGTCATATGTACATGTCTTATGTACATTTGATTCCTTCCTTTATACTTATATACATATACCTTATACATATATATACTTATACATCTACTTAAGTTTATATCGTATTTATCCATGTATACATACTCATATACCTATACGGTTAGATACGTATTTTTATACACAAACTCGTATGCCTCATCTTTTCCTTAAGAAAAGCTTCCTAATTCCATCCTTTTGTGTTTTTAAATGTGTAATTAGTGTAGTATAAGTATGTATGGTTAGGTTTTGTTTTAATTTAGGTTATGTACATGGAAAATACTCATGTACCATCTTCTCATGCTTCCCTTACTTTCGGTTTACCTCATGTATACATTCTTTGAGCACATATTCATGTTCTCCTTTCTTCTTCTTCATGATTCCTAGAATTCTACACTCAAAGATGGGAACTTTGTGCCCTCTTCTTCAAGATTATACTTTTCACATACCTAACTGTCTAATCTACCTAATTAACTAACTAATGAAGAATAGAAAGCAACATAAAGTAACTTAAGTACATACCTGTAGTTGTGTTGGAATTATGGAGACAAAAGAAAAAGTTGTGAAAGTGAAAGAGGAAGAAGAAGCTCACGGCATTGAAGGGAGAGTTTTGTTTCATTTCTTTTGTTTTGTTTTCATAATGAAAGGAGGCAAATGGTGGGGTCTAGAAGAAGAAGATGTAGACGGTAACAATTTGAGGAGAAAAATCAAAAGAAAAGATAAGAAAAGCCATCATGAAGGAGTAGATATTTTTTTTATCTTTTAGTGTCTTTCGTTGACTTTTCAAGTTGTTGACTTAGTCAACCCTTTGACCTTGGTCAATAGGTGTTGACTTGGTTAACTCTTCTTAAGAATATGTAATTTTGTACACATAATGTAGTAATTAAGGGAAATTAAGGGAAAAATGAAAGAAATAAGAGGAAATGAGGTATTTGGTGAATTGATTAGTAAACATAGTTGATGAGGTTTTCCTTTAGGTCTTTATACCCTATATATCTCATTTGATAAACTACTTTGGATAATAAGTGTAAAAAGTATTAATTCGAGTATTAAAGTTCACTATATGTAACCTAATCTTCAACTATACTCCTAACTCTAAGTAAGACTATCTTAATCATATTCTTAAGAAATAAATGTAAGCTATGATTTATTATCTTAGTTTCTAAAAGACTACTTGAGGATTCAACACATATATGCATGATTGAAAGCCATCTCTAATCTTTTTCTAATGATTTGGCAAAATATGAGAGTTATATTATCAATGTAGGGTTTTAGGGTTTATTATGTTGAATTAGTGCACATATGTCTTTAAAGTGATCATTTTATGATATCTATCACTTTTGAATAGAATCTTTAGCATTTAGATGCATTTAGGGTAGAAAAGTTTCTTACGTGATTAATTAATTCTTTTAAGGTTTTCTCTTTCATTAGTCTTGTCGACTCCTAAATTATCTAACATACTCAAGTTTATTTCAAAAGCTAGATTGAAAATTTTACGAGTTCACAAAGGGAGTAAAAATTAGGTGTCTACAAAATATTCCCTTTTATTTCTCTCGTCTTTAAACCCAAGAGGATGTAGGTCCCAGTCAACCTCCAGTTCCCCCACTAATAAGAGCTTCTAAAGAAGAAGAAGAAGAAAAAGAAGATGAAGAGTCAAAAGAGGATGGCTCTAGTGATGAAGAGGAAGGGTTATAAGAGGATAATAGTGATGATGATGAAGAAACTCAAGGAACCTAGCAAGTACAAGCCAGACAAGGTGTTGGGGATGAGAGTGAGGAGGAGTCATCTAGGGAGGATGAAGACAATTTGGATGAAGAGATAGGAGATGAGGCACACTGACTTGTTTTCTTTCTTTTGTTGTATTTTGTTAGTTTTAGACTCATTATATGTTTAAGAGCTTAACTTCATAAATGTACTATTAATGGAGACTCTCATATCATGAGTTTGTCATATTTTGTTTATTTTTTTTGTCTTGAAGGTTAGGTGTCTTTAGTTGTTTGAGTTGTTGTAGTATTGGGAGCTGTACTCTTTGATGGTTTAAGAATCAATAAAATGGCATAACTACATATTTTAGGGAACGCTAATTCTTGTGTTTATTAATTTTCATCTTTTTTGTTATTCTATTTCTATCCTTATTCTATGTTTACTTTCATCAGACATTGAGGGTAATGTCTCTCATTAAGTGTCGGGAAGGGTAAACTTTGTTTATCAAA
The DNA here is from genome assembly GCA_024138005.1 of Lumnitzera racemosa. Classification (NCBI taxonomy): domain Eukaryota; kingdom Viridiplantae; phylum Streptophyta; class Magnoliopsida; order Myrtales; family Combretaceae; genus Lumnitzera; species Lumnitzera racemosa. The sequence continues at coordinate 70,346,035 of JAMXBC010000006.1, forward strand.
AGTTTTCCATTTAAGTTGTTTGTTCTTAAGTTATGAGTTTGCTAAGTAGATTGTAAATTTGTTATAGTAGTAGTTCATTTTTTGCATAACTACTTCTTGCAAACTTAGTGCACATGATCAATATTGTAAGATAAAAATCTAAGTAAAGCAAACTTACTTGCCATTTGATGAATGCATTTAGAGCTTAGAAGTAAATCTTCGTCTTTAGTTTATGGTTTATTGGTTGTGCTTCTAAATTTTCTAAGTAGTATATGTTCTTTTCAATTGCTTTTAGGAGTTCATTTAATCTTGAGTGAAAAGGGCAAATGAAATAGTTCACTTGTTGATACTTCTTGAGAATCTCTTCAAATTAGACTAAATTGAAGTGTTTAAGAACTGAATTAGTAAGGGCGAGCTTTGGTTCCTTAGAAGAGTGAAGTTTGACCCCGCGACTAATGAAGTCTTTATACCATTGTAATACGAATCTATAAAGATCAAGTTAGCAAGGGTAGGACTTGGTCCCACCAAAGAGCAAAGTTTGACTCCATTGCTGATCTTTGTCCTTATAACTAAGTTAATAAGGGTGGGCTTTAGTCCCTCAAAAAAGCGAAGTCTGACTCTGCTGTTGATCGTAGGTATTCTTACTTGTCTAAAAAAACAAAAGAAGAAGAAGAAGAAGAAAAGAAAAGAGAAAAGAAAGAAAAATGTGAATGTAATGTGTTACTTGGTCTTCTAGAGATTAATAAAAGAAGTAGAAATACAGGAGAAAGTTAGATGCAATATACTTTGCTTCTAGATAAGTGTTCTTAAGAAGTAATTGAAGGGTTTTTATATACTTAAGGAAGTGGATGAAGTATAACCAATTTTCGTTTGATCTATTTAAGTTTGTATTAACTTTAGCCCTTTGGCAGCTATTGTTAAATAGTAAGGGTAAAGTGTGTTTTACTATGATTAGTCTTAGAATATTGCTTTTTCTGGTCTAGGAATACAAAGGGGTATGCACAAAGTTAAGCTAGTAAGGATGCTTTGTCAAATATGCAATTGATTGTTTAAAGTATTTGCTTGAGGACAAGTAAAGCTTAAGTGTAGGGAAGTTTGATAAGTGTAAAATAGTCTACACTTTCAGGGCATGTTTAAGCTGATCATAATTGTAATTTAATTCTTAAGTTTTGATACTTAATTGTATAATGTATTTATTTCAGGTAAATCACAAGTAAGAGGATGAAATTTACATAAGAAAAATAACTTTTAGGGCATTATTACCATGAGGAGAAGAAAACATTGAAGTAGTAATAGGATTCACTTAATCATGAGCGTAATAATGAAAGAATGAAAAGGCTAGCCCTGATCACGCCCTTCATCACGGGAATGATTGAGGAAGTATTGATAATTCCCTTGTCAATCATGGTCATGATTGCATAGTGGGAGGGTGATCATGCCCTCAAATCACAAGTGTGATGAAATGTAATAAAGTTACAAGGAGTTCATGGCATTCATTATGGTCGTAATTGGTATAGAATTTTATTTTCCGGAACTATTACCACTCGAGTTTGGCCTTGATAGAAAGGGAATAACTATTCTTTTTCAACCTTTTTCACACAAATTAGTATGTAGGAAATGTCAGGTGGTGCCTTGAAGAGGTAGATTTGAATCCTTTGATGGAAAGAGTATAAATATACCACAACTTTTAGAGAGAAGATATCGTTTGGATCATCAATTAAAAAAGGAACACCTAATCATCCGTGTTTATACCAATGTGTTCTTATTTATAATAAAGTTTTCTACGTGTTGTATCTAGCAAATTAGATATTTTAATCTTTTCATCACCTAGTAAAATTGGTCACTAGCTAATAGGAAGAATAATAAGTATTAGTGTTTGAATCCTTTTCCTATTAAAGACAACCCTATACTTATCTATATAAACAAACGATAGGTATACTTACCTAGTTAATCGAATAAAGGATAAAATAAAAGAATATAATTTGTAAAACTCAGAAGCTCTATTTAGAGGCAACCACAAGATATATAAGTCCTTATAGAAGAAGTAGCCAGTGATTTCTCGAGGTAGATTCTTAAAGGCCATTCAGGCTAAGGAAGTGTATCTTTCTATTGATTAGAAGACTACTTAGGCCGAAAGAGGTTAGAGTATTGCTAGTCAAGCTACAAGCCTTGCTTTAAGAATATGCCAACCTGTTTCTTAATGAGCTATCAAAAGGATTACCCCCTATCAGAGGCATTGAGCATCGTATTAACCTCAAACTTAGTGCAACTCTACCCAATAGATCTGCTTAAAGGCTTAATTTAGAGGAGACAGTCGAGCTCAAGAAATAAGTACATGAGCTAATTGATTGAGGCTACATCAGAGAAAGTATGAGCACTTGTGATGTGTTAGCTATACTTATGCCAAAGAAGGATGGCTCTTGGCGAACGAGCATTAACAACTGAGTTATTAGTAAAGTCACTATTAAGTACAAGTATCCTATACATCGATTGGATGATATGTTAGATGAATTACATGGTGCATAGATATTTTTTAAGGTGGATTTGAAAAGTAGCAACCACTAAATCCAAATGAGGCTAGGAGACAAGTGGAAGATAGCTTTCAAAATGAAGGATGGTCTCTTTAAGTAGTTAATGATGCCCTTTGGACTTACTAAGGTGTTGACAACCTTTATGTGAGTTATGAATCATGTTTTTAAATCTTTGATAAGTAAGAGTGTTGTCATTTATTTTGATGGTAGATTTATTTTGATGATATTTTAGTCTATAGTATCAACCTCAACTCTCATGTCAAGCACTTAAGAGCCATATTTAACATCCTCTAAGCTGAACATTTATTTGGCAACATGAAGAAATGTGCGTTTTACTAAAGAGAGGTTGTGTTTCACAAATATATTGTATCTTATGAGGTTATCCGAGTTAATGATGAAAAGGTTAGATCTATTCTTGTGTTGGCTTCGTTTTATGAAGATTTGTTTGAAATATTAGTTACATATGTGCACCATTAACCAAGCTGAACAAAAAGATCTTTGATTTCAAATGGTCAGAGAAAGCTTAGAAAAATTTTGATGATATTAAGTCTAAGTTGACTTCTACCCCAATGTTAATATTGCCAAACTTTGACAAAGTTTTCGAGTTGGAGTGTGACATGTTTAGAGTTGGCATTGGTGCCATACTTATGTAGGAGCGTTGTCCTTTTGCATACTTTAGTTAGAAGCTTAGAGGTGCTACTTTAAATTACTTAGAGTCTGACGAAGAATTTTATGCTCTTGTTCAAGCTCTTCAGAACTAGTAACATTATTTGTTACCTAAGGAGTTTATTATCTATATGAACCATGAGTCCCTTAAACACCTCATAGGTTAGCAAAAGCTCTCCCAAAGTCATGCCAAGTGGGTAGAGTTTCTAGAAACCTTTTACTATGTCATTACGTATAAGAAAGGGAGTTCCTACACTATAGCTAATGCCCTATCATGTAGGCATGTGCTTGTGATGATCCTTGAAACTTGCATACTTGGATTCGGTACTCTCCTAGATCAGTATAAGTAAGATCCTTTCTTTAGGTCCATTACAACCAAGTGTACTTATGAAGTAGTGGATAGGTTCTACTTGAGCCAAGCAATTTTGATGAAAGGTAGGTATATGTACAATGTGCAAGATGAACAGATAAGCCTAAAAACTATCAGTATGGGAAGTGCGTCTAAGAGGCTTAGCTAACCATTTTAAGGGAAAGAGGATGCTTAAACTGCTGAAGGAGCACTTTTATTGGTTAGGGATGGTGAAAGATGTGCATCAAGTTTTAGAAAGGTATGAGGTATATAAGTAAGCTAAGGAAAGGAAAGAGCCTTATTGGGAGCATACAACTCTACCAGTACCTGATTGACTATGGATAGACCAAAGCATAGATTACCTCGAACTCCTTAGAAATATGATTCCATTATGGTGGTTGTCGACTAGTTTAGCAAAATGAGCCACTTCATTCCCTACCATAAAACTGATAATGCTTTATTTATAGCTAACCTCTTTTTATAGAAAATTGTACAACTTTATGGAGTCCCCAAGAGTATTGTTTTAGATTAGGATACAAAATTTACAAGCTTCTTTTGGCAAACTTTGTAGAAGAAGCTTGGTACTAAGCTCTTTTTCAATAATTCTTGCCACTCATAAATAGATGGTTAAGCTAAGGCATTGAATAGAACATTTGGAAACCTACTACAAGCCACTATTGGGAAGAATTTGCATGATTAGGATTTATGACTACCCATCAACGGGTTTGCATAAAATTGCTCCATCCACAGCATAACACGAATTTTACCCTTTGAAGTTACCTAAGGACTTAACCCAAACTTGCCACTAGACATGATCCCCAACCCTACCCTTAGTAAGATCTATTCTATCTTACAACGTATCAAGGAGTTTTAGTAGTAGCATAAGAAGATCACTAACCAATTAGCTAAGATAATGGCCTAACAACAAGAACAACGAAATAGAGGAAGGAAGAATGTTGCTTACAACTTAAGAGACCTAATCTGGGTTCACCTTAGTAAGGAAATGTTCCAAGGGGAGAGATCAAGCAAGTTATCCCCTAGGTTGGATGGTCCCTTCAAGTTCTTATGATGGATCAATAACAACATGTATGACCTAAACTGCTTAAGGGATATAGAGTATCATTTACTTTCAATGTCACTGACCTGATGCCTTATGTACCTAACGAAGAGGTTGACTAAGATTTGAGGGCAAATCCTTAACACTACTAAGGAGTTGATGGACTATTAACCTCTAAACCACTCACCTAATCTCACTTTAGAAGCTTGCAAGGCCTAGCCTAAAGAAATAAGTCCTCCTAGTTTAGTCAAAATGAGTACTAATGTTAAGAAGGCTTGTCGCTAAACTCTTTATGTACCTAGCTTAGACAAATTCTACTCTGCTTACTCCCTTACCCAGATTCCGAGCTTCCTACTCACTACCTATCAAGTGTTAAGAACCCAAATGTTGACCTGCCTAATGCTGAGGCTAAGCTCCTTGATATTGACCTCTAAGCTCTCCTATGCCACTCAACCATACCCTATTCTATTGAACTGTCATCTCCTCTAAACACCCTAATAACGATCATCAAAATAGCTCATTAGCAACACTCCAATGCCCTACCATCATTATTATAATTGAAATAATAGCATGCCACCTATCCGAATCTTTTTCTGACATTATATTATATTCCTTTCTATTTTGTTTGCTTGATTTACCCCTTCTAACTTGTACTAGGTATCTTTATTTTATATTATCCCTTTTCGTAATTTCTTTATTTCCTTTGTTGCCTGAAGGACTTACTATAAATAGTCCCTCATTCATTGTAGTCAAAGTAAATCATTCTTATTGTTGATGAATATTCACTCTTGTTCTTATTGCTAAGTAGCTCGAGGTTAGTGGTAAGTGGATCTTAGCTCTTTACTTGTGAGTAATATTAAGTAGAGACCAAGTCATATAGTGTTCCTCAGTGCATCACATCCAAATAGCAACTTTATGAAACTACTATCTTGATTTTGTTGTTCATTCTTGCTTTCTTAGATATCTTGAAGGACTCATTGTTCAACTCTACTATAAGACTTAGTGGTAACTTAGCTCCTAGGTATGTCATGGATAGTCACCTATATTATTATTATAGATGATTTAGCATACTAGTTGGTTAAGATGACAACATTTTGAAAATTTTCACATATAAAAATTTTGAGCCTATATGTCGCTTCAAGTTAATTTTTTGTGCTTTTGCTAGGGACTAACTTATGTTTTCAAAATTATCATTTTTAATCAAAGATAGGAATCAACCCCCTAGACCGATCACACGAAGCTAAGCTAAGGGACTCCAAGGACTAACTCGAGGAATACTAACTTAAAGTCCCATTCGAGAGGGAAATTCCTATCCTAACCTTTATGTTTCCCTTTTCTACTAACTTAATTGCCAAGCCTTCATATGTGTTAGACCTGCCACATAGCCGTGTTATCACAGAATGTCTAAGTAGACAGCCTCAAGACTATTAAAGCTGAGCTCCCGAATTGACAATAAATGTCCAACCCCAACCCAAGCTAACTACTTTACAACAAGATTGATTGGGCCCCAATCTGATCTAAATCAAGTCGAGCCCTGACTACAAATTCTTTTTCTTCTCTTCTTTATACCATATTTCTAACATCTAGCCACCAAGTCATACATGTCTTCTAGCATGGCATTCTAGAAGGATTATTTACTTTCCATATTGAATATTCTTTCTCTTTCACCCTTTTTAGTATGTATTGCATAACCTAATTATAAGAATACCCTTTGTCTTTTCATACATATAAAGCAACCCTAGTAAATGAGTATATAAACCCCCGCTTAATTGTACACTGACAATCAATCATTAAGATTAGAAATTATTCAAGTTTTTTTTTTTTTGAGTAACCTTAGTGTTTTCATTATCCTTCAACTCTCATCTATTCCCTTTAACAAAAAGTTGTGGTGAGTGACTCTTCAATTTGAATCGGTAAGTCATATCTAGCAGATTGTAGGCTAAGTAGGATCGATTGGTGTGTTATATCTAGTTGGTAGTAGCTTGAACTTTTCTTAGCTTTCCTTTTTCCCTTTGGTTCATTAATGTTGTAGTACACTTTTGTGTGTTCAACTTAGAGAAGCATTAGCTTTACTAGTATTGAAGCATGATTCTGAAAGGGAGTGTATGAAGTTGCAATGAAGTTTTAGTTCACTTTGCTGTTAGTGGCTATTGTGTTCTTTCATAGTTGCTATAGTGTATTTTTGCGGAGTAAGCTAGTGTTATGAGCCATATAGTAGAGGTTATTGTATTGGTGGGTGAAGATCTTTATTACCCTGTTCTTACTGTGTTTTTCACTACGAAAATAGAGTAAGTTTCATTCTTATCTTCTTCAGGTGAATACTGAATGTTGAAGTTATAAAGTGTGTTAATTGAAGTTTTAGGTAGTATCATAGCAGTATTTCCAATATATTATGTTGTTAATCTGGTAAAGAAATATTGTATCATGTTAAATTCGAGTGTTCAGGGTGTTATTGGTAACTAAAGTAATGGTGCTCAACCTAGCCATAGTCATAATGACAATAATACTCCAAGGTTCGTTGATGACAAACTTGACAAACTTATTAGTCTTATCGAGAGTTTAGTAATATGCAAGTTAAAAGACAACAACTCCATAGTGTATAGTACCATAACCTACTATAAAATGCCCTTGACAGACACTATAGCTAAGGTAACTGAGCCAATTACCCAAATCAACACAATAAGATGGAATAGTAGTGAAGTGAGTTGCTAGACGAAAACTGGAATTGGAGGAATTTAAGGAAGAGGATGAAGAGTTGATGTCAAGGAGTATGGTGAGGGAGAAGAAGAGACTAATTATTATCGAGTACAAGAATGAGGACACCGAGCCCCTTGAAGATTAGATAATATCAAGGTCTAAATCCTATTGTTCAGTGGAAGTGGAGATGTAAATGAATACATAAAGTGGGAAGAGAAGGTTAAGAAGGTAGTTGATTGTTATTAGCATACAAATGTTGTTCAGATCTAACTTGTTATACTAGAGTATACTATGAATGCTACAACGTGGTGGAAAAATTTGAATGCAACTAGAGTAAGGGATAGAAGCTGAGGTGTGAGAACTTAGGATGAAATGAAAAGGTTGTTAAGGAGTAGATTCATGCTCAAGACCTACTTACAGATACATTTGCAAAGTTATAGGAACTTTACTAAGGAGGCCAATCTATTGATAACTTTGTAAGAGAGTTCTAGATGCTTATGATTCGAGCTGACATAGAAGAACCAGTAGCTTGAACAATATCGAGGTTCATTTTTAGGCTTAATTATGAGATTCACAACATTGTGGAAGTGTAGAGGTTTTATACCTTGGAAGAGTTGATTAAGATAGCATAGAGGATCGAAAAGTACAAGAGAAGTGCTTTGAATTGACTTAGGCCAGCATTCTCTTGAGCTCATGTTTCACATTAACCTATTTAAGTAAAGCCAAGAAGGCCATACCAAGTTAAGGAAAGGAATGGCTAACCTAACAATAGTTGAGTAGGATAATAGGGCTAAGCAAGCTAATCGAATCGAGCTGAAACCAAACTACCTTAAGGACATATGAAAGAGGACAGACATCTAGATGAAAACTAGCAAGGTGAAGTGTTTTAAATGCTTAGGCTTTGAATACATGGTTGCTAAGTATCCGAATCGACATGTCATGGTAATTCGAGGAGATGTAGTGGATAACACCAAGGAAAGCGAACCTGAAGAGGAAAAAGATGTGGGAAAAGCTGAAGTTGAAGAGAAAGAGGAAACCTGTATCTATGTAGACTAAGGAGAAGTGATGACCTTGGTCTTAAGATAAGTACTAAGTTCCCTATTGAACTTCGAAGAAGAGTAAAGGGAAAATTTATTTGATACAAAGTGTACCATCAAGGGTAAATTATTTACTATCATTGTAGCTGGAGGAAGTTGCGCAAATGTCATTGCACAATCCTTTGTGTAAAGGTTAGGATTACCGACCTTATAAGTTAAATTAGCTTCATGATAAGAATACTTTATACGTAACTTAACAAGTAGTCGTACCATTCAATATTGGAAACATATATAAGGATGTAGTAGTTTGCGATGCCGTCCCCATAGGAGCTTTACATCAATTGCTTGGATGACCTTAGTTGCTCGATTTAAGTGTTACTCACGAATTGTATAAGAACACCTATGCCATTGTTAAGGATGGAAAGAAAATTGTGTTGTAACCCATGACCCTACCCTAAGTAAATGAGACCTATAATCAGCTCACCTAAGCTAGTACAAATAAGCCCTTAATGATGAGTAAAAGATAGCTCCCAGCTATTGAGAAGGTTGAAGAGCCTATGTTACTATTGATTAGAAGATTGCTAGAGATGAGCGACCTAAAAGATGTTCCAAATGAAATCCAAATGCAGATTGACATGTTTTTTGACCTATTCCTTGAAGAATTGCCTCTAGGACTATCTTTAGACTGAGGCATAGAGCACTATATTGATCTATAACTAAGCATTGCCCTATTAAACCGACCTACATAAAAAATGAACTTGACCAGGCTACCCAACTAAAAAGATTGGTGGATGAAACTATAGAGCAAGGACATGTGAAGGAGTGCATGAGCCCATGTGTAGTACCAGCTTTGCTTGTTGCAAAGAAAGATTGTTCATGGTGTATGTACATTGGCAATCGAACAATAAAAAAAATTACTATCAAGTATAGATATCCAATACCAAGGCTTGATGACATGTTGGATGAGTTCTATGGCACCAAAATATTTTCAAAGATTGATCTACCAAGTGGCTACAACAAAATTCATATGAGACTAGGTGATGAGTGGAAGATTGGCTTCAAGACTAAGCATGGTCTCTATGAATGCTTAGTTATGTCGTTGGACTTACTAATACGCTGAACACATTTACGTAGTTAATGAACCATATGATTCTGATGTGTGATCATGTACTTTGATGACATATTGGTATATAGTGTTAACCTGAAGAACCATGTTCAACATCTCCAAGTAGTATTTGACATTTTATGAATCAAGAAGTTATACAAGAATTTGAAGAAGTGTATGTTCTATTAGGATGAAGTGATTTTTCTTAGGTTTGTACTGTTAGGGGAAGGAATTATAGTAGATGAGGAGAAGAACCGAGCTGTCCTAGAATGACTGACACAAAAAAATGTCACTAAAGTTTGATGTTTTCATGGCCTAACCTCTTTTTATAGGAGATTAATTAAAAACTTTAGTACCGTAGCCACCTCCTTGATCATGCTGACAAAGAAAAGTGATGAGTTCAAATAGAATGACCAAGTTAAATAGAGCTTTAGGGTGATGATGGAGAAGCTTACCTCTTCCCTTGTCCTATCACTACTAGATTTTGACAAACCCTTTGAATTGGAATGTGATGTGTCAAGCATTGGAATTGGTGCCATCCTAATGCAAGAACGATGACCCATTACCTACTATAGTGAGAAGCTTAATAGTGCTACCCTGAACTATTTTATGTATAAGAAAGAGTTGTACTCTCTTTTCTGAGCCTTTATTGTTTGGCAATACTATTTGCTACGACGAGATTTTGCTATTTATGCTGACCATGAATCATTAAAGTATCTTGAGAATCAGAACAAACTCTTAAAAAGACAAGCTAAGTGGTTGGAGTTTATGGAAGGATTTTCTCTTGTGATATAACACAAGAAGGAAAGTGCAAATGTGGTTACTAATGCTCTATCATGTCAATAAACCTTGTTGACCACTTTATAGACAAAATTATTGGGATTTTTGCTTATTACTGAGAAGAATGCTCATGATCCTAATTTCAGTCCTCTTGTAGAGTCGTGTAGATATGGAGTTGTAGTTGGAGGCTATTATGTCCGAGATGGCTATCTCTTCAAGGGTAGAAGCTTGTGCATACCAAATTGTTCCATGTATGAGCTATTGATTAGGGAAGCTCATAGTATCAGATTAACTGGTCACTTTAAGGAAGCCAAGATGGCCAATCTATTAAAGGAAAACTTTTATTAGCTAAGTTTAGCTAAGGATGTCCATAAGGTAGTTGATTGTTGTGAAGTATGTAAGTGAGCTAAGGGGAAGAGGGAGCCCTATGGGGGAATACATACCCTTGCCAATACCAACCTCATTTTGGGTTGACCTCAGCATAGACTTTGTCCTGAGGTTGTCTAGGACATCTAGAGGGAAAGATTCTATATTCTTTATAGTAGACCATTTCAGCAAAATGGCACACTTCATTCCATGCCATCAAAGTAACGATATTTTATATATTGCTGATTTATTTTTACAAGAAGTTGTCCAATTATATGGTACACCAAAGACCATCGTTTTAGATTGGGATACAAAATTCTTAAGCTATTTGTAGAACTAAACTTGTATTTAGCTCCAATAGCCACCTTCAGACTAATGGCCAGATTGAAGTGGTGAATAAGATGCTAGGCAACTTACTCAAAGTTGTCATAGGAAAGAACTTAAGGAATTAGGATCTATATCTACCAATTATGGAATTTGCATACAATAGAACTATCTACAACACTACTGAGAAGACTGCATTTGAGGTCGTCCATGGCTTTAATCCCACTATTTCCTTAGACCTAAATAATACCCTTATAGCTATTGAAGAGAGTCAATTCGGAGTTGACCAAGCTTACACTAGTCTATAACTAAGAAGATCACCAAGTTCAATTATAGACAACAAGAGATTGATAGCCAAGGCGGCTAAGCTATTTCTTTCTAGCTAAGAGACTACACCTTAGCTAAGAATGATTCCTATACTTGAGACAAAGTAAGTTATCTCCTTAAGCTAAAGAAGGTCAATTGCAACACTTATTGGATTGAGTTACCTGATGACTATGGTGTTTCCTCTACTTTTAATGTATCTAACTTGATTCCTCACCAACCATCAGAAGACCCTATGAGTGTCCTTAAAGAAGAGCCAAAGACCACTTCAAATTTGAGGACAAATCTTTTCGACCCTTAAGTGGATGAGAGAAATCTACCACCTCGACTGATCACGTGAAGCTGAGCTAAGCAACTCCAAGGACTCACTCAAAGAATACTAGTTGAAGCCTTAATCGAGATGATAATTCTTACCCTAACCTCTGTTTTTCCCTTTTTTACTAACTTGATTGCCAAGCCTTCACATGTACTAAACCTAAACAGATGTGTTATGAAAGAAAATCCAAGCAGATAGCCTTAAGACTATCTAAGCCAAGCTCTCGAACCAACAATAGATATCTAATCCCAACTTCAGCTAACTATTCTCCAATGGGATTAACTGGACCTCGATTTGATCCAGATCATGTTAGCCTTTGATTGTAAATTCTTTTTCTCATATTCTTTGTACTATATTTCTAACATGCAACCACTAAATAATACATGTCTTTTGGTACGACATTCTAGAAGGATTCTTCACTTTCCATACTAAATATTCTTTATCTTTTTTACCCTTTTTAGTATGTATTGTATAACTTAATTGTAAGAATACCCTTTTGTCTTTTCATACATGTAAAGTAACCCTAGTAGATGGGCATATAAACCCCTACTTAATTGTACATAGACAATTTATCATCAATATTAGAAATTAGTCAAGTTTTGTTAGCTTTCCTTTCAATTTGTCAATATTCCCGTGCTCCTTCTTGTGTCCCACCTCATAGACACATCAATTTGTGCAACATATTGTCCATTAGTTTGGTGCCATTGAGGGGGAAAAGGTAAGTACATTAATATTAAATAAACCAAGGACTTTATGCCTAGGCTTCAGTATAGTTGTAGGTTAGTACATATCTCAATTGAATTCTTATTGATTTTGAGTAGTTTAGTTACTAAATTCTTTACGTTTATCTATTTTCTTGTCCAATTAAGTTGATCTTGCTATTTCTAATTAATTTGAGTTGATTTGAAGATAAAGTTTTAATCTTTACTATTGAATTTATTGGAGAAGTGTTGAATTTATCCGTAGCCAATTTATAACGAGTTAAGAGGATTGTTGTTTATATTTTTGCATCGAAATTTGCAAGTTGTAGTTTAGAGGTTCTATTGGATTTAAAGGGAATAGATTTAAGAATTGTCCCTTTGTACACAAAGAGGGGTAAGAGAATTAGTAGAGCAATTTGATTTTAAGATAGATTGAACATTTCATCATAGAATTAGGGAAAGAAGGAGAGTGAAATTAAGATAAATGAAAAATTAGCAAGGAACCTTTGATGGAGGAGATGGAAAAGGAGTTAATGGAAATGGAAATAATGGATAAGGAGGTAACCAAAATGCGAATGGTAATAATCGAGCCTTATGGGAATACTATGTCCCAAATTTGAATGAAGTTATACTACCTATCACTTAACTAAGCATTCAAGCAAATAATTTTTAACTTAAACCTATCTTGATTTAGATGGTTCAACTTAATCATTTTAGAGGATCACCATTTGAGGACCCCTATGAATACCTCTAAAATCTTTTGCAATTATGTGGCAAAATTAAAACAAATGGGGTATTGAATGATGTGATCTGGTTGAGGTTATTTCCATTTTTATTAAGGGATAAGGCTAGAAGTTGGTGAAACTCTTAACTACCTAATTCTATCCCTACATGGGCAAATATTTACAACATGTACAAAACTGTTCGCTTAATAAGGAGGTCAGCAATTGGATGTCCTAGTTTGGGTAGGAGTCTTTGAGGTCCTATAGTACTCAGTAGTGCTGCCTGTGAGGTTGACCTATAGTTATGAGCTCTAGGATTACTTGGTACTAGTTTTCTCATGTAGTATTGAATTTTTCTTTAGACTCGATTTCTAGGCTATTTGGTCTATCGGCTTCTCAATAGACGACAAGCCTATTTTTTGGATTGTACCCTTTTCCCCTCTCGACCTTTCTACTATCAACTTGGCCTCAAATGGGGTAGGTTGGCCTTGGCGAAGGATAGGTCAACCTCTATCTAGAATAGATTAGCCTCAACTTGCAACAACTCAGCCTCAGCCTAAGGATCGTCGTAGGTTGATTCCTATCATCTAGCTTCACTTACCACTCAGCTTGCTCAATTAAAGAAAGCTAATAGGTCAATACTTCTAGTAGTTGCAAGTAGCTATATGAATACCATTGTATATGTTATGGAGTAGGGCATTTGTGTACAAATTACTAAGCTAGAAACCCTTTTGCCCCATCAATAGATAGTCAGGAGGAACAAGTTAACATAGTAAGGAATGTCAATCAAGGAGAAAGAAATTGTAACCTTTGCTCAAACACCGATAACTTAGGTTGGAGACACCATCTTAATTTGTCTTTGGGGAGGTAATCCATTAAGATGATTTAATAAAGGATTCGAAGGACTTAGGATACAAGCTGGCTAACACCCATCTCCACCTCTACCCATAAAAAGTTTAAAGGGAGAATCTTAGAGCAATCATTGAGAAATTTTATCCAAAAGTGCAATATGAGAATGAATGCATAGGAGGCTACTTTGCGAGAAATGCATAGACGAATGATTCAATACTATAAGGACATGAATAATAAAATCTTAGGACATGTACCATGCAATATCGATTAAAACTTAGGAGATCAATTTAGAACATCTAATGCAAATGGTAAGGAAGCTAGTGTATGAGAAAAGGAGTTATGATTTAGTGAAATGAAATTGTTTGGAGGAGAATATTTGAGACCTAAAGACCTTGTTGAGGAACAAGATGAACCTAACGATGAGGAAATGGTTACACCATCAGAGGAAGGGTTAATAGCTAAACTCAAAGGGGATCTCAATAATGAATTGGATGAGAACTTTGCAGATGAAGAAATTAAAGAAGAAGCACCTAATGATGATGATGTATACATCTTAGAGACAAATAGAATGAGGAAAATTAGAGAAGAAGAGGACCTTAAGGTATGCAAAGACATAGGAATTGATGAATTTAAGGAAGAGAAACTCGAGAAGTTTGAATTTGGAAAAGAGGGTGATGTGAGCCTAGATGACAAACCTAATATCGATGAGTTCAAAATCGTAAATATGATGCTTGAAGAGAAAGGTAGTAGTGGTCTCTAGTTTGCAGAAAAATTGGAGGATCTAAGAAGATTCATTGTACTATGTATGATATTAGATAAGTTTCTCCTAAGAATTCTTTTGGATACAGGTGCATCAAATAACTCTATGTCGAGGAAAATTATGAAAGAGTCAAAATTGGAAATCTTTATGAAGGGAATCCCATATTATATACAAATCATTGATGGAGGTTAGACTACACCTTTAGGAGAACTCCATTTCATACCCATTAGTGTTAGACCATGTGACTTCCTCAATGACTTCATTGTAATGGAAATGAAAGACAAAGATCAAACCTTAGTTCTTGCAAAATCGTTCTTAGTAACCTTTGCACCTATATTAGATATGAAAGCGAAGGTAATTGCCCTAGAGAATCGTGAAAGGAAAGTGATGTTCCAAGTTAAGGAACAAATTTAGCAACTACCTGAGGGAGAATCAGAGTTTGATTAAGAAAAAGAATTTGACAAAGGTAGCCATATGAGGAAAAGAAGAATTCACGAGCAAGGAGAGTTAAGCATAAGGTAAGGAGCTTAAGGATTTGTACCCCAAAGGATGTATGAGGACCCACCATGAAGAAACATTGAAAAGCTAAGGTAAAGATTAAAAATCAACACTTAGTAGTAGGCAACCCGACCCACCATCTTTTCTCATCTTCTTATTTAGTTTATGTCCAAGTCTTTTTATTTTTTAAATTCTAGAGTCTTTTTAGTTATGTCTCTTTTATGTTACACAAGCATGTGAGTAAATAAAGGAAATGTTAAATCCATCAATTAAGAGACATCATCAGCAAATTCAGAGGGGGATAGAGAATTCAGAACAAACTAGGAAACAAGGGTAGTTATGTTATAACTTTCTCTTTTACTTCCTATTTCATATATGTTAAATTATGTTACACCCTGAAAAAGTGGAGTTGTTACAGTCTTACCATGTGAACGATCCTAAGATGAAAATTAAATTTACAGTTTCTATCATAGACCTAGTTCATACTAAGCATACTGGACTCTACTTGTTTGAAGTATCCAGTTCAATACTTGCTTGATATAAACCTGTGGAATAATTTTTGGAAATAACTGATATAGCAAACTCATAGTTTGAATTTTCAAAAGAGTATTTGTGAAACCCATGTGTATATGTTATTTAGTATACAAATCAAAAGATTGAAAACTGTGAGACCTATTTGAAGACTCAAGTTGTTTTCTTAGAAGTTAAGAAAAAGTCAATAATAAGAACAACATTTAGCTAGATTTTTCTTGATCCTTACTCCTTAACCCTACTTGATAAAGTTTTGGTTTTGGTTGTGGTACTTGTAGTTCTGCTTTGAACATGTAAATAGACTATAGAGAATAAGCAATAACTTGCTTAGCAAATGGCATAGAGATAGAAGTTTGCATTTAACATATCACAAGCAAGGTTTTTAGGTAGATTAGTTAGGTGCAATGCATGTACAAGAAAATACATTACACAAATTTATTTACTCTATTATTAGATTAGTGAAATTATGCCGCTCAAATTCCAATTGAGGAGTTTGACACCGTGCACTCGTGAATCGGAACCAAACCGGAGCTTATGCAATAGAGAACACTCATCACTCGAGACAACCTTCGAACCACCATCAACCTTACTACGACCTCCTCTCTTATCGTTTAGTCCAATTAAGGTAAGGAAAAGACCATTTTAGCTATCCTTATCAAAGAGATTCACATTTGGCCTAAGAATCCTAGCCACTACCCCTAATGGGTTGTAATGCATGTCAAGTTAGATGTTAGACTGAGTTCAAGTTTATTTGTCTTCAGGGTGATTAAACAAGCTCAACCAAGTCAAACAGGGCAATATTCATTGATTAAACAAAACATAGAGTTCAACTCCCACAAAAGAAAATCAGATTCAAACAAATGCACTACATATGTATAAACAACTAACTACAATCATAAGCAAATACATACCAAAGCCTCTAAGTATTATGAAATAATAGTTTGAAGTGTGGTGGAGCATTTATCCCACTTACTTAGCTTCCTATCCAATCATCCCTAAAAGCCGTTCATAGGTTTATAGGTCTAGCTTATCAATCCTAGATAAGATAGAGTAGAAATTAAGATAGGTATGATATTGAAATGAAGCAGACCTAATACACTTGTCCTTCTAGCTATATATCTTAAATTGGTGATTAGGCTTATTATGTATAGGTAAGATTCGAGTTAGATAGGTTAAGATATTTCTTTAGGTGATTATCTTATTTTTACCTTATGGTTATTAAGTTAATTAACTAGCCCTATAGTTAGTATAAAATACATATATCATTCTATCATATATATATATATATTGGCAGAATACATATAATCCTAGTATATTACTCATTGTGTAACCTTTGTTATGAAACAAATAATATAATGCACCATAATGATCGTACATATTTATTGTATAATAGGGAGTGCTTGTTATGTCAAGTTAGTGAAAATAATATTTCAATAAGTAATATATGTTTATAACATATATGTATATTTTTCAAATAATACTAACTACATTTAATTTTCTATATGTATGTAATACAAGTAACTATCTTATTTATATGTAATACAAGTACTCATTATAATAGGGTCATGAATAACTTTTACACTTGCTACTTACATTATAATTTATATTGATACACCTGCAACCATATACATGTAAAAGTTCATTCACACTAATATATATTCAATTAGTTCCTTTAGGGGTTATTAGATGGAGTAATAGAAATGTAGTTATCAATATTCTAAGTTCAAAACACAAAACAAAAATATTTATGAAATTGTACATATGAATTACTTCATTTAGAAATATAATGAGGTTGAAAATATATCTTCTCTAAAACTATTATATATCAATTAAAAAACAACACTAAAAATTATGAAAACAAGATTTCCTAAAAATATTGGACATTGGAAAATTAAATCTTCTAACTTGTCTCTTCTACATGCACTCTTCTTATTATTTTCCTTATTTTATATTTTCTCCTTTCTCTCTTTTTCTTTCTTTCTTTCTTCCTTTTTTTTTTATGCTCTCTTTCCTTCTCTCTCTCTTCCCCCCTCTCCATCTCTCTTTCCTTCTTCCTTCTTTCTATGGTCTAATTGTGTTTCCCATAAATGGCTTATGCCATTTATTTATAAAGGGAGGTTTCACAACCTTAGTCAAGGTTTTTTCACTTTTTTTGTAATTTTTATTTTAATAATATATATATATATATACATTCCTATTCATGACCTGTTTGCTCAAATTTCCAAAAATAATCTATTGATGGTGGCATGAAGAATTAGATTGCTTGATAATTATTTTGAGAGGGTTTGATATTATCTTATTTATGATCAGATTTTATACAACACTTTGAGTATATTTCATCTAGATATAACACAAACAAATAGTCCATACTATTCTTTCAAAATAATAGAACATTGAATTATACATCTAACCTCAAATCTCTACTTTTAAACTAATTAAGATTTGACCTGATAAACTTTATGTTATAATTTGCCTTAGTTATATTTTGACTTATTTTTAAAATCCAACTTTACATGAATATTCCTTCTGACTTTTATGGGACTTGTATTATCATTTAATCTTATTCGAAACTATGTTTTCATTGGTCATAAATTCTAACATATAGCCTTAAATATACTTTTCTTCATATATGACATATTCATAATATCACAATTTGCAAGTTACTTTACTTTGTTATATCCTAAGAATTACTAACCTAAATAATACAATATTACTAAGTAAGTGGAGTTTACAAACTTAATATTGCATTTTCAATTGGAAAATTTTAGAGACCTTACATATTTGACGCTTCAAGTAATATTTGAATTGGTGTGATTAGAGTTTGATCTTACGATCACATTTAAAAAATTTCTCATGTATGAATCTTTTATATCCTATTGTTATATTCGAAATTTTTTATTATTAGGAGTTTAGTAAAGTCAATACATCAAAATTTTCATATATACCTATTAACACATTCTATAATACTATATTTTTTTATAGGGATTATATTTGCACAAAAGCTGGTAGGTCTAGAATGTGGGGCATTCTATATATATAAATGTGTGCTAAGTCATGGAATATTAGCTTAACCAGACTACTTTCACAAATGTCTTAAAACTGATTCCTTAGGAACTAGTTACTAAAATATAGAGCTTACAATTCACTTGACTTAGTAATTCTTATAATCTTACTACATCTAAGTGTAAGATCTTAATTGTAAATTTTTCAGGGTCTCATACTCTACTCTCCTTATAATAGTTTCATCCTTAAAACTATTGTATCTAAAGTTATGATAGAAAGTATACTTCTAGATTAGTCATTGATTTGATTATGGTTTAGGGATGTCTATCTTATTGTATGAATGTGCCAATAATGGTAATTTGTTATGCATTATCTTTTTTTTTTAATTATCTTATCTCCACTTATTTCCCTTGCTTGTGACTTCCTTAGAAGCCTTTCGAATTCTTTGAACCATTCTCTCCCTATCCTTCTACACTTATCACTTGGGCTATTGACTTATTTTATGCAATTCTCTTTATGGTAAACCTTATTACATTTTTTATTTTTTATTTTTGGTCTTCTAGTAAACCTTAGTACTTGTATATCACTTTTCATCACTACCCTTGTTGATACTAACATTGTACTAAGTGTTTCACTAGAATCCATTACATTTCAAGTGCTAATTTGTGTTTTACATGTTTTATTCTTAAACTTTATAAACTCAATTATCTCTTGCTTGTTGGGCAGTGCTATTGGGGTTATTAAAAAAATTCTACTAATTCTTACCAATATTATAAGATATCTATAATTAGTTGGAATAGTTACAAGTTTAGTGCTTCTAGATTTGATCCCTTATACAACCTAAAATCATTAGTTTACCTATGTTCCTATTAGAGGATACTTTGATCACAATAAGTGCACTCGCTTAACCAATCATAATAGAGGGCTTTATCACTACATTCTTACTAATTTCAAATTATTTTCTACATTCTAAGCTTCATAATGCCTCAAGATCATTAATCTTTTCTTTTCTTTTTTCATGAATTGCTATTTTTACAAGTGGTTGTAACCTTTCTCTCATTATTTCTACCAAACCATCACATCACTGATATCATATTGGCATTTGCCCTCCAATCTCTTGAACGAACATTACATTTATATAACTTATTCTTTTTTTTTTTTAGTTGTAGCAACACATACATTCTTTTTCTAGTTATCTTCATTTTCTTTACGATAACATTCAATAATATTGTTATCATCTTAAGTTTCCTTAAGCAATATCCAAGTTACTCAATTATATTCACCATACTTCTTTACTTAGCACCTAACTTAATTTTTTATCAAAGTTAAAATATTCAATTCCTTTTCCTTCAAGCTATGCTTCCATGAACCACATTTACTGAGTTAAAACTTTTTGTTTTCTTCTATTTTATTTTATTTTTCTACTTTAACTCTATAGCCTTAAGATTTTAAACTTGTAACACCTTAATCATCTTTCTATTCTAGGTTCTATAATGTAATTTTAGCACTTATTAAATCAAATGTATTCTCAGATGTACCTTTTATTGTATCTTTTACTTTACCTACAATTGAGCTCTAATTAGGATTGATAATATTATTAGTTCTTTTCGTATAAGTTATAGCTTATTCCTTATTTCCTATGTACACACTTCATCCTATAGTGGTTATGTTACCATTATTCTCATTGGTGAGATACTTCACATGGCTTAGCATAAATATCTACAAGAATGAGTTTTGGAAAATCTTGACTTGTCTCCATCTCAAACTTAAATGAGATGGTCCATGACTCAAATCAACTTAACTTAATTCAACTAAAAAAGAATCGACATAACTTTTGATCAACAGACTCATAAGGCATTGATATAGACTTAGTACTTGGCATAACAAGACATAACATGACATACGTAGATCATTGACAAAGATATAAGACTTGATGAGAATGACACTCAAGAATCGTAGATTTACCATTCTCTTCTTGTTTATCCATTATGCTAACATATTTTTGAAAGATCTCATATTGTCTTGGTTATATCCTTTTCCCCATTTATCAACTAATAATGATCATAGTCAAGGTTGCAAACCTAACCGTTGTGTTCTTATTTTCAAAGTCCATACTTATTACAAGTGGTAAAATAGATTATTTAGGTAATCAAGAGATTTCTTTGTTACTACTATTGGCTTTATTAGCATAGTTATACTGTCCTTATTAACCTCATCATATCATGTATTTGTGGTCATAATATATTAATTATACATTTGATATTTTAACATTTGATCCTTTGCAGTAACCTAAGACTATCATTTATCGATGTTCTCTTCAAGATATGGTCATGTTAAAATTACACATAAATTAATATAATGGGAGTAGTATTTCTTATGCCATTTTTCAAGCAAGCTTGCCATTACGGCTTACATAGTAAGGATACTACATTAAAGTAATTTATTTCTCATTTCATTTGTAATTTGTGATAGGAATTTACTTAGTTGGTACATCATTATAGGTAACAAGTAGGTTTGGGAAGTTCTTCCTATGTTAGGTCTATAAGAGGTATAGGATAACATTCACTTCTAAATTTTAGGTTATTCTTTGCTATAACGAGCATTTGTTCTTTAAATATCTTATTAAGTGATACTATGCCTAGTTAAATAACTATCTACCATAAATAAAATTTAATAATGTCGATAATGTGCATAGGTTGCTATAGATAGCACTTAATAGATAATTACATAATAAATAATTCATATTCACCTCCCATAGCACAAATTATAAATGTAGTTATTTTTGAAGTCTTAACTAATTAAACGTATAGAATTTTAATTTGTTAGACATAGTTATTTACAAAAGGAATGCGAAAAGAATATAGATGAGTTATGCTATTACAATCATATTGATTTCCTTTATGTTTTCGGTTTACCACATAATATAGTCCATCCTCAAAGTTCTTTTATTAGTACATAGGTATACAATAACATTGGCATTTGTTTAATCAATATTGTTTATATATTTTGATTTAGTTCTAATCTCGCATATAAGCATCCACTCATATGTTATAGTTTATAAAATTATTCAAGTACCTCTATATGTTAATGACACATTACTAACCAATTAATTGTAAAATTCTACTTCCATAACTTCTTAACAGTTACAGCTATAAAAAATGAGATAGACATATCTAACAAGTTTCTAATGTTACGTCATTAACATTCCTAAGCTCTTACATACCATGACTTAAGTAGAGCTTTTCTAGTTCTAAACTTAGAAAATCCTATTTGTACAGGTATTTTGATTTATTACACACTTGGCAACGCTTCTAAGATAATGAAGTTCTAAGGTACAACACAAGTTTATCTTTAACTATGAAGCACCACATAACTCAACTCAATTATTAGATTCAATCTTGTTAATCATAATAATGAATTACATTCTATTGTACAAAGTTAAACCAGGAGTTCTAAGATTTCATCTACTTGTAAGATATAGACAAAATCATATCATTAGTGGGAAGGTGTGTTATCAACTTACTGTTTCTACATTTACTCAAATTAATAAAAGTTAACACCCTATATGCTTTATTCTTAACCCCTTAGTATTGTTCAAAACTATTATGTGAAGATTTGTCTTATTATCCTCAATTACTTAACTCTCTAAGTTTAAATCTTTAAATACCCACTTATCTCCTATTCTCAGTGTTTACTTATGATGTCAATTAAATTTTATTTATGTTGCTTCAAAGTAAGTTCTTGAGATTCGTACTTTGAACAAATTCTTAAGAATAATGCTCTGATACTAAGTTAGAACTATCATGCCTAAAAAAAGTGGAGTTGTAATAGTTATGTCATGTGAGTCATCCTAAGATAAAAATCGACCTCATAGTTGCTATGATAGACTTAGTTCACATCAGGCATACTTGACTCTATTACTTTGAAGTATCCAATTTGATATCGGCTTGATATAAACCTATAGAACAATTTTTAGAAATAACAATTAAAGCAAACTCATAGTTTAACTTTTGAAAATAATTATCATAAAACCTACATGTATATGTTATTCAATATATAGATCAAAAGATTGAAAACTAGCAAGCCCCTTAGGAAAACTCAGGTGGTTTGCTTAGTAGTTAGGAAAAAGTTAACAATAAGAACAAAATTTAGATAGATTCTTCTTGATCCTTACTCAACCCCAATTGCTAAAGTTTTGGTTTTTGTTGTGATACTTGTAGTTTTGCTCTAAACTTGCAAACAAACTTTAAAGAAATGAGTGACAACTTTCTCAATAAGTAAGATGGAGACAAAAGTATGTATTTAGTACATCATAAGTAGGGTTTTTAACTAGATTAGTTTGATGCAATGCACATAAAGGAAAATGCCATCGTATGATGTTATTTGGATCATTACGAGATTAAAGAAATTGCATCCACTCTAATTTGAGTTGAAAAGTTTAATGTTGCACACTTACGAATGAAAACTAAATCGAAGCTTATGTAATGGACAACACCCTTCGCTTGAGATAACCTTCAAACTATGGCCCCCGACCTTACTACGACCTGCTCTCTTATCACTTAGTTCAATTAAGGTGAGGAAATGACCATTTTAGCTATTCTCAATGAAGGGGTCTATACTTAGCCTTAGAATCTTAGTTATTACTCCTAGTGGGTGTTAAGTTGAGGTCAAGTTAGTTGGTCTTCTTGGTGATCAAATAAGGAAATATTCATAGAGGAAACAAAAAATAAAGTTTAGCTCCTACCATAGCAAGTAAGATTCTAATATATACAACACACATACACAAACAACTAACTAAAAGCATAGGCAAGTACATACCTATGTCTCTAGGTATTCTAAAATATTACTTAGAAGTATGGTGAAGCACTAATCCCACCTAACTGGCTGCCTAACCAATTATCCCTAAAAGTCTCTAAAGGTTTATAGATCTGGCTTGTTAATCTTGGATAAGATAGATTAGAAATTAAGATATACATGATATTGGAATGAAGCTAATCTAATATACTCATCCTTCTAGTTATATATCTTAAATCGATGATTAGGCTTATTATGTATATGTAAGATTCGAGTTAGATAGGTTAAAATATTTTTTTAGGTGATTATCTTATTTTTACCTTATGGTTATTAAGTTAATTAACCAACCCTATTGTTAATATAAAACATTATTAAATATATACATATGATTATATTACTAATATATGCAGGCAGAAAACGTACAATCCTAGTATATTACTCATTATGTAACCATTGTTATAAATATACTTGTAATATAATGCAACATAATGATCATACGCATTTATTGTATAATAGGGAGTGTTTGTTATGTCAAATTAGTGAAAACATAATTTTAATAAGATATGTTTATAATGTATGTGTATATTTTTCAAATATTAATAACTATAATTAAAATATAATACAATATGTAATTTATCTTGTACCTAAAATTATCATTCGTATCATACGTATTGATGATTTAATTAATTAGACACCAGTTTGAATGCATGGTTTAAGTTTCTTTTCTTTTTTTCTTTATTTATTTATCTTTTTCTTGATAGGCTTCATTTAGCTATCTATATGTAATATAGGTACTCACTATAATAGGGTAATTAATAACTTTTACGCTTACTACTCACATTTTAATTTATATTGTTACACCTTCAACCATATATATGGAAAATATCATTCACACTAATAGATATTTAATTCGTTCCTTTATAAGTTATTAGATGGAGCAATAGAAATATAGCTATTAATGTTCTAAGTTCAAAACTCAAAATGAAAGCATTTAAGGAATTTTTTGGATTAATTAGTTCATCTAGAAAAAGAATGAGGTTACGAATGTATTTTTTTTTCTAAAACTATTACATATCAATTAAAAGGAAACATTTAAAATTATGAAAATAAGATTACCTGAAAATATCGAACACTGGCAAATTAAATCTTCCACATGATGTGCTCTTTTTTTTATATTTTTTCCTTGTTCTCTTTTTTTTTTTTCCTTTTATTCTTTCTCATCTTCTCTCTTTTGCCCTTTTTGTCTCTCATTCCTTGGTCCTTCTTTCTAATTGTCTAATTGTGTTTCTTGTAAATGGCTTATACCATTTATTTATAAAGTGAGGTTTCACTGCCTTAGTCAAGGAGGTTATTTGCAACCCATCTCCTCAATTATCCCAAAAATAATCTACTAGTGGTGGCATCAAGAATTACAACCGCTTGATAATTATATCGAGAGGGTATGATATTATCTTATTTATGATAAGGTTTTATACGACTTTTTGATTACATTTCATCTTGATATAGCATAACCAATTATTGCATACTATTCTTTGAAAATAATAGATTATTACATTATACATTTAATCTCAAATCTCTACTTCTAAACTAATTAAGATTTGACCCAATAAGCTTTATGTTATAATTTGTACTAGTTCTATTTTAACTTATTTCTAAAATCTATCATTATATGACTATTCCTTCTAACATTTAGAGGACTTATATTATCATTTGATCTTTTTCGAAACTAATTTTTCATTAGTTTTTAATTCCAACATATAGACTTAAATATACTTCTCTTAAGATATGATATATTTGTAATATCGCAATTTACAAATTACTTTACTTTGCTATATTAGAATTGCTAACCTAAATAACATGGTATTACTAAGTGAGTAGAGTTTACAAACTTAACATTGCATTTTTAATTGAGAAATTTTAGAAACCTTACATATTTAATGCTTTGAGTAATATTTGAATTGGTATACTTAGATTTTGAAGGATTCTGATCTTACGATCACATTTCAAAAATTTCCCATGTAAGAATCTTTTATAAGCTATTGTTTGAATATATTAAAATATTTGAAAAATTTTTTATTAGGCATTTTGCTAAGTAAGTACATTAAAATTTTCGTATATACCTATTAACACAGTCTATAATACTATTTTTTTTTTTTACAAGGACTCTAACTACACAAAAGCTAGTAGGTTTTAATTGTGAGGCATTATATATTAGCTAAGTCATAGAATGTTAGCTTAACTAGATTACTTTCCCAATTGTCTTAAAACTAAATCCTTGTGAACTAGTTACTAAAGTATGGTGCTTACAATTCACTTGACTTAGTAATTCTCATAATCATTGTATATTTAAGTACAAGATTTTAACTGTAAATTTTTCAAGGTCTCACAAATTATAAGATATTTATCTGGATTAAGTTAGGGGTAGAAAAGTGAGGCATAAATATTGAAGTAGTCTGCCTTTTATTGGGCTTTAATGAATTAATTAATTTGATGGTAAGTTATCCCTTCCATGCAAGTTGATCTTTTTTCCTTTATGCTCTATGCCTCTAAATTTAAGCATGTTATCATTTATAAAGTTTGCATGAAAGAAAGCAGGATAAGGTGATTAGGAATGCAGTTTGAAAGAAGTCCCTTGTTTATAAGTCATAAACACTTCTCGTAACTTTGTAATCAATTCATAGCATCTTTGCTTTGTTTAGCTATACTCAATTTAGGCATGGTTTAGAGGTTTAGAGTCAAGGAATTGTTTTAGCTTGGTGTTAGCTATTTTGTTTTTTCGAAAGTTAACCTGTATATATAGACGATTCTTTTGAGGATTCAAGTAGCTTGTTATTGTTGTGTGAATTGAAGTGGGTACTGAGTTTTACATGAACATTCCCCAACCAATACATAATGAATACTCAAAGAGTAAGAGAAAAAGAGTTAGAAAAGAAAATTGTGGGAATTAAGCAAAAATTGTTGCAAACCAAAAGTGTGATCTCACCATAAAAGAAAAATGAAGGAGAAAATGAAAGAAGTATAAAAGAAAGGAAAAAAGTTGAAAAATCTAAAAAGCCAGAAAGAAAATAACGAGCAAGATACAAGAGTTATTCCAAAAGTCAGGAAAGTAAAGTAAGATACAATTCAGTACTAACTCTCTATTTGCTTGGCATTAGTAAACATAAGAAATTGATAAGGCTTAAGTACGTATGTAGGCCGACTAATTAAACACCAAGACCTCTCACTTAGTCTAAAATGTTATACTTTAAATTTCATTAGCTTAACCTAAATGAGGAGTTAATTTTTCTAGGCATTGATTCTTGAATTAATTACATGGTTTTGATTTGTGAGCATTTGATTTAGCCATGGGTAGAACAATTTTAACATCACTTCTAAGGATTTTTGCACCATAATGAGTGCATGCAAACTTCAAGCTTTCAATAATCAATCACATTGTTGAGTTTATGTAAGTATTAAGGAAGTACATGCTTGCTAATAGGGATCAAGGACCGATTACATGCTCTTTAGCTTAAGGGCTCCCTCAGGTAGTTTGCCGAGCTGTCCTAGGTGAGTTAAGTGATGCTTTCCTTAGTCCGATCTGCCAAGCTACTTCGCCCTCCATGCTATCTAAGGTGTTACCGAAGTGATCAACCGATGTGCCAAACTGAACCCTCTATGATGCACTAGTTTAATTGCCAAATGGTGCCAAGGCTGAGCTGACAACTATCAAGAGCTAACCATACAAGGCTGACCTAAATATGAGCCATTCCTAAGCTAACCCTAATGTTGCCCCAACGATCAAGGTATCGATCTTCTGACATTGAACATACTTAAATAGAGGCCCACTCTTGCTCAGGTTACTATACTATCAAAATCTTACAGTAAAACGCGCATGTGTTGTCCTTTTTAACAATCGTACTTTCCTTCTTCACAATCGTATTATCCTTTCTAACAGAGGATGTTCACTACGCACGACTTCGTATTCTTCCCTGTAAATTATTTTCCTTCCTTTTTTTTTCAGCAAATAGGGATCCATTTTTGTAATATTTTGTAACATAGAACTTACCCTAATAGGGTACTACAAATAACTACATAATGTAATGGCTACAATAGAATATTCAGAAGACTACACTATTCTTTTTACTCTCTCTTAAGTTAAGCGTCCTCTTGCTTACTCTTAAGCTACTCTTTTCTAGCCCATTTGAGCAACGAGAATTGGCGATTCACCTTTAGCTATACTTATGTGTCATATCAAGTGTGACTTAAGCTCATGTAAAGCATTAGTATGTCATATCCATCATCGATGCACGGGAACCCCTACTCACCATCAACTATCATTTACTTTTTAGGCCATCTTATGGATTAGACCTACCCCTTTATTTTTGCATGATATTAGGTTCATGTGTTCATTTACGAGTCCATATCATCTTGGTATCAAAGCTTGGTTACTTTTAAAGTTAGATTCTGCTACTATGTTCTTTTGCTAGTTTGTCACTACTCTTGTGCAATAAAGGTTTTATTGTTCACATTGGAGATTGGTAGTTGAGTGGTTTTCTATACTATATTTTTCCTTCATTTTCAATACACAAAATAGAGTGTGGTTGAATGTTCGCTTGATCGTCATTGTGAAGTAACCATCAATGTTAGACTCAAATGTTCAAAGAATTTCGGGAAACCAAGAAAGTAGTACTCGACATGGCTAAAGGTAAGAAGGAAGCTTTACACCTTAGTTAGTGGATGATTGATTGGATAAGCTTACCAATTTGGTAGCTAGTTTGGTAACTATTATACAAGAAGATAGATAACAAGCTTGAAATAGCCCCACTAGAGAACGTAAGCAGTAGCAGTGAGGCAATGGTTAGTTTAGTCGAGTTAATGCTCTAAGTCACCTACCCCAAGCTAAAGGAATTGGTGGCGGTGCTAGACAAAGGCTAGCACTTAAAGAGATCTAGGAGGAAGTAGAAGGGGATGACGAAGCCGAGGAGTACTACGAACTCGAGGAAAGAAATGCACGAGCCCTTATAGTTGAAGGATTAAGGATACGTATTCCAAGTTTCTCTAGAAGTGGTGATGTGGAGGAATACTTGGATTAGGTAGATAAGATTGTAAAGTAGTTTAAATGTCATGAAGTATCTGATAATGTAAAAGTAAGACTTACTGTATTGGGGTTTGCTGGTTATACTACCTTGTGGTGGAAGAATTTACAAGCTACCAGAAGAAGGGAAGGAGAATGAGAGATTAGGAGTTGGGATGATATGAAGATAATCATGTGGAGAAGGTTTGTGCTGAGCTATTATCTGTAGGATGCCTTCAAGAGATTGCAAGAATTGAGACAAGGAGGATCGAGTGTAGATGTTAATGTTAAGGAATTCTAGATGCTAATGATCCGATGCGAAGTCATAGATCCCAAAGACTAAATTGTATTCGATTCATTAGTAGATTGAAGTATGAGATTAGGGATGTCCTAGAAACCTGGAACGTTAGAACACTTGATGACCTGATTTGAGCCACCTAAAGGATAGAAAGGCACTGAATAGGAAGATTCCAACCCCTTGTTGGTTGACTACAAAGTAGCTCAACTTTCTAAGCCAACAAATGCAAAGGGAATTGAGTAAGATTGTTGAAACCCAATCTATTTCGACCACTTGAGCCAAAGAAAAGGAACCCTCGAGGATGTTTGACAAGGGCAAGAGTTTAGGGAGGAAAACAAGTGAGATCAAGTGCTTCAAATGCTAAGGATATGGATATATGGTTGAGTAGTGCCTAAACAGGCGAAGAATGGTGATCCAACGTGAGTTGCCGACCGTTGATGTTAACAGTACTAATGAATAAGTAGAGGAGCTAAAGGAGGAAGGATAAACCGAGTTGTGCAATGAAGAAGTATCTATAGCAAGGAATGGAACTTCATGCTAACCGCTTCAGTACCGAGGAGGATAATGAGTGTCAGTCTTGTGCCTGAAGATGAGTAGAGAGAAAATCTCTTCCATATTGGGTACAAGGTGAATGAATCATTATGTACACTAATCGTTCAATAGGAGTTGCACCAATGAAGCCTCTACATTTATGGTCCAACAGCTAAAATTGCCAACCATACCCTACTTGAAACCTTACAATCTTTATTGATTTAGCGATAAGGGAGCCCTACAAGTGAACAAATAAGTGTTTGTGCTAAACTATATTAGCAAGTATCAAGATCAAGTGCTTTGTGATGTGCTTCCCATGTGTACCTCCCACCTTCTACTTAGACAACTATCGATGTTTGACTGAGCAGTTATATATAATGATAGAAGGAACATATATTCTGTGAAGCATGAAGGAAGAAGGTTGAAATTGAGTCCCATGACTACCGAGAAGGTAAAAGTCATGCAGTCCTAGCTTAGCTAAGCCCTGAAAAAGAAGGCCTTGGTATTAACCTGAGCCGAACTAAAAAGAGAAATGGAGCTAGAAGGACCGACCTATCTGCTTGTTAGGAAGCTTCTAGAGAGGAGACCCCAAGAGGAAGAGCTGCTAATTGAGGTAAAAACCTTATTGGAGGAATTTGCCTTCATGTTTTTGGAAGAGCTACAGAACGGTCTACCCCCTAAACCATAGCATTGAGTATGCAATCAACCTTCAGCTAAGAGCCGCACTACTCAACAAGCCTGTCTGCAAACAAAATCCTGAATAGGCCGCCAAACTGCAGAGGTAAGCGGATGAGTTAATGAAGAAGGGGTATGTGTTACGAAATGAGGACGGCCTAGTCGTGGCAAACACCGTATACTATACAAAAAACCCCTGATTGGTTACCCTTCCAATCAAGAACTCTTCACACAATATGTAAGACTTTGCAACCACTGGTTTCCCAAGAACACATAGATTCATATGATACCATCACATTAACATATTTATATAGAATTTAAACTACAAAGCTTACATTATATAGAAATTAAGTACATCTAAGTCTACAATACTAGCAAAACAAAAGTATATGAGTAAGAGTCTACATCAACTGTTCTCTCTCAATACATAGGACAGCTCACACTTTCCCAATTCCCCAAGTTAACTTGTGGCATCCCTTGACCAGTCTCTACGAACAGGCTATCCTGCAGCAAAAGTCTAAAGGGGTGTAAGCCTAAGCTTAGTGAGCAAAACCCTCAGCCATACCATAAGCAAGTAATAAGTACATTATATTTACGCATATGAATGAATGATCAAACAAAATGCCATACAATACATATAATTAACTAATTCATATACGTAACTCGAATTTAATGCCCTCCGAAGTCAAGGTTGGAGTATACACGGCACCAATCAGATCTGGGTATTATACTAGAATTTTCTTTACTACGAAACTCCACGCTCCATACTCGAATCAAATAATTCTTTTATTTCATAAAAACCAAGTTATAGTATAATCATGAGTAGGCCCCCGCAGTCCATACTTACCCCTAAACATAGGCCTCTAGACTCGACCCTTAACTAGGCGATTGGCGCCTCTAATGCCTAGTGTTCCTGTGGGCTAGGGTATGGTCATTTTGTACGAGTGTACCATACAGAACCAATAAATGAATAATAACAACCCCCAAATGGCCTCTTTTTACCTCCATGTGATGTGACGGCCGGAATTATATCTATGCAATGCATGTTAATGCATGTTCTGGTTTTTTTTTATAAGTCAACTATACTTAAGTTCAAATTATGCTGTGACCATCCAATATTACACACAATCATTTTCTATACTACTATGTAACAAACAAGGCATTATTTGTACTTAGGGTAAGTTCATAACTCAGTACATAACAACATGTACAAGCATTTCCCCAAACCCCACACAATAGTCAATTAACAATGATATTTAAGTTCACTATCTACAATCACAAACAAGCATGGAATCATAGGATAAATACTCACTTGGCCATGGCAACTCGCCCTAATCGTAGTAATCGATCGGGAGATCCTCGCTCACCTCGGGATCACCTAATCATTGTGATTTGATAACGCTAGTAAGTACTTGAATTAACTAATAATTCTAAAATCTAATTACCTAATTCTATTTAAATTACCATCAACTTTTATCTGGTTAGACCTTATTCTTAATCATCTGTAACTTTTTCGTTCTATTTCTCATATTTATGAATTTATGGTCGTTTTTCATCGTTTTTGGACATACGTTCACATGGTAATGTCCGTTTTGGACATTATGACCTGTGTTTTACGATATGAACTAAATTTATAGAAATTTTAACTTTGAAAACTTAATTAAGCTTATTACTTATATTTATATCTTTTGTTTATACTTAATGATTTAGTTAACCCTTAAATTCTTATACTTAGAGAATTTTACTTTGCTATTACTAATTCATTTACTTAATTAAGTACAATCCAATTTAGAAAGTGTATTAGGGTTTACTAATTTGGGTACCTAATTATTATACACTCTTCTTATTTTCTTATTTTGTAAGCTATGCTTATGTGATCGCGTACATCATCATTCGCTTATGTCATTATGTGATTACATCATCCCTCACATCATCTTTTGCTTACCTAAGCCTTATCTCATGATTACGTGTTTTATGTACACTTATGTATACTTATACATAATGTACATATACTTATACCTTTCCTCTACTTTTATGTATACTAGCATACTTATACATATACTTATACTTATATCGTATTTATACTTATATACCTATATGATCATATACGTATTTTTGTATAATTTCGTATGCCTAATTTTCCTCTTAAGAAAATCTTCCTAATATCATTCATTTGTGTTTTTAAGTGTGTATTTAGTATAGTATAGGTATGTATAGTTAGATTTTGTCTTAATTTAGGTTATGTACATGGTAAATACCCATGTCCAAAGGTTCCCATACATGTATTCTTTTAGTATTCCCTCATGTACACATACTTATGAGCATATACTCATGTTTTCCTTTCTTCTTCTTCATAATTCCTAACTTCCTATACTTAAAGATGGGAACTTTATGCCTTCTTCTTCAAGATCATACTTAACACATGTCTACTTCTCTAATCTACCTAATTACCTAACAAATGAATAATATAAAGCAATATATAGTAACTTAATCACATACCTTAGTTTGTGTTAGAATTAAGGAGAAAAAAAGGAAAGTGGTGAAAGTGAAATGGAGAAGGAAGGCTCACGGAAATGGAGGGGCTTTTTGTTTTGTTTCATTTTCTTTATTTTGATTATGGAAGAAAGCAAATGGTGGGGTCTATGTAAGACTATCTTAATCATATACTAAAGAAATAAATGTAAGCTATGATTCATTATCTTAGTTTCTAAAGGACTACTTGAGGATTCAAAACATATATGCATGAGTGAAAGTCATCTCTAATCTTTTACTAATGATTTGGCAAAATATGAAGGTTATATTATCATGTAGGGTTTTAGGGTATATTATGATGAATTAGTGCACATATGTCTTTAAAGTAATCATTTCAGGGTTTCCATCACTTTGAATGGAATCTTTAGCATTTAGATGCATTTAGGGTAGAAAAGTTTCTTATGCGATTAATTAATTATTTTAGGGTTTTTTCTTTCATGAGCCTAATCAATTCCTACATTGTCTAACATAGTTGAGTCTATTTCAAAAGCTAAATCGAAAATTTTGGGGGTTTACATTATGTGTACGAATCCTTAAGCCCCTATGTTGTGCCGGCCTTATTAGTGCTAAAGAGATATGGCTCTTAGAGGATGTGTGTGGATAGCGAAGCGATCAACCAAATCACCATCAAGTATAAGTATCCCATACCAAAACATGATGACATGCTAGACAAATTAAGTAGAGCAAGAGTGTTCTCCAAGATCAATGCTTTGGCTATCTCTTTTCTTTTCTTACAGGAAGTAATCAAGCTGTACAAAATTCTTAGGACCATTGTTTTAGATCGAAACCCCAAATTCATGAGCGACTTTTGGTGGACATTATGCAGGTGAACGGGAACCAAGCTTCTATATAGTACGTCTTGCCAACTACAGACCGATGGATAGACTAACGTTGTCAATAGATCATGGGAACTTTGCTACAGGTTATTATTATACGGAATATGATCGACTGGGATCTATGCCTACCAATCATTGAGTTCTTATATAATAGGATCACCAATAGTGTAACAAGCATGTCCCCATTTGAGGTCACTTATGGTTTTAACCTCGAGTTGCCATTAGACCAAGTGTCCCAGTCGGTGCTTGATGATGACTGGCCAGCCATTGAAAGAGTTAAGGTCATTAAAGTCATGCACCAGAAGCATTGAGTTCTCATATAATAGGACCACCAATAGTGTAACAAGCATGTCCCCATTTGAGGTCACTTATGGGTTCAACCTCGAGTTGCCATTAGACCAAGTGTCCCAGTCGGTGCTTGATGATGACTGGCCAGCCATTGAAAGAGTTAAGGCCATTAAAGTCATACACCAGAAGGTTGTAGAGCAACTAGGTTAAGCTAATATTAAGCTTAAGAAGCGAAGCCAAGGATGGAGAATGAGAGAATTTCAACCAAGCGATTTAGTCTGGATACATCTTAGTAAGGAATGATTTGCAAACTTAAGAAAGAACAAGTTGTCTCTTTGGGCTGATGAACTTTTCAAAGTGCTTGAAATGATTAACCCTAATGCCTATAGGATTGAATTTCCTGAAGGATATGGGGTTTCAAACTCCTTCAACATTGCCGACGGCCATCCTTATACTTTCGAAAATATGCAACTTAGAACTGAACCAGATTTTATCCCAAATCTCAAATAACCTAGAAGGGAAGATAAGGATCAAGAACCGATTATACACTCTCGAGCCCGAGGGCCCTCTTAAGTGGTTCGCTGAATTGTCCGAAGTGAGTTAAACACTAAAGAATAGTGCTTGCCCCAATCCAATCTACCGAGCTACTTTGCTCTCTATGCCATCTAAGGTGTTACCGAGGTGATCAATCGACCTACCGAATCAAACCCTCTGTTATGCTTTAGTCTAAGTGTCAAATCTAAATATAGCAATCTTTACGATGTTAAGGCTGAGCTGACAATTGTCAAGAGCCAAGCATCTGAGGCCAATTCGAATATGACCCATTCTTAAGCTAACCACAGCCTTGCCCCAACAATCAGGGTGCCAAGCTTCTAACGCTGAACATACCATAATAGAGGCCCACCCCTACTCAGGTCATTATACTATCAGAATCTTAGAGTAAAACACGCACACATTGTCTTTTCTGATAACCGTATTGTCCTTTCTAATAGAGAAAGTTCTCTACACAAAAATTCGTATTTTTCCTTATAAATTATTTTCCTTTCTTTTTCTTTTTTCTAGCAAATAACGATCCATTTTGGTAATTTTCTGTAACATAGAACTTACCCTAACAGGGTACTATAAATAACAAATCATGTAATAGCTACAATAGAATATTCAAAAGACTATACTTCACTTTTTAACCTCTCTTAAGCTAAGTATCCTCTTGCTTACTCTTAAGCAACTCTTATCTAGCTCATTCGAGCATGGACTAGTGGTGAGTGACCTCCAACCATACTTATGCATTATATCAAGTGTGACTTGAGCTTATGTAAAGCGTTGGTGTATCATATCCATTGTCAGTTCATAGGAACCCTTGCTTACCATCGACTATCATTTATTTTTTAGGCAATATTGCTGCTTAGACCCACCCCTTTGGTTATGCATAATATTAGGTTCATGTGTTCATCTACGAGTCAACACCACTTACACTATTATTTTATGAACAATATGATTTCTAGCTTGTATGAGGACAAACAAGGTTCTAAAGTTAGAGGTGGTGATCATAATTCAAAACGCACAATTTTTCCCAACATTAAAACTTACATTTATGCATAAGTTTAGCAAAAATTTGTTAATTTTACATGAAATTGGAGTTTATTCACAAAATGGATCAACTCCAATAAAATTTCCAAAAATGCATTAAAAAGAATTGATTTTAGATTAATTTCATTAATTTTATATCATATGTATCAGTGCACAAAGGCTACCATGGTCTTGGTAGTTCAATTTAAGAGGCTGAAATTGAAGGAGTTAGAGAATTTGATGTGTCAATCAATCCATAGCCTTGTTACCCATAGATCAATATGCCTTGAAGTATCAAGATTTCACTGATAGATTAAGCGATGGAGCAAAAGAGAGGATGATGTGTTGAACAGAAAGTACAAGGTTGGAATTACTTATTCTAATTAATTAGCACTATCTATACTAATCAATCGATAAAAGGAGTTAAGGTTAAGGTTAAGGTTTTTCTAACTTAACACCCTAATTCCTACACATTGTATTTCATAAAACATGGAGAAGAGCTAGGGCTACCACGTATCAACCAACCAATTAGTAACCTAAATTTATAAACACTCGCATTTGTAGCAAAAAATGTAAGCTGCAATTAACATATTCCTAAGTTTTAGTTTAGAATTGCAAGATCATTGTCTCATTTATTATTTCTTTAGTTTGCTTATGATGTTTAATACTTGTTTTTATGATTTTGATGCACATCTAAGATATATTAAAGAGCTATTATCAGCTTATCTTCATCTAATCACTTGTTCTCTTGTAATCATCTTGTTGCTTGTTCTCTAAGGAAATTTCCTACTACTTTTTCATCTATCATTGTTGTCATTATTGATAACTTGAGTAGCTAAGTAGTTTCTAATGGGTTTATGATAATGTAGATGTTGTAGTAGGTAAATCTTCGTAGTTTTAACATGGGTTTGATTATTTAAATGGGATTTTGATGTTTGATACTTCATTTGAATTCTTTAAGGCGCTTATGAATGAAATTTTCAATAAGTTTTCCTTATGATTACTAGATTGAGAGGTAACAGGAATCAACCCCCTAGACTGATCATAAGAAGCCGAGCTCTAAGACTTTAAGGGCTCGTATGGAAAATGTTATCTCTAAGCCATAGCTGAGATAGGGACTCCTATCCCGACTCGACCTCCAACCAACCTATCTATCAGATCCTCACGTATGTCTAATATGCTCTTGCCCAATAGCAAAGTCCTAATCTAGAAACTACTTAGAACTAGCTAAGCTAAGCTTTTGACCTAATCTACTAGCATCTGACTTGAAGACAACTGACCTTTTATTAGGCTGATTAGCTCTCAACTTGATCCAGATCAGGTTAGCCTCTGACTATAACGCATTCCTACTTCTACCTACATTGTATCATATCCCTAATGTCTTCTAGAATGATTCTTTCTTTTTTGTAAGGAATATTCTTTATCCCTTTTACCCCTTTGAGAATGTCTTATGTAACTTAGTGTATAATACCCTTTTATCTTTTTATACATGTAAAGCAACCCTAGTGAAT
Source organism: Lumnitzera racemosa (assembly GCA_024138005.1). Classification (NCBI taxonomy): domain Eukaryota; kingdom Viridiplantae; phylum Streptophyta; class Magnoliopsida; order Myrtales; family Combretaceae; genus Lumnitzera; species Lumnitzera racemosa. Next base: position 70,382,717 of record JAMXBC010000006.1, read on the forward strand.
AGGTATATAAAGCCCTGCTTTCTTATATGCAATGATCATTTAACTTTCAATACAAAATTATTCACCTTAAGCAACCTTAGAGTTTTCGTTATTATTCAATTCTTATCTATTCTCTTTAGTAAGGAGTCGTAGCAAGTAACCCTTCAATTTGGACCAATGGATTGGTAGTCGAGTAGGATCGAGTGGTGTATCATATCTATTTGGTAGCTACTCGGGGTTTACTAGTAGCTTTTTCGACTTCCTTTTCGATTTGTTCGTTGGGGAGCTTCTCTATGTGTTTAACTCTGAAGACACATCAAGAGGAGATTAGTCTTAAGAAGTTCTCTTAAGAGTTAATGGGTTTGCATAATTATGAGAGTAAGATCAGATTAATTGTGTAATTCCCTAATTGAGTGACTGAGTTGGTGAAGTATCAATAAAGGGTTCTTACAACTATGAGACCTAAAGGAGATCAAGTGTACCCCATTGAATTTACACTACTTTAGGTAATTCTAATGGATTAGGATAGGTTATGAGACTAAGAAGAGATTGAACCCCTAGTTTCTAGGACTATAATACTTTATTCATGATAGTAATTAAGTATTTTGTAGATCATATAGGAAAATGAGGCTAAGAGGTGATTTTTCAATACATAGTTGAGTGAGGTGCCCCACCCAAAAACATGTTCAAGGGAATTATGTCAAAACCGAGCTAAAAACCATTCCTAATATCTTAACAGCATGCCCTCACAACTACTTCGGAAGCATGTCACAAGCTTACATCATTATTATTTTTGTTAGTTGTTACCTTTTGCTCTCATTTAGTATTCCATTTACAACTCCAAACTATTCATTTGATTCACTTAGATTAAAGTAGCAAGTTAATATCTAGTACATAGCCACATCCTTTTTACCTGACGAATTCGACCTTATGAATATTCACCAGTATCATTACTACAGATAATCTAGTACATTGGTTGGTTAAGATGATACCATTTTAAAAAATTCCATTTACAAAATTTTAAGTCTATGTATTACTTTAAGTAAGTTTTTAGTACTTTTTCTAAGGACTAACTTTTGTATTCAAAATTTTCATTTTTATCAGTACACCATATTGTCCATCAACTCCTAAGCATTTGGATACAATGTCTTAGAACCTAAGGCAAGAAGAAGTTACTACAACTAGCTTAGTTGAAACCACATGAAATGCCTAGAATTGATTGAGCAATACAAATTTATATGCTCAAAACCCAACCTAGCAATATTTTAGTTTCCAGAAAACTTGACCCTTAAGTTCTTTCACATCATGCCATAAATGTAGCAAGCAATATAACAACCTAGTATCAGGCATCAATCTCAAGTTCTATTTCAAAAATAACTCAATTAGCCTAGATCTAACCTTGTATCTAAGCTTTAAAATTTAACCCTTCATGTAAGATTCACTTAGGTGAACACCTGGAACGATAGTTCAAGTTCTAGGTTTTTCTAAGTAATAAGACACTTCAACAAGTCATTCATACATGAATATACATTTCACTTAATCAACATACATTCAAAAAGCATATACATAATCAATCAATCACATAATTATAGTTTACAATACAACTAACTCCAACTCAAGTAGAGATAAATTTACTTGCTCAAAAATAAAAAGAAAAAAAAATCCACTTACTAAAGCTTCTTAGTAGTTGTAAATCCTATGCTTCATGATGAGGTCCTTCCGTACCTATTACACCTAAGAAAAGTGCACATGGTTCTAAAGTTAACTATAAGTTGAAACCAAACCCCTATAAACTTATGTTTGCTTATTCTTCTAATATTATGTTTCTAAAATTCAATTGACTATATCTTCTCAATTTCTTATTTGATTCTAGTAAACTTTATATAATTAGGATCAATATTTGAGTACTCTTTAGCTATTTTAAAAGAAAAATTGATTAATATGATTATAGGGTTGAAAATTCCCTTTCTCGCTATCGACTCGATCATATATTATCGCAACTATGTAATTGACCAATAAGGTCTAATTCTAAGCTAAAATTCTCAAAAACTACATTCCCTAAACTTGATTAGTATCTACTATGTACCAAGGATATTGATCTTATGTTAACCTAACAAATATGTTCTTAGTATTAGTTACTATTTCATAAATTAGGATAATATATAGGTTTATATTAGGAAAATGTATAATAAATAATATATAAGACCAATTAATTCCACGAAAAATAGCATGAACTCAAAAAAATGTATAGTTTGATATTGATGATCAATTATACTTAACTAGCTTATCATCTATTTTTACAAAAGTTGCATTTTTTGGCTTAAAATTATGGAGAATTAAGAAAATAAGCAAATTTACATGTACAATAAAAACCAAGTGTTTCAAATTTCATTATAAGCTTCTAAAAGTCAAAATATACTAGGCTATTCAATTAATATATTCAAAATCGAATTATTTTTAAAAATCAATAAAATTCCCAATTTAATCCAAAATAAATGTAATAAATAGTAAACATTTATATTTGAAAAAATTCTTATTACCATAATTAAACTCATATATTAAGCGTATTATATACAAAAATTCAACTTGAAATGACAATACTTAATATTTCTAAAAATTATTTTAACTCTTGCAAAAATAGTGCATTTTTCGTGAGCACCATATATTTTCACTCATTATTTAACTAAAATAAAATTACTAAATTAGTCTACACCTAAAATAACCCCCAAAAAATATTTTTTTTTCATAATTAATTAATAAGATTTGTTATTTTTAGGAAAAAAAATAGAACATATGTTCATAAAATACAAGAAGTTTAATCGCCGACCTCTGGCCACTACTCTTGTCAGAAACACTTCTCTAACTACCAACTCTCTAACCCTAAACAACTACCACAATAAAACTTTAGCAACCTACTACATTAACCTTGACTAAATCGCACTCTGCTTTTGTCCTATTTTTCTTATTCTTTTTTCTAATTTTTCCTTAATTATTTTCTTCTTATTTTTTAAATGAAGTGTATTACTATATTTATAAGCTTAAGGTCAGTAGCATGGAAAAACATAGGTGCCAAGTGTCATTTTCCTAGTATGACACCATTTAAGTAGGTGATCGGTGTCTTATTTTTGTAATTTGGTTGATGAATCACCATCCTAAGTTGTTCTCAAGTTGCTACATCTTGTTTAGATAAGTTTTATGACTCATCAAGTTATTTTTTAAATAATTATAACCAATTTTGTATTATTTTCCTATGTTTTATAACTTTATATTATCATATAGATATATTTAATACATATTATGTGTATTCAATAGATTACATCTATATTATGCACAATTTCACTTTACTTTATTATTTCTATGATTGAATAACTCATCTTTGCGATTTCGAAGCTCGAATTCACGTTTTCAATAAATATTGATTTTATTGATAAACCAATATTTTTCCCAAATTTAATCTTTTATATAATTTATTTTGATAAATTAACTTTACCGAGTTACTTCTTCTAACTTTTTTGGCTTAACCATAAAGTTTGAACTAAAATGAATGACATTGCTCAATGCCTTAAATTTAGGGACTCAAAACCTTAAGGTATTACAATTTGGATTATTATTGGTGATATCATAAATTCGTTCGTAATGATAGTAGGTCTTGAAATGCTAGAGTCAGCTCCACTAACTAATAATTTAATGTAATCAATCATAGTATTCAGCGCTTCATTTTTGTTAGCCATCACTATAGTCTCCTTAAACATAAGCAAGAAAAATGAAATTAGATTTGAATTAACTTAAAAGAAAGAAATAGAAATAGTAGAGTAAGAAAGGAACAAGCATTCCCAATAATGACACCAAAAACTTTATTGCAGTTGCTGAGCAGCTTAGGCAAGTACACCTGTTAAGTAATAATATAGAGGACACTAAAGTCCCTTGTTGATCCCACAAGGATTGAACATTTACTCACTTACACTAAACTACTCTACCAAAATAGAATAGCAATACTGATGATGAAATAAAGAATTGAAGCAATTTAGAGAATCAAGAACTAACTACTAAAAATGGAAATAATTAACAAAAACCTTAAATAGCTAATAATGATGATATCTAGACTCTATTTACTAAAAGTTTCACATATAGTAGATTGAGGTTTCTAATGTATTTTTTTATTCTTATTAACTATAGGAATTCAATTACTAAATTAATAAGAATCACTTCCTTATTCATTTCTAATGCTGATTATATTCTATACTAATCCCTTCTATAATAAACCAAATTAGAATAGTATTAAGAACAAGAATTCCATGAATAAACAAACAATATAGTAATATTAATGTTGGAAGAAATCTTTACACTTATTGCAAGTCCCTTCAATTATAGTAGATCTATTTATGTATTGACCTTGTAACTTCAATATATAAAATCTATTAATTAAGCTAAGACCTAAGAAATAACAACTAAATTGATACAAAACATGTAATTAATTTAGCAAGAACAAGAAAATTACATTAGAATATTTCTTGGGTCTTAGCTTAATTATTAGATTTTATGTATTAAATCAAGTATGCTACATGTTACCTCAGGGCTATAGGTCTAGATATTTGCAAACCTACGCTATAGACATGATAAAAATAATACCTTTCATAATAAAAATGAATAAAACTCGATAGAGCAAGAGCTCTCCTATCTTTGACAATGGGTCTCTTCCCCCTTTATTGTAAATCTCTTACTTTTATTTATATGGTGTATATAAAATAAACTTCAAAAAGAAATTCTTCTAAAATCATGGCAAGTCCATGGGCAAGAACATAGCTATAGAGTTTAACCATAGACTACTTCTTACAATAATTCTTTGAGAAATTGACTTAAATTAAATTATGAGAGGATCACAGCTATAGATCATGACAATGGCATTCAACCATGGTCTCATACTTGTTCAAAAATTCCCTAAACTTCACTTAGAAATTGAAGACATGAGCTTCACGACCATGGAGTGCAACCGTAGTCTTCCTATTCTCTTATTTCTTAGACAAATCCCCTCTAGTAGTTGCTAGCCTTAAGTCATCCTTTGAAATTGGTGAAATTTCCTTCAAAAATTGTGTAAATTTCAATCTTTTCACCTTGTTGTTCCATCAAAGTCTTGAAATCGAGAAATGACATAAATCAATAGTAAAATCATCAAAATTTTATCAAAATAACTCAAATCAATTAGGAAACTAGCATAAGAGATGAGTTAAAATTACACTCATTATCATAAATTTGAAATATTTGTAGCTGCATATGCTAACAAACTCAACCATAATATTGAGTCTGTTAACTACTTATTAGAAAATCCTCCTTAAATAGTGGAAAATTTTGAATGTATTACCCTAATACACTTAACTAATGGAGATAGGTCTTGAAGTGCAAAACAAAGAAAGTTAGATGAAAATAAATTCTTTCAATTTGCTTCTAAGTCCTCTTATAATTCTTTTGATCTCTTTTAAATAACTTATGAACTTCTCAAGATTGTTTATGGTGTTGCTTCTAAGTCTTTAGAGTTCTTTTTATCAACTTCCATACTTATCAAAATTCCTTCTAAGTCTTTCCAATCTATCTTTTCTTCAAACTATAAAAACTTCTAAAAATGCTTCTAAGTCTTTATCTGTTAAAAGTTTACCATCTTATCCTTTGATTATTAGAAGCTTCCAACTATGCTTCTAAGTTTTTGAACTTCAAACTTTATTTATGAGACATACTTTCTATCTTTACTTCTAAATCTTTGTTATTATTGTCAACATTTAACACATTTATTAGTGAACCTTTGGTGTTTGATATCATCAAATCATGTAACCAAGGGATCTAACATACCTAGTAGCTGATACCATATGTTTGGCCAGCAACTAACCTTACATTCAAAGGATTTGTTTAGTTAGGCATCAACTTTCATGTCAGTAAGTTGACTTAGGGAACGTCATATAGAAGGTTAATATATTAGAACAAAGTCACAAATGGGTCATATAGATGGAATTGGATGCTTAAATGGACATTTCTAAGTAGACTACAATGCTAATACCTACCTAACATCACTTAAATGAAAACATGACTGTTGGTTTTGATTTTCATATCATTCATGTTTCATATCATTTTAGAGTCATGAGTTACTCTAAATTTGGGGTTAACCATGAATAATTTTAAATTGAGTTGTCGAAACGATTAATATAAAGGAAACAACTTATGGCTGTTGCATTAAACTAGGTTATATTTGTGTATCATGCATTTACTTCTTATGCACATATGCATATATGACCAAGTAGTGGGTAATTTGTTTACCCCTATAGGGATTTTTTCCCCCTTAGGTAGAAGAGAAGATTAAATTCTTGCATTTAACTTAAGACTTTAAGATAGGGAAATACTAATGTCAAAGGACTATAAAATAAAATAGGTTGTGATAGTTAGTTTTATATTATATGTAAATAGAAGATATCTAGAAGAGACATGGGAGGAATTGTTGATTATTTTTAAATTGTGGACTTTCAATTGTTTTAAGCTTTTACGTGCTCATATTATGAAAAGAGTACATTGGGAATATCAACTTCCTTTACTTTTAAGGTGTAATAGATTTTGAAGGCATATTAAGCTATTTGAGCAAGTGCTAACATTAAAATGAATGCATGAATTATAAGGCATAAATTATAACATTATTCATTATACTATTCATAGTAGTTGATAATTGAAACAACTAAGGAAGGATTGAACTATTGAAGATGCGATAAGTTCATACTCATTCAATCATGAATTAAACCACTAATCTTAGCCTTATACTTTTAGTAAAAAATTTTCTTATACCAAGCTATAATCATGAACCTCATTTACAAATATCACAATCATCAACTTTGGTACATCCTATGCATACCTATTTCTTATATCATAGGGAATAAAGAAAATAGAAAATGAAGGAAATCGTTAAAAATTATGAAAAATTGAAAAAAAAAAAAAGAAGCTAGAAGAATAAGAGAAATTAAAATTTTGTTTTTTAGGATCAAAGGTAATTTTTTAGCTTGAATTTGCATTTTCCATTTGATGAAATTGTAGCTTAATTATTTTAAAAGATTAAAATGAGGTTAATTTAAGTAAAATGTAACTTCAAATAGGGCTTCATTTAACTATAATTACTCGTTCTACGTAAAAATCAATTTTTAGGCTAACTAGATCATGACCAAATTGAAGCTCAAATTATTGTCAAATGACTCAATTTAAATGAAGTGTTTTTCTTACATGCATATTAGCTTAATTGTTGCCATAAGCACAAAAATTAATTTTTTAAGAATTGGTACGTGTAGGCTAATTATTGTCCTAAAATCCATTTTGGCTAAATCGACCTAACACATTTAGTCAAAAGCTAAATACACTTTGAATGCTGGCATTATTAGTGCTTATATTGCTAGCTTAGTTGTTTTGACCTCTACCTCTCTTCCTATAGGTCGTTACATCACATTTGACTTGTAAGAAAGAAATGGATTGGATCATAACAGAATGGAATTAGGATCAAAATACTAAAGCTAGCCTTATGTTTGGAAATGTTAATGAATAGAATGTATATACAATAATATTTTTCAAAAAAGCCTTTAATCATTAGATGTCATAATCAAGTTGAAGATAAATAAGTAATTTATTTCATGATAATTAATGTGGAATGAAATTGCAATTTTACCTCCAAAATGGTGGAATCAAATTCCCCCCCTGAAGCTAGAGTTGCCAATTTCAAGGCATAGTGATTCCATCATCAAAAAGCACATCTAAACATTAGAAAAGGGATGGAATCTTGAATCATGATTCCATTCCGATTCATTATCGCATACCAAACATGAAATTAGTTTAACTACCCTTACATACAAAGTGTAACTTGTTGTTGTCGAATCTTAGATGTGAGTTTGGAATTTGCAAAATGACCAAAGTTGAGGCTATGAGTAGTGTTAGGGGCTAGACCAACTAGGTACTCTAATGCTTAAGTTAGAAGAGTGTATGAGTTTTTGAAAGGAAATAGAAAATTTAGTGATCAAAGTGCGTAAAGAGTTCTTATAGAAGGTATATTCCCGTATTTACAGATTTTTTTTTTTATAACCATAGTAATGGGTAGTTGAACTGTTGGTGACACATGGCATCTCTTGAATTTAGCCATGTATAAATTGTAGGGAGAAGTAGGTAGTTGAACAATTGTTGCTTGGATAACAACTGAACTATTCACTTAAAATTCAAATATTTGAATATTCTTACTTAAGGCCTTAGCAATTGGGCCTTAAGTGTTATTGGTTAGAAGAAATATTAAGCTGTAGAAGCTTTAGTAAGAGGTCAGTAACTAAATTACTGATCTAGTAGTATTGATAGAATGGTCGGCTATAATAGGACTAAGCCAAAGTCATTACCCTTAACTAATTCTTTACTCATTTAGAATAAGCCAACATAGCATCAATGATGAGTGTAAAATTACATTCATCATTTATGTTATTTTCCTGAATATTTTAAGTTATTTTGTTGTAATTCCATTGAAATAGCTATTGATTTGAGTTACTTTTTTTTATTTCAGAACTTAGATGAAGTAATGAGATGAAAAGATGAGAATTTAAGTGATTTTTTAGAAAAAATTTATTTATTTTAAAGGACAATCCAAAGGAAGAGAATTCATTCAAGTGAAGCCTATGTCCTCAATTTCCAATCGTATTCGTTAGTTGTGAAGCCTATGTCCTTCATTTCTAATCAAAGTATGAAGAATTCTTGAGAAGAACTTAACCATGATCACCTACTACAGCAATGTTCCCCATTCACGATCCCTTTATCATCAATTTCAAGATAATTTCTCGATAATTATTGCAAGGAGTAGTTTATGCCCAACCACCATGCTAGTGAACGTACTTATGAATTTGCAATTTACTTTTATTCACTTGTCATTTGGAGATTATTCATACCTTTGACTAGTCAATTCTAAAGAATATGGGTGGTTTCTATCACTATATACAAATTTTTTATCAAGTCTTAAGCATATCTCTCAAATCTCTCATAGCGATTTTAGCCTATCTCAAGTATATCTTTAAATATTTCCTAGCAATTAGTTTAGCTTACAGTAAAATATTTAAGGGCTTACAAGAAAGATTATCCCTTTATTACTTTATTATTTTACTTTTTTGTTTTGTTTTTATAGTTCTTTTTTTTAAGTCAATCAAAATCTAATTTGAATTTTCTTATTTAGGTTGAGAAAATTTAGAGCAATGGTGAACAACAATGAAGTATAGAAGACAATGTTTAATTATATTAGATTGTTGACTAGTGGAGCTTACTCTAGTATTGTAAGACTGGCTATCACTGCAAAGGAGTTAATGATTTCAAAAATCATCATCCAAATGGTTCACAGCAGTTACGGTTTGAAGGCTCTCTAAAGGAGGATCCACATGCACATCCTGCAAACTTCTTGGATATATGTGCAATTTTCAAAATCAAAGGAGCTATGGATGATGCGGTAAGGTTGAGATTGTTTCTATCATGCTCCTAAAAGGGGCCTAGTAGGATTACCTAAAATTTTCATATCATGTGTGCACCCATGATTCGAAAATCATCTTGTCAGTTAGAGATTGCAAGATTCTAAATAATTAATCACTAAAGTTTTTATTTATTTATTTAATTGACTTACGACCACATATATGCGACTATGGATATTTGATAAGCCATAGTCCAATAGAACCGCAAAGAATCGGTATCTCCTACCAAACAATAAGATTAGACAGTAAAGTTGTAAAACTCAAACTTACTAAAGTTACAAAATTTAAATGTAGTATACAATAATTCTAATGAATCATATAATTTGTCCTCAGAGTCTAACTTCTATGCATCCCAATGTTGACACTCAACCCTCAATTCTTAACCTATGCTTGATCATCTAGCAAACTGCAAGAGAAAACTACTAGGAAGTAAGCTATAAGAGCTTAATGAGTTAACCCTCGTACTATACTAGCAAACAAGTTATCAAATAGTTTATTACCAAACGTATGAATGCATGAACAAGCAATATGCCAAACAGTATATATGCAGTTGACAAATGCTGCATATAACATTGGATTTAATACCCTCTAAAGTAAGGGTTAGAGATACATCGGCACTAATTACAATCGGGCTCTAATACCTAAGTTTTTAACCTTATATCATTATATATATATATATATATATCAATTCCCTATTTCACTAAATAAGTTTCTACTTCCGTTAGTTAATAGTATACAAATATCCAGGTCTAGCGGTGAGCGGGCTCTCGTAGTCTACGCTCACACTCTATAACGATGGTCTCTAAACACGACCCCTAGCTACCCACGATTAACGTCTCCGGTGCTAATAGAACCTACGAGCCAAGGGTAGGGTCTTGTTATGTCAATGCTCCTACACTGTACTAATCAAATTATGTAGGAATCCATCCCTCCATAGCCCTTCAGTACCAACTGCGTGAGGTGACGGCCAAAACATTATATGTAATGTTCATGCTTTATGAATGAATCGTTTAATTTTAGTTGGGTTGAATATGATTAATTCAATTTATGAGGTGGTCAAACATTATCAACAAATCATTCAAATATTGCAACAATCAATTATCTCACATTTAACAGTATTTGGTACAGTAATCAGTGGCATGCATAACCCAAAAAACCCTATGCATCAAGTTATTAATATTTAATTCATGTGCACTAACTACAAGTAGAAAACAAGTATAGAGTCATCAAGAGTACTCACTTGGTCATAAAAGATATCAAGGATTGTAATAGTCTAAAGGAAAATCGGTTTCGATCTTAGAATCACCTAACATTAAGGAAATATAGAAAGTAATAAGTTTTGGGGATTTAAATAACTAAACTAGCATGATAAATCATACTATTTACTTAAATCGATTATTGGTTTACGTGAAATCATCAATTCAAGCTTTTTATCGAATAGCGTATAACTCTTTTGTTTTAGCTTGGACTGTAATGATTTTATAGTCTATTTTGATCATTTTCGAACATATTTTCTCGTAACGAGATCCATTTTGAACGTTTTGACTCGTAGTTTAAATATGACATAAAAATATCATAAAATTTATTATTTTAGTTTAAAAATTATAAAATATTAATTTTAGCTTTTTCTTAATATATTTATGATTTAATAATTATTTAAATCATATAATCGATATTTTTATTATTTTAAGCTTATTTTTCCTATTTTTGAGATTCCAGTCTTATTACAATTATTATTATTATTATTGCTATTATTTTTTATTATTTATTATTTTCTTCTTATTCATTCGTATTTTATGATTTATATATATACATATTTATGTACTTATACTATATTTAATTACATTTATAATTTACTTTAATTTGTAACCCCTAATTTACAGTAATACACACACATATATATATTTATATACCTACTTCTTACATATTTATAAATTTATTTTATTAAGTAACTATTATATTATATATATACCACTTAATATTTGGTATACTATATATATACTATATGTTGTACATATATTATATATACCTTAACGCCACATACATGTATACCTATATATATATATATATAAAATATAACTTACATGTATATATATGAAATATATATTCATAAAAATACTTATACATACTATTCGAATACATATTCATGAATATATATATATATATATATATATACCTCACTATTCAACTATATATATGTGCCCATATTTATTTTGTAAAAAATATTACTAAATACATATTATGTATAGTCTTATTACATACATAGACATACAGTATATTATACTTATATACATACATGTCTACATACATATCTTTATACATACATATATATCTTAATTTAATTACTTATGCATTCATACATGTATCGGTAATAAAATATTTATTAAAATACAATACAAATACTACATATACACATGTACATACCATATACTATACATCTATACTACTAAAAAAATTATGTTTACCTAATTATTTTTTGTTTTCCTTCTTCATTTCTTTCTTCTTTTCCTTATGTTCTTGCTTCTAGGATTTTTCTCTCTTTCTTTTTGTGTTTTGTTTCTATAGTTTTGTTTTGTTTTTTTTTTTCTCCTTTTATTCATGTGAGTAGTTAGCTTAAAATTTAAGCTAAGTAATTATCCAATCTTTATTTTCATTTTTCTTTTATTTTCCACTCAACACATGGTAATTTGTTTTTCTTCACGTAGGCTACTAGTTGGGATTTGTTTCCAAGACGTTACAAATGGGAGAAAAGAAAGAAAAGAGATAAAATGAAAATGAAAGAGAAGGAAAATAAAAATTAATAATAAATATATGTAATATTTTGAAACATATTAATTATAACAAATCTCATCATAAATTGGTTTTTAAATTTTTGTGAAATTTTATCAATTTAATTGGTACCCGTTACAATCATAATTTTTACAAGTTATTATAGCGATTTCGTTATAATTTTACGTGAATAGGCTATTTAGTCGAAACGTGCAATCAACTATAATTTTATTACTATTGAGTAATATTTAACTATTTTATAGGTTTACATTTATAATTTTAGGGTTTCAGACAAATTCGAGTTCAATTTTGATTAATGGTACTTAAAGCAATTTTAGGGTTTTAATATATAATTTAGGGTTTTGATCAATTTCTAAAGTTTTTACTACTTATAATATATTCAAATTTATAATTTATTAAATTTTTATCTTGCTCGGCTTTACTGACTTATCAACCTCTACTCTTAAATAGCTAAATTTGTGGGGTTTACAGTTTTCTTCTTCTTTGCAAGGGAAAGTAAGGAAATGATTAGCCTCACTTCAAAAAGGTTTAATTAAATCATGGATTTACTAATAGAAAAATTTTAAGAAAAGTATTTTCCTCCAACTAAGAGAGCTAAGCTATATAGTGATATCTTGTCATTCTCTCATCTTGACGGAGAGACAACTTTTTATGCTTAAGAGCATTTTAAGGAGTTGCTTAGAAAGTATCCTAATCACACTCTACCACTTTGGATATAGGTACATACCTTTTAAAATGGATTAAAATTTGCTACTAAGAAGTTTGTTGATGCATCTACAAGTGGTACATTAAATTCAAAGATGCCTAATGAGGCTTATACCTTGTTTGAAAACCTAGCTATGAATAGCTACAATTGGGGAAGGTATTAATCCCTGTAGAAAGAAACCAACAATTAATGATGCAAAATCTACCACAAACTTAGCAACAATGGTGGATGCACTAAATAAAAGTTTAGATTCTTATTACATGTTGGCTTAACCTTTTATAATGCCTAGTGTAGTTAAGTTAAGAGATATATGCCTCCTTATTATCAAAGACCATTTAATCATACCATGAATCAATGGGGTTTTCAAATTTACCTTATAACGATCATGAAGAATGGGGTAGGTATTGTTTTTCCTATGTAGGCAATTCTGTTATGAAACTTAACTAAGGAATATTAATGTTCCATGTGGATTTCAAGTTTACCCTCCAAAAGAGGAAAATTCAAAACTGGAAGAGATGTTGACTAAGTATATACAAAGTAGTGATGCTAAGCTACTAACCATTGAGAAGTAGATAGAGCAACTTGCTATGATTTCTATTGAGAAGCAACTAAAGTCCTCACCATAAGCTTAAGTCAAAGTTGTAATTTTAAGAAGTGGTAAGGAGTTGCAAGTTGCTAAGTAGCTTGAAAAGACACTAGTTAACCTTAAACCTATGATGAAGGAGCTAAAGGATAAAGTTAAAGAAACTTTTGAGTCACCTAAGGAAGAACTAGAGCCCTAAAAAATGATCGAAGAGAAACCACCCATACCATACCCTTAGAGGTTAAGGAAGGAACACCTAAATGAGCAATATGGTAAGTTCTTAGACCTATTTAAACAATTACAAATTAATCACCTTTTGTGGAAGCTCTATCACAGATGCCCAAATATTCGAAGGTTTTAAAGGAGTTGCTCTCCAATAAGAAGAAATTAGAGGAACTATCTATAGTCATGCTTAGTGAAGAGTGCTCAACCATCTTACGAAACAAGCTTCTAACAATGCTAAAGGATCCAAAGAGTTTTACTATCCCTTGTCTTATTAGAAATTTATCTATTTAGCAAGCATTAGCTGATTTAGATGCTAGTGTAAATTCAATACCTTATAAATTATTTAAGTAGATAAACCTTGGAGAACCAAAACCAACTAGAGTGAGCTGTAATTAGCTAATAAATTATTAACATACCCTCAAGGTATAATTGAAGATGTGCTTGTTAAAATAGATAAATTCATATTTCGTATTGATTTTGTTATCTTAAACATCAACGAGGATATTGAAGTACAACTCATCTTAGGTAAACCCTTTTTAATTAAAGCTAGAGCTATAATAGATATTAGCAATGGTAAGCTTACAAGGAGAAGAAGAGATAGTAATTAAAATTAAAAGTGCAATGAGAAAATATGTTGAATAGGATGATATACGCTTTAGTCTTGATTCTACTAAAATTTTTATATCTGATACTTTACAAGAATTACTATCTAAAGACCCTTTGGAGTCATGTTTGACACAAGGAATCCTAGAAGATGCATTTAGTGATCCAGACATAATTGAACCCGAAGCTTAGCTAAAACCCTTTTTAATTAAAGCTAGAGCTATAATAGATATTAGCAATGGTAAGCTTACAAGGAGAAGAAGAGATAGTAATTAAAATTAAAAGTGCAATGAGAAAATATGTTGAATAGGATGATACACGCTTTAGTCTTGATTCTACTGGAATTTTTATATCTGATACTTTACAAGAATTACTATCTAAAGACCCTTTGGAGTCATGTTTGACACAAGGAATCCTAGAAGATGCATTTAGTGATCTACACATAATTGAACCCGAAGCTTAGCTAGAAACTAATCCTCTAATTCAGGAGCGAAAAATTAAAAAGTTTAAGCATGTAAAGGAAGAAAAACTAAAACCTTCCATTGAAAAGTCATCGAACTTAGAGCTAAAGCAGCTACCAGATCTAGAGTATGCAATCTTAGAGGAAAACTCAAAGTTACTAATGATAATTTTCTCATGATTAACTACTTAGTAGAAAGAGAAGCTCCTTAGCGTACTGTATGATCACAAAAGAGAAATTGCTTAGAAGATTTTCAGCATTAAGGAAGTTAGTCCCTCATTTTGTATAAGTAAGATTTTGCTTAATGAAGGTCACAAACTTATAGTATAACTGCAAAGATACCTGAACCCAAATGTGAAGGAAGTAGTCAAGGTAGAAGTAATCAAGCTTTTAGATGTAGGTATGATTTCCTCTGTTTCTGACAAATCTTAGGTTAGTCCTATGTAGGCTGGACCTAAAAAGGGAGGCATGCTATAGTACCAAATGAATGGAATGAGTTGACTACGATGAAAGTAGTTACAAGCTGGCAAGTTTATATTGATTATAGGAAACTCAATTATGCCATGAGAAAGGATCATTTCTCCTTACACTTTGTTGATTAGATGATGGAGTGACTATCAAATTCCTATTGCCCTAAAGGACTAAGAGAAAACTACCTTTACTTGTTCTTATGGTACATTTGTATATAAGTGAATGTCTTTTGGCTTCTATATTGGATTTGCAACTTTTCAATAGTGCATGATGGCAATTTTTGATGAATTTATAGAAGATATAATGGAAGCTTTTATGGATGATTTCTCAATTTTTTGAAATTCATTTGATAACATCCTCAAGAATCGACAATAAGTTTTACTAAGTGTGAAGAAACTAATTTAGTTACAAATTGGGAAAAGTGTCATTTCACGATATAAGAGGAGACAATGGTAGGACACAAATTATCTTAGAAAGGCATAAAATTATATAATGCTTAAATATACACTATTGCTAAATTAACCCCTCCTACCTCTATTAGAGCCATACATAGTTTCCTAACACATGTTGGGTTTTACAAAAGGTCTATAGATTTTTCAAAAATACTTTTAACCTGATTAATAGAAAAGATACTCCATTTATGTTTCTCAAGAATGCTTAGATGTATTTGATACTTAAAAAGACAAATTAACTAATGCCCCTATTATGGTAGCCCCGAATTGGAACTTCCTATTTGAGCTAATGTATGATGTTAGTGACTATGCTATAGGGGTATTATTAGGTCAAAAGCGGGATAAGCACTTCCAACTAATTTACTAAGTGATTAAAACTCTTACTGAAACTCAATAAAATTACAACACCGTATGAAAAGACCTCCTATAGTTGTCTTCGAATTTGATAAATTTAGGTCTTATCTTATCCTTTCTAAAGTTATTCTTTACACTAACCACTCTACTTTACGATATTTGTTGAACAGGATAGATGCCAAGCCAAATTGATTAAGTAGATTCTTTTACTTCAAGAGTTTGACCAAGAACTTAAAGATAAAAAGTGAGCAGAGAATCTAGCAACCAAAAATCTCTCGAGCTTAGAAAATCCCTTATTGGAAAATCTTGATGAATAAGAGATTAATGATGAGTTTCCATATGAAAAGCTATACTAGGTAAGTCCTTGACAAACTCCTTGGTTTGCTAGCATAGCTAACTATTTAGTAGCTATGATTGTTCCCTTAGGACTAGACTATAGAAAAAAGAACATGTTTTTCCATGATATCAAAAGTTATTTTTTGGAAGACCCATATTTGGTTAAAATTGGGGTGGATCAAATAATTCAAAGATGTGTGGCTCATTAAGAAGGTTGGCAAATTTTAGAATTTTGTCATGCAGGATAAACAAGAGGACACTTATGGTGAATAAAATGGCTCATAAAATCCTCGAGCATGGTTTCTATTAGCCAACATTATTTAAGGATGCTTGAAATTTTGTTAAACTTTGTGGTAGATGTTAAAGGGTAGGTAACATATCGAAAAGAGATGAAATGCAACAAAACCCAATTTTGATCTATGAAAGGTTTTACATTTAAGGTATTGATTTTATGGGGTCGTTTTCAAATTCAAATGGAAACAAATTTATCATAATAACCGTAGATTATGCATCTAAGTGGGTAGAAGTGCAAGCCTTACCAACTAACGACTTTAGGGTACTAAGAAAGTTCCTAAAAAGTTTGTTTTATAGATTTGTGCTATAGTGCATTCATAAGTGATAGAGAAAGCCATTTTTTCAATGTTCGATTAAAGAAGTTATTGAAGTGATATGGAGTTAAGCATCAAATTGCAACTCTATACCTACAAGCACATTCTCGAAGATTCATCTAAAAAGCCCAATGATGCTCTCTAGGCTGATAAAACTGCTTGTAAAATGCCAATTAGAACAATGACAACTCTAATTTTAAACATATTTCATAGGGTGATTTTATAGCATTTTCCCCACAGTTTTGGTTTTCTTTAAAGAAATTGATACTTAATTGAGTAAAATGCTGATTTCAGGGTTTAAACGCGTTCTAGGTTCGAAAACGAAGAAAAGGAATCAAGTTTCACTCAATTCCGAGTTCAAACGAAGAAGTTATGAATTTTTGAAGTTGTGTAGAAAATTTACCTAAGTGTAGAAAGTTACACGACCTGGGGGCACGGTCATGTCCCAGGCCATGTCGGGTGATGAAAACAAAATCTTTTTGATACACTATAAAAAGACATCTTATGGTTTCAAAAAAAGAAGAGACATTACAGAAACAAGAGACACAAGAGAAGAGAGGAGATTGGAGAAGAACATTAATCAAGAAGCAAGAACGACATCGATTTCAAGAATAGAGAGATTGTTCATCAAATCAAAAGGGGTTTTTATGCTTTATTTTACATTTTTGATGAAACTCGTTTTTAGATTCGTTATGATAGCTTAGAATTCGAGTATTTAGGATTATGGAACCTAGGGTTTCATGCAACCCTTGGATTGAATTATAATTTCAATAAAGTTTTTATCTTTACTTGATTCAATGATATCGTTAATTATGGATTGACAATTCTAGAGTGTCAATATATGATATTATGCATGTTAATTGAGAAATTGCATGTGTAATTAGATCTAGGCATAATTGAAGAGAATTACATGTATACTTAGAGATAAGATACATGTTTCTTTCGGAAAGTTGATTGTTTGCATGGGAATTCATTACACGCTAATGCAATTCTAAATTATATTACTAAGTGAAGAGATTCCGGTAAATAATTTAGGATTAGGGTTAATATGCTTGAGAAAGATATTAGCTTTAATTGTGAATCCCTCCGGTCAAGAATAATAGAAATTGAATTGGATATATTTTAAAAAGGTTACATGTTAAACACTAGGGGAAATAATTCCTAAATACATAATTACTTTCTTGAAGTCGTTCTTGATTTTATCGCTTTTTCAATTGCTTAATTAAGTCTTTTAATTAAAGTAGTATGTTAATTTTAGTATTTTTAATTAATTCAAACTTTCATAATTTTCCGGTTAGATAATAAAGCTAAAGTTAATATTAGTACTCAAAATCTCTGAGGAATCGACTCGGACTCACATCCGCTATATTAAAACTGATAGGTGCGCTTGCCTCATATCAAGTTTTTGGCGCCGCTGCCGGGGATTTTCAATATTAAGAACACTAGTTGCTTTATTACTTTAACCATTTTTTTCTTTTATTTTCATTGTTTATTTTCATTAGCTAAGAGCTGCAATTGATTCTATATTTTTTATCCTTGCAGTGCATGACTAGAAGTAACCCGGAAGATTTGGTAGAATTTGATCCTGAAATTGAGAGAACTGCCCTTCAAAATTTGAAATCACGACCTAGACAAAGTGTGGCGACCATTGACGACGAGTCAATTGTAGAAATCAAAGAAGAAGGTGAAGAGCCCAACAATCAGTTCATCGAGCAAGAAGATCCACCACATATGGTGAACAACGGGAATGAAGCAAATCGGACCATGTCCGATTATTCAAGGCCTACACTTATTAGAGCTGACTCTAGCATCGCAAGGCCAACCGTTGCAGCTAACAACTTCCAGATTGCACCTAACATCATACAAATGGTGCAACAATATGTTCAGTTTGACGGTCTCCAAGATGAAGATCCCAATGCCCACATCTCTAGCTTTCTAGAGATTTGTGATACTTTTAAAATCAACGGAGCCACGGATGATGCCATCCAACTGCGGCTATTCCCTTTCTCCTTGAGGGGTAGAGCAAAACAGTGGCTGAACTCTCTACCACGAAATTCAATCACAACTTGGAATGAATTGGTAGAGAAATTTTTGGAGAAATATTTCCCACCTGCAAAGACCGCTAAATTTCGAAATGATATTTCGTGTTTTGCTCAATTGGAAACGGAGACACTATATGACACTTGGGAGCGATTCAAGGACTTGCTCAGGAGGTGCCCCCATCATGGCCTCCCACTATGGATGCAGATTCAGACCTTTTATAATGGTCTCAATTTATCTACGAAACAGATGATTGATGCATCCGCAGGAGGCACTTTGAACACAAAGACACCTGAGCAAGCACAAAACCTAATTGAAGGAATAGCGATGAACAATTACCAGTGGGAAAGCACTAGAGCTAAACAAAAGGCCATGGGAGTTTATGAGGTGGACTTGACCATTGCTTTGGCAGCCAAGGTGGACTTATTGAGTAAAAAGATTGATGCACTCTCAGTTGGCCCTCAACAAGTGCAATCGGATGTAAGTGATTTTGGTACGCAGGGGTATGGAGTACAAGAACCACTGGAACAGGTGGATTATCTAGGAAATCTACCTAAGCAACAAAAAAACCCCTACAGCAACACTTACAATCCAGGATGGAGGAATCACCCTAATTTCTCCTGGGGAAACCAAAACCAAGGCCAGCAGAAGACCAACTTTGGCTCACCTGGGTTTTAAAGACCATTCCCACCTCCTCTCCCTCAAGAAAAGAAATCCAGTGTGGAAGAACTTCTTACAAAATATATTCAAGGCAATGAGGCTCGTTTATCCAACATTGAATCCTCGCTGAGGAATCAAGAGGCTTCAAATCGCAACCTTGAGAACCAAATTGGTCAGCTTGCGAAGCTAATCTCTGAAAGACCTCAGGGAATACTGCTAGGGAATACCGAGGTTAATCCCAGCGAACATGTTAATGCTGTGACCTTCAGAAGTGATAGAAAATTGCAAGTGGAGAAGAAGGATGGTGGGGAAGCAATTGAGAAAGAAGTGGAAGTCAACCTTAAGAAAGATGCAAAGCCACTAAAATCAAAAGAAAGTATGGAATCACCGAAAGTGAAGGAGTACAAGCCTCCCATCCCTTACCCGCAGCGCCTTAAGCAAAGCTACACTGATCAAAATAAAGAATTCGGTAAATTGCTTGATGTTTTCAAACAATTACACATTAACTTACCTCTTGTTGATGTCATCTTGCAGATGCCAAAGTATGCAAAATTTTTAAAAGATCTTCTATTAAACAAGAGGAAGTTGGAGGAGCTTACAACCGTCACATTGAATGAGGAATGCTCGGCACTTCTCCAGAAAAAGTTACCACAAAAATTAAATGATCCAGGGAGTTTCACTATTCCTTGTATGCTTGGCAATTTGTTAGTAGATAATGCTTTGGCAGACTTAGGAGCCAGTATAAATTTGATGCCGTATAAATTGTTCAAAAAACTAGGGTTAAGAGAACCTAAATTAACGGGCATGAGTCTTCAATTAGCCGATAGGTCTATCGCATACCCCAGAGGCATCATAGAGGATGTTTTAGTGCAAGTAGACAAATTCATCTTTCCGGTGGATTTTGTTGTACTTGATATAAATGAAGATATTGAGGTGCCAATCATTTTAGGTCGACCTTTCCTATCTACTGCTAGAGCTGTTTTTGATGTTAGTGAGCATAAGTTGATATTACGGGTTGGGGATGATGAAATAGTTTTTAAAACTCCAGAGGCAACGAATAAATTTCTTAACTTAGAGGACATAAGTCACAATGTTAATGCCACTAATGTCATTATATCTACATGTGTATAGGAAATTGTTGCAAAGGATTCCTCAAGTTATTGCTTGCAAAAAGGAGATGAAAATTTGGTGATTAAGCCCAATTGTGCAGAAGTGGCAGCTCAAACAGAAGTTCATAAATCCAGTATGGACAAGAGAGGAATTGATCCACTCCACAAGCCAAAGGATCTTAGGTTAAAATCTTTCAATGAGAAGCCACCAATTTTGGAACCAAAACTGTCAAGAAATCATTTGGAACATGTCTTTGCGATGAAAAGTTCAAAACTTCCAATGACAACCGGATCTAAGCTAAAAGCGGACAAAATGAAGAAGTTTAAGCTACATGAATTTGATGAGTGGCATGATAAGAAGAGAAACTATGGAAGTTATGCACCAATGAAATGGAATTGGCAAGGTCGATGGGCGAAGGGTAAATCTACACTCGTATGGAGAGTTCGAAAGCGAGATACAGGAGGAGTTCTATTTTCACCTGGATGAAGAATCATGCTTTACAAGACGTATCCCGTCGAGCTGTTGACGTTAACTATAGCGCTTCTTGGGAGGCAACCCATGTCTAACTCTACTTATGCTTTAGTTCTTTAAGTTTTCTTCATTTTATTTTTCGTTTTATCTAACTTTGCTTTGGTTCGTAGATTTTCTTTCAATTTTTCATCATAGTTCTTTCCTCTTTTAGCTTTATTTTTGTTTTTTCTCTTTAGTTTTATTATTTCTAAATTTCCTTTATCTTTAAATTTAATTAAAAAAAAAGGTTTACACGGGCAAGGGACACGATTGTGTCCCAGCCCGTATCCGCCCAGACTTTGATATACTCCGTGGGTATAGAAAGTTACACGGGCGTGGGACACGGTCGTGTCCCCAGCCCGTGTCCGCCCAGAATTTTCCACCCGTACACAGAGAGTTATACGGGCATGGGACACGGTCGTGTCCCAGCCCGTATCCATCCAGTTTTCACGAACGCATACAGTAAGTTACACGGGCGTGGGACACGGTCGTGTCCCCAGCCCGTGTCCAACCAGACTCCACACGGCACACGCAGATTGTTACACGGGCGAAGGACACGGTCGTGTCCCAGCCCGTGTTGACCCAAATAATACGGTTTTCACACACGACCGGTTTATTTAAATCACACACCCTCTTATACTCTCACAATCACACATTTCTCTCTTACACTCTATCTCATTTTCCCTCTTCTCTCCACAATTCTTGCATTCCGCATTTTGATCGAAGTAAGTTTCTTATTTAATTTTGCTCTCTCTTCCTCAAGATTAGGCTGGCGAATATGATGAGGATGATGAGGCTGGTGATGACGATGACGATGCTACAATGGCTGAGGCATCGTCTGAGGAGGCTGAGGAAACGGATTCTGATCACTCTTCTTAGTTCTTCATTTTTTATGTTGACTTTTGTTGTTTAAGACTTGTGAACTCTGCTATATAATGATGATGCTTCTTCATTTTGCGCTTCTGTTCGACTAGTAGGGAAGTATTAGTTTTCTTTTCAGTACATATGTTTTCTTTTTCCCTATGCTGCTTTTTTCGTGCTGTTATGATTTTTAGTCGTACATTGAGGATAATGTACATTATTAAGTGTGGGGAAGGGATATATATGAATTTATTACTGTTTAGGAGACCAATTATTCACATTTGACCCAATTACTTTTTAAGATAACTTGCAATAGGTGATTAACAAGTGTTTCGCCAAATTAACTGTTTCATCTTGATTATTATTGATCTTATAATACTTTAATAGAATTGATTAGTCAAATTTGTGGAAGGCAAAGTGACGAGTTATTTAGCTTCGGACTTTAGGATTTGAGATTGGAGTAACATCACTAGTTGAGAGTTAGTCATGGTTATTTTTAAAATTTACTTTTATGTATACCTTTCTCTTAGAAATTTTTAAGAGTCCTATAATTTTTAGCAAACAAACAAATGAAATTCTTCTTTTGAGAAACCCCTGAAAAATCACAATGATTGGAGGTTAAAAGTAATAACAAGTGTATGAATAGAAAAATTGGTAAGGATTCGTCTTGGTCCGTCAGAAGAGCGAGATTGAGCCCCAATGCCAATTCTAATAATAATAAAAAAAATGAAAAAAATTGATATGGATCGGCCTTGGTCCGTCAGAAAAGCAAGGTTCTTTCCCGCTATCAATATAAGAAATAAAGTTGGTATGGATCGGTCTTGGTCCGTCAGAAGAGCGAGATTCTTTCCCGCTACCAATACAATTGTGCTTAAATAAGGTAAATTTAAAAAGACCTCTCAACAAAAGCATGAACTAGGGGGATGATCAGAGGAAGACTGGATGTAAAATGTGTTTGTTTTAGATTATGGTGCTTGGTGAGATGGAAGAGAGAATTGTATACACTTTAGTCAAATGGACAAAATTTTTATGACTCTTTCTCGGTTGGCGAGATGTTAAATCTAATTTTTAGTTTAAGAATCCTTAGTTAAATGTCTTAGGTAAACTTTCATTTTCATAAATTAACTAGTGAACTCTAGTATTAAGTATTATTGGAGCATTCGAATATGGTCAGATGAAATTGGTTGACTTTATTATTGCAAGTTGATTGAGAATAATTTTCTTACTTTTTTAAGGGTCAAGTGTATTCGTTCACCGGTTTCCTAAATAGTGATAAATTTTGTTTAGCGTTTCTTGTCCTGAAAGTTTTGTTTTGATTTATTTGCTTGAGGACAAGCAAATGCTCAAGTGTGGGGAAATTTGATAACTCTAACTTTAAACATATTTCATAGGGTGATTTTATAGCATTTTCCGCACATTTTTGGTTTTCTTTAAAGAAATTGATACTTAATTGAGTAAAATGTTGATTTCATGGTTCAAACGCGTTCTAGGCTCGAAAACGAAGAAAAGGAATCAAGTTTCACTCAATTCCAAGTTCAAACGAAGAAGTTATGAATTTTTGAAGTTGTACAGAAAATTTACCTAAGTGCAGAAAGTTACACGACCTGGGGACACGATCATGTCCCAGGCCATGTCGGGTGATGAAAACAAAATCTTTTTGATACACTATAAAGAGACATCTTATGGTTTCAAAAAAAGAAGAGACATTACAGAAACAAGAGACACAAGAGAAGAGAGGAGATTGGAGAAGAACATTAATCAAGAAGCAAGAACGACATCGATTTCAAGAATAGAGAGATTGTTCATCAAATCAAAAGGGGTTTTTATGCTTTATTTTACGTTTTTGATGAAACTCGTTTTTAGATTCGTTATGATAGCTTAGAATTCGAGTATTTAGGATTATGGAACCTAGGGTTTCATATAACTCTTGGATTAAATTATAATTTCAATAAAGTTTCTATTTTTACTTGATTCATGATGTCGTTAATTATGGATTGACAATTCTAGAGTGTCAATATATGATATTATGCATGTTAATTGAGAAATTGCAAGTGTAATTAGATCTAGGCATAATTGAAGAGAATTACATGTATACTTAGAGATAAGATACATGTTTCTTTCGGAAAGTTGATTGTTTGCATGGGAATTCATTACACGCTAATGCAATTCTAAATTATATTACTAAGTGAAGAGATTCCGGTAAATAATTTAGGATTAGGGTTAATATGCTTGAGAAAGATATTAGCTTTAATTGTAAATCCCTTCGGTCAAGAATAATAGAAATTGAATTGGATATATTTTAAAAAGGTTACATGTTAAAGACTAGGGGAAATAATTCCTAAATACATTATTACTTTCTTGAAGTCGTTCTTAATTTTATCGCTTTTTCAATTGCTTAATTAAGTCTTTTAATTAAAGTAGTATGTTAATTATAGTATTTTTAATTAATTCAAACTTTCATAATTTTCCGGTTAGATAATAAAGCTAAAGTTAATATTAGTACTCAAAATCTCTAAGGGATCGACTCAGACTCACATCCGCTATATTAAAACTGATAGGTACGCTTGCTTCATATCAAACAACCCCATATCAGCTTAGGTATGGAAAAGTGTGTTATTTATCTATGGAGACTAAGCACAAGACCCATTGGACCATAAAGTATGCTAACCTTGTTCTTGAGTATGCATGTGAATATAGGAAACTTTAGCTAAATGAGCTCGAAGAATGGTGAGATATAGCATACGAGAACTCAAGAACATTCAAGGATAGAACCAAGCAATACTAACCCAATTAGAAATTTCCCCAAGTAAGCTTAGGTCCATATGGTCAAGACCTTATACTGTAAAATAAGTATTTTTGTATGGAGCGATGGAGATTTCTTGTCTCAAGATGGGAACTTTCATGGTAAATGACCACCGACTTAAAATGTACTTTAGATGAGAGTTCAAAAAGGAGAATAGTATCGACTACATCTCCATCCAATCACAAAAAATGAGTAACATTGTTGTTAGCTCGTTGAGTAAAACGATGTTACCAAAAAGCAGTTATTGGGAGACAACACAAGCAAATTTCATTTCTCTTTTACTTGATTTTCTATTTTATGTCTTTTTTATTTAGGTTTGGTTTTGTAATAAGTCAACATAAGTTGTTCTCTATTTTTCTTAAGTGTTTCAAGGATGAACACAATAGCTAAGGACTTGTTATGACTCTAATATCCCATAAATTAGCAATTAAGACATGAACATTTGAGTATTAGGACAAAAACTTGTCCTTGTACGATTAAGGTCAATAGTTAATTTAGCATATTTAGGAAGGTAAACCAATGAGGTTAGAAACTTACGTTAAACATGATAACCTTAATCGAGTAATTCCCCTATGTTTAAAAATCCATAATATAATAGGAATATCAAGAATACAATCAAAATAGTGAGGATTTACTCTATATAAGACCTTAAAGTCGAATTTAGGGTAATCGTACCTAAATTTAAGGTTTTTAGGAAAAGTTATCTAATTGAGCCCAAATTTTACAATTAAGATAGAAAAGTTAGTTAAAGTAACACAATGAAATTAGATTTTGAAAATAATTACTCAAAATCCTAATTTTGCCTCTAAAAGTACGATTACTTTTAATATAGTACAAAATTGCTTGAAACCCTTAAAATCAAGCTTGGAATGCAATGAAAACTTAAGGATAGGTTAATTGCTATGAAATGTGATAATATAGTATAATTTACTATATGAGTATACACATATTTTTATGAGTATACCCAGTATAGATAATAACTATACCTGTAAATTAACTCAAAAGTCTAAAAACATATAATACATAACGCCACATGACTTTAACCTGCTAGCGTTCGAGTAATTTATATCTTTTATAGAAAAATATATTTATAAGTTAGGTCAATAGATATAAAATAATTTATACTAATGTTGCTAGTAACCACTAGAATATGGATCTCGATAATAACATAATGAGAATAATAATATTACTAATGACATAAGATAATATGTAAAAGTAATTGAATTAGTACAAACCTAATTAGTCGGATGTCTCTTCTTTGTTAGATTGATTGGAAACATTCATAAGTATAAGAACATCTAAATTATACCTAGACATGGATATATAATTATATAAACTAATAAGAAACTAATTGAAAAATTTGATGCTTGAGACATACTAAAAAATTTATATTTATAACAACGTTCGCTAAATTAGGTAAAACTCTCATGACTAGGTAAATATACATATATATATATATATATATATCACTAGAGCTTAACATTTCAATTTAAGCTTATTTATACTAAACATTCTTAGAAATATCAAGTTTATTGAGTCTGAACGCGATAACATAGAGTTTTGTAATTTTCAATATAGTTTAGGATAAATCTTTTAGAATCAATTATGTGATCTTAATAATTAATGTTGGTAAGAAAAATGTCATATAAAATATATGTAAATAAGTCCTAAATAATTTATATAACTTAACTATATATTATACGTTACTAATATTTTTACAAATAATTACGTTAAAACTCATCTAAAATACTGATACATAGGAAAGAAAAAATTTAACCATGAATTATTCTTTATTAACAACGTTGGTGATGAAAAGAAAGAATATTCTTTGAATATTCTAGGATTTAGGGTAGGTATTAAATAAAATATACTAAAATTTTTAAAATATCTTAAAAATATATGTATATATATATATATTTCAATAGATTTATAAAGGTAGCGAAATTTGTGACTATAAAAATAGCTTTATGCTACTTATGAATCAGGGAGAGAGATGAGGTGAGAGAAAGAGAGGAGGAGGGAAGAGAGAGAAGGGAGAAAAGAGAAAGAGAGAGAGAAACAATGAAGAGAGATTGAAAGGAAAATATAAATAAAATAAAAAGAAAAAACAAGAAAAGGAAAAAAAAAAGAAAAGAAAAGAGAAGAGAGGGAAAAAAGGAAAAGAAGAAAAAGAAAGAAGACTAGAAGATTTAATTTTTCGATGTTCGATACTTTTAGGTAACTTTGTTTTTATAATTATAAGTGTTGTCTTTTAATTGATATTTAATACTTATATAAAAGAGATGTTCGCTATTTCATTATTTTTCTAAATTTAGTATTTTATCTGTACCATTTTATTCTTTTTCGAATTATAAACTTAGAATATTAATAGCTATAAAACTTATATATTATTACCATTGATTCTCAAAATAAGTAGATCCTTAGTAATAATCATTTACCAAAACTATTAAAAATCAAATTTTATATCCCTACAAATTTAACATCATTACTTTCATAAAATTTGAATATATATGATCAGCTATATTTTATTGCAAAATTGTGTGAAAATGTATTTTTCATTACACAATGCAATATCAATATGATATAAGTTATTATACAGCTTTATCTGTATATTAGAATTACAAATACCCTTTAGCGACAATCTTTTAAACGAGCATGTAACATGTATAGTTCAGTTTATACAAACTTTATGATACTAACCTTACTAAAACTAAATCACTTTAGCTAATAAACTGGTTGTTTTCTATAATATTATTGAAAATATCATTCTACGATAATCTTTTTGTAATTAAAGTGTAATATAAATAATAATAAATACGTTTCAATAAATTGAAACGATATAGTATAAGTAGTAGTAAACTGTATATATTAGATATTATTAAGTAAATTGCTATAACCTATATGATAAAATAAAATACATAAAATATATATGTGGTGAACCTAGAAGCTTAGTTATCATTAGGGCTTACCATGGCAAATTTGAACTAAAATAGGTCTTCCAAAATATCGAAGAAATTAGAGGGAAATGGTCCATGGGTGAACAAGAGTAACTAACGTAAAGTTGCTTGGAGGATGTAACTTACTAATGAATACAACATGACTTGATAAGATGCACAAGTTGATATCAAGGTCTACCTACCACTAATCCTAAGTGACTTAGCAAGATTAGATAAGAATGTATGAAAGATGGACTTGGAGAGGGTTGTCTCATAAGAACAAAATATTCAATCTTAATTGTAAGTTATTTGCGACTTAGAAGGGAAAGGGATTATTTATAGTAAGTCCCAGGAAAACATTACAAATAAAGAAATTACAAGAAAGTATACACAAAAAAGGGGATTCCTAATATAAACGAAAGGGGTAAAAAGGAAAAAAGAAAAAAAATGAAAAGGTAGAACAATGTTAGATGTGATAGATAGGTGGTAGTGCAACATTGGTCCCGTACGAAGATTCTCTAAACACAGCAGGTAAGAAGGATCAAAATGTTGCAACAATATAGGGACCAAGACGAGAGAAATGGTAGCATGCCAACAGAAAACTATTTAATTAGTAAGTGAGTCTCTCATCACTCGGTAAGATCTTTTCGGCAACAGTTAGTCAAATTACTTAGCATAAGGTCCTTGGTAATGGAATGGTCAGCAACATCACTACTAAGAGTATAGATCATTATATAACAATGTGGGGAGCTCATGGAGTTTAGCTACCTTCCTTCAATGTAAAGTTTCTCATCATCAACAAGTTATTAAGAGAGGATTCTTCAAGTGAAGGATTGGAGTCCTTAGAGTCGTACACAAGTAATGGGACCAATGGTCGACAGTTCATCAGTTCCTTAGGGTTGCTGAAGATTTTCCCTTAAATCTTAGTTTTCATGATCATTAAGTACAAAGGGAGTCAGATCAGCGACGTTGAATGTAGTAGACATGCCAAAACCTTCGAATAGCTTAATCTCATGGGTGTTATCATTAATGTACCTCAGGATCCTATAAGGTCGATCTATTCTAGGAGATAGTTTGTTAGCCCTTTTGCAAGGGAAGCATTCTTTGCTGAGATAGACCCAGGCAAGGTCTCTAGGGTATAAATGATTTTCTTCCTTCCACGGTTTCCTATTTCCTTTTATCAGGGCTACAAATTTGGCCAATTGCTCAGCAATCTTCCGATGTAACCTTTAGAACTCCTCGGTACGCTATAAGCCGAATTGACTTTCACCTTATGTAGTCAGACTGTTAATTAAATCCAACGGTAGGTTTGGGTTAAGTCCATAAACAATCTCAAATGGTATGTTCCATTTGAGATATGACTTAAGTGATTGTAGGAAAATTCAATGATGGGTAGACATAAATCCTAGTCACAAGAGTTCTTTCCAATAGTAGTGCCTAGGAGGTTACTAACGGTTTTGTTCACTACTTTAGTTTAGCCATCTATCTAAGGATGACAAGAGGTACTAAACAGGAGCTTAGTATTAAGCTTCCTCCATGAGGTCTTCCAAAAGAAGCTCGTGAATTTCAAATCACGGTCTTACACAATACTCCTTGGCATTCCATATAGTCGCACAATTTCCTACAAAAGGAGGTTAATAATGAATAAAGCACCATTAGTTCTGTAGCAAAGAATCAAGTGGCCCATCTTATTGAACCGATCAACCACCACCATGATTAAGTCATGTCTTCTCAGTATGTAAGGAAAGCTGAGCATGAAATCCATGCTTAGATCGGTCTACAACCATTTTGGAGTTGGTAGTGGTGTATATTCTCCATAGTGCTCTCTATTCCCCTTTACATATTTACACACCTCATACTTCTTAAGTATTCGGTGCACATCCTTGATCATCCTAAGCCAGTAAAAATGCTCCTTTAATATCTCAATTGTCCTCTTTTCTTGAAAATGACCGGTTAAACCGCTAACATGAGCTTCTCAAACAAGTAGCCCCTTTACGGAACTACTCAGTACACAAATCTGCTTACCTTTCATCAAGAACCCCTCACTCAAGTAGAACCCTTCCAAGCTTCTCAAGTACTGCACCTGGCTACTAAAGGCCTAAAATATAGGTCATGATCATACCGATTAGGTAAAGTGTTGAATCCAAGTGCCTTAGCTTATAACATTGTGATGAGGGTATGATGGCAAAAAAGTGCATCAACCACTATATTGGTGCTTCTCTTCTTATATCTGATGACATAACAAAAGGTTTCTAAGAACTCGACCTACTTAGCATGATGCCAAGAAAGTTTCTGCTACTTGTGAAGATGCTTGAGAGATTTATGATCTAAATAGATGATGAATTCTCTTGGCAACAGATAATGCTACTAATTCTAGAGTGTACGGACAAGGGCATGAAACTCCTTATCGTAGGCTAAGTAATTTAGGGTAACACCTTAGATTTTTTCACTAATGTAAGCAATGGGTCGGTGTTCCTGCATAAGGACAGCACCAATGCTGACACTAGATGCATCACATTCAACCTCAAAAATCTTCTCGAAATCTAATATGATGAGTATTGGTGTAGATGTTAGCTTAGACTTAACAGCTTCGAAACTCCTCTAAACCTTTTTTGTGCATCTAAACTTAACGTTCTTCTTAGTTAATTCAATTAATGGCATAGTTATGGAACTAAAGTTTCGAATAAATCTCCGATAGAACGAGGCTAGACCATAGAAACTCTTAACTTCAATAGCACTAGTTAGTGTAGGCCACTCATTAATAGCGCTACCTTTCTCTTGAGCAACTCGAACTCCCTTTCCTAAAACGACATCTCCGAGGAATACAATCTCGCTTTGACAAAATGTACATTTCTTCAGGTTGTCAAATAATTTGTTAGCGTAGAGTATGTTAAACACCAATCTCAAAGGTTCAACATGAATGAAGAGGTCAGCATTGTAGACTAGAATATCATCAAAATAAACTACAACACATTTGTCAATCAATGACTTGAATGCATGATTTATCAGCCGCATAAATGTACTCAACACATTAGTTCGACCAAACAGCATCACCAACCATTCGAATAAACCAGCCCT
The DNA here is from genome assembly GCA_024138005.1 of Lumnitzera racemosa. Taxonomy (NCBI): domain Eukaryota; kingdom Viridiplantae; phylum Streptophyta; class Magnoliopsida; order Myrtales; family Combretaceae; genus Lumnitzera; species Lumnitzera racemosa. The sequence goes on from JAMXBC010000006.1 coordinate 70,413,785, forward strand.
TGTCTTGAAGGTCGTCTTTCATTTATCCTTAGGTCTCATTCGTATCTAGTGGTAGCCACTCTTTAAGTCAATCTTAGAAAAGATGTAGGCACTATGTAACTCATCAAGCATATCATCTAGCTAAGGAATTGGGTATCGATATTTGATAGTGATCTTATTGATAGCTCGGCTATCAATGCACATTCGCCATGTTTTATCCTTTTTCAACATGAATACAATAGGTACAGCATAAGGACTCATGCTCTCACAGACATATCTAAGATCCATCAACTCATCCACCTATTTCTTTAGTTTAATAGCCTACTCTTAATTAAGCCTATTACCGAGTTAGTTTAGTAAGGCAAAGCCTAGCTGGAAGTCCATGTAATGCTCAATACCTCTCAATGGAGGTAAACCTTTTGGCATCTCAGTAGGGAATAGGTTGGCAAATTGCTAAAGTAGTTACTGTACTTCGGCAGGTAAGTTCTTAGCCTCTCTAACCTCTAAGAATTTGCTGACTAAAAGGAGTACATAGTCCTTAGCCTTGAGTTCTTAGGCAAACTGAGCTCAGCAAATCACAACAGAATCCTACTGGAGAGATCTAGTAACTTTTTCTTGGGCTTCTTACACTTCCTTAGGACTCATAGATGTCAATATAATTTTCTTCCCATCCTTTTGGAACATGTAGGTGTTTCTATACCCATCATATAACACTCTCAAGTCAAATAGCCACGGTCAGCTGAATAATATGTAAGATACATACATAGGAAGGACATCACACAGCACCTCATCCCTATACCTATCACCAATGGTAATCGGCACTTTGACTTGCTCAATAACGTGTAGTCCTCCTTTCTCATTCAGCTAGTGAATCTTATACGGCTTGGGGTGTAGAAGGGTTGGCAATTTCATAGCCTTAACTACCCTTTATGTGATGATGTTAGTATAACTCCTTCCCTCAATGATTACAACGCATAGCTTGCCATTCACCCCGGTAATTCATATGGAAGAGTTTTCTCTTTGCTCATTCTCTTAAGCCACAAAAGCATTAAGAGATCATCAAACAACAAAGCACTACTCGGCTCTGCTTTCAAGAGGTACCTCGACATCGGGGTCTTCTTGAAATTCTTCCAGCATCTAATCAGTTGCCACTTCTTCCTCGCTTACACTCGTACTTTCTACTTCAAACTAGGGCTTGTCTCCCTTTATGGTCATGACTCGGCAGTTTAGACATTGACCAGCTAAGGCATTTAAAACATTTGATTTTTTGAGTTTTTCTTCCTGAACTCTGACCTAGATCTCTTCGGATCTCAGGCTCCTCTATTTTGCTCCTACTTTGACCTTCTTTTGATCAGCTTGGCATCTATTTTGCTCCTACTTTGACCTTCTTCTGATCAGCTTGGCATCTAACCTTAGCATTCTACCTCGAAATTGTTTGATGTTCTATCATTCGTTGGTCAATTTAGTAGGCCACTCCTATTTGGTACTAATGTTTAACTACTCGACATTTGACTAACCTGGTTCCACCATTGCCTTTCTACTCTCTAGGCCATACGAATGGTTTTATCCAGAGTTATGAGGTTCTATAGCTCTATAATGTTACCAATCTTAGCACATAGTCCAAAGATGAATTGTGCTATAGTTCTAGTCTCAAGTTTGTCGACATCACATCATATCATGAGCAAATGAAACTTTCAGACATAATCGTCTATGGATCTATTACCTTACTTCAAGTCTTGGAGTCATTGGAATGTGTCTTGTTCATAGTATTTATGAATAAACCTACTTCTAAGAACTATCTTCATCTCGTTCCATATCAAGACATGGTATTGAGCCTTTAGGAAAACATTTTGCAGTTTCTTCCACTATATTACCACATACCTAGAAAATTCTAACATGGCTACTTGAATGTGGGTAGCATCTTCATAATCATAGAAGTCGAATATCTTTTCCTAATCTGGATAGTCATCAGTACTACCAGACTTATTGAAGCTTAGAATTTGTACCTTAAGATGTTTTGCACCCTTTGGCACTCTAAATTCACACTCATTAGTCCCAACATGCTAGTCTTCTTCTTCTTCATACTCTTCCACTTCATCCAACTCCAACCTCCTTCTCATAACTCTATCAATACGTTGTGGTGGTGCTTGGTTCAATGGAAAGGCTTCCAGAGCTTACTTGTTCATTTTCCTTCTCGACCTATCTCTCATCTCTCAACCCTGCTCAGCAACTCTCTCAAGCGGTTCGGTCTCTAGTACTCTATTTACTGAAGTAGATAAGTTGGCCACAATAGCAGTAAGATCTTGTATCTGCTCATCAATAGTAGTGGTGTTTGTTTGGTAACTTCACTACGACCATGAGCGTCACTCTTGGCATCGTTAATTACTCCCTATACATTAGGGTTTGACATTCTTAACCTAAAGCTTTAGTAACTACACTTCACAATGATGCCTTTAACATACACATAAGTATCGCAAATAGTGGACTAACTATTACTATATAGCTCTTGGTCTTAACCTCAAGCTCTGATATTAAGATTATATGGTGAGCCTAGGAGCTTAGTTATCGCTAGAACTTATCGTAGCAAATATAAACTAAAATGAGTCCTCCGAAATATCAAAGAAATTAGAAGGAAATGGTCGATAGGCGAACAAGAGTAGCTGACGTAAAGCTACTCGGAGGATGTAACTCACTAACAAACATAACATGACTTGACATCTCACTTGATATGATGTACAAGTTGATGTCAAGGCTACATGGAAATAATCCTAAGCTACTCGATAAGATTAGATAAGAGTGTATAAAAGATGGATTTGGAGAAGCTTGTCTCACAAGAACAAAATATTCAATCTTAATTGTAAGTTATCTATGGCTTACAAGTGAAAGGGATTATTTATAGTAAGTCCCTAGGGTAACATTACAAATAAAGAAATTATAAGAAAGTATATACAAAAGGGGGATTCCTAGGTCATATGAAAAGGGTAAAATGGACAAAAGATAAAAATAAAAAGGTAGTACAGTGTCAGATGAAGTAGGTAGGCGGTAATACAACATTGGTCTCGTACAAAGATTCTCTAAACATAGCAGGTAAGAGGGATCAAGATATTATGGTAATAAAGGGGCCAAGACAAGAGAAATGGTAGCATGCCAAAAGAAAACTACTTGGCCAATTAGTGAGTCTCTTGTCACTGGACAAGAACCTCTCGGTAACAATTGGTTGGATTACTTGGCAAAGGGTCCTTGGTAAGGGAATAGTTGGCAACATTACTACCGAAAGTATAGATCATCATATAACAATACGGAGAGCTTAAGGAGTTCTGCCACCTTCCTTCGATGTAAAGTTTCTTATCATCAATAGGTAACCAAAAGAGGACTCTTTAGGTGAGGGATTGGAGTCCTAGGAGCCATATACGAGTAATTGGATCAATAGTCCATAGTTAATCAATATAGGTATATATAATGTATATGTATATAAATATATACATACAAAACTCTACTAAATAATTGTATAAATAATATCTTAACTAAATACTAGATAAAAGCCTAATGTTTTCATAAATCTTACGAAAACTGAATATAAGCTTTGGTATATCTATAAGACTTCCGAGTGAGTAAAGTCCTAACGTTCTAAATTTGTTGGAGTGAGCTTTAGTACAGGTAAGTGGGATCAATGCTTTATAGCATTTTAGAATATTATTTCAGAATACTGAAGGACTTTAGTGTATATTGGCTAGTGATTATAGTTAGCTATTTAAGCATATGCAATGCTTATGATTGAGTTTCGATTTGCTATGATGGGACGTAAACTCCATGTTGTGGTTATTCTATGAAGATTATTATACTTGAATTGTTTAAGTTTGGTTGATCACCCTAAAAATAAACTAACTTAAACTTAGCTTAATATCTAACTTGATATGCATTGCAATCCACTAAAGGTAACAACTAAGATTCTCGAGCTAAACATAAACTCCCTTCGATGAAGATCACTAAAATGGTCTTTTCTCTACCCTTCACTGAACTAAATGATAGGAGAGGAGGTTGCGGTAAGGTTGGAGGCCATGGTTCGAAGGTAGTCAAGGGAAGAAGGTGTTCTCCATTGCATAAGCACCAGTTTGGTTTAGATTCGCGAGTAGACAAAGAACAATTTCTTTGATTAGATAGAGAACAATTTCTTTGATCTTATAATAGACTAGACACAATCGTGGGATGACATTTACTTGTACATGCATTACATCTAACTAAATTGGTTAAAAACCTTACTTGTGATGTACAAAATGCATACTTTTGTCTCTGCCCCATTCATTGAGTTAGTTGTTGTTCATTCCCGTATAGTTTGTTTGGTAGGTTCCACATGGATTACAAATCCCTACCTAAAACTAGAATACTAGTAAATCGAGATAAGGTGTGAGATATAACAAGAAATTATCAATTATTGCCTTTAGTAATAGCTTTCTTATCTTTTGAGGAACATTATATAGGACTCCTTAAGGGGCTCAGTAGTTTTTAATATTCTAGTTTGTATATAAAATGATAGGTACCTGTAGGATTTATTATCACTCTTTTATAAGATCAAATTACAAATTTGTTTCTAGCAAATTATTTCAAAGGATGACTCTATGGGTTTTTATCAAATAGGAATTGAATTTAATGCTTCAAAAGGGTAGAGTTAAGTATGCCTAATGTGAACTACATCTAAAATAGCAACTGTAATGTCAGCTTCTATCTTAGGATGGCTTATATGGTGAAACTGTTACGACTCCACCTTTTTAGGACATAACAATCTTGAAGTAGTATTAGAGCATTATTCTTAAGATTTCACTCTGAAGAGTAATTCTTAAGAAAGTTCTTTGAAGAGTTATAAGTAAAATGAATTAGATATGTTAGAAAACATTGAGAGTAAGTAGTGAAAAGAGGAACTAAATTATAGGTGAATATATAACAATAATATTAATATACTTATGGTGAAGTTAGAGTTATAATATTGATTATGGAATTAATTAACTTTTATGCAATTGGTTCTGACAACTATCGAGAAGCACCTCCTTAATCTCTTGATAGATAAGTAGAGTAGTAAGGATGCATATAAGATCTAGAATATTGTCCTTCAAGATTATTACTAGACATAAATAAATAGGTAATATTAGAGTAACATAGAAAAGTTGTGGCAAACCTAACTTAGAAATAAGAATTTTCTGTGCTCGTCTCTTAGATTTCTTAATAGAGTTCTTTAGACTAATTAACTAATTACCGAGTCACTTATTTCTTATAAGTATTGAGACATAATATTAGGATTTAATGAATTAAAACTTGCTACTATACTCAAGATATTACGTAATATATTAGAAGAAATTATAAGTTGGAAGTTTTGAAAAGTCGAATAGTTGTTAAGAGGAAGGACTCCAACAAAAACTTTAGTGTCGATTTGGAGAGTAATGAAGTATTGAATAAGATGGTAACTTAGTCTGGAACAATTAGTAGAATCTAGAGAAGTGAATTAGACAAAACCTATTCACAAGAGGTACTATAGAACTTAATTAATAAGATGAAGTAGAAGGTTATAAGATAAACTTAAGAAATCAAACTAGGGAAGGTGACACTGTCAATCTTAAAATGGTAATTCGAGACAACAATATAGTAAACAGAATACAGTATAAGGGCTATGAACTTTAACTAATAGATAGAAGAAATGATATGTTTATAGTCAATGATGACATTAAATCCTTGTTTTGACCATAAAGAAAGTTTGGAATTAGTATCTTCTTATCTACTATGAATACTAGTAATCTGGGATTGTAAAGTTAAACTGTATAATGATCAATTAATGCCAAGTAAGTATGATGTATATAAGACTAAGTGATCTTATAAAAATTAGAACTTGACTATAGGATACTTATGAATAAAATAAGGATTTCTTGCTAATAAACTAGATTTACATAAGTCTATTGCATAATTATAAAAAGTTAAAAATACATATTGATTAATTATGGAAATTATTATAGATATAATCTCATGTATGTATTGGGAGATAATACATGATAATTGAATTTGAAATGTGAAGTAATACAAAAATGTAATATCATAATTTTGATTGTAAGTTACTGTTTCCTAACTATATACTACATATATTAACTATATTATATATAAGTACTCACTAGTTCCTATTATGAGCATTATAGCATCTTTATATTTTATATCATGGAAATGTATAAATAAAATCATGTGTTACATTTTGAAGTAAGTAGATATTATTAATAAAGATGCATAGATACCATAGTCATTATTTACAATTTAATTTAATTCGTGAGAGTGGTTGACGCAATATTAGTTAATAACCTATAACCTAAATAAGAGATGCCATTCTCATTGCCTATAAAACTAGTGAAGCAAGAAAACTCAATTTGTAACATAGTAGTAGTTTAAAACTTTACGTTAACCAAGAAAATTGCCCCCTTCTAGGACATTAAGGTTAACCGCATAGTGCTTTAGTAGTAAAGAAAGCCATACTAGGAGAGTTATGTTGAAGGTAATCCTGAAAATAGTAACCCTATCATGTTAATGGAAAAATAAAATTTTAACACAACCTAAAAGTATTCTGCTAGGACTATAGATTACTATGGATTAAACCCGCAGTATGGTATAAACCGTCTAGTATCATAACAAACACCCAAAACAAGAATGGCAGCTAGAAACCTTAAAGATATGTTAATGACCTCAATAAATAGAAACAATGGGTATTTAGACTAGTCCTATAACATACTTTAAATCCAACATAAGAAATTAATCTGAAAACAAGAGAATCAAGGAGAAGCCTCAAGCTTTAGTCAATAATCCCTATTACAAGAGAAGATTGATAGATGTAAATCAAGATATAACTAAAATACTAGAAAAGTATACACTTCATATACGTAATGACGATGGGTAACTAAGAAGAGAATGACAAATTTATTATTATCAATTCTTTTCCTTGTTAAGTCTCTTGTTCTCATCAAAGTACCTCACATTTTGTCATGTTTGGTCAAGTAATCAGTTCATATCAGTGTCAATATGAGTCTACTGATCGAGAGTCATGTCAATTCCTATTGAGTTGGCTGAAGTCATAAAATTCAAATTGTCGACCATCTCATTTGACTTTGAGGTGGAGAAAAGTCCAGATTTGCTAAGCTCAATCTTGTTGACATTGTACTCAGCTATATGAAACAACAAATTAATAACTGTAGCAATGACTTAATCATTATAATGTAGAAGATATGGATGGAAGAAAGAGGAATAATACTTAAGGCATAAGATGGATCTGTGTTGTTACTAATCTTAACTACAACCTCAACATTTGTGATATAAAAGATACATTAGAAGACATATCAATGAAAGAACACTTAAATAAATGAGATGGATGGTTGCAAGATTAGAAAAGTATAATATGAGTGAAAGGATTCAGTGATGGTCTTAGCAACTATTTAGCACCAAATGTAAGATACAAGAGATTGAGAAAAAGAAAATAAAAGGATAGATAGGAGATGAATTGGAAGCCTAATAAAAGGAAGGTTAAACAAATATGGAATAGAGACACTATATAGAAATGAAGCTCTTGGAAAGAAAGGCTATCCATTTCATTCTATTAAGTGATAAAATAGCAACCCTTATAAACCATAAATATAAAATTAATAACAAATTTATGAATCTATATAACTTTTTTTTTCTACAAAAAGATTTAATATGTATTAGTTTCAAGGATGAAACTATTTGTAAGGAAGGTGGAATGTAATATCTTATAAATCAACAATCAAGACATGAACAACTGAATATTAGGACAAAGCCATGTCCATGTACGATTAGAGTCAATAGTTGATTTAGGGTATTCGAGAAAGTAAACCGATTAGAGTAAAGACTTATGAGAAACATGATAAACCTAATCAAGGGACTCCCCTACATTTGAAAATTCATAATATGATAAGAATATTAAGAATACAATCAAAATAGTATGAATTTACTCTATATGAGTCTCTAAAGTCAAATTTAAAGTAATTATACCTAAATTTAGGGCTTTCGGGAAAAGTTATCTAATTGAGTCTCAATTTTACAAATAAGATAGAAAAGTTAGTTGAAGTGACCTGGTGAAATTAGATTTTGAAAGTAATTACCCAAAATCCTAATTTTACCCCTTCAAGGATGATTACTTAATATAGTACAAAATTACACAAAACCCTAAAATTGAGATCAGAATGTGATGAAAACTTAAAAAGAAGTTAATTAAGCTATAAATTGAGATAATATAGCATAATTTACCATGAGTATACTTGTATTTTTATGAGTATAACTAGTATAAATAATAATTATAACCGTAAATTAACCCAAAAGTTTAAGAATATTTAATTCGTAATGCCATATGACTTTGACTTGCTAAGGTTCAAGTAATTTATATTTTTTATAGAAAAATACATTTATAAGTTAGGTTAATAGCCATAAAATAGTTTATACTAATATTACTAGTAACTACAAGAATATGGATCTTGATAATATAATAATGAAAACAATAATATTACTAATGACACGAAATAATATGTAAAAGTAATTGAATTAATGTAAACCTAATTAGCTGGATATCCTTTCTTTGTTAGATTGATTGGAAGCACTTATAGGTATGAGAACATCTGAATTACACCTAAACATAGACATATAATTCTATAAATTAATAAGAAAATAATTGGAAAATTTAATGCTTGAGACATGTTGAGCTTGGTTTTTACCCTCTCGATTCTTTTTATAAAATTAGGTCTTCTCTAAATTAATCAGTATTAAACCTTACCAGTTTAATACAGACCCTCGACTAGGATTTAGAAAACCATTTTTTTTCAACTTGAAATATATTAGAGTTGCTACCTAACCGGAGTGGAGAAAAAAGGATTAAGTTATAACCATTTAGGTAGATTGGTTATAACTTAGCTACCGGTCTAACGATCAAAAAACCAATTTATAAAGTGGTTCTTTTGAAAACAAAAGATTTAGATCTGGAGGCTAATTTATTAAACCCTAAATGGGTACTACTTTATAAATTTTCAAATTTAATTTTGCTTTTCAAATATACCCTTTTGAATTTCTAAAACAGCTAATTATAATATACACGACTAAATTGATCAATGTACATAAATATAAAAAAATGGAAAAAATAAAACTTTCCATATTTTAAGTCGCCCCATACATGTGTACAGGTACCTATATACCCGTTATTTAGTATCAAACTTTTGTAGTTCGTTTACCAAAAATATAATGGGTTGATTCAATTTTAATTTTGGAAAAACAGCCGAGTTTACGTTTTTATCCATTTTGATTTCATTTGAGAAATTTTCCTAAGGGTCCTAAGTTGGTTTATTTTAGAAAACCTAAAGTGCCGTAATTTAAAAATAATCCATTTTATTTTTATTTATTTTTTAAAAAAATATGTTTTCCTAGGTGGTAAAATGTTTTTCCTTATTATATATTTATTATTATTATTATTATTTTTGTATTTTTTTTTTTTTATTACTTATCTTTTTTTGTTTAAAATATAAAAATAACTAAAACAAAATAAAATACTTCATCTTCTTTTTTCTTTTTCTTTTCTTTTTTTCTTCCTTTTCGATTTTTCTTCACTTTTTTCTTTTTTCCGTCTTTTTTTTTTATTAATTACAATTAAAAAGCATCACACCATAAAAATCAATTACAATAAGAAAAAAGAAAAGAAAAAGAAAAAAAAATTTAAATAAACAAAAGATGGGCAGACCAAAATTGAAGGGAAGAGGCATGGGTTAGATCCTCAAGTTGGAGCCGAGTCAAACATGGAGCAAAGTCGGGTTAGGATCAAGTCAAAGTCGAGTCAAAACCAAGTCGAATCCAGGTCGCTTCCTATAACTAACACAATGCAATGGAGGCCATTTCAATGGGTTTTCGAAGGGGGTGAATATGGTTTTATGTTAAAGTTATTGGACTTTAGGGGGTATTTTTGATGCCACTGCAGTTGGTGTCCGTCTAGTGGTCATCGCGGTGTTAGTGGTAGCTGTATGGTGAGTAGTGGGTCAAGAGGGTGCATTGGTCCAATAGTGCGATTGGGGATTGAGAGGCATTGGTAGGTCTGGTTGCACATGTGTAGGGGGGCAGTATTGCAACAGCGGTGCAGTTGTACGTATGGAAGGCAGTCGGGGCAATCGAGCAACAATGGTGCGGTTGAGTGGCTGTGGGCTATATAGCGATGGTGATGTGCAATTGTAGGAGAGAGAAAGGGCTGTTGCGAGTTTGATGGTAGTTCAAAGGCTTGGGATGTTATGTTGGTTAAGGTAGCCGTGTGATAGTGGGTTGGTGTATTCATGCGTGATGAAGCTTGTTTGTTTTTGCGTTAGGGGGTTTGGCATTGTATGTGTACATAGGGGTGGTGTACGTGCACTGTGCGGTGGGGTGTCTGGTTACGTTGGTTGTATAATGTGTGTAAGGAAGAGGAGGTTGAGAGTAGTGTACTGCATAGGGGAGAGAGAAGGCTGAGAGTAGTGCGTCATGTGGGAGAGAGAGAGAGCAAATAAATCAGAGAGAGTGAGAGTCGAGTAAGAGGGAGTGAAAGTGCAGTAAGAGGGAGAGAGAAGGTGCAATGGCAAAAAGGGTGATCGAAAAATAGGGAGAGAGAGAGTAGGTTCCCCTCTTGTGTGTGTGGGTTTTTTTAAACAATATCCCCCCTCTTAGTTTTAAATGTCCTTTGATTCAGCATGGGCGCTCCCTTTTATATTGTTCAAATGCTTTCTTTTTTTAAAAAAAAAGAAAGTGAAAGGAAGAAGAGGAAAGAGGAGAAAAAAATGGGAGGAAGGAATGTGTGTTTTCTAAGCAAATCATAAGATGCCACGTGTCAATTTCAGATACTTAGCCTAATGACGTCATGACATGTAGCTACACATAGAGGTGAAGAGAAAAAGATAAAAAACTAACTTTTATAGCTCCAATGAGTTTCGACCCCTATCCTTTAGCTTAATCTATACACTTAGTCCATGTGTTTTATCATTAGGCCATTGGTTTGTGACTATAAAAGTGGCTTTATGCCACTTATGAATTAGGGAGGGAGATGATTCGAGAGAAAGAGAGGAGAGAGGAAGAGAGAAAGGGAGGAAGGGAGAAGCAAGAGAAGGAAGAAAAGAAAGACATGAAGAAGAGAGATTGAGAGGGAAAAAAAAAAGGAAAAGGAAAAAAAAAGAAAAGAGAAGAGAAGAAAAAAGGAAGAAGACGAAGAAGGAAACAAAAGAAAAGAGAACTAGAAGATTTAGTTTTTCAATGTTTAATACTTTCAAGCAACCTTATTTCTATAATTATAAGTGTTGTCTTTTAATTGATATTTAATAGTTATAAAAAAGAGACGTCTGTTATTTTGTTATTTTTCTAAATGGAGTGTTTTATCTGTACAATTTTACTATTTTTCAAATTATAAACTTCAAATATTGATAGCTATAAGAATTGTATATTATTAGCATTGATTCTCAAAATGAGTAGATCCTTAGTAATAATGATTTACCAGAACTATTAGCATTGAACATTATATCACGATAAATTTAACATCATTACTTTTGTAAAATTTGAGTATATATGATCTATTGTATTTTGTTGCAAAATTTTGTGAAAATATAGTTTTCATTACACAATACGATATCAATATGACATTAGTTGCTATGCAATTTTAGCTGTACGTTAGAATTAAAAATACCCTTTAAAGACAATCTTTTAAAAGAACATGAAACACATATAGTTGAGTTCATACAAACTCCATGATATTAACTTTACTAATATCAAATCACCTTAGGTAATAAATCCATTTTTTTTTATAATATTATGGAAAATATCATTTTGCGATGATCTTTCTATAATTAAAGCATAATATAAACAATAGTAAATACATTTCATTATAATCGAAATGGTATAGTATAAGTAATAATAAACTACATCTATTAGATATTATTGAGTAAATTGCTATAACCTATATGATAAAATAAAATACTTAAAATATATATTGGTATATATATAAAGTGTATGTATGTAAATATATATATACAGAACTCCACTGAATAATTGTATAAATAATATCTCAACTAAATATTAGATAAAAGCTTAATTTTTCATAAATCTAATGAAAACTAAATATGACTTTGGTACATATATAGGACTTCCAAGTGAGTAAAGCCCTAACGTTCTAGATTTATCGGAGTCAGCTTCAGTACAAGTAAGTAAGATCAATACTTTATAACATTTTGGGATATTATTTCAGAATATTTAGGGAATTTGGTATGTATTAGCTTGTGATTGTAGTTAGCTATCTATACATATGCAGAACTTATGATTGAGTTTTGATTTGCTATGATGGGAGCTGAATTGCATGTTATTGTTGTTCTATGAATATTATTATAATTGAATTATTTATGCCTGGTTAATTACCCTAAAAATGAACTAACTCAAACTCAACTTAACATCTAACTTAATATGCATTACAACCCACTAGGGGTAACGGCTAGAATTCTCAAGCCAAACATGGACTCCCTTCAATGAGTATTGTTAAAATGCTCCTTTCCTTACCCTTTGCTGAACTAAGTGATAAGAGAGGAGATTATGGTAAGGTTAGGGGCCATAGTTCGAAGATAGTCAAGAGAGGAAGGTTTTCTCCATTGCATAAGCCCCGACTTAGTTTCAATTCGTGAGTACACAACATCAATCTCCTCAACCCAGATTAGAGCAGACGCAATTTCTCTGATCTTATGATAGACTGGATAGTGTCGTACATTGGCATTTGTATGTACATGCATTGCATCTAACCAAATTAGTTGAAAACCCTACTTGTGTTGTGTTAAATGCACACTTCTGTCTCTACCCCACTTACTAATCAAGTTGTCATTCATTCTCCTATAGTTTGTCTTGTAGGTTCTAAATGGATTACAAATGCTTACCCAAAACCAGAATACTAGTAAATCAGGAAAAGGTATGAGATCTAACAAGAAATGGCTAGTTATTGCCCTTAGTAATAGCTTTCTTATCTTTTAAGAAAAATTGCATAGGACTCGTTAAGGGGCTTGGTAATTTTCAATATTTTGATTTATATACGAAATGATAGGTACTTGTAGGATTTACTATCACTCTTTTATAAGGTCAAATTACAAATTTGTTTCTAACAAATTATTTTAAAGGATGACTCTATAGGTTTATATCAAATAGGAATTGAATTAGATGCTTCAAAGGGATAGAGTCAAGTATAGTTGGTGTAAACTAAATCTAAGATAGCAATTGTAAGGTTAGTATCTATTTTAAGATGGCTTAGATAGCAAGACTGTTACGACTTTACCTTTTCGAAGCATAACAATGACTTAGGAAGGAAAAGAATCATGATCGTAAACTGAAGTAGGGAGCTAAAGAAAGATAGGTACGATTGAGTCCAGTAAGGACCATAGTTGAAGACCACGTCCGTTGTCTTCATCATGTTCCTTTAGCTATAAATTGCACATGAATTTGAGTTTTCAAATTTTAGTTCCAGTAAAGACCATGGCCTAGACCACACTCATATTCCTAGTCATGTACTTATAGGACGTAGAAAGTACAAAGTTTCCACTTGAAAATTGGTCAAATGAAACCATGGGTAAGGACTATGCCTATGGCCATACTCCTGTTCTACTTGTTGAAAATTACACTTCGAAAGAAATTTTTAAAACTAGACTCTAATGGAGACTACAACTACCGATCATAATTGTGATCTTGGCCATGTACTTTCAATGTTAATTAATTAAAATACATCCAAATCTTGCTTTGTTCAGGTGTATTATACTTTCCTAATTGAGAACCTCTCACCTATAATCACTTTCCCTTTCTTAAGCAACCTTCCTTTTGTTAATATGTGATGCATATTTAAAGAAACCTCCTAAATTACTAGTTACCTATATTGAAGGATTTAATTGTAACTTTTCTAAAAAGTAAATTGCTAAATTATAATTGCAACAATAATCTAGGAATGTAGTATTTAATCAACCCTTAACTTTGAATTCCTATTACATTCCCAAATTCCTAAACTTTAGCCTAACAAACTATGTGTAGGGAAAAGACACATCTATCATCGCCACCACCAATGGCACTAAGAACCACTTATTGTACGACCCTAAGGAACTCTTCCCAATCCATATTAGAAGAGGTGACTCTATCCACATTTCTACCTTACCCAAAACACATGTTGGAAATCAACAACCTTGATCATCAAACCTATCATGAAATTCTTTCCCAAAGGACCTTTGCTTAATCAAGCTTCATGTATTAGGAAGTATTGAAACTAGCCAACATGGAACCTAAAATTCATGCCATTATTAAAAAAAGGGGTTAAGATAGGTTGTTCAACATTCAAGAACCCTTTTATAAGGAATTAACCCTTGAGTTCCTTATACCACATATCCATAGAACATGACCAATTCTTTCTAGAATCACCTTTATTCCTAAACTTCATAATGCATTCAAAACACTTAGATAATAGCAATTTAAAGCTTTACTAAATTTCAGTGATCAATTTAGAGGATTTAAAGTTAATCACAATACTTAAATAGAAACTAAACTAGAGATTTGAACAAACCTAAACTAATCAAGAAAAAGTCATAAGATTTTCTTTTGCTTTAACTCAAGAGGAGTGAGAGCTTCCCTAACTATTTTCAACTTGAAAAACTATATCGGATGCATGTTACATCAATTCATCCTCTAATTGTCCCTCTACTTCTCTTAATTTTTGTTAGGATGTTTATCAATTTAATTAATTTCTTTTACTGAAGCTTGATTAGCATTGTGAAAGTACTCTACACTTTTGAGGGAGCTAGGTCACTCCTTTCTAATTTAACCCTTTTAATTACTTTAACAGTTGTTAACGAAAAAGCACTTTACTCTTGTGACTCACCAAGGCCAATCCTTAACAACTTCAATTGAATTCTTCTTTTCTCAATTGGTAGCAGGAAAGAGTCTTTCCCTTTTGAGGGACCAAGATTGTTCCATACCAATCCTTAGTAATTTATTTTAACAATTCAATTCAATTATTTAATTTACACCTCTAACTACGATTTTTCAAAGGACTTTCAAAGGACAAATCTTCTTTGTTCATCTAATCTAAAATTTTGAAAAATAAGGATTATAACTATATTCTGAAATCAAGCTTAAAAATCAAAATAACTAAACCTTATCTAGTTCATATCTATCTTAATCCTAAGTTTATGTCTAACTTTAATAGAAGGGTAACTCTGAATTCTAAAGATTTAATTACTCAAATTCAGTAAAGTATTCTAAATTCATAAAAGATTGGGTAGATTTGAAAAAAAGTTATGCTTGCTCATGAACATAGGGAATTTGCAAATTTCTAAAAATTTTGGTAAAATTTTAGTAAAAGCTTAAGTGAATATACATTAGCATACAAAACCTATCCTTCCCCTACACTTAAGTTGTACATTGTTCTCAATATACATGATCATTCAAATCAAACATCCTAGTGGGAGATAAGAAAAAATAAAAACAATAACAATAAAAGAAAAGAAAAGAAACTAGGACTTACCTAGTTTTATTATTGGATTCCTTTCGAAAAGAGTGAAGTCTAAAAGTTTAATTCTAACTAATCGATATGCAACTAGCTTTCATTTTTAATCAAAATGAACTAACTAAAGAAAGGAAAAGTATAAGTAAATATTAACTAAGTAAAAATAATTAAAATAAAACTACTACTAATTCAAGTTATTAAAAGTCAGTACCCTACAGACATCAAATCAATAAGATTAAAAAAAAAAAAAGTTAAAGAGGCAAATAGAATGTTAGTTAAGTGATACAGCTATCCAAACAACAAATAAAAATAAACCAATTTTTTGTCAAAGAAAGTAAAAGGGATATCATTCCCCATCCTATTTGTCTTCCCCCTCTTCTTCTTCCCTAATCTCATCTTCAATGGGTTTTTCTATGGAGTCTACCTTAACCATTGGTGGTGGTAGTGTTAACCGAATGTAGAAGTGAGTCATTATTGCCTCCTGTTAAGCTAAGGCTTGATTTACTTTATGTTCTTTGGTCCTTTGTCCCTTGAAAAGCTTCGTCATAAATTTCTTGAAGGTACTAATTACTATGAAAGACTCAACTCATAACTTAGAGGAAGATGAAGTGGCAACCTCACTAGCTTGTTCAAGCTACAGCTTAAGTGGTGGTAGCAGGTGTATGGACTTGATAACATCATAGGTGAGGGAAGTAAGATCCTTCATCCTTCTCATGTGTGCCTTATTTTGTAAGCTAAGGTAGTTTTTCACTAAGCGAGTAATGAAAGGGCCTATAAAAATATAATTAAACAACCTCTCAATGGCTTGGGTTTTCATGAACTAAGCCATTTTAAGTGCTAAATTGAGAGGATGGTAGTTAGCAATACCGTGTAAGAACAAGATGTCCCTCTTGTTAACGATCCCTTATCTATTGCCTTTATAGGTGAAATTTCTAGCAAATACATAATATATTAGCCTGAAAATGAGGTTAAGTAAATTATATGACTTAGACATGCCATGATTATAAACGCTTACCGTACTATAAGATACTCTTTTCCATATACTCGAATTAGACACACCTCAAGGTAATTCATATGGTAAGTCCATATATTCTTGTATCATAATTTATTCAACAGAATAAAGCCCCATATGGACACCAAAATCATCAATAGGCATCCTAACTTCCCAATTATAGCACCAAAATTCAATTGCATTTTGCCTACCTTATGCAAGGTTATCAATGCTTAACTTGAATGCATAACGGAATTTGAGAGTGAGTTCCCTACACACCTACTCATTGATCATGAGGAGCAACCAATCCCATCTACTAAAAGCAATTAGCTGGTGAACTTTGTCCTCATATCCTACTTACGCCAAAGCATGCCATTCAATGTAAGTGAATTTATCAAACTTCTTGCTAAAACGATGTTCAAACCTTTCTTTTTGTCAATCATGCTCTAAGGTAAGTTGAGGAAGTTATGGAATAGCGCCGAAGCTTTTACGAGCCGCATGCTTAACTCTAGGCATTTTCTAAAATAAAAAACAAGAAAGGAATTTAAATGTGATAACAATAGTATTTCATGCTTTAAGATTAATTCAAGAATTGAACCATGATGTTCACATCTATTCATTGCTAGTTAAAGCACCATGCAATTAAGATAATGAACAAATTAACACAAATTGCAACAAACAATGCCTAAATCATAGAATAGCACATATAAAGGATAGTTTCATAGCGAAGCCTACAAAATCAATTATGCCTAATCCTTATAAGAGTAGCATTGAATATATAAGTTCCCTAAAATTGTAGTTCATTATGTGAATTGATCAACTTTAGTATATTGAAATATTAGCTTCTTAAAAAGCTTGATTAACAAAATTATAGGTGAATAATATTCTAAATTAAAATTCAAACTACAACTTTATCACCTAAATCACAAGAAATCTAATATTCAATATAATTTAATTGATTATAAAATTATTCCAATTGCATAATACATGTGCAATTCAATTCTATGATGTAGATAAACACTAAGCACACTTATTTCCTTTTTCAGCAAGAATCAAAGTTATCAATTATACAAACAATTCATTTTCTCACACTTTCTTTCTCTTTTGATCACTTTCCTTCATTCAATCTTCACAAAGCATGCATTTTTCTCAATGATTCCAATAGATAATCATGACGTAAGACACTACATTGCATTATTCGCTTTGGAACATCCCTTGAAATCAAGATCTACATACATGGACATCTAAGTTTCCAACTTGAAAATCGAGATAAAAATTGAATTTTTACGTAATCTAATAGCAAATCAAGAAAAACAATAAAGTATAGTTGATGCTCACAGCTTGTTTCTATAGATGTCATACTCGATTTAAAGGAAACAATGAGTGCAAAGAGAAAAAAGAGAAGAGAGTGTATATTAGAGAAATAGAGGGTATATAGAATAGAAATGAGGAAGAAATACCCATGATTTTCAAACGAATAGCAACCATAAGTGGGGAACACAATGGTAGAATGTTGTTGTCTTCCTTCCCTTATGAGGAAAAGAACAACACATATATGGCCATGGACCATGGCCATGGTCTTAGCCATGTTCTCCTCATCATCAATTTTTTTTTCTTAATATTTCTTCTGAATAAGATTACGAGAGCATCACAGTCTATGTCCATGGGCATGGACTTTGGCCATGATCTTTTCTATGGTTGAAAATTCATGCCAAAAATAGCTCCTCCGCTTGGTTCTTAAAACAACTAAAAGGACTAAATGTTAGTACCAAATTTTTGTCTAAAAATTTGACTACATGTTAATTAATTTGGATGACAAAGCTACTAACTTATTTTCCTAACTACATAAATCACATAAAAATTGTTCAAAGCAAGATAATAAACTAAGTTGGAATTAAAAACTTGAATTAACCTATTGAAAAGAAAACTACTTAAACTAAAATACTAGAAATAAAAATTCATCAAACTTAAGCTACCTCCTAAGCAATGCTTTTGTTTTACATTGTTAGCTCGATGGTTGAAGTTTCTTCCTTAGTTTGCTTCTGAACTCACTAGTTTGAGATTCAATTCAATATTTTCAAGCAAGCTTCCTTATGGCCTCTTAATAATTAATCTTGCTAATTGGTCAATTTCATTCTCCAAGTTCCTTAATGATGCTATCTTAGAATCTTACGTGTAATCTCTAAATAAATTGATTCAATAACTTCTTGACAATAGGTGACCCATTTTGTTATTGATTGCCAATTTTACTACTATTGCTACTAGCCTCCCCAATATAAATTGGGATGGTTATTCCATCCAAGATCATAAGTACTACTAAAAGGATTATTAGCACAATGGTTAGCTATAAAATTAATATCCTTAGTTTATAACAAAACCTCATCTTGCATTAAATTAATAAATTTCATCAAGCTACCAATCATTCTACTTAAATTTTCAACCTAAGCAATAAATGCCTTTGCAAAATCAACTTCATATTTTCTAGATGTCTTTACTTTGGCTTTTACATTATTGCACTATAAATTATTTATTAGCATACCTTTGATCAACTTCTAGGCCTCCTTTGGTGTCTTAGCACTCAAAGTGCCTTTAGTTGGGGCATTGATGATTTGACACTTAGAATAACTAATTATATTGTAAAATTTCTAGATTTGCATCCAATGAAGTAGTCCATGATGTAGACACCTTATAAATTACTTAAATCCATCCTAAATATCATATAGTCTCATCATCAAATTGAACAAATGCAGAAATATAATTCCTAATTCCTATCGTCCTTATAAGCGGGAAATATTTTCCTAAGAAGTTTTCTACTAATGATTCCTATGTAGTGATCAAGCCTCTACAGAATGAATTAATACAAAATTTATCTTCATCTCACAGAGAAAATGAGAATAACCTTAACCTTAACACGTCATCTAGGACACTATTAATTTTGAACTTGTTGCAAATTTCCTACAAGTTTAAAATGTGGTTTTTAGGGTCCTCGTCAACTAATCCATCAAATTGGATGAATTGTTGGATCATCTGGATGACATTGGCTTAAAACAAAAAGTTTACCTAGATTGTAGGTTTAGTGATGCTAAACTCAACTCTAGTCACCATTGGTATTACAAATCCCATTAGTGTCTCATTAGCTTCACCATTATTGTTGTTGTTGTTTCGGTCATTTAAGGCTATGTCTTCTTGTTCACTTTCTAAATTTCCTAACTCTTCCTTTAATTTGAGTGGCAAGCCCTAATCTGCAGTTACTATTTTTTGTGTAAAGTTGTTGCACTGTCCTTTCAATTTCTAGGTCAAACTTTACTAAATTCCTATTGAATAAGTTACAGAAAATTAAAAGTTAGCAATATAATAAAAAGAGACTATAATATGTATCATCTCAAATGATAACCTTAGGTTCCAATCTCTTAAATTTGGGGCATTAGGCAACATTATCCATTTAATTAAAAGTTTATAGTAAAAAAAATTAGAAAAATTAGATGAACTATTCTAGTGAAGTAAGTTTTAGAAAATAAGCTCTATGAAAGAATTAATTTCAAAAAACCATCAATTTATCGATAAAATTGATAATTATCAAAACCATGAAATTTGAGCTTTTAGATATAGGGAGATATTAAAGATAATTTATTTAACCTATAAAAATAGTAAATGAAGTTGAATTATATATAATATATGTGTATTTACATAGATTATACATTATATGTATTAAATATGTACATCTATTAATATAAAGTTATGAAATATAAGAAAATAATATAAAATTAGGTAAAAATTATCCAAAAAATAGGTTGATGAGTCATCAAACCTATGTGGCAGCATAGTAAAAGTTAGAAAACATGAGTCATCACAAGATAAACATAGAATTGACACATGGTACCTAGGAGACACTTAGGAAAATAGGAGAACAACATGTAGCATTTAGCTTTTTCACATGAAAAAATTATAAACCTTACAAATAGGACCCTAAAACCTCATTTGCAATGTTTTCGAAACCTAGAAACACAAGAAGATAATTTTATAAAATTAGAAAAATGTTCACAAAAAAAAAAAGAAAATAGTTGGAAAATATGGTTCCTAAGGCCACAAGCAACCTAACAAGGAATCACTTGGGACTTAAACTTGTGGTGTAGAGAGAAAGTGGGCTAACATATGCTGGTAGCTAGAGTACTGTACATCAACGAGTCAAATTTTAATATTTTATTTTTTTTAATTTACTAAAATTACCAAGTTAACATAGAAAATTATGAAATTTTGTTTCCATAGGTTATTTTACATGTACTTTCATGTGGTAATTTTATTTTCTTGAAATTACATTGAGTTAGGGTAGTTGATTAATAACATGCTCTGTATTGACGAATTTTAATTAAATTTTTGAAAATACTAAATAATGTTATTTCAATATGAAAATTTTTGTATCATACACCTATATGATGAATTAAATTGTTGTGACAAGAATTTTTGAAAATCTCCATGTTTAGTATTTATTATATTTATTTTGAATAAATTGTCAATTTTGACTATTTGTTGAAACAATTGGTTTTTGATAAAATTAATAAGTGAGCCTACATAGTTTGAATTCTAAAAGTTTATAATGATGTTTTGAACACTTCATTTTTATTTTACAATTAAATTTGCTTATTTGCCTAATTTTTCGTAATTTTGAGTGAAAATGCTATTTTTACAAATATAGGTGATAATCTAATTTAGTACAATTGATGGTCAGTATCTAAACTATATATTTTTATAAGTTTATAACATTTTTGATAAAATTAATTGAGCGCGTATACTCTTTGTTATGTATTTTCTTAGTATAAGCCTATATATTAGCCTAATATATGATATACTTATTAGTACTAGTGAGATATTTGTTAAAATTGTAAAAGATTAGTATTTTTAGGTGCATAATAGATGCTGACCAGCTTGCAAATGTGGAATTTTAGGATTTTTAATTTAGAATTAAAGTTTACTAAGGTCAATTACGAAGTTATGGTAACGTACAATCAAATTGGTAGTAGAAAGGGTATTTTTGGGCTTGTAACCACATTGATTAGTTTTTTTTCTTAAGATATATTAATAGCAATCGAAATAACGATCATGGCGATATAAAGTTTACAAAAATTAGATAAGAATTGAGTATGATATTGCAAACCCTAGAAAAACAGTAGTTGAACCTTAACTTAAGTCCGAGTGTTCTAAACTGTACAATAAGTTGATAAGGCTAGTAATAACAAAAGAATATGAAGTTTAATAAAGCAAGTATAACATCGATAACAAAACCTTAGGAATTGATCGAAACCCTAAATCACTCATTAAAACCCTAAAACTAGTTTTACACTATTAATCAAAATTGAACCCGAAATTGCTGGAAACCCTGAAATCATAAATATAAACCTATAAAATAGTTAAATATTACACAATAGCGATAAAATTATAGTCGAATGTAATTTTTGACCAAATCGCTTATTCGCATGAAATTGTAACGAAATTGCCACAATAACTTGTAAAAATTATAATTGTAACAGGTACTAATTAAATTGATAAAATTTTATAAAAATTTGAATATTAATTTACGAGGAGAATCATTATAATTTATATGATTCGAAAAATTACATATATTTGTTAAAAAATTTTATTTTCCTTCTATTCTATTTCCAATTTATCTCTTTTTCTTCTTTTCATTTCCACTTCAAAGGTAACGTCCTGCACAAAATGTAGAAACAACAATTAGAAGAAAAGAAAAAGAATTTTGCAGCTACGTGAGGAATAAAAGTTACATGTGTAATTATTTTTTTTTTATTCTCATTAATGAAAAAGATAAGATAAGATCTTAGCTTAAATTCTAAGTTAACATTATGTGAATAAAAGGAAAAAATCTGGAAAAAGAAAAAAAAAATTCTGCACCGAAACTTGGAGAGCAAACCGTAAGGGAGAGAAAGAAAAAGAAGAAGAAATGAGGAAGGAAAAGAAGAAAAAAAATAAAAACAAAATTAATAGGTAAGTAATTTAGTTTAGTAGTATAGATATATATTATATAGTATACACATGTATAAATATAGTATGTATATGGTATTTTTTACATATAACCTTGCTATTATATGTCTATGTACATGAATACTTAAATTTAATTATATGTGTATATATAAGGTGAGGTATGTATACATGTATGTACATAGGTATATAGTATGTATTATATATTTGTTTTTTTTAGAATACATATAATTAGTAATTAGTATTTTTCATTACATAACTATAGTATAAATATATATATGTATGTATTGTAACTATATATATATACATGTATAATTATTTATATATATATATATGTATATTCGTATAATATATATAGTGGGGTATTTTTATATGTATATAAAACATATATATAATATAGAGTATAAGTATTATAATGTATGACATATTATATATGTAATGTATGGTATACATAGTTTATGATAAATACTATATAAGTATATATATATGCCGAATATATATGTATGTATTTATAGGTATGTATACATGTAAGGCATATATAAATAAATACAAAATATATATAAAATATACGAATATGTGTACAAGAGTATGTTTTAAATAAATACATATGCATATGTAATACGTATAATATATAGTGTATATATATATATGTAAGTAATATACCGAATATGTATTAGTATATAGATAATATAGTTACTAAATCCTTAAATATGTAAGGTGTATATATATATATACATATATATATATATTTGATACCATACGTTAAGAATTTTCAATAACATAAATTATATATTATAAGTATATGAATATATATATATATATGTATAATCGTGAGGTACATAAGAAAAATAATAAGTAAGAAAATGAGAATAGTGAAAATAATAAAAATAATAATAATTATAATAAAGTTAAAAATCTCAAAAAGAGCAAAATATACCCAAAATAATAAAAATATCAAGTATATGATTTAATTACTTATTAAATCATAAATATGTTACGAAAAAGTGAAAATCAATATTTTATAAATTTTAAACTTAAATAATAATTTTTGTGACATTTTTATATCAAACTTTACGCTACGAGCCACAACATCCAAAACGGATCTCGTTACGAGAAAATACACTCGAAAATGATCAAAATAAACTATAAGTTCATAACGATCCAAGCAAAAACGAAAAAGTTACACACGATTCGATAAAAAGCTCGAATCAGCAATTTCACGTAATTAAGTGAAGTAGACCTTACAAATTTTAGCACTAGTTAGCTTTAAATTCCATACCTTACAAAATTTTCATTATTCTCAAGTGATTTCGATATCAACCCTGAGCTACCGCCAGACTACTACGACCCCTAAGCTAGCCATGGCCGAGTGAGTGTTTCCTAATGATTCCATACTTGTATGTGCTTATAGTTAGTGAACATAAATCAAGAATTATAAATGAATGTGTATGGGGTTGGGTTATGCTTGTGTATGATAATTGTTGTTGATGGTGAATTTACCTTAAATTACAATAATGTAATGTCTGTTGCATAATAGATTCACTAGATTGATTGTTTGTAGCTTGGAATGATCATTGAATAAATAAGACTAAATTTTATTCGACCAGAAAAGTTAACTTGGATCATGCATAAATCATGCACTACATAATTAATTCCTGGTAGTCACATTACACGAAGGTAGCGAGAGGCCATACGTAGATTGATTATTGAGTGTTATTGATTTCGTATGGTGCATACGTACGATATGACCCTACCCCGGCTTGCGGGATGACTAGACGTTGAAGGCGCCAACCGCCTGGCTATAGGTTGAGTTTAGAGGCCATCGTTTAGGGGTGAGTGAGGGCTGCATGAACCTACTCACAATCATATGTAGAACTCGTTTTGATAAAGCTGGTAATGGATGTACCATTACATTTTAAATACAAAACGCGGAGTTTCGTTATGAAATAAGTTCTAATATGATACCCAGATCTGACTAAACTAATGAATCTCCAACCCTGACTTCGAAAGGTGTTAAATCTGAGGTACATGCAATACCTAGTCACCTGCATGTATTTGTTTGGCATACTGTTTACCATGCATTCATTTGGTTGAACCTAACTATTGTATGCCTTAATTTTTGTGTGGCTAAGGGAAATTATCTCACTAAGCTAGTTAGATTATACCCTTGTAGTCTTTTCTCGCAAGCTAAGCTTTTTGTGAAGTCGGGCCATCTCATGCCTGAAGTTAGTTTCTACACAAGGTTGGTGTGGGAGCTGGATGAGATCGGAGAGTACTTCTAATAGTTATAGATTTGATATGTAAATGTTATACTAGTTGAAATGAAGACATGTTTCAGTCTTCATACTTGTAAACTTTTATACAAATCGATAATGTATTATGTTTTTATAATTTTATTATTTGTCATGAAATGATATTGCTTAAGCTTACGCACTTTTAGTAGTTAGTAGTAGCTGTAGCCTTGTGTATCGTATAAAAATATCGTCGATTGTAAGGGAATTCAATCTGCAATCCTTTGTATAGTATACGGCGACTGTTACGACTAGCCCCCTCGGGTCGTGACAGATATGGTCAAATGAAGTTTAAAAATGTAGTAGTGAAAGCTTATAAGAGTTTAGGTTTGACCCATAATTAACTTGGAGACTATGTTTATATCTTTCTAAGTGTGATAACATAGAAAGGATCATGCTGTGAAGTTTAGGATTTTGCACTATCATTAAGGCCAGGTTAGTGGATCTAACCTATGCTTAGAGTAGATATATTGTTATTCATAATGCTGTATGCTATTTGATGCTGTTGACTGAATATGGCTATATCTTGGGTGAATGGGTATGCTATTATGGAGGATGTTGATGTGGTGATTTTGAAATATAGTAACTATATCTTGGTTAAGCTGTTATGCTGCTATATTGGGTGTTGATGTGGTGTTTACGAATGATTGTACAAACTTAAAAAGTTGAGCAATTGTTAACTTAATCTTCTAGGTATTCACCTAAGTGAACCCTAAGTAAGATATTAGATTTCCATTATGGAGAGACCGAAAATTAGACTCAAATAATGAGGTAGAATGAAACTTCAAGATTGGTTGTGCTGAATGATATATCTTGAGTTGTTATTGTATAGCATGGCATAAAAATGACCTACGGGTCAAAATTTTCATAATGAGCCATTTAAGTAATCAAGAAAAACCATCGCTTTATGAACTTAGTTTTTTTTTTTTTTTGAACATATAGGTTCTCATTACCTAAGCAACGTGACTATTTTGGTAGTTTGATTTGGTAAACTGTAATTTGTAGTCTAATTTGGTAAAACAAAGTTGGGGGTCTTACTCCCAGATAGCTCCTTGTTGCCTCCAAGCATAGGTTGACAACTCTTTGTAGTTTGATTTGGTAATTACAATGTTGGGGGTCCTACACCTAGGCAACTCCATGTTGCCTCTAGGTTATTAGACATTATATTCAAATGCTTGGGTTTGTCGACTAACCGGATGAGTATATTAAAGTGGCATAGGATAACAATACTGATTTATTCTATGTACATGATCATAGAATGCTACATTACTAGCATTAAATGACTGGTTAAGCTAATGTATGTCTGAAGTTGAACCTATTAGTTATGATTGAAATGTTTGAGTTGTGATATTGTTAATATTGTATTATTCGTTATCTACTTTCACTCAGCTTCAATAACTGAGGGGAAAAAATGTTTTATCCTTAGGTTAGGAACATTGTGAAGGACTTAACACTAAGGGGAATGTATTTTGAGAGCATTAGCTAGAATCGGAAACTTTTGGGCAAGACTTGTATTAAGTTAGAAGTCCTACTATTTTGAAGAAAAAAATAAAATAGTTCATGTTTTGATGTAAATATTAGGTTGTATATATAAGTTATAATTACATGTCCTGATAAACTCTGCTGTAGCACCCCCATTATCACATAAATAAAGTTGTCTTTTGATGAACGAGGAGATTGAATTAAGTTCTGAATAGATATTCCAATGTGATGGTGCATCTCATGCTAAGCCAAGATGTAACATCCTTTAGGTGGCGTTAGAGCATCAATTAAGGACCTTAACCCTTAGGTACGTATGATTTTGTGTGGTAGTTAAGTAATAAAGAGTCATAGTTTAGTAAAACGACTGTAGTAATTAATACAATCTTATGAAATGTTTATTTAAAAAGATGATTCATAGGCAACGAAGAAGATCACCAATGAACTGGGCATAAGGAGCAAAGAGAGAAACTACCACAACAACCTCAATTTAACCTTAAGCAACTATAACATAAGGAGGAATTGGCACAATGGTTTACGGTTACATTAGCAGGAGTTGGTGAAGATGAAGATAAGTTAGATCAAGTATAGCAAATAGTGAAACCATTTGATGAAAAGAACATTGATCCTTTGGTTGCAAAAGAATGTATTGATCTACTAAAGAGAGCCTTTGAAGTTCATAAGGTTTAGGAAAATAAGAAAGTTAAGATAGCAACTATTCTGTTAAATGGAGGTGTAAATAATTAGTTGGAGGCAAAGAGGCAGAATTTGCTAGAACATGTTGGTTGGGATACATTTGGAGATACTTTTCTAGAGCACTATTTTCCTAAGTGTGTAAGGGAACAAATGAGTAAAGAATACAATAAGCTAAGGTAGTAGGGGTAAGATAATTGAAGAGTATGAGAGGGAATTTAATAGGTTATTGAAGTTTGCTCCCAAATCTGTACGGAACAATGAGGCTTCTAAAGTTAAGCAGTTTAAGGCCAAGCTTGATTTTTATTAGTAGGTAGAGCTGAAAAGGAATAGGGTAGAAAGATATACTGATGTTGTTAATGAAACTTGCTTGAATGAATAAGCTTGTAATCTTCGATGAGCTACAGATGAAATTGAGAATAAGAAAGGAAGTTAGATATTGGTTCTAATAGTAAAAGTAATCTAACTAGAGGAAAGAAGTGCATTTGATTTGTAAAAGGAAGCAGAAGGCCCTTACCAAAAATAAAACCTTATTGAAAGTGTAATGGTGAGCATCGAGCTTGGAAATGCACAAAATTGAGGGTAAGGTGTTATAAGTGTGGTAAAACTAGGCATCTAGCCAAGTGATTTAAATATCCTAATTCAAGAGGTATGTACTATTACCGATGCCATCAGTGAGGGCATATTGCTTGACATTGTGTAAGATAGTATTAGGAGAGACTAGTTCAATAGCAAAACCAAGCTAATAAACTAGGACTAGGTAATAGAAGTAAACAACCTAAAAGGGAAGAACCCATGCCTAAGGAATAAGATAAGGTTTAGACTTATGTTGTTTAGTGAGACGAAGTTAAAGATGACCAACTTGTAGTCGTTATGACCTCTAAACTTGATAATGTAGTGTATTCATATTATTGGTAGCTAGTAGTTGATAAATGAGAAATAATTGAAAGTAGTAACATAATTAACATAAATTGTTTTAGGATTGGCACGCATAGGAGATGGTTATGGCCATACTCTGTTTACTAGTAGGGTAACTCACTCATATACTTCAAAATAATAAATTGATAGAAATAAACTTTTGTAGAAACTTTAGAATTAATGATTATAATCCCTTCTAGAGGAGGACAAGTGATACAACATAAATTGAAGGAGAGGAATGTGAATCTAGATACTCATGAGATGATTACAAAGTTAGTTGTTCTAGATATGAATGGATTAGATGTAATATTGGAGGTAAGCATGGAGTAAATATTGATTGTAAGGAAATATAGTAACATTTAAGTAGCTTGATGGGAAGGGAATTGTAGAAGATTTATAG
This sequence comes from Lumnitzera racemosa, assembly GCA_024138005.1. Lineage (NCBI taxonomy): Eukaryota > Viridiplantae > Streptophyta > Magnoliopsida > Myrtales > Combretaceae > Lumnitzera > Lumnitzera racemosa. Next base: position 70,442,068 of record JAMXBC010000006.1, read on the forward strand.
AAACTTAAGTGTTGAGAGAAGTTGTCAAAAGAAAAAGAACTTGTAGAAGAGGAGTTGAAATTAGGCATTTGAGAGTAGATCTTGAGGATGATATGCATATTGTAGTAAGTCAAGATAAAGTTGTTATTAGAATAAATGGAATAATAAGAAATGTTGAAGGTAAATGATTAGAAGCAAGTTTTGAAAATAAATCTAAATTTTTCTTGGAAGTATAATTGTAGACTAATTTAGAGATTAATCTTGTATAGAATGAGATTTTGATTCATGAGGTAATAGATAATTATGAGATTAGGGAGTCAAATGACAATAAAATATGTGAAGTTAATAAAGTATATAACTACAACACTATAAAATGTATACTTTTCATGAACCCATGGCACATGTGATAAGCAAGAAGAGAATAGTAAATATATGACTTTCATGACTCTTTTATCAAAGCAACTCATGTCAATTACAACTCTAGTGTCTTTCATGATAAAATTTCCTATCCTTATGAGTCTTATCATGTTAGTTGTCATCCATAAAAGTGTCTAGTGTCTTTGCGAGTCTTACTCATCAAAAGCTGTCGATTTATGTCAAGTCCAGTTGAATCTACTAGGGTTAAGTCATTCTCTATCTTCTCAATGTACAAGTTGGTGGAAAGTTTAGATTTACTAAACTCCTCCTTACTAATAGATGTGTTAACTATTTGAATTACCCAAGATGTTAATTGTGACCATTAAGCAACGACTATGGTATAAAACTTGTAGATGTGAAGAAGTTTATTCTTTCTATTCATCCTAAGTAGAAATTAGGACTTGAACAATGCATAATTGATAAGGATGAGGTGAAAAGACATGTTGGCCAGCTATAGGATAGACAAGGAAATAATGGAAGAGATGACTTTGATTTCTATAGGACTAGCTAAATTAAGAGTTTGAACTAACTAAAGGAATGAAATGAGGATTGAGTGTAACTATTAGTTTAGATGGTGATAAAGGAATGGTATAGAAACATACTAGTTTCATATGAGAATTTGTAAGGGGTAAAATCATAGATAGTAATATGATGATTATCATACTTAGACAAGAACCTAATGAAGTTACAATAATGGACTAATTGCTATGGAGAGACAACTTGAACAAAAAGGAGGACTAAAACAAAACCAATTACATTAAGCTTATATTGTACAAGTTAGAAACATAAGATGAAGAAAGTAGTAGGGCACATAAACTAAGGTAAAAAGTTTTTGGGATTGATAAATTTGGGGTCAAGATGTAGGAGTTGGTATTAAAGGATTTCAACCTTTAACAATAGTTGATGAATGTGATATAATGTGAGAATCAAAGTTGCATAGTAGAAGCATAGTGTTAAGGTTGAATTTGAAAGTACTAGATCATGAAAGTTTCAAGGATGAAACTTTTTGTAAGGGAGACATGATGTAATGCCCTAGAATTTTGAGCTGATATAATAACTTTAAGTTTTGATTCCTTAAATTTAGGGCGTTAAGTAATATTATTCATTTTAATTCAAACTTCACAATAAAGCTAAGACGAAGTATTCTAGTATAGTCAATTTCTTAAAATAAACTATATAAAAAAATTAATTTAAGAAAAACATCAATTGATTGATAAAGTTGATAATTATCGAAACCGTAAAATTCAATCTTTTAGATATAGTAAGATATTAGAGATAATTTATTTAACATATAAAAATAGTAAATGAAGTTTAATTATATATAATATATGTATATTTACATAGATTATACATTATATGTATTAAATATGTACATCTATCAATATAAAGTTATCAAATATAAGAAAATAATATAAAATTGGGTAAAAATTTTCCAAAAAAATTGGTTGACGAGTTATCAAACCTATGTGGCAGCATAGTAAAAGTTGGGAAACACGAGTCATCACAAGATAAATGTAGAATTGACATATGGTACTTAGTAAATACTTGGGAAAATAGGAGAATGACATGTAGCATTTAGCTTTTTCACATGCAAAAATTATAAACCCTATAAATAAGACCCCAAACCTCATTTGCAATGTTTTAGAAACCTAAAAACACAAGAAGATAAATTTATAAAATTAGAAAAATGTTCAAACATAATAAAAGAAGATAGTGGAAAAATATGGTGAAATATGGTTCTTAAGGCTACAACCAACCTAACAAGGAATCACTTCAGACTTAAACTTGTGGTAAAGAGAGAAAGTGGGCCGATATAGGGTTGTGTCTTAATAATGGCCAAAGCACTAATTGTTGGTGAGTTAAATTTTAGTACCCAATTTTCATTAATTTATTAAAATTATCAAACTAGCTTAGAAAACTATGAAATTTTGTTTCCATTGGTTATTTTACATGTACTTTCATGTGGTAATTTTATTTTCTTGAAATAACATTGATTTACTATACATTCTTAAGAACATGCTCTAGTCCACCAAATTTTAAATAATTTTTTCAAAATATTAAATAATGTTATTTCAGTTTAAAAATTTTTCTATAACACATTATATGATGTATTAAATTTCAGTAATAATAATTTTTGAAAATCTCCATGTTTACTATTTATTATATTTATTTTGAATAAAATTGGCAGTTTTGACTATTTATTGAAATAATTGGTTTTTTGTGTAATCAATGAATGAGCCTTACATATCTTGACTTTTAAAAATTGATAATGATGTTTGGAACACTTGATTTTTTTTATAATTAAATTTTCTTATTTGCCTAATTTTTCATAATTTTGAGCAAAAACGCTATTCTTTCATACAAAGGCGATAAGCTAATTTAGTACAATTGATGATTAGTATCTAAACTATATTTTTTTTGAGTTCAAAGTATTTTTCATAGAATTAATTATGCTCGTATATTATTTATTATGTATTTTCCTAGTATAAGTTTATTTGTTAGATTAATATATGATATAGTAATTAGTACTTGTGAGATATTTGTTGGGAACATAGTAGATGCTAAGTAGCTTGGGAACTGTAGAATTTTAAGATTTTTAATTTAGGATTAAAGTTTATTAGGGCCAATTACAAAGTTATAGTAACATATGATTGAGTTGGTAGTGAGAAAAGGTACTTTTAGGCTTGTAATCACATTAATCAATCTTGTTTTTTAAGATATATTAATAGTATTTGAAATAATGACCACGATATATAATGTTTATAGAAATTAGATACGAAATGAGTAAGATACAATTAAATAAAGTTTAAAAATGTTGTAGTGAAAGCTTATAAGAGTTTAGGTTTAACTAGTAGTTGACTTAGAGATTGCATTTATATTTTCATAGGTGTGATAAGTGATGAAGGACGACATTGTAAAGTTTAGGATTTTGCACTACCATTAAGGATAGATAAGTGGATCTTTCCCATACTTGTAGTAGATATATTACCACTCATAACATTGCGAGCTATTTGATGTTATATGGATTAAATATGGCTATGTCTTAAGTGAAGGGGTATGCTACTATAGTGGATGTTGATGTGATGATTTTGAATGATAGTAACTATTGTTGATAACATTTTTCAATAAAATAGGTTGAATGGCTAAATCAATAATATTGAGACTTAAACCTAACTCCTACAGTCCATATAGGTACAAGAATCGACTCGCCTACTATAAATACCATATAAGACCTTTAGGTAAAAGGATTTACTTTTTTCATTCTTTGACTCTTCATAACACTTGACAATTCTATTGACATGAGGCTAACGTAGGCATTGGAATGGTCATGCCTAAAGCACCCTTCGATAACTACTGTAGCCATTTTCTAGTTTTGCAATTGTCCGCGTGTCAAAATGGAAATCATAATCTTTAACATTTCTCTGAAATGGTGTAGGGAGATATTTCTTCCTTTTATGAATTCTTATGTGGTTTGTTATATTTGATTTTCTCCATTTCTTATTGAGATTTGCGAAAATATGTTCATAGTTTATGGTTAGATTTTTCTTTTCTCCTTATTTCCAGTTCGATACTGGTATTTCTCTTTCTCACATTTTCATGATCTTTGACAATTAGTTTAAACTCTTGATTGTTGTAAATACATGACTATTTAAGTAATGAAAATTGAAAACTGTTGTGAGTAACCGCCTCGGTTTCACATATTCGAATGATTTTGCACTTTTCGAAAGGAAATGTTAACTAAGCGCCCCACTTATTTGATTTTGATTGCAACTAGTGTGTAAGCGTTGGAAGTTTTTATGCATAACCTTAAGTTACAGGAAATGAATGTAAAATTTTGCAGCGTTTCTCCCAGGTAAACAAGACTCGGCTTGAATTCATCTTCACAGCCTTCTTTGGTGACATCCTCATGAATGGACGCTCGAGCAACTGCTTCAGCATTTCAACTATCGAAATAGACAACTCCTTTTAGTTGCAATCAGATGGTTAAATCTTCATCACAAGAAGAAAAAAGGATTTATCTTTTTTATTTCACTAAATCTAATGATAGTTCTGCTCTATTTTGTCTTTCCTTGCAATAATGGATTTTACAACATTTAAGAATGATTAATAAAGATATATATATATATATATTTCTCAATTGTGATGAGAATGTCGTGATCATGATTATGCGAGGTAATAAAGAAAGGAACAACTAATAATCTCTGCAAAACAAAAGCTTGCTTTTTGTTAGCAAAAGCGATAAGTACATGCAAGCTGCTGTGTTTACAAGTCCAAGCTCTTCCGTTGACGATATGATGAAAACTAGGGTTATTCCTTTTAGGCCGATTTCCAAACTATAAGTTACAAGCTTGCTCGTTCTTTCCGAACTCAACACGAGCATGAGTTACCATGTTCTGAGCAAGGTCCATGAATGAAAACCATAGCAACAGAGCAACCTTTTCACTAAATGAGCAACTTAATCCTTTTCATGAATTGTCTAGTAGACCTTTAAGGTTGAGTTGTCTACTTCACCTAGCCAAACAAATTGGCGTCCATGGCCAAGCATCATTAGCCAAAGCATATTCAACCGAGTTGTTTGGTATAATGTCGGCTTACGCTTTGAGATAGCAAATGTTGAACTCCAAGAACCGAAACCAAGACAAGGTTGAGTTCAAGCTCCAAAATTGTTTGTTATATGAACTTATTAATAAGGTCAAGAGAGATTGTACTTGAATCTTATGAATGTGGTTTCATGGCCTAATGGTAATATTGTCATGATAGATTGCCGTGTAGTATATAAGAATCTACGATCAACCACTTCGTTCATCATAGGCTTTTAATACGACACATAAGACTCCTTCTACTCCATATTACCATCAAACCTATAGATAATTAATATCAAGTGGGATGACTAAAATTAACATTTAATTACAAAAACTCTAGAGTTAAGGTGTGAAATTGTCGAATTTCACAACAAAAGAACATTACAATGTGCTCAAAACTATAAGACAAACTAAACTAAGAAAATCAAACTAAGTAAATAGATTTACAATTTACTATTTACATAAAAATTCGCTCTTCTCATCCTATAGTCACACCTCGTCTCAACATAAGACTCTCCCCTAGCATTCCATGGCCCAGATGAACAAAAAGATAGACTTACATCAAAAGAAATCTATTAGGATATAAGTTTATGCTTAGTGAGTAAATCTCTACATCATGCCATGTAAACAATATCATTCATATACATAACATATGAATGTGTGCATAAATAGAATGACACACAATACATGTAGCGACCTAGGAGTTGCATGCAATTTAGAATTATGCCTCCTGTAGTTGGGGTTGTAGATAATTAACTAATATAAACCATCAACCGAGTCCTAGCACCAAGGTTTTTATACTAATTGCACCATTATGCTCAAATCAGCTAAAGCAAATATATATAGCTTTACTATTTGTATGGAGAATATGCTTTCCTTTTCAAAAATTCAAACTTTTAAGCCATAAAATCTTAGGTCTAGTAGTGTGGTAGCCTCCGTAATCAACATCACACACCTTAAGCGAAAGTCACAAGATACGACCTTTCACTAATTGTTAGCATCTCTTAGTACTTAGTAAGCCCAAAAGCTTAGGATAAAGACTTAACAATATAAATAGTACATTTTCCTAATCCTAGTAGGAGACTTTATGGTGTACCTAGGAGCTCAATTATCACTATAACTTACCAAGACATAATTGAACTAAATGGGTCCCTCAAGATATCAAAGAAAATTAGAGGGAAAAGGTACACTATCGAACAAGAGTAGCTAACGTGAAGCTGCTCGGAAGATATAACTCATTAACGAACATAACACGACTTAACACCATACATGATAAAATATACAAGTTGATGTCAAGGTCCACCCGCCACTAATCTTGAGCTACTTGTAAGATTAGATAAGAGTGTAGGAAATATGGACTTGAAGAGGGTTGCTTCACAAGAATAGAATATTTAGTGTAAAAATGTTAGTTATATTTGGCTTATAAGAGAAAAGGACTATTTATAGTAAGTCTTTAGGGTAGCATTACAAATAATGGATAGACAAGAAAGTATATACAAAAATAGAATTCTTAGTACATACTAAAAAGGGTAAAAGGACAAAAGACCAAAACGGAATTGTTGTACAATGTCAGATGGGGAGGATAGGTGGTAGTGCAACATTGGTCTCGTATAAATATTCTCTAAGCATAGCTAGTGAGAGGGGTCGAAACGTTGCAGCATTAAAGGGCCGAGAAGAGAGAGAGATGGCGGTATGCCAAGAGAAAACTATTCGGCCATTTAAGTAAGACTATTATCACTCGGTAGGAACTTTTCGGCAATGTCGGTTGAATTACTCAACATAGGGTCCTTGATAAGGGAATGGTCGGCATCATCACTACCAATTGTATAGATCAACGTATGACAATTAGGGAACTTGAAGGAGTTTGGCCACATTCATTCAGCGTAAACTTTCTTTCAGCGTAAACTGTCTCGTCATTAGTAGGTTGCTGAGAGAGAATTCACCGTATGAGGGATTGGAGTCCTCGGAGCCATATGTAAGTAATGGGGCCATTGGTGGGCTGTTCATCAATTCCCCAAGGATGTTGAAGATTTACCCTAAAATCTTAGTCTTCGTCATCTTTGGGTACATATGAAGTTAAGTCGGCAACATTGAATGTGATAGATACGCCAAGACCTTCAGGTAGCTTAATCTTTTAAGCATTATCGTTAATGTACCTAAGGATCTTGTAGGAGCCATCCACTCTAAGAGATAGTTTGTTCGTCCTTTAGCTAGGGAAGAGCTCCTTGCTAAGATGAATCCAGATAAGGTCCCTAGGGGAATAAACAATTTGTTTCCTTCCACGGCTTCCCAATTCCTTTTGTTAGGCCAAATTGCTCAACAATCCTTTGATGCAACTTATGAAATTCCTCAATACGCTATAGGCCGAATTGACTCTCTCCTTGTATAGTCGAATTGCTAACCAAGTTTAAGGGTAGGTTCAGGTTAAGTCTATAAACAACCTCAAATTGTGATGTTCCAATGGAGTTATGAGTAAAGCGATTGTAGGAAAATTCAATGATGGGTAGGTATAAATCCCAGTCATGAGAGTTCTTTCCAATAGTGGTATGTAGGAGATTATCGACGATTCTATTAACTACTTTAGTTTGGCCATCTATCTCGAGGTGGCAAAAGGTATTGAACAAGAGCTTAGTGCCGAGTTTTCTCTATAAGGTCTTCTAAATGAAGCTCGCGAATATGGAATCATGGTTAGACATAATACTCCTTGGCACTTCATGTAGTCACACAATTTCTTGCAAAAGGAGGTTAGCAATGAATAAAATATCATTAGTTTTGTGGTAGGGGATGAAGTAGCCCATCTTGCTAAACCGATTGACTACCAGCATGATCGAATCGTGTCTTCTCTATGTATAGGGAAGGCCAAGCATGAAATCCATGCTTAGATTGGTCTACACCCACTCGGAAATTAGTAGGGGTATATATTCCCCATAAGGTTCTCTCCTTCCTTTTGCATACTTATACACCTTGCACCTCTTAAGTATTCGATCTTCATCCCTCATCATCTTAGGCGAGTAAAAGTGTTCCTTTAATATCTTAATCATCCTCTTTTTCCTAAAATGGCTAGCCAGATCCCCGATGTAAGCTTCTCGAACCAATAATTCCCTTGTAGAACCATTCGGTACACAAATTTTCTTTCCCTTCATTAACTTAAGTAGAATCCATTTGCAGCTCCTCTATCATGGCACTTGGCTGCTAAAGGCCTAAAATGTGGGTCATGCTCATATCAATCAGGCAAAGTGCAAAATGCAATCACTTTAGTTTGCAACTTCGTAATCAGGGTATGGCGATGAGAAAGGGCATCAGCTACTGTATTGGTGCTTCCCTTCTTATACCTGATGACATAGAAAAAGGTCTTTAAGAACTTGACCTACTTAATGTGATGTCGAGAAAGCTTCTGCCACTCGCGATGATGCTTGAGTGATTCATGATTCTAATATATGATGAATTCTCTCAGCAACAGATAATATTGCCATTTCTAAAGTGTACAGACAAGGGCATAGAACTCCTTATCGTAGGTTGAGTAATTCAAGGCAACACTTCAAAGTTTTTTGCTAAAGAAAGCAATGGCTTAGTGCTCTTACATAAGGACGGTACTAATGCCAACACCAGACACATCACATTTAACCTCAAAAACCTTCTCAAAATCTGGTAGGGCAAGTACTAGAGTAGATGTTAACTTACACTTTACATCTTCAAAACTCCTCTAATCCTTTTTTGTCCATTTAAACTCAACGTTCTTTTGGGTCAATTCAGTCAATGATGCAGTTATGGAGCTGAAGTTCAAGATAAATCTTTGATAGAACAAAGTTAGGCCATAGAAGCTCTTGACTTCGGCTGCACCTATCGATGTAGGCCACTTATTAATAGCTTTAACCTTTTCCTCATCAACTCGAACTTCACTCCTTGAAACAGCATATCCAAGGAATACAACCTTTCTTTGACAGAAAGCATATTTCTTTAGGTTGTCGAATAATTTCTTAGCATGGAGTACATTAAACACCAATCTCAAATGTTTGACATGAATGAGAAGGTCGATACTGTAAACCAGAATATTGTCAAAATAAACCACAAAAAATTTGCTAATCAATGTTTTGAGTACTTGATTCATGAGCCTCATGAATATACTCGGCACGTTAATTAAACCAAATGGCAAAACCATCCACTCAAATAGACCATCCCGAGTCTTAAAGGCTATTTTCCATTCATCTCCCAGTCTCATTTGTATTTGATGGTACCTACTCTTGGGATCTATCTTCGAAAAGATACATATACCATGCAACTCATCGAGTATGTCATCCAACCATGGGATCAGGTATTAGTACTTAATAGGAATCTTATTGATGGTACGACTGTTAATGCACATCTTCCATGATCCATCTTTCTTTGGTACTAACACGGTTGGGATAGCACACGAGCTCATGCTCTCATGAACATATCTACGATCTACATACTCATTAACTTACTTTTTCAGCTCCACTACTTGTTCAAGATTGAGTCTATAAGCAGGTTGATTCGGCAGGGCTACTCTAAGTTACAGATCGATGTAATGCTTAATCCCTCTCAAGAAAGGTAATCGTTTCGGCATCTTAACAAGGAAGAGATTAGCAAATTCCTAAAGTAGTCACTACATTTCCATAGGCAAGTTCTCGGCCTCTTTAACCTCTAAAAGTCTCCTGACCAAGAAGAGTACATAGCCCGTAACTTTAACCTCTCATGCAAACTGTACTCAGGAACTTTAATCTTTTCTTGGCTTCCATTAATCGAATTTAACCTCTCATACTCTAACCTTAGGCTTCATCTAATCGACTTGACATGTGACCTCAGCGTCTCGTCTTAAGAATGTTTGATGCCTTATCATTCTCTGGCCTACTCTACAAGCCAATCTTATTTGATACCGTTGTTTAATTACTTAGGCATTTGGTTAGCATAGCTCTATCGTTGCCTTTAAACTCTTTAGGTTACTTAAACGGTTTCATCCAAAGTTAGGAGGCTTTGCAATTCCACAACTTGACTAAACTCAGCTCGGAGTCCCAAGATGAACCGTACTATAGTTTGGGTCTTAGGCTCATTAACATCACATCGTATCATAAGCAATTGAAACTCTCAAACATAGTTGTTTACGGACCTATTACCTTGCCTTAAGTCTTGGAGTCATTGGAGAGTGTCTAGTTCGTAGTGCTCGAGAACAAACCTATTCTTTAGAACTTTCTTCATCTCATTCCATGTTCGGACCTCACGTTGGGTCTTCAGGCAAACATTTTGTAGCTTCTTCCACTACATTGCCGCATATCTAGAAAATTCTAACATAGCCACATTAATGTGGACAACACCTTCATAATCATAAAAGTCAAATATCTTTTCAATCTTCCCTTCCCAGTCCAAGTAGTGATCAACACTACCAAACTCGTTTAAGTTCGAAATCTGTACCTTAAGATGTTCGGTACCCCTTGGCACTCTAAACTCTCATTCATCAATTCTAATATCTTAGTCTTCTTCTTCTTCATATTCTTCCACTTCATCTAACTCTAACCTTCTTCTTGCAACTCTATCGGCACGTCGAGGTGGTACGTAGTTCACTGGAAAGGCTTCAGGAGCTTGCTTGTTCATCTACCTCCTTAGCCCATCTTTCATTTCTCAACCCTGCTCAGCAACTTTCTCACGTGGTCCATTTTCTAAGACCTTGTTTACTAAGATAACTAAATTGGCCATAATTGCAGCAAGATGTTATATCTGCTCATCAATAGTGCGTGGAGTTTGTTGGGTAACTTGACTACGACCATGAGCATCACCCTCAACATTGTGAATCTCTCCCTATACACTAGGGTTTGACATTCCTATCACAAAATTTCAATAACTACACTTCACTCAGGGGCTATAATCACACGCAGTATCTTGAACGATAAATTGACTATTACTACACTACTCTAGGTCTCAACCTCAACCTTAACCGTAAGCTTTGATACTAGGAATATATGGTATACCTAGGAGCTTAGTTATCATTAGGACTTACCAAGACGAAATTGAACTGAATAGATCCTTCGAGATATCGAAGAAAATTAGAAGGAAAGGGTCTACAATCGAACAAAAGTAGCTGACATGAGGCTGCTCGGAGGATGTAACTCACCAACGAACATAATACAACTTAATACCACACTTGATATGATACATAAGTTGATGTCAAGGTCCACCTACCACTAATCTTGAGCTACTCGGCAAGATTAGATAAGGGTGTAGGAAATATGGACTTGTAGAGGGTTGTCTCATAAGAACATAATATTTAGTGTAAAAATGTTGGTTATATCCACCTTATAAGAGAAAAAGACTATTTATAGTAAATCCCTAAGGTAGCATTTCAAATAATGAAAAGAAAAGAAAGTATATACAAAAAGGGAATTCCTAGTACATACCAAAAAGGATAAAAAGGAAAAAAGACCAAAACAGAAAAGTAGTACAATGTCAGATAAGGTGGATAGGTGACAATACAACATTAGTCTCATACGAATATTCTTTGAGCATGGCAAGTGAGAGGAGTCAAAATGTTGCGACATTAAAAGCCTATGAAGAGAGAAAGATGGTGGCATACTGAGAGAAAACTATTCAGCTATTTAAGTGAGTCTCTAATCACTCGGCAGAAATTTCTTGGCAATGTCAGTAGGATTACTCGACATAGGGTCCTTGGAAAGGGGATGGTTAGTATCATCGCTATCGAGTGTACAGATCAATGCATGACAATTAGGGGACCTCAAGGAGTTTAGTTACATTCCTTCGGCGTAAACTTTCTCGTCATTAGTAGGTTGCCAAGAGAGAATTCGCCATATGAGGGATTAGAGTCCTTAGAGTCATGTACGAGTAATGGGGCCATCGGTCGGCAGTTCATTACCCTACCCCTATAAGTCCCTTCCCATCTTTTACGTGAGGTGGCAGTTGGTATAGTTTTAATACAAATATGAGAAATATATGACTCATTGATTTTCTTAGTCGAATACTTAATCAATTCAATTTCCATTGTAATAAAGAAATATCATTCCATACAATCCACCTTTACTATTATCGCAACAATACTCATTATTTTCTCATTAGCAAGTCATGACATTTAATGATAATACAATATACATGCATTTCCCATATCCTACAAGTATTCAAGTTTATTTTATAAATTTAAATGTGACTACACTATAAGCAAAAATCAAGCATGAAGTCTTTAAGAATCACTTACTTGACCATCGTGAATTAGTCGTAGTAATCTAGGGTAAGTCTTCTCTAATAGTTGGGTCACTTATACTTTACAAATATGATAAGTTTGAGATAAAGTTAAAAGGCTAACTCAAAATTCTTTTAGTTACACTTTATAACTTAGTTTCATATTTTTCTCGGTCTTACTTAAAACTTCAATCTTGTATAACTTTCTTGTTTTAAGTTTAATTTTTATGATCTTATAGTCAATTTTCATCATTTTCAAGTTTACTTTAACATGGTATAGTTAGATTTTCTAGATGAGGCATACAAATATTTCAACTGATCAAAATAGTAATGGTCCTCAAGTTTTAGAACTCTTTTGGACTTTATTTAGTTGTTGGGCTTTTTGTTATCTTAAGAAATCTTTTAGGCTTGGGTATAAGATTTTATTCTAAGTTTAAAATACTCTTTAAGGTCAGATTTCCATCCTTACCTTAAGGCCTTAGTGCTATCAACATCTTTTTGGATTTTTATGTGGGTTTAAGTGGTCAAATGGGCTTGTTCTTTTTTTTTTATTTAAACTATGGATAGTCACTTTGTTGGGCTTGGGTAGTATTATGTGGGCTTCCTAAGGGTCTTAAAACAACTTTTATAGATAGAATAAGGTGCTGGTTAGAAATTTGGTAAAGGATTAACTTGGAGTTCTAAGCGTCTTTTGAGTATTTTAAGCTCGGTTTTGAGTTTTAGGCTCTACACACTTGTTATTCTTGCTTTGGTTAGTCTTTTCACTTTGCTTACTTAGTTTTATCATATTTTTAAGTGACTTTTCTTGTGGTTCTAGATTTCATAAAGTTGGCTCAAGGGTCACACACTTGGTTTTTCAGCTTGGTTAATCACTTTAGTAAGTTTATGTGTTAGATCAAGAACCTATGCTACTCATATTTCAACTCCAACTCAACTTCTCTTCCATGAGGTGATTATTTAGCTTATGCCCTACACAAAAATGATATATCTCATACTTATCATTAGCTCTATATCATAATTTACATCTCAAAAAGTTGGTTTCTTCATAAAAACTTCATGTAATGGATTTTCTTTTACCTAAAATTAGATGTAAGCATATGTGACGACATGAATGCAAAAATAACATCTACATACTATACAACCTCCTCACGTCCAGCATGTTATGTCCATTCTCATATATATATATATATATATATATATATTTCCTGATTTCCTCAACTTATAAACTCCTATTCTAAGTGCTAGATATGTTTCCTATAAGATGCTAACTTAATATGCTCATAATCCAACTTTCATGTAAGAGATTTATAAGCTTATTTCTTAAAGTTATCTAACTATTCTATTACCTTATGTTCATGCCAATATCTTCATGAAAATATGGTCTCCTAATATGGCATACTAAATCACTTTAATAAGGAAATAAACTTACTCATCATCAAAGCATAAAAATGGTAGTTGTGCAACTAAGAGTCCTCTTAGCTCCTTGTTTTTCCTTCCTCTTCTTGCAAGTTCTAAGGTCTTGACGTGAGATGGGTTTTGAGGATATTCTAAGTTTCTAAAAATGGCTTTTGGAGTTGGCAAAAGATGGTAACACAACAAAGTTGTGCCATGAATATGGAAGCAAAATGGACAGCAATAATGTGTAGATTTTGTGTCGTTGGTTATCTCTTTTTGTTTTGTATTTGAAGTGAGAAAAAGGAAATAAAAGTTGAGGAAAAAAGAGAGTGAGAGTGTTGGTCCTTGAGTGTGTGTAAAGTGTATTTAATAAGCTTCACTTTGTTGTCTTTTTCTATGCACAAATGCCAACTTTGACATGACTAAATCATGTAAGTATTAAGGGATGAATAGTAGATATGTAAGACAATTTGATTGATGGTAAATGACAAAGCATGCCTCACCCCCTGCTTTTCTCCTTTTCCAACCGGCCATTTGGAGTCCTTTTGGGTGTATTGTGTTTTCTTATCACTTATTTGAAAATTGAATTGATAAATTAATGTGATAACTTGTTTTTATGTAGTAGAAGTTACGATGATATATGGCAAGCGTCTTATCAATAGTTTTTGATGAGAAATCAATTGATAATTGATTTTAACTCTTAATTGATAAGTTAATTAATGTGATGGGTTGGCTCACTTATCCATATGTACATAGCTTATACATGAAAATAAGGAGATTTTTTTATATATAATTCTTTTAGAGTTTAATTCTTAAATTAACTTATAAGTTATGATTTATTACTCATAACATTATGGATTTTTCTAGAGTTAAATAAAATTATTCAAATTAAATTCTCAATTAGTCGCTTAGGGTCACAAGTTTTTAATTATTTTAGGGTTTAAGATTTTAAGTGACTTTAGGTATGTTGTTGTCGTATTCGAATTTTTCAGTCAATAGCAAACTTTGAATTAAAAAACTAAGTTTGTTTTTAAATATATACTTAAATTCTTAATTTTGTTGATATTTTGAAATGATCAAGAAGTACTCTTAATTGAATCACATACTCGTTAAATAGTAAGGTTTACATGTAGTGACAAATGTCGAAGTGTGGTACATGTGTGAAACTGCTTATGTTATGTACAATTTGCACTTGCTGAACCAGTTGTCACATACATAATGTGCCAACTTTCGCATAATAGACGACGGAGCTCCACTTGTGGACCAAAGTGCATGTGACAAGGCAAACACCCTAAGTTTCATCAAGTTATAGCCGGTTAACATGGGATGGGATGTTTGAGTTCCAAGCTCGGAGCTCACTTTAGGCTAAGTGGAAATCTTGATGCCTACCCTTTTTTACAAGCTTTTAAACCAAACTTTATGGATGTCAAGCTTCATATTCAAATTCCTTTTCCAAGTGACGAGTCACAACAACTTTAAACTGATCTCCATTTGAATTTTAGTAAGAGTCTCGAAATTGGACAACCCTACGGCTGGACAACCTTTGAGTTACTTATTGAGTGCAGTAGAGCATTAGAAATGCTCTTTATCATGCGAGTTGCAGCATGCATAAATTCGAAGCTCCATAGAGCAAATAGTCGCAGAATTATTCGCATCGGGGAGTTACTCATGCCGAAGCTCTATTGGTGCACATGATGAAGAGGTTAATTTTGCTGAGCTTCCACACCCAATTGTTTTCTTTGATTATATGTCGTCTAGAGCTTTATGCAATAAAGTTAAATATAAATACTGATAAGCAATTGTACAAAATTGTCTAAGCACTCATCCAAGCTTGTATTCGTGTTTGAATTGTCCAAGCCAAATGCCAGACTTATGGAGCAATTGAACAACACCAAGTGCCAAACTCTTGATCCGAGCTTGTGTTCGTGTTCGAATTGTCCTAGCCACTTTTGATGTACTTATGAAAAGCTAGTCACCGAGCCAAATAGCATCGTACGCATTCGAGTAGCAAACTGGAACTTGTATACATCAAGCTTCAAGATCAATTCGTAAGTGCCAAGCTTTTTAAGAAAATCCAAGCTCAACGGTGGCTCTACTGCTTTTTCGCACAATCCAAGCTGAATGCTGAGCATTCCAAGCCAAGTAATGTCTCCTCGAACTCGACAAGCATTTGGCTAAGCTAACCAGTACGTAGATAATCGGCCAAGATTTCTTATGGCCGAGCTATTCGAAAATGCCAAGCAACAAAGTAATTTCTTTTTCGAGCTAAAAAATACTGAGCAGTCATGAGGAACCGAGCTTCATGCTGGTCAAATTTCATTTTCGATATGTCCTTTGGCTTAAAAGTCCTACTTTCGATCCATTTTCTCCACTCGCAGAGTCAAAAACTACAGTAGCTCCACTTGCCGAGCCATATTGACCACAATCTACAGGCAACCATGATTGAGTTGTGGTTGTACGCGAGACAATGTTTTTGAATGTCAAACATTCCCTCTTGGTTCTCTAACTGAATTGGAATTAAACCATTGCTGAGTCGCCATCTATATCTGAGCAACTCATGGTCGACCTAAACTATTTTCTATAAACGAGGCCAAGTAACAACTTTGAGCTTCTTTACTTAAATGTGCTGAGTTGTTGAGAACAAGAGCTCATACTAGCCGAATACAAGATAATGAGCTCTTAATAGCTGAGTCCAACACAACAGAATCAACACACAATAGAGCTAGGAATTCTACCAACCTTTTTAGTACATCAAGCCTGTGCCAAACTACCGAGTGGCCAAGAATAGTTACCGAGGTGTCCAATTTTGAAGTTACTGAATACGCTAAGCTACCATGGCTATGCTGGATAGCATCAACATAAGGCATATATAACTCTGTAACTCCATTGGCCAAGCTTGTAATTGCATACTGTGCCGAATAGCATCAACATAAGGCATATATAGCTCTGTAACTCCATTCTCCGAACTTCTAATTGCATACCCACCGAGCACCTTCAATATGTTTAAAACTAACCCCTTTCCGAGATACCATGCTCTTAGAAACCCTATGCTGAGAAACCATGCTCATAGTAGCCCCATGCCAAGTTCCATGCTAATGGAGGCTACGATTAACACCGAACGACAAGTATCCAAACATACGCAAGCTACAATTTTGCATTCCAAATTAAATCGGAGAACAGAACGTTGAGCTAGATGCCGAATTTCCAGAAATTTGAACTTTTGGTGTTTTCACATTCTTACCAACCTGACATGAGTTCTTCATGAATGGAACATGCTCGACCAGCAGTTGACGTGCTAAGTTCAATACACGTGAGAATGGAATCTCGAGCACATGCTAAGCACGACAATTCCAGACCAACAACAAACGTAAGGAAGTCAACCTGCCAATGACATGACTGAACTCCAATCTAACTCACAATTGCCCCGTACATTGAGAAAGCCGAGCTGATCTTAACTTATTAAACTCTTGACGATTAAACTCTATTGCTGAACTATCTCGAACAACCAATTCTACTCGTCGAGCTCCAAGCCATTTCAGACCCAAGTGAAAGAAGAGCGGCAATGCCAAGCCACAGTAATTTATCCGAGTTATCAATCCAAACCGCAGTTATCCAAGCGAATCTGAGCGTTGCAATCATGCCGAGATCCAACTATGGTAAACAATGATGAAAGATCATGATGAGCACTCATTAATAGTAACAAGTTCATAATTAATCCACAAGATCTGAAGTACAAAATCCGAGGTGCCACGTGTAGGACGATTATTGCCACGACCGAGTTGATTTGTTTAGGCTATCCTAAATCTGAAGTATAGCGGCAGTAAGGGTTGAAATGTCTTAGGCAGTAAACTACAGAAAGAAGTACTGTCATGCCTTCCCACTTAGACAGTTATCGAGCACTCTAATTCGTGCTAAACTCCAACTGAACAACAAAAAGGCACCCATTCCACATAAGTAGTCGAGCCAAATCTGCAAGATGCGGAGTTACATTTTGATCGAGCTGTCTTTACGGTCATAGACAAGCACTCGAAAGGTAATAGTAGTTCAGTGCAGGCCTCCTTACCTAATCTCAAGATTGAGGACGAAATGGTTTTCCTTGCAAGGACTAAGAGCTATGGAGCCTAGCACTATCTATTTTAATCAAGAATAAAGCATAGTCATGCCAAGTTAATTGACAAGCAATGTTTGTTTTTCCAAGCTTCTTGTATATTTGCAACATATATTTTGTATGTCTTGAGTTGCACTTACCCCCTTGCTGAGCCAAAAATCCCGAGCACGTCATCCTTCCTCTCTTCCATGTGTTTTTCTAGCCACTAAACTCCCAAACAAAGATGGATATATCTAGTTGCACTTTGTTGGTTATTTATTCTTTTAAGACATGCGTCTTTAGGCTTTCTCCCCTTTTGTTATTGATATTCACATTTAACTCTTGGTTCCTACACCAAGTTCTATCCATTCACATTCATGACAATTTATTAGTGATTTCATTTTAACTTCCATTGGGACGAGTATGATAACTTAAAATCAAAATCAAGGCTAAAGAAATGCCCCTCGTTTTGAGCCTACAAAAGTATAATTTGCTAACGGGTAATTCCTCAATAGCTCTAGGTTCTAGGTCCTATACATAATGGACGAAATAAGCCTATATTCCTATACATTAACGGATTGAAGGCTAACTAGCCTATTTTATGATACTACTTAACACAAGTCATGCCTAACTTAGACGACTTGTATGCTTCCTTAGCCTTTTTAAGCACATCAGCGTTTTTAAGCCTTCGCCTCTTTAGGCACTTTAGCCTCCTTAAGTCCTTGCCTCTTTAGGCACTTTAGCCTCCTTAAGTCCTTGCCTCTTTAGGCGTTCCAACATATTAAGCAATTGGCCTCCTTAGGCCTTTACCTTTTTAAGCATCTCAATATCAATAAGTGCTCCAACCATTCCTAACCTTCACCTCTTTAGGCCTTTGTTTCTTCAAGCACTTTAGCCTTGTTAGGCTCGGATTATAAACTTCTCCATAGACTCCACAAAATCAATCTCCTTAAGTACTCTCCTTGTCGACTTTGTCACCATAGAGAGTGAGGGTCAAATGTTAATAACATTCTTCAATAAAATAGGTTAAATGGCTAAATCAATAACATTGAGGCCTAAGCTTAACTCCTATAGTCCATCCAGGTACAAGAATCGATTCGCCCATTATAAATACCTTATGAGACCTTTAGGTAAAAGGATTCTCTTTTTTCATTCTCTAACTCTTCATAACACTTGACAATTCTATTGACATGATAAAAAGGCCGACTTAGGCATTGGAGTGGTTGTACTATGATCTAATGCCCCACATAGCCGTTTTCTCATTTTGTAGGTGTTCGAGCACCAGACTGGAAATCACAATTCAACAACTATGTTGATGTAGTGATTTTGAATGACGATAACTATATCCTAATTAAACTGTTATGTTGCTATGTTGGGTGTTGATGTAGTGTTTTTGAATAATTTTACTAACTTAGAAAGTTGAGTGCTTGCTAACCTAATCTTCTAAGTGTCCCCTAAGTGAACCTTAAATAAGGTATTAGATTTCTACTAAGGAGAGACCAAAAGTTAGACATAGATAGATAGGTTAAATGAAACTTGAAGACTGGTTGTATTGAATGATATTCTTAAGTTGTTATTGCATAGTATGGTATGGTATGGCATAAAAAGGACCTACAGGTCAAAATTTTCAAAATGAGGCATCTAAGTGATCAAGAAAAACCATGGCCTTATGAGCTTTTTTTTTTTTTAAGCATATAGGTTCTCATCACCTGAATAACCTAACTACTTTGGTAGTTTGATTTGGTAAACTATAATGTATGGTCTAATTTGGTAAAATAAAGTTGGGGGTCTTACTCCTAAATAACTTCTTGTTGCCTCCAATCATAGGATGACGACTCTTCATGGTTAGATTTGGTCAATAAAATGTTGGGGGTCTTACTTCCAAGCAACTCCTTATGGCCTCTAGGTTCCTGGATACAGTATTTAGATGCTCGAGTATGTTAACTAACTTAATGAGTATAGTGGAAGGGTTTAGAATAACGTTACGAATGCATGCTACATGCATTAGCATAGCATGCTACATTACTAGCAGTAAATGCCCAGTTAGGCTAATGCATTTATGAAGTTAAACGTGGTTGTCATGATTAAAATGTTTGAGTTGTGATATTATCAATATTGTATTGTTCATTATCCTTGGATTCGTAGCATCATTAAAGGCGTAACACTAGGGGGGGATGTATTATGAGAGCATTAGTTAGAGTCAATAACTTTTGGATGAAACTTATACTAAGTTAGAAGCCTTACTGTTTTGAAAGAAAAAAGATGGTTTATGTTTTGATGTAAATATTAGGATGATACATACAAGTTGTAATTAAATATCTAGTTGAACGCCGATGTAGCACCCCCATTATCACATAAATAAAGTTATATTTTGATGAATGAGTAAGTTAAATTAAGTTTTTAATAGGTATTCCTATGTGATAGTATACCCTATGATAAGTAAAGATGTGACATAATATCAAAATAACTAGGGAAAAGATATATTGCAAATATGTTAAGGTAATTTAATAAATCTAAGGTTATGCTAATTTCCTAAATTAGACTACTGTATTTTTTGCTCTCCAATAATGGTGCCAAAAACTTGATGGGGTATATATCACTCTAGTAGGCAAGCACACCTAATAAAGTTATAGCATAGAATAAAATGAATTTTGAGTCTAAGTGTTGATCCCATGAAGAACTAGTTATATGATTATATCTAATTATTATTAACAATAATACCCTTAAACTATTCAATTACCTAACTTACAAAAATAGAAAATTTAATAGAATAATTTAAAAACACAAAAAAAAACTACAATAAAATACAATATTAAACTAAAAACCAAAGAAATTAAATAGAGGAAGTGAAAACTCCTCTAACAAAGAAGTGTTGGTGACGAAACTGAAGAAATTAAAAATTGAAGTTCAAAAATTGAGAGATTCTTAGGATTTAATGGAACAATCCTTAAAAAGATTGTTCATACATCAAATTAGGATGATAGAGTTTTACTGTAACCTCACTGGCAATGTTAAGATGAAAATTCCTCAATGATTGATATAGCAAGGAAAATGAACTTAGGGGATGAGGAGGAGGAAGCGACATTAGGGACATAAGAGAAAACTTCTAATGGAAATAAAGAGAATGAACCCATTAACATTGATTCGAAGGATGAAACCAATGCAGAAGGCTTAGATTTTTTCTAGAAATTTAGAATCTATTTATTTGTTTCGGTGTTCAATGGTTTTAATATTTTGATGATTAGTTTTAATAAGTGTTACTTAGTTAGCTAGTTGAATTTTTTAGTCTTCATGTTTTTATTTTATTTAATTTTATGCTCATGTTCCTTCAATTTAATGAAATAATAAAATTTCCTTTTCTACATATAGATTTATCTCTTTATTTTAAGTGTGTTTATCTAGATTTATTGTGAGTCGATTACCCTAAATAATTTACAGTGAATTTCGATAAATAATATAAGTAATTCAAATATTCAGTAGAGTATCATTTTCCCCATAACTATATTTTCTTCTCTACTATACTTATAGCAATTATTTTTCTTATAATTTAGAATCAAGTACACTGAGGACAATATACTAAATCAAGTGTAGCGAAGGGGTATACTATTAATATTAAGAAATCAAATCATTATTTTTAACCCAAATTTTTTTTTCAAATTTAAAACCCTCATTTAATAACAAAATAATGCTTATATTTAATATTTCCTAAGTCACTATTACATACGGAACACGATACTAGAATTGAATAATAGAATTCCTATAAACAGAAAGGTACATATTATTTAGCTTGGGATTCCATGACATGAATTAATTAAACACTTTGGTTGAGGTTTAGTCTTATCTTACTTCTAAATTTTAGTTAGATGTATATTTCTCCTTTTTATTTTTAGAGCTCTATAATCTTGAGTAAATAAATAAACAAAGCTTGTCTCTTGTAATTTCCGCTTGAAAAGTTAACTTGCTAAGGGCATAATTAAGAATAAATTGATAAAAGTGGTTGGTAAGGATTGGTTTAGGTCCTCCAAAGAGAGGCAATTTGCTTCTTTAGCATGATTGTAGGGTAGAACATTAATATCTAAACCTATAAGCCATTGAGGTAACAATGTAGTATATGATAATTGTTTTATTTTAGTGAAATTCTTTTATTCTTGTTAATTCAATTGTGTGCTTTGTTTAGATTAAGTTACAATTTTTGGAGTCTTAACTTTATTATCTGATTTTACGTATTGAACTTATGAGGCCAACACATAAATAGATTTACTGTAATTGAAGCAAATTGCTATAAGCTTAGAGATAAGTTATAGATTTTCTTAGGAATTGAAAATTGTTTCTTGTTTGTTTGTGGAATTCTTGTTATTAATGTTGTTCGAAGGAGTTCTATCTTAAAAGCGATTTAGGTAGAATTTAATTATGGTTATAATTTAATAGAGAAGCAATTCCTATTAAATTGGTAATCGAATTCATCTAGTTAATAAAAGTAAGAAATTCATTAAAAACCCTAGGCTACTATGTGTAATACTTTTGGTGATCAAAGTCTAGATATCCCTATGTATGATTAATTAGTTTCATTTCATTGTTGGATTCATAGTAACTTCTTATTAGTCTTTGTTTCTTAATTTTCATTTAAACTATCGTCAATATTGTAACCTATTGTTAATTAGTGTTGTTTAGTACAGGTGAGTGAGTATTCATTTCTCATAGGATCAATAACCCTAGACTCTTTAAGTCTTCTATATCATTAAATTAATAGGTGTACTCAAATAATAAGCATAATATACAACCCATCAGCTAAGTGTCCAACTAATGGGGTGAAAATCTTCTTGCAACATTTGCTCCCTTAACTCTTAGTGTTGATAACTCAAACATGGGAGTAGCACTTAGTCAAATTTTCCATATTAATGTGAGTAAGCAAGAAGTAGAAGAATGAAAAAGCTTATGTTATACTCAAAGTAATATGACTACCGAACATTTGTAAGTCACCTCATCAATTTCATTTTCGCAGATTTGAGCCTAACTAACCATAAGGGAAGTGAAACTTCCAACCAAAGAGTTATGATTCTTCAATTTTCTCACTCCTGAAAACACAAGTAATAGCTATGCTTTTAGTAATCATTCCTTCTGCATTCTCTGTAACTGTTAGTGAGATCACAACCAATGGATTATTACAAGTTACATACATCCACAATCAAGGCCCATCCAGATTAAATTACATCACCTTTCTTAAAAATCACCAAATGAGAGATTTATAAATCGTAATCCATCCTCTTTCTTCTATTTTACATCTTTTAAATGCTCTAAAAACTCTTTCTTCTTCTTCAACATTTTTCTACACTCTTTTTTAGGCTCAAGCCTTTACACGTTCAAGCCTCATTTAGTCATTAGAAATTTAGATATGGCAAGAACTAGGATTGTCCACCATGAGGCAATGGAATTAGTATTGACTAGTAATAATGATGGCTTGGCATCAAGTTATGGAAGTGCCATTAATAGATATAACAAACTTGCTTGCATTGAAGCCTTTTTCTAAAGATGTGTATCTTAATAATGGTGAGGGTAACAAACAAGTAGCTTACTTTTATGATGAAATTTTATATGATACTACAATACCAAATGGAGTTTAAAGCTGTGACAATAAATATTTGGTTTTAAGGTGCAAACCCTTTTTTTCTAGACTTCTAGAAAAATGGAATCTTAGGAAACCTAAGAAAGATGAGAAGGGTTTGTTTTGCCTTTGAGAATGAATTTCATCTCTATTTCGAGGAGTTGGAGTTTAGCTAGCGGTTGTAATTTTTTTTATTTCTAGAAAGCTTTCTGTAATTATTTCCATGTTGTACTGAGCATGTTCATTCTAAACACTTATAGAATTTTGATAAATTTTAAAATAATATTTTAATATTCCTGTAAAGTTATTTAGATATTTTTTCCACAATAAAGCAACAAAGTGAGTGATGGTTCTATCCTACTACAAGGTATAAAAGGAAATTTTTCGTGGGGTCAGATTCTAAAGTCAATGATTGGCATGATAATATGATTATTGGAATTTTGTAAGTCGCATTGTCAATTTCATTCACATATTTTTAGTTGAGCTAAGTATAAGCGAAGTGAAACGTTGAATTAAAGAGGCAAGACCTTCACTTTTGTCTCTCTACAAAACACTCATGATAGCTATCCTTTCTACAATCATTCCTCCTACATGTTAAGTAACTGTCAATGAAATAATCGCCATTGGATTGCTTTAAGCTACACGCATCCACAATTAAGGCCAAGCTAGATCAAATCAAGTCTCCTTTCCCGAAAACCACTAATTAAGAGATTTATAAACCCTAATCCATTCTCTCTTTCTTCTCTCTTACATCTTGTACATGCTCTGTAAACTCTTTCTTCTTCACCATTTCTCCAAACTCTCTTTCAAGCTCCATCCTTCTCATATTCAAGTCTTATTTATTCGTCAGAAATTCAGGTATGGTAGGAAATAATACCTCCACTTCTCCTTCCCTTGAGACTACTTACACCATGAGGTGATGGAATTGACATGGACCAATAATAATGATAGCTCGACATCAAGTTTGATGAATTCTTGTCAAGAACTTAACTACAGTCAACTACCATTGCTGTGTTTCCCAACCTTAATTACCTCATCATCAATTCTAAGACAATTTCTCGATAATTATTGCGAATAGTTCATGCCTAACCACTATGCCCATGTACTTACTTATAAACTTATAAGTTACTTTAAGTCACTTGCTATTTGGAGATTATTCTGCCTAGATACTATAAATAGATTAGTGATATATGTACATAGAAAAGCAAAGATGTAGAGAGGCTTAAAACAACTCTTTTCTTAAGATTTATTCCATTTTTATCATAGATTTTTGCTTCTTTACCATAATTGTAGCATAAAACATTAATATTTACACCTATAAGCCATCGAGGTAACAATGTAGTATATGATAATTATTTTATTTTAATGAAATTCTCTTATTCTTATTAGTTCAATTAAGTGTTTTATTTAGATTAAGTTATTTCTAGAGTCTTAACTTGATTATCTAATTTTACATATTGAAGTTGTGAAGCCAATACAGTAATAAACCTACTATAATCGAAGCAAATTATTATAAGCTTAGAGATAAGTTACAGATTTATTGTAGAATTGAAAATTGTTTCATGTTTATTTAGGGAATTCTTGTTATTAATGCGATTTGAAGGAGTTTTTTCCTATAAGTGATTCAAATAGAATGTAATTATAGTTAGAATTTAATAGGGAAGTGATTCCTATTAAATTGACAATTGAATTCCCTTAATTAATAAGAGTAAGAAATTTATTAAAAACCCTAGGCTACAACATGTAATACTCTTGGTTATCAAAGTCTAGATATCCCTATTTATGGTTAATTACTTTCATTTCATTGTTATGTTCATAGTAATTTCTTATGGAGATGAGTGAAATTTCTCTTTTTTGCTATTTATGCTTCATTCAACAATTTATTTTTAAGACATGTACCTGATGGTTGTTCTCTGTATCAATCAATTATTAATATCCACATTTAACCGTAGATGATGTATTTTCTATTTACATCGTGCTCCGTAATCTAAACTTTAACAAGCCTATTTCCACATCTTTATATGGGTATGAAAACTCAAAAACATTTTAGGGGCTAAAGAAACCCCTTTGCTTTAAGCCTATGCGAATGTGATCCACTAACGAGCTACTCCTCAATGACTTAAAGCCCTACACACTATAAACAACGAGCTGGTGTAAACTCAATTACTCTATCTAATAGATAAACAATGAGCTATTTGAAAAGCCTAAGCCATCAAGCAGTGATGGGTAAAACACTCTTAAATCTATGAAGTTACATAGATGATGAGTGAACAAGCCCTAAGTCTTATGCATTAACGAACTAGAGGCTAACTAGCCTATCTTACGTTTCTACTTAGCATAGGTCATCTCTAACTCAAACAACTTGCATGCTTCCCCTTCCCTAACCCTTTTGGGCGCTCTAGCCTCTTCAGGCGCTCAAGTCTCTTCAGGCATTTTGGTCTCTTTAGGACCTCGCCTCTTTAGTTCCTTGACTTTTTAAGTGCTCTAACCTCTTTAAGTCTTTGCCTTTTTAAGCATACTGATCTCTCTAGGCCTTTACTTTTTCTAGCGCTCCAACCTCTTCAAGTAAACTAATATTTACAAATACTCCAACCACTCCTACCTTTCGCCTCTTTAGGCATTTACTTCATCAAGCATTTTAGCCTCTTTAAGCTTAGATCACAAACCTTTTTAGAGATCCCACAAAATCAAGCTCCCTAGATACTCTCTTTTCTATTTTTATCGCCAAAGAGTGTGGGGGGTAAGTGTTAACAGGTATTTTTTTATAACCATTATTTGTGCTCATATTACTTAACTTAATCTTAAGCCCAGTCTAATCATCCAGTCTAGGTACAATTTTTATTGACTTATTATAAATATCAGGTAGAACCTTTAGGTAAAGGGGCCTTTTTCATTCTCTCAATTTCCTAATTACTAGACAATTCCCTTTACAAGACTAAAAGGCTGACATAAGCATCGAAGTAGCCGTACTAGAGCACCTTTTAGTGCCCTTCGTAGTCATTTTCTTGTTTTGCAGGTGTTCACACACCAAGATAAATATTAACCATCAATAGATGGTTCTATGCTACCACAAGGTATGAAAGGAATTTTTTAGTAGGGCTAGATTCTAAAATTGATGGCTAGCATGATAATTTTGTCTCAATAAGGTAAAAAAGAGGCTTGACTTTTGGAAAATACAGTCAGAGCCAATTCGGGTCAAGGACATCAAACTTTTTACCGATGAGTATTGAGTTACTATAAATATACAAGCATGAAGATGAAAATTCCTTTCTATGATGTTGAAATAATAACTCTTTGACATGAAAAGAGCGACTGGATGTTCTCAAATGACAAAGAAGGTATTACTTGGTCTCTTCATTGTGCCAAGTCGAGATGGCTGAACTGATGTTAATTAGGAACTTTATGGGGGAGTTTTGTTCTTAGAGCTTTGCTTGGCATGGTTTGTACATATACTATGTCTCATACTAAACTTATTATTTCTTTTCTTTATTATTGCAGATATGGGAGATGGTGATGTCAATCCTACTTTTGACCTAAGCAAAGGCTAAGAACTAGAAGCTGGATCTACAAACTATTAAGTTTATAGTTGGGCAAAGGCTCCACCTAAGGAGGCTTAAAAGGAGAGAGTGAATCAAGTAAGCCCAAGCTGGCTCTTGTAAGGAAACATCTTCAAGGAGCTCCAAAGGAGAGCATTCAAGGGCTATGACTTGTAACCCTAAGGTAAAGTCCTTTAGCTGAACCTTCTAATACGTTAGTGAATACTTCTTTGAGATTAGGGGAGAAAAGAAGATCACAAGGATGTTAAGCAAGTGCCTACTACGAAGAAGTCTAAGAACTTTGGCTTTTCAAGTGATACCCCCGATGTTAACTACAATACTGCCCCCTCTACTTATGCCCATTGAAGTCTAGCTAGGGTAAGCTTTTAGAATTCCCTTTAGTGACTTTATGCCAAAGCAAGACGATGTCTATGATTTTTTCCTCATGTTAGGTAGAAGAATCCTCACCTTCGACGTTGCTCTTGAGGAAAGGTGTAAGTCCTTTGCCATGTTGAAGGGAATTATCCTCCTTCGAGATAAGAGGATCTTATAGAGGGATTTAAGGAGAGATGGTGATAGTATTATAACGATGACCACTGGCAAGCTGTATGATGTAAGTCCTTAACCTTTTGCTAAACCATTTGTATTCATTTAAATATACATGTAGTTAGACCAAATTTTATCTTCACAAATGAATGGGCATATCTTGATTACCATTAAGGAGGCTGAGGTTGAATGTGGAATGTAAGTATCAATCTTCTTCCCTATAGTATGTTTGGCTTACCTTATATCTCACTTATATTTATATTTGTAGAGGGTTAAGGAGGCTTACAGTGCATCTAAGATGCAAACAAATCCTACCAAGAAGACTAGGATTTTTATCAAGTTAGAGGTGGAGAAACTTAAAAGCCTCTTGGAGGCTTAGCAAAATGCACACAAAGAGGCCCTCCGAAGAGTTCCTAACCATGAAGTCCTAGAATGATGAGCTTGATAAGGAGGTGAAGGACCTCAATTATCAACTTCAAGAGCAAAAAGAGAAATGTCAATCCTTGAGTGAGTCTTGCTCATCCTTGAGCAAGAAAGAGTTCATGCATAAAGAGTA
Organism: Lumnitzera racemosa; assembly: GCA_024138005.1. NCBI lineage: Eukaryota > Viridiplantae > Streptophyta > Magnoliopsida > Myrtales > Combretaceae > Lumnitzera > Lumnitzera racemosa. Next base: position 70,469,969 of record JAMXBC010000006.1, read on the forward strand.
GATTAAATAGCTAAAGGAGAACTTCGCATGCGAGCAAGCTTAGATTTTTTAACCATAGTAGGTTGTCAAACCTATGATTTTTGTTAAGGAAGCTCTTACTA